>OY804258.1:128690166-130023830 GCA_963680825.1 Meiosimyza decipiens | reverse complement strand
TCAGTCAGTCAGCCGGCTGTTCGGCGGTTGGCTATTTAGTCAATCAGTCAGTAAGTTAGTGAGACGGAGAGACAGACACACAATTCCCAGAAGATAGGCAGCAGCAGCAGCAACAAGCACCTCCGTGTCGCGTATCGGCTCCCTCCACAGTCAACACATTGCATGCCTTTACTTTGAGTCATTTGTCGTCGTGTAGTTTTTAACACAATTCATATATCACTTGTCGATACATGAGCGTAGTGGGAAGTTTTTCGAAATGGGATTTTTAGTTTTTTGTTTGAATAGTATGTGTAGCAGCTTTGTAATTAATGTTTAGCTGGCAATATAGCGCAATTACTTCTTTAAACTTGGATTTAATTCGTGCACAGCTTTGGAAGTAGCAAAAAATGGGTGTTTGATGCGGAAAAAATATCGCTCACCAACAATTCTAATATAGTCTAAAAAAGTATCTATCTGAGTTTTAGAAGGCTTTATATGTTTCTTAGCACAGATAAATTGATTAAAAAGAACAAATTTGGGATAAAAATCAAAGCTGATTAAATTTGCACCATTTTTTTCTTTCGAGTTTATTACTCTAAAGTCGAATTTAAAACTTCAAAATACAAAAGTGTTTAATTTTTAATTTGTTTACAAAAACAGAGATTTTTAGCAACAAAAGAAAACAATATTTTTGCTTGAACTTTCAAGAACAAGTATACCGAAACTCAATAGCCTAATGATGCAAGTTTAGCTTGGAAAAAAATCCTTTGCCGTAATCCTCAATTGCTTAGAGGCCGTTCACATATTTCGTAAAATTCTCGAATCTTCGACGAACTGATACTTCATATTTAAGATAAAAAATAAATATTAGCTTCATGCGGTCATTCCAATTTCTTCGTGTGTGAGGTTTGTTTGGAAAACCCTTTGCGCTGCCTGAATAAAAGTCAAAGGGCAGACCAATTTGAACATGTACTTCTTAGGTTTATGTCTTTGTACGAGGACCACCAAGACATAAAACTAAGTAATCGCATCAAAACAGTACTCAAGATATGCGTAACGTGAGCATCGCTGAAGAGAAAAATGGGTAGACACCAAGTCGATTTATTTTTCACAAGTACTGACAAGAACAATTGTTCTCCAATTCACAAATATTGACAAGTACAATTGTTCTCTAATAAATGCGAACCGATTTATATTAGTTAGATATATTTAATTGTATGATGCTATAAGTATTTAAAAACTAATTACAACGTAACTATTGCGAGGGAGCACGAAAAAATAACATCACCGAATTTCCATAAGTTTTGCTAATTATAGAAATAAATTTATTCCGTGAGTAATAAGTTAATTTTTGAATTATAAGGGGCATTTTACTCCGAACGCACCCCTACCTTGTCATGTTTACACTATGCCCATGTTCATACATTATGCGAAAGTATCGTCATCATTCTTTTATTTGCTGTTGATGTAGGTAAGTGTTAACAATTCTTGCTTAAACATTTAAAAATATATATTGTCGGCGTGCCCAAAAGTCCATCGCCCGCTACTAAATTCCTTTGAAACATTCATTAGTTTTAACGATTTTGCTGTATTTTATTTATGCGTCACAATTTTTTCACTTTAATATCTTCTTTTCACTATAGATATGAAATTTTTAGAATTATGTAGTTCAATTCATAATAATAAAAGACAGGTATGTCGGTACATGCATACATATAGTACACATGTACATCTAATTGGAAATTTTGTATCTGAACTTTTGCATCGGTGTAGGTGTTCCTTGGTAACAAGTGCTTCCATTAAATAAAGTTAACGTCATTTTTGGTTAAATTTAAATTTCAACGTAATGTGATGTAACTAGACCTTTATGGTAATAGAAATAAATATCTATGCAGAAAGTTTGCTTTTATTTTGGATTTGATGAATTTTATTATTATATTTTTTTTATAAAAAGTAAAGGTAGAAGAAAAAGGAACACATAAAAATAGGGGATTGTTAAAATTAAAAATGGGTTGAAAACGAACATGAAATTTCACCAATTATAGCAGAAAAATTGACCAAGAATGTTTTTTTTTACAAGTAATGATAAATTTCAGGCACGATTTCCTTGAAGAAAAATTCAAAGGAAGGCAGAATGGGTATAGAAAATTTTCAAATCATATCATATCCTTACATACCATATCCTATCCTTACATCCCATATCATATCCTTACATACCATATCATATCCTTACATCCCATATCATATCATATGACATTATATACCATATCATATCATATGATATTACACGCCATATCATGTGATATTATATACCATATCATATCATATGATATTATATACTATATCATATCATACTTATCATATGATATCATAGCGTTACCTCCTGAATTAGTGGATCTGTCAGGGAATCAATATTACGAAAACAAAACAAAGCGAGACAACACACAGGTTACTACTCGTATTTCATTTTGTAACTTGTGATACAAAAAATATGCGAAACAAACGTTAATACTGCCTTCAGAAGCGCTAAAGCGGTACCTCAAAAATTCTTATTCTTAAGAAATTACATCTCTAATGAACTACGTCAAATGCCGGTATCTTAGTTCGAACATATAAAGAATTTCCTAAGATAATTTACTGTATCTCAGTTTTAGAAGTATTTCAAGAATACGAAATTAACAAAACAATAAAAAAGGCGTGGCACCTATCCCACAGTAAATTATTTTTAAATGCTACTGAGGAAGATATTTACAAAAATATTACCAAACTCCACACATGTACTAGGAATGGTTCATTCAAGCACTGGAATTCGCAAGACGACTTTCAACATTAGGTCGTGGCATCTCACATGCCTTTAAGAATCTTAAAAACATATTGCTATTTAAGCAAATATTTTCAAATTCAATGTGGGAACGTTTACTGATTCGAACAAATACTGCACAAAAAGTGACCTAGTGCAGTAGTAAATAGAAATTTATATGAAATAGTGTAATATTTGTACATTCGTACTTTTATGAAAAGTTGATACATCATTTTTAGAATTAAAAAAAAAAGAAGTTATCTGTAGCGACACCTGGAGGTCTATAGTTATCTCTCTTTTTGATTTTTGGCGAAGTATTCGAAAAAGAAATATTTTATCGAAATTTTCGTTCGCTCAATAAGTTTAAAAATTTATCAAAGTACAGCACTCTGAAAATCATAAAAAAAAAAAGAATTTCTCAGTTTTTTTCCCGATTTTGGGTGTCTAAATACGATTTTTAACAGAATTTTTGTTCGGATGACATAGCGTGCTGTTCAATGGGGGTAAATTGAAAGCAGAAGACGTTCTTAGAAACTAAAACAGCGTCATTTTCTTTAGTGTAATTTTTTAATTATTTGATTTCTGCAATATCCGGCTGAACTATTCAGATAAATTAAATACAGATTAAAGATTTTATACTTCATTTTTTAATGTATTACCATATTCTTGGTAGTGCTCATTAATATTTAATTATTTTTCATTTTAAAATTCTACATTTTGTGGTTATTAAAAACACATCTCCCGGTAACATCTAATTTTGTGTAGTGTATCTCCTTAAATTAGCAAATTATAAATAGAAAAACTAATATTATGTTGGCAAATATTGACTTCAGCCCAAACAAAACTCAAGTACACAAAAAGTTCTAAGCAAAAAAAAAGTGTATAAAAAACACAAAAAACATTGCATTAGCATTGTTTGAAAAGAAAAAACAGTATTAAAACAAGTGTTGTTTTTTTTATTTAGAAGCTTGGAAATATTTTTTTTTAGTTAAAATACTCAAGCAACACGCGAGCAAATTTAGTACCTATATTCTGTACAAACACCAAGTTTCTAGTTTTTGTTTGTTTTTATCCAAACATCGTGCTAAATGTGCAAATAACATACGTACATATGTATGTACATATTTACAACCAAGGTTGTTACCGCTAATAAAGAGTGCCAAATTTCAAGAAATATTTAAATATAAACAGTTGTAGACATACGGTCGGTCGGGCAATGGCAGTAACAAAACAACAAAAAAAAAGATTAAGAGAAAGTCGTTCAAGAACATAAGAAAATGAGCTTCTGAATTAATGGCAAAAATCTATAATTGACGATGTACTCGTAGATAGCACGTCTTCAGTAACTCCTTATTGTTTTCCATCATATTTACGTCTTAGAATGTTAACAAACGGTATAATATGCGCGCTTAAATATTGCAGCGTAGTTATAAACCCATCTGGAATCTTGGATATAAATGCCAAGACCACAAGTGGAAACTTGTTCAACACTGATGAAGAACTAACTAACTAAATAGATTTATGAGTTATAGAAATATACACAGTAAATTTTGGTCTTTCATGGTCCGGTGCCTGAAAAACATCATTATTATGTTTTCGTTCAAGTTAAGACCGTTCCTACTCCTTGATCCTAAAAATACAGAAGTCAATTGACCCATAAAATCTTACTGTTTTAAGTTTTTTTTTTCAATTGTCAACAGAGGATTCAATGAAACTATATTATGTACTTAGCACATTATCCGATTTGTTTAATGAACCGTGATCCAGGAAGTCATCAGTATTTCAATTTAAGCTATAGCAACTGAGGAATGATTTTGACTGCTTCAAGTATTAATGCGACATTTTTGGAGTTTTTAGACAGAACTCATAGTTCTTAGGCATCTCTTAAATATACATAAATAATTCTTAATTTTTTTTTACCAATGTTTGAAGAAAAAGTTAGGTTGGTTGCTTAAATTCTTAGTCATGTTTGCTTAAGGCTCATAGAGTGTTTCTACTGGGTTTGCGTCAATTATATTATTTCAACATTTCTAATATCAAAAGCAGTCGGAAGGAAAGAAAATACCAAGAAAATCATTGAGTGAAGAACAAATTGTTGCTTTTTATTGCTTCACAGCAATTTATTTAACATATTCTGCTTATTGTGGCAACTGTTTAGAGCAAAACAGTTATATCCCTATTGAAATAAGAGATTTTCTTATTAACGTTAGAGAACGGCGGAATATGAGAATTAATAAGCAACAGCAAAATTAAATGTTACACGTTTTTAAAGTCATCTTTTGATCATTATAACTTTAAATTTGGTAAATAAAAAATCGTAACTTTCAATTTGAGCCGGAACACAATTTGACCCAGTCCGTGCCATACAGTTTGTTAGTGTTACAAAAAGTACTTCAAGAATAAAAAAGAGGCAGGAACATAAAATGCTTTTCATTTGGTAAAGTGAACCTATTGCTGCATCCGTTTACAACTAGGATACATTAAAATTGTTGCAATACCTTAATTGCGTACTTATGTATGGTATGTTTAGCAAAAAGTAAATAAGGCAAAGTGGAAGAAAAATTGCGAACAGGTTTTTGCTTTATTACGAATTCGTATAATGAAAATAATGCACAATACAAACTATCGACAGGAAATTTAACTTTCCTGTTCGTTGCGAACATACAAATTGCAATATTTCTATTTAAGTGGAAATGAAAATGAAAAAAAAAAAAAAAAAAGAAACAGCTTTCATAGGAATATGCCATTATTATAGTTAAAAACGGAGGGAACTAATAAATAAATGCACAGTATAACAAGAATTTTACTGCGTCCGGTGGGAAATATCAAGTTATCAACAGTTGCATATTGAATGATTAAAAGTGATTCAATGAAGCGTTTTATAAACGCAACTTACAAAAAAGTATGATTTTGTATTAAAAATTATTAAAGATTGTCACAGAAAAAAAATAAACAAGGAAATATTTATGACCAAGAGCATCAAGTCAAGCATGTCCAAGCAATATTTCCATTGATTACTTTAAGCCCGCTTGTCAAAAAAAGCAACACAATTGTAGACAGCTCCAAGATAAAACCGTGCCATGAAAATAATCTTAATTTACGTTCGAGTGGGCTAATGTACTTTTAGTAAAATAATGCCTAAAAACAGAAATCAGTCGTCGCCTGAATTCTTTTTTGCTCCATACGCCAAAAGGTGTATTCCGAGAAAAACGAAAAAGAAAATTTGAGCCTTAAAAGAAAAAAATTGGTCTGAAAAAGTATCATCGAAATTTGAATTAAACATAATGTTGATAAATTGGGTAGCTCTGTGCTAGATTTCGAAAATGGGACCAAAGTACTTTTGGAGATATATAATATTTTTTCAGATAAGTCATAGTGGACAAACTTATTTTTCCCATGTAGTATATGGAGCAACTTGCATTTATGAATTATTGTAATGAAGCAAATAATAGCTGCTTGGTTTTTAACAAAATATATTTGATAATGTTAAGTATATGGAGCAAACTAATAACAAAACAGTTTTTTTTTTTATATAAAACTTGCTCCATAAACAAAAATTTGGATTTTGCAGCAAATAAAATATAAAAAAAAAATTATGTGGCTTATGGATACTGCATGTCTCAGAAACTAAAACAGATAGATGTATTGCGATGACGGTATTAGAAAGATACTGCTTCAAAACCTATAGAACAAGTCTTAAGTCAAATTGTCAAATAGTGGCGTATGGAGCAAAAGAGAACCCGGGCGACGAAGTGACCTTTTCAAAAAATATATATAAATAGATTCACTTGCTTTCATTACATAAAAATATTACACGAGCGTTTTTGATTTAATTCGAAGTCGCCTTCAAAAAATGTTGGAGGCTAGACAGGTTCGCATCTCGATCGAATCAAATATGTTTGTGTTTTTAAATAATAAATTTTAATTAAAAAAAGTTATGTGTCTTCTCGAGATTTGAACCCGTATGCGCCTGAGACAAAAATTCTAACGACTGGCACGAATATAACTTTTTATACACCACACAAAGAGGTCATTCCGTTTGTAATGTATAGATGGGGGCGAGGCAGGTCAGGTTAGCGTCACCAAATGAGTCGATTTAGCCATGTCCGTCGGTCTGTGGAAATTACGGGAAAACCAAGCATGATAATTGTATGAAACTGGGCACACAGGTAACACCTTTAAAAGAACTCCTTGGGATTGAAAATTGGCGAAGTCGGTTAACGGACACGCCTACCGCAAACACAAGTGAACTTTTAAGACCTTTTGTTAAGAGAGTTATTTGATGTAGTGTAAAGAAATTTTTAAAAAATACTAGGGAAAGCTTAGATAAGCTCTGGACAAAAAGTAAGCAAATTACGACAAGAAACCGTGATACTTCTTAGGCTAAGGTAATAGAACTATTTAAGGTAATGGAACAAAATTTCACACAAATGGCAGAAATAGTTCAGTCTAGTACTCGTGCCAGACAAAAATTTGGCGAATTTTGACTATATTGCATGGCACCTCACATACAAGCATAAGCTTCAAAACGCTGCACCGAGAGATATTTCAGTAAAAGTGGTCGAATTCAACGTCACTCAAAGCACAAAATGCATTAACTGACTGTAATGCATTTTGTCATCGTAGTGTAAGTTTTTCGAATTTTAACAAATGAAATACTTTGTTTTCTAAAGTATATTAACAACAAGATTTAAAAGTATCAAGAAATTGTTAAGTGAGGCACTGCTACCTATTAAAATAATTATTTCTTGCAAATATTAACTTCAGAATTAGTCTGTTCAGATTTTAGAGCAATTTTGAGTGGAATTAGTTTGCATTTGCAAGTAGATGAAACAATATCTTTACTCTGGGCACGTTCTTATGATGTATTTACTCTACTCTCCAGTAACGATATAACATTCGAAAAAGATTTATGATTAAATTTGAACCGAGCTATGCCTAGCACTAAAAATTAACTGCTCAAAATTTCAATGCAATAAATTTTAACACCGGATCTGCTTTCAGCACTTCAAAAAAATGCCTATTGAAAATGTCATGCCGCTTAAGTATTATGTACATCGTTTTTTGTCCCAATAAAAGAGAAACCTCAAATGTACAATGAATGATGTAGCGATATTTGCGCTAAAAAGTTTATTGTGGTTAAAGAAAAAGATGAAGTCTCACAAGTAGATAACTTAAATACGAGTGGGTAAATATGAAATACAAACACTTCACGTCATTTGTGGTTTTAAACATATAAAAAGTAAATAATATGCACAAGACATTAAGTGACAAAACAAACGAACAAACCTTGACAATGCAATGGAATACCTTGCGGTGACAGTTGTCCTTTGTATCCTCGAACATTGCAAGCGGGTATTTCAGCTACAATTCCAAATTCATATAAAAGGCAGCATTACCAATGTTGTATAACATACATAGGTTGTTTTTTATTTTTAATATTTCAATTCAAAGAAACTATTTGCGAGATTATATAGCAGTTGAACTTTCCATGTCACTTATGAATATAATTTACATAAAAATGCAAACAATAAAAACAAAAAAAAAACAAAATATTTCAAGTCACACAAAACACACGCGAAATGTTAAACAGAAAAGTAGGCGATTTTAAACGAAAGTCTTTTGTTTAGACGCATCTATTGAATGCAACATGAAAGAAGTTTATAAAGACGACTAAGACAAAGGCGACAACGACGACGGGATGAATCGCAATCGCTCTGTGTTTCCGCAACTTAAACCGTTCGCTTGTTTCCACAAACTATAGCATGGCTGAACCAGCAAAAATTTAAATGCTCAACTCAAGCAATCTACAGAGCTTTACATTGCTCGCATAGTCATTCAGTCAGTCAGTCGAGTCAATCGTTGGGTCTTCGTGTACCTCAACATGTGGCACTACCTATCATTGCCATGGGCAACCACAATACCATCAACAATAACAACATAAGCAACAAAAACAAAACAAAGCAGCTGGAGCAGTCACTCTACTGAAACTCAGATTACAGATATCAGGAAAACAAAAAGAAAAACGTGTTGATCGTCGGTGCGAGAGCTGCTTGCACATACAACACATAACTAGCTCGGCCAGCTTAAAACAATGAAAATTCATGAACTTAAAGCTAATCAACAGCGAGAAATCAAGAGTCGGAGAATTATTCAAAGAGAGAGATAGAGAAAGAAGAACGAGAGTGAAATGAGAGCAACTTGTTTTTAAAGATTATAAACAAAAACTTAGGGCGAAAATAGAAAAGTATCGTCGAATGTGCCGAGCCTCCGCCACTACGACACTAATGCACAGTAGTCATCAGAGTTCATGCTAGCGTAGAAAAAGAGTGACATGAAAGATTTTCAGTTATAAATTTATTTCAGTCTCGATTTGCTTAACCCACACTATGACAAATAGAATTTACTTCACCAAACAGCTTAGTCTTAAAAGTGTTTAAAATTATTATTTATGTATAAAAAGTGTCACGCTGGTTAGTGCTAACTCGCCTAGTTTCTATCCAAATTTATCACAACAAGGCAGAGATTTAAACGTTTAACGTCACTTAACGAGTAATATTTCAAAACCTATTCACTTTTCGCAATGTACGTTGCAGAAGTCAGTCACTTTCTCTGTAAATGCACTTTTTGTACCATATACTCATTCAGGGTATATTCACTTTGTCATTCCGTTTGTAACGCATACAAGTAGGCGTGATCAACGTCACCTCGTAAGTCGATTATGGAAAAATCATGAATGGAATGAATTTTGGTACAAGAATTTTCGTACCCAATCCATCCATCAAAATTTATTCTTTATTTGTGGGCGTTTATTTTATTTTTTCAATTTCTAATTCTTTTGCGCACGCCAGTTTTTAATTCAAAAAGTAAGAATTATTTGCAAGTAGTAAAATAAGGTTGCAGATATTTGCAAACTAAAAGATTCTTGATCAATATCCATAACGGATTTACTTTGATTTAGATTTCTTAGTAGACTGTTTGCCATTTGTGAACTCGACTACGCAAAGATCGACAACCAGTCGTTTCAATTACGAAAAAAAAAAAAAAACGATGGGGAGCTTTTCCGAAAAAAATGCATTTTCGACATCTCCTAATCGATTGGTGGAAACATATCTTTCGGATATAGGCCCAAAACAGTGTTTTCCAACTCTGAAATGAGCCCGAAACGGTATTTTCAAAACTTCATTTTTATCCTTTTTCCATGGAATGATGAACAAAATCTGAGGAAAAATTTATGTTCGCAATTTTCCCATCGGTAATTGGTGGAAAAATATTATTTTTTGGAAATTGGGCCTAAAATGGTCCTTATAGAGCTTGGGCCGAATCTAGAAATCCTAGAATTTGCGGAACTACATCGCACAGTCGTGTTACTTTAACAAAAACTATGTTCTAACAAAGTTCAATTAAAATCGATCAGACACAGAGATATATGCAAGATTGTTTCAAATGTACTACCTGTTTGTTACAAGTATACTTTTTAAACTTTAATATTTTGTTATTAATCTCTTCTAGTAGGCCTATTTATGTACACGGAAAAAAATATACATGGATTTCCGATAATAGTAAGCGAAAAACTAATAATTTAGTGTCAATAAATACACACACACACTAAAATGTAACATTTTCACTATAAAAAATTTTATAATAGAAAATTCTCCTTTTTTTTATTCTAATTACACTTCCAAAATTATACACTTCTTGACATTACATCCGCCTGGCAACATTCACACAGTTACCATCCATATATCTATATTTTGGGTCATATGTGTACAATGCTGATAGCAAAAAAAGTAATTTCGAATCATAAAATAAATGATTTATTTTGTTTGCCCAGTAATTTTTATTTGTCGATCATAGCATATTTTCAATAATTCAGTAATTTTTGTCAAGTAAATGTTTGCTTTGCCACTGTAATAATAAAGTTTTACACTGTAATAATAAAGTTTTACACTGTAATTCTTTCAGTTTACCCATCAATTGATAATGAGTATCCCATGAAATTTCAGTTTTCCCTGATTATTTTGTTTTTTTTTTTTTTTTTTTAATATCACACGATATATTTTACAAAATCTTTTTTTCATTGTAGTATATTAGAATTTTGACTGCTTATTTCCATTTTTATTCCATTGTACGTCTGCAGGGATAAAATGTTTGGCATCTGGAACACAGATTATTCACATGGCTACACAGTGGGGATTGAAAATGGGCAATATTTATTATACGGTTGATCCTTTTTCGGTGTAATTTTTGCCATTGGCAAAGTTACTGTAGGCAAAGGGATATCACGGCAACCCTTTATGTAGTTCTAAAGGTCAAAGATTCGGACTTAGCTATCGATAAATAGATAAAGCTTCGTGCAAACAGATCTTTAACTAAAAATCATAAGATTTTGAGCAAAGCAAAATGTTCTTTCAAAGAAATATTTCAAATCAAACTCAGTAAACTGGAAAAATTTTTTTATTGAGTTTTAGACAAAGTAGTGCCGTGGTAGCACAGTCATCGATTATCAATGGGCTGTTAGCCAAATTTTTAAATCATCATTATACTTTTACAACACAACATTTACCAAATATTAAAAAAACACATAAATAGAAATGAATTAAAAAGAAAAATTTTGAGCCCTTTTTCAAATTTGTCCATGCTACAAAACCACTGTGCTTGTCAGTTTTACTATGGAGATAACAAAAGAAGAAAAAGTTCGTTAAACCTTCATTGGTTAGTTGGATAGAAGATTGGATAAATTCTAGTTTAACAAGATTTTTATGTTGTAATCATAAAACTTGAGATGAGCGAAATGATCTTGTTAATTTTTTTAGCATTTTCTCATGGTTTCTAAGAAAGTCTACTCAGTTTTGTTATAATAAAAATACGTTAAAAAAAACGAAAATTGTATAAATACTCATAGTACTCGTATATATAAATAAATCAAAGAAATTGCAAAAATTTATACAACGATGTCAACCATAAATTGGCTTTTTTATAATGATTCGTACTTATGTTGGGTTGGTTAAATGCGTACAATGAGTTGGTTCAATTTCACTCTTTTATTGTACTTTCATATTTTCATCGTTATTTTATTGTATTAAAATATAAAGTTTCTCTCATCACATTTTGGTTATTATTTCCATCAACTTTTGCAGTAGCGCATTCTATTTACGAGTATTGCAATAAAAATGGAGAAAATTGCTATAAAATTAAGTTGATTTTTTTGATCATTTAGCTTAAGTAACTCTTTCAAAAGCAACAAATCGCACTATAAGTCTTTATTAATTGTTCAAATAATGTCGGAAAAGTTCAGAACTTATTTATTATGCTGTTAAAAATGTTGCCCTTTGGGGTTTTTAGACAAATTATAGCCTTTGAGAAAACATCTCACGTTAAGACTTTAAAAAAATAAATCGGTCAAACTAATTATTGACAGATTCAACGTTAAACGTTTCATGCGAAAGCTAGTTGGATATTTCATATAGCATTTTAGAATGGTTGATAAATTAAAGCAAAAATTATACAGATTTTTTTATCTTAATTATCGAATTATGTACTTTCTACCTTCTGGAGTTTAAGTTAAATTAAACTTGAGCAATGCAGTACGATTTGACCTATTGAAATTTTGAAAGATTTTCGAAAATGGATTTGAAGTCATAACATTTTTTGAACATTAAGTGTTCAAATTATCAAAATTTACGGAAAAATATGGTGAGTTTTATCGTCTTACTGGGCGAACAATTCACAACAAAGTGAATAAATTTGAAGAGACTGGAAGCGTTGGAGATAGGGTAAGGCCCATGTATCAAAGTGGCGCTCGTTCAGCAGACAATATTGCTGCTATTAATAAGTGTGACCAAAGAAAAATAATTGTTGATTAGCAGCATTTCTTTCAACTTCTTGTGGCACATTTTGCATTTGGACTTGCACCAAAATCAATATTTTCGCATATGGAGGCGAGATCCACTTCATTTTCAAAAAGTGATGGTATAGTATGGATGGTTTACCTCTTCGAAAACGATATAATTCGGACTGTAATAGTCAATGGTGAGTACTATCTATTCATATTTTGGAGACGTCAAATGGCCGTCATGTCGATGATGCGATTTAACGCCGTTGTACTTTGTTTTTTTATGGTTACTTCGCAGTATCTAAAACTCAGCATCCGTCGAATTAAAGCGGAAATATTGCCCAAAATTTCGGAGTCATTAAAAATGACATCAAAAGGATCGAATGCTGCATAAAGTCCAGAGGAAACCATTTAATTGATATTATTTTCATTATAAATAAACACATTAAACGAAAGTATTGATAAAGGGTGTTTTTTTTAGAGGTATAGAGCTTCGAATTGAAATAAAACACAAGAAAATCGTTTTAATGTCCATCAATTTGGCTTTATTGGAAGGATAATTTTATGCCATTAATGTTTAAATATGATTTCGGGCATGTGGCCGCCGCGGCTGGCTCGAATAAAGCCAATTCTACAGGTCCAATTTTGAACCACTTTTTCGAGCATATGGGGCCGTATGTCGAATGTTGGCTTCCAAGTCCCCTAACGTTTCTGGTTTGTTGGCGTAGACGAGCGACTTCACATATCCCCAAAGAAAATAATCCAATGGTGTCAAATCACACGATCTTGGTGGCCAATTGACAGGTCCATTCCGCGAAATTATGCGCTCATTGAATGTTTCCTTCAATAAATCGATTGTGACGTGCGCTGTGTGGCATGTAGCGCCGTCTTGTTGGAACCACAACTCATCCACATTCATGCCATCCAATTCGGGAACAAAATAGTCGGTTATCATGGCTCTATACCGGTCTCCATTAACGGTAACTGACTCTCCAGCATTATTTCGGAAGAAGTATGGCCCAATGACTCCACCAGCCCATAGAGCACACCAAACAGTCAGTTTTTGTGGATGTAATGGCGTCTCAAGGGTCTCATGTGGATTCTCTTCACTCCAAATGCGGCTATTTTGCTTGTTGACGTAGCCATTCAACCAAAAATGAGCCTCATCACTGAACAAAATTTTGCGATGAAAATCAGCATCGAGATCAATCTCATTTTCGGCCCATTTCGGCAAAATCTTCCATAAAGTTGATGGACAAAGCTCCAATTGCTGTGCACGGTGGCGAATCGATTCATTCGGGTCCTCTTCAACATTTTGCTCTACAGCGGCAATTGTTTCTTCGGTGCGCACTGTTCGACGTCTCTGCGGATGCGTATTA
This sequence comes from Meiosimyza decipiens, assembly GCA_963680825.1. Taxonomy (NCBI): domain Eukaryota; kingdom Metazoa; phylum Arthropoda; class Insecta; order Diptera; family Lauxaniidae; genus Meiosimyza; species Meiosimyza decipiens. The sequence continues at coordinate 130,009,837 of OY804258.1, read as the reverse complement.
TCACATAGAGTAAACGAATCATGGTTAACCGAATTAATTGCTCTGATGGACGATTATGTCGACCATAAAATGGACGGAGCTTGCGGTAAACTTCGCGAACTGAACCATTATTTTCGAAATAAATTTGCACGATTTGCAAGCGTTGTTCTTTTGTCAACCTGTGTTCATGATGAAATGGCAAACCAAACTGAACATAAATGACATTAGAATTGTCAGATTTGACCATAAAATGCTAGTTTTATCTCTATTCGAAAAACAAACCTCTAAAAAAAACACCCTGTATAATAAAAAATTTTAAGATTTCTCTAAATTTGTGCGTTCCTGTGCCCCAAAGAGCCTTTTTAACCAGGAAAAGGTGAATGACATGATCACCAAAGCAAGGTATATTATTGGACACTTTAGACATTCCACTAGTAGCATTAAGAGTTTGAAAGAAATGCAAGACGCGCATAATGTTTCGAGTTGCAGTACAAGCTTGTTTGCCACGCATAAAATGCTATGTAGAACTTTCAACTGACGAATGGATCAAGATGGAGTAACTAGTAAACATCTTGAAATATTTTGAAGAGGTTACAAAATCATGAAAAAAGCCACTGCTGTATTATCCGACGCTATTCCGTTAGTTAACAGTCTTCGAAAAGTACTTGAGGACATCAAAGACAAAGAAAACCAGCCGATACTCCAGCAAGTAGACGCCGATCTGTTGTTGGCTCTATAAATAAGATTAAATTCGGAAAGTGAGGAATCTTATTATTTAGCAACGGCGCTTGAACCTCGATATAAACTACGAACACTCTTGCAGCCTACTATATCTATGGCAAAAAAGCGCCTTGCAAATTTAATTAATTTACCACTATATTCCGAAGCCCTTTCAGAAACAGTTACGTTCCAAGCTAGTACGAGTTCTGAGCCAATTACAAGACTGGGGATATGGAGTGTTTGTGAAAATATTATTAAGGAATCTTCTGAAGAAGAACCATTGTCCTCTTTGTGCTCCAATACTTTCAAAGAAGAAATTGAGAGATATTTTCCCAATACTGTAACAGATGCAGATCCTTTAAGTTTTTTGGCGTAATGAGATTCTGCACCCAGATTTAAAAAAATTGGCACAAATGTTTTTCGAATGTGTTCTGTCGCATCCGAGCGACTGTTTTCAACGGCAGGTCTAATCCAAACAGAGTTGTGAAAACAAATTTTCCTCATAACTTGAGGATGTTGTACTTCCTTAAAACCTAGTTAGTGATCATTTTAATTATTATCTTTTATACTTAAAAATTATATAAAATTAAAAAATAAATAAAAAATTGAATTCTGCTCTTAACTATGGCTGTTGATTTGTCTATAATGACTTTACAACTTTGCGTCATAGTTAATCCTTCTTTTTAATGCAATGTCAGTCTCTGCAACAACTTTTTATAAATATCGGTATCGGCGATAAATTTTTATGAATATCGGTATCGTATCGGCCAAAACGCGTATCGTTGCTTCCCTAGTTTTTATATATAGAACAGCATAGTACCTCCAACACGTCCTCTCACAATACCGAGTACACCTTATATTGAAGTTTATGTTTTTTACGCAGTGTAGGGTATTTATTTTTTAACAAAGCAAGAGATATTACCATCCATCACTTAATTTTTTTTTCCAAAATTCGGGAGATTTTGTATGGAAAAAATGACACTAAAAGTGTTAAAATGACAAAAAAAAAAAATTTCAATTATATCTGAAAATGTTAAATTTTCCATATAACATAAAGTAAATTTTATTTTATTATTATTTTAAGCCGTAATTTATTTTAATATGTACATATGTGGAAGACAATATCAATTGTATCATGGCCTTTTTTTTGCAATTTATTTTAAAAAAATTTTATATTTCTGCTGTTTATAAATTAAAACGTGTTCTTTTGTTTTTCCCCGTATTTTTTTGCGTTGCGGCTTTATTTCTTTTTAATGGGTGGTTACAAAGATGTATCCGTTCGCAGATTCAGTTGTTGTTCTTGCCAACAAACAGAAGGTTTAATAAGAAATGATGTAATAAAATACACAAGAAAGAAAAGTAACGATATTTTAATACAATTCAAGAAATTCGACATAAAATAAAAAAGATTAACAAGCTAACTAAATAAATGACATCATTTTATATAAAAAAATATATAGGTATGTATGTATAAAAGAAAAATAGAAGTCTTAAAAAACTACATGAAACTACAAGAAAACTGGACATACTTATGTACCTACATACACTACATAAGTTACTTTATATATACGAGAAGAAAAATTCTATGAATTAAATATATGATAAGAAATAATCACGAAATAAGATTCTTAGAATTTTTAAGTGTGACTATAGCGAATAAGTAAAAATAAATCTCAAGCACATCAGGTGGAGTTCATGAAATTCAATGTAATCCATTGCTTGCGGTCAGCATTTGTTACCAGATTTGCATGGATATCATGAGAAATTGAAATTTCTTTTGAATTATAAATTTGAACAAGCACGTAGACACTTGAAAACCAGCACAAAAGATTTAATTTACAGGTACTCATACATTGATGAAACGATTCAAACGTCTGCACTTGATTTTTTTCAATCATCCTCGAACTTTTAATGATAATAAAATGATTTCAGATTTTAAGTTTTTTCTCAAATAAAAACCTATTGTTGACAATAATGTCCACATTTTGCCATAGCTCAAATGGTCCATTATAGGGAATAAAAGAATGAAAGATACGGTGCAATCAATTTATATTTTATAAGAAACCAACGCTTGTAGGTTGTATGACGATAGCGCTCCTTCCTTGCTTCTATCCAAGTCAACAACAGATGCATGCCAACTTTGCGCCTGGTCGTTGTCATCGTCTTCGTGTTTTGTAGTTATAAAAATCGCATGTATGCACAGCTAAACGGAAGAAGATGCACATATTATTAGGGTACTTGGCGCGAGCACCATGTTCGTTTTGTTGGTTGAATAGCTCGCAAATGCATTGTTGTTGTCATAATGATAATCAAGAAGATGATGATGATGATGACGATGTTTCTATTGCTGTTGACTGAAGTAGGTAAGGCCGACAGTGGGAGTGCAAATAAAGTTCATTAACCGAATAAAAACGCCAACAACTAAACAACAACAAGTACAAGTCTTTAAAACAAAAATTGATAAGATTGTTATGAAAAAAACAAAAAAAAAAAAACCACGAAAAACATGAATATAGTACTTTCAACCAGAGCGAGAACGTTTCAATTATTGTATACGGGTAAGAATATTTTTAGCTGGGAGTTTTTTTTTCCAAACCTTCAAAAAGTTCGATTTTTAGCTTTTTTCTGGATTTTCTTAGTTCACCCAAAAGAAAATTATATGAAAATTAAAAATCTTTTTTATTTATTTATTTCAGACAAGAATATGGAGCTGCATCTTTCCCGCTAGACTTCAGTGGTGAGGCGGTCTACGATTCTGCTTATACGAGTATGTACTCGTACATAGCATGATACTTGGTTTGTAATAAATTTTTTCATGTTGTTCAAATTTTTTTTCCTTCCAAAAACACTTCGAGAAGTCAGCTACTTTCAAACCCCATAAAGCAGGATCCCTTAATTTGCCACAAACTTTTTATGAATTTTAGGTCGCAGATTTCGAATCTGAAACCTGTATTGCACTATCATGTAAAGTTTTTGTAAACGTAAGGAAAAACATGAAAGCAAAATGTGATTTTAATCAAGAATCCGGCGGTGGCATGGATCCACGATGACTTTAAGGGGCGAAATTTTTAGCATTTTGTCGTTAATAACGGGAACATAGAAATAAAATGCACTATAGTTCACACATGATAATAAATACACAGACAAATTATTCGGCCAGACACATCAATGGACTAAGGTTTTGTACTGACGTCGTAGGTAAAGGTCCTATAGGGTATGTGAAATTTCCTAGATATGCAAAATTAATTTTCTTTCACATAACCACGGTAGCAATTATTCGTTTCGGAACTGGAACTCAAAATCGTCTTTTTAAACTACATGGCTAACGAAAAATTAAAAGAAAAATGAAAAGAAATAAGGAATTGATTTCTTTGCCAATTCGATTAAAAGAATTAAAATTTGAAATTGAATGATTTTAATAACGAATTTAAGAGCCTTTTTTGAAAAAAATAAATATATTTGCGATTCGATGGGAATCAATTTTGGCATATCACAAATGTTGCGCGACATTTGCGACTTTAACGAAGTTTACGACCAAAGGTTGTAATACTTTATGCATTTAATTTATGCACCTTGGGGCCTTAGAAATCGTCAGCGAAAACGATTGTCAAAGAACAACTCTAAAACATATATTAGGACGAATAAGTAAAGCATCGATCCTTTATGCTCGCAATGCAAGGAATCGAAGTTGGTGCAGAACTTTTGTTTAAAAAGTAGTTTATGATATTCAAATAAATAAATAAAAAATATCAATTACAACATGACGTTTGTGTTGTGATAAAATTTTAATGACATATAAAAGGAAGTGGACAATAATGGCATAAAATCATTTCTTGATAACTAAAAATATAATTAGATTATATTGATAAATGTACAATTATGAATGAAATTAAGTCTCACGTAGTGTACGTATTTCTAGGAAAGACTATTAAAGAAGCAGTATCACAGCAAAGGTGAAGTGCTATGAACACACGAGTAGTAAACAGTTGTAAGATTATTTGAAATGGTACCATAAAATTATTTGTAGTAAAATTTAATAGCATTTTTTTTAAAATAATTTATGCTTATTAATTGCGATTTAATTTCATGTACATACACATACTAAGTATTATCATCGTTAACAGTTTATATATGTATGTATGTACATATAGTAAAGTTTACCTATACTTTACTGAAATCACATTGTCTGGCATAAGATTCTAGCAAATTGTATCAATTTTGTTTATAATTTGTTCAATAATTGTAATTTATTTTATTACGAGACTTTTCCAGTGAAGTTTTTATCAGAATGAAGTGCTTTAATGAAAGACCAATAAAAATTTTATTATGATGATCAGTAGCGAAATACCCTAATAAGATGAAAGTTTTATTATGGACAAGAATATGAGGTTAGTACAATAATGAAACGTGAGTGACTCGTAAACTTTTTCTCTTTTGATTAATTATTTATTAAAGTGAATTGTTTAAAAAACAAGTAGTTTCCTAGTTTGAAAAGATTTTTAATATCTTTTCTTTCCGTATAAGATCAATCGTATGGCTACATTAATTGAATTAATTCTTAGTTGTGACAAAACATTGACTTTGAAAGGCTGCAACTTTGATAATACATAATCGAGGTAAAGATATTTGTCAAGTGATAATTTCAAAGGACAGTAAGTTATATAAGTAGTCCGCACCCATATAACTGAAAATTCGGTAATGGTTTTCTCATTTTAAGCAAAAATTGTTATACTCTTGGGCGACATCTAGCTACATATGCGTTCGAAATTGAAAATTTTTTCGAGCATTGATTTATCTTTACATAAGTACATATATATGTATATACATAAAGAAAAATTCACATGTAAACCTCAGAAAAAAAATCAGCCATACATTTTATATGAAAATATTAAAAATAAATTTATGATTTCCCCCATAGAGTAATAATCAGTTTAACCCACGTTAGGCGAATTTTTATGCATAAAACAACAAAATAACAATACACAACCAACGTTGCTACATTGTTGTCATAAACAATTGAGAACAGCAGCGACGTCATGTCTGTCTTCTCCATAGTAGTTATCATACTTCTACGAGTTCGAGTTTATAGTGTACGCAATTTGGTGTGCGCTTTTTCATTTTGTTGTAACTGGTAGGTTTACTTGCACTAACATTGTGCTCTATGAATTCGATGACCCACATAATCCCACAAGTGTGTGTTTTTTTGCTTTAGGATGTCGCTGCCGATGGTTGTGGTTGCGTATACTCACATCTGTACACTCACATTTCTGGTGATTTCACTTCCTGCGCTTTATTGTTGCTGTTTGTTGTTGCTGCTGTTTGTTGATGAAAATATTAAAGTTCACCCGCGTATCATACGTACTATGAGCAAACGACAAAGAAGACAGTAAATTTAAGTTAAAGCTCCAATTAAAAGAATCATGCAGCTTTTGTTTTGTTGGTGTTTTGTTTTCATTTTGGCAGCAGCGCGCCTGGCTTCATTTTATGCTGAAGGTTTTTTTTTATTTTGTTTATGATTTTATATTCCTGATAGTATTTTGACCCAGTTTTTTTCAAATTTTTTTTAAGTCAGCCTTTTGTTTTCTTTGCATCACTTTTGTTATCTGCATCATCGTAGCGTAAACAGTGAAGAATCATCATCAGTAAATAAATAGATGGTATCATTTCATCCATTCAGCTAGAGCGGAGCGGCCCTTACATATGAACATTGAGGTTGATGGACTGCATGGAATGAAGTTGCAAGCGATGTGTTGTTAATTTCTCTGCTGAATGTGGAATAATGTCCTTTTTATGCCATACATAATAGCTGCACAAATACATACAAACGTTCATATGCTATTGATGTTGTTGCAGCCATACCGTCAGTTTATGATTACGTCATTCCCATTTTATTTTTATTTTTTTTATATAAAAGACATATATGGATCAACGCAGTATATAAGCAATATTTTGAAAATAAATACATGTATGTATACGGACTGAATTTGTGTATTTAGAAAAAAAAAAAATAAAATAGTTATTCGGGAAAGAGAAACCGCTACGACTTAACATATGAAGATGGCTACCTATGTCAAAAATGTGACATGATAAACTTAATTTTGTAGGGCAAAATTGATCCGGATAGCTTTCTCTTCCAGAATTATAACGTGGTTACTCTGTTAGAAAAAAAATATCACACAGTGTTATTTGTCATTTCTGGCAAATATCTATGTTGGTAATTCTTTGAATCATTAGACCCAAAAATTTAAGCAGCTTTTTATTTTAAAGTGATTTCTTGCAAACTATAACTTCCATCATAACATATTTTTGAGATTCGGTTTTATCATTAAAACGGTGCTTATGTAAGATTTTGTTGTTGGACCATTTTTCCATTGTTTAACCTTAAATATCTTAAAGTATTGATATATGTGATCATTTCTAACGCCAGAAAATTATAGTACAAAATACCCTCATCAGTTGACCAACAACATTCATGATTCCTTCATTTGCAGATCTGTGTTATCATTGTATCGTATCATAATTTGTCAGTATTGTACGAGTAATTAGAGTGCGCGGTGACGGTTGAGTGACATTTATTTTAATGGAAAATTAAAGTCACTCACACGACATTTTAAACTATTAGTTGTTTAAAAATTACCTGAAACCGATTTATTCTAAACTGATGAATATAAAAAACGTACTTAAGAAAAATTAAAAAAAAAATCTGACCAAGACAGGACGAATCGGGCAACAGATTCGAAATCATTAATACTCAATTACGTAAAATCATCAATTTTGTGAAACGTGCTTCCGTGAATGAACATTACTAGTGCTAATTTTAATTGGCTTCATTACTAAAAACAAATAAATAAATGAACACTTAATCATTTAAAAAGAAAATATTTTATCATATTTAAGTATTTCACCAAAACTACGAGTATTAAACAATGGCTCTCAATATTTGTAAACAAAAGCAACACGTGTTTTAAATAGACGTACATACGTATAAATATATATTTTAACGATATGATATTCTCAGAAAAATTAAGAGATATATTTAATATTTTGCTTTGCGGCATAATTAAAAATATATATGTATGTATATATATTTATTTATATTAGTAGCCCCACTGTTTTGTTTTGCGTTTTAGAAAAACAAATCCCAAAACTTTTATTTCATCATTCGTATACGGGTAGAGCAGTGAAAAAACATCACATTGTCAGTAGCGGTTAAACAATAGTAATCATGTGCAGAATTATAAATAATATTTACGTTCGAATACATAACACGAAGAATGCAGTAAAATGAGTGTAATCACTATAGTCATCAATTCGATTCATTCATAGAGTATAAAGAAAACTTAAGTTATACGAGTACCAAGTGCACTTTGCAATTAATAAAATGACTAATGCGCTTTTAATGAATGCAAATTGTTGTATCGTAATGAGAAATTGAAAAATCATTTTATGAAGCCTCGATAAATACGAGTATAATACCTCTATTGTTAACTTTCATCTTCTTATTTTTAAGTCACTTAAACTACACAATCTTTGGATACTTTCCAACAAGATGTTGGTAAATTTTTTTGGGCTTCCTGTGAAACATCCTTTCAAAAATATGTTTCTCAATGAATGAAGCCAGAGCGCATACTGGAAGGGACACAATGGCTCTGTTACGGAACTTCCTCGAAGAGTGCATTGTTTTGTGCTGTAGTAATTTCAATTGGCCATTCCATTCACTGAAATTAAACGCTTCGGACTGTTTTCTTTGGAACTCGTCAAAAGAACGAGTGTATGTCAATAGGTCAGCATTTATTCCTTAATTGAAAACCAATATTCATAATGAAATGTGTGCCAGAACAACGAAATCGAAAGAATCAGAAATTGGCCATTTTCCATTTGAAATAAAACCAAGAGTAAGTTTGCGCTACCCTGTACATGTAACAGGTGCTTGCAACTGCAGTGGTAATCAAACATAAATATTTATTTTTACAATAAGTTTCAAATTATTAATATTATTTAAATTTTAATTAAAGCGACTGCCACTTAAAAGTTTGTATTAAAAATTAAGTTTTACGTTCAACATTTATGGGAATTTTCTGAAATGTTTAAAATAGTCATGCACCAAGGCATGTGAATAAAAATCAATATTTCTCTCGGGACAAATTTTCCTTTGTTGATAAATATAAAAACCATTAATAATTTGGCACAACAGCCAAACAGACAGCCAGCTAGTCAGCCATATAAATATTTTCCCATATACTGACACTAAAAACAAGGCTCAATTTCATATATTTTTATTATAAACATCAAAGTGAAGTTATTTCGCTTCAGCAGCGCTCAATGAATTTGTTGTGGCTCATCATCTTCGCACAGCCTTCCCATTTTTATTTTATTTTTTCTGCAATACAATATAAATAAAAGATTAAACAAAAAGTAAAACTTTGAACAAATACAAGGAGGACAGAAATAAACATTCCGAAAACGGGCAATAATAATTATAGAAACAATGAACTCATCTACACTGCATGAAAATTATTCATTTTTTACTTATGACTTTAGCTTTTCCCCTTTTGGAGATTTTACAAAAAACTTTTCTGGCATTTATTCAAAATTCAAATATGAAAAAAACTTGATATAAAGAACTGCAATGAACTCCGAACTGTGAAAAATGCATGGAATGGAAATGCGCTTTAGACAAACTTAGCAAAATTACTATAAATATGTAAAGTTAATTTAAACTGAGAAAACAGTGTTGCCAATTAAATTGGCATGGTAAAGAACCATAAAATTAAAAGAAGACCCAAACATCTCCTTAGGTAATATTTCGCATATTATGGTTTTGATTTTTGAGTAAGAGTTGAAGTACTTGAAAATACATTTTAGTGCGAATGTTCCAAACGTAATTTGTATTTTCAAAATAACCAATTTTCAAGTTTTTTATCTTTATAGCAAGCAGATTGACAAAAATTTATATTTTTTCCGAACTTATTAAACAAAACGATTCAACATATTTCTAATGTTTTAGTATTTCATTAGTTTTTGAGTCAAAAAATTAAATATTTTTATGATAAACATAAAAAACTATCATAAGACTGTTCACAGCTTGAAGTCTTGTCTGCTACATTGTATAACAGACAGGACAATGACGCCAGGAATATGTCGATTATGTATAACAGTTGCACTATCACAAAATTATTTTAGTTTAACTCATTTACGACTATTAGGTTTCATAATGCATAATTATCTTAGAACCAAAATGATAAATTAAAACGCTTTCGAAAATAATAACGCTTATATCGTGACGATTCTTCATCATAGTTTTTGTAAGGTCATAACAGCCAATAAATATAATTTCAATAGTTCTTTAAACCCTTCTTCAACGTAATCAAGAAAAATTTCAAAGCATTGGAAATTTTGATATCACCAGTATTTGCCTTCGAATTGGCAACACTTTGACGGCGGATATAAACAAAATTAAAAATTCAAATGGAAGCAATGAAGACACAACTCGTGGTCAAAAACAACGAAAGCTACAGAAAAAAATTAAAAGGCAGCCAGCCAAGTGCCTAAAAAGTCTTTGGCACAAAATTTAATGACCGGAATTGTTAGATTAGAAATCTTGGCGGCGTTTGTGGTCGCATAATTTATACCGGTTATACGTAAGTGGCTTAAGAACTTATTTTGAAAGTTTACATTTATTTTTTTTTTTTTTAAAAAAAGAAAGTTTGTGCTAGAGATTTAAAATGTAGAATATTTAATATAAGCAAAGATAATAATGTCTATATTTAAGCAGCCAAAAATAAATTACTAAATGTGAAAGTAAAACAATTAGGTAATTAGTAAAGTTTGAGTTCAACTTAAGTTTCAAATTTGTTTAATAACACACAACAGATGCACAGATATAAATATACATTCGTTATTAAAGTCTTCAAAGATACAAAAAGCAAAACAAAACAGAATATCTCTTTAGCCTTCATCCAACAGGTTATTCCAACACATTGTACATTCTGAAGGATAACAACCAAATTTATTCATGAACAAAAAAGAAAAATAAAATCAAGTAAAACAACGCATTTCCTCAGCAGTATATGTATATAGCAAAAAAAAAAAATAAACACACAAAACGCTTCATCGCTTCACTTTAAGAAAATATAAACAACCAGAACAAAAAGTGCCTGCCACACCATACTTGATTGATCTTTTTAAAGTATTTTACACAATTTCCAATGAAATATTTTTTTCTTGTTTGCTTCATTTCGCGAAAACAACCTTCAAAAGTTCAAAAACGTAAGTGGAGTGGAAACAAAAAAAAAATACGATAAAAATAGAAAAAGGAATGAACAGCAGATGCAGGTTTTGTATTCAAGCAGTCAGTCGGTCAGAGAAACACTTGCCAATATACTAACGTAAAGTAAATTGTGACTTCAATGGAGTTTGGAATCAAGCGCAATGAAATAAAATTTTTTGAGGGGCTGTTTTTTATTGTAAGAAATAGAATCTGTAAGATTATGTATTTAGAAATTAATTTTTAAAGGATGATTTTGAGTTATATGCGAATCATAAACTAAACTTGCAGTACGTATCTTAAAGGTATTTCTAAAATTTCTTTTACCAGGAATTTATTATCTAAGCTTACATGTATTCATAACACCTTTTTGCTGATATTTGATGGCCAAAACTAATAGTTAAGCATTTTTTAATGACTCAGTCATTGGTAGCAGCTGCTCTAGATTTTATTTTAACTTTTTTGAATTCGAAAAATTATGGCTCATTAAATGAGTATATTTTTTCTTGGAAACCTTATTGTTTTAAAGATAGCAAAAAAATATTGGAAAAAAAATTGTATATGTTGAAATTTTCACATGTTAAAGATATTAAGAAGAAAAAATATGATTACTGCACACAAGGGAAACCTCTATTCTGAAGAGAACTATGTACATATATATATAATAGGTTGATTTTGGCATATTTTGTTGAGATTTTGTGACAACATAACATAAAAATACGTAGTTGTTTAAGTTTTTAATATTTTTTTTAGCATTGTTTATAATTAGTCAAACTTTATTTTAAAAATTTCAGTGGTAAATAAATAGTGTAAAAGGATTCTAAATTGAATTTGAAATTTAGTTAATTTTGTTTCCCTGAAATGTAACAAGTACAAACGTATTTATTCCATAAATCTTTAGCGCGAAGAAAGCTAATTTGTTTCTAGGGCTACATTGTATGTTGCGCCTTACTGAACACTGCATTTGGTATGACAATAATTCTTGATATTGTTCTGCAGAAGTGATTTTAGTTGAACTGTCTTTAGCCTTTGACCACTTAAACTCTAGATCTAATCGCACATTCAAGTATAAAAATCTCGTATAGACCTGCTTATGGGATCGCCACATACAGCTTATGGGATTACCACATACAGCAGTAAGCGAATTAAAAAGTTCGAGGCACGTCCAGGTTTTTAGCTTGTTGATGAAATATCAGGATGCTCCGCGTTTAGAATGCGTAAGTGCATCATATCATGAGATTAAATAGTATCTATGGCTGCGAACAACCTACTTTTAAAATCTAGAAAATTACTTTTAGCTATTTAGGATCGATATTTGTAATAATAGATTTTAGAATTGCTTTTGCCGTTCTACTACCAGGTAGTAGTTCCTCTTAAAGCCATATTATTTTGTAACGTCAAGTTTCAATCCAAATAGCATCTTACACAACGCTACAACCATAGATTCAACTGAAACTTATATGGAATAACACACCGTTTTATTTTAAAAACAGTTTAGGATAAAGCTTCAGATAGATCCTTTGGTTTTACCCACTCTGATAAAAAAAACATGAAGAGTACCCTCAATATACTCTCTACTTCAACCACAGAAATAGAAATAAAAACGTTAATACAAACAGTAAAACCGATAAAAAGGATAGTTTTAAATTCCGTTACCGTTTCTTTAACTACTTGTACACATATTGAAATCATATCGCATGAATTCGCATTTTTATAGAAAACTGGAAAAGTGGCCAGTCCGTTGGAAGCATCTCAACTTTTCAGATACATACAGGGTTGCCAACTAGAAAGTTAAAGGCCTTCCAAAAAAAGAAAAACATAAATTTGTTGAAGTGCCAAATTTATGTTAACAGTTCATATCAACGCATAGTACAATTAACTAAGTCCCACCTGCTAATTTTCTATGTTACCTATTAACGTACTTATATGCGTTTTCATGGAGAGAACACAGTGGCACTCAGTTGGCCAACTATTTATGTAAATGTCCCTTGCGCTGGCCCTTAAAATAAGTGCAGATCATTTGTTTTGACACAATCAAGATTTTATAAGTTGCTTCCTACTTCTAGGCGAGTACTATGTAAGAGTGTAGAGGGCTCCTACATAAGCAAGGAATATTTTCCATAAACACTTAATTACGCACAAAAATAACACAAGAAAATGATCTTCCGTTGGCTAAACAAAAAGTAAATAAAAACCAGTAAGAAACCCACCGCACCACCACCATCAACAACGCTAAGATTAAAGCGCTCCAGCTATAAACACAATCGTGTAGAAATAAAAACAAAGAAGTAAAACAAAAAGAACGAAAGTATAAAAGAAAAAAACGCAAAAAGATTATTTAAAAAGAGCGGAAGTAATTGAAAAATCATGCAGCACACAGTCTTACAAATCACACGAGACAACATTTTGCCGTATAGCAGGGAGTACAATTGGATGGACGGACAGAGATTCAACTGCACGATAGTGAATTGCACTCGGGAACAGCGCACATTCCATATATATTTTATGCCCTTTTCGCATGTTGGGAAGTCATATAGAAAAGAAAAGGGAATAGAATTGCGTGAAGTAGCAGCTTTAATAGGAGGAGGCCCCACTTGCAACTAAGAGCAGGACTCTCGCCAACCTATTTTACATACTTAGTTGAAACGGAAGGTAACTAGCTGGAAGTTGAAAGTAATTTTTCACAAGTCCCTTATAGCCAAATACAATGCGTCCGTCTTTGCCAGCTTTTAACTACTATACAATGGTGCAATGCCGCATTGGGTCAGGAAATACAAATAGAATTCCCCGCACCACACCGAATAGATGAAGCAGCGGCAACCACTTGCCAACTATTAAGTAAAACACGAGAGGAAACACTTTCCCCTTCAACACCACACTTCACTTAAACAATTGTGGTTAATGTGATGGAATTTACTGCTAGCATTGAAGCAGCAACACCAGCTAAAACCTTTCGCAATTCAACGAAAAACACAAATAATACAAATGGATTTCTACACACTTTCTTCACTGAAACATAACATCGATATGCCGTCCTTCAATTTCATTCGTTTTTGCAGTTCTTTATCACTCTGATTTCTACACTTTTGTGTTGATTTCATTAAAAATTTAAATATTTTATTCACTTACCAGCTCTGCTGCTGGCACCGCTGACGCCATTTTGAACAAAACAGATTATATTCCCCAAGCGCCTGCTATCCAACACTTGGTTTATATGGTACTGCTGCAGATTCTTGGTGGAGCAGCTGTCAAAAAAACACGAAACACCAAACAAAGAAACGTCACATTCTGCGATGCAGTTTTTAAAGAAATATAGAAAAAGTGATGCCATTTCCAGAGTATTTCGTTTCAGGTTTGTTCCGCTCATAAAGTTTGCCCATACACATTTTGACTTGTCCTCCAACTGTTATTGTTGTTTGATGAATTATTGTGTGTATGCTCTTGTCGTATGAACAATTTCATGCAGGTCGGTCAGTTAAAATGATAAAAAATTGAATTATTCACAATTTCCAAACTCTTGTAGCACAAAACGTATTGTGTTTGGCAGTTTTATGTCTAGCAAACCTCGCAGAATATGTCGCACTGAAACTGTTGCAGTATGAGAAATGGAAATGAGTTGGATGTGAAATGGAGAGATCACGTGAAACTATACTACTTAGAAAACACCAAATTCTGACATGCGAAAAATTAAGGTAACTAAAATAAGGTAATGCTTCGTATTGGCTCAATACGCACATTTTACCTACTTACTTTTAATACACTTACTGTCCGTGCTCCTCATTTCTTGATTGTTTCACAAAAAGACCCAAGATCCCTACATATTTTGTGTTGTTCATGCTACAGTGAGTATGTAAGAAATAAAATTGATATACAGATAGTATGAAATGAGGATGGCAATGAGTATAATATATGGTACCACTAGGTTCGACGTTTTGTGTTTCGTGTATGGGCAGCATAAGAGCGAGTGATGCCAATTTACAAAAATATTGCTGCCATTTCAATCATTGAATAAGATAGGCTACTGCGAAAAAATTGCTGCTTCTTCCAAACGAACATATAATGTCAAATTGTATAACATATTTTTTCGTTTTTTGCGTTGAATATTATTTATTTAGCTTAATCGCTAAATCATGCGACTGCGTTGCCATACGATTGGTTAAATTCAACGTACACTAAGAAACAAAAGTTGTGAAATAATTCTGAAAGTATACGTACACTAAGGAAGCAAGTTAAAATTTAATGTACATTAAGAAACAAAATTATGATTATAGCTGATTGAAACCTAACTGAATCGAGTGCACAATCCATTTCTAACTAAGTCCTAACCTGTTTAAGCCATAATAAACAGTATTTGCTCAGTAAGGCAAAACTGTGACTAACTTTTAAGAAATTTCGAAATATTTCGAAAGCTGCAAAAACTTAACTATGGCGAATTAAAGTACGTACGCAACGGTTAGATACCATGCCTCACAGTACACCTTCTTGAAGTACAATTAGACCGAATATGAACAAATTTCAAAATCTAATATTTTCATTGTCCGCTTACCGCTGGATTACAACGTAAGGAGTATGTACGTATGTATGTACGTAACTAGATAGGTAACTAGGAAATTGTAGGTATTTTTGAAAATAAGATGGGTAGTATTTAAATCAACTTAATTACTACTTACAGTAGAGTCTCGCTAATCCGAATCAACTGGCCCCAATCCGGATTTTATGGAGACACGGATTACCAAATATTTAAATTATTAAAAAAAAGATTAAAGAATTTAGCTAAAACAACAGCGTTCTAAGATTACCAATGCAATATAAAAACGAAAACAAACCTCTTTACTTTTTCCTTATATAAGAAATAATAGATATATCGACACTATATTTTTCTGCAAGCACTTTTCCAATAATATCATTATGTAGTTGAACTAAAACATTTTCTTGTTCGGCCAGAGTTAACGTTCTATTCGACCTTTTTGATACCCTTTTGATGAACAACTGACTAATAACCTTCCTTTTGTTGCATTTCGCACGGGTGATTTCCCGTTTGACAATAAGATGTGCAAGCAAATCATATACAGTGTGTAACAGAATATTCGGGGACTTCCCGTGCTACGTACTCGTGCATGGCAAACAAGTGTAATAAATAGTTCAATTTTATGGGAAGTATCAAGCAAAGCATACATAGACATAGGCGGAATGACGTGTAAAAGCGAATACAAAATAATGCGTGTGAATATGGCATAACTACACATGTTTCATTTCACTCATCTGATGATTATTGCACGATATAATATGCGATCCGGATTAGCAAAACTAAGGTCGGTTCGGATTACAAGGGACATAATGGAAATTTTTACTTTTTTCACCCTGACCGGATTACAGTAGGATCCGGATAAGGACATATCCGGATTAGCGAGACTCTACTGTACTTTGAAAATAACAATTGTTGTTAAATACAGCAAGTGTGACGTTTTTAATAAAATTGAGACAAAACATAAAGGCCATTATGGTACTAAAATGTTTTTATTGACTATCAATACTAAAATTACTTTAATATCTTACTAATTTACTAAAAATGAGCTAAACCGGATGTTATTTGTTAGATAACATTATTTATTTTTAATTTGTTGGACAAAAATCTGGTTACTCGCTTTCAGGTGGATACTGGATGACCATATATATATATATATGTTGTTTTAAACAAGCGTCGAAATATTTTATGTGATTGTTAAAATGATTTATGACTGATAATGCAGATACGAAATTGTTCATAACCTTTCCAAAATGGGATTCTGAAACTTTTACGGGAAATATTATTAGGTTACACTTATGATACGCGTTAAAAGTTTCCGGTATGTGACACACTTTTACCAGGAAAAAAAAGCATGTTGTGAGAATATATCAAAATCGGTCTCATTTCGCTTATGATTTACATAAAGATTTAGTTTTAATGGCGGATGGAAACGTAGTCCGGCTCTCAGACAGTGCGCCCATTGTACCTGGTCTCGATATAGAAATTGGAAAATAGAAACAGAAAAATGGAATGCTATAAGCTGAGTTCATGCCCAATATGTCTAAGCCAAGCAGGCGAGTTTCTGTTCTCGCTTTATTTGGATATTACAAAGAAAATGCCATGTAAATTCTTCCTCCACGAGGCAGGACTTGCATATTGGATCAGGAAAAATTACTATGTTGGAAATTTACACTGTGGCTACACTGAAAGTTGAAAATATCTCACTTTTTGTTCAGCTGTTCCGCAAAACACTTTGTGCCGTGAGCATTGTTCAATAAAGAAGCTATCCAGAATCGAACTACTGTTCAGCTAACATTTGCGATTGGTTTTGGTTCTCGGCGCAATCTTTCGGAAAACTTTCATCTTTCTATGAGATCAAAATTTTTTTATCGTCTTTTGACGATCAAGCATTTTTGCTTGATTTTACGCCAACAAAATTTAGCTTTCTTTACAAGCACCTTATGAATAGAGTTCATTCTATTGCAGCAAAATAAAATAAACCGGATATATCGACGGCGATCGTTTGCTAATATTCCCACAGATGTAGTATAAAATTTCATCTCAACACAATAACTCTTAAGTCATGGTAGCCAATAAAGCAATATTGGAATTTATGGAGTCATAAAAGTCATGTCAATTTTACACTCTCCACTTTTTGCAAATGTTTTTTTATCTTTCATCTCTAAATTTGGATATCAAATTTAACAATGTAGATTCTTTTGAATGCAGTTAACCTGTCAGTAAATTACTCATTCAGTGAGTTTGAACATCATTTATTATATGTAGTATCCATTTTATTGTTGTTGCTGATACGGTTATTACTTCATTACGGCTTAGTTAATGCGATTATGTGAAGATTTTTGGTAATACTGGATATACACATGCGCATATGAATGCACTCGTCAACAATTCGACGAGGGAGGGAACAACGGAGCGGCATAAAAGTAACATAAAGAATATTTGATTTAACTGAAATTGCCAGTATAAATGCACAAGTTTGATTTTGAACTAGTTACAGTTCTTAGTGTTCGATCTTGGTCTGGAGTCGCAAATAAAATCAAAATGGTATTTATTGAAAACAGTATACTGTTTCATGTGTCCATTATTTTCTGAATTAAATAAATTTGTATTTGTTAAAAAAATTTTTTCTGTGAAATTTTTGATTTGAAACAAATATAGCGTGTTACCGAGTACTTAACTTTTTTATTTACTATATTGATTTTCGCTCCAAAACTGGTAAGCTCGCAGTATAGATGGCTTGAGCTATTTGTTAATTTTTGAGGAAAAAAAATGAACGCTGAGAAAAAAATTGTTGTGTAAAAATCGTGCACAACCCTTTTTAAGTCTTCGAGTTTCCGAGTAAGAAAATAAATGGAATTAAAAACAGTTAAGTGCTCGGTGACACGCTAAAATAAAAAATTTTTAATGTCAAAATGTTTTTTGCAAAAATTTTAATATGATTGAAATTAGAAATATCAGACACCCCAATATATATACATACAATATTTAACCTCTATCTTATTCCCATCTAGCAGTTTTTTGCTGTTATCACTTTGTTGGCATTGGCCACCTTAATTCCTGCTGATGGCAATCATTTATCACGTAAATATCTGCCACCATCACAAACTACGAACTACTATGCAAATACTGGATACTCAACTAATGGTGGCTTGTCAAATTCATATTCCCATGGCAGTGACTATGCTGCAGCGGTACCAATGCGAGCATATTCAGCGCCAGTTGTAAATAATGTTGGATGTTCAGTGCCATCTTATTCAACATCGACTCATCAAAATGCTGCTCCCGCCGTTGTCACTAGCTACAAATCGTATTCAGCGCCGATATCTTCTAGCTATAATGCTTACTCAGCCGCTGCTCCCGCTGTAGCAAGTTATAGATCATATTTCGCTACTGCTCCACGAAGTTATGCATCTCCAGCTGTATCAACCAGCTATTTAATACCAGATGCTCACATATCATCATCATCGTCGCACTCAGCTCCAGCTGCTCCGATTTCGCAATCATATCTGGCACCTGCTGCTGAAACCTATATGCCATATTATCAGCACACTTACTCAACTCCTGCTGAGGTCTCATATAGCCGTCCAGTAGCAACATATACTTCTGCTATCGATACCAAGTATGCGGCTAATGGCGGTTATATCTATTAATTTTTTTTCTTAATTTGTCATTAATGGGTGATTTTTTAAGAGTGAAAATATTTCTGAATTAAAATAAAACATATTTCAATTATTGTAATTTGGAATTTACTTCCCTAATGACGAGATTGTTTTGTGGCATTTATTGTTTGAAAATATCTTCCAGCTTATGCCCACGGTAATAAACAATAACCATATGAATACGACCGACTGCCTTCACATTACTTAATCATCACGCAAACTTTGAGTGTCATACATATAATTAGAGTATAAGCTTTATCTGTAAAAAAAGGTGATCCAATGTCTGAAAAAACTATCGGCTGCCAATGATAGTGTCAACCTAGACTAGACTAGACTCAAGTTTTTGATACTAGTTATTATTCAATACAACAATTCAATAAAACCATCTTATAGTGGTAGAATTTTAATTCTCGCCCCCTCCCCCCCCCCCCCCCCTTCCCCAACAAGGTTTTAGTAAAGTAACGCCACTGACTAGACTAGACTTACATATGGATATAAGAGAATGCGATACTTTTGTAGTGATTGAAGTTGTGAAAAGAAAGGGTGATATTTTAACCCTTTATAAAGGAGGATCCATAGAATTGTCGATCCCACGAGAAATTTCAATTGTTGCCTGTTATGTCCTGTCCTTGCCCACTGGGATAGAATGAATACTTTCAGTTTAACAGAAGCAGTAGCAGTAGAATGAGAATAGTGCTAATGTAAATGAAGACCGCATTTCTATGTCAAATGAAACAGCAAGTAACTAGTGAACGAGATATTCGAAGGGATCAGCATTGTCAACTGAAAAAATTTATGGATTTCAAGATTGCGCGAGAATGAACACTAAGCTCAGTAAAATAATTATAAATTATTTTCTGTACCATTACACCCGCAAGACAAGTTAAATATTAAATGAGTTCCAAAAACAAAGACATACAATAGAAAATATAGTTTTAGATTTATTTTTGTTTTGGGTTCTCAACAAATCTGTACAAAAAGGCTTAGAAATCCTTATTGATAATTTTAAAAGTGACTGATGATTCCACCTAGCAATGAATGAAACAATATATGTTTGGTAACTCGTAACTACTTAGCTATTGCCGGGTTTTTTTGTTTTGTCTTTGTTTTGTATAATTTTTTTAGTGTTCTCACACACTGAACAGTAAGCTTAGTAAAATAATAAAAAAATAAAATGTTTAGTTCATTATATGTATTATAAATAGCGTATTTTTATTGCATCACAAACCAGAATTCGAGCTTATACGAAGTGAAGAAATTAATTGGCACTCTTCGAACTAAATACATCACAGTAATTTCAGTTGCCAAGCCTTTATACAAATATTTTGAAAAGTATTTTTTAAAGACTTTTTTAAATCACTAACGGTATAAATATCCACCATTTGCGGCATACTTGGTATCGAAGTTTTGAGCTGGAGCTGAATGAGACGCAGCAGCACCTGGAGCAGAATAGCCGACAAATGAAGAACCAGCAGCTGGAGGCATCGAATAAGCGCCATGACTAGAAGAGGCAGCAGCTGAAGGTGAATATTGGTAGCCAGATGCTGGAGCTGCATAATTAGCAGATGCAATGGAAGCTGCAGCAGCAGGAGCTGAGTGGCTGAAATGAGATGGTTGAATGCCACCAAAATTTGCAGAAGCACCTACAGCACCTGCACCGGAATGATTTCCATGAGAACCGCCAGCAGTGTGTTGTGATGACATTGGTGCTGAGTAAGAAGCATGGAATGATTTTGGTGCTGAATAGCTATGACTTGCCATCATGGGAGCTGAATAGCTATGAACGGCCATCATGGGAGCTGAATAGCTGTGAATTGCCATTGTGGGAGGTGAATAGCTGTTACGAGATGGTGCTGGAGCTGAATAGCTGGTATGTGATGCCGAAGCAGCGCCAGAAACAGGACCGAAATGATTGGTATGCGCTGAATGACTAGCATGTGGAGTTTTCGGAGCTGAATAACTCGAATGTGCTGCAGGTGCTGAATGGCTCGAATGTGCTGCTGGGGCTGAGTAGCTCGAATGTGCTGCAGGTGCTGAATAGCTTGTTTGTGCTCCAGGTGCTGAATAACTTGAATGTGAAGCTTTTGGTGCTGAGTGACTAGAATGTGATGGTCGTCGTGGTGCTGAAACTGCTGGAGTGGCGTAGCTTGCATGTGCTGTTGTAGCAGCTGCTGAATGAGCATGAGACGGACCATTTTGACTTGGAGGTAAGTAATTTGTTGATGGAGCAGCTGGTGCGGAATATGAAGAGTGTGAAGGTGATGCAGCAGGCGCTGAATATCCACTGAAACCAGTTGAATGACCAACATTACCATGGGAGGCTCCTGTATGTGGCGCTGAGTAACTAGAATGTTGTTTAATTGGCGCTGAATAAGACTTAGCTGGAGCTGAATAGCTATTGTGAACAACTGTAGCAGCACCTTGGTTTGCATGAGAATTAGATGGTGCATGAGCTGATGAACCTGAATGACCGGATCCAGACGATATGAACGGTGCCGAGTAACTAGCTGATTGACCGCCACCACCATGAGCAGCTGCTGTATGCTTTGCTGAGTTACCAGAATATTGATTCATTGGCGCTGAATACGACTTAACTGGAGCTGAATAACTATTCTGGATCATTGTAGCAGCAGCATGTGGTGCAGCATAATTTGTTGGCGCACCAGATGATGCTGAATAGCTGCTAGAGCCTGCGCCATTTTGGATAGGTGGTAGGTACATGTTGTTCAATGGGGTGGCGTATGTTACAGCCAACATAAGGCAACCAATGGTGACAAAAAGATGCTTGAATGTAAAAATGTAATAACAAAAAATGTTAACGCTTATTTTTCTTCTTTGATTAAATGAACTTACCATGTTCTATGTACTCGTATGTATTCCTTAGAACGTTAGATCAAGAACTAATGTGTTTCCTGCATATTTGGCAACTTTTATACAGAAGCTAATGGTTTTTTGTTTCTCTTAAAATTAATTTAGTTTTTAGTTATTTTGAATTGAGTGCTATGAAAAAACAATGTCTCTGCCAACAAAAAAAAAAAATAATGGATACCAAAATTTTTCGGATTCTGATTAATATTCTAATTAATATAATTGTATAAGCAAAATGCAATTTATTAAACCTTAACAATTTTGTTTTTGTTGTTATTTTCGTTAATGGTGGTGAATTAAATTGCATAAAAAATAGAACCTGTTTTATTCTTTTTCGATGGGGTTATGGTGTTAGTTGTAGTTATGTTAATGGGGATTTTAAATTTCTATGAAAAAAAAAAATAGAAACCTAAGTGATTTAGAAATATCTGCTTAGAAATGTTTTGTACCAAACTTGCTATTTTTTTAGAGATACAATATAACTGTTAAATTTGTCATTAGAGATGTTGTCAGTTGCAATTTATTATGATAACTAAATTAATTTATCAAAATTATTTTCATTGTATTATTTCCTGCAATATTCTTTGAAATTTTTGTAATGTGATTTCCTTAAGGCTTTCAAATATAATATGGATTTTATTAATGACTGAAAATCTTAAACTATAAAAATAATCAGATTTTTGCAAAGTTAATGGTTTGATTCTATATTTGTGTGCTTTCATCTGGGTCAATCATTTGTAACGATGTAATCAGCGTTTCCTCGCTGTTGGGATACAATGAAATTAAGATAATGTCTGGCGCTACAAATGAAAGTGGAATTTTTATTTCAACATGTCGTTTGTCATGCTAAGAACTATTGTGTGTATACTATAGATATGAGAAGGTATTGAACGGAATAAGAAGTATGAGCGCTCAGCATCAGACAATTTTCAGTTATAGCTGTTGGTTAGACTTTTCCATCAAAATGGGTCTCTGTTCATGAAACTGATAAATGAAAGAAGTAAACTGAAAGTTGAAAGAATTTAGCATATGATTCTTGCAGCAAAACTTATGAACTTTCAGCCGAACGAAGTCTTTGTTAAAATAGTGTACTCTTCGAATATATTCCAAAAGTTAAACTTGATTTTAAAGTAAATAAAAATTGAAACAAATATGCAAATGAGTGTTAGGTAACGAAAAATATCTAAAAGATGGCAAAAGTCGAAAGGTTTCCAATAATGGGGGTAGATAATGTTGAAAAACAGCGATAATTTCTAATAAATCGGCACCCCCAAGGGCAGAAACTTGGGGTGCCAAAATGGTAATCGATATTCATTGAGATGTGGAATTAGTTAATATTAATATTCAAAATTTTATCTGAATAACATTTTTTTTCTGAAAGTTTTAAATTTATTTTTAAAGCAAAATGTTCACGCTACACCACTGGTAATATTGTTTAAAGCATTTAAGTTCTTTTTAAGATATTGTACCGGCAATGAAGTACCACAATGACCATTTTTTTTTTGGCAAAAACCTTTACTTATGGCCTACTTTTAAAGCTGTTTATTTTTAATTTGTAAGTATGTAGGTAGTATACTTTCCAAAAGGTACTCGTATATAAAGAAGAAATTTACTTTTGTTTGATTCTTTAGTTCATCTTAAGCGCTTGAGCGTGTAAAATATTATTTTTAATAATGAAAGCGGTGGGTTTAAGTAAAACTATTTTAGAATAAAAATGTGTAAATAAAACTTATCTGTGCATAAAAAAAATAGAAATAAGCAACAAACTTCAAATGCAAATTCAGAAAAAGAATGCATTGTTCATTTCTCAAGCGCTTGTGATTAAATACGTAAAGCGATCAGTGAAAAGTTGTCAGGTCTATCATGTGTAAAGAACCCTTCCTTAGCAAAAAAACCTCATATACTAAGAATTTTTGAAGTTCGGAGTTTTTAAAAGTCGGGTTTGAGAAAAATTAGTTAAACGTTTCAAATGGCACCTTTGACTGTGATATTTGAACTTAAGCTATGTAAACTTACATAGAACGTTTTTAGTACCTATTTAATTAAATACATATTCTATTAACAACAAAAACTTTTCAGATCATGAGCCTGCTGTTGCTATTCACATTCTTCCTGTATTATCTAGTGGAGTCACAAGTTGTACCAGATCCAATGCATGAAGGTGCCTATTTTTATCCACGTCCAGTGCATTTGCCACCTACGATTCACTTCAAACCAACGAGCGACATTACAAGAGATACGAACACGGACTCAGTGCAGCCCATACGTTTCAACTTTATAACAGATACCCCACACTCGGGACTCCCCGGGAACAACTATATAAAGCCAGGCGATTTCGTTGCTACAATGATGATTCATTCGAAACCATTTTTTTATAACGTACAAAAGCCACAGGAGCACATATTGCATAAGAACAATATTTTAATAAAGGAAACTTCAAAACGCAGCCAGGGGGAAAAATTAGTCTAAAAATACATAGTACAAATTAAGTAATGATTTATTAGGAAAAATATATGTAGTAAAGAGAATCCTATTTTGAAAGTGTTTTTTCTTTAATGCGTCCTTTGGTAAACGTAACCACCGTTTGAGCCATAAGTTGTACCAATTGATGAAGCAGCATATGCGGGTTCAGTATACGTAGCAGCTGCAGCAGGTGCAGAATAACTGATATCGGCTGTGTATTCTGGAGCTGTATAACTTTCACTGGAATATGATGGCGCTGAATAGCTTGCACTCGCAAAGGATGGCGCTGAATATGTTGCTGCAGCCACAACTGGTGCTGAGGCGTAAGGAATATCAGCTGTGTATGAGGATGATGATGGTGCTGAGTATGACACATCCGTTGAGTAGGATGGTGCTGGATAGCTAGCAGCTGGTGCTAATGCTGAGTAGGTAATGCCTGAAGTGTACGTTGGCTCTGAATAGATATCAGCTGCTTCAGCTAGTGGAGCAATGTAGTTAGCGACAGTGATTGGAATATTATAGCTGGCATGCGTATGAAGTTCTTGAGGGGGTAAATAATTCAAATGGCTGACATCAGCACTCGTCAGAGCAACCAGTGTGCAAATGATGATGGCGAGGAGCTTCTGCAAAGTAAAACAGTTTTAATGTTAAAAATACTCAAAATAGAGGTCTTTCATAAGAAATATTTCGCTTCATCATTGTTTAAACACAAAAATAATATGCTTACTGAACTGAAATTCATAAGATTCAGTGGTCAAATACTGGCTTACTGCCTTCATTGAAATGGCGATCTGTCGAAGAGCCGGAACTTTTTTAAAAATTATTTTTCAACTGAGCTGTGGCTTAATAGGAAAACTAATAAGACTCAGGCTAAGTGTATTTTGAGAACTTGAACATCAATATTGGATATTTTCCTGATATTTATAAATGTGGGACATTGTTGGTCCCCAATCTCTTAGAGCTCCATTTTTTACCTAGTTTCATTGTGCTAACATTTGCATTTTAAATTTGTGTTAAAGGTAGGTCCTTATCGATTTTTATAATTTCGCTTTAATGTTGTAATACAATGAAAAGAAATTCCGAGTCAACCGTGTTGACACACCAGCTCAATAAAATAAATTCAAAGACACATATTTTTGGAAGCTCATAAAAACTTAATTGAACACATTTGTGGATGAAGGAGACATATTTAAAGTTTTACGGAAATATATTTAAAGTTATTGTCTTGTGTCCGCTTGTTTCTTTAATTGTTAATCATCAACGCAAAATCCATAAGAACAATCCATAGTTTCGTTCAAGTAATTAAAAAAATTCACAGATGAAAACTTACTGAGAATAGTAAGCCAAAAATATTTTTTATTAAATTAAGACGCTGAATCTGAGTCCGGTACTGCTTTTTTGCCCCATCACTTCACTTTTTATAAGAGTGAGGCCCTAATAAGAGCGCTGGTAAACTCTTTCTCGATAATTCTTCACAGTGTATAAATCAATCGAGAAGCGGCCGGTCGATATTCTTTCAAATTGAACACAAATATTTCAGTTTTGACGATACTGTTCATTTGTTGCTTTCGAAATTTGATAGAAAAATAAATTACAACAATAAAATTTAATTTTGTTTATTGTAACGAATTATCAGGAATATCACCATTAAGTTGTTTTTGAACAATTCAAAACACCAAAGTTTTCACAAACCATTTACTGATTTATAATTATTGATTTAGTATCCATTAATATTCATCTTACTGACCATTCTTTTAAAATTTGTATGTTTCTGTCTCCAGCTAATCTACAGCACTCAATCAAAGTTTAACTACTAAGCTATTTGTCAAAAGAGTCAAACATATTTATACCGAAATGTCAGTTTATATATAAATAAGTATATGCGATATGTTCTGATCTATGGAAGATCCTGTTGTACTCGTCTGAATAAACCGCTTGTACTATAAAATTTGCCATAAAAACCACAAATTTGATGATATTAATTTGCATAAACGCATTGTACATAAAATCAATTTACATACGAAAATATTAAAAAATTAATAAATAAATAAAAAAAAAACAAATTATGATTAAAATGACAAACAAAATGCTTGACATCTTTCTTTCATTTATGGCGAATTCATATGAATGAAGTTTTTAATTTCTTATGTAAATGTAGAACTCGTCCAATTAGAGTTTTGATTTCCTCAATGCAGCTGCTGAACATGTAATATTATTAATATATATTTGTGCTTGTTTTAATTAAGAAATTCTGTGAGAAGTATACAAAATTCTTAAAAAGGAAAAAAATGTTTTTATTAACAAAAATTAGTTTAGTCGCTTTAAAAATAGGCCCCACCGCTTGCAACAAAACTATACCAGCCATCCTCTATACATTTTTGAAAGCTGATTGAGGTATAAGCTTCAGCTCTTTCAGATTGTTTGCTTTTTTAGCTTGAACCGATTGATAGCGACTTCCTTGAAGTGGTTTTTAGCTTCGGATAAAAATCAAACGGGACCATATCTAATGATTAATGGTGCTTTGTCGATAACATTCGTAGAAGTTTTGGCTAAAGACTCTAGCCATATGCTATGGTGCATTGTCATGGTTCAAAATCCATGAGTTGTCCTTCTACAGATCTGACCGTGTTCAGCTGAAATCCTAATGCAAGCCCTTCATGACACTTACTTAATGGGCACTGTAATGTAATTTATACTATCATATAAAGAGGTAAAGATTGTTTTTTTGTATGTAGAGGATAATCTCTGGAACTACTTCTGCTCTGATTCAAAAATTCTTCTACAAATAGAAAGCTACACTATCGCTGAGTAACATTGGCTTTATTTCAATTTGATAAAAATAAAGAGCGTGGCACCTTCCATGCAACAAAAATGCTTCAAACGCTATATCTTCGTAACTATTACAGATAGACTTAAAATTGAGTGATAGGATGCAAATGGGCAATGCCAAGCACCTCGCAAAATATGGATTGGAAAAGATAACAGGGCGTGGCACTTTCTATTCAACAAATACATTTAAATCGCTATATGTTGGCTTCTATGATAGCAATAGTTTTGAAATTTGGTGTTAGGATATTTATTGGTTATGCTAAGCAACTCATGAAATTTGGACGGGAAAATGCAATGAGGCATGACACTTTTCATACGATAAAAACACTTAAAACGCTATATCTTCGCTCCTTCGAGAGCAAGAGTGTTAAAATTTCGTGTTATACTAAGCACTTAAAAAAATTCGAACGGGATTGGACGACGGGACCTTCTATGCGATAAGAACAATTAAGACGCAATACCTTGAAACTTATGTTAGAAAGAGTCTTAAGATGTGGAAAATGGGTGTATATTGTCTATTGCAAGAACCTGATCAGACGTCAACGCGATTAGACAACGGGTCGTGGAACCTTTTTACAACAAAAGCACTTTAAACGCTATATCTTGGCATTTATAACAGCTACAGTTGTGCAACTTGATACATGGATGTACATTGATAGTGCCAAGCTGCTAGCAAAATGTGAACATCTTTATGTATTGGAGCGTAGCACCTGCCATACAACAAAGCCATTCAAATTGCCATTATTTTTATATATACCAAGTTGTGAAATTTGGTGCTTGAACCCAATGGTGTATAGTAAGGACTGCGTAAAATTTAAGAGATTGTACAACGAGAAGTGAGCGGGCAAAGCCGCGGGAACGGCTAGTGAATACTAATTATATAACTATTATTACACAGCATACAATTTGCTACAGAACTGTAACTTTAAATTAGTTTTCCTTAAAAATACAATTATGTTACTTGCACCTCTTGGCCTCTATAGCTCCCACATAAATATATGTTGAACAGCGGCGTAGCCAAGAGAATGCTTCACGAATATATTGACAAAATTAAAAAAGATCGTTTTTTTTTTCGAACCTTATAAGCTATACTGGACCAAGTGTTCTTTTAATCAGAAATTTCCAGTGTATTCGTGTTCAACGATCAAAGAACTTTTGGAGTACACAGTTATAGTTAGTTATATATTATTTTGGGAAATTAGTTTTGTTTAAGGATACTCATTCGGTCCCACTGTGCATTCCTGATCAGCGTTGACCGGCGGCATTGTGTTGAACACTCATGAACTAAAATCTGTTTTGATTTTATTTGAAATTTCAATTTTTGCTGACCGTCAACACATATGTAGTTATAGGTGAAAAATTTCGTATATTTAGTTTTCCAAACAACTGCATAGATAATATCCTCAATTTCTTATCTTGAAATTGAAATAAGTCGATGAATAATATTGGGCAATTTTTTAACAACTTAAGTTTTATTTAAAAACAAATAAAATAAAATTGGTTGGCTACAAGAATTTTGTAAAATTAACTATTAAAAATAAGTGAAAACATAAAACTTAGAACTAAAAC
This sequence comes from Meiosimyza decipiens, assembly GCA_963680825.1. Taxonomy (NCBI): domain Eukaryota; kingdom Metazoa; phylum Arthropoda; class Insecta; order Diptera; family Lauxaniidae; genus Meiosimyza; species Meiosimyza decipiens. Next base: position 129,980,955 of record OY804258.1, on the reverse strand, counting down.
AACATGGTTACTAACTCTGAACAGAGTTTAGTTTCTGCGATAGACATAACCACCATTTGATCCGTAAACAGTTCCAACTTCTTGTGCAGCTGGAGAGTACTGAATGGATTGTTGTACCGCCGCTGGTGCAGGATAGTTTTGAGCGCCAGCAGAAGCAGCTTGAGCAACAGGAGCTGAGTATTGAATGGTTTGTTGTTGTGCAGGAGCTGCATAGTTTTGCTGTACAGCCGCGGGAGCTGAATTTGAGAAGGTTTGTTGTTGAGCTGAAGCGTAGTTATAGCCTCCTTGATTTTGAGAAGAGGAGTAGCTAACAGGTTCAGCTTGTTGAATCTGAGCTGTAAAGGTCTGTTCAACTGCAGGGGCTGGAGCTGAATAAGTTTGTTCAATAGGAGCTGAATAAGTTTGCTGTACGGGGGCAGGGGCTGAGTAAGTTTGCTGTACTGGGGCAGGGACTGAATATGTTTGTTGAACTGGTGCAGGTAATGAGTATGTTTGCTGAGCTGGGGCAATTGGAGGTGCATAGTTGTAAGCTCCTTGTTCTTGATTTGATGAATAACTATCAGACTGGGCTGAAGCGGCTGAATAAGTTTGTTGCACTGGGGCAGGAGCTGAATATGTTTGTTGCACTGGGGCAGGAGCTGAATAAGTTTGCTGCACTTGAGCTGGAGCTGAATAAGATTGTTGCACTGGGGCAGGTGCTGAATAAGATTGCTGCGCTGGAGCGGGAGCTGAGTAACTTTGTTGGACTGGGGCAGGTGCTGAATAAGTTTGCTGTCTTGGAGCTGGAGCCGAATAAGCTTGTTGTACTGGAGCGGGAGCTGAATAAGCCTGTTGCACTGGGGCAGGTGCTGAAAAAGTTTGTTGCACTGGATCGGGAGCTGAGTAAGCTTGTTGCACTTGAGCGGGAGCTGAATAAGTTTGTTCCACTGGGGCAGGTGCTGAATATGTTTGCTGCCGTGGAGCGGGAGCCGAATAAGCTTGTTGCACTGGAGCGGGAGCTGAATAAGCCTGTTGCACTGGGGCAGGTGCTGAATAAGTTTGCTGCACAGGAGCAGTAGCTACATAATTTTGTTGTTGTGGTGCCGCATAGTTATACGATCCTTGATTTTGTAGAGCGTTATAATTAACGCCCTGAGGTTGTTGAGCCTGTCCTGAATAAGTTTGTTGACCATTTGATGTGGCAGAATATGTTTGCTGAGCTGGAGCTGGGCCGGAATATTCTTGTTGAGCTGAGGATGCAGCTGAAGAAGCTGCATTTTGATATTCAGAAGATGTAAAACTGCCAGATTCAGCTTCTTGTGCAGCACCTGTAGCGGCATTAGACTGCTGAGCGGATGAATAACTTACAGAGTCTGCTTGTTGAACTGGTGCCGAGGCCTCAGCAGCTAAAAATGTTTGTTCAGCAGAAGCTTGTGTTTGAAAAGATTGTGGAGCAGTAGCGGCAGTTGAATATGATTGTTGCTGTTGACTTGATTCCGGGACAGGAGCGGAATATGATTGCTGCACTTGAGCGGGAGCTGAATAAGACTGTTGGACTGGAGCAGGCGCTGAGTAAGTTTGTTGGACAGGAGCGGGTGCAGAATAAGTTTGTTGCACTTGTTGTTGTGGCGAATATGTTTGAGGTGGTAAATAGTTTTGTTGAACTGTTGGACTCTGTTGTACAGGGGCAGCAGGTGCTGAATAAGTTTGTTGAACTTGTTCTGGGGCTGAATATGTTTGCTGCACCGCTTGTGGTGCTGAATATGTTTGCTGTACCGCTTGCGGAGGTGCATATGCTTGTTGAACTGTTGCACGTGATTCAGATGCAGCTGGTGCTGAATATCCTTGTTGCACATTATCCCCACTGCTTTCAGATGATTGACTGTGTTGACGCGATTGGGTTGGAGTAGAAACGGTTTCTTGTATAGAAAAACTTGCAATTGGAATTGAAGGTTTGATGGACTCAATTTGTGCGTGTGATACAAAGTTCTGTTGCTTCGCAGCGGGCTTGTACTGAGAAACATTGGAGTCCGCGCTTGATGAGCTGGCACCGTATGTGTTCGATGGTACACTTTGTGCTGACGTAAAGGTTTGCACTTCATTAGAGGCTGGTGATCCTGCCTGGTAATTTCCACGGGCTGGTTGTGAAGCAGATGGTGGTAAGTAATTGTCAAGATGACTGACATCAGCTGAGATAATTGTGGCCAGTAAGGCCACGGTTACAACGACAGCAAGAAAATTCTGTGAAAAGAGGAAAACAAAATTGTAATTGAATTTTTGTTGGCATATGGAAAGTCTTTTCAGTTTTCAGTTTTAAGTTTACTTTTCCTTTCTTTTTGTTAGCAGAACCGGTTTTAGTGTTATTAAAAAGCTTTTAGTTGAGAAAGGTATCATGTCAAAAATGTCGGACGGTTTTTGGAGAGACTTAGTACTGCACTAGCCTTTCTGACGTTAAGTGGTTTTCTTAAAGCAATTGAAAGTTAATGAAAAGATAATGATAAATACTGCCTTTGATACTCTAAAATATGATCTACACTCAAACTGAAATCAAATTTTACTTTGCAGAAACCCAGCTCTTCTGCTCCTACTCAGAGACCTTTATAAGTTTAACCTAAATTGCACACAAAATAATTTCTATTGCTTATGAGATAAAAATCCATTACCTCTTAACGTTTTACTGATAACTTGACATTAATTAACTAATTTCAAGTATTTAATAGCAGTGTAAATTATATTCCGCTGCCACTAAACTAAGCACTTAGTGTGGTGATAAATTTCTGTATAGATCCATTCCTACTACATATTTAGTGGTAGTTGCAGTCAATTTTCTATTGTTGTTGTTAGTAGAAATCAAACCTACTAAAACCACTAAACACTTAGTGCTAGTAGAGATGTTTGCAATCTTCATTGATTTCAAAAATTTCGTTTTTTTTTAACTGGAAAAATTTAATGGTATTTACTTCCATTAGAAATTTCTCCAAAAATTATTTTGAACTTAAAGGAAATTAAAAACTTTGCCATGAAAATGTGATATAGTAGCTAAGTCTCTCCACACTTGGTAATAGAATTAAAGTTAAAGCTTAAGGTTATAAAGATATCAGTTTCATTAACTGTTTAGCGCTAAGGTATTTGGTTTTCGCTGGTTAATGGGATTTTATTTCCACTCCTTCAAAATGTTCAGTGGTAGTAATGTTGGAACTGCATTACCAATTCATGGTTAAAAGTAATAGCATTATGCTTGTTATTGGAATTTATTGTTCACTGCCACTTTGTATTGAGTATTAGTGGAATTTTTAAGAAATGATTTTCTTTATTTACATCACTTTTGAAGTTATTTAAATTTGCAGTCACTAGTTTGATTTAATATCTATATCCTTTCGTATAGCTGAATGTAATGTTTCACATAATCACAATAATTTACAATCTTGTCAAAACCAAAATGTTTCTTTGTCCTTTGCAGTATTGCACGACTTTTTATAACTTTTTTCATATATCAATTTATTTTTAACGCAATCCTTTATTTATTTTCTTGCTTAACATTCACTGCTCAACACATATAATTTAATGTTTCAAAATTCAAATTTGCTAATTTGTTATTTCAATATTTTCGTCGCCATTAAATGCGTAATGTATCCAATTGCATGTTTACCAATTTACTACTAACCATTATCACTTTTGCAACAGTTGCGTACTTCACCACACGAATGAGCCCGTAAAACTGATGCCTTAACCATGCCATCTATGTCAATTTATACAAAGATAGCCAAAATTTTGCTATTTGGTTGACCAGTAAAAATTTTGTGTGTTTGAGACCCTCGAATGCATTTCAGCGTGTTAGGTGCGAAAGTATCTTCTTCAGTATAATTTTATTTTTTGTTTGTTGCTTATTTTATTCCACTTAATTGGTCCATCATTGTAGACATAACGCCTATGGTACCAAAAAAAAAAAAACCAAAAAAAAAAAAAACACAAAATTTCAAAACATAAAAAAACGCATGTAAGGCAAAGTGTACGACTTCATTCAAATAAAATGTTGAATGCTCTTGAAAATGAGCACCCTGAGGAGGTGGCAACTCATTTGTGTAGCGGTTAAGCGCCATGAATAATGTCAGCAAACAAAAACGAATAAAATTAATAAAAAGCTATGCGCCAAAATATACACGTGAAAGATAACAATAAAAATAAACACAAAACTAGATCAGCCTGTGTGTAAGCTAAAGTGTTTTTGGACAGAATTTTATAATAAACTGCAATGGTATGCAAATTTGGATGTAAATTTCAAAAATGGTCATTCGACTAAAAACCATTTACTTGCCATCAATTAACTATGTCAACATAATTAAATAATAAAAAAAATCGGAAAAAAGTCAGCCAAAACAAAAATGAAACCAAAAAAGTAAATATTTTTATTGCCAAAATGGTCAAGCCATATCGCATTTAATGATTTTATTGAATTCCACGCGTCGTTAACATATCGTCAGCTTACAATGATTTATTGCGTGCTTCCTCTGTCAGTGTGTCGATAATACAGTTTCCTCTGCTTATTGCAAATCAACAAAACTTTGTTTGATTCAACACAGATTGGTAAAATTTATAATATGCAATTAACTAATTTTGTTGACTTTTTTTCAAAATTTTGCATAAATTTCATGTGAACTTTTGCATAAATCGCAATTAATCAAAAATAAATTCAAAAGTAAATACAAAGTTATTTGTAATTCATTCGGGTCGCTGTGATATAGACTCAAAAGTTCAATGCAAATTTCTATGGGAAAATTGTATAACAGCTTAGGTCAACCAGTGGCGTAGCGTGAACATATGTCGTCCGGGGCGAAGATCCAATCTGGTGCCCTGACTTAAAAAAAATTTTAAGTTTTTCAAAAAAAAATGTTCCTACTACAAAAAACAAAAGTTCGTAGAATTTCAGAAATTTCGCTTCCATACAATTAAACTTTAGTATATTTTTTCATTAGATTTTGGTGGAATTTGCTCAGCATTTTGGAAAGTCTTAGGAGGTGCCGAAGGTTTCTCTCGATATCGAGCTCTATACACAGAAATACTTTCACTACAACGACCACTACGATCAGTGCCGGATTTACATAAGGGCACTACGGGCACTTGCCCCTGGGTCCCCACCATAAACGAGTCTTCGATAGGGTCGATTCGGTTACTTCGGTTTCGTTTTTTCAGTCCGGATAGGCCCCCACCACTCTTGTGCCCATGGGCCCCTTGATTTGTAAGTCCGGCACTAACTACGATGATAAATTCTGCTCCTCTGATCTTGAACTGAACCAGTTTTTCCAAATTTGTTATTGATAACTTTAATAGTAGGATTTTTCGGAGTATTTTGTCTGCCGTATCTTAAATGAAATTTTCTTACAACTTCTGAATAATTTTCACCATATTAAAGAAAACTTTTAATAATGAAACCACATTGTTCACTCATATATATTTTAAATAACCGGAATGTATTTACCTTATATATAAAAAAAGATTAGTGATATTGAGTACCTGAAAAAAATATTGCAGCAAATTTAAAAATATACCTCAAATTGGAACACATTTAATATATTAGGAAAGGATATTTTTGAGCTGATCAAGTTTTCCGAGCTTATTATTGACGAAACTATAGCCAACTATCGTAGATTGACAGCTTACTGCGAGGACGTAAAATTGTTTTATTTTTAGAGAACTATGAACTAGCTGATTTAAAACAAGTCTATATATATAGTCTAAAGCCAGTTCAATAATACCATCTGCAAAATGATGCAAATGCTGTGGTAATGCTTTTTCGTAAATATCTGTGTTGTTTATCAATATTTATCCATCCACCTAAAGGTGTCCTATGAAGTCAAGTATGTGGGGGAAGAGCTGATATATTTGGGAGAAGGCTATATATGGAGAAATCTAATAAAACTTTACAAGTAAAGAGTTACATCGGGATAGGCATAACCGTTGAACTGCGATGAATTGGGTTAAATTCGAAAATCCCTGTGAATGTGAAGATGAGGGTGACACTTGACCGATTTGTCTTCAGTGCGATACAATGTCGTGACTTTTAAAATAGATAAACCTTAGCTATAGACTCGATGTGATAGCTACAACCGAGTAGATCTCGCGATGTGGTATTAGCTCTATCTTTTATCAAATACAGAGCAGTTTTTTAGTTGATATATCTCCTTAATTGTTTGTTAAGTATCATTGATAGCAATATTGTTAGCGTTTTGTTAGCAAAATAATTGCCTTCAACGGGTATAAATATTTAAAAATCTTGATAAAATAGATTATTTTTGGGCTCAATATAATGCACAAGTATTGTCGAAAAATGTCAGTTGTCGCATCAGCCATATCAATCAGCTAATTTTGAATGATGGGCCCACATAAACCAATCAGTTCATCTTTTGTAGCCGGGCTCACATAACTGGCATTGAGCACTGTAGGAACTTTTTTGAATTATTAGAAACTGACAAATTTACCACTCATTCGCAATATAGCTTAACTTAACTTAATTTGTTCAAAATAGTTGATTCACCTCTGATGATGACATCCCTTGGCGCTGCTCACCCAACAAATAATATGCTATATCTATGTAACGAATCTTGATGATGTTCAACCCAATAAACCAGGTCACTTAAATTTTTCGAGCCAATGTACTTGGAGTTTTAGTTTGGTTTTGTCAAAAATTGGGGACTTGAATGATAAGCTTCTGTCACAAGTCATTGACAATTTAACCTCTCATTTCAATGTTTTTCTCAACATAAGACATATTTTCCTAAATAACATTACATTAGAACTTGTTTTTCCGAATTCTTCAATGCGTTCACCGTAAATTTTAGAATTAGAACTTTGTTTGTTTTGACGTTTGATACCTCCTCCCGCCTACGTACGCTCATGCTCACCATTAATAGTCGCTATCACTGTCATGAGCATGGTAGGCAGCATAACATTACCGTTCGCTTTGATCCCATCAGATTGTTAGCCATTTGTTACCTAATTTTCCAATAAATAGCAAGTGCAAAACCTAGCAAATTATATGAAATCTACATAATGATTTCAAGATTTATTAAGTCAACATTTGCTTATAATAATAAGTTAACTAAATGATCTTAAAGAGCATGAAAAATGTTTAGTTTCTTACATTTTGAAGTTTAAAAACGTGGCATCCACATTAGTCACGATCTAACAATAGGTTATTAAACTGATTTTAACAGCGTTAAATGAAACACTTTTGCATGAAATTTAAATTCGGCAAAGCATAAAAAAAAAGGTTTTTTTAAAATTCAAGTGTCAAAAACTACATAATGTAAATAGAAATTCACACGATAAAACACTTCAAAAGTATTGCACAATTTTGGGTGATATGATTACAAAATATTTAAAATACAACATTTGTTTTTTTCTAATTTGCAAAAATGCTGGACAGGCAGGAAATGAAGAAAATAAATATAAATATGCAATAGTGAAAATGCTAAAGATTTCGTCACATGGAGACAATAGAAAATTATTTATCTGGGAATTAATTTTTTCTTGTTTGATAGCGACCTGGTAAGTTGAGTTGTTTAGGGAATGTAAAAAATATGAATAATTAATAAAAATAAACAATTTCTTATGAGGTATTCCTTCATTGTCAAATCGAATAGGGTAACAACACACAATTAGTTTTTCTAAAACTTACGCCACGGTTTCCAACTCACCACGATTGAACATTTTTGAAATAAAATGTCTCCAAAGCAATGGGGAATAGAATATAAATATCCTTATATAGAGTCAAATTTCAAAATACGTATAGCTTTTTTGTAAATAATTTTTTGAAATTTACATATTTAGATAAGCACTTAACGATAAATAAAATAAAAAATATCGGAGAAAAAAGTAAGAAGGGTTAAAGGCGCAGTTATTTTAAGAACGGCCGATACATTGATACACTGAAAGTTCGAGTGCTGAAAATTTTAATTTTTCGAATAATTGCACTGATATATAGTGAAGAATAATTCCAAAAAATCTTTACTTTATTTTTAAATTTGAATTCCTGTAACAAAAATTACAACACTGAGCCTACACCTACTCAAAAGATTTGATAGAAAAAAATTTATAATGTAATTTTGATGAACTTGACACTAATACCATAAACCTGGTACAGCTTTTGATATTTTGACAAGATATCTGTTGTGAAAAACTGGAAATACTTACATACGTTAAAATTTATCCATTTTTTTTTTGCAAGGCGGAACATTTTTGGATTTTGAATTAACCCAAGATTTGCATTTGAAAGAAATATTTTTAAGTTATACTCAAATGAAACTCTTCTTGTTCACGCCTATGCCTACGCACTAATTTAATAATTTTTTGATTACCAGTTTTGTGGGACTTATTTGTTTTTAATAAAATCTTCAATGATTGCTTTTGTTTAAAAATCTATAGTTTGATAACAAACGTTTAACTTAACTGTGCCAATACATGCGCATGTATGTATAGAGTGTGGGCTGCAATATGATATGATATGGAAATTTTTATTATATGTTAAACTGATTAAGAGATCTTATCATTTTAACCAAATGTAATTTGTAAAAGATTATTAATTTAGACACATAATTAACAATATCGAAAAATTATGAATCCCATTTATGACAAATCTTGTGTCATATTAATGGCATTAAAAGACAGCATGTGTCAGTTATATATTTCGGCAAATGAATAATTTTGCATAATATGAGTCTGATACCGTCTTATCATATATTTATTTTTCAATCATCAAAACAACCGGCTAATCTCAGGATAGGAAAATAGCTGTTCAAGCAAATTTACTTGGTTAAACAAAATAGTCGCTGAAACTATATATGTGCTGCGCGGAGAGGGAGGAAACTTGGTTTTCGCAGTTAGTTAAAGCTTAATAAAAATGTTGCATAATCAACATTTTTTTTAATGAAAATAAACGAGGTGTGGTTTTTCGAAATTTTATTTATTTTTTAAACTCAATAATTTGCGCTACCTCGACAAGGCTCAGAACTCTAAGGACCCATGTTATGTTAATTATAGGCCGTTTATTTCGAAAATTATCTCTAATTTTTTTTGTGCTGTATGGGCTTATATATTTGAAAACTTCTTCGAATATTTTTGACTACGTTATCCTAAATTATTAGATGTTTTATGAAGAACCCTTTTTTTTGTTTTCCAATACGACTTTTTAAGTAGAGATGCAGTACATCTTATAAGTAAGAGCACTATAATGCAGAGAAAAAATTGCATCTAGAGCTTTTTATACGTTTTACTTAAATTTTCATATCTCTCGGAATAAAATTATGCGAAGAACATTTAAAGTCAAAACTGTTTAAAAATATTTTGTGTCCCATAAATATATTTAATTTGAGTCACCTTTCATTATTCTTAACTTTAGTAGAATACGATTTTTATTGAAAATTTGCGATTTCACATTTTTCAACCGAAATAATTAGTTTTGTTCAAAATTACAGCATTTATTGGAAATTTTGATTCGATGAGAAGTAGGTTAGGTCTTGTCGTTTGAAGAAAAGTAAAGAGAAGAGGGAGGCAAAGGGGGCAGTATGAATTTTCTTGTAATGATACCCATTTCTCCCTCTGTAATGAAACATGTGTAAAAGGATCCGAATTTCTGATTTTTAGTACTTTTTTAGACGATGATTGGGTCCCGTCCGGACGACAAATGTTCAAAGTACACCACTGCGTCAACTACTTTGATGGCTTCGATATCGTCGTACAACGTTCGTGTTATTGCGCATTTCATCTTGGATAACAGGAAATAGTCGAAGGCTAAAGATCAGGCGTGTATGTTGGTTGTTGGGTCAGGGGAATTTCTTTTTTCCCTTGTTAAAATCTCACAAGCATTGACATTTCGCAGTGAATATTCGTTCGTGGCAAATAACACTATGGAGCAGGGATATTCGGTATAATATACATATTCCAGAGGATAGAAAAAAACGTGTATTTTACATTTTTAGGTAAGGATATCTCTAAACCCTGATGTGATGGACTACTTCTTTATTCGGCAAAATTGATCAAGACAACGTCCTCATTCCGGATTATATATTGGTTCAAGTAGCTCTATTTTTTTTTATGAGGCAGTGTAAGCAAGAGTTATTAGAAAGACAAAACCAGCTTGTTAAAAAAAGTCATTATTTAATGCAATAGTAGTTTTTCCAGTTTCATCATGATGTTTAGAACCCAAAATTTATTAAATTAAAAGCATATTTTTTGCCTTTAATTTTGGTACAATTTTGAAAGAAGCAAATCGCCGTGTCATTCTCCACCGGTCAAAACGTCTTATAAAAGAACTAAGTATCTCACGTAAACTTCTGTTAAAAATAAAAAGGACTTAGAAAGATCCTAAACTAATGGAACAATATTTTCCACAAGTTATTACAATGAATATAGCAACATAACCTTGAATGCAAATTCTATGATTCAAAATTAAAATTTTTAAAACATTTTCAAAAACATAAACAACCAACTGTGTTGCATAACTTATTGGTAGCACTTAATAGACTTTCGTTTTAATTTCTCCCACGCAAATCTGTCAGCTTTTGTAGATTTCATCTCGAACAGTAGCTTGTCAAGTGTTATTTTACATTGATTTAAAAGCGAATTCATAATTAGTTCCTATTTGATAAAAAGTAACCGATTCAAGATAAGCGCTGTAAATTAAATATAATAAAATTATTTGATTAAAAAAATCCGAATATTAGGTAAAAAATATATGAAATTTTATTTAATAAACTTTTAAGGTGTCAACAACATCGTGTACGGCTGTGATAATTCTCATAATGAACAGATTTAGGGCAACGTATTTACAAAACTGATCACATTTACTCGTACCAACGGTTTACTTCTTTCGGTAGACATAACCACCATTGGAAGCATACTGGGTGTCAATATTAACAGATGGAGCTGAATAGCTAACAGAAGGAGCTGCATAGCTCACAGAAGGAGCTGCATAGCTCACAGATGGTGCTGCATAGCTTACTGATGGTGCTGAATAGCTTTGTACGGGTGGAATGTATTCATTGGATGGTGCTGAGTATGTTTGTTCTGGAGCTGAATAGGCTTGTATTTGAGCTGTATAGGTTTGTACTGGAGCTGAATGAGAATGGGTTGAATAAGACTGAGCTGGAGCGGAGTATGATGTTGCTCCTGCAGATGAGAAAGCCTGTGCGGATGCGATTGGAGCAGCATAGCTGACAGATGGAATCGAATATGACTGTGATGGTGCGCCATAGGTTGCTGCCGGTGCTGAATAGGTGTGCTGTACAGGTGGCAAGTATTCAACTGATGGTGGTGAATGTCTTTGTGGTGGCAGGTAATTACTCGTTAAATGGCTAACATCAGCTGCTGCAAAAGCAACAAAGGCGAGTGTGACGGCGATGATGAATTTCTAAAAAGGAATTGAAGAATTTGTTAAATTTATCTTCAGCTAATAATGAATTAATGTAATTTAGTGAAATTATTGGCACAAATTCAAAAGAAACAGGTAGTAGTGCAGCAAAATCCTTTCAAATGTTGTATCCTTTTAATGCATTAAATGGAATTTAATGTTACATTCACTTGTTATACATGTTATAGTTTCACAATTAATTTTTTTTTTGTTTTTTTTTAAATCAATTACAACTCAAAAACTCGGTTTCTCGAGAATATCCACTTTCTTTTTGTAATTCTCAAACGCCCTTTTTAAATTATGCTATATTTTGGCTTAAATTCTCACTAACCATTTTGAAGTAATGTATCTGCTTATTTTTTCAAACTTGACTGTATGAAGTAACCGTTGGTACTGATGTTGGCCCAATGGTTAACTGACCAATTTATACTAAAAAACCTATCTATGTTTGCCGCAAGTTATTTTCATTTTTTCTGTCAAAGGTATGCAAGTGAGGGCTCTAAACAAGTTTAGTGGGATTCATAATACTCGCCATATCTTGAAATAAGTGAGGAATTAGGCGAGGAACTTTTTTTTTTATTACATGCGCTATATGTAGTTTATTTATTTACAACTTAACTAAGTATTGTTGTTGCCGGCTCAGTTTCTTGTTGTTGTTTTTGTTGCTGCTCAGTTGGTTGATCTATGCTGTTAAGATATCAATGAAGCGAATCTTAGTGAAGATGATGGAAAATAAATAAAACTAAAAAAAAACTGCAATACGCGTAAACTTGCAAGTAGTAGCCGACTTAGCTCATCACTGTGATGATCGGTTGATATGTCATAAAATACAAAAACAAAACAAGAATAGGGAGTGTTTGTTTGATTATTTAGCACATGTTGTTCAATAAATATGACCAATGTTGCTTTAAATTAAATTAAAATTAAAATCACAGCTTAACATGTAAACGAAGAAGAAGAAAAAATAGTAGTAAAATAATATAAAAGATTAAATAAAATTAAAAAATAATAAAACTGAACAAAAGAAATGTTTCGTGTGTTTTATCGAAAATATATAAAAATTACTTCACTCTGCAACAGATTTTCTGAAAATGGGACATACCTACTATAAAATTGAATTCATTGTCAGCGGCAGCTGCATCTACAACAATGATGGTTTTATGTTTTTTGAAGGTCATCACTCAGCTGGAACAGTGTGGAGGGGGTTGTGTTTTGTTGTTAACGTCTTTATCTGCACGTTTGCAGAAAAGTTTTGTTCGCTGTTGGTAACCGGTTACCTGCCGGCTTTATCACAACAGCGCGTTCAATACCGCATTTTACATTTCACTAATTTGCGTTTATAATGGCGCTATTGTTGTTGCTCTTATCGTTTTTGTTTTGGGTTTTTGCTATTGTTTTTGCTTTTTTCAGTGCGATTCCATGACAAAATTAATAAACAAAAAATGAAACTGTAACATTTCACAAATTAGGTCAAATTTAAGTAATTTCCTCTCAAAAATTAATTTATTTTTTTTTTTAATGTTGAAAATTTTTTTGCTATATTAATTATTTATAAGATAATATAATAACAGAAACCAAAATAAAATATAATTTAAAAAAGAAATAATGGTACATAAAATCCAAAGATAAGTAACTTGCTTGGTTTTTTATTAACTATGTGAAAAATGACACATTTGCTACGATGATTTTGCAATAACCAAAAAAAATTTAAATCGTCAAAATTAAGTTCCATATTTTTTGTTGAATCTTACACAAACACAGAAACACTATGACTAGCAAAATTGGGGTTAAAAGCTGGCCACTTATTCTGCCTTTCGATTAGTGGTAAATGATTCTTATATAAGTGTGAATTTTTAAGCGTTTGGTTTTTGAAAATTGCAAAAAGAACAGAAAATTTGCCATAGTTAATAAAATATTTATTTGTAGCGTTACATCGATTCCTTTCATTTACTTTTTAAAAATTATTATGTAAATGTTGCCCGCGGCTACGCCTGAGGTGGTTCATCCGTAAGCACCAATTTTGGCATGCTTTTCCCAGCATTTCGGCCAGTATCTTACTAATAGCAATATTGTCTTCTAGGGCTGCAAGTGTGGCTGGCTTATCCCTATACGACACAACTTCACGTTGCCCCACAAAAAAAAGTCTAGTTGCGTCAAATCGCATGATCTTGGCAGCCAGTGGGCTGCTCCGAAACGTGAGATTAATTGCTCATCAACCTCGCTTCTCAATAGGTCTATGGTATCGCGTTCCGTGTGGCATGTGGCACCGTCTTGTTGAAACCACATGTCAACCAAGCCCAATTCTTCCGTTGCGATTTTCATTATTTTTGAAAAAGTACGTTTCAATGACAGTGTATTTTTCAGGTTGCATTGGCAGTTTTTGAGCTGCCTCTGGTTACTCTTCAAACCAAATTCAGCAATTCTGTGTGTTTACGTACCTATTGAGCCAAAAATGGTGGGTCAATTATGACGACCATAAAATGGACATAATTTGCGAAACACATTTCTCACAGAGCACGAATTTTGATAATAAAATTCAATAATTTGCAAGCGCTGTTCGCTTGTTGGTCTACATATTTATGGTAAAATGGCAAACCTTATTGAGCGTTTATGGCTTGAACACATGTTACAAATCACGCGTGAGGTGTAAAGAAATTTACACTGAAAAACAAATAGCAAATAAATCATCCGTTATATAGAAGCGTTAAGGCAAGCGTCGCCGCTATTTGACATACTTTAGGATTGGAATTGCTTGCAACAGTTAGAGGCTTTTGAATTCCTAGACATTATGGATAGGATGATTGTACATTCAAAAAAAAAAAAAAAAAAAAGATTATGTATTCAACATCTATCAAGAGGAAATCATTGGTGACAGTCTCATCTTCGCGAAAATTCATTGAAATGCGTGTTAACGTCTACTGTATTTATATACGACATAATAATATAACTAATAAAGTAATCGCTATAAACTTTAACATAGCAGATCGACGCGCTATATGATTTCTCCAAAACAAAAGTGGGTTAAATGCTACGAGTAGGAGTGGTATCTCGGATACAAACAAAAAACATTGAGTGTCATTTTTGTTGTACTTTAACTATAAGATTTTAAAATAAACCAAATTCGACGGTATTGCATTAGTGGGCGTGGTGCTTACCTTATATATACAAAAATGAAAAGGGGTTTTAAATGAATTATTGCAACAATTGTCTTGAAATTCACTACGGAGGTCTACGCGCTATGCGGCATCTCTGAACTAAAAGTTGGAAAAGTATCATCAGTTGGCGCGACACCATCAGTGCAAGTTAAATACCTTAAAGTTGTATTTATGACATAAGTATCTATGTATATGCACATATGCCAGCAATCATAGAGATATTCGGTATTTTTCAGCAATTTTGGTAACTTTGTTAAACATTTTTTAACTTATTCTACAGTCTCAATGGTTTTCCCATATGATATGAACTTGAATGGTTATTTGCACAATGATAGATACTGATGATGAAAATACTTTTTTTTAATGTTTCAGACTACATAGATATGAGCGACTTTAGCATAAGTTTTTAATGAAAGTTTGCACTGAATAGTACGTATTTTGTGTACATATTACTGTGCGTTGTTTCCACTGTATGGACCCAGGTCAAAACAATCGACATTCTTTCACATCTGCGTATTTAAAATTGAAATTTGTGCTTTCTACAGAATTTTGTACCAAAAACTTTCAGTTGCACATAACAGGATTTGAATGCACGAAAATTAATAAATGCACCGTATTTGGCTTAAGGCAAAATTAAAAATATAAAAATCCAGAATTTAAGACCTTGAAAACCTAATTTTGCAATCGAAATGACGGAAATTGCTACACCACAACAAAAACCATCTGTGAAAGCGGGCAAAACGGACAAAGAAGAATTAAAGATTTACATAACAGCGATGACGAAGGAGAAGGAGAAGCAACCTCGGCAGTAGTGAAAAAACCAGAATTGCAGTTTATTGCATTAACCTGACTGGCAATGCAGGACAAGTTGCTTGACTTGCTAAATCAGTTCACGCATTAAAAGTTCGTGAACTTGGCGTGATTTTAATAAAACATCAGTTTGTTTTTTCTCTTTTGTTTTTATATCACGAAATTGTTGAAATGACGATGATTTCGAATAATGATGACGATTGCAAGTGTAACAAAAATGAGGCAATGATTCGAGTCGGACTAAGATCGATATGCAATTTGAATTGCAGCAGTTTGATTGCATTTGTTGTTACCATGAAGAGCATTTGAATTATATCATATGTAAATGAATTGGTTGTTAATCAGCATTAAAGTTTTATATTACTTGTGTAAGTTATCTATAATAATTATTTTTAAATGTCAAGACGGTTAAATGTAATGTATGTAATTAAAATGAGCAGAGGTGTCATCATAAATATGCATGAATCTTAAGTGTGGCAGAAGTTGTGGGTGTGGTCAATTGGTGATTCAGATTTCAAGCTCTAGTGATTCTCTATCTGGCAACTACCGCAACGCAATTAATAATTGATCTTAGAATAGGTTATATCCGAGAGTTGTTCAGTTAATTAGCATTATCCATATGGGTTGAGACTCACTGTAGAAAATGAGTCAAGCGTGTCTAAAACTATGAAACAAAATGAGTGCCTTTATGCCACGGACCAAAAAACAAAACAAACTGAATAAGTGACGTAAGCAAAGAGACCGTAGAAATATGGAAGAGCTTCAATACGTACAAAGGACGACACGTGTACAAGAGATCAGAGGCGAGGTGTTGTATAGCATGCTAAATATGGAAGTAAAAGTTTCCCAATGAGGACAATTTTCGTAGTCAAAGATCAACATGCCACAGAAATCAGAGACTTTCGCATGGCTTGTTGAATTTCTCACAAGAGAATAAGCAACAAGCTTTGGTAAACTTGGCCAATTAAAAAAAAAACAGAAAGTTATCAACAACTAGTATACAAATATTATGACTCTGCAGTGCATAAGTATAATTTGTTCGCTCAAGACTATGTTTGTGATGGCTAAATTGATCAGATATGCTAGCATGTAGTTTCAAACGATCATTTGAGCTGGGTGTATATAGTACAGTGTTTGCAAAACAGGCAAAAAATTCTATATTGATGCCAGATTTCCGTAATTTTAAATTATTTGGAGATTGGGACGGCTTTGTTTGCAGTTTAAGCCCAGACCTTATCATCCATAGGTCAACGGATTTCATGATCAATCGCATCGATCGTATTCCATATAAATTTCAGCAAGAAATAGTGAGGTTTCAATATTGTGGTTAGATAGTTCCGTTCTGTGGAGTAACTGATCTGAATATTGTATAGTTATTAACATCGGATAATTGACTTATGTTTCATAATACTTTTTCAATCAGTCTTCCATATATGCTATAGCAATAATCTGCAACTATGCGACAAAGGCCAGTAATTATTGCGATTTGTTGAACACGCCTTCAAAGAGCAATGTATATTTATTTTTAGTAATGATTTTTCTTTATCTCAGAAGCAATTTATGTAAAACTGACGATGGATGATTGTTGTAAGTTCCTTGCCTGCAGTGTAACTTGATTTCCCTTTTCCTTGGAACTTTCGCTTTGTTCCATTCTTTAGGCACATAAATTTATGTTGCCAAGCAAGGCAGCAGGTATTAGTAATTTTTAATGAGAAACAATGCGTGCATAACACTGTAAATGTTATGAAGCCCCGGCAGGATTGCCGAGCCCATTGTGCGACTTCTAACATTATTAAGAATTTTGTGGCATGTACCATACAGAAAATGTAGCATAGTTTTCCAATCTTTGCTAAAAAAAAGTTTCACATGTTATTTTTAAACCTATCTTTCGCTCTAATGAACCAAAGAATAAGAAAACAAATTTGACCAAAAATACTGATTAGACGAAAACTAGCCCATTTCATACCCAAACTTTTATGAACTAAGCTATACCTTCATTTAGAAACAACCTTCTTTGTTTTTAAGCTTACTACAAAAACTGCATGTTTAAGGGAAATATCCATTAGAGTAACTATTTGAAAACAAATTTTGTCTCAATATCTCTTAAAACCATATTTTCTTGCCAAATTATTCATTGAACTGAATTTCTTTTCGTCTTCATTTTGATAAGGTGTGGAGATTTTGTAGTACAATTTTTTAAGAAATAGTACAATTTGTGTGTACTGGGCCCCTTAAAAGGTCAATAAATTGCCCAGGTGACTTTTTCCAGAGTTAATAGTATCTGATCTACATATTCCCGATGTTCAGTATAATAAAACTTACGATAACTTAAAAGTACAACAAAAATCTGATATAACTTGTATTCACATAAATGTTTTTTTTTTTATTTGGCGAGTTTTCTTAAACATAAGCAAATTATAAACTTGTCCTCAAATGTATCACAGTCCGAACTTACGAAATCTATTCTAATAAACATAGCCGCCATTTGTACCATATTGTGTGTCGATACCAGAAGCAGCATTTCCTACTGAACCACTTTGTTGTACTTCACCGCCAAAACGCAATTGAGTGTTTTGATAGGCTTGGACTTCTGGCTGTTGTTCCTGTGTCTGTGCTGGTGCATATTGTTCTTGTGCAGCTGGTTGATTAAGGTGAGCTGGAGTATAGGTATTTGCACCTATTGCTGCTGGAATATGTTGTTCTTGCTCAATGAGGTGAGCTGGGGTATAAGTGTCAGAATGACCACCGGGAATATGTTGTTCTTGCTCAATGAGGTGAGCTGGGGTATAAGAGTCAGAATGACCACCGGGAATATGTTGTTCTTGCTCAATGAGGTGAGCTGGAGTATAAGAGTCAGAATTATCACCGGGAACATGTTGTGCTTGCTCAATGTGGTGAGCTGGAGTATAAGAGTCAGAATTACCGCCGGGAATATGATGTTCGTGCTCAATGAGGTGAGCTGGAGTATAAGAATCAGAATTACCACCGGGAATTGATTGTTGTTGTTCAGCAAGATGAGCTGGAGTGTAGGTATCTCTACCAATGCCACCTGCTGGAATATCTTGCTCCTGTACAGCTGGTACATCAACAGAAATATCATTGCTCAATGGTGCATAACTATCGGGAATATCTTGAGATTGTTGTTGATAATGTTGTTCAACATCGCTTCCAATTCGTCCTTGTATACCTACAGCACCGCCATATTGTGAAGAAGAAACTGACGCAGAAGAAGCAGCACTACCACCATGATGATGATGCTGTTGATCTGGAGGTAGATATTCTCTGTTTAAGTTTAAGTGGCTTACGTCAGCAGCAGTTAGAGCAATGAAAGCAAAGGCAATAATGAGAGATTTCTGCAAAACAGAGTTCAAAATTTTATTTATTGAAAAAAAAGGTAACATGTAAAGTATTGTTTTTAAAATAAAAGTTTTGGTACTGCTAATAATGTTCCAATTGAGGTAGACATTATATAAAATCAACAAGGCTAAAAACCTTGGTATAACCTATTTTTCTCTATTCCGAAATATTGATACAGTTCAACTTTGAAATGGCTTAGGTGTTAACATGCAAAGGAACCCTACAAGTCAGCATACGCTCGGCAAAAAACCAAATATTTGATCTTTCGTAGAACAAGCAACATCATCAAACAAGATGGACACTTTAGGGACTGAAAATCAAATTATTCTTCCTAATTCTTCCAAGCTTTGCTATTCTAGTTGACTAAAGGATTTAAAGGAGTCACATCAATTTTGACCGCTTAGCAGACATTATTGATTGAAATTAGTTTTAAAACACATTGAAGCAAGTTTTCATCATTTCGATTCACTCAAATGTCATATGCATGACAATTTATATATTTTTTTTCAACAACTTCTTACACGCGCTATAAATGTATGCATACATGAAATAAATTTTAAGCTTCCTAAAAACTTAATTTTATTCGTTCGGGGACATTTAGACTGCACCAGTATTCAGATTTATAGTATTTTTTTAAGCTCTTCGAATATGAACAATGTGATATTTTAATCCAGTATATCCATTACAAGCTTTTTTAAAATGTTCTTATTGAAATTTTTCAATTCATATGTTTATTTGCAAACTAAAAATAACGATCACTAGAACTTTCAACTAACCATTTTTTGTTTGGATTAAATTCACAACTTCACGTTATAACACGACGAATAAGTTTCAAGAACTGATGCCCCATACAGACTTCTGACTATCTTTTTATACGCTTTTTTTTGCAACTTTATTCAAAATCCGATTGAATTTCTATGATTTTTTGTAAACAAATTAAAAATGTGCGTTAGAACATCTCGCTGCCATCATGGGAGTTTGTGTTTGTCTACAAATTATAAAAAAATACTATAAATATTTATGTTTTATTTCTTTAATTTGCTTAGTTAGCTATACTAAGCTAAACTTTCGAACATGTAGTAGGAAGCAAGTTCAAGTTCCAGTTCTAGTTCCACTGTTATAAATTGGTCGATTGCCGTCAAAAGCAATTAAAGTAAACTAAATACAAAATTAAAATAAAATTCGTGAAAAAATCTTCATTTAAAATTGTTGCTAAAATATGCAAGTTCATGTGTATGCAAACATACACATGTATACAAATAATAAAATTAATTATAGCATATGTTTCATAAATAAACTGGTATCTTTTAATTTGCCAGCAAAAAGGGCGCCAATAATCTGTTGGTAGTAAAAGGAACTGTCAATAATTTGAACTTATAAACAGCGCTTGAAAAAAAAATCTTTTTTATCAATCTGATTTCAATATTACGTCATTTTCATGTTTTGTTTTTCTGTTACTCATGTAGCGATTTCAGTCGTATATTAATGCATATTTTGTTTTTAATTTTATTAATTTGATTGTTTTTTTTGCTAATACATTGAATTTAAATTTTAGTATTTTAAGTTATATTGTGTTAATTAATAGAATGAAAAAATTTATATTCCTTTACACCATAATGTGGTTAATATTTAGACACGAATTACGTCTAAAAAAAACTAAAATTCATTAAATAAAATAAAATTAAATTAAATTCCTACAGAAGATTGTAGTTTCTGAAAAAATCAGATTTTTGGCTAACGCGGTTTGCGGTTTAAATATCTGGAAAGCTATTATAATAATTGTTGTCTCGTTTGCAGTATAATTTAAGAAAAAGCAGTCCTAACACCAGTATAAATTGATTTAATGATTTGAAATAAATCTTATAATCTCTTAAGACATTTGCTTAGCTTTCTTATTCATCATCGGCTTGTAGCTCTTGCGCATACACTATCGAACTGTCTTAGTTTTTCGAATATATCTTACAATCATTCAGTTTCCTTTTAGTAATGTTTTGCTCTGAAAAATAGCATGTGTGTAAACAAGCTAAAGATAGAAGCACTTAGGGTCCTGAATGTGTTGTACGGTTATCTATATACATACATTTTAGTCGTAAGAGATCAGTACATTCATTTGCAACCACAAAAAGGATGCTTTCAGTCTTATCCTATCCTATCCTATCCTATCCTATCCTATCCTATCCTATCCTATCCTATCCTATCCTATCCTATCCTATCATATCCTATCCTATCCTTTCCTATCCTATCCTATCCTATCCTATCCGATCCTATCCTATCCTATCCTATCCTATCCTATCCTATCCGATCCTATCCTATCCTATCCTATCCTATCCTATCCTATCCTATCCTATCCTATCCTTTCCTATCCTATAATATCCTATCCTATCCTATCCTATCCTATCCTATCCTATCCTATCCTATAATATCCTATCCTATCCTATCCTATCCTATCCTATCCTATCCTGTCCTATCCTATCCTATCCTATCCTATCCTATCCTATCCTATCCTATCCTATCCTATCCTATCCTATCCTATCCTATCCTATCCTATCCTATCCTTTCAGTCTTATCCTATCCTATCCTATCCTATCCTATCCTATCCTATCCTATCCTATCCTATCCTATAATATCCTATCCTATCCTATCCTATCCTATCCTATCCTATCCTATCCTATCCTATCTTATCCTCGGCTAATCTAATGGATAGAATTTGATCAAATTCGGTTTGCGGATAGACTGAAATCCAAAGAAGGGATAGAGATAGCGGTAGGGATAGGGCATCATGATACCATGGTTTTAGTGATGGAAGTAATAAAATTTATCACGGTAAAATGCCAACGGAACGGAATGGTCATGGAGAGCCTTAGCGTATTTAACTCCGCCTAGATTTACTGCTAGTTGAATATAATTAAATATTGTTTAATTTTAGTTTTAAAAACAATTTGTTAGTGTAATTAGATGTTGTTCATTAAAAACTATATAATTTATTAATATTTGCTTAATCAAGCAATAAATTTTACTTTAATCAAAATGAGCAGAGAATTTTGAAAGCTTTAATGATATAAATTATTCAGGAGATTAAAGAATTAAAAAAAAAAATTTATGGTCTATAGATTTTTTTCTTGAAAAATCTTATGACTGAATTAAACTAACATTCTTGAGCTTAAGGCTATGACAGCCTTACTATTATCATGTCACAAAAGAGTTATGTTATAGTAATTTAAACAAACAAAAAGAGCAAACGCGGATCTCAGTTTAAAAAAGGAAATTCCAAAAACGATTGAATTTTGGAAGTAACCATAAAGTCTCATAACCCATGTAAGCATGCGAAATACCGGAACAACTATGAAAATTATTGACTTTTTATAATTACGACACAACGAATTTGGGAAAAAGTCTTAGGCACATCATGCCAACATTGGTTTTTTATTAATTACGTTCCTCGGTGCTAAAACCTATACTGACCTAGACAATGCGTTAAGTGAACTTCTCTCGAGTATTCAAAATTGAAGATAAATTTAATTAAAAAGCAACTCAATGTGATTTATTTGAAAAATGTTTTGATTTTATTGAAAACACTTCAAAACTATTTATTGTTTATGTTATAATAAAAATTAGTTGTTGTTTATTTATTTTCTGCATACAGTTAACATAAATTAGTAGCAACACTATGAAAACATTTGTGGAATATAAATTGTTTGCTTAAGTTCTTTGTCACCGCAAAAATTACTTTACTACAGATTCAGCTTAGGTTTTTTATTTAAATATTTTCCAGTTTGACAAAACAAGATGTTCTTGAATTTATTCAGAAAGTAAAAGTTTACGCGTTTTCATGTTGACTTTATGAACAAATAGACTATTGATGTGTGAACATCTTTACTGACTGATATGGATATCAACACTGAAGTGAATCTGCGAAATGGTAACGCTGACGCTTGCGCAACGTGAGTGTTACATTTTAGATTATTATTGATTTTTTTCGAAAGATATCGAAATTTTCATTATTAAAATTATTAGGTAATCCATTCAACCTTTTTTGCCGCAGTTGCCTGAATGTAAACGAGAAAGAATCTATTGAATACTTTCGCTGCAACTTTTCGGTCCTTACTGGAGCCAGGTTCAGATATCTAAGACAGGCTTTCATCAAAAAACTCAGCGAATATGCCGAAAATGATACCAGATCACAGCTCAACTATCTCAACAGGGCTAACTGTATATTACTTTTATCGTTACTAAGGTTTTTCTTTTTAAATTCTTTTGACAATCTTCTTTAACTGTTATGTGGAGTCACTCATGTGGTATTGAAACGGCAAAACTAGTTCTAGTTAGGAATTCTAGCATGTTTGCTAAGTTACCACTCTCACCTAACCACTACCGCTAGCCGTGCTTTCAATTTGGAGTTATCGCTCTTTTGCGAGATCGTCTTCATTTCTATGTATTTGAAAAATAGCAAATTGGGAAACTTGTGTACTAGTTACGCCTGCACCACCTATCGAGATTTTCATAGAATTTGTATTGACGTCGATTAACATCTTCCGCCTCCATTTAAAATTTCCCCAGATACTCTACCGAAGTTTGATATTCCATTTATATTTGCCAATTATAGGAATGTAAATGTCTATGATCTCCAAATTCATATTACCAACTGTGAGTAAAGTCCTATGTTGTTTAAAGACACTGTTCGCAGATATTCTCACTGGCCTGAATTTGTTGGATAGAAGGCTAAAAAGGAAACTATTTATTTTTTTTTTGTTTCATGCGACACCAGAGCATCTTTCTCGAAATGTTCCGTTGTTGAGCTCGATAGAGGAGATCTATGTTACAGTGGGATCCTGTAACTAATCGAAAAAGAAATTGTTTCTGTACATAGTACATATACGATTGAATTATATGTATGTTAAGAAAGTGCTACTTCGACAAGAAGAAAGCAAGTTGTGATACGACATGGATTTTTTTATCGAACTTGGATTTTAAGTCATTCCGTGAGTAAGACTCACAGATTGGTTTTATTGCTTACATCATTTATATGATTCAAGTCAAATACATAAATATGATTATTCTGAATACTTAAACTTGTTATGACTTTCAAATTTAAAATTTTTTCAGTTACCTTGCATTGCATTTTTAATGTTAAATGAAAGAAATATTGCAAATCGTAATACAACCTCTCTAAAGACATTAAATTACGCCATAATATTTATTTTTTATCGATAGATAATTGAATTTGCAGCAACATTCGATTACAAAACATTTCACTTGATAATTTTAAACATAAAACTGATGACATCTGTACGCGTTGATTTTAGTAACCTTCCTCATACTACTTGTATTAACAAATGCACGGAAAATACTTTTGTGAACACACATGAATATTGCAAATTGCAATGGCGTTTAAAAACTTTGCAAATTTTTACTGTAAATAGTGAATATTCGCAAAGTTGCAAATTTAAAATTAGAGGCTACAACAATTAACTTTGGGTATAACAATTGATTTTGGGTGTTAACAGAAAGAGTTAAAGGTTATGCTTGTACCAAAAAATTACTTTACTTAAAAAAATATTATATAATAATAAATAATATGCTATATTATGTGGGTCATAAATCGATTTTAAAAGGAACATAAAACTTATATATTTAATCTTGATGTCATTAAGGTGGGTAACTTGTATTAAAACAAACATATTTTAAGAATGGCATATGTCATTTGTATTTGCGTATTATCGCGGTAGTAAAACAAAGTCAATACTAAAAGATCAAGTTAAATATTGCGTCGAATTGAAATGTTAGCAAACAAATAACGCAGTTGGTCGAAAAACATAGGCTTGTCATCTACTTGCTTCATAGACATGTCAAACAAATAAGTTGAATTTAACATATTCCGATGCACTTCCTTCTGTGTCTTAAGACAAGAGTATCGACTAGCAGCTATTGATACTAAACTGTCGAATACTTTATTGCTACCATTTTCAAACCTTAAAAAATTAAAATATAATGATTCTAAGAAATCTGCTCTAGGAGCCTTCCCCAGATTCACGACACTTAAATGATCATAGAGATAATGGATAAATTAGGTGAAAGATATAAAAGAAAAAACTGCTAATACTTTTCATTGTTCCTGTTCTATTATTAGATCTTCAGTAATTTTGATAATTTACATCAATGTGTGAATTGATTGTAAGGGACATGTATATATCATATAACAGAGAATAAGTTTGATTAAAATTAGAGACTAATTATTAAATACTTTGTTCTAATTAATTGAAATCTGTATTGTGGTGTGTAATTTAAAATATGGGCAAAACAAATTAAGACTCTTCCTCGCTTTCCTTAGCAGTCCAGGCTGGTTTATGCAATGCCCTAAACCATTCCTGTGCAATCGTGAAATCTGCAAACTTTTCCATTTGGTTATGAAGAATTCGTTCAATATCTTGCCCAAGTTTTCAAGAACGCTTAAAAGTGAAAATAAACTCAATGAATCCTAGGTGCTTTTTAGTCGGTTGGGCGGACAATGATTTACTGTAGACACATATTGCACCATAATACCAAGATTGTTTAAATAATGTAAACAAAATTCTTTCAAGATCTTAAACCTCGAATGCTATGAAATTTATCCCACTGAAGGTTACCAGACTGAGCATATCTTTTTCATTTTATTGGGCTTAAAAGCTTCGAATAGTGCTTCACAGAGAACCGAGATAATGAAACGATATTAAAAAAAATTAATTAAACGATAAGCTCTAGCCGATAACTCGTTCTCGGCGATAATGTAGGGCTTCTCGTACGATGCAGTATTAATATCTACGGTAAGTTCTAAATTATCGCCGAGAACAAGATATCGGCCAGACCTTCGCGTTCGCGTTAGAGCATTGAGTGCGCATACACTAAACTTGTTTGGTGGTGGTGCTGGGGTGTGTATTGTTTATGGTTAGCACCTAACGAAGAAAGACGAGACTAGGCAAAAGTGGAGTGCCACCTTCCATATAACAAAATACTTAAAATGCTATACCTTGGCATCTATGCCAGCTGACGTTGTGATACTTGATGTGCTCGCAAGTTGTGAACAGATTGGGAAGTGGCTCCTTCTATGCAGCAAAAACACTTAAATTGATGTTCTTGTCACTTAGCCATGTTATAAAATTAGGTAGATGAATCCAATTGTCTGCAGTAATTACTTCGTAAATGTAGGCGGGGTTGTACAAGTCGAGAGCACAGAGAAAGCTGTGGATCTAGCCAGTAATAATCCTACAAATATAAACGAAAATAACCGAAAAATCTCGGCGATATTGAGACGAGAACGATACAGATCCAAAATTTCTCGTACGAAATCGTGCACGAAACGATAAGTTTAGCGCCACTACGAGCACAATGCAATATATTTGTCTTCAGATCGGTGAAGTACTAGCTCCGTAAGTACATAATATCTCTTTCTCTCTCTCTTTCTATCATCTCATCAACTTTTTACTGTACTTGATCAATGTTTCCAAGGTTTTTTCTGAAATTGAGTTGGATATTGGATACGATTTCTATCTGTTCTCCATATATCAACAACTTTGAGAGCAAGCACTTCTCCAGTTGCTTCGAGATTGTTGGCAGCATATATTGTACATATAAGACTTCGTTGAAAATTTGAAGTGATTCGGAATCACAGCAACTTAAGATGTTTTATAAGATTGTGTAGAATATTAAATTAGATATCTTGTTTGAAAAATTTTGAAAATGTTGAGCAAATTTTTTATGAAAAGTGAGTCTTATAGACCAGTAGAAAGAACATTTTTTAATTTGGTAGTATTTCTTGATGTAAATATAATAAGTTTCTTAAAGTTTTGGAAGAAGAAGTTAATTCGCATTTCGTTTCACGCAAGAGAGATATATTCTTTGTCCTATGAAGACCATATTCAAAGTTTATAAAACTTATTTTTACTATCATTTTCTCTTAAGATGTCTGATATGACGTCAACTATTCATATGTTTGTATTATATGAAGTATCGATCTCTCAAGGTACTCGTACCATGATATCTAGCGGCTACTAAAATGTTTTAGCAAAACACTTACCTGTGTGTGTTGCCATCAGTAATGAGCAGCTTAAAATTTGCGTGTCAATAGCTTACGCGTATTTTGTTTGTAAAGCATTTAATTCGTAAACATTAAAAATAAAATTTTTTTTTTTGTAAATTTTTCCTCATTTTGTTCAGTTGCTAAGAGGTTGTTCATACGCGCGTTTTTAATAATGGCCAAACAAAAACGATGATGTATTAGATATAAAAATAGAGATAAAAGTGGACTGAGGCATCACTTCAGTTGCATGTTTATAGTTCAAGGTTAATTTAATTTATTACAATTTTGTTTGATTTTCTGCAGATAAATTACTGCTTTTAAGCTATCAAATTTTTAATAGCTTGTATACATATTTATTTTGCTGCTTTTTTCTTTAACTTTTTCCTTCAAATATCGATAGCATATATATATTAAAAATCTTTGGAGTGCATTATGATTGAGTTTGCAAAATGGATTTTTGACATTTGACAGTTGAGGGAAACTTTTTGAGCTAAAAGAAGTCACATTGATGTTCACTTCATAAAAGTCGATCAACTTCTTTAGACAACAGTTTTGTAATGAATTTTTAAAATTTTCTGATTTGATTGCTTCCTTTAAGCGTTTCAATTAAACGGATAATTAAAGTTTTTCATTACCACATGCTTTGACATGTCAAAGGCGTTAGCGTTTATTTGCTCACTTGATGTGAACGCACCATTAATCATCAATAATTTATTTTATCAATTTAATCAAAACGACGCGTGAATCTGTTTTGATGCTTTAAACCATTTAAAGCATTTAAAAACACATGATCGCGTTATATTTTATGCTGCAGCATGTCGTTGCACTTAAATTTCGGATTACACCTTTAACCTTCAACTCTGTAAGCCATGACTTTAATGGGGATTTGGTTACGTGTCAAAATTTCACTGTCAATACAAAAATTAATCAACCATTATAGCATGTGTGATTCGTCGTGATAATTAGTTGATTTAAAAATTTTGCCGAATTTACATTGAAACCAAAATAAACAAATTTATTTAGCACTCCATTGTAGACTATTATGTTTTAATTTCCCATGTTAATGTTCATACACGCCAAGGTTATTGACAAACAGCTGTAGCTAACATAGTTTTGTTTGTCAACGAGCAACCGAAATTGATTGAAACGTCTTACTTCATTGTCTTAAGAATAATTTTAATGTCGCTTAAAGTGATCTTACAAAATATAATTTTTTGCCAACCTTATTTTTTTATAACTAATACGAAATAAAAAAAAAATCTTATTCCTGAGTTAAAACAATATGTTAACCTCTTACAGGATCTCTCACAGTTCCCCGAGCCATTATAGTTCTGTTGATGGTTTTTTCTGACATAACTTTCATTTTTAAAAAAGAAAAGCTTTTCAGATTTTTTGCGTTTTAGTCTGAAAAAAAAACTACCATTAAGTCAACGCATTGTAAAACTAATTCAAGTTTGATACTTGGTGCGACAAATTTCCTCCAAGACTTTATATCTTTAGCCTAAGCTTGTGGAGTCATCTTTCGACATTCTATATCGTTGAGAAATAGTGTTATTTTCTTTTTTTTAAAGCGTTCAAGTTGGCTACGCGAACTTGTGAAATGGCTGGCTTATGCCTTTCCGCGTAAGAGCCCAAAAAACACAAATGAAGCAACGCACTATCATAAAACTCCAAGTTGAATGAGCCATAAAAGTTACAAAAAAATTCAGGGCGATGAGTGCTTAGGCTGAACAATAGTTTTCGACATTGTAAATTTGCCCTCGGGCCCGTCTTTTTTGGGGGGCTCGTAATGCTTATGCTTTATGAGATTATATATTTTTATTTTTTTATTAATAAATACCTTCCTTATGTTACTTATTTTAAGCTCGAATATTTCATCAAAAAGAGTGGCTCGGATCTAATTTCAGTAATAAGTTTAATAGTTTGGAAAATCAGTTATAGCTTTCATAAAAATCTCAACAGCTAAGGGGTCTTAACATCTATACATTTTGAAAAAGCTTTGATAAACTATAAAAATTTTAAAACAGACGTAGCCTCTTTTTTTCAAAAAACCGATTTTTTGTTCCAAAACTTTATTCTTAACCTGTATTTTAAATATTTTTTGTTTGGAAGTATAAACAATATTATACCTCTGATGAATAATTTATTTTAGAATTCACAATCCCGGAAATCAAGAATCGGAAAAATTGAATTATTGAATTTTAAAAAATTTTCCTCTTGCGGTACTATTTCTTTTTTAGAAGTAAAACCAAATATTCAAGATTTCAAGAAAACAAAAATTAAATTAAATAAAAAAATTCGTTTCTGAAAAAAAATAATTCATTTTTTTCTGTCGACTGGCCTGGACGATGTCTTCTTCTCTTACCGGTAGAGGGTGCGATGAGCTTAATTTGGTTATAGTCCTTGTATAAGAAAGTCTGGACTGTACGTCAATGATCAAACACGAAAAATATTCAGTTTATTTGAATGAAGAAAAATGACCTGTTTTATATATAAGATTGAACATTGGAAAAGACAAATCTTTCTTGACGTCCGTACATTGAATTTTTGAAATAACATCTTTGATTTAAATATGAGACGGTATAAAAAGTTTCAGTTTTTTCTCATATGGGTAACGTGGCACCGTCTATTTTCTCATTGAAACTGACTTTTGCATGTACCTTTTATATATGCTCCAAGTCTCATTCATTTGCGTTAAATAGTTGTTGAGATATGATGAATTCAATTTTTTTATGTGGGGGCGTCGCATCGACCGTTTTTCTCAAACCAAACTATGCTGAGAGCCTTCCACAAACCATAAGAAACATATATACCAAATCTATCGGTGATCGGATGAACGATTTAGGAGTTCATAAATAGCACACTCACATACACACGCATTGAACTCTATAGATAGAGATTGTTAGGAGAAGTGTGGTCAGAATACAGTAAAAATAAGTATAGGAGGAACATCGATATTATTTGGCTTATTTGGAAACGTTTTATCGCTATATTAAATCGAAATTCGAAAAGCGTCCCTCTGACACGCATGCACATAAAGAAATCTTATGAGCCGCTACAAACATGAAAAGCATCTGCAAAACGTGGTGTTTGCCTCACTCTCTCGGCATCACTGTCTAGATAAAATTAACATTAAAAATTAGTTAGTCAATTTGTTAATAATCAATTTATTAAATGCAAATAAAGGTGGCTATAATGTTTCTCATTTCATATGCTGCATCAACGTTCAAAATCAAATATGTAATGCTTTTTGCAAATAAAAACTACACAAGGTAATTTTAAGTTTTTGTTAGTCTGCAAATTATTAAAAAAATATTGCAAAAAATAAGCAAAATTTTTTGACCAATAAAATAAATTTGGCAAATTTTAACTTTTTTTATTTAATTAATTTTTTCTAATTTAATTTGCACGCGTGCGTTGCCTAAAGCGATACTTAATATGTGAAACAAAACGTTGACAGCATAGAGTTGATGTGAAACAAGAAATTTGTTTGGTTTGAAAATAAATTCATTCATTATACTCTACAGAGAAAATTAAGTTTTTTAAAGAAGACTTAGGAATTTGGAAAAAATCGAATGATCTTTGAGCAGCACAAACTGTGGGACGCTGCTTAATATGCAGATCCTCCACAATTTCACAAATTTAGATTATTTACTCGGCTATCAACCTTAACCACATAGTAGAGGTTGTCCGTATTCCATTGAATTTAGCGACATTTACTTAAATAGCATCCAGTATAGCTTATGCTTGTATGGGAGGTACCACGCCTTCTTGTTAAAACGTGCATGCTTTTTGGTTTGATGACCTTAAATTATTTTCTTAGTCTAGAAGTTGTTACGGGCTCGGGCTAGAAATTCATCAAATTATTGTCCAGAGCCTGCTAGTCTGAACCATTTCTAGTATTAGTGTAGAGTTTGATTGCACTCCCATAAATAACTACTTAGATAAAGATTTAAATTTTAAACTTCTATGGTAGGTGCCATGCCCTCTAGTAAAATTGTATTCAATTTTTCCCTGGCCGTTAAATTTCTCGAATGTGAAATTTGGTAATTACTTTAAATAATTCCCTCAGTATAGCGTTTTAATGATTTTGTTTCTTTGGGAAGTGTCGCACCCACTTTTAGAACATCGTATAGTTCCTGTTCAGAGCCCTTTGAATCATTTCTACAGATTGTGTGAAATTTGGTTTCATTAACTTAAAGAATTCTTTTATATCAAAGCATTGTGGAACTTCTGCTTTTATGGGAGATTCCACACCTCTGTATAAATTTGCCAACTTTTTGTCCAAGCACTTCCCGAGTTATTCCTAGTATTTGCGAGAATTTAGTAACACTACAACAAATAACTTTCTTAATATAACGCTTAAAATATTTCATTTGTATGGGCGGTAGGCGTCTCCGTAAACAGCTTTCATTAATTTTTAATCATACGAGCTATTTTTGAAGGTGTAGCGATAGGGTTTCCGTAGTTGAGATTTCTACACACAGAGAGAAAAATGGGCAGACAGACGGATTGACAGATTTACAGATGGAAGGCAGACAGACAGACGAACACACAAACTGACATAAGTAAATTGACTCAGATGGTGACGCTCTATACACTTTTCTATACCTGCCACGCCTCTTCTATACTTTACATAAATAATGACAAAGTGAATATTCTCTGAGTGTAGGCATACAAAAAACTATCAACCGGTGTGATTTGCACGACATTTTGACCTAAAGATGTTTCCCACACATTAAATATGCAGTACGAGTATGCTAACTTTATGCTAAGCAAAAATATAAAAGTCTGACAAGATAGTGCGTTTACTATGCAAAAATATTTTTATGACAATATGACGATTTCTCGTAAACTTTGTTCGCGATGTGTAAGTGGCCTGTTAATAACCGTCTCAAATAAAAAACGTGATTTACACGTTTTTACGCTTCTAATGCTTCCAATGGTGTAATTTACATATGCATAGTATGTTGTTATTTCGTACACTTGTGATTTTGTTTCGGGTTTCAATATCTTGTCAATATCTACAGCTATAGTCTGACAAATAAATATAAATAAATAAATGTTACTTTTACTTTTGCTTAGCTCATTAAAAAATTGCATAAATCTTTCTTGATATGTCAGTCATATATATCCCCTGTTGCTGAGTTTGGCAAATCTTTGCATCTTGTGATAGGTAATTAATTCACAACCTCTTTTATGATGTCAACAGTTTCGTTATTTTTGAAGACGATTTTATTTTTTTTATCTGTCTCTAAATTGTTGGTTTTGTTATTTTGTCTGGCTACTGACTTTTGTCGGTTAATGATAATTTATTATTTTATAAATACATAATTACGAATTGGCTTATAAAATATGTTTGCATTTATTAATTTTAAAATATGTAATCAAGAAGATGGATGAATGTTTATTAAAAATTAATAAATTAAACTTTGTATAAAATATGTATTTTTTATTTTGGAATAAATAAAAAGTTGGTAATTTTTAAAAACAAAAAGTTAACGTGAATAAAGAATATTTGCTGATTATGTTGAGGGTCTATATTGTGGCTCCCACCAACATAAAGATTGTTCATAATAGTCTCAAATATTCTCGATAGTCAATTTCTTTCTTTATAGCTATTACTTTATCAATTTATTTCTCTATTTCTACTTTTCTAAGTATTTTTATACCCTACACAGAGGGTATATTCACTTTGTCTATCCGCTTGTTACGCATAGAAGGGGGCGCGTCAGTTATAGAAATGTGTATATATTCTTGATCAGCGTCACCACCTGAGTCGATATAGCTATGTCCGTCTGTCTGTGTGTCTGTCTGTTGAAATCAGTTTTACGAGATAACTAAGCATAACTGGCTCCTCCCATACCAACATAAAATTGTAAGCGCTATTTTTAGTAAGCTATTGCGGCAATTGGTATGAAGTTTTGAATAAGCAGTTTACTTGGTATAAGTTTACTTGGTCTCAGTCAAAACGTGCGAAATAGCAGTGGGCTGGGCACATCCGATACAAGTAAAATTCGCTAAGTGTCTTATTTATCGAAATACGTGAGCAATCATACTGAAATTTGGTGTAAGAGGTTTGTCTATGGAAAGCTATTTCTGAATAAAAATCGGAGTGGATTGTACCAATGGGTGTGTTACCGATCTAAATTTTAAGACTAATTACGGCATATATCGCAAACTATACCTGCTATTATGATCAAATTTTGTATGCGTGGCTCAATCACGAATATAATTTTATGATCCCAAAAGTAGGTGAAATTGAAGAAGTGGGCATAGCATATTGCGTTTTTTTCGTTTATATTATATTTTTTTCAACATTTCTTATATTCTTTTAACTTTTCAATCTATTAACTTTTTCCAATATATCCCATAGGTACTTGATTCTCCACTTTTTTAAACCTCATTTAACTTTATTCGACAGTATATTTATTTTTTCAACTTTTACATCCATTTTTCAGCATTTTCCATATTTCTTTAACTTTTTCAATTTATTTCAATTTTCTTCGAGGGTTTCCATATTTTTTGACTTTTTCAATATTTTTCAACTATTTCAACACTTTCAACCTTTTTGAACTTTTTTACATTATTTTCGACTTATTCAACATCTTCAACCTTTTCAACGTATCTTTAGCAATTATTTAAAAAGTACTTTCAATGCAGTGTAGGGTATGTGAGTTTCGGTCTGGCCGAAGATAACACCTTTACTTTACCCGGTTTCAACTGGAACTAGTATAGTATATTAAAAAGAGCCGAGTGAAAGTAGTGCTTTTGCGACTTTACTCACTGACATTGAAGTGTTGGGTGTCACATCATGTTATCATACTTATTTTGTTTTGGTAACACTGTCAGTTAAGCTTTTTTCCACTAGAAAGGGCCCGTTGTCAATTCTTAACCTCGGACTCTGCAAAGTCTTAATCCCACGCTGTTATCAAGGTGCCACTTTTGTTCGTCTATAACGCAGCGAATATATGCAATTTATGTAGGCTACGGAGAATTTCGAATGAATGAAATGAAAATATCAAACTGTAATCATTCAATGTTAAAATTTTCACAATGCCTGGTTTAATCTTAATCTTCTTGACTTTAAACAGCAGTTTGTAACAACATTTCATACTAAGTCTATTAAGTAAACCACCAGCTGGTCTATACCAGTTCTGTTTTATGAGTTTGACATTTTATTGGACTTTAGGAATGAAAACGGTATCACACTCTATGTACAATTTTCAACATAGTTTTTAATTCCAACTTTGCGAATCTATATCAGAAATAAACTGAATAATTATTTACAAATTAAAATACTGCAACATTTTTTAAGATGCTGTTTATTAAGATTTTAATGTTTGCGTTTGCAAAAAAAAAAAACAACATCTTAAAGGTCAAATTTTTCATAGAAACTGTAACAATGTTTCATATGTATGATGCATTGAAGCTTACTATTTATTTAACTTAAAATAAGAATGTTTTTGATTATCTTCTAAATTATTGTCCAGTTTAAATGACCTTTTCAGACTTGAGCAATTAACTACTAATTTTTATTTTATTTGATGCTTCGCATGAAAATATTAATTGAAACGTAATGCTTTTAAAGTAAGTTGATTTGTACATTAATTGAAGATTCGAGATGTGTTTGCTGGTGAATGCTGAATATTAGTTATGTCTGCGACATTTTGAATGAGCACCTTACGTCGAAAGTAAAGAAAGTCTTAAGGCTTCCGTGTTTTTCTTTAAAATTTATTTATTATTTTTCTGTGTGAATTATAATCAAAAATACACTGTTTACGCCGTTCATAGAATTAATCTGGGAAGCATAAGTTTTGGGAGAGTTTTCTTTAGGCCAAATGCTAAAACATAGGCGAATAGGATCCGAAAAAATTAGCAAATACCCCTTCGAATTTATATTGTTCGCATTTTTTGCCACATGCAAAATGTGGGCGCGGTTTGACAACAGGGTTTGGCATCTGCCATACAATTAAAACACCTAAGCCGCTATATCTTGGCACCTAGGGCAGATTTTGTTTTTTGTTTTACAGGTCTGATCTAAGAAGCTGACATTTTGTAAGTATTGATTTAGCTCCAATGCTAAAATATTGGCAAAAAAATAATGTTTGTGAAACTTTGTCATTATTCATATAAGTTTCAAGTAAGTTTTTCTTTATTAAAATCAAATATACAAAAGTTAATGACCTAATGGTATACTATATACCATATTTTTTCAGATTTTTTTTGTTGCGAAATGCTTGGTTAAAATTGTTTATTTTCAGTTTTGAGCTCAAAAACTATTTGTATTTGCTTATGATTTTGTTTTTCTTAAAACCATCACATAAAAAAATAATTGAATGATTTATATTCTCTATATAGCCAACAGCATACAACCAGTCATTAAGAGGCAATATCAACTTAGCGCTTGTAACTCCAATGATAAAATAATATAAAATAAATTTTTAATTTGTTCAATGTTATTGGAAGGTAGTGAATTAATTCAATAAATAAAAGTTTTTAATAAGATAAAAATAAGGCCCATGATAAATATTTGAATCAGTACTAAGAGTGTGAATTCGATGATGTTTTCCCTGCTACTGGTGCCCGAGCTCCAATATCGAAATTGAGAAGCCCTGCATGGTAATTGAAAACCTGCCAGTAATTTGCAAGGAAGAGTGCTGTAATGAGAAAATGTTTTCTGATCAAAAATTTAGTAGATATCATTTGTATTTCATAGAATTTCATAGAATTTCTCGGTCAGTTTTTGGAAAAAAATTTTCTCATCGGAAAATATTAAAATTTTCAATTTAATAAAATTTTCTACTAAAGCCAAATTGACTCTAAGGCTTTAAGTCAAAGTGCAGAAAAACCGGAATGCTTATTCCATTGTTAAAAGTTATCTCAGGATAATAAGCTTAACTCGCCGAGAATTGCGTAAATCGCTTTTAAAATCTTTTCACTCATTTCAATATATCGATAATATTCACACACGAACTTAGATTATACACATTCGAAGAGCCCTTGAATCGACCTTGAAATTTATTGATTTTACCTACGTTTGCTTTGGTTATTTCTCTACTTTTTATATTAAACCATATTTCAGTTACGTGGTTATATCAGAAGCCACTTATATAACTCTTTTATAAATCGATTAACCATTAGTTAGGAACCTCTTATACGATTTTAAAAATTTTATTATTAAAGTTTGAAATTAGTTTTCGAGATCCAAGTCTTATAAAAAAATATAAACGTGTTATTCTTAAGATACTGTCATTTCTTTCCAAAAGTTTTATTATTTTTCTGTAATTTCACTGATATATTAAGAAATCATTCAATTTTTCAATTATTTCGCTAAATTTAGATGAATTTTAATGCTTATCTCTTATAGCTGTTACATTAATATTGGAAACATTTGCAAATTAGCCGCCCCATGGTGTATAGGTTTTATTTTGCCATTTATATAATTATGAGAACATTTCATATCGGAAACTCTCACAAAATTTAATTAATATAGTTTTTAAACAAAAATATGAATTTAATAACGGAACCCAGAAAATCTTGGTCAGTTATGTTTCGGAGTCAAACACAAATTGCTTAAAATTGTCTCACAGTGTAATAATAAAAAGGCATAAAAGCACTGCACAGGCGATTTACAAAGTAGCATAGACAAGAACCTTATTTCTACATAAAAGTATTGCATACATCTAGGCTGAACTAATATTGCTGCACATGCATTTTGGTTTTTCTGCTGAGCCCGAAAATTTAGGCGGATTCGGAAGAAAAGGCAGTCAACCACAAATACCGTTAAATTGTCTCACAGTGTGTAATTAAAAGCACTCTAGCTGTGCGTTTTAGTGACAAATTATTCCAAAATATGTATGCCTAAAGGTATGCTATATTGTTTCGAATTTTTGTTTTACTTTGCTATAAAAAGTGGGTGCTCAATAAGAAAAACTGAATTTTGCCGCCATAATTTTTGCTAAGGTGGAAGAAGCCTAAGCCTAAAAGCTCGCACATTTTCTTCGTTTTCTCACTTATAAATAAAAATAAACAACATGACATACAATAAACATAACAACAACAATATAAATAAAAATAAACATGAGACACTCATTTTTATAAAGCGGATTTTTAAAAGCTTGATTGAATCATATTTTAAGAAATTGTTTGATAAAACTCTTTAGATATTTACAATCCTTTTCTACTTAGCCTTGCTTCAAAGTTTTATTTGTAAACTATTAGCACTCGTTTTCGTATTCAGTACACCAGGGCAATGGCCGGGGTCAGCAAAAAAGTTTTATGACATAGTTTCCAATCAAAGTAAGACATAAATTCAAAAGCACTGTGAGTTTTTGAAAAAGATAAAAACAGCAATTTCCTACCAAAGCGAGTTTCGTTATATATTAAATTTCAGCCTATTATAAATATGTATTTTTAACATTACCTTGATATTCTTCAAGCTCTCCTTCAAAACGAAAGATTCGAAATTTTTTCTTCTCTACAATACAATTTGTAAGTGAGCCTCTCATACATACATATATTTTAATGTTTATTTATTTCAATTTCAAAATTTTTTTGAAAATCTGCACAAAATATTCGTTTGAAAAAAATGTTAAAGAAACTTTTCTTACTGTTTCAAAATACATCCCTTCAGTTCAGTAGCGTGCAGAGGGTGTGGTCGCCCCGGGCGCAAGAACGGAACGAATTGAGTCGATAAATGAAAAACATTACTAAAGTTCCTTTAGAGTAATGCTAAATTATAATAACTTTCTACATAAAAAATCCATTGCAATTTAATTATTAGTTCCATCATTGCTAGCTGTATTTACAGTTCGGAAAAATTGTTTGCTAAACTCAGAAATACATTTTTTTTTTTAAATTGTCTACATTTGTCTGCTACAGGTCCGTATTGAAAACTTTAATCCAATTTTTCTCGAAACAATGTGTTGGCCGGACACCTAACTTGGACAATCTTTGACCGCTTGACTAAAAATTTTAAAATCTTTTTTTATTAAGAATTTTCTGGTGTTTTTTAAAAATGTTGCTTATTTTTTAAGAAATACGTACCTTTTTTGCAAGATTAGCGACATCGAAATAGTCCTAAGTAATTCTCTTGCTATTCATATAAGCAATCCTGGTGTCCGTCCGCACACCTTTCGAAAAAAAAGACCTATTCAGCGATAAGCTGTACAGCCGCCATTTTGTGCAGTACGGCTTCAAAAAAATTATTTTCTAATGCTTAAGTTTCATACCATGAAGTAATTTTTAAAGAATTTCGATTATTCTTGTTGTCCCAATGAAAAAAACTCTAAAAATTTGCATATTTTTGACGCCGCTACTGTAGCCTTTAGAAAAAAACGAAAGCGTTTTCAGAGTAATTCTTTCTTTTTCATGGAATCGAATTGTAAATTGATGCAATTTAACATAAAAGATACAGAATAATCCAAATTAAAAAAGGTTTACTTACAAAAAAAAAAAAAAAAATTCGTTTCAAAGCCCAACTTTAGTATTCAAATTGAAGTTTGCCTCGAATAATTTGCGAAGTAAACTATCGTACTCGAAATTGTATATGATTCGAAAACTTTATGTATATATATCGAAAAATTATGGCATAACTTACTTATGTTTTTATTGTTTATGAACATAATAACCAACATCAAAATAAATTCGCTGGAGATACCGGGGATTGAACCCGGGGCCTTTTACATGCAAAGCAAACGCTCTACCACTGAGCTACATCCCCACATAGTACAATTTACTGTCGAGAATGATAGGTGAATATTTGCAAGTAAACAGAATTAAAACACAATGCTGCGAAAATTGAAATAAAAACTAACTTTTTTGTATTTAAACAGCTTTAATAACTATTTTGGCTAAAACCATTCCATTCAACAGTGACTGCCGTAATTTTGTACTCGAAATACAGCAACTCAACATAAAATTTCGATTGCTATTTTCCTCTTATATTTACATAGCAATAGCACTTAAAAAGTGTACTTCTTAACCCTTAGCGCGATACTAAGTACATACATACAAAGATATACAATCAAGAAAACACCATACGTTTCTTACTTACCCAACGAAGTTGTCATTAACTGGAGTTTTTTCTTGTAAGTATGCCAAAAATGAAAGAGAAAATAAAATCCCAAAAATTTAAAAAAAAACCAAAACAATTTAAGCCTCTCATGTGTACCAACAACGTTATCATCGTTGTCATCAAAATGCTTACGATGATGTTGACGTTCTTGATGTTGATGATGATTATGAAATGTTGTTGCCGTTGATGGTGATTGTGTTGATTATGATGATCCCCCCTTCCCTTATGTACATGAATAATGCATTATAACGTTGCTCCTGCTATTTATTGTCATTAAAACGCCCCTAAGCAAATATCCAGCTTACCGGTCACCCTGTATGCACCCTAAAGTATAAAAAACTGAAGCACGTAAAGCAATGTATGCACTCAGTGTTGCCGTGTGTGTTGTTGATAATGCGGGTGTCTACCTCTCCTCGTACACACAATGCGACCATGCATTAAAGATCCCCCAAAGGTATGCGCTGATGAGCGGAAACTGTGACTCAAAAATTTATTTGGTCTTTTTCGTGGGTTGGCTTTTTTTTTGGGAAACTCTTTATACCCACATTCTTTTATTCCTACCAGATTTCCCCTGTTCTAAATCTACTTTTTGGCAACATTAACCGAAGCTGTGGACGTTTCTTTTTTGTTGTGTTACTTTGGAAATAATTAACATGAGTACGATTTTTTTTCCATTTGTATGCTAGGGATAACCGTCGCATGATGGCATATACTTTTCTTGGATATTTTTCTATTATTTTTTCTTTATAATTAACGTTGATGGTTGAGTGTCAGAGTTGAGAATAAAATTGAATCACTCAAGTTGGAGTTTTTTGAAAGTCTTTAAGTGTCACTAAATATATTTTTATATCCGCACACAGGGTATATTCATTATGGCATTCCGTTTGTATAGAAGGTAGTGTGGCCGGCTCACATATTTTTCTTGATGAGCGTTACACCTAAGTCATTATAGCTATGTTTTTTTTACTTTCCGTGAAAATCATGAATATGGCGAAATAAAGCGAGATTATACGATGAAATATGATATAATAGAAACATCATCAATTTAAGCTCATGTGATTAAAAGCAGGAGAAATCGGTTTACGTACACGGTTCCAGACCAGTGGCGTCACTTCACCAAAACCTTGGGGGTTGTTTAATATTATAGTTCCACCACTATTAGATGGTTCTATTGAATCAATGTATTGAATAATAACTAGTATCAGATTCTTGGGGAGGGGGCTGGGGATTTGCCGTCACTAGCTCTACCGAACTGACACCACTGTTTTAGACGGTACAAATACCATTAAAGTTCTGTACTGACTGAATTATTAAAGGAAATGCATCTAAGTTTAAAACTAATACAAAAATGCTTCAGGATTGGAGGCTAAACAACAAGTGGTTGCATTTTTGCAAGAGGGTGTGGCATCACCGATACAAAGAAAAACTTTCAAAAGCTATAAAGAGGGAGTAAATGCGCTCAAATTTCACACAAATAGAAGTAATCGTTTGAATAAGGTCTGGACAAAAATACAGTGAATTTCAACATTAGAGCGTGACGTCTACCATGCTATCGAATCTTCTGAGTTTTATACTGTTGAAAAGTATACAAGGAAATGGTGTATCAATAAGACTTTGAGAAGTTAATTACAAATTGTGTCTGGCAGTTAAATGCTTTTTTGGAGCATATGTCATTTTTTGTTATTCGAGATATTCAACTTTGAAGTTTGTAATCGAATGTAGCCACTGGCTTACATAATTTTACTAATCAGTTTTCAAGATTTTGTGTTTGAGATCTCGAGAAAACTCTAGTAAAAGACAAAGTTAAAGCTTAGTAAGAAAAATTTACATTTTCGTCGATATGTTTTTGTTTAACTTTCAAAACGAAAATATGTACCTCCGAGTATGCAACATCTTTTCGCAACTAAGAGACCAATGCAAATAGGAAAAAACGAACCGCCGGTTCTCAAAGAGCGTCTTTGATAATTGCAGTCAAGAATAGATGTACAGTGAAACAACCAGTAATATGTATCATGAAAATTTGAAAGAGAATTATGTGGCTTCGTTAATAAGCACAAATCTTAAATTTTGCTTTAAAAAGTGCCCAAGCATTGGGAAAGGCGGTTTATGAATGATACGCTCTTACATGATCTAAAACAATATTAGAGCAACTCTTCATGTCCTGGTTATATCGGTTCAGCCGGAACTTATATAGTACAAACATGAATTTTGAATGGGTTGCATTAGTGGACGTGGCACCTCCCATATAAAAAAAAAATTATAAGCGATATGTCAAGATAACCTTTACAGCAATATTATTGAATTATATATGAAAGGTTGGTTAAAAGTTAGTGACATCTCCCATATAGTTGGATTTAGTTAACTAAAGGGTGTTTTTTTAGAGGTTTGTTTTTCGAATAGAAATAAAACTGGCATTTTATGGTCAAATCTGGCAACTCTAATGTTATTTATGTTCAGTTTGGTTTGCCATTTCATTATAAACAGGTTGACAAAAGAACAACGCTTGCAAATCGTGCAAATTTATTTCGAAAATAATGGTTCAGTTCGCGAAGTTTACCGCAAGCTCCGTCCATTTTATGGTCGACATAATCGTCCATCAGAGCAATTAATTCGGTTAACCATGGATCGTTTTCGCACTACGTTTACTCTATGTGATAATACGCATCCGCAGAGACGTCGAACAGTGCGCACCGAAGAAACAATTGCCGCTGTAGAGCAAAATGTTGAAGAGGACCCGAATGAATCGATTCGCCACCGTGCACAGCAATTGGAGCTTTGTCCATCAACTTTATGGAAGATTTTGCGCAAAGATCTTGGCTTGCGACCTTACAAGATCCAGCTTGTGCAAGAATTAAAGCCGCGAGACCATGCAATGCGTTGTGATTTTGGTGTATGGGCAGAAAATGAGATTGATCTCGATGCTGATTTTCATCGCAAAATTT
Source organism: Meiosimyza decipiens (assembly GCA_963680825.1). NCBI lineage: Eukaryota > Metazoa > Arthropoda > Insecta > Diptera > Lauxaniidae > Meiosimyza > Meiosimyza decipiens. The sequence continues at coordinate 129,939,176 of OY804258.1, read as the reverse complement.
TGTTCAGTGATGAGGCTCATTTTTGGTTGAATGGCTACGTCAACAAGCAAAATTGCCGCATTTGGAGTGAAGAGAATCCACATGAGACCCTTGAGACGCCATTACATCCACAAAAACTGACTGTTTGGTGTGCTCTATGGGCTGGTGGAGTCATTGGGCCATACTTCTTCCGAAATAATGCTGGAGAGTCAGTTACCGTTAATGGAGACCGGTATAGAGCCATGATAACCGACTATTTTGTTCCCGAATTGGATGGCATGAGTGTGGATGAGTTGTGGTTCCAACAAGACGGCGCTACATGCCACACAGCGCACGTCACAATCGATTTATTGAAGGAAACATTCGATGAGCGCATAATTTCGCGGAATGGACCTGTCAATTGGCCACCAAGATCGTGTGATTTGACACCATTGGATTATTTTCTTTGGGGATATGTGAAGTCGCTCGTCTACGCCAACAAACCAGAAACGTTAGGGGACTTGGAAGCCAACATTCGTGGCGTTATTGCCGACATACGGCCCCATATGCTCGAAAAAGTGGTTCAAAATTGGACTTGTAGAATTGGCTTTATTCGAGCCAGCCGCGGCGGCCACATGCCCGAAATCATATTTAAACATTAATGACATAAAATTATCCTTCCAATAAAGCCAAATTGATGGACATTAAAACGATTTTCTTGTGTTTTATTTCAATTCGAAGCTCTATACCTCTAAAAAAAACACGCTTTATTAGTCACCGCTGCGAACATAAGGTAAAGGGTTTTTGCTGTCATAAGCTTTCACACAACCTAATTGAGTAAAATTCCGTAAGTAGACGTGGTACCTCCCATGGAAGTAAAAGGATTCAAACATCATATCAAATGAAATATGTAAGCTGTCGTAATGAAATACGAAGATATCTATTATTATAATCTTCTTTGGATTTAATCTGACCCAAAATTTTTTTATTTCATTTTAGTGAGCATTGACTTGAACATTGTAATAATGATGTAGTTACCAATATGTATGTAGTTTTTGGGATGATATAAATTGCGAGCCAAACGAAAAATCAAACAACGATCGATCATCGGATAAGATTTTAGATTGCAGAGTACTTATCTTTCTGAGAAAATTAACAGAACTTGTCCTTCGTTTAACATTAGGCAATAATATCTTAACTATATAATTTTTTCGGTAGCTTAAATTCCTTACTTCAGACACCTACCCAATAAGTTATTCTACGTCAAAGCAACCCAATTCTAATGCAAAACCCTTTAACATCAACATTCAAATTATATCGGTCAAATTTGCGCCAGTTGTAAATCAATTGAAGTAAATTAAAATCACTGAATTCAATTTGTATTTCGTGCAGCACGAACGAAATATTAAATGTCCCATCATAACAGAGCACCATCTTCAACACCTCTAAATTATGAGCTCACTCTATATCTGGCGTTGCGAAACAAAAACGCTAACAACAACAACAGCAATAGAAAACAATTTCATTGTTAAAAACCGTTCAATGCAAAAATTACCAGCAATTTAACAAGTGATGGGTTGGTTGTTTTTTCCATAATTTTTTTTTCAGAAAAAAAAGCCAACAACTTTCATTTCAGGGCAGACTTCAACACTTAACACGTACGGTAGGTTGCATACAAGAATTTTCCCACAACTTTAGTGCAAACTTTTTTGACAAGATTAGCTGGTGTGGCTGTGCGCTACACATAGAAAATTGCCCGCTGATTTAATGGATTTTTCATTTTTTGGGAAAAATCAATGTAGTTTTCTTGTAGGGGATAAAAAACATAAGGAACAATTTCATACTTCACTCAATCAAACTGAACGCACGATGATAAGATTGTTTATCGCATTTTACCAAAGTTGCTTTTTGTAAAATATATGATAAGTACTCTCGTAGAGTGAGCATAGGACTTAACCCATTGCTACTGCACTTAACAAATTTTACTGATATTGTATTTTTCTAACGGCAGTTTTTTTAAGAACAATGCTTGATAATCTTGACAATTGCGTATTGTACTGGTGGAACAGCGGAGCTCGAGATTTTTGATCTCAAATGTGGTGTTGAGGCTAAAGTTGTAGGCAGAGCTTATAATTGCACTCTCGAAATGATAATTGACCATCAGTACATCATTCAAACGTTGATGCCATGAGAACAAAATCGCGTTGGCCTTCTGTTCTCTTAGTATCACTACTGGCTGACCGTAGTTTTTAATATGTAGTATTAAAAAAAAGAAAAAAAACATTTAAAGTAGGAGGTGTTCAGAAAGTAAGTAATATATAAAATATTACTACTACAATTCCAAAATATCATGCATGATTCTTAATGTTTGTTCTTAGCCAAATTAAAGTTTATATATCAAGTAACAACATATTAATACCAAACACAAGATGTGGGTGCGAATGAATGTTTTCACAACCTAAGGGAATACTCTTTAACTTCATTCTTGCGCATTTTATATTACGGTACATTTCTTTTCAAGCTTAACTATCCATAAAATAATATATTTCGTATATTAATATCAAAAGTTCAAGTGTCTTTGTAGCAACAATCGTGATGTATGGGTTAAGAAGCTCAGTTCTACTGAGGCTAGTGTAAAACGTTTGAGGCCTCAAACAATAGGCAATACTGTTGGCTCACAATTGGGTAAGTGAGTAAGTAAGTAGTGAGGAGCGCTGTCGTCGCTTATGGCAGCTTCAGTGCGATTATCTATTTACTATGATCCGCAGAATCGATCGATCGATCGATCGTGATCGTTGCACTGAAGAAAAGAAACACCCTCGCACGTTGAGTTATGCAGAGGTTAAAAGAGGTTTTTTCGATTTTTTTTTTCCTATTTCAACTAAAACTTAGGAGTGCAACTAGTTTTCATAGTCCAATCATGATTTAAAGACGTTAAAATTTCATTGAATGTGAAATGTTGCAAAACTTCACTAAATTTGCTGCTGCTTATGGCTAAATGTGCGTTGTTGGCCTCGTTTGTATGTAGGCATTAGGTTCGAGCGTGGCACTCACATATGCTGCCTTGCAGCATTTTGGAAGCTTGTGCTGCCATGTAGCATGTCATGTTACCAATACGAAACGCTGACATGATAAAAGTTACTGTTTGCCTTTTTATGAAGAGTTTTCAATGTTGGTCCGATTAGATAAGTTTATCATGTGAATGTTCAAGGTAAAAGCTCAACGGTGGAATGAGTCGGAAAATGCAGGCTTTAGTTAAATATAACCGTTTGTGAACTTCAAATGTTTTTTCTCAAGTTTCGCAATTTTCTAATAAGTCGTCAGTTAAATTTACAAGCCAGTAATAAATTTTTAGTTCAACATCATTATTGCATTCCCCTTCAAAGAATGCGTGACTGTTTCCTGTTTTGGCAAGTATTCTATTTTTCTTTTGTTTTGTTTTTTTTTTGTAGCTACTCCTACTTCATCAGCAGCTTAAGAAAAAAAAAAAGAATTCATAAGATATCTTGCTTAACATCTCAATAAACGCGCTATGGAAAAAAACTACGTAGCAAAAATGAGGGAAAAAAATCTCTGAGTCTCATTATAGATTCAGCGCCGATTTGTTTTGTTGTCCCCCCATTTGACTCACAATCGATTCTATCGCGTTTTTATTATGCGCCTCCTCAGGTTTGGTCGTGATTTTCTTTTGGTGGTGGCTTATTTATTTTTTTGTGGCCCAATGCCACAGCGCCTAAACGTTGCGCATGCGCACACAAATATTTTACATTCGCATAAATTTTGCATAGTTTAAAATAAACAAATAACAAAAATAGGAAGAAAACGATAAAAAATCCAAAATCTCAGTTCACAAAAATAACAAAAAAAACCTTGCGATCGATGTTTCTGTTGCGTTTTAATACGAGTTACCCCAAGTATCGTAGTAATGGAAGTGACCAATACATGGTGCAACAGATTTCCTTAAGGCCATTTCTTTGTTGTTTTTGCTTATTTTGGTTGTTGTTGGCTTTGTGATTAACATATCATTTAAAATTCATGTTAAACACATGTATGCAGATACTTGGCCGATTGTCGTAGAAGCCGAAGAAGCAGGCTTCCCCCGGTGGAAGATATTTCTGCTGCATGGCGCACATCGCACTGAATCTCACTTGCTATGTTGCATATGAATGGAACATGCTGTTACGTCTTGGAAGGATTTCTTACGTGTTTTTTTTTTTACTACGATAGCTGGGCGCTAGTGTATGGAAATATGAAAATATTTTGCATTTCTACGAGGATGCGCTTTGAGACTTTCCTCAAAAGCAACCCAGTAAACAAATTTACTGTGTTATATAACATTAGGTCTGTGTTCTTTCGTCATCAAAACTTGTTTTTGTATGAAAATTAAAACGAAAAAAACATTTTATTTTTGGCACGGTTATCTTTTTTTCGATAAAACTGTAGTTTTTTACCAAAAAACTTAATTTTCTGAGTATGCTAAATTCAAAAAGCATCATTACAATCGAACATTCATATATAGCAGAAAAATAGTACAGTCGCTTAACCCAGTGATATCAAGCTCATACTCCCACGAAGCAGTGCCATCTTTTGGTCTAGGATCTCGAGCCACAACCTACCACTACATCAAGCGCCAACATTTTTTTTTTCTTATAAAGTTGAATTATATTACAAAACTTAGGTCAAGATCACATATCGGGTATTAAGGTGGGGTTATATTACCTCCACAAATCTCGAGGGGCTCCAACATGGCAACTGAAGATATTGTTTCTCTGTTTTTTGTGCTCATCAATCATTTGTTTAAGTTAGTAAATTACAATAAAATAAAAATAAGCTGGCTTTTTTGTTCACTGGGTAAGCCATAAGGCGCGTGCATTATCTGCTTACTGCTCGCACTATTAGAAGAGCGCAGAAGTCCGTCTTAAGACTTCAAATAATACGAAAAAATAAAGATGTCTTTGTGTGCGCAATTTGTTTCGTTTTTGCATTTAAGATTTCTGTTGTCTGTAAGCTCCAGAGTCTTTAGTTTATGACTTTAAATTTGCGTTTCGAATACGATTTTTTTTTGTTGCCTTGGTTGTTGTCCACTGTTCTGCATCAATTTGAATTCCATTCGACATGCAGCGTTGAGTTTACTCCAAAAATGAAAAAAAAAAAAAAAAAGTCAATTCAAAAATCTACACCAAATTTGAATAGCAAATTTTTAGGCGTATAGCTTGTTGCAGAAACAATAAACTCGCGTGTTTCATAGTAAGGTCACAACAGCATTTGCTACTCAAATTTATACTACAATGCGTTAGGGCCAACAAATCACTTGGCTAAGATTGATTGCATGGTGTAACGATCAGTCGATTTATTGCCTGTGTTGGTGTAGTGTATTTAAAATTGGCATTTTTAATGATTCTATTAAATAAATAGTTTTACACAAATGTTGTTTAAATATTTTTGAAGCTGAACTGATATACTCTCTGCATGTCGAATGTGTACTTCTTCAGTCAATGCCAAAACAAAAGATTTTAAAAAGCTGAAGTGCAGTTAACTCATTCACTCAGGGGAAAAATCAATGATTTCATGCTCTTTGTTTATCACCAAGCCCGAAAATGTTTAAGTTTATAAGAAACATTTTTGATTTTGATTCAACAAGAAGATATCTCTTACGTATGTAGATCGTTAGTAAAAACAGTTGAAAAATATTAGTTCTCATGTTCTGTTTTTTGGATGTAAGCTCTATTCAAAAAATAATGCATTCAGCACCAGATTCTTTCTTATTTACTATATGACTTTCTCAGGTTCATTCAAACAGAACAATGATTTTGTAGATCTCTTATGGCATTACAAAGACTGATCGCATCAAAGTAGTGATCATATTGCAAGTCAGCTATTTGTAATTCTTCAGAAGACTTGTTACAAGTGAAAAGTTTTCAATCGGACTTTCGAATCAAAATAAAAATATTGCATTTAATTTTTTAGTCCTTTTATAGGATTTTAAAATAAAGATCATAGATAAGTTCTGATAAAAATACAACTAATGCACAACGTTATGCTAATTCAAAAGAACAAAGCGCAAATGCTACAACCAAATTTTAAAAATCTATGGCATATACATGATCGCTATGCTGATAAAGGCTACACCAATTTACGCCAGCACTAACAGCAAAGTGAGCCATTTTGCTATAAGCAAGATATTCGATGTGCCTTACAAGCCAACCAACCAACCAACTTAAGATGCACCACACCAGCATATGCATATTATCCGCAATAATATGCAATTATATGCCACATATGCACTTATTAAGCCATTGCTGCTGACAAGATCGCCTACAAGATAACGCTACTGCACATAATTGTGTGAGATACCAACATTTTCGCTTATTCCCGAGTCGAGATTTGAGCGTGCAAATTAGCGCATATAACACCGTTAAAATGATTGGCTCCTAAGCAACATTTGATAAATTCAGCACATGATCAGCGAAACGATCAATCATATTTTGGTTAGCGTTCCGAATGGGAAACTGCAAGGAAAGTCATAGCTCTTGCTGCCACAGCTATTGAATATGTATTAGCAGTACTAGAAGCAACAGCAGCAGCCTCAATATTACTATAGTTCAAAGGCCAATTGCTGCTATGAAGCGCATTCGCGATCGTTTCATTGGAATTATTGTAATATAAGCGAGCAATAATTTTTCGTTATGCTACTACAACTACAATCTAAAGCTATAGCTGTTAAATCCTTTTATTGGCAAGTTTACACTTTAGCGACCAAGTTGACGCGACGGTGCTGAAGTGAAGTGAAGTTGAATTGTCTACGACGATGATGCAATCTTTTTCTCAGTAGATCAACTCGATCGGTAGCCCATAGCGCCTGCTCATGTCTTCGCGATTTTGGCTGAGTGCCTGAATGCAATGTACGAGTCGAGTAGCTCTCAAAATGCTGTATGTACGTTTGTCGGTTACTTCGATATCAAGATGTTACCGTCTCATTCGCATGATCAGTCATACGGCGTTTAACTGATCCGCAAAGTGCCTGTGCCTGTACTCGTGTACTCTTCTTGCGAATTCTTCTTAAACTGATCGTCGTGATCAATTCGGGCGTTTGTAGACTTCATCTTTCTAAGGCTTGTTTGCAAGATGTGGTGAGGAGGTGGGTTGGTTTTCATTTATTTTTTTTTTTTTTTGGGAAATCAATGCACACTAACTGGATGGAGTAATTTTCTCATTGAAAATTCGATGCGGCGACAGATTCGTTGCGCTTCCCGCAGGAGTTCCTTTTTTAGTGCTTTGCTTGAAAGCGTACACCGAAAGCTCCCACTTCTAATGTTGTTAAAATGGGTATGAGCTTCGTTTAATAAGCAATTTCGATTTGGAGCAGATTAGGCCAATAGCGTAGTTGTTGTATTTAGAATTAATCTTTTCGCTGGCATTACGTGGTACATTTAAAAGAAAAAATGATTTTAACTTTGTTGTTGTTACTGTTGCTGGAAACGTGAGTTTGTAACGCTTATCGGTATCGCACTCGTTTTATTGTTGTTCATTGTTGTTGCATTGGCAACAACGGAAGCTTTTCATCGGAAATTGTTTTCCCAATGTTTCCAATACTCCGTTCAGTTACGCTCGCACTTGACTTTGCCACTGACCCTGTAAAGATTTTTAACTTTTTCGCCATCCTTCTTGGTTCGTTTGTAGGTAGTTAATTTTTACAGTAAAGCACCACCAATCGATCTTTTTCAACTTCTGTGCTTAGTTTTCATTGTTGCTGTTGTCTTGATCGTTTTCATGGTTATTCATTTGGAGGTTGCAAAGTTGCAACTTGTTTGCTCGGAGCAATTTCGTACATGAAATTTAACTGATTGCTGCAAGTCCTGCCAAGTTTCAGTTTTTCTCTCTGCTGTTTCTGGTCGATGCTGTTTTTCTGATTAGGATTGCCAGCATTTCCAATAATGTTTATTGAAATTAAATTGGTGCATTTTGCTAATTTGATTTATTTTTAGGATGTGAACGTGATAAATTGTAGTATTTTTCTGTATAAAAGATATTTAGTTTTTCGGGTATGCGTCATATGAAGAAGGAAAATCTCGTTGAGATCAATTTTAATTATATATGAATATCAAAATGATCTTTGAAATAATTGGTTAATCAATATGGCTACGGCTGCTCATAGCTACATATGATGAAGATTTTGAGGATTGGTATTTCTTTGTTTGATACTGGTCTGATCATAAGCCATAAGCTAATCATTCATTGGAGCAGAATCAATATATATCGAATCGAACCGCTACTATCAATGTGGCCTACTTGGGTATACTCTGGCAATGTTCATATTTGCCTTAGTGCACTTTTTGAGAACCAGCTATAGGCTGCTGACCTGTGCAAGAGTACACCATATGTTCTTCGGTAATTTTTTCTCATTTACAAAGTCGGCGATTGATCGATCGGACTTAAATTATGCCGCTCAGTACGAACACTTCTTAATAGTGATATTTATTCAAGACGCTTGTTAAACTGTTTATATATAATATTGCCCATTACTGGTAGCATATTCATGACTTACGACCGGAGCTGCCCAGAGAACGAGCAGGCCCTCAAAGAGCTTAAAAATGACAACGATCATTCGCTTAAAGAACCTCGTGGGAGCGTTTGTTTGTGGTAGTGGGTGCCCCACTGTTCATAATGCATGGCCAGTACATGCATTTACATTTACTATCTAAAATTTCGGGGCTCATGCCCTTAAGATGTAATGTTTGAGAATTAAATTTACGATTAGCAATGATCGATGTTAAAAAAAAACTTGTTCTAAGTACGAGTGCTATTGAACTTCAATAAGATATAAAAGAAGATGTATTCCGCAAACTGTTATCTTCAAATTTTTTTACATTCGTGCGTGCCTGGCGTGAAAAACCGCACTTTAAAAATAAATCACGACTTTTCAGCAACTGCGCGAAACTGTAACTCAAACACTTTAAAATTGGGGTCGATATCTAAATCGCCAGCATAGACGAAATAAAAATTAAATTAGAAATGTTGCATAGTAGAAAAAAAAAAGAGGATATACGAATTTCTTCACTTACATACAATAGATAGATAGTCCCATTAGGAAATTTTAGAAGAATTACAAATACAATCAGTATCCTTAATTGGACTTAAAACTTTATCTTAAGTAGAGGATTACTGTACATATTCGACTTAGAGATTGTCTGCCTTTAAAGTTCGCGATTTAGATATTTAAAAGTGAGGACATTTTCTTCCAAAACATTGTCAAAAAAAAAACAGAGTTCGAGAACTTAAGGCAATCAGAGTATTAATTTGACCTATTTTTGAAGGTCTTCGAGTTGTCACTTGGTTTCTGATAACCCCATTTAAAGCCACTGTTATGAAATAATCGTAGCTAATGCTGCGGTGGAAGCGGGTTTTTCTCTTAAGTACTGACAGTACACAATTTTAAAAGAAAACCTTTTTAACCTTCTTAATCTTCGCACTATGCAAAGAATGCTATGATTAAACTTTGCAATTTTTTAACTGACATGACCACTTTTGTTTTAATTTCTTATTGGGTGAAACTTGGATTATTTTGGAGTTTTTCTTTAATCAAAAAAAAAGGCGAACACACGTTGACCATGATCGCGCACAGGTTAATTTTAGGCACGACGCAAAGTTGGCCTCTTCGAACAACTACCAATGATGCACAACAGTTCAACAATAAAATCAGTTCAGAGCAGCGGTTCACTGCGCGCGTTTGCAGATTCTTCTTTCTTTCTTCACATTTTTTACCTTTAATAGTCCAATTTGAGATATTTGCGCTATAGTGATAAAGTTGTGGTTGTTTTTTTTCTAGCCAACGATTTCAGGTGAGTGGCGATAGATAGTAACAACAACGCCAACAGAACCAAATGAACTAAAACTTATTTGGCACGATATTCTCAAAAGACAGCCACGACAACGATGAACAAACGCGTCGTTCCGTGAACGAGGATGAGTTTCAAATTACTGCGTAAATCGTGGGTGTTGAGTGTGGTGGACGGATACGACCCCGAAAAAAAAAGACATAAGACGTAGCTTACAATCGCGGCGTAAGTAAATAATTTCACAGTTAACGTAACTTGTGGAAAGTTGAATGTTGCTGCTATGGTGTATTTTAGGATCAAGTGCAGCCGCCACAGTAGGCGATCAAGCGACTAAAGATGAGCGACTAATAAGGTTTAGCTACTCGTGCCCTAACCTCGTTTTGATGCAAGCATACAAAAGAGCATAGAAGCCACTCGCTAGTGTAATAATCAAAAACACAATATTTTTAATGTTTTTTTCACTATTCAAATTAATTCACAAGCCGTAAAGAAGTTGTTTGCAAACACAATATTAACGCTAGAAAACAACAACCTTAACTGAACTCAATATTGGCATGTGTGTCCCATTTCATATCAGTTGGCAAACTCATGCAGCAGCACTCAAACTGGCAACACTGATTTGTGCTGACAGCACGCCCCCAGTAGTTTTGTCGCGTTCATTAATTCGGTTATGGTGGAACTGCTTATATTGTTGTTTATATTGCTAACACTTGTGAAATATGCTACTTTTATGTATGCAAATATTTTCAAGTTAATTTCAATTCGTTGATTTTATGTTTTCATCGCAGTTATGAGCATTTGATAGAGGCAACTCTATCACTTTCCAATAGTTTTTCGACAAATGATGTATATTTATTGCCTTAAATGGTGAAATAGCTCAAAGAAAAATTAAAAAAAATATTATTTTTAGCTGATTTTGCTTTCGGAATAGTTCTTGAACAATACTCTGCAATTGTTGTAAAATTTTCGATAATGGCAGTAACAGTTGACTGACCCACCAATACCATCTCTAACAACAACAGTCTGGCAAACATTGGTTGAGTGAAACAAAAACGAGCTTAATTTCTTTGGTAATAAATAGACTCGAAGGGAAATTATGTAAGTGGTAAAAATAAGATCAGTGTAAAACGAATTGAAATTGTGGACGCAGGACAATACAACACGAATATCATGCACACAGTAATGATGATGACGATGATGATGATCGTAAGTGAAAATTGCCTAACGAATCTAAGAAAGTTCACGCGCATCTTACTCACACATTTGCTATGTAAGGAGTTTGGGTCTTCTCCACTTCGTCGTCATCATCGTAGCTATGTGAAAATTGCGGAAAACGATCGCAGCCGGTTTGGTCTGCATGTTTTTGTATCGCGATGTTCCATAATCTTAAATTACTAAAATTATTGGTGTGATCAAATCGTTCGCGCTTGTTTGCTTCATTTTGCTAGCCAGCCGCGTGTACTATAAAACAATTTTCACTATGAAATTTCGCAGACCTTTTAAAATGTAATTTCGCTAATTTGGTTGGGAAAAAATTGTGAATACCTAACTTTGCTGTTTCGAGATGAGTTGAGAAGCGAAGAAAAAAGAAAGAAAGAATAAGATCACAATATAGGAAATTTCAAAATTTCAAATTTGTTGACAATCCGGCAGCTTAAAGTCCTTAATTATAAAATATATAAACTTAAAACGATATTGGAATGTTGCAAATAAAAGATACTAAACATTAGCCAAGCAAGGATCTTTATTTTTCTGTTACTACTTTTGAAAAGGCAAGCACTTTAAATTTTATTTATCATCAGACCACTCTTCAGTTGGTACTTATATTGTTAAGCGACTAATTCAAAAATATTAAAAAACATTGATTTTCTATTCTTATATGCGGGCGTGGCATCGCCCCTTTTTCCAAATCAAAATATGCTTAGAACCTTTCACAATGCAAAAAAATATGTATACAGTAGACGTTCAATATAACGTACTAATTAATGCACGGGTCAGTCGTAATATCGTAAAATTCGCTATATCGAAGAGTTTTTTATTGAATATACACATATACATATCTAGTCATAGAAGTTAAGTTAGATTATGGAATGTTATATATAATTGCGATCAGCTTTACTGGTAAAAAGAAAGTAATTCCAGTTCAACAGTTATTGTTCAGCGTTCGTTATTTGGAATCGTGAGCACTTTTAGTGTTCTTAGTTTAGAGACATTAATGGAAAAGTTCCAATATGAAAAACTGTTCGTTAAAATGGAAATTGGTTATATCGTTATACGATATATTGGACGTCTACTGTACAATATCGTATCCATCTACATATGTACGCCAATTAGTTTCTGAGGTAAGTATATAAAACCGCGGATTTTCTTTGGTAAAAATTACTTTTTCCCGTACCTTTTATGTATGTGCCCATGTACCAAGTTCCATTCATCTGCGTCAAAAAGCTGGAAATAAATAATGAATTTTATTCTTTTCTTATATGAGGAGGCGTGGCATCACCTATTTTCTATTAAATCAAACTATGCTAAGAACCTTCCACAAACCATCAGAAACATAAGTACTAAGTCTTCGACGATCAGTTGGGCGTCCAAAACTATCACATACACACATTGAGAATATGTACATACATGCATAATGTGTATATGTATGCATGTATATATAGATAGACAGGCAGATTATAAAACTCAAATCTCATGTATAAAAAGCGAACCGACTGCCAGGGGTCTACGATATTGTTAGCTTTTGCGTTTTGCTCTTGATAAAGCTTAGTTCAGTTTCCAAGTTTCTTTTCTGCTGCGTAGTACTCTTTTTTGACTTTATTGATAAGTATTCGATGCCATTAAATAGTTTTCATCTCTTATCAACGTTTGATTACTATTTGACACTTGTCCAGCCAATACTTTAAGGCACTTATTGACTTTTGCAAAACTGTTTGATTTTTCCATTTATTATACTTTTCAAATCCACCATTCTTCGAGCTGTCTATCTACGCTAATATCGGTTTTACATATATTTTTCTTTAGACTACTTTCGACTAAAATATATAGCATATATCTAAGCATTAAATATGTGAAAAAAAAGTTAAAAAAAAAATATCGCTGCGGACAGGATTCGAACCTGTGCGGGCAAAACCCAATGGATTTCAAGTCCATCTCCTTAACCGCTCGGACACCGCAGCTCATGATCACATCGTAACAAAACCTTAACAAAAACGACAAAAGCATATCAAATTAAAAAACAAAAATAAATTACTTACAGAAAAATTATACTTTCTGTAAAAATTCAATTAGTTCTTTTGAAACAATAAAACTGCTGAGTCATGTCATCATACGATACCAATTTGTCAAGCAGCTAACAGCACTGATTTGCTTTACGGTACGAACTATGGTGACAGCAATTCGCTTAAGTGCGCTGATTTGATTTTTTTTATTTGTGGAAATATGATCGTATAAAAAGAACAAACAAATCTCTGCAACGAAAACAACTGATTCATTTCTGTGGGACTTTTTGATGAAAATAGTTTACCAATTTGGACTTTAATTTGCTGAAAGTGAATTTGGGTTTTCAGAATGTCGAAAAAGCATAGTGTAATAGTTTCGAAAGGGTTATCAGAAATTTAAAAAATAGTAGAAATCCAAATAAATAAAATTTATAACAATAAAAAAAAGTTTTTCTGTGAAAATTCAAGATAAAAATTTATTATATGGCAGCAAATGAGAAAGTATATGAGAACATTATGTGCGGAATGAAATAAATATGCGCATTTTGCACACCTCAAGGTCACAATCGTAATGGCTCGTTTGTTAGAGCATCACACCAAAACTGGTCTGATGAAGACCTATACATACCTATGTACATACATACATACCTACATACATATGTGCATACATATGTACATATGTTCTCTAATTACCAGGTTAATTTAACTGTGTTGTTGTTTGTTTGTGAAAAAGCGTTAGCCAATTTACAAATCGAATTGAAAGCCGGTGTTTGTCAGTTCGATGAAATATTGTTGAATTGTAAAAACAACATAATGTTTGAACAAACGTACATCAATTTTCGGACGAATTCTTACAAGGTTTCTTGATTGGCTTTCCGAGAATTACAGTTCAAATCTAAAGTTGAATTCAACACGACTAAATCAATAAAAGCAAATTTCACCAATCAAGTAGTCCAATGTAGCTATTTTTTTTGGAGCTGCATAAATTATCTAGTGTACATATGTGTACATACAGTGAAATCTCTCTTGGGCGAACACTAACGGCAGTAGCGTGCCTAGCGGGTGGCAAAATAAAAAATTTTTTTTTTAGTATTCGGGAAATACAGTGGAGCTTTTTTTGTGTTTTTTTTAGTGTAAATGAAAATAATTGAAGACAGTAAGGTCCAATAGATTTTGTAATTTTGAATGTGAAATATATTTCATTTTGGTAGACTTATGAAAAAAAGATGTCAAAAGTGTGGACCTTTTTTGTTTTGTTTTAGTACCTAAAAACTTTTCGTGGACAAAACCAAAAATTTTTAGGTAGAGAGCGGCAAATCACCTTTTTTGCCCCGAGCGTACGATATGCACGGTACGCCACTGAATTACGGTACCGAAACTATTGTCCGGTCAATGGAGATATTCGGGTAAGAGAGTAAGTACAAAAATAAAATGGAATTAGCACTTGTATACGTTTTGTTCCAAACTGGAGTATTGTGTATTAAAGTGAATATAGTGAAAATAGCACAGGTTTAGAGCTATTAAACAAGAAAAACGAAAGCTCTACTAGAACAGAGTTAAAATTTTTATAAGCGTAAGAATAACGGTGAAATATTTTTAAATACTTCCTTATGTATAGGTACAACAATAGGAAAAAAGAAAAAAAAATTAAAAAAAAACTTTTATGCAAGAAAAAACTGAAATTTTCTCTATTCCAGAAAATGAAAATTTTGCATCTTTGTTTGCAACCCTAGGAGATTTTATTTCTTATTTTTTTAAGTGAGGATATACTGGAATGTACAGTCTTAAAAATATATATAAAATTTAAGAACTTTTTATTTCTAAATAAAAGAAAAACAAAAACTTTCCATTGACGGATGTCTTTGATAAAAATAAACATCAAAACTTGATTCCTCGTACCAAAAAACCGCCCATGACAACTTTTTATTGAAAAAGTACTTTTCTTTATGGTTTTCCCGACTTCAAGGTTCAATAAATTTTCCGATAGCTCGATATTGACCTTAGAACCATGGTTCCCTTGGGCAAAATATCTTAGAATTCTCTTTTGCTGTACTATTTGTCACCAAAAAAAAAATTGCCCCGTCCTAACGTACGCTGAAGAAAGTATCTTTGCACGAATTTTTCACAAAAAAATATCATATAAAATATTGAGCAAAAAAGAGATAAATAATTTTTTCCATAAGTCTACGAGATATTAAGAAAATACTTTAATTATATTAAAAATAAAAAGTTAAGTGCCCATAACACGAAAAGAACAAGAAAAATTTTATAACATTATAAGTTTTTTTTTGTTAAATTTATATTTAATTTCTATTTAATATCGGACAATCTAAATTGATCCAAATAATTTCGACTTCCAAATTGAAGTCTAAATTTAAAAAAATTCTTGACGTTAAGCAGTCGTTTTATCAAAAAAGCTTGTTTTCTAGCTTAAAAATGAGTCCCTTAGTCTCAACTGGCATTTTTCCAGCTATGCGTGCAGAGAAAATTTACCTATTTTCAAATGATTGGCCGGAGCCGAGTTTGGAAGCTTTCAGACTGCGGTAAACTCGAAAATCTGTCAATTTAATTTTTCATTGGAAATTAATCTAACTCATCAAAAAATCCCCAAATTTGGGAAACAGGAGACCACTTACATAATATGTATGTCATGTAAAGAGCGTTATCTTAGGATTTTTATACTTTTGAAAAGAAAGTGGACTATATCTTCCATAATCTATAAAGTAAACATTTTCAATTTTATTTTCACTACGTAACCGAGTTGCTGTTCGTTTATAAAATCTTGTGTCTGCTACATGAAAATACTTTTAAGACTGGCAAAAACAGAGAGTTTTTTTTTTGCGCGCAACATCTTAATATCGTAAAATTGTAACAAAAACGCATCATGACATTTCATGGTAATATTCGAATGGATATATCGACTAAAAGAGCGAGTGTACATTATTACATTATGTGCATGTGGTATGATAGCAATTTCTTACCTTCTTTATTGACGTAGAAAAGCAAACGCTTGTCTTACTGCCACATGGTGAATGCGACATTTTGACTGACATTTCAATAGATCGATGGTATGTCTTTGTTTTACCAATTATTGGCATATTTTATGTTCATGTGTAGTATTTTACACAAAGAGTATGAGCAGTAAATTGCATAACAACGCATTTATTGCACTAATGTAGCACTACTGCGTACTTCAATCCAGAGTGCTCAATTAATGGAATGTTGACGTTTTAAATGAGTCTTTAATTAATTTGCAATGTGGTATTATAACAAGAAAATATTTCTTAAAATATGCATTTTAAAAACTTTGTTTTTCATCTAAAAGTCGAATGCTTTGCAAAATATATTTTGTGTAGCTTGAAAATAATTGCAACTCTTAGACCAAGTTACACACTCTTTCTATTCAATTAAGTCAAATCATTGGGCCTAAAGTACTCCCAACCACATATCATACGAATTCCTCAAGTTTCGACCGAGCTCTCATGTTTATAATCGACATTTCTTCATTAAATCACTCAAAGTCATACAGCAGAGAATCCATTGAGATTTTCTCTCTCCAATGAATATCACTTACGAAGATCGCCAGTCACATAATTTTGAAATATTGGAAGAATTTCGATCCATGTTTTAACCCTTATGTACCGAACATGCAACTTTCACACAGTCTAGTAAATTTTCAGCCCTTCTACATTTGAATTAAAACTTACATTTTATTATTTTTTTTAATTTAAATTCTCGTAATTAGGTCATAGAATTCTTAACAGAAAAATATGCAGATGACTAAAAAGTCCAGTCAAAGTGCGAATACGCTGAAGTACCGAACATCGCTGTAAAATGATGACAAGGGTTAGAAAGAAATTCAAGGCTTTCTTTTGCTCAATGCGGAAAAAAACAAAAATTTCAAATACTTGCAATAATTTTTTTAAACTGCACTAATTTCACGTACCGGTTATTAGCTCCCTCTATCTTGAGCCAAACTAAAATTTCTCGATCCACCCATTCACGACATTTAATGTCGACACACCTGACTTGCGCACCTTATTTGGACTGCGAAATTTTAATTGCAGTCTTTTGCCAAACTTACTAAGAGAACACATGCACCACACTTAACTGACCCATACCGACAAAATGCAACCCATACCAAGTTGGTTTTTGTTGTTGGTATTCTTCATTACAGTGTCATCTTTCCTCTTGGCTGATTTTCTGAAGCGCCAAGTATTTGTTGTTGTTACTTCTGCTATTTGCCACAACTACGAACACGATTACGATTGTTTTGACTGTTGTTTGGCTCTAAGCCACATTTAAAGCGTTTAACTAAGCCAAGTAGATGATCGCGCGTCAGGTGCAGTTGTTGCCAAACAGTGGTTTTAGTTATGCTTTTCAAAGTTGCAGCAGCTATTTTTGTTTTTACGAGTAGGTACCTACTACTATGGACTACTGGTAGTGGCAAATTTGGTCAACAGTTTTTTATTGCGCTTCAAATGCCTCGTTCGCTGACTGACCATATGCTCTTTGTTGCTTTTGTTGTTCTTATATTTGTGTTGATTTTCTTAAAAGAGTTGCGTTCAGATGTTTTGCATTAGATATGCAAATATGATAAAGTAAATTTTCAATATGCGGAAAAAAAATCCAACTTTGTTTAATATGAATTTCAGAAACATTTCCCTAACTTCTATTGACCTAAAAAAAGACTGGCAGCGGGTACACAGAGAAAGTTTTGTTTTAAATTTATTGGCAAAGTGTCAATATACATAGTGACTTTTCTGTATCAGGTCGATGAGGTCGGAAGTTGGCTGGGTTCTCAAAGCTAAGTCCCAGCTCTCTAGATGGATTTTTGTTATTCTAAGAACGGAGATTATCTTGTATCAAAGTCCTTTTTAATGATTTAATTTAGTATGGTATACAGATTTTAGAAGTGTATTAATATATATTTGTCTGGAATTTTTTCAGGAACCACGCAAAACAACAAAACGACCGAATTATTAAAATGATCGGCATGCATTATGATTCACAGATTTTTTCCAGAATGGAATCTTACTTGAACATTGAAGTATAAGATTTTTTTGAATTCTGTATAAAATGGGGCTGTCGTTAAAAGTGATATGGTACCAGTCTTAACACTCTGAAGACAGTGTCTTTTTATAATGAAACTAACTCCATCTTCATAAAGTTCTATCTTTAAATTTGTAGACCACGGAGAAATCGTTACAGGTACTCAAAGTTTCAAGCATAATAGCTAAGGAAGCTAATAGCTGTAGTAGCTAAACACTTTAATTATTATTATTGCTTATATAAAGCAGATTAAATTTGGTGAAAGAGCGAAGAAGGATACTCAGCCAGTACGCTTGTTGTACATGATACCGATAGAGCAGGAAAGTAGATACATACCCACCACGTCAAAGCCAAACTGGAGAGTACATGCTCTCACGTAAGCTGAACAGCATCATGTACTAACAGTAAGTAAACAGAAATTTTTTTTTTCAATGCAGCATGTCGTCATCGTTGGAGAGCTTTAAGCGCTACTACTATTGTTGTTAGTTAGGGGCTGGCTAGCTAACTTACAAAATTGGGCATAGCACACGGTTAAATTGTTACTTAAAATAAAAACAAATAATAAACTGACTTTTGGAATATGACAGCTTTGTCATTGTTGACAGTTTCTTTCTGATCAAATGATTTGAGTTTTAGTTTCGGCATAGATTTTAAGTTTGCATATATGTATTGTTATGCTTGTAAATGGTCACTGATGTAAATTTTGAAAAAAATTCAAATACCGCATTTTGCATACAAATAAATGTTTTGCATTGTTATGTCAAAAATTACATAAATGGCTAAACATGTTGTGTTATATTGTTTAATATTTCCTTTAATTAAAACGTTAGTCCAATGCATGAAATAAACAGATGCTAATGCAAATAAACTGCGTACTCTCATATCCAAATGTCACTTTGACACTTACGCACTTAATTGACAACTAAACGTCAATTAGTTGCTTGTAATTTTACGCGCTTTCTATGCTGCCGCCGAAGTCATTTAGCAGTCTAGGCATGCGCGTGAACTGTCAAATTACAATTTCTCAGGACAGCTTATACTATAAATATTGCCATCTTACTTCACAAGTGGTTGTCTGTCTGTCTTACTTGTGCTGTCATTACGTCTGTCAGGTGCGCATTTTACACTTCACATTGCCGCTTTGCTTTACTTTGTAGCCGTAGCCGTGCCGCCAACGAAAACAGCAACGCATCCGCGTATTTTATGGACACAACAAGTTGACTGGCGCGTACTGACGCACATTAATTATTTTGCAATATATGGAGCTGA
The DNA here is from genome assembly GCA_963680825.1 of Meiosimyza decipiens. Lineage (NCBI taxonomy): Eukaryota > Metazoa > Arthropoda > Insecta > Diptera > Lauxaniidae > Meiosimyza > Meiosimyza decipiens. The sequence continues at coordinate 129,919,840 of OY804258.1, read as the reverse complement.
TTGCAATTTACAGCGAACAACAACTGTCAAATGTAGTTTAGCAAAATTGCCACTAGATTGCGCGCATGTTTGACAATGTAAGTTTTCGTTGGTAAGAACATGAGTTTGCTATGTTTTGATCCAAAGCTATGTTTTGACATTGAAACTTCACTGGGGATCAAATCTCTTAAAAAAAATTTAAAACTTACGTTAGCAATGTTTGCACGGACACCCTAATTTTCTTTCATTTTGCAATGAAAGTTAATGAAAACTAACTGCAGAATGTTTCTGGAAGCTATGAATTGTCGAAAAGAATGTTATAAAACTTAATTTTTATACAAATTTAGATAAATCTTTTTCTTTTAATTATAAATTGTGTTTTTATTTATTGGGAGATAAAATACAAAGTTATGTTCAACTTTGAGTTTGGAAGCGGTTTTCTGTTGCTTTCCTGAAGGAAGTTAGCTTCCATATTTTTAACCGCCCCATGCTTCATTTAGTCCCAGGCTTCATTTAGTCCGCCCTACCGTCTATAAGTTAGATACATATATACTATGAATATTTATTAAGTTCACAAATCAAAAACTGCAGCACAACTCAATTATCAGTTACAACCAAGGCATACCTTTGTAACCATGACACATAAATTTTATAGCTTTATTCTGAAATACTGCTATCTGCTGCACATTTGGTAGGCTGGAGCTACCTTTGCGTTCATTACTAGGCAGCGTTGACAAGACAATTGACGGCGCTCATTCAAGGATGACAAATACCACATCTGATGGTGGTGGTTGGGTCATGGTTTTTCACTTCAGCTGACATTCATTATTATCAGCATCACGCTGTCAACGCACTTAAGTCAGTGGAAGTTTATGACAAATAAGTTAGAACATATTTACATACATCCATTTACACGTATACATGTAAATATATACGCTATGGTGCATAAGGCCTGAGGAACTGTTAGTGGAAAAGCTGCTCAATATGAGATAACAAATTGTCATGTATGGCTTGTGAGTTGAAATTAAATATATCCTTTAATATTTTTGGTTCATTTTTCGGGTAACAACTTGCAAAATTTTTTAATTATTTTCTTATTGATTCCTTGCCATAACATACAATTTTTAAGGTAATTGTATGGTATTCACGAGACTTGAACAAAATGTAACCGAATCCAACTTGAACGACTGGAAATAGAGGAGGTGCTGATAGTTTTTTTTATTATAAGAAATCTATTTCTTTTACTTTCGTATTTTATTTAAATATCTTGATATTTCAAATCCATTTTGTCAATATCGTACAGAATAATATTTGTGTTAATGATTATTTCATATGAAAAAATTCGAATTTTCGATCCACTCCAACATATAGATATCTCATTTGATAACCTTGTTCTAGGAGTCTTCATAAGAGCCAATATTACAAATAGTACAGAGAAGACATTTCGAAAATTATCTTTGTTTTATTAACTATATTTACCTTACGAATGCAACAGGTATGAACTTTTTTCTGCTTTTGTAAAAAATACCTCCCCTTGAGCCACGAATACAAATTACTTAAAGTACAAATTATTATTTTTTTTTTTGTTTCCACATGCGCTCGCTGAATGAACTGACCTTCCGCAAGCCATTTTCCATTGTTTACATACCGGCAAACACTCTCCCTTTTTTATTATTTTGGGCCGTAATCAATCAACTGGTTCTTTTTCGTTTGTTTTTTTTTTTGTATTCCTTAGCATTTTAATGCCCCATTTTATGCTGACTGAACACCTTTGTTTTAGGTTTCGTTTTCTTTTATTTTGTCTGTACACTTGACTACACTACGTATTATGGTGTCTCATATGATTTTTCTTTAAGAGCAAACCATTAAATTTGATACCACTTATTTGACCAATAAAATTAACCTACCTCAATGTGTTCCAATGCAAATTAGGGTTCTTTCTAGATGAAGTACCTTTCAAAAGCATAAAAGAATGAAGCAAAAAGTGCAGAAGAACAAAAACTCACCGTAATGAGTAACAAAGTAGGTAGTACCACATTTTGTAAGAAATTATACGCCATAGCCTAAGATAACGAAGAAAAATAATTCACTTAAGACAAAATGGTTATGCAGAAAAATGTTGCTACATGCAAAAGGTCTTCTGACAAATTAGCAGAATTAATTTTTTTTTTAAATACGGCAACTATAAAATAACTTGAAAGAAATAAAACTAGCGAGAGAGTTATCTTTTGCCTTGTCAAAAATTAAATACCATTTCACTTTAACAGTAAAAGTGCGTGTAAAAGTCTGAAGTTTTTCTAAAAATCTTTTTCTTTTTCAAGGCTTTATGGAAGGAGTGTGGTAGAATTGCCAGAAGTGTATTTTTCAAAAATTTGGTTGTTTTCTGCCAGAAATGTGTAGTTTTGAAGTGATTGCTTATCGCAGTTGTCAAACCACTCCCAGTTTCCAGAATCGATGCAAAACTCGGTTGCATTACTTTAAATAGCTCTCAGTTTCATATGGGTGGTAGGCGTGACCGTGAACAATTTTCGCCCATTTACAAACTCACATACTATGATGGAAATGGGGTATTTACGTTTGGAGAAAATAAATATTATATAATTTTAAGTGAAAACTTATGAAATTTCGTAAGAGCCTCTAACGTCTAAAGCTTCTCAAAAATATATTGCAAGTTTCTGCTAAATATTTTTACTTAAATATTGATTTATTTATTTGTCTAGACTGTTCTTATGAACCAATAAATATCAAACTTATTTATTCATTTGTAACGGTAAAGCTAAGAAATTGCTAAAATATATAGTCCGCTTATTAATATATTCACGAGAAAACGCCCCCATAAAAGAGCTAAACTTTCTATGATTAGTTCCGGTTTAATTTGATAGGCGTTTAAGCCAAATAAAGGCTATTATACATAAACCGATTTGCGTGCAAATTAAAGCAATTAATAATCCTGGCCATGCTGTTACTGCTTGTCTAACAACAATTTAGAAAATAATCGATGCGGCAACGCATGCGCCTGACTGACGATTCCATTAAAAGTCATTTAAGCTGCAGCTTATCCCCTAGATAATCTCACCTTAATGAATTCAATAAATTCATAAGTGTCTAAAATGGCTTGGCAGCGCAAAGAAGCCTCCAAAACGGGTTTTATCTGCGAAGCACCGCAACAATTTGTAAAATCAGTTAATTATAAAATATTGTTGCAGTTCAGCGTAAAGTTGTTAACGTTGAGCTGCGACCACTTGAGAAGCAGTTGGACAAATGTAACAACAACAACAACTACAACACTAATCATATCGGAACCATGTGTAAACTGAACGCATTATGTAAATAATTAATTTTTAAAAGCAGTTGAAAAAGTAGCAGCAGACATGACAATGCATCGTAAATAATTTTCATGTCAGAGAACAAAAAAGAAGCTCACTTGTCTTGGGGAGCTTGGTAGGGGCCTTCTAGTTGGTAGGCCTCTATTAATACACTTAAAAAAATATTTACTATCAAAAAGCAATGAATATTTTCACTATGTTGTCATGTTATTTTATTCGATTCCCCATAGTTTTTGAGATATTACGTTTCGAAAAATTTTCAATAAGACAAATTCAATGAAGTGTACAGCAATTTAAAGAATGACCGATCTATAGAAATATGAGATTTCGAATAATAATAACTATTAACTATAACGAAAATTAAATTATAATAACAAACATCAATAGTATTCTAGATACATACTAATGTGTCCAAAAAATAAGTTGACATTTGAATTTAAACTGCGCGCGTTGAAGGATTTGGAGAATAATTTTTTTTTAGGTTGGTAGTACAGTCAGTGACATCTATGTCAAATTTCATGTGAAAATATTTATTAGTGTTTGAGATACGCGTCGTTTTGTGAGCTGCTAAAAGTGAGTTTTTCGTTTTTTGCTATGTCGAAATTTGTTGAGCAAAGAATTTGCATGAAATTTTGTTTGCGGAATCAATTCTCTGCTGCGGATTCGGTGAGGATGGTGCAGAAAGCCTTTGGTGATGAGGCTATGTCTAAAAAACGACCCCGAAACAACCGATCAATCGAGCGAATATCGTGCCAAAGGAGAGCCGAGACCAAAAAAATCGCGCCAAAGTCGCTCAAAAATCAAGGTCATGATGACTGTTTTCTTCGATTATCGTGGTGTTGTGCATTATGAATTCCTTCCAACCGGCCAAACAGTCAACAAGGAATATTATTTGAACGTTATGCGTCGTTTGCGTAACGCTATCCGTCTAAAAAGGCCGGAATTGTGGAAAGACAATTCATGGTTTTTACACCACGATAATGCACAATCCCATACTGCACACGTAATTCGTGATCATTTCGTCAAAAACTCAACCCATATCGTTCCGTAACCACCGTATTCACCTGATCTGGCGCCGTGCGACTTCTGGCTGTTCAGCAGGCTCAAAATACCGCTCCGGGGACACCGTTTTGATACGATAGAGGAGATTCAAGAAGATGGAACTGAAGGCCATCCCGGAAAGTGACTACAACCAATGTTTCGAAGGTTGGAAAATCTGTTGGCATAAGTGCATTGCATCGGGCGGGGATTACTTTGAAGGGAATGAAATTGATTTGGAAGAATAAATGAAGAATTTTCAAAATAAATACAATATCACCTTATTTTTTGGACACAGTATAATAAGTTAAGCTTAAGGCCTATGACGCCAAAGCTAAATATCATATTAGCTATAAATTTTAATTTATTGTTAATATTTACTAAGTAAATAAATAAATAAATAATTTCTTGTAATGTGGATGAGCTGTTTTCTTCCTAAAAATTATCAGGCCTGTTCTGATTCCGTTTCGTATTTACTTCGGAAACGGACAAGAACTATAACAGCTTAAGGTCGACGCTAAAAAATTCCGATTATTAGGTATAGAAGAGTTGTAGACATTTGGATTCCTCTTCCAAACTTAATCTAAGTCAGAAAAGGTCTGAATATTCGGAATTTGAAAACAACATACAATGTCAATAACTTTTTAGGAAAGATTTATTTTCGAAATTCAAGTTTAATTCAAGCAGTTCCAACTATAAAAATCTTTAATTTCTGAATAACTGACAAGGAATCATCGACTTGGCAAAACTGTTAATACGAAAATCATAAAGTTATGCTTGGTAATTTGGATTTTAAATGCTTATGGCGTTTCAGTGCAAATTGGTATATGGCTGTTACGTGATATATTCAAGCAGTGCATAAAATATAAGAAATATTTCAAAAATGGGCAAATGATAAAGTTTTCATAGCCGGAGCGCTTTCTATTTCAATGATATAAAGCAATGATACAAGTGAGCGTAGCACCCCCAGTAGATATAAAACTTTAAATTATCATAGTTATAGTGTTTTCTAATGGGACGTAAGGCAACTTTGTTCAAAGATACAAAGTGAAAATCGATTTCACTGGAAGGCAATTTAATGCGATTTGATAAGTGCACATCGCACCTCAAATAGAATAATACACTTTAGATATCGTACCACTAAATTCTTCAAAGGAATGCAACTATAATCGAAAAAGAGCAATTTAGAATATATAGCCTTTTTGAAAGATGGACCAGTTCAGGAAAGTGGCGCTGAGGCAGTATAACTTTCGACAAAACAACTAATTGACATTAGCACTCTCTGGATGATTGGACATGGAGCCTACTAAAAATAGTGAGTCATAATATCACGAAGATTTTCCAAGGGAAGGTAACGAAACTTGGGACAAGAGCTCGACACATATGACAGTAGCACTTTTCACTAAAAAGTGGGCGGTTTGATACAAGTTGGCGTGGCACCGTGAACACTCTAATTTTATCTAATTTCTTTTATCAAAAAGTGCTCCATGAAAATATAATATAATATCAGATATATTGTTAATTCTTTCCATGTACACGTGGTTTTTCATGTTGCGTTTACAGTAGCTGCCTTACGCTTGGCAAGGTGCAATTCATCATTTCATTCGCAAAAACAAAGCGTTTAAAAATGCGTGCTGTTAACATTTAAATATAATTAGCAAATGTTGTTTTATTCATTGCGTTTCTGTTGTTGTTGTAGCTTAATTAACTTGCATTAAAAATGTTATTAAGCAAAAAAAAAAAAAGGAAAGAAAAAAGCTTAATTGTACAGTTTTCTCAGTATCAGTTCAAAGGAAGCTACGCAATGCAACGTTGATGTTGATTTTCGTATTACCAACTTGGCAACTTGCGTTGTTTGTTATCGCCATCTCGGCCTATTAAATCATCAAAATTAATGCTTAAGTAGCGTGTCCAGTAAACTAGCCAACGCACAGCAGTAGAATCGTACAATATGTATATATGAAAAGTATTAGAGTTGGAATCGCCTTGAGACTGCAATTTTTCAATTTTTGTAGGAGTCGGAGAATTAAAGTTGTTCTTTTGGTATGATTGTTTTCTTTTGAGTTGTTAATTATACTGAATGTTTTTATTATTGTGCGTTTCAGAGAATTTCTTAGTTTCCAGCCTCTTTTCGCACTTCCTAGGTAGTACTTTTTTTGTTCTAGTTACTTATACGTGTAAATTGATTGGGTGGAAATGCTTACGCAAGCTGCAATTATTTTCAACGTGTAATAACGATTAATATTTGCTGCATTGCTAGTTAGATTAATAGGGCTTTCTTCTTTTAAAGAATAAAAAAAAGAAAGTTTCTCAAGAGGCATTTTCCCAATAACTAGTTGAGATATTTGACAGAAAATTTTACAAAACATTTTACGAGCTTAGCTTTCACCCAATATTGAAACAACAAGACAACCTCATGTCTGTTTCTATGAGGAATTGCCCTATCGCTGCAATTTTCGCTTTCCAAATTACACCTTAACCGTTGGCTACTTAGTGGAGTCTAACAAAGCAACCAAGTCACCTTTGCGTTGACAATTTTATTAGATAACAAATCGTAATTAATTTGTGCAGCATTCTCCCCCTACAATTCAACAACATTAGTAACCATCTACGAACAATTTAAGAGTCGCATTTGTGAAATTTAACAAATTCACGATTTCAAGCAACCCAATCACAAAAAAATGTCCAGCATCTACATAGAGAAATACATAAACACTTGTTGCAGCAACAGACGCTAAAATGTTGCAAGTAACTGTGGATGGTATCGTTTTCAAAGTATCAATTCTAGCGTTTTCTTCCCATCCCAGAAAACATTTTGAAACGTAAGAGCGTCATACATTAATCGAGGAGATCGCGCTTGAGTTATTACTCTGATGTCCAGTGATAATTTGTCCCTGTCGCTATGTCCAGCTCTGTACCCATCTGCGTCCTTGATCGGCAGACGTTGTCCTGTCTTTCCATGCAAAATACTATGTCGGGTTTTCCCGACTTACATATTGTTTCTTTTAAACTTTTTCAAACCTTTATTTTACTAAGAACCTTCTGCTGACAAAATCGAATAAAATTCGTAAGTTAAGTGGACTCGAACGAACATCGTTTGATTTTAATATAAATAGGCAGAAGATTTCGGAAAATAGTTCTCACACAGAAGGTTAGATTTTAAACAGAAAGCCTTTTTTAATTTCAAAAATAACTTTTTGCCAGTTTTATTAATTCGTTTATATAATTTGTTGGCATCTAAAAATTTTCAAAAAATCACATTGAAGCAAATTTTTTTCAAAAACTTGAGATCTTTTAAAAAGGCTCGAAAACTCATTTATCTCGTTTTTGTATGGCGTTTTGAAAGGTAGGTTTCACATTAGCTTTATCGCGGTTTTGCTGAAATTTGCTTTCACTAGTAGATTAAATTAGTTTTTATTTAAACCAAAATATTTTTTTGAAAACCAACATAAGGTAAACGTCGCATTTAATTTATTAAGCGATACTTATTACATTTAAATTGTTATAGTATCGATTACATACCAATACTTTTTTGAAACAACACTACCACTCGAGCGAAAAAAAGTGTAGGTAGACATTTAAAAAAAAAATACAACTATGTACTTGCTATTACAACGGAAGAAAGGTGTCGTCTTTGTCGTTGTCCACTTAAAGGTATGCAAAGTCAACATGGACAACATTAACTGGCAGCGGCAGGAGCAGCAGCAGCAGCAGCAGCAGCAGCCAGAGTAACATTTGCACCTTAGCACGAAAAACTAATTTAAATTTAAATGGTTAATGCACGAAAAAGACGTCGTCCTCCGTTAGAGAGAAGCAGCAAAGGTTCTTTAAACAGCGTCGCCATGTTGAAAATTTGTTTTGCTGCGCTATGATCGCTCCTTGGCTAACAACATGTTGCTTGCAGTTGGTCGCGACCGTTTTACGCCTCTTGGTTTAAAGGTTATCGCGGTGCACTACAGCAATTAGCTTGTAGCAGCACCATGACAGCGTGCGGAAACACTAGCAACAACAACGAAGAACATCAGCAACATTTACAATAACTCCAAGGGAAGCAGCAGCATCACAGGCCATTAGTGTGTTCGCAGTTTTGGAAAGGAATGATTGGAAGTGTCGCGTTGAACTAAAAGTAAAAAAAAAAGAAAAATGTAAGCTGTTTAGCAAACACGCTATTTGGGGATGGGGTGGGAAAAAATGTACAGAAAAATTTATGTTAAAAAATATTACGAATGGTACCAAATGAAGAAGAATGATCGAATAGCAAATTATTGGGTTACTTATGTATTCTGAGTCAAATTTTTGGTTTATAAAGATCAGAGTGTAAAAAACGGTAATAAGGGATACTGAAAAGAAAGTAGAATACGACCAACGATGTCTTTTTTATGTTGGAAAATTAACCTTTTAATAGACTGTAGACTATACTGAGGCTACTGAAGAGCGTATTTTTATCAGTTCAATTAAACTTTTGGTCATTTGATGTCTTTTCAGTAAGCGAAATTTAGATCAAAAATTGTTTTTAGATATAAGTTGTCCAATGCAAATTTAGTTAAGACTCGTTAACTATTTTGAGTAGTAAACGAAACAGATATTCTTAAGATATAATGAAGTATTTTTTGATTTTAATATAATTCAGTGATCAAACGTCTCTTACATAATATCCAAGGGATGTCGAAAAGGTGAGGTATTTTTCAACATCGTCAGCCTATTTAATATCATCTTTGGAAGGAATAAAGTCTTAGTGGCTGTTGCTAATAAGAGCCATTCAAAGCATACTGGTGTAATCAGTCTAGAATAAAGAAGCCAATTTCTCTCTCTGTCTCTCAATTGTGCTGCTCAGATAATAACTGGCAACATTTACATTGTAATATGTGACAACTATTGGCTCTCATGTTGTTATGTTGCTGTTGTCACTAACTTAACCTTAGAGCAACATTGTTGTCATTGTCGTCGTGTGACAATTCGAACATGCTCATTCACTGGAAGGCACCTGTAATTTAGTGTAGGACCAAAAATGTGTTGCCACTGTTGCAGCATTAGATTCAATAAAGCACCAACAACAAGAACTGCTGCTGTAACAACCTTATTGCCTTGTTGTCATTGTAGTTGTCGTCGTCGACGTCGCCGTTGTTGTCTCCACTGTCGCTGTCTAATTGTTGTCAGCTTAAGCTTAAATGTTTGTCAAACTGAGTACAATCGTGTTGCAGCGTGTCAACTGAATGATAAAATTACAACAACTGTACATAAGCAGCAACCAGCGCAAAGATATAAAAACGTAAGAGTACTTGCTGTTGACACTGTCTAATTTGGCTTGTTCAGTGTCCCTTTTTTCGTACAATATGTAAACTCTTAACATTTTATAGCTACAACAACATTTTTTTAGTAGTTGTTGTTCATAGTAGTAACTGCGAAGTAAAATTTTTATATAAAATACAAATTTTTTAAAAATACTGTCATTATACTTTTATCTGATCTACTTAAACTCTTCCAAAATACATATGTATCCCCAAAGCAAATTTAAAATATTATGTACAGCATGAAGATATCAGTGCAACCAACATGACGTATACAAATGATAATCCATTTAACCGCTGTCAATAGCAAATATGTCAAAACAAATTGAGCGAACGAAGAGACGGACATTGAAACAACTGGTTACAGGCGACCAAGGATATAAATAAAAACAAACATGTTAGCTTCATAAATTATGACATCAATATTGGTAGCAAATATGCAAACGCAGCATAAGAACCCATTTTAGAAAAAAAAAAATTATAAATCAAAACATGTTCCTAACCAGCTTTGAGTTGCATGCAACATACAAGAGGAAACATATGTTAATTGAGTTAATTCAGCGAAAGCAAATCGCAAAGTTTAATCAAGTGACTCGACGCGTTAATCGCCCAAATCAATCGATGAATTGTCGACGGCCATGTGGAGTAAATCGTTAGTGCATGTTAAGTTGTTTGTGGTGGCAACTCTGGCAGTGGCAATCATTGTGAATGTCAGCACTGCCAACACCACACCCAGGTAGGCGTACAGGCGAGGTAACATAGTGTGGTAAACGCGCTTCATTAACCCATTTTCAACTACAGTTCCCACTACTCATAGATGTTATGGCTGATCTTACAATGCAGTGACTGTAATTACTTTGATTTTAAATAATAAATCATTCCATCATCGACTTTTATCTCTTCGATTTTTGCTATTTTTAACAAAAGCGATTGTTTTTATTTTGTTTTTTTCTAATCAAAGATAACGATAATTTTATATTTTTATTTTTCCGATAATATAGAGCTATATCTATTGATTTTTTTTCCCATATAAAGTAGTGATTATTTTGGTTTGAGTTTTTTTTTTTCATATATTAATTCCATAAAAACTGACCATATTTTTATACTTTTGAATTTTTAGTAGTCCAGATAAGATCTTGTAATCTTAGCGCCATGTTTGATTGAGTATATTAGAGAAGAAGATGGTGTCGTTTATTTTTATATAAATAGGCGCTGCACATCAGTGAAGTCCTTTTTTAACAGCCATAATGCAACCTAGTCGCTTGTTTTTTTTTTGTTGGAAAGATTGTGAAGAGAGGCGATGCATAGGGTTATTTTTTTCTGATATTAGGCGGTGGCACGCTCCTAAAAGACAAAAACGTTACCATGGCTAAACTTATAAACGGATTTTAATGACATTTGGTTTGAGTACAGATTGAACCTCTCTTTTTTTGAAAGTATATCTTCTTAGCTAAATTAATTGACTGGTTTTGATGAAATTTGGTATTGAGATATTGAAATATATTGAACCCTAAGAAAGGGAGAGCGATAGGGATACGGCATCATGATACCATGCTTTTTATTTTTTGAAACGATAACAAAATAAAGCTTTTTTTGATATTAGATTTTTAATACCAACAACAACAAGAAAAAATATACAGTCCTTCTCGAGCTCTCTCCCTTATTCGAGCTAAATCATTTCGATTCGGAACCACCGCATGCTTTTTGTTTGTGTAATTTTTGTTTTAAAGGCACTAGCATAAGTTATTCACTTTCGGTTCGAAATCATTGTATATTTTTTGTTTGTGTGATTTTGTTTTATAGTCATTATATAGCTTCTTAAAAAATGTTCGTCAGTAGGCACTGTTTTTTTTTTTTTTGCAAAATATTTTTGAATTTTTTAGGCAAACTTTTGTTTTCGTAACTAGCTCCCGAATCAGATTTTTGTGTGGATCTCTGCATTATGCATATATTCCTGCCTATAATTTTATATATATGTCACGTTTATTTTCAATACTTCAATAACTTAAGTTTTGTATTATCTTTGAAAAATCAAAGTTTATAATGACACCTGCATTTTGCCCAAAACGGTTTGTAAAATACCACTCAAGCTTGAGAAGACTTACCACAAGTAACATCGCCCATAATTTATTTGTCATATTAAGAACTGAAACAATTGTTGGCAATGTTCCAGAGAGATAGACGACTTTCTTCTAAAGCATAACTTGTCCATAAAGGGTTAAGTCATAATTAATGCAAAATAATTTCTTATCGTATTGAAAATATGATTTAAATAACGATTAAGCTGTTGTTAGGCAAAGAATTTCATGTCCCGTGCCGCATGTTGTTAATGGTAATGCAATTACAAACAGCGGTTTAAAGAAAAAATAGAGCTCACGATATTCTAAGCCAAGTGGAATGCCATGTGGAGGCTGTCAAGCGAAATGCGTAAGAAAATATTGTTCAATCAAGTAGTCACTACAACAACAACAACAATAAAATAAATGAGAAAAATTAAATCCTCTCATTCACGGCCCATTTAACAAATCACACATTCACATGCCGAGTCAATTCCAATGGTAGAGAAATCGCGAAATCAAGATACCATTCATGCGTACGCTGGTTACTCGTCGATTTACGGGCCAGTAGCTGAGGCAAACTGCTGCGACATGTTGAGTCAAATGTGCAATCACTTACACACTTGAATCGCAATCCTTCGTTCTTCAAACTTAACGCATTTTAGTTTGGCTTAGAAGCGATTGGTGTCGCCTTTTGTTAAATTAATTATAGTCGAGAAAGCAGCGTTGCCATCAGTATGGAAAAAGTTTATGACACTTTAGCCTCAAGGCTAAGTATTACTGACGTAGGATTTAGAAGCTGTAAGAATCCTGACATCGTAGAGTATGTCTGTCTTCTTCGACTCTTTTGCAGACATCGCTCATCGGAGTGGAAAATTTTTACTTAGTTTTTTTGAACCGTTCTACAGTACATGTACTTTACTATAATCTGGCAACGCTGTTAGTGAAAAATAAATATCGTAATAGGCAAAAATAGCATGACAACTTTTCAGCCGAATTCTACTTGGCATTTTCGTATTTAATGCGACAGAGTTCGTGTGCAAATTAGTGCGCTTTGCTTGCAACTGTCCCACTATGATGCACTACCAACCAATAGATTTTGCTGCTGCTACTGCTGCTGCACCTCATCAACTACGATCATTGTTGACTGCTGCAATTTTAAGTACAACTCATTAATCGCAATCGACGGGAACTCGACTGCATCCATTCACCACCACTATTCGCATTTAGAGTCGCCACTCGTGTGCGCCTACTTGTGCTGCAATGCAAATGCTGCAATAGTGCTTGGTGAAACCCCAACCACTTTTACGTTGACAAAGTGCGAATCCATTGGAGCGTCGCGCCGTCGTATGTCAAACGGCTTAATTTAATATTTACGCAATCTGGCAGCTTTTGACTAAGTGAACTGCCATGGAAGGTAACTGAAGATGTTTGTGCTTTTAATTGGAATACGCTTGAGAGGAATTTGCTGAGGCGGATTAGGAATGAGTGCGCGCGCGTAACCAACGCCTTTTGTGTAATTTTTCAAAGATTTAAATGTTCGAAATATGGAAATGATATGGTGAGTTGTGGAATGTTTGTCTTTTCATTGCAACTGAAGGCGTTTTGAGTTATAACTCATGTGCTGATTGAAAAATGCTTTCTTGGATCTGGTTAGCTGAGTACTCGTTTTGTTTAATTTAGTTCGATGCGATATGATGAAGAGTTTTAAGAAATTTAAAATTAATACCAAAATCACCTAAAGCGAGAATTGATCGATGCGTTGGTATATAAAGATTTGTCATATCTTATATTGGTTAGGTAAGTTATGTGTTGAAACTTTATAGCCTGACAATGCGTGGTGATTTCCCAAGCAGAGGCAATAGTTGTAGGCCTAATTTCCACCGAAGCTTATATATTTTACTATTAGAAATTTTTTTTTAATTCCCAAACGTATTGATAGGTGCAGGTCCGAAGTATTTAGGTAGAATAAAAAGCATTAAGCAGAAATTCTGAATTCTTTCTAGGCCTTCAAATTAGCGCATGAAAACATTTCGGCTGCATTTAGTAATCTTTCAAAATACTTCAAATGGCAGTTAATAAAAGTCCACTAACCAGGGCTGTATTTACAATTTTTTGAAGTGCAGGCGCAAAAATACTTTCCGCCCGCTTGGTAAGAAATTTGTCATGTAAATGATTAACTTGATTACCAAATTATGTATAAGAAATAACTTAACATTGGCGTTACTAGAGAAATAGAAGGGTTAGTCCACCAAATAATCCATCCAGGAATTTAAATTTGATAGAAATTTCATAAGATCATCTTTTCGGATTTAGTATTCTACTCTCAAGGAAACACCGTTCGAGGTTAAGTACTTTCGAAGTGGCCATTAACCTCTACATTGAAAAATTTTTCAAAGGTTAAAGATCGATGGTGCTAAGCTTCTATATACCTATCATCAACCTCAACAATTTTTCTTTCATAAGCCAATATTTGTCTACGTAATCTTAAAAATTACGTTTAAGTAATGTATAATTTCCCTGCTCAAAAATGAATAGAAAGATTTGTAGCTACCCATGATCGCGTCGGAAATGGATTTTTGCTTTGTTCAAAATTTGTAGTAATATCCAAAGTATCTCTTGTTCTTTCGGACGCGAAAGAAGATCTTTTTTGTTTGAAACATAGTATGTAGTAGTACGAGTAATAAGCAATCTATGCATAGGATAGCCCATGATAAAAAACTAAAAATGTTTATTTGTAAGAAACATGCAATATTTAATGTGATAACTGTTCATACAATAACAGTGACGTGAAGAATTAAAAAAGGTCTGTACGATTCATTTTTCGAAACAACTTATCGCTTCTTAAAATACACCGCTATAGGCTCGCGCCTCTTTGGCTGTAATCCGGCCCTGCTACTAAATATTTGTATACAATTGTTTGGTGCCATGTCAAATGTGCCATACTAAACCAAACAAAGAAATCTTAGTAACCCCCTGACCCTTCCCCACCCTTTTACGCCACCTGCTTCAATAGCAAACACTACACAATTCACAATGAAATCGTGCGTGCCCTCCAGAGTTATGCACAGCAAGCAAAATGCACCACACTATGATGCACGATTTTGTACCATTCTGTCTGTCCACAAATTTTTCCATAAAGCTGCGTTTATTGTTTACCATGCAATGCAGATTTGCTGTTAGAATTCAAATTCTATGGAGAAACAGTAGAGCTGCAGCAATGAACGGAGAGGGGATCTTAGTGGAAATCATACGATTAGGAGAGAGAGAGAGCAAAAAATGGATGCATTCATGAAACGAGTGCAACGAATGCGAATGACATTCAAGCTTTGCTTACATTCACTCGATGTACACTCTGTTTCTTGTGTGATGTAGTCGACATTTGTGCGATATTAGGATTTTGCCCGATGCATGTTGCATTTGAATGTTGGTGCATGGCATTGCATTCTTCACGGTTGAACACACGATGTTGATGCATTGTGGAATAGAATTTAAAGAGCAGTAAATATTTTCTTTGGAAGGAACTGCGAATCAAAAATATTTTGTTACGGAATTCAAAGTGAAACGGTGGTAGAGGGCAAACAAAGTATACCATTTGATATATAACAAATTCCTTAGTTGTAGCCGGAAATGGCACAGGCTGTAAAGTAGTAACATTAGCAGTATCTATGGAAACAGCCATGTGAAACATAAAGTCTTGTAAGCATTAGTCAATCCGTATTTGAAAGACTTAACGTGGCAGAGCTACAACGTCCCAATCAAGTCTTTGTGTATCAAATCTAACTTATACAATAGTAATTCTATAACTCTAAAGGGACCACAATTATATTAATTTGTCTTGGTCAGTCTCTATAAGACTTGATCTCATGCCTAAAAATGTTCCACCTAGTGATCATCGCTAAGTATACATCCTGGGAATATGAAGACTGTCTGACATGAATGCATAATATTAGGTTGACTCAAAGGCATTCGTTAATAGCCTCAGATCTGAGCTTAGAATATGCAGACGAATCTTTCAAGGTGGACTGCTGCGTTCATGTTAATTGATTTGCCAAAGACTCCGACGCCTGACCCGCCATAAGCTTTTGTTCGGTTTTTGTACCTCTAATTTTGTAGAAATACTTCTCCTACAACTCAAACTGAAAAGTTCTTCAGCAATTTAATTCAAGATTTTTCATACATTCTGCTCTACTGTATAACGATCAGCTGACTGGCTGGTTAAATATCTATGCATGTGACTGTTGACTGAAGTACGAATTGTATATCAAGCGGCAAAAAACTCGTGCCGTGTTTTTTATTTCTTTTTCTTTAGTTTTTATGCGCTTTTCAAAACTTGGGTTTGTCGCGTGTATAACTCGAGGACTCCTTGGAAGTAAACTTTGATTTTTATTTTTTAGGATGGGCTGAGTTTTTCTACGCCTGCAGGCGTATTTTTGTATGCAAGACGTTGTATTTTGATATTAAAAATGCGTATGAAGAAGGATTTTTTAAGTTGATCGTATGTGCCATAACAAAAGGTCACGTGAGTTCAGCATTAGCAAACATATTGAACACAAATCTTCGAGAACTTGCTTTCAAGCATTAAATATTTCAAATTCCGTCACTCATTCACTTTACTTATGGGCATAAATTTAAATTGTTCTTAATTAAATTGTCGATGCCCTTGTGTGGCGGTGTTAGTGCACCGACAACGTGTAGCACATTAAAAACTTTTATTGTTTTTTTACAACACCACGACCAGGAAGTACTGCGAAGGTATCCACTAAAAAATGTACTCTGACTAGATGAATGACTGGATGGAGACATCAACCTAATTTTATGTGCGACATTTAACATTTTGCTACTTTGCTATTTTCGCGGCGGTGTTAAAAACCAATTGAGTGATTCATTATTTAAATAAACCCAGCAGAATAAGTGCGCAAGCATAAAAAGTGGCAGTTAAGTTGAGAACAGCCATTAAAATATTGTTAGGTAATTTACACAAAATATTCGGTTTGTTACTTACACCTTTAAATTAAGTTTTGAGAAAAATCTAATTCTTCTGGAATAGTTCTCTTAGCGATTTCACCAACATTTGATTACTAAAGATTTCTGGGTTCATTTTAGTTTTTTGAAATGTGAGCTCTTGTATTGTTTATGCCTCCTCGGGCAGATATTTCATAAGCAGGTTAGGTGCTGTATACTAATTATGTAAGATATATTTTTGATGATTTGGAAACCTCTATCTAATTTGCCTTACATAAGCTTGAGGTTTAAGAGATATATCCATTGAATGTATGATAGAATACGAAAACATTTTACGTTATTAATATACAGCCCATTTAAAGAAAATTAATAAGATATGAGAACTAACTAACTAAGTGCCGCTAGGGATAGTTGTGAAAGGAACTTCAGTTCATGCGCTTATAGTGTAAAAGTTATTCATTACAGATTGGCAAACTATATAGAAAAGCTTATCATTGGAACAACACTTGAAAATTGTAGAAACTTACTTAATTCATTAAAATTTCAACTTTAACTTCAGTCAAAGATCACATGAGCTTTTGCAATTAAGAGCTCTATTGGCCGGCAAGATGCTGTCATTTGACTCCCCTGAATTATTTCATGTGGCAACGTTTCTGTTGTTTCTGTCTTGTGTTGATAAACCAGCAAAGATTGACAATTTGGAACCTAGCATAAATTGCGGTCTTAAGACCACAATTGCTCAAAAAGTGGTCGGAAATTGAACTGAGAGAATGCCAGGTAGCTTGTGAACATATTTCTGTTATTTTTTTAAGCATTAAATATCCTTTAATGTTATTAAAAAACTTTGTGATATTTCGACAGGTTGTTATTTTGTTTGAATTTAAAGCTCGGACATTCCAAAAAATCATCCTTAAAAACATTGGTCCATTATCAACAGAATATAGTTACATAGATGTATCCAAAACTGACTGGTATGCACCCTTAGTCAAACCCTACCTAAGATATACTGTCGCCCACAAGGACATTGGGCGAGGCGGTCTCACTTATAGAGAAAAACGACTCTGACTTATGGAGCTTTTTCTTACTTTTATTGATTTTCGGAGGTGAACGAGATGGAACATGGCAATTTCTCTCACTTGCAGATGTTTCCCGCTCAGACATGTTTGACGTAACACCTTCCGTACTTCAAAGTTTGAATAATTTAATATGCTTATGGTTTAACTGATTCATATACAGAGCCTCAGATGAACATATTTTTGAAGTTAAGCTGTGCCTCGAGAATAAAAGACATTTCTTAGACAGAGAGTATTTTCAGCTCATGGCCTTCAGAATAGAAAATAAAAGAAATTCTGCGCTCTCCCTCTCAGAGATCAAGTGACATCTGCCAAGGGATAAAGTGATTGATATTTCTTTATCATTTAATTTCAATGCAAATAATTTTTCAATTAACTTTTTTCAGTGCGAGTGCATTACATACAAGTAAGTGCTACTTCAGTTTTGCTTTTATTATTGTTGTTGTTGTTTTTGTTTTGTATTGCTGTAGCTATTGCAACATGCATGCCACATGCAACATGAAACAAACATTCCGTTTTTGCCTTGTAAATATTTCAGCAGGATATTCTGCGTCACAATTCACAAGGCTTTGGGTATTTAAATTGCGAATGTGTGTTTGTGTGCGTGTGTGTGTGTGTGCGCGCAAATGCATAAGTGAGTTGTGCTGCCAGTGCTGCCAAAATGCAATAAAAATTGCGCTACGACCACGAGAGATGCTTGTGCCTGGCATTGTAAAGTGAAATGGTAGCAGTGCTAGAAGTTGCAATAGCAGAGGCGGAAGGATACAAAATTTGGAGGACGGATGAATGGACAAAAAACTCTCAAGAAATAAAAGCCGACGACGCTTTAACATTTCATTCGTTTGCTTGTTTGTTTGCCCTAATGTGTATACATTGATGTAACATCGCATATATTCATTCGTTCGCTTGTATGTATGGCAAACTAACAACAACGACCAGCACGGGAAATTTGCCAGGACATGACTGTTTCCGTTTAGTTACACCTTTGCGCCAAGTTGCTTCTACAATGATGTTCACTCTTCGCTAGCTTCTCTCTCCTTGGCGAGTAGAATTTCTCGTTTTGTAATGCGGCGCTTTTTTCACAATTTCATCGTATAGAGCCTCCGCTAAGGAGCCTTTTCGTTTTATGTTTACATTCAATCGCATGAAAAATGCAAACTCAACACATGCACATTACGTATGGTATGCATGTAGTTGCATTTGTATGCATGTGAAAAAAGGACATCAAAATATAGACAGTGACTTTGGCATCAAAATGGGCAACACGTTGACAGTCATACACCCACCCACCCAGTGAAGAATATTTGCACCAAGCATTGGCAGATGTCAGCAAATATAAACTGAGAGCGTTGCCAGATGATAGGTTTTTCAAAGACGTGCGAACTTGCATTCAATTAAATATTTCATTGAGTTATCAATATTCCGAAATTATTGAATCGATTTCGAGTATATCAATATTTCTGTATATCAGTGCTGCATGCCATCAATAATTTTTTAATAAATATTTCAATGAGGTAGCCAATTTTAAAAAGAAAATATAAAATTGACCCATAAACCATAAAAAATACTCAAAAAGTTGAACAATTTTAACAGCAAGGTAAATTTATTTGGATTTTTTTGAAAAAATTTTCACTTTATTTCTATCGATCATAAAAACTTTTAAAAGTTTTCTACGAAAGTTGTGATGAAAGATTTTCCTCTGATTTTTAGCAAATAATCAATTCCATTATTTTACATCGAGCTAAGCTGCATATATTCTATACGGTAAGCTACATATGAAGTCAGTAAGTAAAATGAAATATTTCGTTACAAATGATCCAGTATAAAATAATTGGGGAAATTGTTCTCTTTCTGCACTGCCACTTCTTCCTAGATCCGATTCAGATATCGGTTTTCATCAATCAAGCCACTCTTAAGTTCAACTGAGCGTTTTCCCGTGTGATTAAAAGTCTTAGTCCTCAAAATATTTGCGCAAATCTGGCAGCCTTTTAAAACAAATAGCAAACTATTTGCTGTCTTTATTATCCTGTTTGCCTGCTGTTGCTGCAACTTTTTTGCTTGTCAGTCAGTTAGATTGTTTGTTTGCTATTTGTGATTCACCTTTTTTTTTTTGTATTTTTAAGAAAAAGGTAGTTTGTTTTTATGCACCACAATGCTATTTGAATTGCTGCACCAGCATAGTTTTTTTTTTTCATCTCTTAAAAAAGTCTTCATTTCTATTTTGAAAGCTGAAAAAATACGATTTTTAAGGCAATGGCTTGGACAGAATTTTCTATATTAACGCACGCAATTGTATTTTGTCAAAAATTGAAAGGGGGGGGGAGGGGGGGGACAAAAAGATCTATCGAACTATAAAATGGATTGAGGAATAGCCTTTGAAAGCACAAATATTGATTTAATAGTGACAAGTTTGATGAGCAAAAAAAAATTATGAAACGGGTGATTCTATGGCGGAAAAGCTTGGGATCAAAAAGATTTAATAATTGGCGAATCTAATAATATCAAGAAATATCAAAAACTTAATAAGCAAAACAAAACAAAAAAATTCGGTGATATTTGAGTTGAAAAAATATAGTATTTTAATGCACTACACAGGCTGGAAAAAAAAACCATATGTATGATTTTTTTAGCTAGCAAAACTTCATGTATCTACTAAAAATTAAATGAGTAAATAAAAAACGTTTAGCTGAAAAACGTTTGATCAAAATTCAAGCCATGATTGAATTGACTTGGACCTTTGACCTCAATCAGTGTAAAGTATTTAGATAAGGACATACAATTTAGATTCTACAAAATTATTTTATTGACTTTCGTGGGCTAAGTGGCACACACTAATTGAAAAGCAAAATGCATTTTCTCTTACATTTCCAATACCATTTAGCGCTAACTTGAAATTATTTCTAACTGGAACAAGAGACTGAAAACTGAAATCTCTTTGGCAACCGTATAAGATATTTTCGGATAAACAAACACTTAAGTAAACTTACCCTGAGTGGTGTTTCATACTTTAACTTTATTTTCTTTATTTTCTATGATTGAATGTTTTCACTTACATAGGAATAATTTATTTTAAAATATATATCTTGCTATAATTGATATTAAATATTACGACATTATATCAGTTGATCCATTGAGATCTTCCCATCAAACCTTTTCGTTTAGAAAACTACCTAAACAATGTGTAAGATTTTTATAGAAAAACCATATTTGTTATGTTATCTACAAGCTTTCCTCCAAACAAATTTCGCATTCCATATACACAGGACCGTGCTAGAAAAAAAAAGTTCACCGTGCACCATCAAAACCCAAGAATTTTTGCAATTCAATTTCGAAAAGAAAATTTTTATTTTTGATCGAACATAGAGGTTGTGCATTAAAAATTTTTGTCATATTTTCGGCATTTACTGTCCGATTTTAAAATATGATATATCATGTCTCAAGTAGACCATTTTTTTTTTGTTCCAATGGTCATTGACACCAAGTGCCCCCTTCTAGTACTTACTCACCAGATCGCAGTTCTTACCATCCTAATGTACCACCCTAATGTCAGAAAATTAAGGCTTGCAAAAAAAATAATTAAGCTTTTCTTAAGGAAGTATTTCGTTTATTCCATTAGAACTATTTTAAAAAATTATATCTTCGGTATTTTGAGTCGGTAGGTATGATATATTTAAATGATTCTTAACTAAATATGGAAGGTAGGCGTGGCAGTTAATCTTTCACGCCCATCTTTACAAACTCTTACTATAAACGTTAGGAAGCTCTGTGCTGAGATAGGTTGCTTTATTATAATTTTTAGAAAATTTCTGAAAGTCCACTTATATGAGAAGTAGGCGTAGCTGTTGATCTTTTGTGCCATATTTCTAAGTTTTTTTGTCCTTAATCCACAGCGACTTCTTCTATTTTTTCCTCAATTCGTATGAACTCGCACACTGCAGTGCACTGTGGACCGTGTTGATTTGTTAGATAAGAAGATAGGTTGGATGGCAGTAACGTTGGAATTTTGACCTAAATCTAAACGTATTACAACGGTCGAGAAAAACACAGGCCGACTATATATATAAAAAATTTCGTCCAAAATAAAGGAAAAATTTAAATAGAACCATTATTTTTAAATGGATACCTGATTTGGGTCTTGGTTGTTCCCTAAGAAAAATCACCTTAACTGTGGCGTTTGTCTTTCGCATTGTCCGTTGACGAGTGCATACGTTGCGTGCGTCTTAGCGTTTAAGCCTTTTCACATACTTTGCCGAAGCTGTCAAATGTAAAATTCATATCTCATTATAAGAAAGATAGTCCCTTTTCTCCATCATATATGCTCCATTCTGTAAGAAGAAACTGTGACTGTGTGTTACCATTCTCCATTAGAAAAATCCCCAATAAGTAATTAGCACAAGCTACCAAAAAGATATAGCTAAAAAGCTTAAGAAATGATTCAAACTTTGAGTTCATTTTCCATTTAATTTTTTGGGCGGTTTTGCATTTCTTCTTCTCCCATACGACAAATCACATTTCTAGTTTTTTTTTATATCACCCTAAGCCACATAAGCTGCAACACAACAACTCCGCTGCTGTTCATCATTTGTTGATGATGTTGTTGTAGCTCTCGCGCAAATATCCTTCAAATGTCTTTGCGTGCGTTATTTTCACAGCGTTGTTGCACTTGCGGCTCCAACATTCATTCGCTATTTTTGCTTAAATTTTTTTTTTTTCTTTCAACTCATAGCCATGCTTTTCATGCCCTCCGGTTCTTCGGTGTGTCCTGTTTATGTCCGGAAGGATAGATGCCCCGTAACATGCATTCGTGTAAAATGTTGTGCTGTTGTGTGCCTTCACTTCGTTGCACGCGGTTGCAGTTATTTTTTCTTGCCCAGTAGTCGTACGTAGGTGGTGGCATACTTGCGAAATGCGAATGAACGCGCATAGGGGCCGACTTTGCAAGTCGAATTTTCTAATCCTGTGCTGACATATTTCGTGTTCGTTCTATTCTGGCTGTGGCGCTGGCTGTTGTTTGCTATTGCCTTCTGTTGCATGCGGTTGTTTCGGTCCAGCTTGGCACAGCTCACAGAGGTCGTTTAAAGGACTCATCCAACTGAAGATAGATGACATGACATTTGGAATTGATGACCTTATGCGGGCGGGTGTGCTATGTGCTGCTTCCATACCTAGTTATGTGCTCTTCTTTGTGCCGTGTGCTTCTTCGGCTGTTTACATTTTAAAATGGTGTTTTGTAGTTTCACATTTGGGAGTTGGGAATTTGGTGGCTGTGTGTGTGTGTGTGTGCTACGAAATTTTTCATGAGTTTTCATTCGGTATTACATTTTTATACATCGTCTCGGGAATTCCACTGCAGGACATTTGCCGTTTGCATGCTGTGTGCTGTGTTGTGCCATGGTTAGTGCAGTAAAGTGGCATTGCAGATTATTCGATTAGCGTAAAATTATTTTCCTTTTTACTGACATACGGAGGGAAAGCATTAAAAATTTATTTGTTCTACGAAAATAGCCCGGATGCTCGATTGACAAAACTCAAAAGCAACTATTTTCCTTTTTTCTCTTGCGGTGCTAATTGGCAACTTTTTGTGCTAAGAGGTAAGACTAATTTTTTTGCAAAAAGAATTTGGCAATACTTTAGTGAATCACGAAAAATTCAATTTTGAGGTCAACATTCCAATGTAAAGCTTAATATAATGATCATTAAGTGTGCCTTTCGATTGACAAAAATGCCTGAACCTAATTTTCCCATGAAACCTCAATGCTGAGAAACGTGCACCAGTTTTATGCGTTTCATCATGCTCGCAGTTAAAACAACACTTGTAGTTCGCCCAGAAGGTCTTGGGATCGGAATTAACTACCATTAAACGACATAAAATAAAGCGACAGCCAAGATCAAATAGTAGGCACCAGACAAACGTACCAACAATAAAACTCATAAATCAAAGAAGACAAAACACTGTGGACTAGCGAAACAGAGTTACGTCATGGCTGGAACAAATCGTATAGAACGGACTAGATAACGCGCAACGTGCAGCAAACGAATGGGAGCAAATCTGAAGTCAACCAAAGTTTCGGTTTTTTTAGAGGCGTCTGTTGCACTTGGTCGTTGTTCCAATACAAGACATTGACAGTATTCTACGATATTCGATTTTCAAGGTAAAAACAATGAAACGAAACTCCTGTCTTCAAAAATCGAGTAGATACTAGCGATGTATTATCATGAAGAAAGTATCGATACCAAAATCATTGCAAAATTCAACTACAAATTATGAAAAACAAACTGACAAACTACAGGGACAAACTATTGGTGCTACAACATTTCAATATGAACCGCAGCCTTTCCATTTGCAAACTATTCTTGACACCATATGCCTCTCGTTTCAAATGTACATTTTAGTATGCACTCTAAATTTTATCAGAAACTCAAGCCATATATTTAGATAAAAAAAGATGCCTAAGTGGTCGACATCTGACGAAGTAAGTTCTAACTTTTAGATCAAATTATGTGATCTTCAACCTAATCTTGGTTGGCCCATTTTCGAAACTCTTCGATCTTGGGCTTTTTATGTAGCATTAATTACTCCCTCAAATTAATATTTCCATCAAGTCTTTTGGCTCTACGTTGCGGAAATCATCAACTGATGCATTGGAGTAGAGTCCTCAGGGTAGCAGGAAACGCGGCTATCCTAGATCATCGTAACAAACGTTCGCTAGAGCAGGGAATATGTGAATCAGGGAAATTTTGGAGAGAATTGAAGACACTCGCTTCTCATCGTGCATGTTAGAAAAGTTTTGTGGAGGCTCCATGGCACATGAAGCGATAAAGATAACAAGAGGAAGTGTTCTGGCCCTATATCGATTTTAAAATGAAGAGCTTCATAACATAATTTAACGTTATCAAAGCTTAAAGGAGAAGAGCTTGCGTCAAGGGATATATTTACAATTATGTATGTACAGTTTAGGTCACAAGATTTCTGATAGATATGACAGACTACATGCTACTCAATAAAGATTTGGCATTTATGAAGAAAGTTTCGACTTCTTAAAAATATCATATATCGATATATTTACGCTAGTTACGTGTCAGCTATGTCTCTGAAGTCAAACAAGCCATGATGATGATGCTGATGATGATGAGACGAGATGAATTTCCAAGGTATTTTCATTTTATTTAGTTACCTCTAGTCTCATAGTTAAAGTTGAACACAAACGACAAACAACAAAAATCTTAAATATCAAAAGACAACAACAGCTAGAAGAACATTGGCCATGGTTGGTCGCGCGCTTTGTGTACTTGTTCTTCCTCTATTTGAGGCAATGCGGTGAGCAACAGCCAACAACTTTGTGAGTGAAACGCTGCTTGATAGTTCGATGGTTCGTTTGTTTTTTGGGCCCTAAAATCACGAATTAAAACGTGCACGACTATTTTGCGTGAGCGCATGATCCAACCCGCTGTTGTCGCACAGCATTGCAGACAACATTGCAATGCAACGCGCAGAATGTAATATGTCGCAGGAGGCGCGCGCGCGCGCTCGTTTTAAAGCGCTTTGCGAAAGTTTTAATATACGATAGCGTTTTCGCTTTGAAATTGAATTCGCACTGAATCGCACTCTCGGTTGGCAGGGTTTTGGTGCACAAAGACAATAAAGGGAGTGAATAGTATGATGCTATTTTGTTCCTAAGTGCATAAAATGGAAATATTTCAATGAATATATGTTGACGTCTTAGCGAATATTAAAGGCTTTTTTGCGCCAGGGCGTTATATTACTACATTGTGTTTCATTTTCTTTACCAAAGCGCTAATTTCATAAGTCGGCAGCTGTCTGATATATCATTTGTAGACGTTTGACTGATATAAAGACTTAAGAGGTCTCAAAAAAGTTACTACCGTGCGGTGATTAGAACAAAATATCCAGAGTAGGTCATAATCGTTACAGACTCTGAAATCTTTTCTCACTATTCTAGTTCGGGTTTTGGGAATCGATGACGAACCGAAAAAGTTTTGAAAAAGCCGTTTGAACGTCTGTTTCCTCTGACTATCGAAGTGGTGCCCACATTGAATGCCTTAGGTGCATCATACCGACAATATTGGTTAAGAAAAACATTTCGCCGCATCGGCTTGCACTCGTATTTCTGACTTAGAACTTGGCAAATGTCACTGATGTGATAGCGTAGTTGTTACATATAATCCTAGGCCCGTACACCGACAACATCCAGAAGGATATCCAATGTTAGGTTATGAACAATGTACATAGTTCATAAAAATAGAAAAGAAGTTATTTACTTTTAACCTCTCCAATAGAAAGGTTTGAGCCGCCAACACCTTCACATAATCTAGAAAAATTTATGCAAAATCAAAAAGTTTTTCCAAAATGAAAGGAAAATCAATATTAAATATTTTTTTAGAGAGATATCGCAAATTTTTTATCAATATATTGGTGACTTCGGACAATATTTCTTTCAACCTATTTGTCATTATATTTTGTACCAAAGAAATCAAGTCGCCACAAAAAATAAAAGTTTTCAATCAGAAATAGAGATGTATGTTGGCAATATAGCCCTAAGTCAAAAGAAATCAGCAATTAGTAAAAATATTCCAAAATAAAAAGGAAAGTTCACTTACAAAAAGTTTCTAGAAAAGGTTTATTAAATGCCGAAATTGTATCGACCGAATATATGCAGATACCCTTAAATTTTTTGGGTAATACTAAATGAAAGACGATAAAGAGTATTGGGCAGGGATTTAGTGAAATCAAATGTGAAAATATTTCTCTTTCTTGGGCAGCTTTAATTAGAACCTGAATATTTGGGTTGATTATGGCAATTTTTGTATTTTAGTCATTTTATTGATTTAGTTTTATATCCTCAACGCACATGGTTTATTTTTGATGTCTTTAACCTTAATTTGGCCGAAGTTTACTTTTTTTCCGTATGATTTTTCATTTTTATTCAGTCCGATTTGTTATTGTGTTTTTTCAATGGTAAAATTCGCACAATACTTTAAAGCTTTTTTTGGAAAGGCTTTGGTAACTAAAATATAAAATAAAGTACGATTTACGCACAACGACAACCCCTAACAGTTTACGAAAATAATGATGCTGCTGCTGTCGCAATTGTTCGTTTGTAACAAAAGATGAGTGTTACTCTTTCTTTTGGGTGGCGGTGTTCGATCACAGGGATAAAATTAAGCCACTAAGGCCAAAACTTGATATACAACTCTGGAGTATTTCAAAGCTATGTATGTGTAATATAGCAAATGTTCAAGCCATTATCCCTGTCTATTGAAAAGCAATTTAATGTCTGCTGAGATTTCTTTTCTTTGTGTTTTCTTTCATTGTATCAACATTTTCTTCGTTGTCTCCGTCATGCCGTGAAAATACATTTTTCCATGGAAAAGCGATCAGACCAAATCAGAATCAGGGCTCTCAATTTTAAGTCATTTTTCGTTTTCGGTTTGAATTTCAAGAGGACTTCCAATTTGGTTTTATTTTTCTTTTTGAGTTGCACACTTTTTACTCGTAAATCCCAGAAAATAACGATGAACACGCTTCAGTCGTTCGTCGTGAATTTGCGACGCGTTTGTCGTAATAGTCAAAATCAGTAGAAGAAGAACAAGAACAAAAAAAAAACTGAGTCGCGCATGGAAGATGAGGCCAATACTGATCGCACTATTGTTGCTTTTGCTGCAGCCTAGCGATGTCTACGTAACGATATCAAAATAATGAAAATTACTTCTTCTGCCATTCGGACGTTTGCTGTGCTATACTTTTTTCTGGTTAGTTACCATTATTTCACGTTATGTTCTCATCGACCGTTGTAGAAATAAAAAATAAATTTTTTTATTCTGATTTGCGGAAAAGTCGTGCAACCTGGCGAAATCATTGCACATGCGCGCATTTCCAGCACCTTTGTTGTGAGCGTTCGTTCGCGCGAGCATATGTGACCGTTGTGACGCCACCATGCTGTAGCTGTGTTGTCTGAAATTGTTTATGTCCCAAAATGGTTAATCGATTTTTTCTAAACTCTTTAAAAAATTTCATTAAGTGGTATGTTTCTTTATGGTATTATCGAAACTTTTTCTTGCCATTAAGTTGTATGAGCTAAATTTTTGAGTGGGAGATTATCACAGCGAACAAATAAATTGATTATTTTAACATGCTTTAGCTTAAATTAAACCGTTCTGTTATTGATATATAAGTGCTCATATTTTATAGAGCACGAAAAATGCATTACCTAACCATATTAAAATAAAGTTACTTAAAGAAACAATTATTTTATCAATTAAAATAATAGAATAATAATAACTTCTGTAAAATTCATGCGGCAAGAAGAAAAGATTTGGTAGAACAGAAATTAAATTGGCAGATGAAAAAAAACAAATTACGAAAGTCAAAAGCATGTAGAATAAAAGAATATAATGTAGAACAAGACGTACCAAGTTTACGAAATGTCAGAGCTTTCGAAAAGATTTCAAAGAAATGGTTAAAGTGGGAACGAAGTGGTCTAATTTAAATGTGTGAATTACGGAATTAACATTTTTCATTGAACTTGACGCCGAAAATACCAAAATCAAAGTGTTTACTTGGAAAACATTTTAAGCCGACTCAAGATCGCTTAATGGCACACGCACACAAAACTCTAAGCCAACTTAAAGCACAATCGCATTCACTGATCAATTAACGATTAACAACATGGAAAATTTAACAAAACCAGGAACTAAATTTCGTTTGTCCAGGTGCATGAAAAAATAATCAAAATATCTCGCTAAATAAGCTATTTTTATTAACCGACTTGGCTCAACTGGACAGATATCGCTTTGGACATTTAAAGTCACAAATTGCTCTCGCAGTCACTTAAGCTGTTGCTGTCACGGTCGTTGTTGTTGTTGTAATCGCTTGTGGCGACTTAGCGTACATTTGTTCCTGTACAAGTGGTACATGATGTTATGTGTCAACGGCTTAATTCGCTGATGAAGATTTAAATCGATGGCATATGCGCAAAGAGGCCTAAATAAACGATTTGCTGTGTGTCACACATTTGCCGCTATTGGTCAATGGGATATCGCTTGTGCGCATAGCTTTTTTTCTATTTTTTTTTTAACTCTCTGCGTATAGCTTTTTTTTGTATTTTTTTTTTAACGCTCTGGGAAAGATTCTTGAAAATTCCGCTATGCGTTTGACTGGCATTTGAACTTTAAGAAATGTTGAAAGTTAATGTAAGGAACTGTTACGTAGTTAGTATCTGATATCATGCCCATTATGTACCATTTTAATTGACTTTCGTGAAAGATTTATTGTTATAAAAGAATTTGGTAAGATTTGTGAGTTCTTGAAAATATTTTTGGATTGCATTTATCGTTGTATTGTATTATTGTATGTATTGAAAATTTGTACTATACGCTCATTGAACAAAATTGTTTGAATGAATTGATTGTGTCCGAAATATACAAATAATTAAAAGCACATCTCACTTATGTTTTTTTATTTTTTGGATGTTAAAATATGTATATACATGTTAAAAATTGCAATTGGTTCTAAAGATCATTACGGCAAGGTCTGATTTTCGTACGATATAATAACAATTATTGAATGAAAATGGAATTCGAAGCTATTGAACTGCATAAAAAATGTAATTCAAAACACAAAAGAATTCATTAATTTGGCAAGACATTTGACAAAAAAATAAATGCAAATTTCATATCACACAACGCCATCTATCTATGAATTGCTTAGTCCTCTCTTTCATTAGAAAAAACGCTTCAAGAATTTTATGCAATCAACAAATTTTTACTTTGAAATTTGCTTATGCTTTGTGCTGTATGCAGTAATTTACATGTGAATAAACAGACGGTACGTACCAAAACGCTGAAGTATGTGAGCGACTGTGAGAACAGAATACTCGTATGGTAAAAAAAATGAGCAATCAGCAATAAAAAATGGACAATTTCTCATTTGATAAATGGAAATAATCAAAGCAATCGAATCACCATTTAAAACTAGATATTGTGGATAAAACGCAGTTTGAAACAAAGCTTGTCTTTAGAGTGCTAAGAAAATTAAAATTTTAGCTCAGACTATGAGGTCTATGACAAAAAGCGCCGAAAAACCATAGTCGCTGGAGGGCTGAACTACCCCATTAATTTGGTTCTATTATCATTATCTAGTGGCTTATGCTACTGCCAGAAACGCAAGGCCATTGAGGACACCTAATGTTGCAGTTGAAAGCGAGTTAACAATCGAAATTTGGAAAGCATTTGATGGGGTTTTTATAAATCAAAAGTGATGAACTTTTTCACAAATTTCAGCACGCCGGGTACAAAGAGAGGCATTCAAGTGTAATTGAATCTTATGAAAACATAATGTGGCCGAGAATAGAAAGCGTGAAACTAAAAGCTCTACAATGCATTAACTAGAGGTGACAGGACGAGCCGTAATTAGTGGCTTGAGGGCACCGCGTAAATGTGTGGAAACCCCACCTTTGTGGAAGCCCCACCTTTGTGGAAACCCCACCTTTGTGGAAACCCCACCTTTGTGGAAACTAAAACATGAAAGTTTATTTCCAAAAGCGCCCTTTTCTTTTTTTACCGTGTTCAATGAAAACTATCATAAGTTCTTCCATTTCCTATATCATAGGAAAATGAAATGTGATAAGCAAATATTTAGAAACAGTCTCGTAAGTTTCTACATCGCAAAGGCCCTACCAACATTTCAAAACTTTTGAAAAAACATCGCGCTATTCTCAAATATATGAGCAAAAAAATCTCAAACGAGTTGTGGGCGTATAAGTCTTACGTTAAGGAAATCGGTTTTCATCGAATGCTACTTCCGTCTACTTTTGTAAGCGGTCACGCCCAGTAGTTATTTAATTTTTCCAATATTGGTTGCTTATATTTTCAAAATATGTGGAAGCATTTTCCTCTGTATAGCGTTCATGTTGGTTTCCTGGTGACCTTGGCTGAAAAACTGTGATTTTGACAAACTTAACTCCATTTATTTCAAAACCCAGACGTGATAGAAAAAAATTAATACCAGATTCGAGTTCAGCGTACATATACTACATAGCAAACTTTAAAAAAACGATAAAAATAAAATTCAAGAAATCATATTTCTAGCAAATTCGAATATTGAAGGTAAAAACAGTTTTTTTTAAGTTCCAGAGACAGTATTTACGTTACATTGGTTCCTGATCTGGAAAAACTCAAGAAAAAGTATTTCTATAATATAATCACTCAATTTTATTTCAGTGATATTGCATATTAAAAGGCTAACAATCGAAATATAGCAATCATACCACATGATTTTCGAAATGGACATTGAAACTTAAGTTTACACCTGACGAGAACAAACGCATGTTTAAGGAAGGATTTTTTTAAGGTACACTTCTGTGGTTAGTCACGGGCCATACTTTATCTTTCATTATTTAGTTATTGCCATCTCGAAGTCCCAGGGCTGTAAGTTTTCAAAAATTCAGAGACTATATTAATTTTGAGAACACCTTATTTGCGGTATGTAAAAATTGCATTCTTTGTTTGTTTGTTGCTGTTTCATTCCTCGAAACACATGCATTTGATTAGCAATTTTTTGTCAGCATTTTTAATTTAACATTTTCTTCTTTCCGTTCAGTTTTCCCTCTTAATTGTTGTGCTGTTTTGAACATTTCGACCATGTTCAATATTTGATGCGAATATCGCATGCAGCATGTTTATTGCAGCGCAACAATTTTAGGGTGTGTTCTGTATTGGTACCGCTGGGTTTCATTGGTCCAATGGTTGATGAAAAAAAACAAAAAGCTGGCATTGCGAATGAAAGTAAAGACTAATGAATCTTCCGGAGAAGATCTATAGAAGTAGTGGTGGAACGCTTTATATTTCTAAACTGCCAAAGATACCAGCAACTTTTACTGCAAATGTGTTTTCAGTTGGTCAAAGTAAAAGGGTGGGAGTGATATTGCCTTATTTTCAAAAAAAAAAAAGGAAAAAATCTGGGATGTTGAAAAAAAAATAGATTTTCTAATATTTTTTTACCACTTTGCTGTTGTTCAATTATTTTCTATTCCAGTAGCTCGGATATCCACCATCACCCTCAGCAGCACTGTTCTAAAATTTTTTTGCTCAATGTTATAGAAGAGAACCCTCAACTTTGAAAATAATTGTTCGCTAGGCACCTACCTCCATTGAGACCAAAACATCCACGTGAGTGTAGCCGCGATAATTCGATTAAATTGTTGTTTTTTCTCTTTTTTGGTCGGTTCAACTTCACAAAGGCGCATAAATTTTCACTATTGTCACGGGCGCGTGGTGGTGGCGCTGTTGCTGCCGTTCATGCAAATGGAAGCATCATGGTATTTTTCACTTGTTTTGCATTTTTCCTAAATTTTTTTTTTCCCCGGAGTTTTTTGTGTTGCCATATGCAGAGTGAACAAACATTGCAGGCAGGCAGGCTCATCGTCATCATTGCACAAAGTTGAGCAAAAAAAAAAATGCCTCTTTGTGCATGGCAGGACATCATGGCTTGCAGGTCCTGCTCATATTTTTTTTGGTTTTTGTGGATTTTTTTTTGAGATTTTTTTACGCTGCGCTTACAAAATTTTTCCATAACAAAAATAAATTGCTGTTATTGGTATTGTTGTTGTTGAAGCATAACATTCGAAATGGATGGACATTGGTCATCATTCATCAAAGTGAAGCGCACTCAGTTGACGATGCTGTTGTTGTTGTTGTTGCTTAGGTTGCACCCCCAGTGGTAATGGGTACTTTGCAGATGATGCAAATTTTGTGTGTTTTCTTTGCTGCTAGTGCAGCATGTGGTACGTATGACATGCAGTGGCTTGAAATTGAATAGCATCAGCTAAAAATTAATATTTATTTTCATAGTCTTAAGTTCTAATGTCTAACCAATAAAAAAGTTTACTAAAAATTTACAATTGCCAAAAAAAACTTTAGATTCAAACAAATTTTTTTTTATTTTTCGGAAATAAAAAATGAACTGAACTGACGGACTGCCTGAAAATCGAAAGACGGGAAAATAGTTTTCGTCATTTTGGAAATAAAAAAATATTATCTCATTTTTCACTGTCTAAAGCTGTCAAAAATCATATTTTGAAAGATAATAGTACATTTTTTCGAAAGATAGACACGTTACGACATTACAGTTGAAGTGGGCTTAAGTTTTGTAGGCTGGCACCTTCCATACATGTAAAAAGCAAAATATGATCTCACATTGCCTATAGTAATATCTTATTGTGACACATCCATTTCAAAAACTCTTTATGAAGTGTCACACCTTTTCAAGTTATTCCGCTCAGTTATTTTTTGTTTTCTGTATCGTTTTCAGTTTCTGCATTAAGTTTCAATTATATTCCCGAATTCTCGTGGCAACAGCCAACATTTTAAGCAATTCAAATCAATTGATGATTACATTTTAAATCTGTATACTATTTATACAAAATTACTTGCGTGAAAACGGTTTGTAACGCTTTGTCGCAAAATTTATTGATCCGATTATAATAATTTTATCTTCTAAATATCATATTTGAGCTAAGAAAGGTTATTGCATACCTATTTTTTCCAACTTTAAAGTTAAATGTTCATTTTTTTAAGAATTAATTTTTTGCAAATCCTCACACGAAGCTGAATAAAAAAAATATCTTGGAGTAGCAAGAAAGCGTGGCATCTTTAGCACAAGCAATATGTAGCTTAAAAACGGTACATAAAATCCGTTAAGTTATAGGAATGGTTCGGGCAAGTTTTGTATTAAAATATGACTTTTAATTCTTTTGTTTTCTATTTTATTATAATTTTTAATACAATATAGATCCTTTAAAAAATATACTGAATTTTATTACATAAACTTTAATCCGGAACCACTGTGTTCCAATAGCAAGGTGGTACATTAGGGTGTTCCATGCATGTGAACAGTATTCCAAAGCCTGCTGATGTATTTTTTTTCTTCTCCATTTTTTGGATGCAGCAGTTGTACCCATTTGTTGCTGTAAATTCCAAAATGAAGGGGGGCTTCCTATAGTTTTCCGTTTGCGTTGCTGTTTTTGATGAATTGAGGGCTGTTTGTTTTAGTTGTTGTTATTATTATTGTCGTTGCTGATGTTGTCCTTTTTATGAAAGAGTTTTTCTGTTGTTGTTGTAAATTTGGGTGCACCTCCCCATGATCAACTACT
This sequence comes from Meiosimyza decipiens, assembly GCA_963680825.1. Taxonomy (NCBI): domain Eukaryota; kingdom Metazoa; phylum Arthropoda; class Insecta; order Diptera; family Lauxaniidae; genus Meiosimyza; species Meiosimyza decipiens. The sequence goes on along the minus strand of OY804258.1, from coordinate 129,885,945 downwards.
GTTGTTCATTGGTTGTTGTTGCATTTTTTACATCGCTTTTGAAGAATTTTTTTAAAAAAAAATCCTTTTGATATCTTTCTCTTTATACCTCCTCATCTCATGTTTTCGATGAATATTTTGAATTTTTTTTCTTGTTTACTAATTTCAATTCTGAATTCTGACCAATAAAAATTGTTTTTCTTCAGTATATGGGCGTGTTATGGTGTTCCCTCGCATGGCTTTTAATTAATTTTTCTTAGTTTTCTGATTAACTTTTGCTTAAAGATTTTTTGTAGCAATAAATTGCTTAAGATATATTCGAACAAAAAATTTCAGAAAGTGAACAGCTTAAGGTTTCTTGTACGCCAATTACACCCATAAGCATAATATTCTCCTTAAGACCATAGTTAAGATTAAAGAATAAAAGACTTTTGAAGATATGTGATATAGTAACAACAATCGGTTGACAACAACGCAAGTTTATTTGAGCCTTAAACGAAAAAAAAATCCCCATCGCCAAGTTGCAAATTCTGTTGAGCCTACAATTCAAATCAACACAAAAATTAGGTATAAAAAAAATGTAGCAGCATCTACATTTGTGATATGAACGATTTTTCATTGCAAAATGTCACGTTTTTCATGGTCGCAAGACACAAAAATTCAATAACATCAAAAATAAAGGAAAAAGTAGATGCCTTAAAATGCCATGCGCAACAAACTGATTCGTTTTGTCTGCTGGTTGTTACTGGTGCTCATGCGCAACAGTTGCCTGATACAACTTACGCTCCCCTCGCTTGTACCACATGTTCCTGCGACTATGTTAATCATGACGGTGACTATGACAATGATGATGTTGATAGTGATGTTGGTGGCTGTTAAGCGTCGTGACATATCCCGTCGTCTTATTAATTTGTATGACGTACCAGCGGCAATGTGTGCGGTGGCTAGAAATAACAACATTTTTCAAATTTTATGAGAATTTTCGATATTGAAACCAATTCTTCAGCGGAGCGGAACGCTAAGCCTCTAAGTGGGTGCTTGAAAATCTGTAAAATTTCACTTTCTCCCTCATCTCGCCAAGCTTGGGGTGGCATGACCAGTAAGCTGATGTTTTACCTATGCCGCGAAAAATTTTATTTACTGTTGCTTTTGGACAATGACTGATTTCTTCTTGACGACAGTGCTCAGAGTTAACACCAAAATGGACTTCTCCAACTAATATAAATGTATTATAAAATACAGGGTGTTTTGAATACCATGTGATTTGCAGAAAAATTATATTCCCTGGTTCACTGTGAGTAAAAAATTGTATGTGTTATATGGTAGGAAAAAATTACTGACACCTCATAAGCAAAATTCATCTCCTTAAACGAAGGATACAATTTTCTTGACTTGAGTTGAAACTTTTTTAGTATTCTTTAAAAATGAGTTTTTTTTAACTACCCTTTCATAAAGCAAAAATTAGTGTAATACAGCCTTTACTAACGAAACTCCATGCCTACACAAACTAAACTTTATCACGTTTGGTCGACTACAGCAACATACAATATACCTAACATATCAGCAACAAGTTTGCCTTCGCAAATTAAACACGTTTTTCCATAGAACTAATGAATAAACAAAACTAATCATTGGGGAAAAATCCATTTTATGCGAAATTAATACAATTAGCAACTTGTAAATTTTCTTCTTTCGTAAAATCTATCATTATTTATCAATTTACAAAAACAAAAATACAAAAAAAATTTTATAAAAAAAAGTAATGATCCTTTTAAAAGTAAGCTTACAAGTTGTAAGCAAAACTTTAAGAATGCACTTAAGTGTGGAAAAAAGTGTTAATAAAACAACGGCGTCATAGTCGTCATCTCTGTTGAAGTAGCTGCTTCGATGGAAACTCATGTTTCCATAGGCTTTTTAAGAAAAAAAAAAACAACAATTTTCGCAATTACGCAAATCTCATGTTATTTCAATAATTGATATAAATTTATGTACCATTTTTCAATTTAAGTTTTTGTTTACAACACTCCAATGATGGCGGCGTTGCGTTGGTTACTTGCACGCGTAAATGCCGCGTACTACAGAACAAAGTAAATTACGATGTGCGAAAACATTAACACAAGGCGTCCAATTAGCTGGACCATTTATTGCGCGCACAAATGGGTGTTATATATTTTACCATGCCACAACATTTCTTGTAGCAATTATATTTATGAAGCATGAATAAAGTTTGTAATTACAAATATGTTTTGCTTTTGATACAAGGTGATTCCGAGTACACATTATATAGTCCTTAAAGACTTTTTGAAGAGAAAAGCCGAGAAAAGATTAATTTCCCGAATTTTTCAAGGTTTCAATAAGTATGAACACACTGGATATTAGCCGGTGGCCCTCTAGTCAACTAGTAACAGACTTAAGCCGCGGGCACTGCAAATTACAATTTTGTAATATGGAACTTTGTTTTGAAAACATCGAAAATAACTCATATCACTTACGCGGCTGCAGGGATTTCAATCAAAAGTCATAGATAATATGAGAGAATGTTTTCGGAAATATTAAAAAAATTAAATTAAGGGAACACTGAAATAAAAAATTTATGAATTTGTTTTTTTTTTTTTTTTTAATTCTTAAATAATTTAGGGTACTTTTCGAAACTTTTTCATAAGATCTCAGACTAATCTTCTTTACACAACTTTCTCAAATTGATGCGATGATACGTTAATTATATAAAAAAATTGTATCGGAAATAGGTTGTAATTATGTTCTAACCATATTTTATTCACTATATATATATATATATATATTTATATATCTTTAAAATCTCCTGAGAAAAACATTTCATAAACTAGTACCTAACCCGTCCGTATTAAGAGATGAAACGGATGCTTTGTTATGGAAGTGGTGATTTTCTTTAATATTATTTTTATAAAAACGCTCAGTGTCTAAAAACTATTTTGTAGGAACCTATTACAACCTGATGACGTAAAAGCTATATGCAAAAATATCTTCCAAGACTAGCTAATTCGCATATCCTTTTCAAGATATGCTTTGGCCTACCAGCGTTTTGTTAAAATACTGGTAAAAACCTATGCACACATTTTCAATCGCCATTCGTAGCTAAATTTCTCGCCGTTTAATTCACTTGAATCAAATATTTTCATGTTTAGAAACAGATTGCAGCTGTATATTTCTGCGCACTCCGCAATAAGGAAGACGTAGGTCTTCCTTAAATTGTAATCACAAAACCATTTTTCTGCATAATTGCTTTGCCATAATGATAAATGCTCATATGAATACGATTAAGTCGATGATAAGCGGACTGGATGAGCATTGCGCATGTCAGGTGTATGCGTGGACTTGCGCACACTGATATTTGTAACGAAAAATGAAATTTTCAACCTCCCATTAAATTTTCTTAAGAACAAGTGTAGAAGATAAACATAGAATCAGTGTTGCCATTAATGTAAAATTTCACCCAAAAAAAAAAAAATATTGCCTTGAATCAAAAATAAAGCCCACTAAAAATGTCGTTCTTGAAAGGGCGTTTATAGGATACGATGAACATATTTGAAACCGCTCTATTCATTCAGTACACATTTGAAATTTTTTTGATGTCTGAACATCTCTACTGACGGGTATGAGAATAATTCTATATTGGAGTCCATAGGCGGTACATTGAATTTTCAATACTCTTCGACGTTTTCAACATTTTTCGTACTTTTGGAAATATATCAAATTATTCGACATTTTGGACTAACGCAATGATATGTCATTAGGTTCACATACCACGCTGCGATTACTTTTGCTCACCTGCTTTGTTTTCCCAACACATACGTAGCACGCTCGACAACAGACTTAGTAAGAACACTTCCTGGTAGTCCCTGACTTTCTTCTTTGGGATCATTTGATGTGATCAATCTGCTTGAATTTGGCAAAAACTCTCGCTGCCCTGAAGACAACATTTGACAAAAAATTGAGCATAGAGTATGAATAGTAAGGGTAAACGCTTTAAAAAGGATTCAAAGGCCACAATTTAAATGATATGAATATATTTTGTATTTAATAGAAAAAATTTTAAAGGTCTGCATTAAAATAACGAAATCCTTTTTTTTAGTTTACAAAAAAAATTATAATTCTGTGTCTTATCTACTGCCAGAGCTAAGATATTCTTCATTATAACCCCGAAGTACTGATTTCATACTCCAGCGATCGCTTTCAAGATAAATAAAAGTTATGACAATATCATATTGGGTTTTTACTGCATTGATCTCTGTCAAACTGAGCCACGACTTTTACTCAACAATTGTTGAAAGTATATACCTTTTCAGTGCCAAATTTATGATGATTTTGTTGAACAAAAAACGGCAACACTGTGTTTTAAACATCTCATGATCAGCAAGACAAGTTTGTTATGATTGCACGCTGATGATGAAATGGAATATGCGAAACTTCCGACTTTGCTGCTCCGAATTCAACCGCACTCAGTATTAGCCAAGTGAGTGTGGTGCGCGTGAGCAAGTTGTGAGCGGAGTGGTAATTATTTACATTAAGCTGAAGCGCACAATTAACTTGCCACTCATTGTCAGCGATGGTGGCGGCAATAATGGCCAAATGGACATAAAGACAGGCAGACATATACATACATAGGTGAGTGTATGGCGGCAGCACCTGTGCGAACACATCCATCACATTCATCCACCCAAGCAACCATCCATCCATCTATCCATCAGAGCTATGAACAATGGAACAAATTGTTTTGGCCACGCAAATGATTGAGGCAACGAAACCGCCACTGTGGATCTCCAGCAACAACAACCAGATGAGATGCAAATTATCAATTAAAATTGTTTGCGCAATTTCTATTAAATTTGCATATAAACGATGTATGTGAAAAGATGCCGCTGATAGTGCGCTAACATGTCCGTAAATGCGTGTTGATTGCTCAAATAACGCCACGACCGTCGCGACGGTTACTTGAGATGATGTACGGAAAGAAGAAGTTCGGTATTTTTTGTTCAACCTGTATGTGGCCATTAAGTTCTACTTCCCAATGGCGAAAACCTGCGGCTTTGTAAGTTGTAGGTGCACCACCCTTGGCAAGATGATTTGCCACAACCTTATTCTCTCACCTTCAAGTATAGACGTTCGTGGTGCTTTTAGGGTGTTGCATAAACGTTTGTGGTATTGTTTGCATGCGCAGGATTATTAGTTACGCCGTCTGAACGCATTTTAGCACATTTTTCTGCTCTAAAGTTTTTTTTTTTTGCAGCTCTTGCAGTTGTGCAAAAAAGGCGAAATAGACCTTTACGTAGCTGTTATCTGGTAGCTTCATTGTTTAATTTTTTAATCGCTTTTAATTGAGTTTTATCGTGAGTCCATGCGGTGTAAGCAAGTAATTACCTGATTTATGTGGTAATTCTGGAATTACGTATGCAAAGCGCATCAATTTATTGACTTCGCCAATGTATTCACATATCGACACACTCTGGTGGCAGTTTTTCCAATTAACATGCACATTTTGCATGTTGGCTACTGAGAATCAGGTCGGCTGTACTAAGTTTTTCTTGTTTTTTTTTTGCATCGAGCTATGCCAAGCATAACTAATCTAATCTTTAAATGATTTCATCAAACAGCTACTGATGAGGAGAGATGATATAAACGATTATGGTTTGGTTTTCATTTAGGGATTTCATATGAATTCTTTGGGCTGAGAATGCAATTTTTGTTTTTTGTGGTGTTCCAACTTGAAAATATCCATGTGCATAGTTATAGTGCAGTATTTGCAGTACTCGTACAATGTTGCATGTACTCGATGCATAATTGCTCAACGTATTCGTTCAGGTTAGTCAGTGAACTGAAAGTATCAAAATGGGTTAAGGTGATGGGACGCTCTTTAATTATGGTAGTAATCTAAGTGATTATCTACTTCGTTGAGTTAGCTATAGCCTATAGCTATGTGGAGGATTGAATATAATAAAGTGTACATTTTCGTGATTTTAAGAATTTCATGTGCTGTATTTGCGGAAACAGGGTACGAGAAACAAGCGAAATTATAAAACTGGTAATAATTAATTTAAGCTATATCAAGCGAAAGCAATTATTTTAGATACTCTGATGCGTTTCGGATATGGTCTAAGAGTTAAAAAGAGGAAAAAATTGGATTCGGAAGGCACTACTTGTAATGGATATTGCTATTTGGCAACGTTTAAACGATTTTGACTTTTCTGAAACACTGAAGGAACTTTTCCTTAGCATTCTGTAGCCAGGTACGGATGCGGACTAAGACCTTACGGGGCCCTGGGACAACAACAAGAAATAGCCTCCCACTGAAACAAATAGACAAACAAATACATTTTTGCACTTTCCTTGTAGGATATTTGCTTAGAAAGTCGTTTTCCAATGGGGATTAAGCTTCAAAAAGTTAATGAAATTTGGCAACGTTTGTGCCATTAATACTCAGTCTGCAAGGGACTGAAGACCTCTTAAAAACTGTAGTAATCAACAGAATTCGCATAAATATCAACTTGAAATTTGCATGATTTCTTGAAATTTTGCATGCGTTGGCCTTCGTAATCATGTGGTTTTAAGACATGATTATTTTCCTTGGGGAAACATTAAGTCATTAACCTATGGAAATGATAAGCAACGTCAGGACATTTTGAAATAATGGTCGTTATTTGGAACTCCATCACCAAGCCAATCGCGACACCCATATGCAATCGTGACACGAAATGGCAAAAAGTGATCTTCTTAATAAGCCTAGGTCATTTAAGCAATTCTGTTGCGTTTTATTTCAATTCAAAACTGCGTCATTGCATAAAATCACCAGATGCACTGTGCGACAATATATTACAAAATTTCTGTTTAATTTTCTTTATTGATTGTTTTCGTGAAAAAAAATCGATTCGACATCTTGAACAAACGGTGAGGTACTGAGATACTGAATAAGCATCGCGCTAAAATGCATAATACAGCAGAACCTCTGTAAGTCGAACTTGAAGGGAGACGCCAAAAAATTTGAGTTATGGAGTTTTCAACTTATGGAGCACTTCGATTTAGGCGAATTTTGTCAGAAAAACTTTGACTTGTAGAGGTTAAGATTTATTCCAACCAATTTTGAGTTAGAGAGGTGAAATCAATAAATATCCTAGTTATAGAGGTATTAAACATTTTTATTTGCAAGTTAAGTGATACATAACATTACTTATTTTCTAACAGAAATCAACATATATATTTATTGAAAACAGTCAGCTATTTTTTATTGTATAAAACAATTCGTATGTTCTCTATTTATAGCATTATCTAAGATATAAAGACTCGGAATTAAGAGGGGGAAATATGCGAAAATATGAGATCTTTAGATATTTCAAGACGAACAGAAACTGATTGACTACTACTTAGTAATAAAAAAATTAAACGAAAAAGTGATACATAAAACCTTAAGTTGTTTTTTTTTTTTGCCACACAGTGTAATTGACAACTCCATAAAAATAATGAAAAAGCAGGGTGCACAACATTTGCATTAACAAAAAAAAACACTTGTAGCAGTTCAACGCAAATCGTTTACCTTACAGAAACAGCATCTTGAAAACCCACTTAATTAATTCTTTTTTCAGTCGAAAGAGGTACGAAAAATATCTCTAATGCCATTGCGAAGCCGTTAAATTTTCTTCGCTTCGGGCCAAATTCACGCTGCATAAATCAAGTTGCACACCGCTGTGGGCCGAAAAAAATTTTTTTTTATTTCTTGCGTGAAAGTGCGCAATATGTTGGCATCTTCTGTTGGATGCAAGAGAATTTTAATATGCTCGGAACACATGCGTTTAAGGCCAGTTTACATTATCGCTTAATTAATTAGTGCGATTTGATAAGAAATTGACAGGTATTCTCAGTGCAATTTGTGCAATTTAGTTTGCAAGATTATAGCACGCGTATGCCGTAGAACACAATCCAAATATTTTACAAATAAAAAAAAGTTTCTAACACTTTCCTGAAGAAATTTAATGCATGCCAGTAAAATATGTTTTGCAGCATTCGAGGTGAAGCAAAAAAAACATTTATTATAAATTTAATATTCAATATGCAGTGCAGTTTTTTTTTTCTTTTCGATCGCATGTCATCAATTGCAATTTTATGTTTCGACATTCACATCAAAACTATGGTAAAACCATTCATTCTTTTGTAATTTCATAAATATTAATTTACTTGCAGTCAGTGGTGGAGAATTCCACGACAAACTCAGTCGCGTATCGCAATTTTAGAATGTGCACGCGCGCCCGTGCTGAGTCTTCGCTGCATGAGTTTGCGTGCCATTAATGTGCGCTCCAATTATTGGTGGTGGTGCGCGCAGTGCGAGTACGCGCGCACTGTCAAAACAACCGCCCAAATACGCCGCCAAGATGAAAACATCAATTTACCACCCATTGCGTTTTTGGGTGTCTGCTCTTACGTCTATGCATCTGCAGCTGCGTCTGTGCATGGAAAATGCCAGCATACAGACAGACAGACAGACAGACAGACAGCGGTAAGCTATCAGAGATGTTTTGAAGCCTATGTTTTGGCAGATGTGAATGAGCCATGAGATTTAAAGTTTTCATTTGATATCTTGTAGCGTTGTCTGCCGTACAGCGCCACCTGTGTGAATTAATGCTCTGCGTTGGTAATGGGAAATTTCAGCGGACAATTTAGACAGGTTTTTGCTGCGTGGGACTGGATTTTGTTAATTCCGATTCAATATTTTCAATGGGGAACTGCACTATTTTGATTGACTATTCATAAAAGTAATCATTAATTTTTTTTTTAAATAACCGCCTAAAAACTCTGAAAAATTGATATCACGTCGTTATTTCTTAAGAAAAATTACCCAAATTCTTATATTGAGCTTGATGATTCATATTTCCTCTTAAAGGATATAAAATATTGTTCGCTTGAACTTTCAACAGGATGATCACAGTGGTGCTTATATATTGAGAAGTTAGTATCAAGACATCACATCAATTTTGACTAAAATTTCTGATATTTGAACATCTTTATTGGCGGAAAATCAATACCGGAGCGATTTGGTGGCAAAGTTGCATATTCGATTTTTTGTTTATTGTTTCTCGATTTATACAACACTTATCACTGATTCATCGTTTTTCAGCTTCTTTAAGACTTTTTCGTGACTTCTGATTTTGAACTTCTTTAGAACTTTTTTTCGATTCCATTAACATTATCAACTTTTTGAACAGTTTTATACTTTTCAAAATTGTATACTTCTTTAACATTTTTGAGCCCTTCCATATTTTTGACGACCCTCTGGCAATTTTTTCAGTATGTGGAAATTTCTGAATGTTCGCGACTTTTACAACTTCATAAAATATAGATATTTTGCAACATTTTTTGACTTTTCTATATAACGAAATATCATTAAGTTCACACATAAGGCCGAACCACAATAAGCCGTAAAGTCAAATATAAGATTTTGGATCATATTTATTTCCTTAAAAAACTTATCACGAATAATTTGATATTTTTTTGCAGGTATTTTGTTTACAGGTATTTTGTTTGTAAAAATTTCTTAAAAGCAATAACATAAATGTGATCGAAATAGATAGCATGAGAAAGTTCACTAACTAGTAGTCAAATTTAGAGTACAATGTGTAATGCAAATTCGCAAATTTATCTCATTCTTATGACCTTTTAAGAACCAGAATCTTGAATCTTATAATTTAAATGTCACATTAACCCAAATGCGTCCAGAGATTTAAGTAATGCGAAATGTATTTAAATTATGCTCATGTCTAATTGACGATAAAATCAACAGTCACACATTCATTTCATGCAACAAGTCAAGCACAAGCTGCAGCATGCAACAGCAACCCATAAATTTTGATGCAATTATTAAAATAATCAACACTCAACGCGATTCACCGATTTCAACGTTTTACCAATCCCATAAGACGTAACGCATAAATTGCAACCGAACGACATGCAACTGCCAAGCAATCGGCAGTGGCAGAGCACAGCTTCTGTTGCAAGCAACAAGCAACATACAGCTTCCCGTTGCACAAAACTGCTTGCTCGGCAGCAGCCAAACTCCGGCGTAAATGCGTTGTCATCGACATTCAACGCGACAGTCTTCTTATTAACGTTTTGGCGCATTTCAAATTCCTAAGAAATTGAGACAAACACACACGCACCTTGTATGCGACTGAGTCATGTTGGCAGCAGGCAGGCAGGCAGGAAAACTGCAGCGTGTTGGTAAATGCTTGCGTTCGAGATCAGAAATGTGGCAGCGACAACGCAAATGTCAATGCGCATCGGCTTAATAGCGACGGTGTTTTGTGTGGCAAGTGAATAGGGATGCCAGATGAAATTTTGATGTTTTGAGGTATCGATACAAGGACTTCTATAATGTATTTCAGACCAACTCGCTTGATATATTTCCAAATAGAAATAATTTTTTCTTCAGTCAGAGTCTTAAACTCCACATTTCTGCTGTTAAAAAGGAGACGGCGAAAGCCAAGCGCTGCAAATATGACAGTCACGATATTTTTGCTTCATGCTCTGTCATCGCTACAATCAGGCAATACAAAGGAATTGCGGCTGCGCAACTGGCAACCGCTTGCATTGGTTTTGCTGCTGTTTGTTATTGCTGTGATTTACGCCACATAAACAACGTACGATTATGAATTTCACACCTCATTTGAGCGACATAAATGTCGAGCAATTTATGTGCGCAACAAAGTAATGGCAACGGCAACGGCTACGGCAACGGCAACATAACGACAATGACAACTTGCCACGCATTGTCGATAGGAACACGGCGTTAACTGTGCTATTTCGCTTGATTCGGCTTAATTGACGCAAAACAGTAGCTACTGTCACTTAATAAAATGCAAATATTCAACAAAAAAAACAAAGTAACTATGTGTGTGGATTATGTTAGGTGTTATGGGGAAGTGTAGTTTCTGTCCTAGATATCACCCAAAGTAAGACATTCATTTGCTTAGCATTTTTTCTCGGAGAGGAGATGATGCCCAATATCAGTGTTAGTTTAACTTTCATCCAATCTTTATCAAATATTTTCAGAGAGTGTGAACCTGAAATTACTTTTCTGTGAGTTTCATCAGTACATTCCAAATAGAGTACATTCTTGGCCGGAGCGTTGTTGCCGATTTGCTCAAGATGACCTAGCCAGAGCAGGCACTGTATTTTCATGCCCTCAATATCTTCCCATCGTTGTTCACAGGTTTGCCAAATTGAAAAGAAGCGATTCCCAGCCTTCTAAGAAAAATATTTTTGCCCTCAAACGGTAAACAGAAAAGTTTTTTTTTTTTTGAGAAAAAGTTTTGATGACCTTTATCGTTTATCAAAATTTGAAATTCATGTAGCAAAAATCGTTCAACTCTAGGATATTCAAAAGCTTTAAGATTTCTACCTGGTCCCAAGCCTTAACATGGTTCTTAGTCAGTGTTTATGCTTCAGTTCAGTACAACAGGACAGAGAAAATGAATAATTTGTACAATGTTGATTTTGTTCGTGGGGAGAAAGCTCTTCTTTTCAATTGTCACACTATTCTGGACACACAACGAAGACAAAACCCTTTCAAAACTGTAGTTAGCAACAGTAACGTGTTGTCCAAAATGCCAGAACTCTTTGTTTGTTGCCAATCTTGGTGTTGCCCTCGTTTATAGGAAGACCCACTCGAAGGGATTCTTTTATAGAAGATAGTGCCGGAAGTGAGCTGCACGAACTATATTATTAGTCATTAAATTGAAGAAATAACATGATACGGAATGATCTTTTTTGAGTTTTCGTTTCATTTCGAATGGCTCAGAGAGGTCCTTGCCAATGTGTTGATTCGTATATAAGTGGTCCCCTCCAATACAGTTTCATAGTCGGTAATAGGGTATAAGTGCAGATTTGCTTTTCTTGGGTCTACTCCAAGAGATGGCTAGTGTGAATATATGATCAAAGGTGGACTTGCCAGGTCTATCATCATCAATCTTTCACACAGCACGCTTGACAGAATCTTATATGCGATTCTAAAAATGTTTATACTTCGGTAGCTTGCGCATATTGTGGGATCGCCTTTCTTGTGGGTTTGGCAGAGCACGCTGAGCTTGCAATCGTTGGGTATGCTTTCATCCTACCATATTCTGCCTAGCAGCATAAGCATAAGCATAAGTGTTGCGAGTTCCTTGTCTTGAATAGCTCTGCTGGCAGGCCACCCGCACCCGTGGTTTTTCTGTTCTTCAGCCGGGCAATAGCTTTCAAAGCTTCGTCATGGTCGGACAGTGGAACATCGATGTCGTCAGCAGCAACCAGTTCGTTCATATCACCTATTCTATTGGCGGAATCGTTAGCGTCGTAGCCAGCCAAATTTCTATATTTTTCTGTTTTAACTGACATTTTTTTGATCGATTTCTAATCCTTGTAAATAGATGGTTTTTAAGGATAGTTTTAGCATGCCAACCATATTTTGTCAAAATTTCTACAATCATTTTTGCATATCTGTTATTTTTATTCAAACGAAGTGATTGTGTTCAATACATCAACTTCATTTATACGCTAAAGTCGCTTTTTCTTATTTTCAGCATATAAAGCAAAAATTATTAGAACAAACTTTGTTATATATCTAAAGTTATGAGCAATACCACAAACAGACCAGTCAATCCATACAGAAAAAAAGAAGAAATAAAAAAAGACATACATTGAATTAAGAAGTAACCCGATCTAATAAAAAATCAAAAACAAAATCTGTTACAACGAAATAACCAGCAAAAAATATTACTAACTAAGCTAATGGTCCCAAGACAACCGACCGACCAGCCGGGCAGTCTGTTTGTTGAGGCCTCATATATCAGACGAAGAAATCTTCAAAGTAATGACAACATAATTAGACTTTGCACAGATCTTGCGCACTCACTCACTTCAATGGTTTCGTTTTGAGTCAGTCAGTCAGTCAACGATGAATGTTGGCAAGTGTTACACGGAGATAAATTTACTTGAAAGAATATATTAGCGTATTTTAACTTAAGATGTCTGTTTGCTATTAAAAAACTAAAAATTAATTAACGAAAGGCAGGCAAGTAATGGTGACGCTCACATAATAACTTTTTGGAAATTAAACAAAATATGTGACTGCAAGGTTGAAAAATATCAAAATCTAATGAGAAACCGATAAGCAATCGGCGCCTTAAGAGTTTTCAAAAAGAGACTTTCAAACTAGGATTGTACCACAGTATCTGATAATCAAATCTTCTTCAAAAGCTTCCTAACTTATTGTAGTATTATGAAATTGTGATCTCGCCTAACCTTGATTATACGTACAAATAGACTAGAATGCTTAAAATGTTCCAAGAAAGTCCTTAGAATTTTCGTTATCAAAAGAATGAAACCTGAACCGCTTTTTACGAAGTTTCATCCAAATTAAATCGATTTTTTTTTGAGTGCATTCAGGACTCTTCTTCATGTGGGTTATTTTCGTAACTTTTGTTGCTGCTGCTCTTGTTCTTGCTATTGCTTTTACGATATCGCGAAATCCCGTTTGGGTTTCCTGGTACCGTTTTAATTGCAAAGAAAAACAACAACGAAATGCGATTTGCTGAATTGCATTTGCACGTGCTGCGCATACGTTACCACCAACTGCTGCTGAGGCCGTTGGCTGCTGCAAAAACGATAACAGCAACAACAACGCATTGATATAATGAATGGCGTGTCCGTGTCAGCCACCATGCAGTGCTGCACACTGTTGCTCCACAATCGAATCTCCAACTGAAGACGACGACGACCAGGACAACGACAACGGCAACGACAGCGATGATATGATCCAAGCCAATGCGATGTGCAAGTGGCTGCACAGCTGCAAGGCATTTGTGCAGCCGCCTACGCGCATGCGCACACGCTGATTAAACGCTAAGCTAAGGTTGCGAGAGCTTTGTGCGTACAACTGTTTGACTTTCTTATGATAACCGAGGGCGTTAAGTTGCGCACTGCACTGCATTCAGCCTGAAAGACCTTGTGGCGTCATTGCACCAATCATGATGATTACAACAATGATGATGATGATGATGATGATGATGATGATGATGATGACGGTGTTGTTGATTATACTTGTGGTTGTTGTTGATTCTTGTTTTTGTATTTTATTTATTTGTTTTTGTTTCAAGTTGCAATTGTTGTCGATTTTGTTTATCCATTTTATGGTTGTCAGGACCACCAATGGATTGATTAACTGTGTGTCGCACTGAAGTGCACTGCGTATGGTGTGTGTGTTACAGTCTGTGCACATGTTGTCGTTTAACTGTTGCTGATGACAGCAATTAAGTTGGAGAAATAGCTCTCAATATTTTCCAGGCAGCAGTTTATTATTGAGAAATAAAGGGTGCAAATTTTGTTGGGTTCGGATGAATTAAATACTCGTATAAGGAAATTATAAAATCTGCATTATCTTTGCAATAGATGGTTATGACTCTTAAGCCATTCTGGGGGAGATGGTAGCAACCCGAAATCAAGAATTGTTTTAGCGTCACCGTTCTTCTCAGTAAAAGAATGATTTAAGCTTTAATTCATCAGGAACTCGTGTAGGCCCATAGACATAGTTCAGCTGATTTGGAAAGCTTTGAACTGTTGACGAAATTTTGTGAATTCCTTACAAACAAAAATGAAATTCAATCTTAAATCCAATCGAAGCTACAAGGTAATGTCAACTCAAATAAGTTATTGAGAAATCATTACCATAGGATGAATATTATTTTCTAGTAAGTAAGTAAGTAAGAACCCTGTACAGCATGTCAGCAGCTGCAAAAATCATGAACTATTGCATAATATTCAACTAACTTACATTATGTCATTGAACTACATAAGTGATATATCAACAGAGCTGCAAAGGAAAGTTATATAAGGGATTATGATAAGCTTCAAAAGTTAGCACAGTTAGAATACAGAAATTTCCAAGAAATGGTTTTAATTATAGGCACTGGCATCGTCATCTCGAAAAAAATGTATCTATAGCGCATGGATGCACAGCTTGAAGCACGTTTAGCTCCTACAATAATATGAAAAAAAAAAATATCGAGTTCTCTACGTTATTCGATCTATATCATTTCGGTTCGCATTCACTGCATAATTTTGTTTGTGTAATTTTTATCTTCGAAGCACTTACTCAAGTTAAACAATTTCGGCTCGCTATCGCCACAGACTTTTCGTTTTTGTAATTATGTCTTCAAAGCTTGCTTTTTCTTTGCATATTATTGTCTTTAAAGCGCGCCGGCTCGTTCAGCTCTTTCCACTACGCGAAGTAAACAGTTTCGACTTGCAATCGCTGAATGCGTTTTGCTTGTACGATTTTGTTTTCAAGCCTAAAGTAGCAGCTTTTGCTTTTTGTTTTCTTTAGTTGGCGTACAATTGGCTTGCGTCAACTAACTTAAAAGTTTTCGCCAGCTCAATTTTTTCGCAACATATTTTTGAGTTTTTTGCTCAAACAGATGTTGTTGCAATCAGCTTCCGAAGCAAATTTGTGTGTGCATCTCTGGCCTAAAGGATATGACATTGTAGTTTTTTCGTTTTGTCAAAATTTGTAGATGAAATTAAAAACTTATTCAAAGTTCAATTAATATTTTTTCTAATCCTGTAGTTTTAGTAAAATTTTTAAGATTTAAGATTATCACTACAGTGCTAGAGATGTTTATACCATAGTGGATTAAAAACTTATTCATTAAGCGAACTTTTATGAAAAAAAAACACTTTTATATCTTACAACAACTAACTACATACACTATTTTTTCTTTGTCTTAATATAAGAGTAGTATCCATGTATTTAAATCTCTTAGCAGCATATTCATTAGGTTCATATTTTATCCCTAATTAAAAGAAAAATTTTATTCATATAAAAGCACAATCATTTTAAAGGTTTCAACATAGGCACGATAGATATGTTACATATAAGTACTAAGAAACGAAAAAGATTTAGTTTGTAGGTATGCAAATGTTCATCAAGAAAATTTCACTTTACATAATGACTTGACTATCTGCCAAAAGGCAAGATATGTTCATTTTGTTTTTATTAATAAACTAATATGTACATGAACAAAAGAAAAATATAAAAAAATTTAACCAAAAACTTAATCTCGAATATGAAGCATGAATTATTAGCAAAATAATTTTTAGAAATGTATAAAACAAATAAGAAAAAAATGAGTCAATGAAGACAAAAACAAAAAGTTCAAACTTCGCCAAACACATTCCCAAGCAAAATAAATCTATTTTTAGACAAAACGCGCTCGCCAAAACAACTGATTATGAGTATTGTTAGACAAACCGGCAAACGCCACAGTAGCGTAAAAAACAAACGCTATGGCGCTCGAGGTAGTGATTCATGCCCACCGCATGTATCAAAGCAAGCGCTTTGTCATCGGCACACATTGAATTAACGTCTCTAATAGCCGTGATCGTCTAGTGGTTAGGACCCTACGTTGTGGCCGTAGTAACCCAGGTTCGACTCCTGGTCACGGCAATGCTTAACGCATTGTCACGGTGAGATGGTTTTTTGTTGTTAAAATAAATTTTTTTTTGCAGAATATATTTTTAAAAATATTTCCTCTATGTTGCTCATGTTTTCTGATCAATATTTCAGGTGGTTTTAATGTTTTTATTAATCAGGCATTAATTTCAATAACGATATATATAATATGATTTGTCATTTTCCAGGTATTATTTTTTCTGTAGAAGTTTTCTAAATTGTAAATTTATTGTAAGAACTTTTCATTATGCAGCGTGTAATTAAAATCAAATCTTTTTCAATAGAGAAACGGAAAATGACAGTAATATTGATATATAAAGTGTATGCGTTCTTCATGAAGCACATTACATACTCGTGCTTAATTAAAACACCGACAGTGATGACCAATACAGTGTGGATGGAAACAAGGAAATGCAATTAGCCTTTTGCTGTAGTTCCCAACAGAATTAATTAGCATAGCTATTGAAGGAGATATGAGTAGGTATTGGATACTGGCAAATGGAAAAGTATAAAGTTTTCAGAAATTCTTTGAAAGCATAAAACTTAAAGCTTTAGATAATTATACCCTTAATACTCATCAGATTTCTTATTTATGAGCCGAAATTTTCGGAACAAAAAATAAATATTTGTTCAACATTACGTAGTCAAAATAAATTGATGAAATTCGAATGTATCAAACTTAAGTTATGACTTCAAGTTCACTTCTCCAACCCATGATAAGATATATTAATTCCATTTTTGGAAAAACATAAAATCATCTAAAACTGAGCTCAGAATCTTAAAAGCAATCGTAAAAGGAAAATGTTTTTTTTTATACCACACCCGGTAAAAATTTGAGTGAAAAATATTAATCAAAGGGAAGTACTGCATCAAAGACAAATGAAGCGCATATTAATTGGATTTGTTTTTCATACAAAAGTATCCTACTCATACTGACCATGCACACAAAATAACAAGGAGTGATTCCATAACAAACGTTAAGCTTTATAAGATAAAAATTAAAATAAAAGTCTGTTTTACAATGCCCCGCTCGAAAGAACTCCGATTAGACTTCATATTTTTATATGTAAATGGAATTTTTACTTCGGCTTTGGTACTGTAGCATCTCTCAGGTACTATCCATGATAAAAAGTTAGTTGTTCAAAAAAATGTTGGTAATAATAACGACCATTCAAATGAGACGCATATTTTTTGAAACACTATATATAATTTTCATAAAACTTTTATAACAATATCGCAACAATAAATAAGTCATAACGTTGACCTTTTGGGTCAAAAAATAACACTTTTGTCATTGGTAATTTGAAAAATATATAAATATAAATAAAATTTATAGCAGCCAGAAAGAAGCTACAAAATTGAACCATGTTATGATAAATCTTGATTTGTGGGCCATCATAAACATGAAATATAATAATGTTTTTTGAAAAAAAGTTCAAATACTAAAAAATATATTTCAAATTAGGCACATATTGTATATAACTAATGCCCAGTTTCCTTCATTTCGGTCTCTTTTTAGAGAAATCTATCAGTGCCAGTTTGGTGGTAGCTGAATTTTTAAAAAACTTGTTTGTGTACGTCATTTGATGTGTTTTAGATATGTTGAGAAACACCGATATTCAGTTACTTACTTCTTAAAATCATCGCATGAATTTGTCTTTGTAGCTCAACCAACAGCTGAGTTCATATTAGGGGCTGTAAATTCATTACGTAAATCATCTTTGTGATAATTTTGAAATCCTTCTCCCCAACGTAAGAAGTCATTTCATTAAAACTATCATAGAATAAGAAAATATATGACCTCCATCCATGCTAAGCACTTTACGCAGTCGTACTAAAAATTCAGCTTATCAGAAGACGGAGCACTTCATTTGATGTATATGCAGGGCCTAGGCCTAGGTCTGATTTTTCAAAATTATGCATCTTCCCATCAACCGATTTTGAAATCTGTGTGGATATGCCCTTTTCTTAAGAATCTATTTAGGATACAAGGCATTCTATTAAGTATTTTCAGTCTCCTACTTGAATACAAACACATTTACTACTACACTTTCAGCAATTTTAGAGGTTTGGAGGTATTCCACAGAAATAGATAACTGTTTTCAAGTCAAATCTGTAGGTCTTGCTTGTAGTCAGAACATTCTGGAAAGTGAGTATTTTCCAGAAAACCTTGTTTTTGTCCCATATTTTGTTGTACATTTTTAATACATTATGTAATTGATGTGCTTCTCACTGTTGTAGTTACTTACCTTTTAGCTATCTGATTTATTCATTATTCAACTAAGTTCACAAGTTTTTGAAAAATTGTGCACAAACGTCGACTTAACGACTTTAAATTTTAAATTTTCTTATTGTTCTCATGCTAACAAACTACGGTATGACAAAACTTTTTAGAGAATTTATGAAATTATTGCAATTGCAAAAATTTATACTTTTCCAGAGGATATAAAAATCAAAATTATTTATTAACTGTACATGGAACTGCCCACACATATGAGCACTTTTATAATGTATCAGGAAGAAAAAGAGAACACTGGAGAAAAGGGAATTTCGCGTAGTTTACATAAAAGAACACATCTTGGCCTGAGGAGAATTTCGGTTCGTTCTTTTCTTTTCATCTCTAATGCAGCGGCATGAATGCATTAGTGAAATATGTGGGAGGATGCATGGGTAAAACATGTCCTGTTTAATTACTATTCCCAGAAACAACAAACGAACGAACGGCAAATGAATAGCACAGAAAAGTCCGCCGCCACCACCGCCGCTTCCGTTTCTCATCTGCACTTGATGATGCTTTCCAATTCAATTATTCTAGTGGAACATGAAAACGAATCAAGCGCGATGTTTTTCAATTTTTCCCTCCTCAACCATTCCCCACAGCTGCATTTTTTTCTGCTCATAGGTACTTTGTAGTTATGCTGTTTTGCTTCACTACTTTTTATTTTGCATTCATCAATGTGGTCATTGCAAAAGAAGGATATTGGCAAATATCCTTTTGGACATATCCACTTCCTTGGTTTGCATAGTTTATCTTTTTTTGTTGCTATTGTTGTTGCTGTTGTTTTTATTGAGCGCATTTTTTGTTCTTGTGTTTTGCATCCAGCGGCACTTCTGATAGAGACTTCAACATTGATGAAGATTCGTTTCGTCGTATCGAATATTTGAAGCAAACAAAACAAAGGGAATATTTTGTAAAAACAAAAAGGAAGAGCGTGCAATTTTTTCATAGCATGCATTGCGGCGCATATCCTTTTTGTGTGGGCTGCAGTAATTAACGTGCAGCACACACACACATACACAGAGAGTCACCTCACATATCCGTATCCTCACATGCAGCATTTCCTTCGAAACTATGGGCGTCATTTGTATTTTTGCATTGGGAAAAATCGTTCGCGTATCCTATCAACATTGTTGTTGTTATTGTTGTAATTTTTATGCAGCACATGGTGATTTTCTGCTGCTGTTGTTGTTGTTCCTGTTGTTTTATGAAATGAAAGGATTGCAATAAAAGTCCATGCACTGCGCGCACCACACATCGTCTCGGTTGCTATTGGTCGAATCGGTTTTGATGTTGATTAAAACTTGGAAACGAAAAAAAAATTTCACTTTTGCATATTAAGCGAATTGAACAGTGGACGACGGCAGCAACAACGACTGATTGCAGGATGTTAAATGCGCCAAGTCTCATACACTCACACCAATGCAGTTAACTTGGGTGCACGCGGTGTACGGTTGGAAGGTAGGTGTACTAGTTGGTCAAACCAACAAACCAATATCGATGATGCGCTAAAATTGGTACCGCACATCATGGGCACAACCTCGACGTCGTTATCGTTCACAATTGGTGCGACGCGCAGCTAGTTGCAGTGGGTGCGTTTTTGTGCCTTAGTGTCGATAGGATTTGCTATATGTGGCATGTGGCCTACTTGGTACAAGTCACCGGCTTGAAAGTCAGTTAAAAGCTATGACCGCTTCAAAAATCTTTTAGGTTTTTAAATTAGTTCAGATAGTTAAACTATTTCGAATGTGCTCAACATATTGTCCATTCAGAGAGGAAGATGTTTGACAACTCGATTTCTTCAAGACATTGCACATGCCACAGCTGAAGTATTTATTGAATTTTAAGTGTGTCAACAGTTCTATGCAGACTTGCGAATTACCGTGCAGAATAAATAAAATTGTTACATTGGAACACTCCAGTGAGTGGTTTTCTCGCTGCTTGCGCTCGAGCTTGCACTAAGTAATTGTAGAAACTCTAAAAACAAAATAACGTGGAGTTATGAACTTTATTCGATAAGTATTTTTTAGAGCAATAGGTAAAACGGTTAAAAGAATAGTCGGCCAAAAAATTTTATGCAAATGTGTTAAGTTTTTTTGTTTTAATATGAAAAATTATCCAAAACTGAAGACGTTTAATGAAAATACGCGCTTTGTATTTCGTTTTCAGGGTGGTTTTGATTAAGAAAAAACAAACGAAAACCTAAAAAAGTGTAAATCCTTAATATTTCATTAAATACACAACATCCCAAAATTTAAATTTTATTTGTTCGTTTTTTTTTTTGAATGTCTTAATTTTATAAATTCTTGGGATGAAATTTTCTACAAAGTTCCTGTGTTTCTCATATTAATCAGCCCAATTATTTTTTAATGGATTTCCATGCCGTTATTTTTTTGGTAATTTAGCTGGGTGTATTCAAAATCGCCCAAAAACCTGAGGCGTCAAAACTTCCTAGAGTAGATCTCTCAAGCAGTTTTTACCAAAACTAAAACTGATAACCGAATCCTTAAAGTCACTACTGCACAAAGTGCTGCTTAATTGGTTGGATGATGGTATCTCCCTTATCGCAATGGAAAAAGAATGAATTTTTGCATACGTGTACATGGAGTCAACAACACGCTGCAACGAATGAGGCTTTCAACATAGCCACTCAAAACCCCAAAGGGTAGTAACAAAAAAAAAGCAAAAGATTTTCACAAATACGTGTAGGCAACGCGTCCAATAGATGCAGGTGGATGCTTTGGTGCTGGTCAAAAATTGTGCTGCAATCAAACGATGAAAAGCAAAACTTTTACCAACAAGGGGTGAAATTAATTGCAGTTGACATAAAAGCAAATAGACGATTTTTCTAACAATTCGAGCAATTAATAGGGGCTTAACTGTACAAATTAGAGCCAAATACAATGTGAAACATACTATGTGCTTAACTGAAAATTTTTAAACTGATTGTAAAAATTTAGCTGAAAATCTTTTATAATCTAAGGCATAACAATTTAAGATATCGATTGATTTTAACGAACAAAAATATTGGAACACATCAGTGCAGTATACTGTCCCTCATCACAATATTTTCGGTAACAATACATTAACTTCAACATGGCCATGTACGTACGTGAATGTAGGAAATGCTTATAAAAACAACGTTCAATGTACGCTATTGATATTCTAAAATGGCACGATTGGGACAAAAACTGCCAGACTGAAAAATGTGCACAAAGAATTTAATTTTGATAGAGGTATAGAAAAATCATTTTTTCTACAAACATAAAACAAAACAAAACAAAAAAAAATATTGACTAGTCACCAGAGACTAACAGAAAATAGAAATCTTTAGGTAGAAAAAAACCGGCACTCAACAATATCCTTTGAAAAAAAATTGTATATATATTCCATATGAAAAACCTATGGTATGAGCACAGCCGAACAAAGGCTACCATTTTTGGTTAACAAAATGTTAACGTACTTCCTTTGGTCTCATGTAGAGGTATTTTCGTTATTTTTTTTCTCTTCCATTGGTACGTCAAATTTTGATGTTAAATAAAATCAGGTCTTTATAAGCCGGCAGCAACAGGACATTTGACGTATTTACATACATCGCCATATATATCGCTGGTTACGTACGTGAATAGATAAAGACGCAGCCAGCAGCATGAACCAGCAATAGCAGCCAGCAGCAGCTGCAGACGACATCACGCTTCAGTTAACGGTGGCATCGACCAAACGACTGACTGTCCGTTTTCAAGGGTGTACTGAAAAAGGCTCAAATGTAAGTCTTTTAAGTGAATAATTTGAAAGGTTTATTTGCCTTACCGAAATTTTCTATAAATTATTGCAGTAAAATTTAAAAAAAAATTGTCCAAAAGTATGTCAGTAACGTTTCTCTTTGTTTATTGGAACAAAACTTTTTTGATCAAATGCTACTCAATAGGTCCTCAATATTATTTTTTTACCTTTTCAATTAAATTGGTGTAATATGTTTTATACAAAAAAAGTTTTTAAAAGGATATCAGATTGGGAAACCTGATTAACAATTTTTACACTGTCTTTGAAAATTTGTGATAGTTTTTTGAACTGAAGTAAGCAATACTCTTCAAAGTTCTCTTTGACCTTCACCCCTACATTGAAAACAGTTTCCAAACAAAAAGATCACATATGCGTACAGCGTCGAAAAATTGTATTTGGTAATGTCGGATCACTCGATGTTGTTATTCTTTTGGCAAAAAAAAAAAAATTGCCTATATATGGTCAGATATAATTAAGTTTGTACATAAAAAGAGAGATACTTTTGTGATAGAGTTTCGCTGTTTGATTTTGGATGTATTTTTACAAAAATACGCATTAATTTTAAAAAATCAGTTATTATGACAATTGAACGAAAATATCATTGTGAATAGCAGCAAAGGAACAGTGAATTGGGTGGGTCTCACTTAAGTAGAGAATAGCTGTCACTCCAAAAAAATGTATTCGTCAACTATTTTTCAGTGATCTTAATGATTTTGAGTAATGGATTTCATCCTTTTCAATTAACTAACCTTACATCAATTAAAGCCCTAACGAAAGAAAGTATTTTTATGCTCTCCTATACCTTTATTTCGGATGGCACGACATCAAATTTTGTTACAGGGTGTGATTTAATACCGTAGTTGTCAGTTTTAGTCTTTAATTTGCGCCACTTATATCTTGTCTAACGTGAAAAATCGTCAAAATAAAGTTTGTGAACAATTTTGAGTAAGTTTGTGAATTAATTTAAAAAGTGATCAAAAAGGCTATTTTTAAAAACATTAAAAAGTGTGTTTTTGACTCCAACACAATCAGTTCATAAGAATTCTTAAATTCTTTTTTTATTACTTCGCTGTTCTTTACTTTTAGTTTTAATTTTATTTTTATTTAAATTATAATCTTCAAAACACCTTAACTGCGGTCCAAGAGACAGACATAGATTTGAATTATTTGAAACAATATCCTGTAGAAAATACAATTTCAGCATTAAGACAGCTAAAAAAAAGTAGCAATCGTAAAAAATCCAAAAACTAGACAGGTGTGCCGCAAAATAGAGCCTGCCAGCTAGACAACCTCCTCCGCTTTCCCTCACTGATGGTCTGTCTCATCATCGGTATAAGCTGTTGTTGTTGGTTTTATCTGATGAATATTAGCTATTCACATATGCAAAATGAATTTTCAAAATAACGTTCAATGCTCGTACGTGGAGGAGTAATAGAATTGTACTTGTGATGGGTATGAGCTCCTCAGGTCCAAGTTCTATAAAACACATTCATTTTAAATGAAATGTAAACTTCAGTCATTCATTTCATAGCAGAGCAGCCTAAAATGTTGCCACTGCTGCTGATGTGGTTTTCATATGCGTAACATTTGTTGACCATTCGCAAATTTGGTTATAGGATTGTTGTGGTGGTATGGCGTTCAAGTTGAAATACAAATGTTATGCTCATACTTAATTGTATCGTTGTTGTTGTTGTGACTACGCTAAGTTGCTTTTGTTGTTGTTGTTGTTGTTAAATCAAAAATCGATTTTTACACTCAATTTGGTTTTTAGTGTCCAGTCGCAAAAGTCCAGACAGCTTGTGGATGAGTTAAGTGCCTGTAATACTAAAGGACTTTGAAAGCTGTGTTATGGAAAAGGTTGTGTGTTTCAATTTTGTTTTAATATAAATAACTACGTTACGTGGCATATAAGGCTTTAGTTTTGAACAGATTATTGATTAACGGAATCAAGAGAAAATTATTGTTTAGCCCAAATCTTAAAGTGTATTATTCATATACTAAAATCATATGTATGTATCTAGCATTAGAATTAACACCTTCAGATTTTCTGACGTTGAAACTTTAACTGTCGATTCTGCTCTGAATTTTTTGAAGCTGAGCTGATATTTGATCGTAGAAAGCTCTAGCACGTTAAGATTTATGGGCATTCAGTCATTAACTTGCCAATTAATAATTAAATCAAAATAACATAAAAGAATACCAAAGTATTATATTACGATGTCAACAGAAAGTATCGTAAATTGTTGTGTTATATAGCAAAAACTCCAATTTAATTTATAAACTTACGCTTGCTATCTTTTGTCTTAAGTTATATTGAAACATGCTACTTTTCGTCTACGAATCTCAAAAGTGCTAGTTTTATTGTAGAGATTTGAAAAGTGCAAGGTTAAATCCAACATGCATAAGATTAATTGTTCTCGTGGTCTCTCAAGTTAAAACCAATGTATTGGAAGTTTTATCATGACTTGCGAATTATTGTAAATAATAAACAGAAAATTTTGTTTAATATTAAAATTGTTGTTTGGTGCAACATTGGAATAAAGTGGTCAGGCTAGCTTCAAAAATTGTAAGACTTAAGACTAATTGCTATAATATTTTATCGAAATAATCATTCAAAGCTTTAGGCGATGAGCAGGGTTACCGCGTGACAGGGATTATCCAAGCTGGTAGGAATTCAAAAATATCTGAAATAGCTGTGAATCGGACGATTTCTGTGACAAGGACTTACAATTTTTGTTAAACGAGTTAGTAAATGTCAAAAATTTAAGTCTTACCCCATGAAATAATTTTTTAATATTGCTGAACAAAAAAAAAAAAAGGCAGCGAGGTTATCAACTTTTTCCCAAAAAAACTCTACTTTTTACAATATGAGGGAAATATATTTTATTTTTCTGAAAGGCCGGGAATTGCGTCTGTTCGACTTAGTAGCCCTGGCGATGAGTTACATCTTAGTTTAAGTTTCAAACGAATCTTGTAAGAAAACTAACATGGTATTCAGAAAAGAGAGATTATGTTTTTTCGTTCAAATGCTCAAAATATCCCAGAATAAGGGAAGCTATTTGGCGATAATGAATGATTTCGCCAAATGTCCTTCTTCAGAAAATCGCGCCTTAAGCTTGGTAATCACTTTAAAGAAAAGTTTGTAGATACATTTTCCTTCTTATTACTTAAAAGTGTAAGAATTTGTGTGTCTACAAAAAATCATTCAAAGTATAATCGCCAGAAAACACTAAAATAAATAGATCGTTTAGAACCGAGGCAAAAAAACCATAGCTTACCCCGTCTACATGTACGTATTGAGATCGGCTTGAAAAAAACTAAAACTGGTAAATTGATATTTCTAACACTTTCGTCTTCAACTAAAGCATGCCATACTAAGTATCTTTGAAATCTTTAATGACAGGACATATCAAAAGCCATGAATCTTTTCAAAACCTACCTCAATACTTAAACTTAATTGGTGTCGTTTATGTCTAAGCGCACATCAAATAATAAAATCATGAAATGCTATCTTGCGCTTCACCATACCGCAGTCATCTCTTTCTTCAAATGCCACACCGAATAGAGAGAGTGTTTTCCATCTTCATGTCCTTTCAATTAAACGCGTTATTTACGTAACGTAATACCAAACAATGCCGAACCAAAAATCGGCAATTCTTCGTTCTTCATTGGAATCTCAAAGAGCAGATCAGCGCTATGCCACATGTGACAGCAATGCAGCGATGTGAATGAATGTCAACATAGGTTTTGTGACAATGCAAGACTTGATTTTCAAAGCACACAACAATACCAACAGCGATCACCGAAAAGATTTGCATACCCACAACGAAAGGATCAAACGACCTCCAGCATGCTACTGAGGTTCATTAAAATGTCGCAACTCATTACGCACCACTAACGTGTACATCAACGCTGTCAATTTGAAAGCTACTTGAGTTGAGTGTACGTCGTCGCTCGCTCTCTCTCTCTCTCTCTTGAAGCAATTGCGCAAGTGCAACGTCTTAAAAACAAAATGCAAAAAACATTGCTACGTGCCGCACAAAGCGCCATCGCACAAATTTACCCCTTCAACGAGGCACACAAGCGGTGCAGGAGTTTCTTTTTTTTTTACAAAAGTCAGCTCAATCATTCATCAGAATTTAATGCAATCATGTGAATCGCAGCTACCGCAATCGTGATGATGGTTTCTTGATTTTTAACCTTTAACAGACAACATGGTGCACAGTGGTGTAAATTTATAATTTTTTTTGGGCATAATGGTTGATATCGCTAAGTTGGTTGTTACGCTGGCGAGAACCTACACAAACTCTTCAAACAGATAATTGTTGAAGAGAAATTCGCTGTTTAACATTGAATGCAACAATAATTTATGACCATGATCGTCTGCATAACCATGACATGAGATTACTTTCATATGTTTCACAAACATTTTTTTGATTACTAAAATTGGCAAATATGCAATCACAGTTTTGTGCTGATTCAAACAGATTAAACTTTAAGTCAACTTCATTCGCTCTGATTTTTGCCAAAAAGCACCACTGTGATAAATACACGCAATTGTATTTTACGCTCACTCTCAATCCCAGCTTAGTTTGTCCATCATTATGTCAACGCTTTGAATGCGCATGTCAATCAAGATGAAGTGACGCTGATACTCCACGCTGCTCAATTGTTTACTACTTCTCTTTCTTCTGGACTTAAGCCCATATTGCAGCTCAGACATTTGTTTGCTTATAAAGTTAATGATAATGAAGTGTGATGATGATGATATTCACATAAATTAACATCGTACATAAGACAATTTGAATTATTTTTCTCTAATTGAGTTTAATTAGGAGTTAAAGTGTTAAAATCGAAGCAAATCATGCGAAGGAATACAATATACCCCTTGATGTTTTGTTATGATTCAATATTTTAGTTTGGAATTTTAATTGAAAAAGAAAAGGCTAAATTAATGTTTTGCTCATTTATACCATCATATAAAAGTTTAGTTCAGTGAATTCTTATTTAAAGCATCGTAGTAACGCAAACATTCAGCTTGGAAAGGAAGTGGTACTCCCACTAAAACAAATTGGTACAGTTTTGTTCCACAGAATGGTTATAACAACAGTAATATTCGCGCCAAATTTCATTATTATTGTGATAACTAAAGCTTGCTTGGCACTCAAAAATTATTGCATATTGACGATATCCTTTTTTTAAAAAAACAGCGTGTCGGTATATTCACATATCGATTTTTATTTTATAAAAGAAGATCGTTTGCAAGTAGTTTAAAAGGCCTGCAAATATCAATTGGTGTAAGAAGTTCTATTGAGGGGATGCAGCTTAGAAGCGCTTCTCGTGGAAGTGACACATGAGTAACTATTTTTCATGTACTTCTGTGAACTCTCTGATGGTTAGCTGTCTTAGAAAACCTCTATAATATATATGCAAGCGATATAAGCAGATCTGCTTGAAGAGCGAAATAAGAACCCCTGTTTTCTGGCTTATTTCATATCAAATGACGTTCGAAACGAGTTGGGATATTTCTTCCCAGAAAATGCTTTCTTCCTTGAGCTCTTGGAAGCATTATTTATTTAAAATGTCCTCAAAAAATCGCCACTGATACCAAAATAAATTTTATGTAAAATTAATAAAATGGTTTATATTATAAGTAGGTATTTATGTAACTATTACAAAGTTTAACCGACTTTCATATTAAACCTTTTATATATGTATGTTAGATACGAAGATAGGTTAAAAATGTTTTGCAAAATGTACATTGCAGTTTATTTTTCTTTTTAAGTTTGTACACCAAGCACAGTTTGCACGCATGCGCGCCCACAATTTAATGCTGCGTTAACGCAATTTTATCGCTTCTGATGAAATTTATGCCTAATTAAAAGTGACTGCAAGAGTGGCAACACCAAAACAACAACATCAACGGAAGGCCAGGGTGAATGCTTAATTTGCCTCACAACTCAACGGTTGATAACTGTAAGATAACAGTTGAGGACAATTAATGCGAGGCTAAAACACACACCATTTACTGGAAGAACAACAATCAAAAGCGATTGCTTAAGTATGGGCCATTTCAGCTAAGATGATAGATATCACTTTAAAACAATTTTTATTTATATTTGAAGTCACTCTACCCGTCAATAGGCACCTTGAACTTATAATAAATTGATCAACTCTTAAAAAGATTACCTATAACAATTCATTGTAAACTTTAAATAAATATAAATTTTCCGGGAACGCGTTCACATCACGCATTTACCAGCAGAGATGAATACCTGCCATTCGGATTTGATTTTAGAGTTTTCAAATGCGATCTTGTGCAACAATCTAAAAGTGTTGTTGTAGTTCTGTGCTCGTATGTGACAGTTGCGGGCGCAAATTCCTCAAGAGGCAAAAAAATATAAAAACGTAGGCTTAAGTTTAAGGTACCTTCCTTCTGCTCCTGTTGCTGACTCTTCTCTACGGGCACGTTGTTAATGTTTTGCACTCATTAGTCTCCCACAACGTGAATTAAGATAATCTCTTCATCTTGCTCTCTATGCAGCATTGTTGTTGTGCTAATGAATTGCTCTCTGATTTCAGCTGAACGATTAAGACGAGGCAAATGCGACTGCGCGGAGTCACTGTACGAATGCAGCAATTGCTGTAGTTGCTGTACTGATGTGCTATAAGGAGTCGCAATTTATTTGCATGGAAAAAGAGTTTCTTGAAGAAAATCTATAATTATCTTACTAATAGTAGGTACTTTTTTCTTTCGAAAAACTATAAGTTGGAAAAAAAAATAAATATTTTAGCGCTGATTGGAAGTGAAAATAGCAGAACTATTTTCAAAGATTAATTTTAAAAATACATACCAAATTTGATTTTGCCTCTTATTCTGTTTGGAGTCGATTGTTGGCCAATGAACGGAGTTATGACATCAGTTCTAATGTTTTTCGGGAGGCAAAACTAATGAAGTGTTTTAAGGAGAAGAAGATTCAATAGTTGAAAAGCTGTCAACAGCATTGGCTTGGACATATAAACTGCGTTTCCGTAGAGTACTGCAGTAGTCCATTTTACAGGATTTAGTCTTAAAAGCGATACTGGCCTCGAGAAATCTGTACGAAACCAACTTTTTCGGATTAAATCTAACTAAGTTCTCTAAACTGACGTAGTAAATATATTATTGTACGGGAACACAGCTATTGTGTGAATGAAAGATAATGCTCTTACTAAGAGAATATCGCTTTTATAGGTTCGAGAAAGAAAATCAGTTACCTTTCAGCGCCCAGGTGTTCTCCACTAGCTCACAAAACAACAAAGAACTACTTTACTAATGAAATAGAGTGTGGGTATAATTTTTTTTTGTGGGACTATTTTGTGCATTACTTTATTAAAAACAGAAACCCCCAAATTTGTCTTCATTAATCATAAATTATTTTCAGACACAAAAAATAGATGTTCGCAGACTTTCGAAGAAAAATATAACAGCAACAACACATTTATTACCCAATGTGACAAACAACTGCACGTAGCTCTATTGCAGCGAATCCGAAAAAAGAAGCATACGAGTAAAAACCTTATTATTTGTGACTTGACAGTCAAAAGTTGGGCATCACGTGACGCATACATTTAAAATATTGCAAGACATAACGGCGACTACTGACTGCTGTTGCTACTACGAGTATTACCCAAGGCAAAGAATCGTGCACCTAAGCAAAATAAGTCCAAAGAAAGGAAGGTTCTTTAAGCCTAATGTGAAAGCTGTCGAAACTTTTTTTCCATCGGTGCGGTAAAACGCGATTTTGTGCGCGCGTTAAGGTTTTTTTTTGTAATATTGCAGTGCTGTTGGCTTTGCTGCCACTTGACTTTATTTTGACAATTTTGCAGCAATGTGCTTGCTGTCGACGGCATTTGTTACCACCTTTCTTGCATTTGTATTATGTTAAGCATTACGTGGGATATTCCATGTGCATCCCAAATACTAAAAAGATATAGCTGGAGTGCACGTAAAAAAGTATCAAATCATTAGTTGCATGCAACTGCAGTTTCAATTTTTGACAGCTGATATCAGAGAAAGCGTCCCTATTGTGAAACCTACTCCCATACGGCGCCTCAGTAGCTCAGTAAAATCAAATACTCCTTCATCAAATAGATACCGCGAAATTACACTCAAAACAAAGTACTGCGATGGAGTTAAGTCGATTTTGTATTAAAGGCGAACGAAAATGGGTGTTGAAACGTTTGAGTGTAGAAATTTATCGATCTGAGGAGCAGTCGGTGTATGGTGCACATAAGAATATGCAACAAGCAATATTTATTTAGGGACCCTTTTGAAGGTAAATGCATACACTCTGTTGGTTTGAAGAAAAGAAGAATGGAGAATATGTGGAGTAGTGTAATTATCTTGAATCTATCGAAATAACAGCTGCCTGGGAAGACCTTCGCGTACGAGATAATTCCACAAATATTTCATGCGGCCAAGGAATAAATTATCACGATGTTCCATTTGGGATGGACCCGAAGAGTTTCCCGATTGCTGCAAGGTATAATCTGAACTGATGGATCCACTTCACGTATCATTCCAGAGTACAGTCTGTTGTAACATATATCGAAAATGGTCTGATGACAGGGAGCCAATACTAATTTTATGACATCCTAACAGTTTCAATTTGGGTTAAGGGAACAATGTGTATCCAATCAAATTTCATAGAACTAAAACAGTGATTTTACATCTGGTCCTGCCCTCATATACAAATACTGAATCTGTCACTGGTTGCGTAGATATTAATTACTCTTGCAATTGATATTTTCAGTTAGAGTCTTGCATGGAAATGCCCCAAAATATTTTTATGAAAAACTTTTCCATTTCTTTTTTTTTTCAATCTTCGTTTTGGCTTTCATTGCCGGATATTCCATATGTCAGACATTAACGTAACTTATACTCAAATTGACGTTGTTTTCGTCATCGTCGTCCTTACAAAAATAACAAAAACTACTGCGATGGTAGTGTAAAATTTTTGGCAACTTTAACGAGTGCTTTAAAAATAAACGCAACAATTCGATTGAAGAAATAAAAAAATACATTCGCAGAGAATTTTGTATTTCCTTTCAAAGGGTTCCTTGCGATTTTTGTGAAGGAGTTTCGTTTGGGCTGCCAATATTTTTAAAATAACTGCCTTGTTATGGTTTTTTGTTGTTGTTTTTTTGCATGCTTTCATTATTGTCAACCTCTCGAAAATGCCGAATTTTTCGTTTTCGTTTTCTTAATCCTTTTTGCGTTAGCATTTTATTTTTATTTTATTATCTCTATTTCAGTTTGTTGGTCTTTGTTGAGTTTCCTTTTACCTTTGGGATTAACATTTGTTTGCTTAAAATTTTTTTTTTTATTTATTTAATGTGTACTTTCGTCCTTTCCGAAAAATATTCACTGTTAGCTGCTGCTCCTTAGCACAAAACAAATGTTCACTTGTTAGCCCGGCTAATCGTGTATTTTGGTTATAAATCTCTTCCGTTTGTCTGCTATGTTTTGGAGATATTTTTGGCAGAATTGCTTTGTAGGTACATGAGTTTTGAATTTTTGCCTGTTTAGGAGTTTTTTATTTTATTACCAATTTTTTTTTTTGTCAACAAATATTTTATTTCAAGGAAATTAGCTTTTGTCAATGCTATTCCTTTTGAAAGTATATGATAATGATGTTGTTGTATCTAATTAAGAAGTGGCTTAAGTGGCAATTAAATCTGAAATCAGGTTATAATAAGACTAAGTAACAACAATTAGCTATCCTTTTAAATTAAAAAGTGTGAGCATTATTTTATGTATAAACTACAGGCAGATGACCGCACCTAACTACTCGTCTACTTCCTCAAATATTTTATTTTATCTTTGATTGACAAAGACTTCAAAGTTTTCCGTCTCTTTAGGAGGCGCCGTGCTCATTTTCCTCAGCCCAGTAGCATCAATTCGGTAAGGCTGGAGTATAGTGACGCCACTGCCTCACCCTACCCATTTTCAATTCAGATGGCATTTTGGTTAGTTTATGATTTTGAAGCGTCTTCGATTCTGAAACAAAAAGTTTTACTCTTTTACTGCTGTTTTCAGTTTTTCGTAGACGTAATTTTAACATCGTCTATATAATTCCACATGAAACGAACGATTGACAACAAAACTTCACATAATATTCAAGTTCTGGAATCCTGTTTCTAGGGCAATTGTCTTTTACTTTAGGTAGAGCTCAGTGGCTCTTGGATGAGTGGGTGATTTCAGCACATTTTTCTACAATGAGCACTCTATCCTCGAATTAGCTCTACAGAATATGGCGTTTCCATTATCAACGATTTAAAAAAAATAAAAGTTTTTTCGAATTACACGGGCACATATGTGACTTCTTCTTCTTCTTCTCTCTCAGAAGACAAACAAGTTTGATCCTTAATTGAATGTTATCATGCTCTGTACGCCCTTGTGCTGAGATAATATTGATCTGAAATTTAAAAATATCGCTATTTGGTGACTTATGTAAATATTATCTTCTTTAGCTCTTAAAGTTCACATTTTGCTGTTTTCAATGGAAAATTACATTTCCGTTCAAGATATCGTCCATTGAAATAAAAAATTTTGAAGTTCAGACGAAGGACTTAGCTTTGATTGAATGATTGTGTAACATCATAACAAGTGAAATAATTATGTATTTATCTCGAAAAGAGGCATATTATCAAAAGGCTCCCGAAGTGAGGTAATTTCAAACTTACACAAATTCATTGGGCCTATTAAGTCCCATTTCTAAATAAGAAATTTATTTTCCAGTGTTATGACAATGGTTGCAGCTACTAAATGTTTTTCTCTTGAAAAAAAATTTTGATATGTAACTTTTATTTTTTTTATTCATTCATTCATTCATACACACGTACAAAAATTTCTTATAAAACAGCATAAAACATTAATAATTGTTGCCAATCTTTTGTCACTTTATCACCAATGTCTGCTTAGTATTTCTTTTTTTTTTAAACGACATTTTCTTGATTTTCCTTTATTTTGCGCTGCACTTTTTGGAATTAATTTGACTTTTCTTTTTGAGTTGATATTTTTTCTGCTTATTCTGTTCTTAGTTGTATTTTTCTCATATCCTGGCTTTTGTCCCCCTATGTATGTGCAGGAGCCTTTACGCTTGTTTTTCAGAAAAAAAAAATAAAAATTGTAGTAAACAAAGAAAATGAAGGAAGTTTTGGTAAAGAAATAGTCCAAGATGGCGCCAAGAAAAATGATATGTCATAATTTGTTGACGTCTTCGGGAACCATTTTTTTTTGTTTTCCACATTTCTGCTTCTCACTCTTCTCGTGGATATTGTTTTTCATTTCTTTGTTGTTTTTGCTGTCGTTTTAACCAAAATATGATTTCATGGTTTAAAGCCAGCCAGCTATGATAAATCGTCTTTTAGGTTAAAATTCTTCGGTTGATAACTTTGTGCTCATTAGTTTTGGTTGGCATGAAAGTTTTCTTACTTCAGAGTGATATGTAAAATTTATTGCATTTCAAAGTGAAAGAGTTTTATTAGGGATATAAGATTTTGGTTTTGCTTCACCTACTAAAACTATTCAAATAAGGCTTTTTCTATTGCATTTTTAGTGAACGTAGATGTTTTTCACTTCAAAACACCTGATACCTTTACATCCTCCACTTTACCTAGGAGCATCAGTGAATCTTAGCAATTAACCGTTGCCACTATGCTTTAGTTAAAATTTTCATAAATTTTCCTAACAAATGTGAAGTGGGAACAGAGATGTGCCACGGAAAAACATATCCTCGTCGCTATATTTCTTTGCCTTATGCATCACCATTGCTCTAAGTAAGCAAATTAATATTTGTCCTTGCCTGCGTGTTTACATACATAAAACGCATTATAGCACCCCTGAGTGCAAGTATACTAATAACCAAAGTATTCCCCTTGCACTATTCTTACAATTCCTTTTACCAAGTAAGCCCCTCCCCCGCTGCATTATCGCCCAACTCTTTTAGCGCTGTTAAATGTTCGAAATACCCAAAGATATACCATACCAACACAACTTTATCACTGGGTGTGCTTCATCAACGTCTTGAACGTCCTTCAACATTCCAATAGTTGCGGCAAACAACACTTGCGTAAATCCTTGAATAGGTAAGTATAAAGGGGAAGGGAAGGGATGGGAAGAGAATCTAAAGATGAAAAAATGCGAAAATAAGCTGCAGCTGACTCTGACTCGTAACTCTTAACAGCAGCCATCCACCATCATCATCGTAACCACCCAATTTCGCATAAACAGCGTACATTTTTCATGCG
The DNA here is from genome assembly GCA_963680825.1 of Meiosimyza decipiens. Taxonomy (NCBI): domain Eukaryota; kingdom Metazoa; phylum Arthropoda; class Insecta; order Diptera; family Lauxaniidae; genus Meiosimyza; species Meiosimyza decipiens. The sequence continues at coordinate 129,851,107 of OY804258.1, read as the reverse complement.
GATTAAGGTTATTTCAAGGATAATGCATACAAAGGGCTCCCTAAAATGCAGTTTTCTAAGTTTTTTTTTTGTTGTTTTTGCTTTGTATTGTTTTTTCATTGCTTTTTTGTTTCTTATTTTGCTTTTTCTATTATTTTGCGCTTGAGGGGCAAACAAAGCACAAGGGTAGATGACACGGATATTTGCAGTTTACCCCTGCCGGTAAAAACTGGCGTACAGCATTCATCAATCTTTGCCAAAAACTTTACAAAGAAAGAAACAGGCGAAAAGATTGTGTCATGCTTTTGCTAAATGTGGGAGACTCAAGAAAAAGGACCAAAACTGAATGCAGCACAAGGAAAATATTTTCAAGAAAAAAACCACAAAAAAGACCTAAACCAAAATGAATGGAAATTGCAACACAAAATATAATGGAAGATGCTGGCACTTCCGTCATTTAATGCGACAGTGATGCCAATTAGTTTTTTCAAATGGTTTTTGTTTTTCATAAATTTTCTTTTTTCGTTCCATTTGAAAGAAAATTTTGAATAAACGCAAGCAAATACTGGTGACATTAAGAAGTATTTCAATGAGAGAAAAAATGTCATCTTTCATCATGTCCAACTTTTCAAAGCTCAGAAGAATTTTATTTAGGTAACAAGTTTTTATATAATAGAAGCCAAATGCAAAGTTTTTTTTAGTAGATGATGATAAGCGAAAAAAATGGGACATTAAACTCTATCTCGGAATTGGACAATTACTAAGAACTAACAAACAACGCCCACACGTCAGCCAAGTCAAATACTTTTCATTAAAAGTCTTCAGCAGAGATCAATTTACTGACCTCGTGAGAGCAATTAGCAATGCGGATCTAAAGAGCATTTAGGTAGCAATTGAAGTTGAGGAGCGCATCTGACCTATGATGCTAGGAATTTGTCTTTCATAAAAACTCAAAAGGTAGTGAACATAATTCAATAAAGTTTTTTTCTATGACTACTAGTTTTCGGTTAAAAATATAAGGAAAATAAAAAACCCTAAGTGTGCACTAGTGGACTATAAGACGATCATTTAGTCCTTAAGAACCTTACGAAGCTGATACAAATATGAACTTTTGAGTAGCCAAAAATATCGGCCTTCGTCAGTGATATCATTTTATATTGAATTAAAAGTCTAAATATACGTCCAATATGAAAGAGCGTACTTTTTTCGAAATGTTAATAGCAAGAAACGGATATTCTAATCATTCTTAGTGAAATAATGCGCTTTTTTGTATGACATTATTTAGATAATAGGAAAATTGGTCAATAAAAACAAATTTTCCAAAATTATATAAATTTTATAAGAAAAGTACATTGCAAATGTGCTGAAAGTTCTCTGGAAAAGTAAAATTGTACTGAAAATACCATTACTGATCTTCATGGTAAAGAAATTTACCAAGTTTATATAATACAAAACTAGGTCTGTTTGGTGAACCAGTTTACTTAAAGAATATTTATTTCGTTAGGGCATAAAAGGATTATGTGCCTTTAGAAAGAAAAACTTAGATAAGCTTAGCTGCTAAGCCATGTAGTGAGATAGTTCTCATGCCCTTTAGTGAAGTAGTTAGCTGATTTCCTGCTACGACTGCTTTCATATGATATGCTGTCTGTCTTTTATGTGCTGTAAGCAACAGCAATATTGTGTGGGGTACTTTTTACTTCTATCTCATCAATTGTTAGGTGTTTCTTGCAAAGATGTATTCACAGTGGACTTGTAGCTTAAAATATTTCGAGTTGGTTTGCCTGAAAATAACATTATTTCTACAGTCACAACTTCGATGAAATGTGCTACTAACACTTTGTTTTTTATTGTATTCCTGCGTCACTGAGCACGTAGTCACGACTTCTTATTTGTTTCCTCATATCAAGTCTTCCACTATTTTGTTATATGTGACCATATAGTCTCTGTAAAAACATCAATTTATTACATTCTCTGTGAAAGTGTTCGTTATCTAATTGAAAGACCACCAGAAATGATGTGATTAATGGAATTCGCAATTTAAAAAATTCCACTAAATCTGACATTGATGGCATTTCTTCATTTCTCTTGAAAAAATGTATTTTTACATTATCTGAGCCTTTATGCTCCTTGTTCAATTTATCCCTCTCTCTAGGTCATTTTATAAACGACTGGAAAATTGCGTTTATTAATCCTGTGTATAAAAATGGTAATAAAAACAGTATAGCTAACTACAGGCCCATTTCAAAGCTTTCTACAGTTTCGAAATTATTTGAAAGCATTGTTAAGGATAAAGTATTCTTTTCCGTTAAAAATTTTATAAGTCCAATGCAACATGGTTTTTTTCCTGGTCGCTCTACTGTAACAAATCTGGCGGTCTTTTCGGATTTTTGTATCACTGCTTTTTCAAAAGGCCTACAGGTTGATACGATTTATACCGACTTTTCAAAGGCTTTTGATAAAATACCACATGCAATTTTAATTGCTAAGCTATCAAAGCTTGGATTCCATTCTACATTTTTAAAATGGATTAGCTCATATTTAGAGGATAGAATAAACTTTGTAGTAATTGATGGGGTAAAATCTAAACCTTTTGTTGCTACCTCTGGTGTTCCACAAGGTAGTATTTTAGGTCCCCTTCTTTTCATCATTTTTATTAATGACATCAGTACCTGTTTTGAAAATGCAAGTTTTCTTCTCTATGCTGATGACTTGAAACTTTTCTATACTATTCAAAGCCCTGTAGATATGTTGGCCCTTCAGAATGATATAAATAATCTGTTCGTCTGGTGTTCAAAAAATCATTTACCTTTAAATATTTCCAAATGCTTGCATATTTTGTTTTCCAAGTCTTCAATATTATATACATCATCTTATCATGTGAATAATACTACTCTGAAATCAGTTACTGAAGCATTAGATCTTGGCATTCTATTCGATTCCAAATTTACATTTGTATGCCATCTCGACTATATAATTCCAAAAAGTTATTCTATGCTTTCTTTTGTCCGACGAAATAGTTATGAATTCGATGATCCATTCACGCGTAAAATTTTATATACTTCTTTTGTCCGATCTAAGCTAGAATATGCTTCGGTGATTTGGTTTCCTGCTTACTTTGTGCACTCAAATAGACTAGAGAGAGTTCAAAAACGGTTTGTCAAATTTGCTCTTAGTTCTATCAACTTTGAGGAACCTATCCCCTCATATAGTTCTCGCTGCTTATTAATACAGCTTAAGTCACTGCATTCAAGAAGAATTATCGCCACTTTAATGTTTTTATATGATATAATAGTCGGTCAAATTGATTGCACTTGCTTACTGGAACTAGTAAAATTTAAAGTACCCAGTAGAAATCTACGCCACTGCAATTTGTTCGCAGTTCCTATCTGTAGGACAAATTATTCTTTGAATTCACCTTTAACTAGAGCTTTTATTGAATTCAATAACCTTAGTGTGACTTATGCTATTGATTTTTCAATGTCAAGAAATATTTTTAAAAGATATTTAATTGATTTATATTCATAATATTATATAGTTTCCTATGTTATTGTTTTATGGAAATCTATCGTTAAGTTTCTGTTAAGTATCTGTAGTCTGTAAGAACTTGTTTTCATAGACTGAAATTTTTGAAATAAACGAAATAAACGAAATAAACGAAATGTTTACGATTCTTCTATCCAATTGTCTTACATAGAAACTGTTAAGATATTCAGAAAGAGAAGACTATGTGAAATAAACAATTATGTCCCAGAGAATGTACGCTGAGTTTGAGTAAAAATTGATTTGTTAGGTGGCAACACTGCAACACTCTCAAGTGGATAACTGCAGTTAGCAACAACATGGCAGATAACCTCAATTTCTATGCTGCTTAAAATTTTCTTCTCATTTCTTTGTGTTTTATGCCATTTCATTTCATTTTATTTTATATTTTTTGTTTCTTCAAATTTTCTTACCCTAAATTTTAAGCGTAATGAAGGCAAAGTGTTAAAATTTTTGACAGAAAAAAAAAAAAAAAACAAAACTGAACAGAGATAAGGGTAGAAGAGGAAGTCTTTCAGGGTGCTACTTTTTAAAATGGAATCTAAATTTTAAGAACTTTAATATATAAAACCGTTTTTCTCAGAAGCTAAGAAGAGCGATATCAAATATAAATGTGACAAAAAAACTAACGAAAATTAAATTGTTTTCAGAATACATGGCAAGGTACCGAAATAAGAGAATCAAAGCCTACAAAATTATCGGATCCATAACTATAATCGAAATAAATAAATGTCTGAATGAAAAAGATTAAATGGAAAAATGACATGAAAAACCATAAAATGAGTAATTTTTCATATATAAACGTAAGAAGTTCGCCAGAATAATAATTTTCTCTAAAGAGGATGTCAAATTTTCCACGTTACATGTTGGCGAGTAGTTTTTGTTTTTTAAAGAAAATCATCAAAAATTGATATTTTTCCATTTTCTGTCAGTATAATAAGCTGTCAAAAGAACTCTTTTTTAAATTGGATAATATTTTGCTCACACATCTGATGAGGTAAATGCCAAAACTAAAAACTTTGAACCGAGTTCTATGAATCCAGGACCTTTTTAATTACAATGTACTAAATAATTAGACAATTTCCAATGGTGGTACCATACCATATTTTTTGTTAAGTATTCTAACAATTTTTAGGGGCAGTAACAATGTCTTCATAAATGCCGCTTGAAACTCTTTTATATTTTGATCTTCTTAAAATTTTGCTATTTGTTTTTATTTTTCATTTCATACCTTCATCTGATTGTTGCCTTGCGTGCATCACATGATGCTACTGCGCCATACAACCTAAAAGTATGCTTTCAAAATAAAATTCATCCTTTGTATTGCGTTGTTTTTGTAACAAAGAACGAAAAAAGGAAAACTATGAAACTTTCGAGCCGCCCATGCAATTTGCAAATGCTATTTTTTCAGATTTCAACACAAAATTTTTGCACTTTTTGTGCGTTATGTTGCATGCGCAGGACATGCAGTCAAATTCACATGCATGCACACACACACACACATGTCCAGAGAACACAGTGTAGCATAAAAACTAATTCGATTAATCATCAGCAAGGATTGCGTGCATTTGTGTGCTTTCATTTTGGCCAACAAAAAGCGGCACATTTTAACGGGAAATGAAATAGCAAAACATCAAGGATAAAGGACTTCTATACGCAGCATGCAAAATATAGCGAAATTGTGATGCTGACTGGTCAACGGGTTGTTTTTAGTTTTTTTTTTCTATTTGTGAAAATGACTTTGTCGCATTTTTCTGCTGCTGTTAATTTGTGTCCTTTTGTTTTTTCCGCTGCAAAACTTTTTTATGCGTTTTCAAGCATTTCATTCGTTTGTTAGTAACACAAGGTTGCTGGTTTATTTTTTCAGTTGTGCATGTTAAGCTCTTGTTCATGCAGATTTTTTTTGTGAACTTTTTTCGTGCAATGTTTTTGAATGCTGTTGGCCATCCTTTGCGTTGTCAGTCATTTGCATGCGGCGCATCACGTTAAGATGCGTCAGATTTTTGTTTTTTTTTTGTGTAATGACACAATGTAGCTGGACATGAAGTTTTAGACAAAAAAAACTGCTGCTTGGAAAATATTTTTCAAAGTCTATATTGAGTAGGAATCTAAGTTGTATTCGTTTGCTTTTTTAAATTATATTCAGTTGCGAAAGAACTGAGAGATAGACATGAAATAAATATATATTTCGTCGAAGCATTTATGTTGAAAGTATTAACAAGTAGCTCAAATTATCCAATGCTGAATCTGGGCCCACGATTAGTATTTAATCGCATATTGATTGGTTAGTTTTAGTCTTAAACTAAACAAAGCACCGGATTTTGTCATCCTCGGTACTGAAGAATTAAAATTCAAGTAAATTCGAACTATGCAACCAGCTTTTTCCCTTTTTGAGAAAGTCTACCTGACAAAGGCTTGATGGATTTCTTATTATAATTCCTAAAATGGTGACTTTGCTATTTGATTAAATTATAGAGCTGTAATGAAGAAACTAAAGCCACCTTCCATCGCATTCAGAGCAAACTAAACTGCGCAAACAGCAAGTTGCCTTCAGTACAAATTGCTGATGTACAGAACATGTGGTCGTACTCTGTAATACATTGGCTGAATTGCGATTAGCAAACGAGCCTGTATGGACCCTTGGTTTTAGAACTGCCTTCGACTAGAAGACTTGATTTGGAATGCAATGGAATGAAGGCGTGCTCTTATGGCATTATTAACAAAATATATCAAACAGACTAAAACAGTTGTGCTAAGCGGTTTACTGGGAACATTGGAATCCAATTCGGTCACCTGGAATAAATAGCATGAGCTATCACACTTCTCTCATGGAGATCAACCGATATGCAAACCAAACTTATTCACAAAACTTAGCAATCAAACAGCCAGAGTTGGATTTTTTATTAACACGTTAAAGCCGATGGGCGGTAATTAGACCGAATCATTTGTTGGAATTAATTGAAAATGTACAAATTTCCATTTGTATGAGGATTTAAAACGTCTTTTTGAAAAATTGGATAGATTCCTCCAGAGCCTGAAAATTTGCTTCAGCTTCAGAAAGCTGAAAAGTGGAAAACAGATCTATTGCTAAAGTAGATAAAGCTTTCGGAGTTATCCTTTTCGCAAAAATGTGTGGATAAAAGAATAACGAAATATCAAATGTTCTATGATATTTTTCTTGAATTTTTCTATTCTCCTTAAGTATTTTTTCTCCCCACGGAGCATAGTTCCTCTCGAAACTCTTTCATGATTTGCAGCAAGTGCAGTCAATTCTCTCCAACATTTTTCCAACATGATTAGGACGACTGCGTCTACTACTACACTGATTTGATTTTGAAATGATTCTTTTTTTTAATGAAGTAGTTATTAAAAAAAAAATCTCTTATTTAACGATTTATTTTTAGAACGAATATTGCTACCCTTAGGATTGATTTTCAATGCTTGTCAACAGACTTCCTATAATGATTTGCATTAGCAATTTTCTTGTTTGGTTTGGGCAGAAACCGAATGCTGTTGGGAGAGCTATTATTATTCAAAATTTCCAAGATGCTCGCCGCAGGTTCAATAGATAGCACGTTTATTATGGCCTAGCGCGATAATAAGGCTTCTTTAATCATCACTCGAAGTAACAGAAAAGCAAACTTTAAGTATTTAGCAAACCTTAGAGTTCCTGAATAGTGCTCGAATACCAAGTGAATTAAAACTGTGAATTACTCAGTCAATCGGGTGGAATTCAAACAAAAATACTTTAAGCTAAGTTCAGACTTACTGAGTAGGAATAGTTAGCAATCTTTCAGTAATAATGTATTGGTATTTTATTTGAGAGCAATTAACCTTAAGTATAGCTAATCCTAAATATCCTGAATTGCCCTGTAGCAGTCAGCCTTAACTGCGAATTTATGGATAACTCTAAGGCCTATAACTAAGCATGACACTATAAAAGCGAGATGCCTATAAAAATCTCTTCGATAAGTAATAAAGGAACAATAACTTTCGCAACGAGTTCTTACTGTAAAGGACCACCCAACACCCATTGAGACAAGCATAGCTATAAACTGTGCCAGTTAAATGCATCCCGTAGCATATTACTCTACATTTAAAGCCTTCGTGTTGAGCCCTTATGAAGTTAATGATTTGAGGTGCTGCATCTACTCTGTTCAATATATATTCCCAGATATCTCTGTTGTTCTGAAAATCGATGACACCTTTTTTGGAACTTTGAACAAAGTTCTTAGCATCTTCTTTGCGGAAATACATTACCCAAATGCAAGTCAGGACAGCGCTTAGTTTTAAAAATATCACTCGCATTAGAGTCCAATAATTGTGCGTCGTGTACATTGGATTCAATAAAAAAAAGGCTTGATCAACAACAACTGTTGCTTCATACGTTAGCATCACGAAATGTGTGACAATTTCAGGCAAACCAAAAAAAGTGAACAATTTGAACATAACTTTAGGCTGAAATTCTGCGTAATCTGCAGATGAGATTGATCAAGTTGCATTGATGAACCACGCAGAGAGGCAAAAAATATCGAACGAATGCAAAAAATTAAGCAGAATTGGAAAGACATGGCAATTTATTCTTAGTGTCACCTTAAATTGCAGCTGATGATGCGACGAGGATTTCACTTATTAAAGCGCGTTAATGAACACGACACAACGACGTCGTCATTCGTGGTGGTCGCCACAAAAAGGACGTTGTTGCTCACGCGCATTCAGAACAACGCAGATGCGGATTACGACAGGCAGACAGACAGACAGTAAGGTGAATGTTGGTGCAATGCATGCAAAGCATTTGCGCATGCGCATGTGCAACATGTCAAGCTAGTAGCTGAAGAAAAACGAATGTGTCTTGCGATTTGTGATTTCAAGGAAACTGTCTTGCAAAATGGCAAACTGAAGTGTAAATGAGGAAGTTGAAAACAAGACTTTTAAGTCAGTTTTGCTCGGAAGAAGCAGATTTTTGCGCTTTTTTTGTTCCAACAACTTAATTGCATGCGTTCAATTAAACTGCGAAACGCAATCAATCAAAACGCCTAACAGCCGCTGCAGCATCAGGTGCGCACGTCAAACAACCAAACAAATGCTGCATGATTGCGGATGCGCAAACGCCTTCATCATCAATTTGCGTTAACAGCATTCAGAGCTATGTACTCTGCTGTGTGTTACAATGCTGCAGAAATCAAATAGAACTCGTTTATATATAAAAAATTATAATTAAAAAATTAGCAGCAAATATGCACGCACATGCTGCAACTATGTACGCTGTACACTCATTATTATTTGTTTATCCATCGAATTGCCAGTATACATAGAAATTACTTAATTACACTCAACGCAAAAATGTTAGTTTTCGCTCTGTTGCGTACGCATTGCACATAAACAACGTTGCGAATGCGAATGCGCATGCGCAGCACTTACTGTTGCCGTTCATCATCATCACATTTTAGCACTTTTCGCATTTCCGCTTGGATTAAGTTATTAATTATTCTCTGCCATCTATGCATTTGCTGCTTGTTTGCTGTCAGTTTGCTTTTCTTTTGCCATTTTTCGCATTTAATTTTTATTTATTCGCATTTAGCTGCGCATTTATTCGCACATTTCACACATTATTTGGTGTTCTTTACGAAACGGTGGGGGCAAACTACTTCAGCGAGTGAGTACAAAGAAAAAAAAAAGTGTTAGCTGCCAACCTTCTTCGGTGTTTAGAGGCGGAAATTAAACTTCATGTCGTTACTGCCACTGCTGTTAATATTCCCACTTGTTAAGGTGCACGATTCTCTTCCAGTTTTTCAAAATTTGAGAAATTGCTATTTAATTATGATGGTTTTGGATGATCATTAAATTTTTTCATGTTTCCCTTGGAATTTTCACTTTTGTGAATTTCATAATTCAATTACTTAGTTTTCATTTTTAATTGCGAGTGAAAAGAAATTGTTATTTACATGCAACAAATGTTGAGTTGTTTATAAGGCATTTGTGCCTCAAGTAGGTAAGCGATCAGCAGCATGGAATAAAATTAAGTTGTCCCCAAGCAATTATGATCTCTTCTTTGATTTGAAGAAATGAATTCAGGAGAAGAGATTGATATGAGAATTTTGTGGCTGTTTTCAGGATGATTCAGTATTAGATTACCTGAAGGCTTATTTCCAAAATTACACGAGCTATGTTGATTTCGAAAGCGTAAACTGTTGATGGCATATCAGCAAAAATTGGTTGTTGTATATGCGTCCTATGTTAATACATTACTATTGTTCTAAAATGTTGAATTTTTTAAATTAACGATCGTGAATCGTGAATATGAAGAAGTAATATAGGATATCTACAGTAAAGGTCTCAGTGATTATTGTGTAAGAAAATATTTATTTCGTCAGAAATTCTTAATTTTTTCATTGTTTATTCTATCAGCCAACTCGTGGTGCTTAAAATCGCAACATGAGTTAAAAGTTTTTGACCCATCGTTGAACGCAGATACGATTTCAGCGTCTTAAGAGTCGATAAGTGCAAAAGGATGCAGGAATAGTCATTGACAATATCACGAATCCAACGAATTCTGAAATGAAATGAATGGAAAAAATCTACTACACCTCCTAAACGTTTCAATTTACTTTCATTTCTACTCGGCAAATCAAGAAAAACATGTTTCGATCACTAATTAAATTATCTTTTTTGAAATCATCCCAATAGAAAATCAATAAATTATCAATGTCACAGCCTTTGCTAAATACAAGGGATCTGGAAACTTTGCTGAATCTGTCCCAAATCAGATTCTCAGCGACGAAAGAACTTGGTCGTACACAGCGTAATAAATTTTTTTATACGAATCTTCTGGAGTCTGAAATATATGATTTTCTGCTTTTGAATCGGAATTAATACGCTTGGAAATTCGCGTGTTGAATTGAAGTTTCCCGTGTTGATTTCCACAAGGGGAAGTTCTTAAAGCACGCGAAGGGTCTTCCCGCGCCCCTGGCAGAGGCTATCACATATTATTATTGAAACATAGAATAAATTTTTGTATTTTTGCTTACTAAGCTTACCATATACATAGTGAATTTCTTGCTTAAAAAATGTACAAATGCGGCCCTGAACAAAGAAGTACTCGTACCCAGTAGCTGAAAGTTGATTTCTTTTCTTTCATATTGACATTTTAGCATATGATTAATGCGCAACATTTCAAGCTAAACGCCGGCTGCTGGTAATAAATTTGTAGATTAATATTTGAGATAAAAATTATACAGAGGGAAACAAGCGCCGAACGCTTTGAAAATGAACGTATGAATAAAGAACAACAACATTAGATAGATAAAGTTTTATGTGTTAGTATTGGGACATGCTTATCATCGAGCAATACATAAAGAATTCATAAGAAATAAATACAAAAAAAAAAAAAAATCGCTGCGGACAGGATTCGAACCTGTGCGGGTAGAACCCAATGGATTTCAAGTCCATCTCCTTAACCACTCGGACACCGCAGCGGCTAATTCAAGGTCGCCTAAGTTGATATTTCAATTTCGCTATATTAGCTTAATTTAATATTAAAATATAAGATAAAAAATGTAAATAGCTAAAAATATAAAAGAAAAGTTTTAGCATAAACAAAAAAACACTATAAATGAAAAAAAAATATAAAAAAAAGTGTGCGTCGGCCGGGAATCGAACCCGGATCAACTGCTTGGAAGGCAACTATGCTGACCATTACACCACCGACGCTAATTTCAAATTTATAGTGAATAGCAAGTTTTCTTATGAAGCGCAACGAATTTCTTTGGCATCAGGGAAGATATTTGTTATTTTTGTAGAAGACTGCTTACGCAAAGTGCGCTGTGGCAGGGCAAATGATTGCGTATTCAAAATGATACGCAGTAGTTTTGTTATCTCTTATCGTTTAGCAGCGCCAACGTTAACTGCGTTTGAAAATCTACCTAGCGCAAAGTATTCTGCCTATGTACATACGTTAGATTGAACATAATTTCAGAAGAATTTTTAATCAAATAACTTATTGCCAGTTGAATAATTCCATTATTCCTTCACTTGTGAGCATCTTTCATTCAAACAAAATTCAACCCTTTCTTCAAAGAACCAGGCATGGCATGCAGGTAAATCAAAATCTTATCCAAGAATGATGTTTGTTTTTGTGCTATAAAAAAAGAAACATGTTTTCTTCCTGCATTTTAAGTCACTGGATCGTAATATAATGCCAATATTGTTATCTTTTGGGCATTATGAATATCAACATGTTACAAATTAGCCCTTGCTATAGTACACCAACAACTAGCATCACATACATATTTATGTATGACGAGCAAAAAAATCTATCGAATAACTATGCAGACGGTATGGGTGATTTTTTTGCTGCTTGTTTTTTCAGTGTAAATTTTTTGACACCTCAAGCGTGATTCATCACATGTGTCAACTCGAAAAATGCTCAATAAAGTTTGCCTTTTTACCATAAATAGACTTAGAAACGACAATTCTTGCAAATTATTGAATTTTATCATCAATATTTGTGCTCTGTGAGAAATGTGTTTTAATCGAAAAATTTTCTTCAGCGACGAAGCTCATTTCTGGCTCAATGGGAACGTCAACAAACAGAATTGCTGAATTTGGTCTGAAGAGCTTACTGATGTATTTTGAAGCTATTTTGTACCAGAGTTGCCTTTTCAATGTTTTTCCTTACTAAATGTTTGACTTTTATTGACTTCTTCGATATTTTTCGGAACTATTTGACATTGCTGACCTTTATCCGATATTTTCAATACTTCTTCGATTTTTTTGATACCATTCACATCAGTCCATGCTTTTCGATACTTTTCAACACTATCCAATTTTTTCGATATTTTTCGGACTCATCATTTTTTTCGGTGATTTGGAATACCACTCGATAAATTTCGATTTCTACATACTTCTTCGATTTTCCTCGATATAATTCGGTACTAGTTTCGACTTTCGATAGTCCTTAATATCATCTAATCTTTTCGCCAAATGGCTTTATATTTAGACTTACAGTTTTTTTGAAAAATTTCTTTTTTCTATTACAAAAAATAGGAGGCGTTTAAAGAAATTTTGGAGATTTTGTGAATTTAATTCTCAAAACTTTCATCAGGAACGTCATTAATATTTTAGCAAACCTATCGAGGCTCAGTATTTGTACAATGTTCATCCTAGCACACAAAATAAATTTTCAATTAAAAATTAATTAATAAACATGCGGGAATGTATGTTTGTATATACCATATCTTTATCGTATAGTTACAAATAATGCAGGTACCCAACTACCTTTTCCCATATTCGAACAACAACGCATATGCAAATTTCTGTTGTTGTTTTGCAAGCAGATTCCATATCAGAAATTTTACTTTAACTTCAAATTCCTTTTTTGCGTTTTGGGCTAAAACCAATCCGAAACCACGCTACATGAGGGTGCAGTTGCAATCCATCATGCCAACCCCCCGGACGTTGGTCAATGCTGAACCAATAAACGTTGCCAAACGCAGCAGCAAAATTAGCAGCTGCGTCCACAAATTGAGTGAAGTTGGCGTAGCACCCACAATCGAAACTTTAAAATTGAGTGAAAGAGAAAGAGATCGAAGTCAGCTGCGGTGAGGAAAAAGGAAGACAAAAGTGGGCGAAAACTTTTACCAATAAACATCAAAAAAGCCTACTGCAACAACAAACTTTTTTTCGTTGTTGAAAGTCCATCAGTGAATATCGATGCAGTAACTGCAAGTTGGAGCACCAAAGTTCAACGCAGGAGTCAAGTAGTGGTCGTAGTTCGGAGGTTCGAGGAGTCTAGAGTGGGATACAGAGCACAGAACTTTTGGCGGCAATGTATGCACATGAGCGAGATAGCAGGACATGTGTTGTGTGGTGTTAATTACGGTCGTGGTTGAATGCAAAAAACAAAACCATTGATGTTCGTGCACTTCCCATTCGACAGGCTCAGAAGAGGCAGCTCAAATTTAACGAACTATTGTGAAAGTTCTCGTAGTTTGCTTTTCTATAATTGTTTATGTGTGCGAAGGGAATATCAGCCGATAAGGGATCAATACATAGACATACACATGTGTGGTTTGGGTTACCGAAGGGTGATGAACAAAATTAAGTTACAAAACTTGGTTCGTTCTGCTGAGCGAATATAAGGCTTATGGTGCTAGAGTTAGACTGCTTAGATTTTGAAAATCCCCAGGACCAAAATATTAATTCATTGGAATACAATGTTCGTGGAAATTGAATTGTTAGTTGAAATCGTTCTAGATTATCACCCAACTACATATGTGACAATTTAGGAATTTTTCGTCCACAAACCCATATGCTCTTCGATTCAACGTCCAACAGCCTAAAAAAATAAATTCTAGGCATCAGGAGGAGTACGTTGAATTCAAACAATAGCTACAGAACCACATATTTATAGCTGCTCTTTCTCCTGAGATCCTATATTGAAATTATGACACTATGCAAATAACTGTTCAGCAAATAATACATTTTAAAATAAAAAATAATAATAATGATAACTGAAAAATGTTTGTGATACATAATTTTTAAATATATATGACGTTTTTTGTTTGAATTGCGTCAATATTGCTTGTCTAAATTTCCATTCTCTTCTCGAGAGCTAGTTTCTCATAGTCTTTTTTCTTTGTATTTTGGGGCGAAGATTTAAAAAATTCCTACAACTTTTTTTCTTCTTAAAAATTGTTTTCAAGATACCCTCGAAAAATGCGTTTTTTTGACACTTTTTTCAATTATTTACCATATCTCATTAAATTTTTATCCGATTTGCTTAGATTGTTCAAAAGGAAATTGTGTTTTATGTGGATCGGATAAGATTTAATGAAGATAAGACTTAATTAAAAGTGATTTTTTTGGTCTATTTTTAAACTCCCTAAGTTTTAGTTGCTCCAATTTTCACCATCCATGTGAAACCAGGCTTTTATTGGTGTCAAATGAATTATTGTCTCAAAAACTAATTCGAAAATGGTAAAAAACAGTAGGGATAAAATGTTTGTTTTTCTAAAGATTAATGCAAAACTTTCAGCCAAAATAGATAAAAAATAGGTCATAAATAGAATTAAAAATCGGTAGTGAAAGTTATTTATAATTATTTTACTGAAGGTACTTTTTTCTTCAAGCCGATATGTTTCAGTTTTGCATAGATCAATTGAGAATTCAAGCAAAAAGTGTCTTCGTTTTGTAACTCAGTAATTCTCAATTCATCGATAACGGAAAGGGAGTCGTGAACTTGTATGTTCACATCCAGCTAGCAATTTTCATATTCATATTTATAGTTCTTAATATGTTTAGCTGATGTAAATTGTAATCACTGTTTAATTGAGGAATCTTATTAGAAGGAGTAAATTAGTAAGTAAAAAACTTATCAATCAATAAGTATTACGACTACAATATGCATATGTATATTTACTCATTAGTATATTTTAATAAAAAAGTTTTAGGAAGGATTTGTGGAGCTTTTTCAAATAATTATCGGCGCAATTTTTGAAACATAAATAAATTTATATAGTATATGTATGTATAAATTATTATAATTTTGTTTAGTTTTGAGGATCGGGCGCTAAACCCACTAAACTGTTCCGAATACGCTACTGATTATTGAAAAAAAAAGCTTACCAATACTAACTTTTAATAAATTTTAGTATTTTTCTTTGTCGCAAAAACAAGTAAATTTTCTGAAAAAAGCAGGGCAACTCTTCAAAGTTAGCTTCTTTAACAATATTAAGCAAATATTTACCTAAGCATCCGTTATATATATCACTCTAATGGCAATGTCTATAGCGCATTCATAACCAAATCTAAATTCATATGTATTTCCAAAACTAATCCAATTCAATATTTTTCCAGCAACAGAAAAACATATGAGAGAAAAAACTTAAAATCATAAATATGTACTACCGAAAAGAAGCCTTTTTCGTTAACGAGCTTACAGCCGCATTTATTCACTACCGTCCACTTGGCCAACACACACAATACACACAAGCACACTGCCCGACGAGCCTCCCAAGGCACTCAACCTATAGACCACTTGACATGAACAGAGGCACACAAAAAGTGCGCTTTACGCAAAAAATGTTACAACAACACCACCGTCATTGCATCCTACCACACGCACATGCAACACACACAACCAGAAACAAAGGCTGGGGCAGTGGCATCAGCGGCGAAGGCAACCCAAACGAATATCCTTCATCAATATCCTTTTTCATAGCACGTTTTTATATGCTGTTCTTGTAGTTGTTGTTGTTGACTTTTTTGCAGAACGAGTATAGTCAAACGTTGTTGTTTTTATTTACATGCAACCCACTTTGGCATGCAATGGATTTCTATCCCCTAGCAGTTATCTTTCCTCACCACAGTCCCATATCAAGTCTTTCCATTCCATTGTCAAAATTTGTATGCTATTCGTTTGTATCTACCAGCCAAAACTCTACGCTCAACTAACGGCTGATACGACTCTCTTTTCGCACTACCATCTCACGCTGTGCATACACCCACATGCACTCCTTCCCGCCGAACAGCGTTGCCTTCCCTGCAATATTTCCAAATTTTTAGGTTTACAAAGGTCGACTGCGTTTTTTGGACGCACAGACAGCACAGGATCACCATGTTGCACCTTGTCATAGCGCCTACTCCTTTCCACTGTAGGTGGAAGTTAGTAGGCGTGGTCAATATGCAATGCGTGCATGAGTGCGGCGAGACTAAACGGCGACCGTTGTTGCAGCATTTCCCCTACAATTTGGGTAGCGCATTTTAAAATTTTTAATTTGCTTCACATTTTGAGCTGCTTCAAATGGTCATTTCGGTAGTTTTGCGAAAGCTTTAGCTGTTATCCATATCTCTCTTCTCTCACTAATGGTGCAATGAGTTAGAAAAAGCGAAATTCTCCAGCGTTGTAAGATTGCTAAAAGCTTTCGCAAGAAACCGGAAGTGAGTTTAAGTGAGTGAGTAGGTGAGTATTTCGTGAGCAGCTTTAGAGCGTAACTATTCGTGTTTTGGTGTAGTGCATATTTGTTATGGTATGTGTCTGAAAGCTTATTTTGTATTTGTAATTTTTACTACAAATGGGGGGCTGCTTACCCCTAAAATGTCTAAATAAGAGCTTTTTCTTTGTAAATATGCCGGTTGCATTACAAAACTTTTTCTTTCGTTTTTCTTGCAATTCCGACGGCAATGCGATTTCTTAGAAATCCGTCGGCATTTTGTTTTTAAATTTCGAAATGTATCAAAATATGCCGTGATTTTGTGCAGCTTCTATGACTTCAACGTAATGTTATTGATATTTAAAAATTTGTGTTGCAGCCTAGTAAATTTTTTCTTCACTTAAACATTTTTTTTGGATTTGGTGTCATCTCAAAACTTTCAACACTACGTTCTATTAACCAGAAAGGTTATGAATGTTTCAGCAATTGTGATGGTTATTTTGGATCTCTACTCTCTCAAAAATTTGTAATTAATACTTTCCGTTCAACACTCTACCAAGGGTAATATTAAGCAGAAGCTTCGAAATGCTGGGAGTCGTACGCAAATGCATATCGATATACCATTCTATCACGACAGGAACTTAGGGTAATATACTTATGCCATTCTTGAATATCTTCCAGTTGTAACTTAAGAATGAAAAAATCTTTAATTTAAAACATAATAGGGATTGTCGAAGAGCTAAAGATTTGCTGTTGTTACTACAGGGTTGTGGTGATATTATTCTAACTTCATATTCAATTTAAGCAGTTCAACATCCACTAGACTGAGTTAATGATATACAGGATTTATATTTTTGGAAAGAAGTGTTTTATGAGCTTAATTAAATTTATGATCCATGCTTTCAATATCTATTCAAAAAAAATTTTAGTATGGATACTTTTGTCACTAACTGTATACTAAAGTAATTTCCATTTATTGATATCGTAGAGGCAATAGGTCTTCTAGCTTAATAATTTCAACAAAAATCAAAATATTTACTAATTTTAAAATTATATATGTTACTAGGACGAAAACCCTAAATTTGAGGTTAAACGATTTTTTGAAATATCTACCGAAAAAACTCTAAGTGCTGGCAAACACCGTACACATATTAGAAACAAATATACTTTTTTAAGATTTTCAAAAGTTGTGAAGAAAGCGATTGAAATTGTACGGATTATTGTGAAGACTTCTCGCCTTGAGAACGTAATTCATCAATGCTCTTTCTTATTAGGCATTAAAGAGCAGAAATACGAATCAATTTACAGCAAGCTAAGTGATCAGTTTTGAAAATGCTGAGTGGAAAATGACAAAAATGTTATCTCATAATTCCCTAAAAGCTTTGGTTGGCAAAATCGCTGTTTAGGATTCACTCATTGAAAATTTATACCAAATTCCTTTTGAGAGTCGAAATATTAACTCCACACGACAATGATTCTTCGAAAATCATTGTAAGAACAATGTAAACACAGTCGCTCTTCATACAGTAACCGAGAAAAGTATACATACACCCTCGATTTCTGCTAGTTCGAGAATTCGAAAGCCAATGATAGTATTTTATAAGTGTACAGGGGAAACCCTGTGTACCAGGGACTTCTTATCTCTACAAACTTTTTTTTGTCCAGATACACTGTTGAGTGACATGATGATGGTTTTATTTTTTTTGAGGCATTTTTTTTGCTGTTTTACGTAATAATGTAGGAACAAAATATTTAAATAAATACATAAATAACATAAATTTTTATCATATTTAGTTCATCTTTATGTATTTGTGTTATCTATATTAAGTTGATGTGATGACAAGCGTGAAATTTCAATAGTGTTACACAACATACTTTCGGTACAAATTTTTTTTTACATCGCAAACAGCACACGAAAAGCTCTCGTACCCTCCATAACTCCGCTTTGAATTGCAAGCAAAGTGCATTTTTGTGTATCAATATCAAATGTTCATATAAATAAAGCGGCATGGACAAGTCGTTATTTTAACTACGGTTGCAACTGCTGCTGCGATTGCTTTTAAAGTCATTGTCGCCAATATCATCATTGTCGGCATTATTATCATCATCATCAACAGTACATAAGTGTCGTTAGAATTGTCCCAGTCATTATACTTCACACTCGATGCTGTTTGTTTGCCAATTAAGTTATGCATTAAAAACTGGGTAAATGGGGCAGTAGTAGCAGCAGCAACAACATCAATAAATGTAACAACATTAAAAGCAGCAACAATTGCTGTGCTAACTTTTTATTTGGTATGAATGTAAGGTCAAGCTAAAGTGTAACAAAAGCAGCAAAACCAACAACAACAATATGACTAATAATGCTAACGATGCTGATGATGAAAGTGGTAGCAAGAACAACAACAGGAGCAGCAGCTGCAGCAGTAGCAAAGGAATGTGTTAAATGTGATAAAAGTAGATGCTTAAATAACCGTTAAAAAGGATAAAAATAAGAGCTGCTTCACCGCCATTTTTATATGCACGGTATATGGCATCATCCAGCCAGCCAGCCAGCTGTATAAAGAATGAGCGCAAAACTTACAACTTTCAGAATGAGGAACAGCAACAGCAGTGGCAGCAACAATAGTAGCAGCCAGCAGCAGCAGCAGCAGCATTTAAGTTGAAACTGAAATAGAAAAGATGCTGCTGCACAAAAGTTTAAGTTGTTGCTGTCACTACTACAGTCGGTGTTGGCGATGCTGCTTTCGATGTTGCTGTTTTTGTTGTTGGCGGAAGTTGCCATTGAAATTTTGTCGAGCAACTGTAATTTCATTTTATTTTTGTGTTCCCAGGTTTTATTTTATTTTATATTAAATTTTACATGCAGTTAACCCAGATTTTATGCAAACAAAAGAATATCCGTGTGTTTTATTTTTAAATGAATTCTTTAGATTGAATAGCAAAAGTAAAATAAGGCAATAAAGAAGATGCCATATTGACAATAAAATAAAAAATAAGAAAATATTTGAATATCCTTTTATGGAAATGTTTAAGTGGCGCACAGGAATTATAAACCTTAGCTTAGATACTTTGACATAACGCAAAAAGGCTGAGCTAAAACTTTAGAAAACAAAATAAAAAAAACTGTTGAGGTGATTTTGGGAATACATAAGTGCAGCAGAAACACAAACTCTTTTGTTAAATGGGTAAATATATAACTGTTGTTATGAATCATTTTTAAGGCATTCTCTAATTTAATCGAACATTATACACTATCTTTCTAAATATATCACCTGTTTTGTTTACTAAGAACTCTTATCTTAGCCGAATTCACTCTGTGCAAAAATGAAATCAAAATGCTGGAGTAACATTGAATGATATCAACTTCAGTTAACTTGTGGTCGTGAGTCATCAGATTTTTAATTTACTGGGTTTGAGGTCTAATGCAAAGTGGTAGTTCAGGAAAAGACAAAATCTATTACAATTTAAGTCACCCCTCCAGCACTAGTCCTTAACCCCCTACAGAGAATTTAAGTCAAAGTATCAAAAAAATTTTTAATACGGGACAAACAGCTGAGAATTTTTTTATTCGGTCTTAGGGAAAATATTTCTTGGAACAACTTTTCCTCAGATACAAAATTTCAAATAAGAAAAGTCGCAGAAGAGCGTTTGTATTCGTGGCGAAATCAGGTTAATTTACCGTTATATCGAAATGGTGATTGTAAGATTTCAATTCAGGAACCTTAATGAAACATCATTCTCAAATGACCTAGAGCTTACCTAGAAGTGGGGCGGATTGAGGTAGGGCTAGAGAGGGCTACAGTCGCAGGCCCCAAGCTTAAGTGCTAGGAGTTTAAAATAGGATGAGGATCTTGTCGAGGTTCTTTGGAGAAACGATATTGGACGATCATTTTTTTCATACATTTGTAGGATATATAAGTTTTCCCCTATTGTGATCGGTAAATGTTTGTTTTAGCTTAGGCCCATTGCTACTTTTTAGCCCCGGGAGTTGAGGATGATATTGTACACTTTATATAGTGTAGAATTTTTATGAAAATTGGTGAGACCGACCAATTTGAAAAATATTTGTATGGTTAGGTTAGAGTGGCGTTTAGTGGATACTTGATATGAGTATTCATCTAATCGCACAAAAACTTGTGCTTATCAACTGCCACAAATTGCGCAAAATAATCTAAGATTCCATAAGTATATCATTTTTATATCAATTTGTTGAGTTCACTCAGAGATGGTCACATATTATTAGTCGAAGAATTGTAGCATGAGGTCATGCTATATATCATTATTCTACTATAATTATTTTGCAGTAAGTCATACAAACATATCTATAAATGCAATAAAGAAATGTTTTTCTGAGTGTATTTTCTAACGATGCCACCGCCATAATAAATTTGATTGTTTACTTTAATATAACTTAATTGAAATCATTGTAGGTTTTGATAGACAGCTCACTGACTTTAACAAATGGATATATGTAAATAAATAAAACGGCAATTCAGTTGTTAAATTGCCTCAACATATTCCGCCAATCAGCGCTCAATATGAAAATAATTATTTATTCAAAAGTCGTGCAATGACACTCTTTATCTGTCAATTTTCTTCTCTCGGCCCCACACAAACTCCTTAAAAGCTGCAGTGCCGTATTAAAATGACAGCAATCAAACGAAATTACATGCAATTTTTCACTAATAAATTATTTATTTATTTCGCAATGTTTGTGAATCTATTTATATAATGGTTATAATGGCAAAATTGAAATTGAATTCATTTAAATATCGTCAAAGCTATCAATTGCAGCAACAAAAGTTGACAGTCATTAAATTGTTTTCATTTGTAGCACACAAACAAATAGAAATATAAGCACATGGGAATGGTAAGGACATCCGTATCTATAAAAATGCCATTAACCCCTTGGCAACGATATTTTGACCATATTTTACATATGCTGAATTTTTCCCATTTGGAAAGTGTTATGGATCAAATACAATATATCTCGAAAACTTCACACAAAAATATTGAAATTTGTTTATTGGTTGTTTGGTTTTGGGTGACCAACCATATATCTTCTAGGAGTATGGTACCTCTTTTTGGCTTATTGTACTACATACTTCGAAGTATAGGCAAATTTACTCCCATTCAGATGGGTTTGAGTTTTCTAAGAGATTGCTAAAAATACGATACATAATAATTTGATACATATACTGATAACAACCACACTCGATTTTTGGGCAGATTAACTCCATGATTCAGTAAAAAAAAAGGGTTAAATCAACTAAGCTATGTATGTGCAATGTTAACTCAAAATTTTAACATATGATTCGGTAAAGAAAAGGTTAAGTTAACTAAGCTTTATGTAATTTTACCTCAAAAACATATAAATAAAGTTAAGGTCCACCCTAATGTGATTATGTATTAAGAAAATTTTCCATGAATTTAACTATGTAGACTTCTTCTCTGTTGTCTGGCTGTCAGTTAATTTTTCATTGCAATAGCATTTTTATAGCCATAGTGTAAGTTTTTGTAGTTGTTTTGCATTTGTTGTTACGGCATACCTACTTAACTTAACGGTAATAACGCTAAAGGACTCATTTCACATGCAAAACACACGTGACATGCCAAATGTTGTGGAATTTGTAGTTGTTGGTGCTGTTGTTGTTGTTAAAATGAAATTGGGTGCGCTAAGGGGAGTGGACTTTAAAAACAAAAACTTGGCTGCCATTTTGTAAAATTTTCTTATTTTGCTTTAACTAACATATTTTATTGCGAATTGTTTCCGTTTCCGCTTGGGACATGGCAGCGAATAGTTTTTCTAAAGGACTTACCATAAAATGCATGGTAAATTAAGTATTTCAGTAACTGTACATTGAAGACCAATTGAAGATTCAATGGAAAATTACGAAAAAATAGCCAATCGATTTAGAAAAAACTTAATTTTTTAATGAGCATACGAGTATTTGTTAACAATCACTACAAAACTATGGGCAAACATGGAACACGGCGGACTATGAGCGAGTTTAAATGCGTCAAAAATATAAACGAAATATATTCCCCTAAATAAGAATTAGAAGCAGCATAAGCATAAAAATCAAACGAATATTTAGGTGTGAGGTTTTGCAAAGACCTAATCCTTAAAAAATTATATTTAACTTAAAAAAAATATGCAGTAACCTTTTTTAGCAGAAATTTGTTATTAAAAAAAAAAATAATCGAAATCGGTGCATCGTATTTTCCGCCAAAGCGTTACAAACGATTTTTATGTGAGCAATTTTATATAAATATTGTGTGTAATTGTATGAACTTTTTGTTTGCTTTAGTAAATTTAAAGTTTTTTGGGTGAAAACCTACAAAATTTCTCTAAATAAAATTTAATAATTACAACTTATATTCCATATCAAGGGGTGACACATCAGTTCTTTGCTCCGCGCGGAAAATATTCAATGCTACGCGGCTGAAAATACGTCCTTTAATGAGAATTTACAAAAAAGATTTATTTATTTTAAATCAATCTATTTATGAAGCTGCTGGCTTATGTGAGTCTACAATTTGAGCTCAATATTAAACAGTTTGTTCAGCTTTCAGGTGAATTTTTCCAAGGAAACTACGCTTAAAAGTCTTGAACAAAAACTTTAAAAATCGCTCATGTTCTACATAAGGTGAGGCTAAAATTCTTTGAGCCGGTTTTCCTTTTTAATGAGCAAAACAAGCTTCATTTTGATTACAAAACTAATTTATTTATTAATTTCTTTTAATGAAAAATGAAACCTCTGTAGCAGGTGCTCTTTGATATGAAATTCAATGTGCTGAAGCACACTGTGACCACCTTTTCAAACTAATGAAAGAAAGAATGATAATATCACAAGAACGCCAAGGAAGCCTTTAAGGAACCCAAGAAAAAACTACATCACCAAATAACTTGGACTCCACCTACATCTATGCAGCATATGAAAAATCGATTGAATTTACGAACGCGCAGTAAATTTTCAACAATAAAAATAAAAGGAAGCAAAACAACAGTCAAAACCCATTCAGTTTTGGCTCCAAAAAACTCGCACTAGCAGTGGCAAAGTAGTAGTAGAAAATCCCATTACAGGGACGTTTGCGTTGGGCTGCCACATCGCTTGCCTTTACACTTCAATAAATTTCAGACTTTGTTCATTTTCCGGCGCTCATGATCAATGCTGCTGCTGCTGCTGCTGTTGCTGATGCAGCTTCTGATGATGATGATGTCCTTGTGCCGCCGCGTTGCGTATTGTAGGTATGTGCTGAACGCAGCAAAATAACAGTTGCAGCAATTGAGCCAAAAAATAATAGCAATAACAAAAACAGTAGCAGCCAGAAGCCTAGCAGCAGCAACAAGATGACGAGGACTAAAACGACAACGAAAATTAATGGAAATTTGGTGAAGGAAACGACGTTTGGAAAAACAACACTTGACGTTAAATCAGTCACAAAAAATTGCATCAGCACTAGCAGCAGCAGTAACAGCACTAAAAGGATCTGTAGGACCATGAAGCTGAAAAAAATTAATGTTTAGGTAAAAGTCGCACACTATTGACTTCTGCCATTTTTAGGGAAAGATTACAGAGATTATTTCTATATTGTTGGCACTACCGCTTGTTGGTTAAATCGCTCTCAGAACCTCAGTACCTGCGCATGCATGAAACCGCGAAAATGGTAAAACCAAGCAAGATAATTTCAAACATAGCTCGTCAGATTGAAAATCGGCAAACGTTAGGTCAAACGTTGTCAATTTTTGAGCTTTAGCGAAAGCAACCAAAATGTTCATCTGAAATTTTCGCCCATTATTCATATGAAATCAGGTCCACATTTGTTGCCAAATTTCATTCGGAAATATTTGCCTTCACTGGCAAAACCTCTCAAGCAAAGTGTTCTCTCATTTCCATTATACACCGCATTGTATAACTGCAGTAAGAAAACTTAAGTATCCTGCAATATACTTTCGCAAAAGGATGCGTCGCTACGTCGGCATTTTTTCTCAAGTTGATTGCGAAACTTTACTTATATATTTAGTTAGTGGGCGCAGTGCGGCGGTGGTGGCATGAGGGGTGCACAAATAAATGCCAAAGATGCGAAGGATAAGCGAAATGCACTTTCGCATTACGTGTCAGAACAAACGAAAATTCCCTGCAGTATTTTTAGGCGCGTCGCATTAGGGTTTGAGCTATAGAGAAATTCGGTCCGGGGAGGGGGAGTGGGGGGCTGTTGGGTGGATTAAGTTAACGACATGACGTGTAGTCCTTTCATTCGCTGACTGCTGCAATTAATTTAGCTGCAAGGCAAAAAAGTGCAGTAAAAAATTTTGAAAATCTCCTTCATCATCATTACGTGCGCGCTTGTCCATCCAATAGCAAAAATTTTTGCTGGCTCGCATGTAGTCGTATAAACGCCTACACATATACTACATTTTTTTTTATTGTTTTGTCTTGAACTGTTTGCTTGATGTGACTAACTGTCTGTCCATCCTTTCGGGCGACAACATAAATTTTGTGCAACCCGAAAAAATATTTGAAATGGCACTAAAAAAAGTGAAAAAAATCTTCCAAATAATCATTGCATCCTCCCGCTTGCTCATCCGCTGTACTCAGATACAGAGTCCACAGTCACATCCGTCGTTCTAATGTACGTCATGTCAAGTTTGGAGCCTTACGCCCTGACACATTCGTCAAGTGATGGATTGCAAGGGGGAGTGACATTTTTATTTCAGTGATGGACGATGCGCTTGATGCTGCTGCTGCTGGTGTTGGTGCTGTTAAATGTTGAATGCATTGGATGCCTTGATATCTAGCAAACAGTAATAGAAAAAATTTTAGCACATTGGCATAAAAACAAAAACATTAACAATCAAAACGGGGGAAGATTAAAAACATTTTCCTTAAAAATAACAAAAAAAGTATTTGGAACACACAATTGCATTCGTTTTATTTCACCAAGTTAAGAAAAATCGCTTTTGGCTCATGATTGAAGGATAATAAACATCAAAATATTGTAAAATGGGGCTCGTATAATTTTCGATTTGATATCTGGCAAAATTTTCTCATTTTCTAAAGTTTTTAATTGGACATGACATAATTGTTGGTACAAAATTTAGTTCACTGATTGTCTTTTTTAATTGCAGTTATTAGTCTGACTGTCCATATCAAATTCGTATTTAAATAATAATTGTGTTAGCTTAGATAATAATTAAAACTCTTAAAGGAGTCCATCTAAATATTTTAACAAGCGCTCCTAAGCTTTAAAGTCAGAACAAAAGTACCACTCAAGAAACGGTCGATTAAGGAGCTTTTTAGTATTTTTCGGAAGAATAAAATTTAAAAAAAGAAACTTTAAATATGATCCATTTTTTTGCAGTTTAATTGGTGTGCTCTAAAAAATATTTTGCAATCGCTAATAATATGATTTTAAGTAAGTCTGTTCAGATTGAAATGATTAACATTTTGTCGAAATAAATAAAGATGTCTGAAAAAAACCGATCCAACCCTTAGAAAACTGACTTTAATTTGAAAACTCGATTTTAAAGCTTATCTTGAAATTCGTTGAACGGTTCTTCATTTATGTTCTAAATATTTTTTTTTCACATTGCCGTGTATCAGAAATTTGATTCAAACGACATTCTTTGTTAACATCTGTAGTGTTTGCATAAAAAATACTCTGGGCAACCCCCTCCTCTACGACCTCTTGAAAATAAGTTATTAATATGAAAAAAGATGTAATCGGATTTTCTTTACGCCTTTCTCTTATGAAAATATCTTTAGTGTTTGTGTCAAAATTCGTCCATCTCTGATAGTCCTTCCAAGCATTTGTACTTGTGACGGAATTTTCCTTCTCACCCAGTATTCAGGTTATAACCTGTATAAATGTCTTATAAGTAATCAGACTTGATGTTGCATAAAGCAACATAATATATGGACGTTTTAATAGTTCTGAAATACCTTCAAACATAACTGGCGAGTATTCAAGATCCCATGGCCTTTGCACTGTTTTAGGGGGCTTGCAGAGGTGAACTAGTGACAGTGGAATTGCACAATTTTGAAAACAATTCTTTCTAATTTTGTGTCTCTTGAACTGAAATTCGCTTCAAACATCGTTTATTCAAAGAACCAGTGTCCCAGTAGATATACATGGCACGATTCCGGCATCTAGTTCAATCTGAGAACTATCAACAAATTGTTCGATGATGACGTCAAATGTTTGAATACAAAATAATACACAAACCTAAATTTGCTTTTACCAGACTGTTTCTCTAGTAAGACTTTAAATATATTGATTTGAAGAATATGGTCATTATCTGTACTGTCTGCATACAAACAGGTAACAAGACATCCTTTAAGTCCATAAAAATATAAAATTGATTACGGAAAAAGTTCTATTGTGGTCTAACCCCTTAATTTCATTATACGGCGCACAACTCAATTTTAGAGGGAGCATCACAAAGTTCGCGTAATTGACCAGGAGGGTAAATATATGGAACTATTTTCCCTTTTCAATGTATTCTCCTTCAATTCCTACAAGCTTTTCAGATCATCCAATTAATTTATTAATTAATCTTTTATCTCTGTCAAAAAACAGAAATTTCGTAATTATCGTCGACAGAAAGCTTATTTTCCAGAAGCTCTTTTTTCAGGTAACGGAACTAACAAAAATTGCTCAAATCTGGGCTGCAAGATGTGTGGTTAAGCCGTTGCAAGTCGATAGCACGCATTTACTTATCTTTATTTTTTTAAGAATCTTCCTTTGGCACAATACTCCAGGAAACTGTCGCCGTGATTTACCCGGCCGATTGGCCGTGAAAATTGTGAACATTTTCGACATCCATCTTACCCCGGCCCTTTTTTAAAATCCAGCTTAAGTTTAATATAGGCAGAATTAATATTGCGAAGATAAGCAAGGGAGAATCATGTCTTGCATCGTTTTATTGTTAATAACTTCGACAGCGGTTACTTCTTTCCACTCATCAAGCAAATGATCTGTCCACCTCAGGTCTGCTTGAATCGACCATGAGATGCTTGTTTATATTGAGATATGCTCCTCTACTGCCCTTCTTTGAAAGTAAATGTTCGACAATTTCGAATATTTACACTCGACGAAGAACAGTGGTGTCTGGGAGTGCTGCATTATTAGCAAAGATGCTTGTAAAAAGATAGGTTTGGTCAACAGAGTCAGGTAATTTTTGTTATGAAGTTGAAAGAGTTGGAATAGTCGATGAAGACTGATTCTTTACACATTCAAAGTACGACCAAACATTCCTACTAGCAAAAGGATTCTTTAGCGCATACGAAGTCACGTAACGATGCTTTTCCGTATTGGCAATCCTATTGATATGTCAATACCGAAATGCTTTCTCTCTGCATCAGTGCTCTAAGGCATGGAGGATTGGCAGCGCAACAATTTATACTGCACAAAGTTACTCTGGCTTAAGTGCAGCATTTCTTCAATTAAATTTTTCTTTGGCACATTAGCGAGGTTCCTATATAACTAAGCGTTGCTAATTATTTATAGAGAAATAATAGTTTTTAGAAGCTTTATCAAAAAAGTCCTTAGAAAATTCAAACATTTGTTGGAAAGAAAAAACTTATTCCAGAAAAAGTTGGTTCCAAGAACGTAAACAAAAATAGTAATAACCTTGCCAAGGACAGCAGACGCAGAAAAGTTACTCCGTACTACAATGTGTGCTATGTTAGAAATTGCTCAGATAAAACACCATATCCATGCAAAAATGAATGAAGGACAAAATCCATTTCCACCATTTTTTTTATATAATTTTTATTTTTTTAAAGTATAAATATATAGAATATTATATTATATACTGTATGTAAATATATATAAGCCATAGAAAATGTTATATGAGTCTGTGTGTGTAGAGAAAGTGAATTACAATTTTCTGCAACTATCTGAAGTTTGTGATGCTGCTGCTACTGTAAGTTGCTGCTGCTGCTGCTGAGTTTTAAGTTTTTCCATTTTATTTCTATAAAATATTGCAGTTGTAGTTGTAGTCCTGGTATTCAACATACATACATATTATATACATACATACATACATATAGAAGTATTTTATTATGTTAAAAAGTTTTTCAAGCGTTGAATAAGCGAGGACGAACAAGCAAGCGAGCGAGCGATTTTCCCAGCTCAGCAGACAAAGCGCAGACAAAACCAAAAGGCAGACAAACAGACAGACTTACGGACAGACTGAACGGAGAAAGTGGTACTGCAGCCGCAGCAGCAGCAGCAGCAGCGACAACAACATCAGCAATAGCAACAACGCCATAAAGAAAAGTAAAAGCAGCAACAGAATTTTATTATCCTTATTTTAGTTTCAAAGTTATTGCAAAGTGGAAAACTCCAAGCAAACGACGACGACGTCGACTATAGCAACAGAAGCAGCAACAGCAACAGCAACAACAACAAAAACATTTAAAGCTACAACAAACAAAAGTACAAACTTAAAGTATGACGTCAGCGACGTTTTCTTTTCTGCTGCAACGTTTTGTTATATGCAGTTGTTGCTGTTATTGTTACTGCTGCGGGATGCTGTAGCTCATACTCTTGTTGTTGTTGCATTTTGCAAATATGGAAAAACTTTGCAGACATCACAAATGCAATGCTGCGCGCGAAAATCAAAAGCAGCAGCAGCGCCAGCAGCAACAACAACAACAACAACAACTAGCACATTAAACATATCTTCTTCTTCTTCTTCTTTATGTGGCAGCATGTCTGCGATATATTTTTGTTGCTGTTGTTGTTGTTGTTGCTGGTAATGTTCTTACAACTGCAATTGTTGTTGTTGCTCCTTCATAGTTAAGTGCTTCAAATTTAGGGCAAATAGTTTTGCTCAAGTTTAACAAAACAACGCCAACAGCAAATGCAGCAGCAGCAGCAGCAATAGTATTAGCTGAAAATGTTGCTACTGTGACTGTGGTTGTTGTTGACGTTTTGTTTTAGCTTAAAAAAATACTGTAAGTAATTCTAAAAGTACATACTTAAGTTTTCTATTATTTTAATAATAAATTTCGAGTAACTTTGTATTTCGGTTTCTGTTTTTTTCTAGCCAAGCAATGATTAATTGAGCGATAATTTTTTAAAAGCTTGTGCAGCTTTTTTATGATTTTAAAATTTGAAAATAGCAGTTTATTAAGGAAATCACACTGTTATTATGAAACAGCAAGGCAAATTAGTGCTAAGCTAAAAAACTTTCATAATGGAAAATAAATATAAAAACTGATCAGAAAGTAAAAATAATTTAAAGTGAAAGTTATGGATGTTGAGCTCACCAGAGTTCTTCAACGAGTCACGTTTTTGTTGCTATGATGAAAAGTAACTTATTCGATTGGATCTATTTTCGTTTTCAGAAATTTCCCGATTTCATTATAACTGTTCAATTTTGTCTAATAGTTGACATCTCATTCTATACTCTCTCTTGAAACGTAAAAAAAAAGACCAATTGAGATTATTCTTTGAATTTCAAAGCCAACTAAAGGGTGATTTTTTTGCTGTTTGTTTTTTCAGTGTACACTTTTTGACACATCACGAGTGATTCGAAATATATTTTAACGCCAAAATGCTTTAAAAAGGTTTGCCATTCTACCGTGAATAGATTTTTAAACGAACAGCGCTTCCTCAGCCTGAGGCACACAGAAAAATGCACTTTTTGGTGCGGTTTGTGGGACAGCGGCATCATTGAACAATACTTTTTAAAAAATAATGAAATTTGAAACCTTACAGTGAATAGAACAAGGTATCGTGCGATCATTACCTACTTTTCTTTGGCCAAAATTGAAGAATTAGACTTGGTTGACATGTGGTTTCAACAAGACGGTGCCATATGCCACACAGCACGCGATATCATGGACCTATTGAGAGGCGAGTTTGGTGAGCAATCAATCTCACATTTTAGAGCAGTCCATTGGCCGCAAAGATCATGCGATTTGATCCCACTAGACTATTTTTTGTAGCGCTACGTGAAGTCTCTCATTTAGAAGAAGAAGCCACACACACTCCCATTGGTGAAATAACGGCTGAAATGCTGGAAAAAGTATGGCCAAATTGGAGTTTACGGATGAACCATTTCAGGCGTAGCCGCGGGCAACATTTACATGATATAATCCTTAAAAAGTAAATGAAAGAAATTTATGTATCGCTCCAAATAAATATTTCATTCACTATTGCAAATTTTCTGTTTTTTTTTTCAATTTTCAAAATCCAAAGATTTTTGTGTGAGGTTTAGCAAAAACTTAGTCCTAAAAAAGGATATTCCACTTAAAAAAATAAACAAAGTAAGTATGCAATAAACCTTTTTAGCACAAATATGTTATTTTAAAAAATAAATTATAAAAATCGTTTCGTTATATTCTGCGCCAACGCGTTACAAACCATTTCCGTATAAGCCATTCTATAAAAGTAGTATTGATATTCATAATAAATGTAGTACTATGGACAAATACTAATATAAGAGTATGAATGCATGCATGTTTACCCCTAACGATGTTATAAAAATTTGTTTTTTGTGCAGACCTATACAGGGTGGTCCGGATCCCATGTGCCATCCGTAATAAGATTTGGTTTTCTTATACACATTTTAGTGCACATTTTGCACACTTTTTCAGGTGTAAATTTATGTTTATTAATACCTATATGAAATTTTAACTGCCAACTCCAATCAATTAATTTGTTTTTTGAAAGAGTTTTCTCAGGTTTTTTGTATAATTTATTATCTGATCCAATAAGAAATTACAGAAAATTATTTTTTTCCAATAAAAAGCTCAACTCAGGAAAATCACTTATTTTCTTACCTCCATCTTCTCACTTTGCAATTGTTTAACTGCTGTCTGTTACTGGTGTTTGGTTAAATATCGATCACTGTGTCGTCACCGAAAAAGTTCGTCTCAAACGATACATCAAGTGAACTTGTATGTGAATTAGTTTCGTTGTAACAGAAGAGTTCAGTTCTGTTCTTTTTTGACAAAAAATCGTCTTAAACGGGTTCAGTTTAGGATAACACATTCTTGAAATAATTTAATGAATACCTGAAGCTGACTGATGGCTCTATAATAAAATGAGGACTTTTTTGAAAAAAAAACACATAAAAAACATTTGATTTCCACCTTGCACAAGCAAACAAAGAATGAAAACGCAACTTGCAGTGGTCAGTGCGGATACAATGCGGAGACAAGAGACGTTGCTGAGATCTTATATTTGAGTTTCATTTGCAGAATTTAGTCTGTTTCTCATGAGCACCGAAAGTTTTAATGAATTTATTTAATTTTTTGAAAAAAATGTGCTGCTACAAGCCAATGTGTAGCGAGCTATTTAAGGATGGGTTGAGTGAAAGAAGTCATTAAGCTATAGAGATACAACAATTTGTGAAACTGTATCTAAAAGAATAAAATTTTATTTTCCCGCTCATGAAGAAAGCGCGTCGGTGGTGTAATGGTCAGCATAGTTGCCTTCCAAGCAGTTGATCCGGGTTCGATTCCCGGCCGACGCACACTTTTTTATAATTTGTTTTTTTTTTATATTGCACTTTGTTAAAAAATGTATTTATTTTATCTAAAAGCTTATTTTTGTTATCGAATGCAAAACAACCAAGTATCTATACACAATTACGATACGAAGAGCTGCGGTGTCCGAGTGGTTAAGGAGATGGACTTGAAATCCATTGGGTTCTGCCCGCACAGGTTCGAATCCTGTCCGCAGCGATTTGTTTTTCTGAAATTTCAACCCCATTTATAATTTTCAATGTTTATTTTCAATTACTCATTTTGTTTGTGATAAAACTGTCCCCTCATGCTCATGTATCGTGCATAGCAATAAAAATTTGCATAATTAATTTTTACTGAGCGCAATTTGCTGTCGCTTAAGTTATGTATTTTTGCATTACATGTTAACTCAATTAAGCAACATTAATAATATGCAGCAGCAGCAACAACAACATGCAAATATTCAACGCCAACATTTGCCAATTTGCCAGCTAACGTGATAAGCATCTTGCTGCAATTGCTGGCAAATCTGCGTAAAATGTCAATTTTTATCAATAAACATAAATATGCGTCTGACGTTGGCAATATCAATAGCAACAGCAACAGCAACATCAACAGCAGCCGATAAGCAGCTGCAACATATGTTGTTGCATTTTGATCTTCTCTCGTTTTTGCCATTCTTCTTCTTGTTGTTGTTGTTGTTATTGCTCAGTTATGTTATTTGTGGCCATAAAATATTTTAACACTTAAGGCCAATATTTCTTCTGGTGATCGTGTGCTGCTGTTGCAGGTTACAGGTTGCCTGCTGTTGATTGTTTGTTGCTTGTTGCTGCTGTTACTGTTACGGCTGCAGTTGCCGCCACGTATGCGTAACATTTGCATTTTTATTGCATATTCGTGTTTTAATCGCGTCGATCTTGTTGATGCGTTGATTAAGTGTTTGTGATAACTTATCTAAATTTTACGAGTATGTGAATGTTTTTTAATTTTTATGTTGATTGAAAGTGATTTTTTATAGCCTTGCGTGGTGGCAAGCTCTTGTGAAAAAGAGCAACATAAAAAAAATGTTGCTCTTATGAATCCTATAAAAAAAGTATAAGCTGCAAGAAAAAAAAAATTACAAGAACAATGCACTGTGACAATAAGAAAAAACTTATTATTTTAAGGAATATTTTCCTTTTCTTAAAAACGTTTTCTTGAAAATTGCGGCTATACTCCTTAGTTTTCATTTTCACAAGCCATGATGTAGCTATAATGGTCCCTAGATTTATCTAAGCAGATTTTCTCCCTTTCCTTTGACTTCCAGTAATTTCAAGATCACTTTCAGGGAATAAAATTAGAAATATTCTACGATTTCAGCTGGATGACTACAAAATTTGTTCAAACTGAAAGAAAAAGTTTTTATTTCTTGTCCGATCTTGCTTGAAAGGCAGTTAATGCCTCCGATGAGTGCAAAGACCTTTGGAAATGAAATGATGACATCAAATCCATCAAAAGTGTCAGATGGGCCATCTCAAGCATACCAGACGATTAAACTAAAAATTTTGATTGTTAAAAAGTCACCGCGATAAATGCAGTCTTGTCCTAAATATCAAACTATAACCCAAGAAGGAGCCCAGTCAGCATTGAAGTTAGATTTATGCTATTAAGGTTCAGAAATGTATTCAAGCTATGGCGAAATAACAATATGATTGTTGATACAACACTTCTTTTTAGTGTTTTTTTTTTAAATTATAAGTACAAAATATCATCAATAATAGAGAGAAAAGTCATCCTAAAAAATTTTTTAGTTCGAACCTCAGTTTAAATGGAAAAATTAACCAAAATCATGTTTTATTTTGTCCATTTTTTTGGTTTTGTGGCGATTTTCCTTTAAAATTTGTGCGCATAATTTCCTTTTCGTTTGTGATGCTTTCTTAATTTTTATTTAATCTCCAGTGCACAGTATCTTATGATAGTTATTTGAATGATTTTGGCCATATGAACTCTTCTCCAACACTCTTGACCTTAGCATTACATCTGTGCAAATGATAACACAAAATAAGCCCTGCACCAACAACAAATTCGAATTGTTCGTCGAAAACAAAGTTTCCCACAGTAGCGTGAAATAGCAGAGATCCAGCTTGACAGCCGTAACAAGCAGCGAAATTTTATCTTTACACCGTTACGAAAATTATCTGCACTAACAACATTTTAAATTGTAATAAAAACAGCAATTCTATCTTAAAGGCTACAGCAACAGCGAAAGACCCTACAAATCTTCTTGAACCCGTAATTTCATTTAATTTGTTGAAAACAACTAACAACGCATTTTCACATTTACGGTACGAGGATGGAAAAATCACCGAATTGGCCAAATTATTTATAATTTATTTACAATTGCAAAGAAAAACAACAACGGTAACAACGGCAAACGTTGCGCATGTGCAGCAGCAGTGGGAAATGAGCACTGCGTTTGCACCAGAGGAGATACTATACTGACAATTGAAAACATAATTTAGTAGTTAGGGTGTTATATCTGATCTAGCCAAAATTTAAATACCCTACACTGCAAAATGAAAATTTTATAAAATGGAGTTCTCCAAAATTTTCAAATTTTGCTTAAAATATTATTTACCCTACAGAATACAATGTATGTATGTGTTAAATTTTTAAACTTTTTTAAAAATAAACAAAGACCAATTTATTCCAAACAATTCAATTCAATTTATTCCAACAGTTCAGTTCTTTTATTAATCATTAATTTTGAAAATTGTGTTACGGACTCATAACGAAATGACTTATCAGATCAGCAAAATAAATGGTCTTTGGTCAGCTCCTTTTGTTTGGCAAAGACGTTTTCTTAAATGCGTTACAAATGAATGAACAAAGTTAATGTACATACCGTGTTGTGTAGGGTATACAAAAAATCAGCGTGTGAAACTGCATGTAATTTGGTACAATTCACCTTATATAAGTAGGTAGAGGTGAATCGATATTATTATAGTATTACTTGTATTATGTAGCTACACTTTCAAAGCTATTGAAATGAATAGGTTTTATTAGAAGACAAATTTGACGTTCCTTATACTCGTAGCAGCAACTCGAAAAATAGTTTAAAAATTTAATTTAAGTTTGTTTAAATATTAAACTCTACAGGCTGTTTTTTTTTATTTCTATCAAAAAAACCAATCAATTCGGTATGATATGCGGTTTCTCAAAACCTATTTATGTACTACGTAGGAAAAAATTGTTGCTTATATGCAAATTGCAAAATTCCACAATTTGCAAAAGCGGCTTTTAAAATCCTAAGCAAAATTTGCTTAAATTTGCATTAATTACAAAAGCAAAAACAACAACAACACAGAGGATATTAAGGGTATTATGTGTCAGCCGGAATGAGCTGTGAGTGCGACTCATTATGGTGCACTTTATAGTACCTTTTTTGAAAAATTCTCTGGCATTTTTTTTTTCATTTGCATCGAATTGGTAGTTAATCTGGGCATAACATGCAACAACAATTTGTTGCGCTGCATGTTTTTTAATCAAAACAATAGAAAGTATGTATTATTGTTGTTGTAAAAATTTATGAATTTTAGTTGAAAATGTAATTTATTTTTTAATTGAAATGGCTTTTTATTAAATAAATAATAATATTAATGTTTACGCAGCCGGTAGGAATTGCACCTACGCTCCCAGAGGGAATCTGATTTGGAGTCAGATGCCTTAACCACTTGGCCACGACAGCTTTCCACAACGCTGCGCCAGACCGTCTGGTTGTGGCTGGGAGCTAAAATTATGATAGTCGTATGATAAAATAAGGGTTAGTATTGCAATTTTAAGATTTATTATGTTTATGATCTGGTTAAAGGATTAATATTATCAAAAACTAATTTCAAAATCGGGTTACCTTGCTGCTGAATAACGTATTTTTCATATCTAATTACATTAACCAACAGTCAAATTGCTGCAAACCGACCAATACCATCTCTTTTATAAAATGGTACAATGCTTCTGTAAACACCTTAAAAAGTTTTCTCTTTGCACTTCTTGAAATATTCAAATTGATTTTTTTTGCCGGCAAGAAAAAATATCCGGAATATTAAGCTATTGGCAATAAGTTATTATGCAGGGAAAAACTTGCCGCAATTAAGAAGAAATTGCAAATATTGGTCCAATATATGGAGTTCAGTTTGGATATCGCCAAAGGCAATTTTTTAAAATGACTTTGTCTCCGAAACCGGATGGCAATACCTATTTTGAAACACTTTGTTTGTTAAATCTGTTGATATTGTTCCAATGAACTATTTCGTATAAAAATAACATTATTTAGACCAATGAAATTAAACTTTTGTTTGTTTATTTTCGGACTCTCGGTCTCTCAACTCTAAGCTCAGTACATTTGCGTAAAGTGCACATGCCATCACTGTTGTGAACAGATTTGTTTAACATAAATATAATTTTATTAAGCTTAAGCTATGACTTAGTAGGCGCAATATAATTACTTTGTCTGTCATGCCCCGCGCAATGTCTCAAACCTGTGGGGTTCTTCTTGAAATTGATCTAGATAGAGTGTAGTTCCACAGCTTATATTGGAAGTTTTCGAAAGGAGCTTTAATACCATCTTCCGTTTCAATATAGTACATAGTGTGAATATATCTTCAAATTTCTTGAACACTTCTTCGATATCTGGGAAAGTCGAAAGAGTAATATCATTATAGTTAAGAGATTCTTCAATATCATTAACTGGTCAGTAGATAAATTATAAAGACTTGTCTTATGGCGCAAATGGAAATCGAACAACCGTTTAAAGTTTTTAACAGAAAAGACGCCATTCTCTAGCTCTTTGCTGTTGACGTGATTGGTTTGCTTACTTTTGGATTAAATGGATAAACCTAAGTTATCGCAATTATACTCGAATTACTCGACGACTCTTCGGGTTTTTTTTAAAAAGCCCAGAATTGAATTCATTTTATATGGAACTTTTCGAAGCTTATGCAAAGCGTTCTATCGAATTGTATTGGTTTCTCCAGGAAGTGTTCTAATTATGACAAAACTTTCTATTTCAACGAACTTCAGGACAACTTATGTTTTTAGTGAGCATTGGGGCATATTCCAGCCACTTCACTTATAAAAAGTTTTTGAAAGGAAATAGTTTAGCCCACAACCGCCTCGTATGAAATATTATTCGCCGTTTTTAATGGTTAAGAAAATTTTGTTAATTTTTTTTTTTGTGCACACATAAGCCGACTTCGACACTTGACACGCCATTATTTTTCATATGCCAAATACTTTTTGACATAATGGTCCAATTACCTTATCGCGCCATCGAGCAGCGATTGGCGGCGATTATTTATGACGGTTGCGGTCGTTGCTTATTGCAGTTCAGCTCAGTACATGAAATACAATTGCGTAAAGAAGCTGCAAAAGGAAAAAAAAAGAAAAACATGTAAGGAAATCTATACTTTTAACAATGTAGTCATTGAGAGAGCAGTTCCACTATCTTTAGGGTATATCGAAAATTTCAGACTTATTTTCTTATTAAGAGCCACTGCCTGAGTATTTGTAGTCATGCATACATAACGAAATCGCACTTCTTTAGTGAGTGCTGTAGATCTCTGCTCAGAGAAATCAACAAAACCACCCAGAGAAGACAAACAAGAACAGCAAATCTGTTGTACATTGTGTGACACATTCCAAAGGGCTTAAGAAAACGCACGTAATGGATGATTCAATTGTCAAAAATAACAGCTGTTATTTTATAGCTAATCACGGTGAGCTTGAAATACATTATTATCGAATCACAAATTAAGCCAAATTTTTTAATTGGAACTTATTCTACAGTGCATAAGGAAACATTTCCCGTAAAAATTAAAATCGGGGACCTGCCCCTTTTGGAGAAAACCGATTTTTACCTTTTTTTTCATATTTTTCAGCTTTTTATGATTTTAGCCCTTTAACTGACGTTCACTGCAAGTTTTTCCGACCTTGATTACGATTCTTAGTTTATTCTGTAATGTATAAATATTGTGTTGCCGTCCAAGTACTTCAGTTTCGGCACTCGTAAAGGTCATGAAGGTCATCTATATACAATAAAACAAAGTCGGTTTAGTTATCCGCTGCGTAACTTAAGAACGGCTGGACCGATTTCATAGATCTCTGATTATTTGGATTTATCTTCGCCCCGCAAGTAACATAAGCTAAAAAAATTTATTTAAGGTGCATATATAGGGTGGCCCTTGCACAAAAATAATTTTGAAAAGGCATTTTCACAAAGACCACGTAATCGATTCACACCAAATTTACACCACATAGCTTTTATATCAAGAAGCTTAGCTTAGGCTATAAGACTTTTACTAAGAGTGCATTTTTAAGGTGTCCTATATACATAAATATACACATAATCGCTGGTGTGTCTGTTTGTGCTTGCGTAACTTCTGAACGTCTTCACCGATTGAGGTCATGTTAGCCGGGTCAGCTCACCGTGTAATCAATTCCACAGGAGAGCTCATTTTAAGAGCTTGAGTTCCAACATTAAACTAAAACCATTCGTGCCAGTGGCGGATTTGCATATAGAATGTAGGGGACACAACATTTTGAGGTTGATGGGCATTTTTTTTAAATTTCATGTATATAACATTTTTTTGGGAAAGAAAAGTAGATTTCATGTATTAATGACATGAGCTATGAAGCCTGGGACACCAAAATCGTAAATCCGCCATGGATCTGCGCATTAGGAGTGATATCGTTAACCATAATCATTGTCAAAAAATTAATCGAAAACATTAGCAATGGCCCCAAAACGATTCCAGAATGATAGTAAATAGTAAATGACCTATATCTGTGTCTAGGTTTATTATATCATATCAAAATTGTAACGTCCAACTAAATCACCCTATATGTATCAAATGAAAGGTAGATGATCACTGAGGAAAATCTAAGCCCAATCCTCAAACTCCATTTGAATTTATACTAAGCTAAACTCTGATATTTTTCGAAATACCCTAAAGTAAATGTTGTAGTTGCTTTCAACTAACGCCCAGCAATGTTGACGCATGTTGGCTGCTGCCGCCAGATTCACATCTGTTAGAGTTGTTGTTGTTATTGCTTTTGCATTGCCGCACAATCGATTATGCTAAAGTGTAGATCGGCTGGATTAGCAAACGAGTCCCCAGACAAAATGAAAAAACGCATAACAACGCAATGCTGCCAAGCGCAGCATGGCGTTCAAATGAGACCCAAGGGATATACGATATACTCGCGAGTATCTGCTGGATGCGAATTGGTGAAAAAATATCTTATTGCTTGTATGACAGTTGTTTTTGCAGCAATTGATAAGTTGTTGCTGTGGCTGCTGCTGTTGCTGTTGCTGCTTCACTTAACTACAAAGCACAATTGTTATATCGCTAACTTTAATCGAAATTTCATCTTTACGCTACAAGATATTGATCTGAATTTTTTTTATTTTTGCTCTATAACTATAGTTGCTTCTGTTGCTGTTGCTGCTGCTGCTGTTGTCCCTTGTTCCTGTATAACTCGCCAGTCACATTCGTAAATTTTAATTTAATCGCTCGGCATGTTTGTCTCTAGCTGTCTACTAGTTGTTGGTTGGTTGGTAGTAGGCCTAAAATTGGCCCAATCTATTGTGCCACTGGATCTGCCTGTTTCATTGAGTTAAAATTGTGATTTAGCTGCAATTGTTGAATTGCAACGTTTCGTTGTAGCTGTTGTTGCTGCTGCTGTTTTTGTTAATATTATTCAGTGTCAAGTATCTGGGAGGCCATCACTTGGTTCTTTAGCCAGCAGCAGTTTACGCAGACATTGCTGCCGTTTCGGCTTTTTCCCATTGATCTCTTATCGTTATAGGAGCGCTGATGATGTGCCAATCTTTGGTTAGACCTGATTTCATTTAAATGCGGTTCAATTAAAGTTATCTTTTATATTAGGGAGGTAGTTTCTAGACTTGACATACGCTGGAGTTATTATTAGCGCTGATTATGTGAGTAGCAAAAATTTTGTTTTGAATTAGATGATGAAGCAGTATTATTATTCTGCAATTTGAGCCTAATGATGTCCTATGTTAACTATGTTTCTATATATATATGCATAAATTAGCTTTAGTGAAAGCACAAGGTCACTATAGTCAGTTATCCCCTATCTTGGTAATCGATCAAAACTTATTGTATCAATAGATTTTTATGCTTTTCGATCTCTAATCGTTATTATTGGTTTCAATATCTTTAGTCCTTTTCGGTGTTGTGTTGGTAATGTTTGACTTTTATCGATATCTGTACATATTTCGAATGGATTTTTATAACTTTTTTTGGTTTTATCGATAGTTTGCAAACATTAGAGTTTGACTAAAAACTTCGTTAATAATCTTGTTTGAAATAGTCGTTTATATACATATGTAAGGGAGAGAACTTTAAGTCGAGAATATTCGAGGACGTTTGTTTAAGATCGGGGATATTCATTTAGTAAGTTTTATCTTATCAAATTATTCCAATGTATCACTGTATATTTAATAGTCATCAAAACAGGCTAAGCATAAATTTCATACCTAAGACATTTTCCATATTAACCTCTTCAAAACTGACTCCACTTAATATAAGATTATAATTTTGGGACTTTATAGCCTTGATTTATGAAGCAATTTTCCGAGTTTGAAATTACTTACTTCAATTCAATCACTGTACTTAAACCCATTTTAGATAAATTGCAACAATCTCTAGATTTTGGTAGATTCAAAGGTCAGAAAACCATTATGATGAATAAAGCATTACAGCCTTTCATAAAAGTTACGTTTATAATTTCTAGCTGCAACGTCAATTCCGGTTTGTGTGTAGCATGCTATTTTTGATATTTCAAATTTAAATAACTAAATTAAGTTTCGTGTAAAATTTTTACTTTCATTATCAAAAATGCATTAAATTTATACATTCATTCACATGTTGCATCGTCACACACGCCATTTTCGGCGCCGCCATTATTATGGTGGCATGTGAGTTGTGGTGGCGGAGTCTCAGCTGTCTACGCTGCATTCATTAATTTTGTATTTTTCGCATTTTAACAAAACCCGCATCAACTACCATTGGCCGAAAATTGGTTGCATTTGTATTAAAATTTATGAGGTTTACATGAGTACTCGCAAGTGGCTGATGCAGCAGTCAAGTTTGCAAATATTGCTGGATAAAAATCTTAGTGTCAGGGTTGCACGAAAATATTCCTTGATGCCGGGTATAAGCTGAAACCAAAAATTATTATTATATTTAAAAACAAAAGATTATTTCCCTCAAAAAAAATTTCATACTTTGAGCCGTATATCAAAAATCGTCTAAAGTTAATGGGCCAATATTGCATTTATGTTCGTGGGCATTATTATCTAACGAAAAATGATCCATAAATTAAAATATTAAAAATTTTATGATTCTGAACTATAGTTCCATGCATTGAAAATATTTCATAAAACTTGCTAGTAAAAATAGCTCTCCTTCAAAATTACCCCAATATTTTCCACGATAACTTTCAAAATATTGACACCAAACAAAAGTTCTACCTGTGTTAACCAAAAGTAACGCTACTGGTTAATTATTTTTGTACAACTAAATTTTAGTGTAGCTCTGAAAATACGAAAATCATGTACATATGCGCGTATTGTAAAGAACTTTTTTTTTTTTAATTTCTGCAACATGGCGGCAAAAATGGCGTGTGAGTTTAATTTTCAATGGCAACAAGCGATCTACCTTTTTTGTTCATTTGTTCGTTTTGCCAACAACAAGTAATTAAGAATGCAACTGCCAAATATGAAAATAATCCTAAAGACTTTATTGCTGTTGCAGTTGACGTTCTTGTTGACTTTTATGCATTTTTAATGATGTATTAAATTGAGTTATTAACTTTTCTCACTCAAATATAAATGTAATCTTTTGGTTTGCCTTTTTTTTTTTGGTTTTGCATGAGTAAGCTGTTAGGGCCTTGGAGTATGAATTTATTGGATACTGTCAGCAAAGTGGTTACCTTTTCTATTATATAAAAAAGGGGGACATATGCAAGCACTAGCTGCATGATATGTTACTTGGTATCGAACAAGAAATCAGTAAGAGACAACACTATCAAAATTAATTGAAAAACATCGCAGAAGTGGATAAGATAAGATTTACAAAATCAAATTTCAAACTTTTTCATCGATTGGTCCCATCTATTTTTCAATTCCGAATTAATCACGTTATTAGGTGGATCAACGATTCCCCTGGTGACTTTCAAAATCAACTTCGGCATTTTCCCAATGATAACGTTTTTTAGAAAATTGTGTCCACATGAGGTACTTAGGGGGCACAGGTTATATCCAAAATTCATTTTCGAACGTTTCCCATCACTTAGCTAAATCTAAGGAAAAATATTAAAAATAACTAATCTAATTTAGAAAATATTTCTTCGTTCCAGTTATAAAATTAAATGATTTTAAGCTTTATGCTAGATAGCTAAGGAGGCTAAAAGCTGTCGTAGAATTTTTTATTATTTTGATCCACTTTATGAGGAAAAAACTTTTTAGTTGTCATTCACCCACCAAAAAAGTGGGATTAGTAATTTTTTCACAGAAAATTTGACCCGAGCACCAATCTCAGTAATTATCACTTTTGAAAATTTTCCTTTTAGTTCTACTTTCGGATATTTTAAAGCGAACAACCGGTAATTTTCCTTTTACTTCTACTTTCCGATATTTTAAGGCGAATAACCGGTTCAATAATCAAGAATTTGATAGCTTTGTCATTAATTTAAAGACTCTGCCATTGCAACAAGACAAGGGTCTACCATAATGAGTTGAGTGCTGCCTTGTTAATCCCTTTGTTGTTGTTTTTGCTGCAATCTTATTAGCTATGTGGCTCATATAGAAATTTCTAATGTTTATTACGATCACGACATACTTGTAGTATTTTTGTTGTATGTAAATTTTACAACAAAAATTAAATCCAAATTCAACCATCCATTCATCCCTCGTTACCCAGTCGCATTGACGCTTCTACTCAGATTATATTACGGATTTAATTGAATCCAATTGAATACCATTGCGCTTTAAGTCTTAATATCTGTCTGTCTGTCCGGACCTATTCTCCTTCCGTTTTTGTGTTCAAGTTTTTCTTTAGATATTTTTTTCTTCCTCTTTGTTGGTAATTTACACTCTTAAGCAGCTCTTCGTGTGTGCATCAACACTTGGCATTACCTGGAGTATAATGAGGCGCATACTCGTGCAGTGCACTTTACAGGGCTTTGCAAGAAAACGTTTTATATGATATGTCAGCTCAAAGATAAACTTTATATATTCAATTTACATTATACAGCGTTACCCTGTATTATTTGCATTATGTACATTCTCTCAGATACAAGCTATTGCACACACATTTGAGCGATTTGTGAATTGTGGGGATTAGTTGTGTTTCAAGTTGTAATTTGCAATAATGCGGTTCTTTTTTCATTTTCTTCTCCTTAGGTTTACTACTTTCAGCTACATTTGTAGGTTTTTTTTTTCTTTCTTTTAAATCAAATCCACTTTTGGGGTCACGTGAGTCTATTTGCAAGACATTTCTTGCATTATTATAATTTTTTTTTTTTTTGGTAGCATTCACGTCTAAATACCAATTTTCTTTTTTTAACGCTTCGGCAACATTTTAATTATAAAGTTTTGCGTTTAATTTTTTTTTTCTTAAAGAATTTCATTTTTCATTTATCGTAATATCTCATTTATTTATTTTCCTTTTGCTACAACTAATCATACGTTTTTTCTAGTCTATTTGCAATTTAATGTGCTTTAATTACCATGCAAGCAATTTCTTTTCCACATTTGCGTATCTATTCTATTGCAATTTGCATATCATTTAAGAAAAACTATAAGGAAATTAAATAACTCATTAAAATGCGAGATTCATTCTACGAGAAAAAAAATTTAATTAAAATTTATATATCGAAATACGTACAATACTAACAATTAGATGCAATAGACTGGAGCGATTCTTTCTTTCAGTTTGAAAAAGTTTGCACACATTAAAGACGTTATGTCCATACCGTTAGTTACATTTCTTGGTAAAAGTTCCTCATTTACAATAGAGATAAGTTATTCAATCACATGACACCATAGCTGAAATTCATTATATGTAGATATATGAGGAAAAACTTAAAAAACTTCAGAAGTTTCTTACCAATTTTTAGTAATTGAGGTGATCGTAACTTTGGTTTTTTATTTTTTTCGATATATAATAAGCTTAATTTTGGATTTCTAGTTTTTTAAACCCAAAATTATCGAATTTTTTTATTTCATATTTTTTTAAATTAAAATTAGTTATTAATATGAATTCTTTTATTTTCAGGTAAAATACATCGGGTCAAGCCCAAAATTTAATGTTAAGGCCGAGGGACCAGTAGAAATTGAAGAATTTCTGAAAAAGCCGTGAATTGTATGACTAATTGTAAAACCAAAAAAAAAGGTCATCAAGTTTTTCCCATACTTTTTCGCACAAAAAATTTGACTGTTTTCCATTTTGAGGAAAAAAATGCATTATACTGGGAAGGCCAAGAGCTCTATCTTTACAACTTAGCACCCCTGATCCATAATTTTTTATTTCCATTAATGGGGGACATTTCGGGACAATTCAGTTTTTTCCACTGATCGCAAATGGATTTTTTTTGGCACTCACCCTCACTCACTTTTCGAAGTTTTTCGTTATACCTACACAATTTTTGTTTCTTTCTTGATGGTTTCGATAATTATCGATTTT
Source organism: Meiosimyza decipiens (assembly GCA_963680825.1). Taxonomy (NCBI): domain Eukaryota; kingdom Metazoa; phylum Arthropoda; class Insecta; order Diptera; family Lauxaniidae; genus Meiosimyza; species Meiosimyza decipiens. The sequence continues at coordinate 129,806,416 of OY804258.1, read as the reverse complement.
TTTGTTGCTTTATTTTTAATTATGACATGAATCAATTCTTTCGCTGTTTTTTTATAAATTATCTTGATTTTTTTTTTTGGAAAATTTCGAATTTTATCGACTTCTTAAGCTTGTACTGCTATCGTTTGTTGATATTATACAGTGGAATTGATTTGTATGTTTTAGGACTGTTCTCAGCAGATTTGACCTGTTCAATTTAAATCGAAAAGTTTCGATTTTTTGATCTTTTTCCACGTTTTTCAATCATTTCGACTTCAATCGTTCTCGTTTTGTTTTCTATTTTTGTTAAGTTTTGATTTCTACTGATTTTCTCGATGTTTGTCGAAAGCTATCTGAAAACTTTTAAAAAATAGTAATAATTGTCAAAAAATATCGAAAATTATCGAAAGTTTACGAAGAAATTTAACTTTATCGCATAATTTTGGAAAAATCGATAATAGTCCAAATCTATCGAAACACCGAAAAACTCGAAACTTTCGAAAAAGTTCGGAAAAATTCTAATGTTGGCAAATAACCGAAAAAATCAAAGCTGGTGATAGAAATAATTAAAGTCCAAAATGTCTTTCATTTTGGATCTAAGCGTATAGAATAACGATTAATTTTGATCTAAAAACATAAAAATCCTTTTTAAAATAATTTTTAATCGAAAAAGAAATGTTAATCCAAAATATTGGATATAAAAAAAAACAGTGAAGCTATCTTAAAACTCATTATTATTACGGTCCCTGCTTTTCACATTACTTTTCTTACAAAATATACCTCTATCAAGCAACAGTTCTCATCAGTACATGCAAATTTATCAAATTATTTTTCTAAAAGGCATAGTATTTTTAAAAATGAATATTATTATTATATTCACTTGCGGTAAATGTTTCAGTTTTATAACAATTAAGGATCGAAGTTAAAAAAAATCGATTTGCAGAAAATTGAGTTTAAAGCTTACGAAGGTGTGACAAGCATTTGAGTGATACACATCATTCAAAAAAGGTTAAAAAGTAGCGGCTTACCTCGCGTCGATTGCTCTTCAAAAGTATTTTGTTCCTTAAACTAAGAATTTTGTGGAACACATTTCGAATTCATAGAAGTCTCAAAACAATATTTGCAGAAGAAACTAAAGGCGATATTGGCAATCGCGTTAAACAAATGTTTTATCTGCAGGTCTCATGGCTGGGAAAAATCTATTACTTCAAATGAGGCCTATCTTTAAGGCACCGAAATATATTTTGGTGCTTAATGAATACATTTGTTTCCTGTTCAATATCAGGTGCACACTTTCTACTGAGTTGTTGTTGTTCAATCATAGAAGGCATAAACTCAATTCTGCTTTTTACTACTCCATTATATTGCCTAAATAGCTATTCAATATAAGCTTTTGTATAAACGTATGGGTGATATCTTCGCATAAAAATCTTAAAATGTTTTCTCATTTATTTAGAATAGTTTTGGACACGGTCCAAACATTGATTACCTCTGCCATGTCATTATGCGATCACATCAAAGGCCAACCACAAACGATTGTCAGTTCGGCGACATTTCAAACGAGATACTTGAAACGTACAAGAGACACATGCGACTTGGAGGCGTCAACATGGTGTTGCAACCATTTTGAAACTTGCTGCACCAAATACCGAAGATATAAAAACCAAATTGCATGACAGTGTCACTGCAGCAGGACGGAACAACAAAAACGCCAAACACCCGAACAAGTCAGGAGCACTTAATTTTTTCATTTTAGTTTCATTTCTTTTTTTTTCTTTTTTTGCTAAACGGAAGTGCAGTGTGGTATATAATTTCCTACAATGGCGTACAACACAATATTGTGCTAAAATGGCGACATTTTTAGGTCTACTATTTTGTTTTCACAATAGGGAGCCTATTTAACCCTATCAAGGCTCAGAATATAAATATTTTGTTTTGCTTTGTTTTAATTCCTTTGCTGGTAAATTGAATTTACAAACTGTGTTGCATGCTTATCAATTCAGTTGTCGGTCGCTTTACGTTCTTTTTTTCTTTCTATACACGTACAACATGACCTACCCTAATGTAAATCTACTTAAGACCAAACAGAGTCACATGGCCGTGGCGGTATTCGATTGTAAAGAAGAAGAAAAAAGCAACCATAGTTTGAGTTGGGCAAAGTAGCTGCCTTAGACTACGCAACCCCCAGCATGCCCTTCTCATTTTGCATGCCTAACCTACCGCAACGCATTACAGCTTTTGTAAGGGTTGTTCTTCGAATTATTACTGTTGCTTTCTTCTTAGCTCCCCCGCGTACGTAATACGCAACCCATAAATTATTTTGTACGACGTAATGGCAAAGCAGGAAAGAAATAAAAATTCATTTCTGTTACGAAAGTTATTTCGCCCTCTTGCGAACACCCTCAGTAAATGGTGAGTGATACAACGCTCAAAAAATTATACGCAAAACGCACGCTCCCTCCTCCTCATTCTACCATGAGTTTCTTCAATAACGCACATACACGAGCGAGTACAACAGTACATATGTACGAGTAGAACTTTGTCAATGACTTCACACGACTTTCAAATGACTTTCCGTTCTTACGTTTTGACATTAAGACGTGCCATATAACGTTCACTGCTGCGTAACATAATGATATTTTATTGTGGGGTGTCGACTGGTTGTTGTTGTTGCTTTTATTTGTCAAATAAAGGGCTTTAAGCTACTGGACGTCATTAAGCTGTTACGTATTGTCCGAGGTCGTGTCGTCTTAAAAAAAATATCAAAAAATTTGGGATAAATTGTTATTTTATTTTTGATTTTATAGCTAAATAAATGGGAGATTTTCTTTATTTAACTGCAATTTCTTAGAATTATGACTTGATTTGTGAAAGTTTATTTAAAAACCAAGACAATCTACAAAATTCAACGAACGTCTAATGAAAATTACGATGTCTCTGCTCGACGTATACACAAAGTATGGCAACTCAGTTCCACTTTTCTTTCACGTATGAGTGCGTAGTGCTTTTTCGTAATGTTTATTTATTAATTGATATATATATATATTTTTATAAAGCTTTCACACTGGCCAGTTTTTATTTTATAAAGCTCTCATACTGGCATGAAAAACATTTCATTCCATTGGCGAAGCTAGGGTTATTGGAAAAATTCCATGCCATCCTTGGAAAAATTTATGGAATTTTCATAACAAATATAAAAATGTAGATACATATTAAATAAAAGGCCATTGGTTTTTCTGAAGGCATTGTCGAGCAAATGAATGCCGAGACCTTTCTTACCACCCCAGGCCATTGCGATAAGGACGGCTGCAACCTTCGCACCGCTAGCTCCTCTGCTGTTTCATTTATCACGTTTTTGCATAGCGTTTTTGAAAATAGTTTAACACAGGCACTATTGTGTTTTTGCTACTTGCTTTTTGCCGTCAGCTGTTTTTCTGCACATCAGGGAGCTTATTGAACCTTTTTTATATTAATACTTTAATATATTTTTACTATCTGATTACTTTTGTTTCTTTGATCTAATCTTATAGCTGATTGATGATGCATTTTTAACATATATACGAAAAAATAAGAGGTCCCGGAATCAAACTGATTTTTATGTGATGTTTAATCTGTGTGGATAGCGAGGCGATTTCGGTTGGATTTTAAATCAAAAACGATATGCATGAAAACGAGCAGTTTTTGAGTGAATAACTTAATATTAAGTAAGAAGATAAGTTTTCGCGATAAGCGCATTGAAAATGTTTGCAAATTCGATAAATTGTTAATGTAAGCCTATAAAAACGAAATAAGTGTTCTTAGGTTAAGACTTTGCTTGAAGTGCCGCCAACCACTCGGAAAAATATTTTTTAAAAGTATATTTTTTGTAAAAGTTCTTTCGAAGTAGTAACTAGGATAAGCCAAAAAACGGAATGCTTGAAACACAAATTCTCGAATACAAATAAAAAAGGTAGCTTAAATGTTCCATAAAATATGTAGGTGCAGCTAAACAGGAAAAAATATTATAACAAAATGCATTCAAGAACTCTACGATACTCTCAAAGATCAACATCGTTATACTCCCCGTACTTCTTTAAATGTCTTAACGATTACTCAACATAAGATCGATCGATTATCGATATTTTTGACTACTCTAGCTCTGAGTACAGAGTAAAGTCGACAAGTATGTAAGTTTCTTTTGTTCATTTGAGCATTTCCTAAAAAAATCTTTTCATTGCTTTTGTTTGGCTATAGGCCGAACCCTGAGCCAGAAGTGATTATTGAATATGTAGCTCGAAAGGAATTTACTACAAAAGTCCTTCAAAAAGATTTTGCACAAGAGAAGATTTATAGAGAAAAGAAGAGTTCATGACATCTCCAGAAATAAGGTTATCATGACAAGACCGCCAGCAAGATGTATACCATTCGACCTCTTTAAATTCTATTAAAAGAGCTCTGAAGTAACAAAAATAGGAAACTTTCAATTTCACAAATATCAATCAAAGTAACTAAAACAGGTTACTGAAAAATATTTGGGAAAATGTTCTCTTATTACTTCTTGATTCACATCTCGATAGGAAAAAGTGTGGCATATTTTCATCTCTGAAGCATCTGATAACCCACATGTGCTAATCACTGATTATGAAAACAAAATTTCCATCTGCCAAGGCTTTAGAATATGAAAGTATTCACCTCTTGGGTCGATTTTAACTATTTCTGAATAATTTTCGAGAGACACTAAAGAAGTGATATACTTATATGTACCTACTTATGATTTCATATCTTTCGTGAAAGTCGCAATTTTATTTAGTGGCGAACCATTTCCAGTAAGATTTAAATTCACAAGCCTTATATGATTAAATTTTAACTTAAATGTTAAAGTATTGAATTCATATTTGAGTCGAATATTTGGATTAAAATTTTTTTTTTATCGCAAGAATATGTGTCACACAGTTTTGATATGATATGCAAAAAAAAAATGCAAACTCCCAACCACAAAATGAGCAACAGCAAAAAATATTGCAACTTTTACTTTTCGGTAATCAAATGCACGAAAAATAGCGGCAGACACCAACAAACAATGGCAGTGCAAGCAACAATAAAAATGTTCGTTGCCCAATTTCGGTTATCAAAATTTTTAAATCGCACATTAAACACGCGAGGCAAAACTGTCAAATACACTAACACAAAAGTGACAAGCTGTCAAATGTCAAATTTTATACAAAAAAAAAAGAAGCAGAAAAAAGAAAAAAAAATGAAAATGGCATCTAATGACAAAATGCTTTGAAATGCAAATTGCACGGAGGCACGCACAAAAATTGCTGCAAAACAGCAGCAACCACAATGATGCCAAACAGCAACAGCAGCAATTGCAACTGTCAAATGTTTGTCAATTGCTTTGCAATTTGACAGAACACACTTGCTGAGGCCTTGAAGAGAGACAGATGATTTGATTGTTGTTGTTATTGCCATTTCTGTTCAGCAACAACCACATGCAAGCTAATATTTTGCATACAACAACAAAGCATTGCAACGCTTCACTAAATCGACATTGTCGCTTAATTGAAAGCTGTCAATTGTTGCGCATGCGCAATGCGTTACCGATTTTACCGCGCTTCTGCAGTTGTTGCTATTGCCTGCCTTCAGCCTGCTGTTGCATGCTACTATGCCACAATGCGTTGCGCAACAATTTGTGCGGGCCAAAATAAATTTTGTAGCCTTATCTGGTCGTCGGTCGGTCGTCATGGATTACCATAAAAGTTGGCAACGCCAACGTGTAATAACGCAGGTCAATTTAAAACGTTGTCGTTGGCAGCAACATTAGCTTTTTGCATGTTGCTGGTGGTGGTGGCATGCTTTATCGCAATATTTAATTGGCAACATATGCGTCTAAACGCACATAAATTGGATCGAGCTAACGACTGATTCCTCCAATTATAAAGCGCGAAGATCTGCTGCTGCCGCTTGTCGGTTGTAAGAAATGTTGCTGCCTTTCTTTGGATTATCGCATCGGATTGCCTTTGTGCGCTTAATTCCTCTTGTTGTTGCTGTTTTTCTTTCTGTTCAATGTTGTTGGTATTGTGGCTGTTGCAACGCTTTGTACGCACGCAATGTTACGACTGACTGAAATGTCATCCTTTCGCGTTTGACGCGTTCACTAACGCATTGCAAGCTGTTGCTTTTTAATTTTTTCTCTTCACTGTATTGTTTCATGTGCTGCTGCTGCTGTTGCTGTAATAAAACAAGAAGTTATGTTGCTGAACTTTACGTTAACATGACATGCGTGGCTTTTAAAATACGGGCAAATGTTTGGTTTGTACTGCAAGACGATGTGAAAATAAAATCTTTTAATTTAGATTGCTGTTGCCATTCTTATTATGCTCAAGATGTTGTTAACTATGGTTGGGATATATATTAAAAATATTTTATAGCCGTAGTTGAACAACATGACTGCTCATATCTTGAATTAACATTCATGCACATTTATGCGAGATAGACGTATTCTTAAAATGAATTTTGAAGTTGGAAAAAAATAAAACTATATTAAACTATACTATCGCGTCTGCCTCTGATGTATTGTTATAAAGGCATAGTAAAAATATGAAAATATAAAAGGCAGACGTCCACTCTGCCACATTTTTAATAACAGTAAATACGATTTTGAAAAAAAAATCAATTAAATAATTTTCTTCCAGAATTTCATTGTCTTCATTGTGTAGCTCACCACTTTTCCGCAATATATGGGGTTGTATATGTCAAAATCGTCGATTTTGGTCAAATTCGTACATAAGTTTTAGGGACAGATTTTGCTGAATATATTTAGTCATATAGTTGAAAGCAGACGCGATAAAATTGTTTATGGCACCTTTTATACAGTTTCAAAGAGCTCTTAATTAATAGCGCAGCGGCAACGCGATAGCAGAGACTGTTCATATTATTTATATTGCATAGAACTTCATGATTTTCAACCCCTGCAGCCTCACACAGAATAAGTGCTTCTAACACCCAAAGAAAGCGCCGATAATAGATTGGACCCAACTTGTACATATCACTATTTGAAGTCTGCCGACTGCCGTATTGTTGCAGATGACAAGTCTTAGATCAAACCATTTGGATTTTTGTGAAAACTCTATGTTCCGGCAGGACACAAGAGACGTAACAGAAAAAAAATTGTAAATTTCTGAACGGTTTTACTTTTAAGACTCCAATTCCCGATTCGACCTGTATTTTGCCATTTTTAGAGTATTTTTAATCCTTTTATCCATAGCATCCTTAAGCTAATGATGTTTAGCACTACTCTGTCACACAATGTCAATTTGATGTTACTGCATCCAATTAGTTCCAATATAACAGCTTTGTTATAGAAGAGAAAATGTAAAAAAATGACCAATATTCTTTCTTAAAGTTAAGACAAAGTGCTCTAATTTGCTGAAGAAATCTTAAGAAGAAACGATCCTACATATGTATGCATGCATTTTGTAGAAATAAAAAATGCAGGACAACGTCTTTGCAATTGCAGTGCTAAATCCTTGTAATCCTCGCATTAGTCTTTTGGTTTTAGAGGAAAATCTGGCAGCAACACACCGAACAGCTCCTCTTCACCACCAGTATTTGCTTTACGAACATCCTGTGACAGGATGCAGAATGCAATACACCCGCACACACATACATTCGTAAGAACATGCACGCATTTAAAGTCGACAAAAAGCAGGCGCCAAATATGTCGAGGACAAAAACAAGGATAACGACAAGAAAAAGCAATTCGGAAGTTGAAGCAGGATTATTTTAGTAAACGCAATGAAGTAGAGGGCAGGACGATGGACGCTCGCTCGCTCGCTTGTACAAACGTTAAAGCACACCAAAAGCAAGGACGCACGATGAAACTGCAAAAAACAAAAACGTCTTGCGACCCAAAACCAATTACCAGTAATGACTGCAGCGCTGCTTGCTCTGGCGATAACAAATATTCTGCATTTACTCATTCACTCGCTTACTGAGTCACCTACAAATGTTTTTGGAATGAGGGGGAGATTGGTGCTGTATGTATATTTAAGCTGCTCGATACTTTTCGATATATTTGGTAGACATATTTCAAATTCATATCATATCATTTGCAAGTTTATCGATATTTTTTCTAACAATAAATTTTTTCTTCGATAATTATTCCCACCACATTGATTGGCGTAGTAAGAAATTTCACGGAAAATGCCGCCAGCCACTATTAAATCCCAATCTTCGACCTTTTCTCTTCAATTAATACGTGAAAGTTTATTTGGAGAATTAATCAAAATATCCTTCCGGGGAAAAATCACATGAATTATATCGATACTTTTGACTAACACTAACACTCTATTGCTAAGAAAAACAGCACAGCATTAAGATTTACGCTACATCTTCCATTCGCTTCAATTCGTGCCATTTCGATGCAGCTCAAATTTTGAAAGGACATTCCAAGGACGCACGTTAGTTGAACTGCTGCGCGCTTTTGCCAGCGCTCCTACCCCGCTTAACAACATGCGTTATCCTCGTTGTGGCTGACTGGCAGGCGGGCTGTCAAGCATTCAGACTTCTGACTGTAATTTGGAAAAGGGGAGCCATATCAATCCAAAAAGTAGTCTCAAAGGAAACTTTTACAAAATGGCGCACACACACAATTTTAAGATTTATTTTTTTGCTTCAAAGAAGGGGAGCAAACGCTCGGGATGCTGTAACAACTGCCAAGCTGGCTGCTGCTGCACAAATAGATTCCTGCAGAATACTAATAAACTTTTAGACGAATATCCTTTTTTTGCTGCGTGCGGAGCCTTGGGCTAGCAAAATGAGAAAAAAAAGACTACAATTCGCATTTGCAGCAATACGGCTCCCCTAGTTTTGAAGTCATGAAGCTGCTGCCTGACAAGAAAAACAACAGTTTATGGTATTTGTAAAAGAATGTAGGGGAGAAAGTAGGCGATAGGTTATTGTACGGTTGCATTTTCACAGTGTTTGACATAGAAAGAAAATATTCTAGGAAAAATCAACCAATGATTTCGAGAAAGACCATCTGAATATATGGTGCATATTCAAAAAGCTTTCCAAATAATTTCATTAAAGTTTGAGGTTATTTTCATATAAATGGATCAAATATTCCTATTTACATTTTCGTGTTTGGTTTTTGTACGAATTTTTTGTATAAAAAAAGGCTTAAGCAATAAAAAGGAAATATGTATCACATATTCACAAAAATCTGCGCTCAAAGAATAAAATTGATAAAAAAATTTATAAAAAATTTGCTAAAATTATCTTTTTTACATAGATACGGATGTCGAAGAAAGTCGAATTTTTGTTGCCTGTGATTTCTTGAGAGTATTCCTTATCTAGAATCCAGAAATTCGATGTAAGCCTCTATTTTTAGTTTTGTATTATCTTATTCGATTATCTCTTCACTTTACTTTCCTCCATCTAGCTTCCTCTTTCTTTTTTTTCAACATCTCTATATCAAAATCTCTTAATGTCTCCTTCATTCGATTTCTGCATCGGACTATCTGATTTCAATCGTTATATCGATCTCTTTCAAATTCGCTCATCTTATCATCTGAACATATTAGTTCATTATTTAAAATATTTTGTAGAGAGGGCGTGGCACTACTCATCAAGCAAAAACGTTAAATCGCTATACTCAGAAAATGAATGAAATGATAATGAAATTTCACTCAAACGGAAGATATGGTTTGTTTTAGAATTGGTGAATTTCTTAAGGAGGGCGTGACACCTCCCATGTAATCGTATGCTTCAAAACGCTATACAGAGAGCTATTTAAGTAAATGTTGATGAATTAAATGTGAATAAGTTTAGTCAAACCAATCAGCACGTACCGTGGAGGAGAGTTACCATTTTAATAAAAATTATGAACTTGTGACTACTTTTACTGTTAACGCGGTGTAGGGTATTAATTTTTTGGGGTGGTCAGTGTGTGCTAGCACAAAAAAATACAGGAACAAACATCTAAAGGAAAAAGAAACACCGTGTTAAAGCTTGGCATACTAGTTTCATCCATTGCTAAATGGAATCATTAGCGACCTTTGAGTCGATGAGTGAGAGTTTTTAAGCTTACCGAAACTAAAAGTGAAACAGAACAAAGCCAAAACAAATTTTTATATTGTCTCTTTGTTCTTTTAACTCATTTGATTACACTTTTTTTGCAAGGGCTTACTTATGTTTTCAATTAGATTTTTGATAAGAAAAATTACTTAAAAAATCTTTTGTGAAATATCACGCCGAAAATCTGTTAATCCTTTTACTGAGTCCGTTTTGGATGATTTTTAATTATTGACCTCATTTTTTTCGCAATTTCGCTCAAATCTATCAATTCTTTTCGACTTGTTTAAAAAACATTGAACAATTTTGACTGGTGCCTTGAGAGAAACACATTTCAGATTCAAATAATTGTGCATGATTGTCGAATCCGAACTTGAGTACATTTTTTTGTGCCACTGAAATCACTTAAACGTTTTTGGATTAACCTTGAATTAACTTTCGTGATGTATAGAATTAATAAAAAACGAAAACTTTTTTAAAGATCTCATTAAACTCAAATTTATAAAAGAGAAGTTTGAGAAGAATTCTTACGTATTTCTTCCATAGTACGTTATATCAAATGCTCCGCATTAAGATTACTATTTTTTATATCCTTTTGCCGAAGGAAGCCTTTTTGTCAAATTTTTGTTGTTATTGTAGGAGCAGTTCAAATGTCTCATGGCACAGAAGTTGTTGGTGCTGTTTTGCTGTATGACCTGCTCGTCCTCTAAAATGAAATATTTGCTATTTTCCCATTGCATTTCAGAAATATTTCCCTAAATTTTCAGCGCGTACACAAAAACAACCGACGCACAAATATTTTCCTTCCGTTCGGTGTAAACGACAGGACTTTGTGTCGTCGCCGTCGTCGTCATCATCATCGTTGGCGTCTTCGTCGCTGGGGCGTCATTTAGTCGCACAGCATCTTGCATTTTACCTTTTCCGCGTTGCCGTCGCATCACGCCTTCACCACCGCCATGTTCACATCCACATCCACGCCTCGACCATCGCCTTCATTTCGTGAATTTTGCCGCTTCATTTGACATTGCAGTTGAACTTCTGGCTTCAGTGCATCCACTACCACTTTGCCCATAACTATAGCTTCTACTTGTTATTCCTAAGGCTCCTTAGATCCTTCATGTCCTTTTGCGTTATACAGAAATGTGCAATTTTTTTTTCGTAATATTTGTTGTTCTTCTTCATTTGTTTTTTTGCAGTTGCAACACCAAGTAGCTTTCGACTTTTGGGTTGGCATCCCCTGCAATTTTACGTCCGGAGAGAGAACGAGTGGATAACATCTAAAGGATATATGAAATGTTTTAACATTGATAAATAGTTTTCGTTTTTTCCTTCTGCTGTATCGTTGTAACGTCTTGCTCGTTGCAGCTTTACAATTTCGGTCTAAATTAGATAAATTAATGTGGGAAATTTGCTAAAAAAGAACACGGCACGGGGAAGAGTGGTTGGGCACTATGTTTTAAGTAACCTTTGCTGTTCCATTAAGGTTATGATTTTCTTAAATACTAAATCTTGTTATTTGATGCTGGAGATGTTGTTTAATTTTTCAAAGTCAAATTTTATTAATTGATTTTGATAGTTCAAATACATAACTTGCTTATAAGTATTGGTATAACATAACTCTTTACGAATCTTCAAATTTATGCAAATCGTTTTATACGTTACATATTATCTCGAAAAATGTATAATACTTTGGATATTGATGTCTATATGCGATTTTAAATAGCGATTAAGGAATTTTGTCATTTTGACAATGTCGATTTATTAAAGTGATATATGAGCAGCGTTCTAGTCGCCATCCAGGGCCACCCAAAAAATTTGTATTTTGACTAATTTTGTGTTTTGAAATGATGTGAAGAGAGCGATTTTGCATAAGAACCAATAATTTAAAAGGTGAGGTGCCAAAAAGAATCAATTTCAAGTAAAAATAGCAGAAAGAGCAACAAACGAGTACTCACATAAGCAGCGAGTAGCAAACTTAGCAACTTGGTCATTTTTTTCACACATAGATGGCAACTTGGCAAATATAATGCAGCTATTTTGATAAAAATGTTATTGAAAAATATAGACTATTTTCAAAGCTTTTGGTAAAAGAATAATTATTTTTATACAGCGCTCTCGATCAACAATTTATTGCCTTAATATTATAACATTAATCATTCGCATTAGTGAAATTAAGTTTTGTTTAACCTGATGAATTTAGTTTTATCGTCAACTATGGTCATTAAGGACTATAGCTGTCAGTCACTTGAAACAGAATGACTGGTGCAATAAAATCACTAGTGATAAATAGCCGCAGACATAACAATATTACTGATGAATTAAACCCTTAGCTATTTGTTTTCGTACCAAAAAAATATTGTATGTATATCTAAAGAGTTTTAAGCTTCACGTGAAAAGCTAACTCTTAGTATTAATCTTTTAATTTTATATTTTACTGGGTACTTCTAATATATTTATAAAACCTTGTAGCTTGCTAACAAAAAAAAAAACCAAATAAAGTTCGATTTTTTAATATCAGCCTAACGATTTCGCATTTGCGCTCTTGTCCATTGAAACGTAATGAAAGACGTTAAAGAACACGCATCGTGTTAATTAAATCAGTTGAAGCAAGGAAGCACTCAAAATACTCCACGTCGATGACTGCTGTAACTGACCTCAGCAAAAGCCAAATCAACAACAAGTTGAGCATACTACAGGCAACCTGCTAATAGCGGCTGCTGGTTTGTGCTGAGTAGCGCAACAGCAGCCAAAAGTAGCGTTAAAGTTAGTCATTTCTTCCATATTTTATCTTATTGGCAACATTGCCGGCGGGAAAATTTCACACTTCCAAGGGCAAAAGGGCAAAATCGCAACAACAGCCAACTGCAAGTTATTTCTGTGAACATTTGAAAATTCTTATTTTCATTTGGGTTCTGTAAGAAACTTGTTGTTCTTAATAATTTTGCTATTTGGCAAGTTTGATTTCGAGTGGAATTTTTATTTTTTTCGTATGCCACAACAAGGAGCCTTGTCAAAATTTTACGTTTTTTTATGTTGCACATATAAATTTTATATTTATATGGGAACATAAAAGCCAGTAAAGCGCATAGCTCTTAAAAAAAAAATTATTTTATAGATATTTGAATTGATTGGGTGTTTCAGCGTAGTTTTAATGGTCAAGACTTACAAACAGCTCGTGTTAAATTTCATGGAATAGATATAAGCTTTAGAATTTAGATAAGAACATGCAGTTTTTCTAAAAGAAGATAATTGAGGAATTGGAGTACACGTGCAAGCGATTCATGAAGTCAGTGGAAGCGGTGTGCAAGTCATGGAGTTTTTTGTATCAGAAAAAAATTATACCAAAAGTTTTTATGGTCCATTCTGCAAATTTATGCTTAGGCTTAGCTCTAAAATGTTTGCCGAAATTATAGAAAGGAGTAACTTAAAAAAAATCTTGTACAAAAAAGGAGTATTCTCTTAAGAAATTGTTGGTAGCAATAGGTTTGCTTCAGCTCAAATACTCGTAGCAAGACTTAGGCGTGCAATGTTCCAGCCCCGCATCCAAACATTTTTATTGAATTTTTTGTTATTAAATATTTTGATAAGTTTTTATTGTTCTTGCATAATTAAACCTATGTTCAAATAAAGTCTAAGTCGCCATATGCTTAATGATTTCATAATATTCTATTATCCACTTTTGTGGCTCAAAAATTGTCTTAAAATTTTTCATGACCATCTCCATTTTCGGTAAAATATGGATTTTATTAAAAGTTTTAAATTAACATGATAATAAAATAGCTATTTTTGCTCAAAATTAAGGTATTTATTGGAAACTTTAAAAGGTGAGCCAAATCCTATCATATGGAGATTTTTCGTACATGCAATGGTGTGTTTTCATCTGCTATAAAACACTGGTTTTAACATATTTTTCTACATGTTGCTTACTTTCCGAGTTTTTATTTCTATTATCAGCCTTACTCAAACTATCAATTAAAAATAAATTAAGTGGGAAGAAATTACATTGAAAAATACAACGCTGCCTCCCGGACGAACTTTTTCGTCACAATTAATATTGTATTGTTTTTCGTCACAATTAATATTGTTTCTGATTACACTTAAATCGGGTTAGCTGATGGTATTGACCCTGAAAATAAAACTGACAAGATAAGAATTTAAATGCGTGTTAAACCAATTGATTGAGAGTACAATAGCGGCTGTATAAATAAAGGGGTATTTTCACAAGTGTTTTTTTTTTTATATGAATACAAAACAAAACTTCAGTTTTTTCTACAAAATGTGAAAGGATCAGCAACTAGCAACACTTAAATAGTGAGAAAAATACTTTTATCATAATTAAAGTAAAAGCGTCGGTGGTGTAATGGTCAGCATAGTTGCCTTCCAAGCAGTTGATCCGGGTTCGATTCCCGGCCGACGCACACTTTTTTTAACAAAGCCTTATGATTTTTTTTCTCTTAACATTGCTAAAAAATAGTAATGTGACTGCATTAGCATTTTCAAGCGTTTCGCACATATTGGTCAGATTCAAATTTGGCTAAAATGAGTGTATTTTGCAAATGCTTAACAACAACATACACATTGGTTGCCCCAAAATGGAAATGATGGAGAAATAAGTGCACACACATTGGTTGCATCAGGTCGTGTGTGTGCAATGCAGCATAAAATTGGTTTCACATCGTCCAGTGAACTTTACTTGCACTATGTGCATCATACGCTGCTGCCACTTAAACGCATTTTCAACCTGACCGAAGCGTAAAGCGAACGCGCGTTGCTTTGATCGATGATATCTGACGGCGCGTAACAAATCGTTAAGCTGCAAACGCAATGATGCTGCTGCTGCTGCTACAGTGCAAAATAGTCAGTTGCGTTAGTTGCGCATGTTTGCAATTTAGATAAGTTAACCCTTAGTTGTCGAAAGAGTGCAAAAATTTGTTGAAAAAATCATTTCCGTTTTTTAAATTGAATAAAGTAGAGGTTTTTCTGAAAAATTATATGGGAAAAGTTTACATAGAGCATTGAACATAGAAACGAACGATGTCTCTAAATGAACTCGATTTAGATATTGAAAAATCAAGAATTTATTTTAATTTTTTAGAAACGTTGGGAAGAAAAAACACGACACGGGCGGTCGTATTTTTTTTTAATCAATCGAAATAAATTTTAATTTTCTAAACGTCTGCGATTCAACGCTTGGTGAAGTAGTTATCCTAGTAGCAAAAACACGTCTTATAGTTTCTTTACCTTACAAATACTTTATAAAGACTGCGTTCCCAGACAGATTCCCATATAGACATTGTATTAAACTAAACGTTAAAGACAAATAATATATCTCTCAAATTTGTCTTGGTAAAGGGCCTTAAAAAGACAAAAAGGTGTACAATATAGAGACAAGATGCGTAATGTCTTTCAAGTGATCTTAATGTTTAAAGTATAAAGACATACACGAGAAATGCAGCTTATGTTATGTGCTTATTATTATTTTATAATGTTCAGTATAAAGACACAAAACAGAAATCTACAGACTTGATATTTGTATTTCTAAGTTATGTTGACAACTTAGTCCTTTAAGAGTTAAGAAACATCAGTTAATTTTTTTTATGTACTCGTTGCTTCGCTGAAAACATTTATGGCATTTTGGTGCGATTATCTTGATAGGCTCTAACATGCGGAATTGCGCTAGGAAAAGATGAACTTTTGAACTGCATTTGAAAGTGGAATGAAGAAAAAAGCGAAACAGGTTTAATGGATCGTTTTATTAAGGAACTGTGCTTGATGTAGATGACTGAAAGAAGCTTAGTTCCATGGGAGTGCTTTTTTCAACATTTTTGGGTTAATTTGACAATCAGCAAGAAACTAATTCTCCAGTATGGTCGAAAATTAAATTTTAAATTTTTTAAGCTGTTGTTCAGCAATGAACCTTTGCAACTCATTCGCTTTGGAGAATATAACGCCTGGAATGTACTTTTACTTTACTTAATTTATAAAAAGTGCGATTACATTGCACCGCTGAGAGAAGGTCTGCAATCGAACATAAATTTTTTAAAATTTTGTGCAAAGATTTGAACTGCTAAGAACAATTTTACTAATCTTTTATTTACCAACATTCAATTTACAGATACTTTGAGACCATTTGGTGCACTAATAGAACTGCTACCCAAGCAGTCAAAAGTAAAAGGCTCCAGAAACTCAGTACCAGCCAAAAGAAGTTTCATTTCAAACTCCTTCACCAAACAGAACATTTTTAAATTATTGAAGAAAAATTATAATTTTAAATATACTTGAATATTCATAATTTTTTATGTAATTGAACTTCTGCATAACGGAAAATCGCACTTTCTACAGCTGAAGGTCATAAATCCAATAACTCAAGTAGTAGAGCATTATGTAATTCAGATCAAATAAAATAAAACTGATATAATTTCCATGTGAAATTGATTTATTTGTAGATGACTTGTTGATGAAATGATCTTAAAAATTCAAATACCTTGTACCAAAAAGAGGTCCTTACATTTCAATATCTCATTCAAGCAAATTTATAGAATTTATAGGCAGAGGAACAAACCCCGAGGATAGATACAGATTTTCAAAGACGTTAAAGCAGCTGAGGACACTTTATTAAACTTGAAGTCATGCCAAGGAACACTAGTAACTCAAATATTGTCTCAATGCATTTAAGGAAAGAAGCCTTCATACTTATCTACTCCGGTCAAAATCTTAATTTTCACGTTATTCACTTGAATTGTGTTAGCAAAATAATGATACTACCTATAGGATTGATATTTTATGTTGCAGACCATTATAGATCGGCCCTTTGTGTATATTCACAACGTACTTAATTATTAAATTAAAAAAAACAAAAAATAAATGAACAACATTTCATTAGTTACATTAACGTACACTGCGCGCAATGTTCCAATGACGCTGCTGTCCTGTGATATGATGTCCTGTCCAATCGCTACATTCATTAAAAGAACAACTCATGTGTACATTTTTCTAATTAAAAATTGGAAAATTTTTCATCATTGAACAACGTACCATAAGCAGGAATGGGCACGAGTACCTGTACTCGTGTGTACAAAATACTCTTTGCTATACACAAGACAGAGAAATGCATGTAAAAATGAAACAAATGATAAAAGGAATGGATGATATATCGAAATGTAAAGGAAGTAGGGAGGTCATCATCGTCGTCGTCGTCAATGTGACAGCCGATAGTTTTGAATATCTAAAAGGAACCCTCAGGAGAAGGATGCTGTTTAATAAAACAGTAGATGAACTCCTACACAACCAATGAAGTAACACAGTTGATTTGGGTGATGTTGTTAAGGATGTAATAACATGTAGTACTCATACTATGGAACAGAGATACCTCAAAGCAATTGCTTACGAGTAGTACAGCAAAAAATTGCAAAGGAAAAATTGAATTTTTTTTTCCAGCTTTCTATATTGCTGTTAGAATTTTTAGTTTTTGCATATGTGATCATCATATGAAGATGGCATTCTAAGGGTATACTTCTCCAACTCTATTAGAGTTTGAGTCTATGTATAAGTCACAGTGTGGTTGTTGGCGGTGTTCATGTTTACTGAAGCATAAACGTTGATTGGCAGGCCATCTGCCCATGTCAGTCAAAGGATTTTTTCAATTTAACTAAAACTGCATAAGTATAGTGCATGCAAAAAAAAGGTAAAAAACGAGCACTTAAAATAAAAAGTATAATAAAAGGAAAAATACAAAATATTAGAAAGTCGCAGTGACAAAAAAAAAGAGAAAGCATGTTTTATAGTTGCATATTGTACCTGTATAAGCCAACAGTCATGCCTGCCATTTGCAGTTAAATTTTGAAACTAATCGAATTGAGCTGTGAGTTGAAAGTTTCAAGTTTTGCTCTCCTGACAAAAAGGTAAATGGGAAGCACAATATTATTTCCATGAAAATGCTTTTAATTTTGTGTACTTATATGAGTATGTTAATAATACAAACACAAAATATACAATCATGTTTGGGAAATTTTTGGTTTGTTTGCAATTTAAATTAGAAATTGAAATGCAGGTAATATTGCCAACAAAATGGGTTTGAAAGAAGAGTGGAAAAATTTGCCCACCAAGAACATCCAAATGAAAATATTTTTAATTTGAGGAATAGTTCTTTAAAGGGTCCCGTACAAAAAACTACACACTGAAGGATACATACATATATACATATAAGAACATACATATATAAGTACATAGTATGGTGTGCCAATGAAGTCATTTGGGAAATTGATTACTCGTTAAGAGAAGCTGAAGGATAACTGTGGCTTTAATTTAACTATCTCTAGTGTAGACATATTGACTGGTATATACCGGAAACATTTTAAAAAATTTGTTCCTTTCCATATTTGTAAGAAAGTATTTATTGCATATGTGCTCAATGTGCTCTATATAAGACTTTTTAGAAAAAAAATTATGTCAACTTCATTAAACCTGATTTCAAAAATGAAAGATTCCAATCAAAAAATGCCAGTCGGCTTAAGATACTCGTAGAGAGTGTAAAAAGACAAGGAAGATTTTCTACCAAAAATTTCATTAATTATTGAGTTACCGATAGATTTTCTTTGTCTTTGTTAGTGCTTGCCAAGAGATTAAAACGAAATCGCATACCCACACCTAAGTACCTACAAAGGAAGATTAAAAAAAAGGCATACGCCAGAAAAATCGTGAAATCACTAATGCTCAAAAAATTCGGCTGCTTCTACGACAACATTAAGGATTTTGATGATGATGATCATGACGTTGCTGTTGATGATGAGAACTGATTCCGGCATGAGCGTAAAAACGGCAAACTCTTCCTTCCAAATTCAACACAAAAACCAGGACGACAAACACAATGACATTTTACTCGTTATCGTAACGTAGGGTTTTTATCCTAAAAATATGCTGCGTATTTTTGTGCTTAAGCTAATATTATGCAGCAAAACTAAAAAGTACAAAAACTAACAACAACGATAACAACAAAAAATGAGCACAAAAAGGATATGGCTGATGCTTTCAAAGACAAAAAACTACAAATGAAAGGATAAAAAAAGGAGGCAGGAGCTATCGATAGCAAACGTAGCGAAAGGAAGCGACAGGAAAACATCAAAAATGGACACAAACACACCATCCCCACCCACACAACCGCCGTGTTAGCTCAATAAGCAAACACACACGTGCATGTGCACACAATTTCGTTGCAACGACAGAGGGCGCCACGGTTGCATAAAAATTTTCTTGTGAAAAACTAAAAAACATTTTCGTTCGTTTCGGCAACAAATTGTTGTTTTACTGTTGTTGTTGTTGTTATTGCTGTTGTTACTGGCGGCAATGGCGACGATGACGTCCAAAAAACCGGCACACAAAAATCGACATTCGACAAACAACAACGAAATATTTTCAACTACAACAGCGATGCGCCATTTATCGGCTCCAATGCATGCGATGAACCCACGTGACCAACAAAACAACCCACATAGCGCTGCTGCCACCATCATAACTCTCCCCTCCCCTCCTCCAGAGTAATCACCCATTCTACGAGGCAACGCACTGTCAGTCACTTTGTGAGTGCATCGAAGCTCAATCGCCGTCTATGCTCAGTCGCTCAGTTACTCAACAGGACACTAGCGACTATTGGCCAATCATAGCGAATGCAGCTTTTGTGTGGGCGTGGCCATAATGCAACCCCCTGCTGCTGTGTTATGCTCTGTGTTGTGCTGATGCAGGTGGTGCAATCATTCACCACCAACACCATCATCAGTAGCAGCACCACCACTAACAACAGTAACGTGCATCACCCACGTGCAGCGTACAGCGTAGCCATAGTAAGCACAAAGCAAGGACAATCAGGACATTTGGCTGCATGAATTGAAAAACGTATTGGCAAACTATCGGGTTTTTCCAATTCACGGGATATTGAAATTCATTGGCTTTTACTTGATTGAGTTGCTGTGTATTTAATTGTAAGAATTTCCTGAAAAAAATATTATTAAACAGTAGAAGCTATTAATATATTATAAGTTCGAAAGAAACAAGATTACAACAATTACAACAACAGAGAAATCCCCACCATAAATTCGATATCGATAGCAAAAAAAAGTTTTGCAACTAACCAAAAGCCGATTCCAAAAATCAAACAAGAACAGCATGAGCACAGAAATAAAAGTACAGCTTTCCTCAATATGCGCATTGTTGTTTTCTTATACGCTTGCTTCGGTTTTTTTGTTAATTTTTTTCTAAATGATGCAACAATAACAATATTCAATAGCCCGTATACAAAAAAAGCCACAACGATAAAAATGTGCGTAGCAGTACTGAGTGCATGTGTTTGTCGTTTTGGTTAATTTTCTTAAGAAAAACTACGTGTTTGTTGTAAAGAGCCAAAAGCGGCTCATTTGTATTTATTTAGCCATCGCTGATTTAGATTTAAGTTAATGAAATTCAACGAATATTTTGCCGTTTTCTCATCTGACCCATGGAAGAAACGCCAGCATACCATGAGAGAAATTGAAATGTTCATTAATAGATCAAACATCTGTCATATTAATAGCTGCAAAATTTCAATCGAACTCTGTCAAAAAATTTATTTTTTAAGTCCTGCTGAACGGCACAAATCTTTCACTGTGTTAAGGCCGTACACTGGGTATATATGGCATAGGTATTGGTGCTGGTGTTGGTGGACAGTAAATGCAAGGCCTTGCCAAAAACTGACAGGCAATCGAGAAAAAAAGCAAAACAATAAAACAAAAATTCGTAATCGATGGCTAGAAAAGAAAAACATGCGAATTGGCGGCGCCCCCCACGCTGAAGACAACGACGTTGATGATGATGGTCCCACACGTAGGTTCGATTGGGTGCAGCAGAATCGGCAGCAATAGCAGGTGTGGAACGCAGTGCGGGTGATGAAATGCGTTTTTTAGACTCAAGCATGAGATATTTTTTTTTGGTTTTGTTCTTGAATTTTTTTTCTTTGTAAGGATTTTATTTTCAGTTTTTGTCCTGCAGCAAGTTTTCGGTTGGGTTTCATCAATTTTCCGTAGAGAAACTGAAGGAATATTTTATATAAAAAAAAATTTGTTTTCATTTTTTTTTTCAATTTTATTTTTGTCTCTTTTAACATTTCATTTGCTTCGTTTACGTTAGGTTTTAACGTTGCACGTCCTATGCACTACTACATACATACTACTCCATCAATGTCCTTTGGGAAAAAGCTGCCGTTTACTTTTGTGTGCTTGTAAGCATTTCTTGTTTTTTGCCCAATATTTGTTAGTGTACATGTGTATGTGTGTGAGTGTTTATTTATTTCTGTGTGTGTATGTGTGCGTGTGATCACTTGTGTTTGTGCAGTGCATTTCTTTATCCTGCTTTTCGTGCGTTGTACACATTTTTCATTTTACTTCAAAACAACGTTTTTTGTGTTTTCCTATTTATTTTTGCTGTTGATATTTCTTTTTATTTTGGGCATGGGAGTCTACTGTATGTTGCGCAAATTTTTGCTCAATTTTTTGGTTTTTCTTATATATTTTTTTTTATTTATTATCCTTTTATGTTTTTTATATTTTTGTTGTGCATGTTTGTGCGTTTTAGGTATTCTTGTTGCCTGATTTTTCCTTCAGTTTTTCCTTTATATTTTGAGAAAGAAAAAATTAAAACTGCACCTATCGTTGAGTCACACCTAATAAATTGAGTCAGGAATTAAAATTTTTAGGGCGTCATAGGCAGCTTTTTGATAGTCTATAATAAATAGTTAGTGCCAGGTACAGCAAAGTAAAGAAAATCTGTGAACAAATCCTGACAGATTGAAATTACATTTCTAAGTGTTACACATGCCCAAAAAGTTACCATCTATCATAGCAATGTAGATAATAATAATAAGTCCAATGATGTCCACGACGAACTTCATTTTAGTTAGAATAATTTTTTGCAGAAAGCCACCGCACAACTGAAAAGCAATTGATAATGAGAAAATATTCTCTTTAAAGTTAAGTACAGTGAATATGATAACATACGAAAAGTGGATATAAGGACTGTCCCAGAAAAATCTTGCGCTTTGTTTTTTTTCTTATAAAAAACACCCAGTAATTTTTTTGATTTTTTTTCGTTTTTTATTAATAATGGCTAGTGTTCAGAATATAAATAACTAAAAACTAAGTAACAATTTTTTTTTCTATAAAAATTTTTTACTTTTTTCGTAAGGCCCTTCATTAAATTTTGTCCAGTCGTTTCATCGACAGTATGGTGCGATTTTTTCCACTTAAGTCTGAAGTCTTGTGGATTTTTTGCAGTCTTACCACTACTTCGAAAATCTTATTTCATTAGAGCCCAATATCTTTCAGTTGGGCGAAGCTCTGGGCAGTTGGACGGATTTGCTATTTTTGGTATGAAATTGATCTTTTTACTTGCATACCATTCCGTCATAGCTTTAGAGTAATGAGAGGTTGATAAATCTGGCCAGAACATCACTGTACCCTCATGTGCACGAATAAATGGCAGAAGACGTTTTTCGAGGCACTCCTCTATATAAACTTTGGAATTGATTGTGCCTTGCGTGACAAAAAATCTGCTTCTGAGACCACAGGTGCATATGGCCTGCCAAACCATATATTGCTTCGGAAATTTCGAAATTTATTTTTCTTTAAATATACTAGACACATGCCTCTTTTTTGGTGATGTATAATATTCGTGCCCTGGTAGCTGCTTAAAATCTGCTTTAACGTAAGTTTCGTCTTCCTTAACACAGCAATCAAATTTAGTCAGGTACCCTTCATTCAATTTTCGGGCTCACCTTCGTCGCTACCTTTGGGTTAGAAAATTCTGGTTTTCTGCCTGGACCTTTTTTTTTGTGAAACAAGTAGACCCTTCTTATAATTAGAAATAACCGTAAAGACAGTTTTTTCTGATGCACCAACTATTTTTGCTATAGCTGAATATTTTAATTCTGAATTTGCAGGCATGTAGACAAAATCAGTTTGCGGACTTTTTGTTGCTTGTTAGATATCTTTGTCATTAAAAGTGCTATCTTCAAGTGTTATAAAGGGTGTTTTTTTTAGAGGTATAGAGCTTCGAACTGAAATAAAACACAAGAAACTCGTTTTAATGTCCATCAATTTGGCTTTATTGGAAGGATAATTTTATGCCATTAATGTTTAAATATGATTTCGATCATGTGGCGGCCGCGGCTGGCTCGAATAAAGCCAATTCTACAGGTCCAATTTTGAACCACTTTTTCAAGCGTATGGGGCCGTATGTCGGCAATAACGCCACGAATGTTGGCTTCCAAGTCCCCTAACGTTTCTGGTTTGTTGGCGTAGACGAGCGACTTCACATATCCCCAAAGAAAATAATCCAATGGTGTCAAATCACACGATCTTGGTGGCCAATTGACAGGTCCATTTCGCGAAATTATGCGCTCATCGAATGTTTCTTTCAATAAATCGATTGTGACGTGCGCTGTGTGGCATGTAGCGCCGTCTTGTTGGAACTACAACTCATCCACATTCATGCCATCCAATTCGGGAACAAAATAGTCGGTTATCATGGCTCTATACCGGTCTCCATTAACGGTAACTGACTCTCCAGCATTATTTCGGAAGAAGTATGGCCCAATGACTCCACCAGCCCATAGAGCACACCAAACAGTCAGTTTTTGTGGATGTAATGGCGTCTCAAGGGTCTCATGTGGATTCTCTTCACTCCAAATGCGGCAATTTTGCTTGTTGACGTAGCCATTCAACCAAAAATGAGCCTCATCACTGAACAAAATTTTGCGATGAAAATCAGCATCGAGATCAATCTCATTTTCGGCCCATACACCAAAATCACGACGCATTGCATGGTCTCGCGGCTTTAATTCTTGCACAAGCTGGATCTTGTAAGGTCGCAAGCCAAGATCTTTGCGCAAAATCTTCCATAAAGTTGATGGACAAAGCTCCAATTGCTGTGCACGGTGGCGAATCGATTCATTCGGGTCCTCTTCAACATTTTGCTCTACAGCGGCAATTGTTTCTTCGGTGCGCACTGTTCGACGTCTCTGCGGATGCGTATTATCACATAGAGTAAACGTAGTGCGAAAACGATCCATGGTTAACCGAATTAATTGCTCTGATGGACGATTATGTCGACCATAAAATGGACGGAGCTTGCGGTAAACTTCGCGAACTGAACCATTATTTTCGAAATAAATTTGCACGATATGCAAGCGTTGTTCTTTTGTCAACCTGTTTATGATAAAATGGCAAACCAAACTGAACATAAACGACATTAGAGTTGCCAGATTTGACCATAAAATGCCAGTTTTATCTCTATTCAAAAAACAAACCTCTAAAAAAACACCCTTTACATCATATTAAACGTCACTTTATATAGAACAAATATTGTGATAGATAGGACGTATTTTTTCCAGATCGCTAATTTATGCACAGATTTATTAAAGACACAAAATCTTTCGTTTTTTTGGTTTGGGAAATAAAAAAAAATTATGAAACATAAATTCAATGTTCCAAAGTATCATTATCTCTATTTTGGTCGTCATACTCATCACAAGTGTCATCTTTGCTGCAATTATCACGATTTTTGTATTCATTGCATATATTTATTAACTCCTGAAGGTCTGTAGAAAAAATCTAATAAGTCTGTGAACAATTTTCGATCTTATCATGTGAATTTATAGTATGTTTTCATTTAATTTAGATTTGTGAAATAAAGTATTTATGTAAATATGTAATATGAAAAGTTTCTTTAATTTGTGTGAAGTGAGCTTTGTGGTCTTTGATTTCACTAAAAAAGAAAACACTTATATGTTATATAGTTTTGTGAAAAGCACAACTAAGGATCTACCACATTGTTATCAAAATAAGTTCTAAGCTACACGAGTAGCAAAATACAGGATATCCGCCGGGAACGCACTACTACTTTGATTGATTATAAATTTTGATGAAATGTAAGAGAAAGGATCTAACGTCGATAGATTGCATTTAATGTTGGAAATGATGTACGGAATACAATTTCAGATAAATGCCCGCTTCTACTAACCTCATTGACCACATTTTTCATTATATTTTGACACATTTCATCCGGTATTTCATAAAGTTCATTGCGAATATATAGTTTGAGTTGCTCAAGGGTTTTTAATTTGTTTGCATAGTTCTTGCTGTCAGATATCGTCACAAAATAAAAGTCCGGAATATTCAAATCCGGCAACGTGGGAAAATAAAGATTAATTAAAGGCTTTATCATAATTTGAAAGATATATGTCATATATGTGGAAAAATATCTAAATTATGATTACTTATTGTTTCACACACAAAAACAATGGCGATGCTCTTTATTATTTGGCATTAAACTATTCGTTACTTTGAATCATATATAAAATCACTTTAAATCAATATGGATTGCTTTTGAAATAGAAATGTTGTTTCGCTTCAAAATATTTTCTGCTTTGGCGCTTAATCATAAGCGCTTATGGTTGAATCAAACATTGATTTTATGACTAAGTGTAGTAACAGATCTCATTAGAAAACTTTTGCTCCAACTTTTTATTTTAATTTTCCGTTTTTATGCCAACTTTTAAGTTTTCCCAGGTGCTAGTGTGATCTGTCTGGACAAACACGAGCTTATAGCTCTCAATATTTTCCAACATTATGTTGAAAAACACCTTCTCCATAATTGACAAGAGATTGTTATAAATTATGTTTATTATCTTTTCAAGGAAAATAGCGATGAACAAATTTAAACTTGTTTTCATAAACAGAATAATGCTGCAGCTGCTCTATTTAAACTTTAACTATGACATGTCCTTGAGCTTAAATCCTTGGTGTTGCTGCTGACTCGTCTTCTACCACGAAATGCAACAACAACAACTATTTCTTTATGTTCCTAACTACCGTTTTTCCGCAGACTTTTCACTGAATTTTTCTTGTGTTAGCAAAACTTTTCTTTATTCTTTATGTCTGTGTGCATATCAGGCAGTGTGTTTGTGTATGTATGTGTTGAAAACTTCTTCGCCGCATATTTGAATGAACGGGATCAGTGTGTTATGTTACTAATATATAATATGTACATATATACAAATATATATATAAAATTTAAATAGCTTCAGTTAAAGTATGCAGTTATAGCGCAATAGCAGACGGATGTATGAGTTATAAAAGAATATTTTGCTCTTATGTTGATATACAATACATATGCACATGTACACATGTATATATTTATGTATTTACTATATAAATACATGTATGCAAGTGTGTGTTTTAAACTGCGGAAAATATTTATACAATTTTTAAATTTGCCGCATTTTTATTCTAGTCCTGTTCCTGTAAGATTTTTAACAAATTTCTTTCGAAATGTTGAATTAAAAAAGGAAACCAATGCGAAATATTTTGAAGTGTAAATACTGAAATGTTTACCTCTTTTAATTGCCCATTTATGTTCTTTTTATTTCTTTATTACCACAAAAAAACTGCTTAATAAAATTCATCGCAAATTTTACGCAAAGGGAAAGATGCGGGCACGGCTTAGCATGTGTTTTGCTAAACTTTTTCGTAAGACATGTCTTGGAGCAAGATAGAAAAATTCGATGTTTTTAATAGTTTCCAACAATCGGTTTTAAGTGAAATTTTAAAGACTTATCGCTGCATAATTTTTAAGTTGATTGCCAAGGTACTCGTTTTAAATGTAATTTTACGAAACATCCATTGTGCCTTTTGAACAAAATATGGATCAAAACTTGAACTTATATTTTTGGCAGCTTGTGCACAGTGTTAAATACAATTTTTGCGTATTAACATATATGTTTGAATAACCTATTTCAATATGTTTTCTAGGATACATAATAATCCTTGCACACGAAATTCATACCCGAGCCATGGCGGCCAATGTATAAGTAATTTTTGATTTAGACAATTTCAAATCTCTGAAGTAATCGGTTACAAGTTCCAGCAATGATATTCGTAAAATTAACTTAAAAACATGACCTTATGGTTGGAAATCGGTTCAACTTAAATGGAGCTATGAATCTTTCTATCCAAAAATAAAAAAAAAAAAATTCTGCAAAGATTTGATTTTTGAACTATGGAAACCAAAATATCATGCAAATCGAAGACGTCGCGTCGGGCTGACTTTTTGATTGATTTGAAATGGACGTTACGTACATGCCGCTATACTGCACATTTTTGATTTACATAGAGTGGTGTCAGGCATCCACAATCATTAGAATCAATAATGTGGCTTACATATTATAATATTCAAAATTTTGACGCCTGTGAAAAGATGCCACAGCCACACCACTCTCTATCTCTGGCAACTTTTTATGTTAAAAAATAAATGAGATATAAGAAATTTTTCTTCATATGGGAGTTGTTACGCCCGCTAACTGAAATTCAAAGTGGTTTCGACCCAACGTAAGCTTCTAAAATTTCAATATAATTTTTTATATATAAATTTGGCTGTTTTAAATTTGCATTTTATTTAGTGCCACGCCCATATTTAAAGTACCTTCCGTTTTGTCTTTAAAATAAGCTTGTATCAGTTAAGCTCGAAATACTAAATTACGTTACAAAAGGTTTGATGGTTGAGGAGTTAAGGCTGTGGGCAGTGCCGCGCCCCCCAGGTTAAAGTTTTATGAAATTAGAAGCTTCCTAATCTTATTGATTTTTATAAATATATCGTAAAATAGATGAGAAAGTCATAGAGTTCCGTATAAATCTAATTTTGTTGACAAAAGATACTGGACTATACCATAAAGGATTATATTGTACTTGGTGCGGTGTATGCATCAATCGCTAAGAAAGTGAAATTTTGCGCTAACGACAATACTGAGCAAAAGAGTAATATATGTATGTACATTGTGTATACAGGATATAGTGCATCGAATCCGAGCACCTAAGGTTGCAATTGTGTTTTCAATGCTTTTTTTACGATTTTCATTTTTCAGTTCCATAGCAAATGTTAGAGAGTCACTTTCACTTATGCTCATGAATACCTCTTAATGTCGTTTTTATTTGAATGCCCGTTTTGCAATTTATTTACTACTATCTGCAGTAAAAGTTTCGAATGGTTTTTTAAGCATAAGTTTGTATGAAGTTTTGTTTTTAGTGAAATTAGAACGTCTCGTGCTATTTGATGATGTCATTTCAATATCTTTATATATATTTACCTTGATATTTTATTTAATTGCGATTGCAAAAACCCAACTCAAAATCAATTTTTTTTTATTTAACTCAAACTATTTCACCGATACGCTTTATCTTAGAAAAATCAAATAAGTCCTTAATATGTCTGTGAGTTTAGTATCTTCTGAACTTAACTCTCTTTTATTGAAAAAACCAATTTCAATAAATGCGTACATTAAGATATAATATTCAATTTTCTTTTTTTCAGTCAGAAAATATTTTATCAGATGAGCAAAAAAGTAGTTTTCAACAAACTTTTGACCCAACAAACACTCTGGCACGGAAATAAAAATTAAATAATTTTGAAAAGAGAAAACTTTAAACGACTTATTTGCAACTATTGTGTTAGAAATATTTAGTTGAGGATAAGAGTGCAGTCGAGAAATCAAACTCCCACTGTATTCTGTAGAGCACATTAGAATGTCGTACCATGACAAAATTTGTTTATCATTCATAGAGAGTGTCTGATCAATGCAAACAAATTCAGAATCATTTTACAAGTGGAGTTCATAGGCTTGGAAACTAAGTATAAGATAAACTACTGTATAGTGAAATGTCATCTTTGAAGCATTTAATTGGCATATCCATAGCGCGTACCATCTATAATTTTCCCATGAAAAATCGATTTTCCTGTTTTCGTTTTAAAGAACTCGCTTCTTGACCTGAAAATGATAAGCAAATTAGTTTTTTTGGAAATATTGAATAAATGGCTTCCTTAGTGTAAGACGCTTGACCAGTATAGTGGCCTTATATGGGTGAAAGTAAATGGAAAATATTTAAAAAAAGGTAAGGAACTTCGTTATATGATTCATTCAGCGAGTAAAAGTCATCACTCCACTTTTAATTTTATTTGAAGATATTCCTTTACTAACTGACGTTAGTGATATCATTTGGGTTTATTGGAAATGTACGGAATCGAGTCTTTGAATGTACTTTTTAGAGATCGAATGTACTATTTTTTTTTTGTCATGGACACCAATATTTACAAACTAATTTTCTAAAAGTTACTAAAAAAATGGTCGATGTTTTTAACGTATATTTCATCAAAAACTTTCTAAAATTAGCGCTAATCTTAATACACCTGTAATTTTTATAAATTTGGCCGAAAGGTTTTAAAATTACAGTTTTTTGAATAAATAAATAAAATAAAAATTTACTAAAGAAAACAAAATAAAATTATATATTTAGAAATAGTAATGAAATGAAAATATATTGATATATTTAATATATGCGCCAGGTGTACTGAAAATGCAATTACTGACTGACTTCTGTACAATTTGCTGATTACGTCCATTTTGAAAAGTGAAATTTTGACATTTTCAGTTCAAGTGAACTATAAACAATTTTTAAAATTTTTAAATTTTTGGTACCAGACCTGAAATCTTCATTGCGCTGGATATTATACCTTTAAAATGTCTGGACACTGGCGAATTCAACCTTGGCAATGAGATCATATAAAGTTCATATAATTTCAACGGAAGAAGGGATGAAACGATAGAAATGCCGGATTTTATATATGGACAGGGCCACAGTCGTAGAAACAAAGTATTAGAATGGAATAGTTTCTTAAAATAATGCATCCGAATCTTACACAAATACTAAAAATAATTCGGAAAAGCACTAGACAAAACGTGGCCAGCTTTTGACAAGCGATCGTAACACCTTTCTATAATTGCTATAGAAGAGAGCTATTAAGATAAATGTTGTCAAATTTAATAGAGAAACGTTTACTGAATGCAGTCGTGTCGTGGCGAAAAAAAAATTTTAATAAAATCTTCTCTGACGAGGCCGCCAGGGATAATACCCTGACCTATTCGATGTTATAAATACTTTATTATCCCGTAAGAAAATTTTATTATTTAATTTTTGTGGAAGGAGCTCAAAATAAGGTTAACTTAAGGAAAGAATTCTCAACACAAAAAGAGAGAGCAAAACTTTTATTCATTTTTTCTTACTGACTTAAAATAAGTTTTCCTCTATGTCATACATAATTTAGGAAAATATGTGCATTGAGTAAGAATTACGGATAGTTTGCTCATTTCTACCACTAAGCTCTTAACATTGAGGTAAGAGAGAGATTTTTTAGAAAAAGCAGAAAAAATTTCAACGTTTTTTTTGACTCTTTGACTCAAATTTGTAAAAGAGTTCTCTTTCTCAAAAAGCAACTGAAAAGTAGGAAAATTTTCTTTTTCTCGTAATTTTCTCTCTACAGCAGTGGTAGCAGCTGCAAAAAAAAAACATCAGAAAAAAAAGTTGCACAAAAATGAAGTGGAAATTCTTAAGAAAATCTCGCAACGTCTTGCAATTGTTGTTATCGTTGTTGTTGCCTGTCCGCCCATATTTTGCACCCAACTTGGCTGACTGACTGCTAACTCAACCACACACCCACCAAACTGTAATGGCAACAACAACAACTGTTTTTGTTGTTGTTGTTGTTGTTGTTGTTATTGTTCGTGTTGTTTCTCTCAACTTCCTTTGCTTGGCGTCAAAATGTTCGGAAAAACTTTTTAAAAGTTTTTCGTCGATTGTTGTTGTTGTTGTTCTGTTGTTCAGTTGTGATTTCTTTTTATTTTACATTCTCGCGTATCAACGTTTAAATGTTTTGCAAAGTGAAAGTTATATGTTTGTTGTTGTTGTCACTATTGCTATCGCTGCTGTTGTTGTTGCTGTTGCTGTAGGAAATTAGAGACCTACTTATGACAAAGTTTTCCTGAGATTGTCCTGAATGTGGCAACAACACCGAAGGAACACTAGGTGTTTATCAGCAAAAGAATGCAGGCATATCATTGTTGTTTATTGGCGTTGTTGTTTCTGTTGTTGTAAGCTTGCACTATTTGACATTTAAGAAAATGAAAATAAAACTAAAAATTTTTCTTTGTTA
Source organism: Meiosimyza decipiens (assembly GCA_963680825.1). Taxonomy (NCBI): domain Eukaryota; kingdom Metazoa; phylum Arthropoda; class Insecta; order Diptera; family Lauxaniidae; genus Meiosimyza; species Meiosimyza decipiens. The sequence continues at coordinate 129,775,321 of OY804258.1, read as the reverse complement.
AAAAGAAAATAAAAAAGAAACTTTTTTGGCATTCGTAACTTTGCGTCAACTTTATTCAAAAAGTAAACAAGAAATACCAGAAATCTTTTTGTTGACATTTAAGAAGTATTGTAGTTTTGAATAACATTTTCGGATGATACATAAAATCACTTACATAATTATCAGATAATATTTGAGAAAATTGCCTCTGGCACAGTGGTTTCACTTCACCAAAACTTTGGGGGGGAAGGCGAGAGCTATAATTCCACCACTATTTGATGGTTATACTGAAATAAATAATAGCAAGCATCAGATCCTTGAGGTGGGGGGGTAATACCCTCCCTAGCCCAACCCAATTGATGCCACTGCTCTGACATGCTTCACAAATGTATTACCGTAATAAAATCCAGCTTCGCGATAAATCAACCCTTGCAATAATAAGCAGCACAGTTCCATTTTGGTGAAGTTTCATAGCAAACTTAGTTTTGCACTAAATTTTCAATGAAGTCTTACCCGTTTATTTATTTATTAGATTTTAGCATAATTCACCGATCATATAATAAAAATGTTGCTAAGACACTGAACGCAGATCTTCCTCCAGTTAACAATCGCAATTCATTTTAAGTACATATTACACATTCCGGTGAATTGATAAATTCGAATCTTCAGTAACACATTGCTCTACAGAAGCGGGTGTTCTAAATAAAGAGACTTATAGTCCGGGAGGTAGCGTCATTTTCATTTCCTCCAGCTTAATATATCGTCGGCACAAGCAGCTCCACCACGATTCTGGAGACCGACGTTTATTTCGATGACGTATATAACCGTGTGACTACAAAACATTACTCAGCCGACGATATGTCTGTTAATCGAAATAAACGTCGGTCGTCAGAATCGTGGTGGGGCTGGTTGTGTGAGGCCGACAAAAATATTTCCCAAAAAAATAAAGAAGTTATTTTGGGCGAAAAATGCGGTTTTCAGGATATTGAGATGGGTATTAATTTTAAGACTATGGAAGTTGGGTCAAACTTTCTCATACTGAAATTTTTGGGGCATGAAATCGATATATTTTCATTTGCTCTAGAACATTGCTAAAAAATTTTCTTACTTATGGCTTACTTTTCGAGATAATGAGCAAAGTTAATTTTGTCGGCCTCTCACAAACGGTCCCTATGAATTCCAAAAAAATTAAGCGGTTCCTTTCCTCCCTGTATTAAAGGAGGCCTCAGGTAAAATACAAATATGTTTCTCCTTTTTCGTTTCCACAAAATTTAATGTGGAACCACTTTTAGCAGGAGGCCTATGACTATAGTCTCCCTTAATCCAGCGTTATTAATTTCTGAATGTTAAAGTTACACCAACTTATTTTGAAAATCTAAAAACCTTTTCGACTGGAAAATGCCCAACAATATGAACTTGTGAAAGCTATGTAAACATAAAAAGATAATAAAGAACATCTATAAATTAGAGCTCCTCTTAACCCACTACCCCTCTTCCTCGAAACGTCAGCTTACGACTAACACCAGTGATACTTTCAAAGATTAAAGTTATATTGCCGCCGCCGCCATCAATGAGGGCCGTCATTACTTATTCGCATGTTACTTAGATGTCAACAGCGGCGAATTGGAACCGGCACCAGCACCAGCACCAAAGATGAAGACTGCTAGCCACCACTGGAAGCGCCACCAAATGGTAATAAATAAAAACACATAGACACAAGACAAAATGAGGATTGTAAACAAAAGAGAGAAGAAAAAAAAAGTAAAACAGAAAAACCCCAAGAATCAAATGTGGAGTATAAAATAAAAGTGGAGACGACGTTGTGACATTGCGACAGAGTCATTAACTAATTAGTGTCATCTGAATGTTTCGATATAAAAACACCAATAACGGCAGCGGCAAACAACACAATTACAACAATAACAATTGTTAATTGTTTCATGCTGCATACAGAAGGAGTGGCAAAGTAATCGAGAAAATAGAAGTGGAAGTAAAGTAACCGACCGATAAACTTTGAACAACCTGTTCGAATTGGTTTGTTTCAGCGCTAGAGGTCGCTTTAGGGAGACTTTTTTCACATACAATTTTTTTTTTTGCTGCTGCATGTTGTCGTTCGTTGTTGCGTTTGTTATTTTATTTGGCTATCGATCCTAATCCGTCGGTTTTGGCCTTAAGCGGCATTCGGTAAGCGATCGACACATACCGAACATGACAGTTGAACATGCCGCCACTGTGTTAAATATGCAACGACCGACGATGGTGGCGGCAACTCATTGATTAGTTGTTATGACAAAAAACTAAAACGAAGTAGCAGGAAAACGTAGTCACTGGCAGCGCAACTCTGTGTAGCGTCATTAGAATGGAAGGATGTAAATTCAAGTTACAGGCCTACTACGTTTGCAAGGTTGCTCCGAATAAAGTTGTTTCGCTGTAACATTGTCAACGAATTTACACTGCATTTCAAAACCTTTGTAAATATTGTTGGAACAATTGTAATAAGTGGAAAAATTCCAGTTTTGGTCTCTTAGGTGTCCTACTGACATCGCCAAAAGGTATTAAAACGATACATTTTCACAGCATTTCAATCAAAACTGAAGATATCAAAATAGGGGCTTCAGAAAAATTTATAAAAAAGAACCGATCTTTGGTTAAAATAAAATTATAGGGCAAAATATAAAAGCGGCTGCTTCGATAAACATCAACAAGTATCGAGTAAAAATAAAAATTTGACAAAAGTTGAAGAGTATTAAGTAGTATCGAATAACATCGATATTGATCGATAAACATCAAAAAGTCTACAAAGGCCGAAAAGTATCGGAAGATATATAAGAAAAACAGATAAAATCGAATAGTATCGGGTAGTATCGAGAATCAACCTAAAAATCGAATAAGGTCGAATAATATCTATACACATCGACCAAAACTGAACTGTATTAAATAGTATCGCAACAGTTGATAGTTGCCAGAGAATATCAAAAATCGTCAAAAGAATTGATCAAAGTTGAAAATATTGCGAATATTTTGAATGACGCTAAGTCAGTCAAAATATTATTAGCTTCTGCAATACATTGAAGAAGCTAATAATTCTCGAAAGTATCGAAAAACAAAGGCAACCCTTCTACAAAATCTTCTTGAGCTCGAATACTTTATTCAAACTTTGATACCCCAGTCTTACTCTTCCCAGTAATACAAAAGAGTGATATTTCATGACATGACGTTTCTTATATGAAGTATGACCGACAAATTTATGAAATTTATTGGTGAGGGTTTCCATTTGGCATCTCTCAACTCCTAACATCGGTGAACCACGTTACCAAATTATTAGTCGAATTGGTGATGTTTCTAAAGTTGAAATTGTCCTGAGAACTTTTCTTAACAATTGTCCTTCGGAAACTTTAATGAACTGCAGGCTCTTGCTGTAACAAGATATGGTTGAAGTCCTATATTGGCTGTTGCTACAAAACTGTTTATTGTTTGCTTCTGGAAGAAGCAGAAATCAAGTGTCTTGAAAACTTAAATATTTGGGTAAGATGTCTCTGAACTTTCTCTCTTAGTAAGTTGATCGGTGATTTTTTTAGTGGTAGGCCCCATATACTTTCAATTGCAACTATTTGACATTTGCGCATGCGTGTCCTGACGTATTTTACTTAAAAAAAAAAAAAAATTTTGCTACCGTCTGTCGCATATTCATTGTAGCTGTCTGTCGGTTTGTTCCATCTGCACATTCGTTCGTTTGTTTGCTTTTTCATGGGTAGGAAAAGATTTCACTTTGATTGTGATTTGTGCGCTACAAGCCAAATGCTTGGAATTCTCTTCCCCCCTTTTTCTCAATTCTTTCCCACTAACTTGTACTGCTTCGGGTGTCGCTTTGCGTGGGCCGCTTAAATTGGCATCTACCAACTTCAATTCCAACTAGCTGGGTGACTGCTTCTGGCTACCACAATCTTAAATTACGCGCTAAACTAATGGCACGCGTTGCACTGTAAATTGCAACTAATACCGTTTGTTTAATTAGTGCGCATGTGTCACTGACTGGTGCGAATGGTGAATGTGTGCGAAGGCCTACTTCCATTGAGTTTTCGACACAGGTTGTTTAAGAAAATTCAAAAGAATTGTTATCTATTTCAAAATGGCAAAAAGTCTTACAGAAAAAATTTTTATCTAATCTTCCTAAGAACAGATTGGGTTGGGATATTTCCATCTGAACTGAAAATAATTTGATGACTGTTCGATGTTCGATTTTCACCATATTTGTCAAATTTATTTTGTTTCACCTAAATTAGGATTACTATAGTAACCCGCAAAGATTTTAAGTACACTTCTTGACTTTTTGGTTTCTTGTTTAGTTTTCTACGCTTACTAGGTTTATAATATCCGAATTCAGCATAGAAAATATAAATATCCATGTTCTGCAAATCCATTTTAGAGCTATCCGTTCTTGTGAGCTTAATACACAAATCATTTATATTTTCTCTTGTACACCCTGTTACTAACAAGCATTCTCTCTTGTTAAGCGTAATTTACAGCATCTTTTAGTCTGTTTTTCCTTAGGCTCGCACAGGCAAGGCACAACTTTGGATGCAGTGGCCATGTACCTATAGTATGTGCAAGTACGTAAATTCCTGACATACGATGCAGGTAAGGCGAACAAGTCCTTTGCACAATTGCGACCTACTTGGTATTTAATGGAGAGGTCATGTTGCGTTACACACGCACACACACGCTACGTAGTTGCATACGAGTACCACGAAGTTATGTTGTGGAGGAGGATACAAGTGAATTGACATGACATCAGGGAAACGATATTTGCGCGCGTGGGCAATTGAAATAACTTTAATGTGGGTGCGTATGCAAAGCGTTAAATTAGAGATGACTTAAGTTTAAATTATTTAAGTATTAGAAATCAGGGGGAAACACCAAAAAACGAACATTGAACACCAAATCGGTAAAAAAAAAATATACAAAAATTTAATTAATCTTCTAATCATTGCTCCTACTGCTGATGGTTGTATCAAAAACATTTGGCTTTTCAGTAAACACCAGCCTTGGGCTTAGTATCCTTATTCCAGCTCTTTTATAAATCATTCTAATTTCGTTTGATTAAAAAAAAAAATAAAAAATTAGTCTACGTTTCAGTTTGTGAAGTCTTCTTTTGAAAAATTACATTTAATTATTTATTACTAAAATATATAATTTAGTTTATTTAATAATCATACTGTCTCCTCATTTTATTCATTTGTTTCACTAATCCAAAGATCTTCTCCCGAAGCGTAAGCTCGCTAAACGCTTAATATCCTTAAACCAAACGAGGGCATCTGCCAAATGTCTAACAAAACGCCAGACAACACAAAACTAAGTCTTCCGTTAAATTAGAGGCAAAACAGTGTCTCAAGGAGCTGGCACAAAAAAGCAACCAGCCATCCAATCCAACCAGCCAGCCAGCATCAACGAAAGGATGCAAGAATAACAAACGTAATGTGCCAGACACTAGGAAATGCTGCCAGAAATGCTAGCGGAAAATCCGAGAAAAAGCTCTACAAAAGAAATGAAAAATCATAAGGGAATGACATAAATTAAATCTAACGAAAATTAAATACAAAAGAGCGCTCCTTCAAAAATTCGCTATTTAATGAGCAAGAAATAATTTTGTTTACTTTAACCCAACAGTTAGAGTGAGCCGTAAAAAAAAATGACAAAAAATTGGCCATTAACATTTCGCTAATTACACCCACCACCACTCACTTACTTTTAAACTCCACTAATTTGTCATTTGTTTTGATTCCGGTGCGCTATTTACATGTTGTTGTTTTTATCGTCACCTCATCGCCAACGAGTCCTGTCAATTCATTAACACTTTTTCATTCCTTCCTTCCTCCGTTGCCGATGTTTAGTACTTGCACTTATGTTTGTTTATATGTCTGGACTAACGGTGTGGCACCAACGCTACAACGATCCTTTCTCCACGACCAGTTGGCCAAGCCAACAACACAGTCTGTAAGTGTTCTTTTCTTTTTGTTAACTTGGTTTTCCGCTGTTTAAATTTAAAACTCGCCCTGCATTATAGTGAATTCACTATACTTTTATGTTTCTAATATTTTCATATTAAAATTCAACCTGATTGTCATTAAACACGCCAACATGACTCGCCGCTCGCTTATCATCAGAGGATATAACGTTTTGCAGCGGTACATAAATCTTTTGAATATAAAGTTTACTTTTTGGAATTTATGTTTTTTTTTTTTGATAAGTGTTGGTGTTTGCTGAGTTAATGAATTAAGGCGACTCGTTCTATCCCAGCAAACTTAAATCGCAAATGAGTCATATTTTAATCGCCAAGTCGATGGTTTCGATCGCGTGAGAGCACATTTTGAGCAGCTAAGCGATGGTTTGTGCGAGATAAACTCCCAGGGGGTATCATTAGGAAAATTTTCGAGCGATTGTTGCTGAAGGCAGAATTAAAATATTTATAAGGTCGTCAGACTCTCTTTATTCAGATCTTAACTTGCGTAGAGAATATCTTAAACGTTTCCTAATTGTGTGATTTTATATTTTCGAATTTAAATTGGTTACACAAAACCACATTGAATAAATCATGAAAACATCCTGGCAACATCGACGCCATTCTTTACTACCAGTCGTATACATTAAGGTGGGTCATAAGAAAGCTTTTGTCGAATTTCATGTTATTTTAGTACTAAAACATTGCCAAATTAGCTAATTAGGGTCCGTGTGCCTCTTCCGCCCATTCACCCCGAAGTTTTGTAAGTGTTCCTTAGGTACCTACTCCTATACTCCTTAAATCTCTATTTTTCTGAAGTGAATTTTATTGCTTTTAGCGAGTGAAAACATGTAAGGACCCATATTATTGATATCTCAGAGTACTTAGTAAACTTCAATAGTTTTATTATTTTTATGATTTAGGCTCTTAAGCAACACCGTAGTTAAACTAAAGATAAATATAGACTTTGTATATTTGTTTTGGTGTCATTTAAATATCAAGTCAAAATAACATTAGATTTAGTGAGCAAAGCTCTGATTTCTGATGTGGTATAAAACATTCTAATGGATCTTAAGTGGCTTGGCAAGTAGTTAAGTTTTAAGTTAAGGAAACTATTTAAGTTTTACTTAAATTAATATGAAAACCTTTGGCGATGCAATACTAATACGGGTAAAACATGCATATATGTAATAAGATTTTATAGAACTTTGATTCTTTATACCTCTAAAAATTTTGACACATTAAACTTGTGCCCATAAACAGTTTTCATTAGAATATTTAGAGCAAATATAAAAAATATGAATTTAAAAAGGCTCAGAACGTATTTTGAGTGTATCTCAATGTATTCGAAGAAATTGGTAATTAAGTATGCAATAAGCCCTGACATCGTTTCTGAAAAAAAATTAAGCAAAAACCGACCATCAAAAATATTGGTTTACATTATCACAATATCTTCTGCGTCATTTTGTTTCGTATTGACGATAAGCGAAAAATTGCCTTTAATTCTCTATCATAACATTTTATTTGCTGCAAAGCGACTTTTCGCCACAACACATTTCACTGAATGTCCTGTGCATTTTTTTGCTTTTTGCCAGCCATTAATGTCCCAAAAGTAAAAATGTTATTATTTTGTTTTTTTCTTTCATATCTTTCTTAACTTGTATTTATAAGGCTATAAACTTTCAGATATTTTTTTGTTCTAACAATTTTTGTAAATGTTTTTTAGATATTTTTCTCTTCTTTTTGCCAACTTGCCTTCATTTCTTATTCATTGCTTTGCTCGTTTCATCGTTTTCTCTAACACACCGATACACCATTCCCATTACCCCGTTGTGGAATCTATTTAATGCGCTTCAGGACTCGTTCATTTTCAATTCTATTATCCTGTTTGTTGCATCTTCACGTTTTTCTTAAGAAATTTTTTTATGCATTTTTTCGCTTTACTGTTTTTCTTGGCATTTGTGTTGCCCTAAAGGCAACTTTCCTTCGTCCTCCTGCAAGAACTTTCTTCGTAGACGTGAAATACAAAATAGCGCCGAGAAAGTTACATCGCGATCTTTGCACTCACATATTTTGAAGGACGAATAAAGGAGACTACTTGGCTGCAGTCATAACGTTTTTGTTTGTTGGCGCATTTTCATTGTGATTTGAATTTTCTACAATTTTTTGGTTTCTTTGTGGGGTTGGCATTTGACTAAGAATAAAATGCATTGGCATGAGGAATTTCGTAGTGCTTACTACGCTTTGTTTTAATTCACAAATACTTATGATTGTTTGAAATATATATACATGCTTTATTACTAATATAAATCTCAATACATTGAATTTTTTTGAAAAATTCTTTGACTCAGCATTCGTATTAATTGTTATTCTTCTTACATGTGTTACACTGTCACTTAAAAGTAAAAACTTGATGCAACAAGCAATCGTGTGTTAACATATTCCTTAACCCTAGAAAGATCACTTTACCTAATACTATTTAAAAGCAAACCATACGTCATTTTGACGAACACATTAATTTTGGTTTTTTTTTTAATGTGAGTACTTTTTTTAAGTTAAATGACTTCATTACTAGCTAGCGATATGTGAATTAATATAAGTAAATAATAAATGAAAACACTTATTTAAAGTTTTAGAAAATAATAGAAACTTTTTATTGGTATTCAGACAAGTTCACACATAAGCAATATCTTAGAAACAATTTTTTTTTCGCACAAACAACACTTTTTTGATCTTTTTTTCTGATATTTCTTTAAAGTTTGATCATTAATATTACAAATAAACTAAAAACGTATAAAAAAGCTTTTAAAGTAAATATAACAAAAACTTACATAAAATTTAGCCATTCGTCAAAATGACGAACAAGTAGCCTAAATATTAAAATTGAAATGCCCACCTACAGCGCACTAGCATTGCAAGCAAGCTTTCGGTGTCGACTGAGTTGGTGTGAGAGTGTATGTAGCTTGTTAGAGCGAGAGGGGTTAAGATCTGACTGATGTAAGTCAAAATGATGAAGGTATGAAATATATATATATCTCTAAAGTTGTTAAGTTCGCATGCAAGGATAGTTTACCATTCTTCGAAGAGACAAACAGTTTGTTACATAGCTCGAAAAACAATGATCTTAACCAAATCACTCTACTACCAAGCGCAAGAGTTCAGCTTTTAATAATTTGTCATACAAAGATACAGAATCGATCACCACCAAATAATATTCAATAAACATTTGTCTTAGAGTTCGTGCACGCCTTCATTGACAAAGATTACAAAGTCTATAACATCTCGTGATTTTCGAAATCTTGAAAGCATCTGCTGAGTTTAGCACTGTACCTTATCCGAATGTGGGAAGAAGAATGCCTCAAAGTAGCTTGTAGTGACCTTATTGAAAATTCCAAATAAATGGTTCAATCGCTATGCCAGAACTACAGAGGTGAAATGTTGTTACGAATCTTATCTAATTTCTTGACAAAAATCCTCCTCACAGAAGTTAATGAAAATCGGGAGCCATTTAGCTGGAAATTTCAGTCAGGATATTATTCAAATTAATTTATCTTTTTACTCAAGTCACAATTGGGTGTACGCCAAAATTGTCTGCTCTTATAAATCTTTTTATTCATAGTAATGGATGACTCTACTAATTGAGATATTCAAGTGCCACATAATTCAATATTAATTAGATATAACCTCTAAGCTTAATTAACTTGCGGATAATCTACGAATTATTAAAGTCCAACTGTAGTTTCTGGAACAACCCCAGACAATAAGCAAACTCACAGTCATTCTGGATTTACGACTATATAGTGCAGATTTAATAAATATTTGTGGTTCATTGAACATTCCACAATACACGACACATGATGACATCGAACAATAAAGTAAGGATTATCACCAACAAAAGAAGAAAATCTAAAAATTTCTCACACTCAGCGGTACTTCTAATCTCAGACACATCTTAAAAAAATTAGAACTTTTTCAAATATTAAAAATGTAATTCAATGGATTTCGAAAAAAAAAATGTTGCCAGTCGTTTTTTTTCTTGGCTGCTATTGCATGTTGTGGTTGAATGAACGAGTACATCTCACAATTTCTTAAGAGCTTTTTTTCTATATTAATACCAATGAACAAGAAACAAAGAGGTTGCCTTGCTTTATATTTGCGTTACAAGAAAATAAATGTAAAAAATAATTTATTTCAAATATAAAAAAAAAACAAAAGAATAATGTTTAAGTAAAAGCACAAAACAGTCTCAATCTGTGCAGATAAGCTATAAAATAAAAGAATTTCATAAAATTCATTCAAAGGAATGTAGTAAAGTCTATTCATAAGTGCATCAAAATATGCAGTCATTCTGTAATTTAACGAAACACTTTTAAAATTCATATACAATAGTTTTCACCAAAGATAGTGTACGTTGAATATGTCAAACAAAAAATGTGCCTACTAAAGTCATCTCGGCAGATATTCTAAGGATATTAAAGAAAGAAATTTGCAACACAGATTAACATTTAATTTCAGAAAGGTCAACTAAATATAAAATGCGAACAAATGCCTACATAATAAAATATCATGCGTAAAACAGTCTTACGTGAAATAATACGCATAGGTTATTGACGTTAACTTCGCCACAGGTGAAGAAACTTAATGTTAGTGCGTAACGAATTCACTGCCAAGGTTAAAACAAAAGGACTCCCAAAGAACTTGCGTAAATAAAAGTATCTGCATGTTGAAGTTAGTATCTACACAGCATACACTATAGGTAACCATTGGTTGAGTTGCATAGACTTCAGGTTATTTCATGCGTTAAGTGCCTGAAATGATTGAAAATTTAGTGGGAAAATTAATTTAACAATATGCTCTCACATTCGACGTTAAGTGTTAAATTAATTTATAATTCAAGCGTTAATTTTTTTTTTGTTGGTTTCGCAAATTGAAATATAGCTTTAAAAAAACACATTTGGTCCTGAGTTCTGAACATAGAAAGTCTAAACGATCACTGAGCAATATTCTGTATATTATAAGGTGATTTTTTGACAAATGTTCTTTGGCTACTTGTCAATTTTGATATAAAAAGGAATATGACTATCTACCAGAGGTATGCAGTTTGCACTCTCGAACACTTTCTACTTTTCGTGTATTTCAGCAGTTTTGAAGTATATGACTTTTCAATGTGATATGACCAAAAATAGGTAAAACAAATCACTTTATTTTGGTTTTCTTTATTTTTTAATTTCAACTTTGAAGCCCTATAGCTGAAATTATTTATATAGGTTTTAAACAGTTAGTCATCTTTTCTTAAAGATAATTTCAATACAAAAATTTAAAATATTTATATGTACATATGTCAATAGAAAACATCATCACAACATCAATGTAAAAATATTGATATGTTACCCTTGATATGCTTGCTACCCTCGGATCTAGTTACATAAATGGAAGCAATAAAACCAACATCAGGGAAAATGTGACCTTTTCAGAAATCATCCCTAAACTTCAAAACTTAAATTTAGAAAGTTTGTCATTTATTTCAACTATCCATTTTCGGTGACCCACATAAATATCGATTTTCTTTAAATGCTTTTATTTTTAATAAACTTTGTGCTCCAGGTAGCTCAACCTCAGTTTTTTTTTCTTTTTCATTGTAACTTTCTTCCATTCTTTCTTTGCTATGAATGACGCCACTTAATGAAACCAAATTTTGTTTTTGCGCGCCAAAAAAAAAAAAGCTGTGCGAAAATAAATTCGCACGATTCAATGGATATACAAATTAAAAAACCATGAGATACACGCAGAGTGAAACTAAACTGAATTAATGAAGATGGCTGTTGTTTCATCAATTTTCTATTTGGCTATTTTATTTTTATGTTCTTTTTCTCAACAAATCAATGCAAAAAACGTTTGGTAACGAAACACATAATTTAACATTCGATTTCCTCTATAATTAAAATAAAAATGGTAGAGGAGGGAAAAAGTTCAGTGCAAAAATAAAAAAAAATTCGCAACCGAAAATCCATTAATCTGCTTTGACTTGGTAAAGCCTCCATGAATAAAATCACAACAAACACAACAACAATAAAAAGTTGACAGCTCGCAAATTAGGTCAAAACAGCGACGCGCGCGCCAGCTCATATTTGATAGTGACGCTTTTGCGGGTCCATTCAACCACAAAATATCGAAAAAACGAATTAGAAATAGTGGGATAATATCTCAATTTAAGTTGTTAAAATGTCAACGAAATATAAGATCAGAGCTGCGGAGAAGTTGCGAAAATCTACGGTCAACCGTTTCATTCTTTCATCTTTTAATAAAGTTCCGAAAATGTCACAATTGGTAGTTTTGCATTCGCTTCATACTAAATAAAATACTTTTGGCTTTCACACTGGCATTATCGCGTTTTTTCAGACTCGTTTTAGTCTGACGTCCATTGCTGCCATCCCATCACACTGTTGCTTCCATGCTATTTTCTTTTTATATTGTCTCTAATATATAATAAAAGCACTTTGTTAAAATTAGTGTTTGTCTCTTCGTTTCCTTTTTGTTTCTTTATTTTACATTCTGAATATGAGATGAGATGGCTTTTGTTGCTATCGCTTATAAGAAATTTTCTAGTTGTACTTCATTACTTTGGAATACATTTTTATAATAATATAATTCAGCACAGAGTGACCTAGGCTTTATTATTATTTTCTTTTCAATAATGTAAAGGGGCGTGGCACCTCCTATATAACCGAAAAGTTCAAAACTCGGTACGAGAACCTTTAGTGGTGCCAGCAGGCATTGGACATAAATAGTAAACGGGATAGAAAAAGTAGGCACGGTACCTTCTAGACAAGGAAAAAAAGTTTACAACTACCCACAGTATTTACTACATACATATATACATACATATAAGTAACTTCAAACATTTTTATTTTCATTTCGTCCTACTGTGCTCGCAACACGATAGATAGGTTATACTAAAGACTCCGCATCTATCAAAAGATCGATTGATGTTATGAAGCTTAGTTGTGGCAGCGCGGTCAATAGAGCGCACGGCAGTCAACTGGAATTTGTATCTTAAACTTTATATAGCTAAGCTAAAGACAACAACATAAAAAAATATCTCAGCTAATTTAGCATTCATTGGATGAAGCGCAACACAACGTACAATTTACTCTATGAGATTTAGATGATTCTCTTTTTTTATGTTGTACTGAACGCATGGTCAGCTGAATGTTAGATGAGGTAGCGTGTTGTTTATGTGCTGACTAGTAAAACGTTATTTTTTTCTATTTTTGGATTTGTATCTTCTTGTCCTTATCTAAATTTACAATTCATACGTAGCTGATTCAAATTTGGGACCTAATTTTTTTGCTATTTGCGAATTTTTTTTTTTTAACCATAAGGTATTTTGTGACTTTGTGTGATTCTCTATTGCCACTAAGGTTAATGAACGTGCGTATTGCAAAATGATGTGAACTTTACGATGACCTGATTTTACTGCTTTAAATGGTATCAACAGAGATTGTTACAATGTGAGATATTTGCACTTTATGAAGTATTACATAAAATTATGCTGATATTTGCTTAACAATTTATTTATTAGAAGTTTTGCAAATTGTTTCGAATGTAGCTCAAAATTTGAATGAAAAACTTATTTGAATTTAAAAATTGAATTAAAAGATTATTGAGAAATCTAATTCCATGCACAGTTGGAATCAGTTGAATGCTTCAGTCAATGACCTGCAAAATAATACAAATAATTTTGCAAAATACCTAAAGCTAAGCCAAATTGCTAGAGACAAACACAACAATATCGGATCAAAGAAAGCACGCACATTTGATCATTTGATCTTCACCTTGCAAATCTGCAGATCAGCAAAGTTCGTGTCTTTAGTCTTTAATTTTTACAAAGATGACTGCGCACTATTGTCAACGACACGTTGTAACGTCGCTTCTGTGCGTGTGCGTGATTTTGTATTTTATTTTGAAAATGTGAATTGAAACACTCAGACATAAATGTGTATGGGCTTTATATGTCAGAAGGCATACTCCAGACTTTAAGAAAATTTCACTCGAAACTTTTTAAAAGGACATAATATTACAAATACACAAGTGATTATTCAAGCTTAGGATATAGTGGTGGATTAGAAGCCACACGTAGGCCCTTTAAGGAAGGCCTGAATAACTTAACTGTATAATTGGGGATATTTTGAAAAACTCAAAAAATCTTTAAACGGCCGAAAAATTTTGGAGATATTGTATACGCAGATATTTAAAAAAATATGTGTCGTGCTAAGCTTAAGTAAAAATTTGAATTCATTTCATCTGAGTTTTTTGATTAAATAAAATATATATACTCTCTCGTGGTATTGACTGCCATGCGCGTTGAGCAACAGCCCATAGTTCATTATTATTTTTGGGTTTGGCATCCCACACAGCTTTTCTGAGGTCAGTCCAAAGGTTTTTTATGGGATTAAGGTCAGGGGATTGCGCTGGCCAATCCATGACCTCAATTTTATTGTCCCGAAACCATAATTTTGCCAGATTACTTGTATGCTTTGGGTCGTTATCCTGTTGCAGTACCCACTTGAGAGGCATTTCATCTTCAGCAAATGGTAGCATAATATTCTGCATTATTTGCACTTAAGCATGCTGGTCCATAATAGTTTTTATCCAATATAAAGGGCCAACACCATTATAAGAAAAACAGCCCCATACCATGATACTCGATCCTCCATGTTTTAAGGTTTTTGTGGTGAACCGAGGATTATACTCCGTACTTGGGGGGCGTCTCACATATTCGCGAGAACCTTTACCACCATATAAAACAATTTTGGACTCATCCGTTCACAAGATGTTCCTCCACTTTCGAATGGGCCATTCCAAATGTTGTTGAAATGAAGTCTGCGTGCTACATGATTTTTTTCAGAAGAGGCACCTTACGTGGATTTCGCGCATACAGGTTATGTTCGCGTAACCGTCTCCCTACGGTATGAACACCACAGGGTAATTTGAGCTGGTCCAAAATTTCCACAGCCGACATTGTTGGCCGAACTTTGGAGCATTTTACAATTTGTCGGACGGTGGTAGTAGAAAGTTTCTGCCTAGCACCTCTTTTTTCAACTTTGTCTTTGTGGATTATTGCATTGTGTATCATAGTTGCTGAACAACCAATGATCTCTTCCACTTCCTTATACTTTTTATAAGATTTTGAATCATTTCACATTTTTCGTGAGTGCAGTGCACACCTCGTCCCACTGAAGTTGTAAAATTATTATTATTTATTTTGATAACATAAAAATTAAATTTCTTCTATTGAAGAAATATAATTTAATTTGGCGTAAAAAAAAAATTTGTGTTCTTATTTGCCTGTACTACTATTTCAATGTTCGCTCAAAATGACATATGCAGCAAAGCCTACTACTTTCAAAAAAATAACTGTAACAGTTTGACTGTTCAAAATTTGCAGAGATGTAGATGATAAACCAGAGATAATAATCGAAATCAATAATCGAAACCAATATCGTGTAAGATTAAAAAAAAAAAACAGAATACATATTGCATGTGTGCACTACTATTTCACTGCTCGCAACTGAATATGCGGCAGAATTCACGATAGGAGTAGAGCTCCCCATACAACTGAAGGCCTCATGAGTAATAGTTTTTGAGAAATCAAGTCTGAAAGCATAAGAAGATATCAGAAG
The DNA here is from genome assembly GCA_963680825.1 of Meiosimyza decipiens. Lineage (NCBI taxonomy): Eukaryota > Metazoa > Arthropoda > Insecta > Diptera > Lauxaniidae > Meiosimyza > Meiosimyza decipiens. Next base: position 129,759,661 of record OY804258.1, on the reverse strand, counting down.
AAGATGAAACTATACAACTTTAGCGACGAAAAGCAATTTGTGCTTCTAAACTACATATAGTATACCGCCTAAGGAAACAAGTCAGCAAAGTTCATAATCCAAAGATTCGATCCACGTTGAAAGCGTCCAAGAATGAAAATTTTGGGAAAGACCACAGTATAGTGTTTGAGAAGTGAGCGATCTTTAATTTTTTACAAATAGAGAAAGTGTTGAAAAGATTGAAGGCACTTGCACTTGATCACCCAAATATTTCACAGGACTCCCCATCTCATTTGTCTGATTTACTTAGTTTTGTAATAAAACTTTTCAAACCTATTAAAGATCCTAGAACTATTTCCATATTTTGTTTTCGAGAAATTACACATATTTTGTTGCAATTATTATTTAAATTTTTATCCGATTGATTTTTTTAATAGCTGAAAGAAATTTTTCAGATTTTTTCTTAAGTTATTTTTCACACATCTAAACTAAACACAAAATTCTAAAACTTATGGTAAATTTTCGTAGATGATTTCTTTGAGGCAATTTTTCTTTTAGACTTTATTCAATTTTTCATATCGTTTATTTCCATGTTGCGGTTAAAATTTCGTAAAATTGTCAAAAAAATACTATGACAGAGAGAAAGTTCCTTCTTGAGACTTTTTCAATGAAAAATAAGCAAATACCCTAGGCAATTGCCTCTTTGGAATATTACACAAGGATTATAAAAGATAAAACTGCTCAATTTTGACCTGGACATTCGAATCCCAGAGTAAAATTCAATTTCATTTTATTATTAGAAAATGACGCATAGATCCGAATATCTCCTTAATAAAGGGTTTTTCAAACACATTTTTTTTTGATATACAATTGCTATTGCTATTCAAAAGATTCTTCATATAAAATAGTTCTGGTAAGCTAAATACTTTCAGCTTTCATGAAGTTTTTTCAGAAGTATTTCCAATTTTTCTGTTTTTTCCGCAAAATTAATGAAATGATTGAATGCAAAAATTTCTTTCCAGTTTGAACTGAATGGTGCTATAGCTCTATGTGTGGTCCCTCAATTATTTCGTCTTATTACGTTTACTGTCGTTATCATTATGGCAGCCATGCCTTTTTGCTAATCTTCACAATGAGTGTTAATCTTGCAGTTCACAGAATTCGGTGAAAGTTCTTTGTGAAAATAATTTGGCTTAAACAATTTGTATGTTAACGTGTGTGATATAGGCGGACAACAACGCTGTGTTGGCCTTTGTCTTGAACTCTTATTTTGTTTTGACTTTTGTGTAATGATTTGCAAATTTTGAAATAATTTTTTAATTAATTTTGATATGAAGAAAAGTTCAGTCCCAAAAAAAAAAAGTAATTAATATTGGCAGACAAAAACTGTTCATGTGTTTATGCTTAATTTTTGATATTGGTGTGAAAGAAATGTGTTTTTTTATTTGTGAACTTTGCAAATTTTATCTGAACTCTATTCGCGTGGTAAGGTCAGTGTGTGAAATTGTCGAAAGTGCTTTGATTAACTGTAAAATTTATCGTGGAAAAAGACTATGCTTTTAATGAAGATGTAATAAAAAAATTATTTTTAGTTCATTTAATAGTAAAGTGTCTGCGTTCTTGAAAAAGTTCACAATTAGCAATCATAATACCACACTCTACTGGATAACAGGTGCCGTGCCCAGTTGATCGATACCGCTTCGTCTTTAAACTACTTAGTTATAAGCTTACAAGTTTAAACTTACGCTTTTTGAAGCTTTCAAATAACATATATTTTTGTTTAGAACAAGATTTTTTAACTTCTAGCAACTTTTGTGAATGAGATAACCGGAACTTTCCATGGAATTCTTGATTTGTGTATTTTCGGACATATTTACATAGGTCTATACGAGTATCAGCGATGGCAGAATTGAAAAAACTTAACTCTTTACAAATAACAGAACTTTTTTTTTGCTATCGAGATCGAATTTATGGCGAACTTTTTCCTGTTGCAGTAATTGTTGTTTTTTTTACTTTTGTTGTAAGTAGCTCCTGTTTCACAAATTTTGCCCATCTATGGTCCATATTATATTTTTTTATAAGAATTTCAAAGTTACTGTCTAAGTAGTGTTCGAAGAAACTTTCTGTCTGTTAAATATTAAAAATTTTATGACAGATAGCACGCCTACTTAAGCAATTCCGCCCATATAAACAATAGCGACGAATTTCAAAACGCCTGCTACCATAGGCGCCAAGATATTGCGTTTTAAGTGTTTTTGTATTATGAATTCTCTGGCTGAATTTTGTTCTCGGCAATAATTTTCACCGAGAACGAGATATAAGCTAGATCCTTCTCGTTCACGTCCTGGGTCGTACGAGAAATAATTTTTTTGATATCGGCTCCTTATCGTTACCGTTCTCAATCGCGATAACGATAACGATATTTATCGGTTCTCGGTGAAGCACTACGTATTTACCTTCTGCTCAAGCATAAAGTTAAATGTTTGCTACTTTTACCACTTTGTAGGTGTTCCTACTGTACGTTGGACTAGATGTACTTATCATATATATGTTCGAATAGTCCTTATAAGATATAGGATTATCTTTTTTGTGCATAGGGTAAGTAAAGTGTCCAGAAAAGATTAACGTCACCATGATTAAGTGTTGATTTGATGAATACACTGCACCAACCCCACTTTTAGGAGTACAGATATCAACCGGCAGCTGTTTTGTTCAAAATTTTAAAATTATAATTGAAAAAACTTTTCTTTGATTGAAAGTTTTCTATTAGAAGCAGGGCTTGGCAAAATAAGGTCACGTTAGATTAGATCGATTTTCTAGCATTCATTTTCTCCCAAGAGAGTCAGCCGTTCAGGACAAGCTCACTAAGAACAAAAGCGGTCAGTTAAGTACTATACAATAAATATTCAGCCTTGTGCAGAGCAATATACCTAAAGCGACAACGTGAGAAAATTTTACTTAGGAGTGATAACAACGTATTGTAAATAATACCTTAAATTCTTTGGCAAAATTTAAAGCTCATTTTATTATTCTTAAAGGCGCTAAATAGAAAATTTCTCTGGTTCTGAAACAGCGCCAGGCAACACAACACATCAATGATGTAAAGACTGTAACTTTTATAAATTCCAATGCTCAAAACCAAAAACTGAACAGAGCCGAACAAAAATATCTAAAAAAAGAACAAAAATTAACAATTTAAATTTTCGCAGCCTAAGATTAAGACTTTCATGGATGAAGCTTAACGACTTAGTATAATGCAGCGCTAGTTTAGGTTCGCTACAACTAAAACAACTTAAGTTTCTCATGGTATATTCGCTCGAGTATGTCGCGATTATGCTAGTAGACACAAAGGTACTACAACTTTAATAAAACAAGCATAGCAAAAATGATGAAGAGAAAAAATATGCTAAAAAAAATTACAAAAATACCCGTACATGAGCACAAAAACACAGCTCAGAATGAAAATGTATAGCCATTGATAATGTAAGAACTTCTTCAAATGCTGCTGCTGCTTTTTTGTTTTTTCTTGGCATCGGCTTAAATGTAATAAACGTCAGAATTAATTGGATTTTAATTGTCTGTTAAGCGCTGGAATTAAGTGCAACGAATGTTGAATGCTCCATGACTTCATCTATACTTCGCCAACAACAACAACAACATCTAGAATGAAACAACCAAAGTTTGTCCAAACCTTGTCTACGCTGTCTACTATTTAATCGAGTGTAGTTAGGACTTGGTCACATACTCGTACTTGGCTAAGTGTAGCAGTAAGTACTTAATACAAAAAGGCGCATGTGCAACTACTGCATGCAGTAAAGGAGCAGCTAACACTTGCAAAAGTGAAGTAGAAGAAGAACTCTATGACGCTACAATGAAGTCGGCTACTAAAGAAAACTCTGCAAAATCTTCTGTTTGTTGATACGATCGTTTACGACGACGATGACAACAACAACAATAAAATCAACTACCATCACCACCATGTTTGTATGTATGTAGCATTTGAAATGATCATTGTTGGTGGACAAACGTTCCGACGCACGGTTATAACGCTGTGGAATAATTTCATTTTGAATCAGACTTATTAGAAGTACTCGAGATATGCGCGCATCTTAAGCTCACATCGACCGTATTTTGCCAAGAAAAATGCTTTTAAGAACTACTGGGTGAACCCCGGCCACTCATTGTTACAGCTAACCAGAAAAGTCTTATCCTATAGTAGGTTTTTGAGGGAAAGTTAAGGACCGGGAGACATTAGCTGTCGCAGTTATCTAATACGCGAAAAATAAGCTACTCATCAAAAAATAATGTGTTTTAAAAACAGTGTTCTGTTCAGAAAGCTCTCTAGCAAAATTTTAAAAACCAAGCTTAGAAAATTCTTTCTGAACATTCCTTATTGTAGTTACATTCATCGCATACTAAAAACCACAGTTGTTTCGATATGGAAGAAAATCTATACCGGAATAAATTTAAAATTTTTCTTGGTTATTTAATATTTTCCCACTTTTTCAGTATTCCTCGGATCTGATTAAACCTTTTAAAATTTTTCAAAGTTTGTCTGATTTTTCGACATTTGTCAAATTTTCAACATTTTTCAACTTGTTAAACATTTTTCGACTACAACAACAATTTTCGACTTTTTTCACTTTTTTACCTTTTCAACATTCACAGATCTCAGAACAACTTCTTCAATGTTCAAACAACTGGTTTTAACATTTCCCGATTTCTCGTCGCTTCTGAGCTTTTTCAACATTATTTGAATTTATCAACAGTCTTCTATTCTCACATTTTTCACAATTAAGTGTTTTTCAAATTTTTCAATATATTTCGAACTTATTTGAATTTTTTGTATTTATCAAAATTATATAACATACATTTCTCAACATTTTTCAACACTCTTATGGCTATTTCAACATGCTTCATGACTTTCGAGTACTTCAATATTCTATGACTTATTAAAATAGGTGCTTCCCATAATTATAAGACTATATGTGTGAAAGAGAACTATAATGCACTGGAAAAGTAGCCAGCCACCTCCGTTGCTTGAAACTAAAGAAAAACTCTATATTTTCATGCAGAATAATGCTCGCATTCATAAAAGTCACTAGACAAGTCCGTTCCGTTGAAAATATGGACTGGGCTGCATGCGCGCCGGACTTAAACTCCATAGAAAATGTGTGGGAGGGGGAGGGGGTTATGCTGAAAATAAGAGATGTGAAAATATTTCCAATCTTGAAAGGGTCATTTTAAGTGAATGGAACATACTCGACCCAAACTTGTTCACGAACCTAAGAAATTCGATGAAAAATCGCTTTTTGATGTTGCAAAGAACCAAGGTGGCTATATTGGCTTTCACTTATTCAAAAAATAATTACATTACAATTACATTCAATTACTTTTTTTTTGTTTTAACTGTAAAATTAAGAAGTTGTCTTATAATTTCGAAACAGTTGCCAGTAGGCAAAAATGTGTGCATTTTAACTGAAAGTATCGGGTCTTTTCCAAGTCAATGCTTAAAATATAAAAACCTTATTTTTTTTAAAGCTTATTCTTTGTACATTTATTTGCTATTTTTTGTTTTTCCAAAAACATAAACAACGTAGCCCTATCGTGGCATCTTCGATTTGTGTGATTTTTTTGTATATTGGATTCTTTGGCTCAAAACACAACAATTTGAGTAACTTTTGTCTTAAGGCTAGAAAAAGGAAGTATAGTAAAGCCTAATTTCAAAAAGTCATATCCTGAATCCTGAAAATCTGGCTGTTAAATGTTCATTGCATGGATATTCCTGTCTCAGCAACCAATCTATTTGCATACGTTTTCAAGTGACATAGGCATGTCGACAGCCAGATCTTCGTACATTAAGGTTTCAGTATCAAAGCAAGAACCATATAGTTTTGATAAATACTACTGGTTTTATCTCCACCCAACGATTTGAATATCATCTTTAGTTATTATCTGCAGTATCAATTTCAAAATACGCTAAAAAAAGATCAATCTTAAGCTCATAACTGATGTATCTACTTTAACCACTGTGCAACTGGGATCTAAGCCATGTGCCACAAATCTTACTAAGAAGTTGTTTTTGCTATTTTTGCTACTCCTGTGGTAGTACATTTATGGTGTTTTTATTTGCAATATTCTTTGATATAAAGAAGGGAATTTTGCAACCAGCACTTTTACTAGATGAATATTTATTGTTTGACATGGTGTCCATAAATATGTTCTTGTCAGATTTTTTTGCAAATGCCCATTGCAATTGTTGCTATTTTGTCTATGATTCTTATTGTAATTTTTACTATATCGTTCGCTACAGCGAGCTGCTGTAAACGGTTATAGTCATAGGAAACTGAGTTTTGCTCTATCATTTAAATTATTTGGAATAATTGTTTTTGTTTTATTGATCAATTTCATATAAATCACTAAATTTATTCATTAACTTTTTTTAATATGTTAACTTCAACTTTGATTTGGTACAATCAATTTGACTCAGTTACATTTTAACAAGCATGTTATTGTGAATTATTTGCGAAGCTCGTTTCATTCACAATGATAAATGTGATCATGAAAATGTTTATTTGATTCAGTGACGTCTAACTATAGCCTACATACACACATACATACTTGTACGTATGTAGTTAGCAGTTGTTGTTTTTATGATGCTGATCTTATCTGGGCCGCTCGAGTTCTCTCTGCTGTAGGTATACACGTCAGATGGAGTTAATTGATTTTCTTGGCCACCGACTTTCAAATGAAAATTGAAATAATTGGATTTTAATGTGAGTTGGCTAAAGTGATGATGAGTCGATAAAAAAAATACATAAAGATCTTAGATTAGCTGGAGAAAACTTATAGATTATGTTGGTGATGAAATTGATCCTGATTGGGTTGGGTAATGGTTTTAAATAGAGCTTAGGGTATGGTATGGTGGTTGGGCAGATATCAAGTGACGTGAAGAGTTAAAAAGCATTGGTGAAACTAGAAATTTATCCTTAGCTTCACCTGAAGATTGATATTATCGCATAATGTATTAGCGACTGATTCTTCTGGAATGGTTACAGCCTTTGGAAGGCTTCATGCTCCATCCCCAAATGGTAAAACGACATGCATTAGAATATCTTTACATATTTTTTCCACATATTTTGGTAAAATTTCAGAAGGATACAACACTTACTAAAATAAATAAAAGCGTTAACCCTTCTAAAGTACCCAACTTCGTTTTAAATTGTAACAATGAAAGCCACATCCTTCTTTAATTCATTACTTGACTGACTCATTAATCAATGCCAGCAAGAAACCACCAAAAATAAAAGTGCTGAGTTCAATGCACTACGAATTTAACAAAAACAAAAACTGAGAAAAAAAAGTTTCTTCATCATAATTCACCTTGACATGAATGAAATGCGTCAGGCTGTTCTTACCACGAGCAAAAAGAGGTTCTACTTAAAAAACACAATATCAAATAAGTAAACAAAGCCATACGCACCACTGAATGCAGAGACGTTCATTGTCCTTTTACTGGTCAATAAATTGTTTAAATAATTGAAGACAAAAGCCAAAAAAAAAAATAAGGACGTTGACACCCAAAACTGAGCTCTTTGAAGAAAACATTTGCAACAGTTTGATACCTCAAATAAATAATTTTAAGGACCTGCCAGCAGGCAGCACGTGAAAGCCGTTCAAATCATTGAGTCAAGTTGATTATCCTTACGCATGACTCAAGCTAAAACTTGCAAGGACATTGACGGCGGTGGCAGCGGCATCAGCTGTTGTCGTGTACAATCGACGAAACGTACGGCTGACTTGCAGGCAACAAAACAGCAGTCAGGCTACTGCTTCAATAGGATTCCCGTGCATTGAACCTGACGTGTTAATAGTCGACATGCCGAAATTCCAAGAATAAGAAATAACAAAATAAAAGTTAGACAGCCAGAAAGTGGGGAAAAAACCGCCTCTCGGTTAAAAAAATTTATGCACTTAGTGATAAAAACCCTAGAACTCTAACAGCAGGGTGGTTAACCTTTATATGCCGACGCCCTTACCACTGCATTATCCTGTAAGAACTTTGCATATATGTATGTAGGCTGTTCCACAAATGAGCGTTGCATCACGCACTGAAATTGTCACTTTATCAAGTTTTTCACTTAATAACATTAAGATATTGCGGTGTTGAACGATATGATTGAACACACTTTTAAGCTTAGGAAAAATTAACTTATTGTAAGCACAGTTTTGTGCTTAAAAAAATAGTTTTGTTCATTGTTCACAATAATTCACAAAACTGTTTACACATTTAATTTAACTATTTTTCACAGGAAGCTTATAAATTGTATTTTCCAGAAGTAATAACATTTTTTCTCAACAAGAGAATAATTTTTGAAGCTTTAGACAAATTTTTCTCAAAACAAATCATTTAGTCCTTAAGACTTTTCCAAGCAGTCCATTTTAATGAAATGACCGTTGTAAACAAAAGTGTGTGCAGAAATCGCATTTCGCTTTGAGCGTGTGTGCTTATATAAATGCATAACAACCTGGAACAAAAATACCAAATTATCTACGCTCCTTAAGGACCTCGTCATCTTCTGTTGCTGCGTTTTTTATAATTTTTTTGTTTTCTTTTGCGTTTTGTATCAAATTGTAAAGAAGGCGCGAAAGCCAAGCAACACAAGTTCAACGACCGATTTTGTACACAGCCACGAACAACAACAAAACAAAAAATAAAAAACAAAACCAAAAATAATAATAAGGATTGCCTTAGACTGCAGCGTACAACGTAGGATAAGCCGTTATCCTGACGACAACGTCGACACCAACGTCGTCGTCGTCGTCGTCAGTTAAGGACGTTGAACATTTTTCGGTCTAAAGCACCGTAACGTAATTTTTGGGGTTTTTTATAAAATAAACTTTTTTTCTTGTTGCTGTTGTCATTATCCTATATGATTCAGTCAGTGAATGAGTCCTTCGCATTTTATTAGTCGTGTCGATTTCATGTCGGCCCTTCGTCACGACGTTTAGTACCATTGAACTGTGGGTGTTTTTATAAAATTTAAAGCATAAAAACTACCTTAACGTTAAGATTGAGCTTAAGAAATCGCATAGGTATACGAAGCTATATGATTTTGATATTTTGTTTGGAAATAAATTGAAATTGCACCTCTATGAAAAACCACATAAAGTACAACATTCTAATGGTAATATTGTCAAAAAAGATTTTTGGCAAAAATGTTTAACCCAAAACAAAATAAAAATCATCCGGAAAGAAAATAAAGTTTCAACCAAAATTAATGCTGAGATCACCCCAAAAAAAAATTCAGGCTCTGAGCATTATTTCTTTATAAATAATCGTCTGCAAAATCGTCCTCTAGAGTTTTTCTGATAAAAAAAAAAAAAAATTTGGAAATATCTTTTTCAAGAGTACTTCTAACTTTTGAGAGCCCGTCGGGTGGACAAAAAATATGTTAGAAAACCGTATTGAGCAGTTTTTTCTATATGCGACACAATTGCTAATAAGTTTTTCAAAAGTTACATAAAAAAGTTTAAAATTTGTTGATTTTCTTACTACCGTGCATTGCCGAATCGTTATGACTTTTTTCACCGAGTATTTGAAACTGTCATGCAATGCATAAAAATAAAAGAATTACCGAAAAAAAAGAAAAGATATAAAATTTATAAGTATACAAAGGAATAAAATAAATAAAAATACAACCATTTGTAAAAAATACAGAAAACTCGTTGACATTTGGTGCTGCAGTCACGCATTTGCACGTTGCCGGGGTATCCTGTCAGCCAACCATTCAGTCAGTCAGGCAGCAAACGTCATAGTGCGGTAACTTTCGTCCTTCAGGTTCTTTTGCGCGAAAGGATTCTTTCTAATGTGGCGCTGAATGCCTGCCAAAGACGAAAACACTTAAGTTGGCAACATTTTGGTACCAACTTCTGACTGCTTGCCAGCCTGCCTGCCTGCATGTCAAATTGTTTTCTCTTTTTATTCCTACCAGTCCCTAGGTGTATATGCATGTTAGATGTCGTTGTCATTGCTGCCTGACGCAGGCCAATGCGACGGTTGTTCGTTTTGTGTTGCCACTTTTGTCACATGTTTTTCTGAAGAGGTTCTTAGGGTTCAGTGACCTTCAGATGTTGACAATTTCGTTTATTTTGTTGTTACAAATGCGATAAAATTGAGTTTTTTTTGTATTCAGTGGTTAATTCATGATTTAAATTCTATTCACCAATTAAAATGGTTGCAAAAAATTTGTGAATGAATATTAGATTTTGGATATTTTCATAAGAAAAAATAATTTTCCGTTTTATGGTAATTTTTCATTTAGTTTTGGGCAAAGGTTTCTAACGGATTTTTTTTTTTGTGAATTTTTAAATCTTTACTTGAACCCATACGTTTTCAACGATTTTCGTTGTAATTTTACACATTTTTGAGCTTTGCACACAACATTTCCCAAAAATAAAAGTGTCTAATAACTCAAAGGAAATTTTGCTCAGAATTAAACCAAATATGTCCCAAGGATAAAAAGCTCAATCGGTAAAGAAAATCCTTTGCTTTGTTGACATTTATTAATGACCAAGCTTTAGCAAAATAACTTTTCATTATTGTTCGCCTGGACTCTTTTTTTTTGGGAATTTCGAAAAAGAGACTGTGACGGAGTTTTTTGGGCATATATCATTTTGATCTAATTGATACAACTCTGTAAAGTTTATTTTGGTTTTCGATTATGCTTATTTAACCATATTTTCATCCCAAAAATACAACAAATACATTAAGGACATTAACAAAATTGCAAGAACTAAAAACTTCCAAAAACTAAGAAAACACACTTAAATAAGATACCATTAGAGCAAACCCTAACTCAATCAAAATCCAAGCTAAAATTTTAGCCAGACACCCACCAAAACGCCTGCCCACGTGCCCATACGAAGAATGTCAAAAACGATAAAGGTCAACGCACGTTGGTACTACAAGTACAACAAATACAGATAAGGTAAGTACTGAGTTACCAAAGGAAACAACAACACGGCAAGGATATCACTGCAAATGAGTGCCATCCTAAAGAGCCTGTCTGGTGGCGAAGTCTACGCACGCATAATACCGAAAATAGCAACAACAGTAACAGTAGCAGTTACGGCAGTTGACATGACAGACAAACAGACAGATAGATGGATGAACGGACTTAAGAACTTAAATATAAAAATATATTGTCCATGTATGCTTACATATATACCCAAATACAAACAAAGCGAAGTTTTTGGCGTAGCAATAATTGATGAGAAGAATTTTTGTAAAATTATGTATTGACTGAAGAAGGCTGAAAGAAATCCATCTTTGTAAAAATAAACAACTTTTTCGGCCAAAAATTCATTGTATATCTCTAAATAGTCGAATTTTAGCTCAATATACTTTTTTCAACGAATTTATTGGCACGATTTTTTGCGATATTCAAAGCCAGCTACCGTATCTGAGTGTCATTTTTTCATGTTTTGAAAACAGGTTGTACTCGCGGGGAGCCAAATTTCGAAGATATTGTAGATGGGAAATCAGTTCATATCGCAATTGATATAATTTTGATAAAGAGACAGCGCACTAAAGTGGCATTGCGTTGTCCGGACAGAAGAGTGCAACATCGCCAAATTATATTTGCAGGTGATCACTCTGTTCTTTTCAAGGTGATCAAATCAAAATGAATTTTTCCATGCACATTACAAAAACTAGTTAACATCATCTTGCTGGCCGCCATAGCCAACTTTACCTTCTTTGTTCACTGTTACGAATGGTCGAAAAATTTCTTATCGCTGTTAAACATTGCCAAACACTCCTTCGAAATAATCACACGTTTAAGTTTGTTGTCTACTGAGAGCAAATGCGGCAACCATCTATCGACCAGCTCCCTCATGATATAATTTTGATAAAGAGATAGTCACAAGTTTAGTAGTCTCGTCATTCGTCCATCGTCAATTATCATACCGTTATTGAACCTTCATTGAAAATGGTCGAACGACTGATTGTTGATATCGAAGATGCACAGTCGGAATGAAATCATTCCATTTGGTAAGCATGGCATCCCTCATACAAAAAAAAATAGAACTGTGAAGAATGTTTTTTCTGAACTGTATTAAAAGAAAAAGGGATTGCCCCAGTAGGCGTGGCACCTATCATGGCCAAACAATATGGACAGTGATTAATGATTGTTACTGTTGTAAGCAATCACTGATCCAAAGCTTGATGAAATTGCGCAAGTAGGCGTGGCACCTTTCATTAAAGTAAAAAATCTTAAATTTGATATTTTCTATAGCTATATATAACACTTCTACAATTTTGGCTACTATAAACTTTCACTGGAGCAAAACTGGGTGGACGATGGTCTGTCTCCTGGTACTTTTCTATCAAATAAAATTATTATATATATACTCGTATTAAAGATTTTGATATCGAAATCGAGATTTCAAGTCAAAAATATAATGCAAAGATTTAAAAATCAATATATTTACCATACCAATAATAATAATAATATCTCGGAAACTGGTGAACAATATAAGCGCGTTTTTATACATACTTATATATAAAGATTGACAGAATACAATGTATATATTGACCATATTGTGCTTAAAATATACATAACTAAAAACAAAATGTACATAAAAACACGTTAAAAAAGACTCCAACATACATATCCACATACATATACTTACAATCCAAGTGTTTATGTGAAATTAAAGTTAGAAGATACTGTGGGCAAACAGCAGGCTGGCCAGACAATTCAGACTGCGTGCAAATACCAAATATTCGCATTTTACGAAACTTGAGTTTATCAACACGCTGCCAGCATGTGTCTGGATCCTACAGACACAAACGCACACAAAAACCACAGCCCACGTTTACGAGCAAACACACATCCTACCAAACGCCAGCAACCGACCAAACGCCTCTTTAGAGCCCAAAAAAACGACGCAGGCTTCATTAGACTTTATGCGCTGCGTTGTTGTGTATTGGTATGGCTTTGCCGACTTTCGACGATGACGATGACGATGACGATGACGACGACTGGCTCTTCGCACGCACAAAAGAAATTTCGTAGACGAAATTTATCGATCCAAAAGGAAAAAGGATATTAAAGCCAGACGATATATATAAAAAATAAAACGAAATTACGTAGTAACAAATTCATCTAAGGTGTGAGAAAGGACATGGAACTTTTAAGTAAGGATTTAGGATATGCATATATTTTGTGTTGTACATACTAACGTTAGTATGTACTCGTAGTTATGAGTACATGTTAAGTATGACGCTCAGTTTGTTGCGTGTATCTATTCTTTGTTGGCTGAGTGTCTGGTTCCAGCTAATGTATTCTATTTATAAAATAATCATGACCTATGCTAACAACGAAATACATATAATCGTTTCTCTGTGAATTTCGCACAAACATACATACTTAGTTTCTTGTGTATTCGTTGGCCTTTTTCGTTTTGTACATAATAGAATTGTTGAACTTTTCATCAAATACTTTTGTTTTGTGAGTTACTTTAATGTGTCTTGTAATGTAAAGTTAGTTCGATTTCGTTGAATTTTTTTTAATTTAACTGATATTTGTACTTAATTGATTTGATGTCATTAACGCTGATATAAAATTAATTAATTTTATTAAATATGTATATTTTTACTTAAAACCCAATTGGGTGTTTCTCATCACTCACTCTAAAAGGGGACAAAAATCTACATATTTCGTTGGTATACTTTAATTTTTGATTAATAGAAAAATCACATTTATCAGCTTTGTTTTTTCTCATACTATTCGAATTTTTTTAGATAATAGGGGTTACGATATATTAAAAATAATAAGTTTGATCCCACTTATCAGATAAATCTGACCAAGTAAAAAACTTTTTTATTCTAGTTAGGGAATTGTGTAGGTGTACGTATTGAAAAACCTCATAAATTTGGGTTGTCGTTTCGCTTAAAATACCACGGCTGTATGTTGAACAGGATGAATGAATGTTTTTCTCAAAAGTATCTACTTGCCCGATCGTATGTTCTTTAAGTTTTCTTCAAAACAGTTTTCATTTATTGTAGCTAGTTAATATACTAGATGATTATTTTCTTCTTTGTTATGACATTGTTTGATTTGTTAATTTACAAGAATATTGCTCTGCACCAGCGGTTGATTGTGGAACGGCGAATGAGAAGTTTTTTTTTTGATTGATCTAAATAGATATAAAGCACACATCTAATATTTTTTTTTATGTATAAGAGAGGCCTCTTTCATTAGCCCTGGGCCTCGCAAAGTTTTAGTCCGGCGCTAATCTAATGACTAGTGTGGTAGAGCTAAGTAGGTATAATAATTTCAACTATAATAATATTATAATATAATATAAAAAGTAGCATAAAAACTCAGTTTTTGAGACAGTTGAATTCAAAGTTTACCTTTCACTTACGAAAGTTCACATCTATGAACTTCGGAAGGTAGACGCCTGATAGGGCCAACTTTTGTCCTAAAACAGGATAACGTACCTATTAACAGTAGCGGATCTAGGGGGGGGGGAGGCGAAAGGGGCAAGCGCCCCGGGCGCCAAATCTAAGTGGCGCAAAATCCAACTCGAAGAACACTATATGTTTCGAAAATTTATATTTTCATATTCATATTTTACTGCAGCGCTACGCATGTAAACACTCCCTATATACACAGATGGCCTATGCTGCAACGTTCAGCGCTTGCCAACATTAAAATCAACCAACCAACACTCTCTATATAATACTAAGGCCGGGTTCACAGTGGGCGCTAGTTCTGTTCAGAGTGGAAGCGTTTGGCAAAGCGAGTTGCGATCTTCTTTTGGACAGCCTTTCGATCGAAATTTCTACTCGCTTTGCTAGCTTTTCTTCGACTTCAAAGAATATCTCGATAACGATAAAGAAATTTTGGATAGAAAACTATTGGGAGTTAACGAGAAATGCGAATCATTATCCGAAATTTATTCCAATGATTTGAATGGGAAGTAATTGTTTGACGATATCAAAGATGTCATTTTTCTCCTGAAAAGAGCCAATAAAAAAGGAGAAACTCTTGATCTCACTCCAAAAGGAATATTATTATATATTTCATCGTTGGGATTAGAGGCGTACAAAACACTTGTGATGGCTTTGAAAATTTTGCTGACTCTGGATATACAAGCACAGAGATTGAAAGATTTGAAAGAGTGTATCATTTGATATTGAAAAATTTTTTCGTTGGACGGATGTTTGGAGCTAGTGAACTCGCTGCCAAACAAATTTTGCAATTTGAATGCTCGACACCATAGACGTTGATGTATTGTAGTAATAAGCTACTTTCCAAAAAATTAAACTTCGGCTATTTTTTTTTGTGAAATACAGTTTTTTATATTACAATGAATTATTTAATATCGTTTAATACATTGATCACCTAAATAAAACAGATAGTCGGAACTCTATGGCGTCTTGTTATTAAAACATTGCCTTTAACAAATTAATTTTTCCACCTACTCTCTATGTACGCACTTTCAACTCCTTGTTAATTTTTTTAAACCAATTTGTTCTGTTTGAAGAAACTGTTTTAAAGAATTACAAAAAATGCTCATTGTTAAATAGATTCGCAGCCGGTAGGATTCGAACCTACGCTCCCAGAGGGAATCTGATTTCGAGTCAGACGCCTTAACCACTCGGCCACGACTGCCTTTAAAAATTGTTTACCAAAAGTTTCAACAACATTCACATGCATTAAGAGTTCATACATAAATCAATAAAAAAGTCGAAAAACTGAGATAAGAATATTTAACACAACACTTCTTGCAATTGTTTTTAAAGATAAGAAAAACATAAAAAACAGTGGTAATAATATCTTGATGCTAATAACTTTTCGTAAATATTTTTTAAATGAAATAAAAAAAGGATATTGATTTTGATATGCTGATGATCAAAATTTGAGTTTAACTAAACATATACTAATTTATCCTATATAAGATAAAAATGTGAAAAATATTTTAAAAGAACAACTGATAAAACGGGTGATTTTTAGAGTGTTCGGTTTTTAAAAATTGAAAAAAAAATATAAAATTTGCAATAGTCAAAGAAATACTAATTTGGAGCGATACGTCAATTCCTTTCATATACTTTTTAAGGATTATTTCATGTAAAACTTGCCAGCGGCTACGGTTGAAATGGTTCATCCGTAAACTACAATTATGGCATAGTTTTTCCAGCAATGGCAGCTCAAATGTTGTCATGTAGCGCTGCAATTGCGGGTGGCTTGTCCCTGAACACGAGAGACTTCACGTAACCCTACAAATCAAAAAATATTTTTTTTCGTGCTATCAATTAGTCATATAAATAACAACAAAATCGTAGGCAACAACTACCTTCGTATTGGTATAAAAAATCTATATATTCAGATTTAACTGTTGTTGAATTCACTAATTCCCGCTTAACTTTTTTAAGATGAAAAATATGTGAGAAGAGTGTCTGAAACATATTCGTGATGACTTATCTTATTAATAATTTATATATCACTATGAACCGAAGTGTATGAGTAGAGTTTCCCATCTACCACTATAACCTACCTAATTTACATCTTGAAAATTTCTAGTGCTTATTACTTAGGTGAAAAAAAAAATGTATATGTTAATGAGGAATATAATTAAAGTTTTTATTTAACTGTTACTTAATTATCAATAAACATTTGCGTTTATTAAGCCCATTTACTTAAAAAATAATGTTACTATTTCAACTTTCGTATTAAAAGCCGGCAGTTTTCAAAAGAAATTCTTAAGTATTTAATTGAAAGAATGAATATCAATTCGCAATTGACGCGCATACAAATAAAAATGTTGTACATACTCCCAGTTACATATGTATGTATGTGCATACATACAATTGCATTTCTATTGCACTAATGTACGTTTGTTACAAACGCTCTATTCACACCCACATGTGGAGAAGAGGCCACAATTTTCAGCGTTGCCAGATGGTGATAAGCTTGCAAAAAATATTGAGATTTTTATTTGACCCATTAGTGCAAAGCTTATGCTATAAAACATGAACCTTAATTAACCAAGAAAACCGAAAGCAAATCTAAGTCCGGATTAAAGCTTTACGTGACCATATTGATGATCACACTAAAAGGTATTTCCAGCAACTTTGATACAGTTCTGGTTGTGGGCCCTTTAAGGTAGGGACCTGGGGCTATACCCTCCTCTAGCAACAATTTAATTCAGTGTTGTCAACCGGTCGCTTTTCTTGATGTACTTGGCTCTCAGGGAAGCCATTACATACATATTTGATAAAATTTATATTGAAACTCATCATATGTGCTTAAGCGTAGATTTTCTGTTGGTTAGAACCCATGTTGCTCTCTCTCTCTCTCTATAGAAAGGAAACTTGATTTCTTAACTAACAAATTATTCTAATTCATGCAACGGCCTAAATTTTATGTAATTCATCTGGCAACGTCAACGGAATCCATTGAAAATGTTGATGTTGCCATTGTTGCAGTTGCAATCAGAAGGCACAATTTTTTTTTCTCTTCTTCTTCTTCTGTGCTACACTTTACTTTTTCCATATGCAAATGTTTTTTTTTTTGTGCTCTTTTTCGCATTCCTTTATAAATTTTTATTAAACACTCGCTTGGGTGCCTCTGAAACAAAGTGGTTCCGTTTTTTATGCTTCTGTTGCTATTGTTGTTGCAGTAGTTTTTTATAATGCAAACCATCCAACAACCCCTTCGTTTTTATGCCCCGGTCTCTGATGTGTTCTCGAGCTGCAAACAACAATTTCAGTTAATTTTCCAGAACATTTGCCACAAAACAAAATGCCTTTTAGTGCGAATTAAATTGAGGGTGGGGGAATGATATGAAAATGGATGGATGGATGGTTGGCGAAGTTTTAGTGGAGCACTTTGATTTTCAGGTGTTTATTTAGCAATTCAACAAACAAATTGGCTCAAGTTTGATCAGGTTGCAGTGGGGTAAGCCTTTTGAAAGAAATATGATTATTAATAATTTTAAAAGAAATGCTTACCAAGCAACTTTTGCAAACAAAAGAAACAAATGTACAAATCAAAGAATCTACAATATTTGATATAAAAATATTAAAAGAGAATGCTTGATTCTCTGTGAAAATTGGTCATAAATGACACCTACGCAAATGTGTTGATAGTAATGTGTGTTACTAAAAAAAATTAAATTGATACAAGGATTTCTCAAAAAAATCACAAAATTTTTTTTTAAATTGCAAGGGTTTAGAATGGGGATTGAAAAAAGATGTATCTGTATACACTTGGGAGACTAATTTTTTTTTTAATTTCAAACAGATTCAATAGTTGCAGGTACATGAAATAAAGAAGAGCTCATAATATTAATATTAACAGGTGTCTCATTGAACTTTTTAGTTTTCCATAGCAATTACATGGAAACGAATGCTTTACTAGAGAGTTTTGTCTATATCTCGTAAAAGAAAAATCTTGCACAAACAGCACCCACTAGAAAGAGCAAAAAAATTTCCATAAAAAGTCTCTTGTTATTTTTTTCGTGAAGACAACATTTCGTGAGTTAATTAGCCTTTAGAGCTTAGGAATATTTTGAAGATTGAGACAAAAATCGATTTTTACTATTTTGTGAAAAATTGTATGCCTTTTTGCATGGTACTTTTCGTGTAATATTTTTCTATCACGAGATTTAGATGAAACTGTCTAGTAAAGCATTCCTTACCATATAATTCCTATGGAAAACTAATACGTTGTATTATGCATAGTTTTAAAAAAGTTTGCCTTCAAAAAATCAGGGGAATCGTCTGCCTTATTTGTTATTGTAAGTAAAGGAGTCAGTCAACTAAGAGGCACACGCGATAACATGTTTTAGTACTTATTTTTTTGCATATTTATAATATTTAAATGCAGCTATGAATGAGTGACAGACGTTGTTTCTCTCATTTTCTTAAACATAATTTTTGTTATAATCGCAATCTGCCTGATGATAAAGTCGCTTAAGTTTGTATACATAAGAATATTTAAAAAAAATAGCTTACCTCCACTATACTATCTCCTTAACACATTACAAGTCTAAGACTTATCCCCTTAGGTGTTAGTTAAAAAAAATTTTTAGCCGCGGGCTCACTAACTATCATTTGTTTAAAGGTTTGTTTCAAAATAAAACTACCTCTTTTGGAATATGAATCGCCGTCAACAGCATTAGCGCAAATATTGGAGCAAAATTCTAAAAAAAAGCCAAGCAATTCCTACACACTAAATCGAATTCAATAAACTACGCCGACTTCATTTTCAGCGTCTGCCTGTCTCTTTGCTGCTTCTGTTGCCTCAAATGAGCACCACTTGTCTTGTAGCATCGGATTCACTTCCCAGTAAAGACTTTGAGTTGTGGGATTTCAGCTACTGTTGGCGCTACTGCCAAAGATTGCCAAATCAATTTTTTTTTTTTTTGTGAAACTTAAAGAAAAAAAAAAAACCTTATACCAAAACTGACTAAGCAGCCAAAAGTTCAGTTGTTCAGTTTAGAAAATTCAGCGAATCACAAGAAAAAAAAAATTAATAAATAACAACAATTGAACAACAGCATTGAGAATTATTGCACCTGATTGCAACATTCGTTGTAAGTTTTTATGTTGGCAATGAAAATTTCATTGAAATTGATTGCATAAGAAGTTTTTGACGCTACTGCAGCTACTTCTGCTCGGTTTGAATTCAATTCGATGCATTGCCAAGTGATGGTGGCATTTTCTTCTTGAGCTTCAGTTTGTTTTCGGCTTTTCAATTGCCCCATGTTGCTCATATTTCGCTTAGTTTTGCAGTTTATGTTAGCAATCATATGGTGTAGAAGAAGGAAACACAAAAAAACTTAATATGTTGCTTACATTTTGTAGAAATTGTTTTGTAAAAAAAAGTTATAAGTTGAATAAACCTAAGTAGAATATTTTGAGAAATATTTATTACATTAGATATTTAATTCTATTTTACTTACACTAGCCGACTGAGAGTTGCGTTTACCTCTTCTGTTTTATAACTTGTTCCATCAAACTTAAGAGTGTTGCAATTAATTATGTTGTCACGTTAGCAGCATGCAGCGTTTGCAACATCAATAATTGCAAGTGCATCATTTTTTTCTTCATGTTTTCCTTATGCTTATGTTGCTTTCATCGTTTTTCGTCAACGTCATCATGGAAAGCTGTTTGCCCGAGGCATTTTTTATGTGTCTACCAGTAGCGATTTTCATCATTGTCAAAAGTGGATGAAAGGGAATTATACATTCTTACGGACATTTATTACGAGTATGTTTGTTCACTCAGTTTAGTTCATTAGATGACGAAAGATAACACTACTGCCATATAAAAAAAAAAAACTAGAATCAGTTCGCCAAAAAATCACCCAATAACCTTTATTTTAATCAACAAGCTCTAGTTTTAAACTAGACGAACAATATTGAATAGTATCCAGATGTTGGGTTAGTGCACTTCTATATGTTTTATTAACGTTAAAAGATTTTACTTCTTTCACTAATAATTTATGTGTTAGCGAAAAACATTTCGGTTACACAGTTTCGAGCGCTCACTTTCCTCTATGATGTATTAACGGTTCGTAAACTAGATTACTTTACTTCAAAAATTGAATTTCTTCAATCCAGGAGATTTGTTTTGCTGGTGCCGCCAAAATTAACTTCTCTAACTTTTGAACCTTAATTTTCTACTGTCACTATTCGGCTGTGGAGTTCCTTGTCCACTATCATTAGAAGAGGCAGAAATGGGAACCACTTCAGGCTGTTCGTTTTAAATAACTTGACTAGGGATAATTGATTCTGCTTTTAACTTCCCTAACTTACATTCTATTTTCTCTACAGTTCCTTATACTTTCTTTTAAATATGATAAAATAAAATGTAATGACTATTTATGAGATTAAGTTATCATAATGTTTTGAACAGATATTATTAATAAGCAAATTGAATTGAATGGAATCATTAAATTAAACGTGTACCACGATAAGGGTAGTAAATAGTGCAAAAAAATATGCCAGTTCAGAGAAAAGCATTTTCAGAGCGCAATACCAAAAATTAATAAAATTGAGCAAATGCACAGACATAAACCAAATTAAATCTGAATAAAAATTGAAACCAACTGATAATTGAACACAAATGGCGAATAATATCAGAAGTGCTTGAGTTTTCCAAATGCTTCCAAAGATCTTTCTTTTGATAATAATGGTAGCGTGTTCAGTATCAGAGCAACTTTAGGAGCGAACTTCAACCCTTGTAATTCTTGTTGACAGTAAATAAAAAGTTACTAGTAAATTACTAAATTCTACAATTATTATCACTCTACCAGGTAAAATATGTAGCACAAAGCCTATTTCAGAACTTCCAGTTTCTAGCTCACTTTCTGAAAATTATCATAAAAGAACAGATAATTAGCAATTTTAGCTTAATTTGGTCAAACCATCGATTTTTTAGGCAACTCGAATTTACATATTTAACTATACTTTAGTATACCGTTTACACTCATATATTTTTACCCAAATATATTAGTTTTTTCGAACATTTGAATGTAATACTAACCATTTAAGCCAGTGGGTTCATAAATACAATTTCATAGCATCAACGGTGTTTCCAAAATATCATCGCTTGGTTGATTATTTGAACCACAGAGAGTTAAGAAAATTATTATTTAAAAATTATAAGATTCAAAAAAGAAAAATATTAATTTTATAGTTGCCAACGACCTAGCAAAATAAACTTAATTAGAGCAGTTGGTAATTCTGTAAGAATATTGCGAAAATACTCAAACTCAAATCATTAAAATCTTGACAAGTGCGCCGCTTTAGGATGTCACCTCATTCAAGCGCGCTCCTCTTGTGTAAAGTGATGAGAACAGCGCCTTGTTACTCACTTTTAAGAAGATAATATTATATATACGTAGCAAGCACAACTTCTTGGCAAAGAAGGACCAAAATAATAAAATGAAGCACACATCAAAGCAGCATATAGCACATGACAACAACTGCAACAGCAAACAACATGTCATGCAGGGATTATAAATGCACGTCACTCTTAATACAACATAACGGGCCGTGGATTGAGAAAGGGTATGCAGATAGCTTAACAATGCCACAAAATATCCTGTTGGCAGGTCCTAAATATTTAGTAGAGCCGCAGGTAAGAAATTTCCTGCGACGCCAAAATTCATTTTCGACAGCAACAAACAACAACGCAAAATGAGTGACTACTCTTGTAAGGAAGGAGCACTGTTGCACTCTCCTTAACTGTCACTGTTTTTGATTCTTATTTTCATGCACTTTCCGCTGCCGCTCAAGCTGATGGCGATGACGATGACGATGATGATGGTGCTACGCGGTAACCGCATGAAGGATAAATGAATGAAAGCACCACAAGGATATGCGAAGAAAAAGCAGTATGTCAGTAACGCCTTATCCACAAGGATATACTCGTGCAGCAGCAACGTAGCAATACGAAAATGCGAAATTTAAGCTCTTGCTGTAATATTTATAGATAATGAAATGGTGGGGTGGGGCAAGATGAGGTGCATTCTTATGAATGACATTCGTAGGTCGAACAACATTACTTTCGCATGGTGAAGCGACGCTGTTATTGGATGCAATCTAGCGAGACAATAAATTTAAGTTGATTAGTTGCTGATGCTGTTCGGGAATCAGCGGGATGGTGTTTTACGTAGGATTTACTGAAGGACGTCTTGGTGTGGCTGCTTTAATTTTAATGGGTTGTTGTGGGTGCTGCAGCTGTTTCGCCTGTCCGCCAGTCAGTCAGTCAGTTTGGTTTTGGCAACCACATTTAAAATGAATGTGTTTCTACTTCAATATTTGAATATTGTATGAGTTGTGCGATGTGGAGAATGTGGTAAATGAATGATGTCTCCTGTATCCCTTCAAGTATATCTTTTGGCATTTGAATATTAAAACCGCAACAAACAATGACGGCATTCTTAGATGACATGTCGATTTTTTTTTTGTTTTGTTCTTTTCTTTCATTATTTTTCTATTCTATTTGACTGCATATGTTGGCCAAACAGTTTAAGAATAATTGTGAAGCCAAGACCTACTCTGCACATTCAAAAATAAATTTGAGCGTGAACTTGAAAAAACTTTCAAAAATTGTTGAGCTGATATTTTAAAGCATTGATGTATTTAGAACAGCGATGGGCAAAAAAGAAAAAGTAAGCCAATTTTAGCTCTTTTCAACAAACACGTCGGTTTTCTTAAGGAAAATAGCCAAAACAACCAACATATGATGTGCATTTTGAGGACAGCTTCTCTCGTTTCTCGTTTGATTCTTGAAATTGGCTTTTAGTTAATTATAGACTTTTTTCTTGCTATCGAGATCGAATTTATGGTGGGACTTTTTTCTTTACTTATTATTGTTGTTTTTGTTGCTTTTGCTGCAAGTGACTCCTGCTTCCAAATTTTACTCATCTATGGCTTAAAGTCTTTTTGTATCATCAAATGGTCATTGTTTCTTTCGAACACACTACTATTTACTTTAAAACTATACTATACTTTTTTAAGTCAAATTTTAACATCAGACTTTACCTAAAAAACTTCTCCAAAAGTTTATTTCAAGCTCTGATTGAGACTTGAACTTTGAAAAATATGTCTTCAAATACCTAACGTTTTAGTGTATCCATTGACATGATACTTTTTAGTTTGCTGCAACCTTAAACCAATTCTTCATCATAATCGCAGCAAAAATGCAAGCATTTTATACGCATCTTTAATACATCACTGAAATAAAAACAACAAAGCAGCACACTGCATTCGAAAAGGTGACGGTATCGTACTTCTACTTCTTTATTTTCAACACCATAGTGACCACAAGAGGGAGCGCTCTTCTATCGGTTCTCGCAATGCCTTAGGACGAGGTGGCGGCACCAGCACAAGCGCAAAATGTGTGTCTGCGTCAGTTCGTCTGGTTGCAAAGCATTTCGCAGTGCCAAGGAAAAAAGGGTCGTATAATTTATATTTATGCGATTGCAATAAGGTAATAAATGTGCAAAGCCCGGTGAGGCTACTACTGTGGAGGTAGGTAAATAACGACAGCTACTGAAGTTGGGTACCTACTACTGATGGTACCAATGTTGCATGGTATCCGATAGTGTTTATATGAATAATTTGTTACATGTGATGGAGGGGCGAGTACGAAACCTGGGTGTGGCAGCATAATACAAATGCTAATTTATCTTAAGATATCTATAACCTCGTACAATAAAAACTATGGAAAGATAGAAACTTATTAAGGTAACAGTTTTCTAGTAAGTTCTTCTACATAAAAACAAGCAAAGTAGAAGTTGGGGCTTGCGATATAGTAGAAGGCGAAAAGTTCGGCAAATAGCTTCAAAAAACATAATGCCGCTGATCTGTCATCCAGAATAGGGGCGTACTGTGGGATCAATTGAGTTTCCTTGAAAAAAATTAATTTCCCAGCTCAAAATGAAATGTAACTAGCTGAAATTTGGTAAAATTTTAATAAATAAAATAGTTCGAGTCTTCCTAATCAGTGAAAAAATTGATGGTAACATCGTTCTGATATAATTTTTGATATGAGTCTAAGCGGCACAATTTCCGAAGAAACAGTTACTTTCTCAAAGATCGATGATTTCAAATATAAGATTCCTTGATATATGAAACTTTAATTGTGGCAGTAGTACTTTATCACTAATAAGACCTTACTTTTAACTTTGCTATCAAAACGCCTGCTACCTCTTCTTCTGTCAAAATACAATGAGAAAGACGTGGTGGTGTGGTATGCCTAAGCCATCTCCAACTTCTCTAAAACCAATTTAGTAACTTTAGGCTTCCGTTGCTTTCGCATCCGATAGACTTTTGCCGCTGCCAATATTTGGTAAAAAAATTATTTATGACTTTAAGTAGCTAGCGTTGGTCGTATTTTTTGGCCATTGTTTCATTATAAACAATCTAGTGTTTAGTTTGTATTGGTGCACGTAAAGGGTGTGCCACTTTGTTCTATTAAGATTCAGTTTTTATTATTTGTTCGAAAAGTGTCAATTTTTTATTTAATTGTAAGGCACAAATTTATGGAACCATACAACACACTTGTACACTTGTGACCTCAAAAATTCCTTAAGAAAAAAAATCGAATGATCACTCAATCACAAGATCTTGGTGAGCAAAAAACTGGATTGGTGTATTACTTCAGAAATTGTCTGAAGTTGCTCTCTGGCTCATCAAGTTTTGACCATTTAACAATGATAACGAGATATTCTCTCGTATAAGATTCCATATCACATAGCAGCAGTCCACTTTGTATATTAAGAAAATGCTTGTTGAAACACCCTTTATATGAAATTGTTCACATTGTTGTTGTGTTGTTATGTTGCTGCCATTTTCAAAGGTGAAAACGAATACATTGTAAAGTCAGAGCGACTTCGTTTTGATTTCATTTTTGATCTGCAAGCGCCACACAGTGGTACATAAATTGATTCGATTAGATAAAATTTTACTTATTCTTACGAGTAATATTCGTTATTCTTCGTTGGAAGATTGTAAGATTGCCTCTCATATATATAAGAAAACCAATATGTGCATACTCAAAAAAGAAGTCTTACATATCACGGGCACGAGACTTTAACTGACACAACAAAAAAATGTTTGTATTTATTATACATTACAAGTATGGCTCAAAATAACCTCATGTTTTAGAATTCTTTGGGAGCGCTTAAATTTCAAAAATTTACTCCTAACAGTATTATTTGACATAGATATGATCACGGTACGTTTAGTATCAGATCAACGCTGACAAATTGTGAAAATTTACTTCGAAAAGATAAGGCGGCTATGATTGAGAAATTGGAAGGAAATTTTACTCTCGTCATATATCTAATACCACTCAAAATTCTCGAACGCGCCATTGAAAATTGAAACTTCATAAAGAACCATGTTGGCTCCAGATACGGCCAACATTTGAAAGAAATTTTTTTTAAAAAATAAGTGTAAGCAATCGTTCTTTTGTATGATAATAGAGATTGTCCGATAAAACTAAATTCATTAATTTTTTTGATTTTTTGGAAAAATGTACCTATACTCGTAAATGAAGCAACCTTTATCAATGGAAAAAATTCTGTGAATCCAATTTCACAATTCTATGTTTCTAACGCAAATAATCTTATTTTGCTAGCGTCTACCGCAAACATTCCCACTGTACGCAGCAGAGTTTTCAACGTAGTATCCTAGTCGTATTTTATTTCGTTTTGAAATTCAATAAATGATTTATTTTGTGACGATATCTCATCGCAGCCTCGCATAGAAATTGCAGCAATAGAGAGAAAGAGTAGGTGCTTGCACTTTGTTTCGACTATGGACATGGCCCCAAAAAGCCTGAATGGCGCAATTTACTGACGCATTTTGCTATAGTGCGGCGCTATTCTTTTGTTCAATAATAATAATAAATACTTTAATTGGCTAAAAAAGAAAAGAAAGAAGAAAATTTTTGGAAAAATATATATCTACCTATAATCGATTATTATTGTCGCCTGCTTTTATTGTGTTTTTCTATGGAAAATATTTTCCTGTTTCACCTACCAAACCATATCACATCTGAACACAATGACGTAGTTTTACAAAATTTATCGATTTCGATTGTTGACAAAGATTAAGTATGATTTTTTTTTTCTGTATGAATTGCATCCGTTTTCGGTTTAAGTAGAGTTTGGGTAGATATTTTTTACATTTTCTACCTACGTAAGTGTAAAAATAAAAGCATTGGTGAACAAATAATGGAATTTATAATTCATTCAATTTGAACTAAAATCAATATTCAGATTTAAGGAAAACCATCCAAAAATTGTCTATTGGCTTATAGTAATAACCTGCAAGTCTTCAAAATATCAGGTTGGTTTCACATGCTACACACTGCATGCATGTTGGTGTAGAGCATTAGGCACAACATTATTTTTTATTGATCTGAGTTTAAAATCGATCCCACATTCGCACCGCATATCTATGCTGTAATGCGTCAAATTATGTCGCAATTGTTTTGGCCATGCCAGTGTGTGTGGCATTGCGGCTGTGTCTACTGAACTTTTTTCATCATAATTGGTGAAGGAATTGATTTATTTTCTTCTTTATTAAAACTAGGTAGCCCGTTTCGAAAGAGAGTGGGAAAAATATGGTGGTCCTCATGGCGCTCCATAATGGGTGGAAGTGCTTAAGCATTGATTGTGCTGAATATAAGATCATTATAAACATATAAAGTGTGTATAATCTACCTACCAATGTTGCTTCATTGAGCATTTCTGCTGATCAAAAAATTTGGTAAATAAATAAATAAACGAATTTTACAAAGAAAAGTTTGAATAAAATCGATCAGTAAATACATTATTCAGAATGACAATTTATTTTAAAATCTTGAAAATCTCATAGTAATATCGTTTTAAAAAAATGTTCGGTATTTTTTGTGAAAAGTTGGCTTAAAAACGAAAATTTTGAAACAAAATTTCGGAAAGCAGAGTTACGTTAGACATGAACAGCTTCTTACTGGCAGTTTTTCTTAAAAAAAACAGAAAATTTCATATGATTTTCCACAGAAAATGGAACCATATTTTGGGAATGAATTTATTTAATTTTTGCCTCTTATTTTTTGCTCAGTTATAGCCTGAAAAAAAAAATGTAATCAAATGAAACGAATATTCATGAAAACAAAAGAATAACAATTAAATCACACATTGCTGGCTTAAGACAGCGCATTTCTCAAGTCTGCATTTAACTCATCCTCGTTATATGATCTAAAATCGGGCACAGGTGGGAAGAAAAACAACAACAACAAAAAGAAACAATAAAAATTATTTTTATGTTAATTCCGCGTGTATGGAATTCTCATTAAACGTCAGATTATATGTAAGAGAATCATCTGCACGAAACTAAGTACAAGCATTTAAATAGTAATAATGCTAAATTGATACTGCCATTTAGTGAGGGGGGGTTAAACTTCGATCGAGTCGAATTGAGTCTTTGCCGCTTTAATTCGCAGTTGTAAAAAAATTCAACATTTCATTGTGATTTAATTTCAATATGAATGCCACTGATATGTACGAGTACACACTCTCCTGCTGCTGCTGCTGCTGCTTCTGTTTAGAATGGAAATTTTGCGATTTCGAGAAGTTGCTGTGGATGCGGCAGTGGTGGCACTTTGCTATACAGTATATGACTGTCTGGATTTATGCTACAGTGCTACAGGCTGCCATGTAGCTGATTAGCATATTAACTTGTAATTAGTTGTAAGTTATTTTAATTGTGAACGCGCACTGAACGAACACGCGGTAGTTGAACGCGCTGCACAGTAGGATATGATTTGAACGAGTTCTTAAAAAGCCTACTAAAATTTTATGGACTTTTTTTTCAGAAGCTGATCTTATATTACCGGTCTTTCAACCACAACTCGCAAGCTATTTAGTTTTTTAGATACAATCAGGGTGGTAACCATGACGTAGAGAAGTCATTCCCGACCATGACCGTTAACCTTTTTTTTTTTGGTGACAAATATTCAAAAAAAAACTCATAAATTGGTTAAAATTGGGTGAGTTGATGACTTTTTTGTATGCTACTTCATGAAAAAACTTTAAACTCATTTCGCAAAATCGTCCAATTCAAGGCGATTTCAAAAATTATTGAATTCTTGCCAGGCCCCCGGCTACGATATGAAGTTTCCAGCCAGGTCAATTGTGGTCACTTGAAATGGTTACAATATTAAGTAATAAGACTGGACAACTCCCAGTCTACTGCAATCGTTTATAATAATTTTTTTGGCATAAAAAGTTTCCATTTATTTTAGACTTCTCACCCATTTGTTTGGCATTAGACTTTTTCAAATTATACTCTTTATTTTAAATCAGCGGTGGGCATGAAAATCTATCAGAAGGTTGCAACAACAAAAGCAAGCAGCAACAAACGAATTTTTAAAGTTTTTTTCATTTCCGAATTCGCCAACAGCACAAAAAAAAAAAGCCAAATTGCACTACAAACAACAACAATTGATGCATTCGTCGAGACACAATGCGGCACCGTCACTAATATCTTTGTGTAATGTTTTGGTTTTCATTTGAACTCAAGTTAACTCTGTGCGCCGATTACGTTGAAGTTCTACGAATTCGGACATTGAGGACGGAAAGGGCCACTACGTGCCCATCGCTGTTTTAAATAAGCGAACGACATATGACGCAGTCACCAACAATCGATTACAAATTACAGAATTTTGTGATAGTATTTAAATAAGAAGCCCACTGTCACACTATGCAAATGTTTAAAATTGATGAGATTATCCGTTGGGCTTGGATTAAATTGTAGTTTAGAATAAGCGCACATTGCAAATTCCCGTTTATAGGGTTACCAAATAATTGTAATGTATTTTGAATACTTAGTCTATTTTTATAGTGCTCGGAGATTTTATTGTTTATATTTTTAAGTCCCTTTTTTGATATGTTTTGGTAGTTCATTTCAATTAGTAGCCAACATGCAATAAACGTGTACTCATATTTAACAACCATTTGCCCAAGAATCGGCGCAGCAGGCAAAAGATGCTACTCTAGTGCAGCGATTTTAACGATGAAAAAGTACAAATGCAGCTGGGCGGACCACAAATAATGAAATTTAATTGTATTCTTTTTTTTCTGTTGTTTCTAAGCCAAAACATTGGATATTAATTGCTTTTTAAGCATTCGAATGAGCTTTGCATGTGCTAGGGCTGCCAACACTTGTTATTAGCAACACTTGGTATTAGGTATTTAAAAAGCGATTTACAATTAAGATATATTTACATATTTGTTTGCATATCAATAGTACTGGTAACAATTTCAATAAAAAGTATGAATAAATTATACATCCGCATTGTAACTCATGTTAATTTATTTGCACTATAATTTTTTCTATTCAAAATTAATAATGTGATACTGAATCAGTGATTTTATTTTTCTATTTAATTTCTCCGGGCATCGCGATTTAGATTTTCAATTTTCTCATCTTCAATAGATATTATATTCATATGCTATTTTTTTCATTGGCGTTGTGTGCATGGGAGCATAAGGAGCCAAGAATAAATATCAAACGCGTTTTTTTTTTTTGTATTTTTCTGGAACACTTAAAGTTTGGCTCAAAAAGGTCGATGAGAATATTTAAAAGTACAGAAAAAGTCGAAAGAGCTTACAGCATGTCACTTGATATCGAAAGTATCAATAATTTCCGTATAATTTAAAAAATACCGAAGCATCGACGTAGTCCCTAAAAAGTAATAATTGTCGAATAGTACTGAAAAAGGATCAATTTGTATTAAAAATTTTCGAAAAATAAAAGTCGTTTAGCACCAATCAAGAACGATGAGAAAATGTATCGGAGAAGTTGATAACACTCATAAAATATCGAATAGTACCTAAAATATCGAGAATGTGTAGAAACAAAGAGAATCGAAAATTTTAATAAAAGCTAAGAAGTAATTATTTCATCATGCATAGAGGCAGATTAGAAAAATTTCAAGAAATTCAGCAAAATTCGAAAAATATATACTACTGTACCCACTGCGAAAAGATTATGCTTCCTTCAAATAAATATATTTTATTTAATTCAATACAATTCTCAACACATTTAAGCAAAACACTGCTACCTAATATATGCACATTTGTAAGTATTAATGTTTGTGTAAACACCATTGACATCCAATATCAGGATGTGACGATTGTGATCAAATTGCTTATGAATCGTATTTGGTTCTCATTTTAACACAAGCCGATATAAATAAACGTATATATTTGCGAAAACCCGATAATTCTTCCGCCAAATACATGCTTTGGGGAATATTAACAAGTAAATGCTAACAAGGAATCATCTATTTCAATCAAACTATGATTTGTTTATTATCACCAAATATATGATTGATTCAATAAAATTATTCCAGAGGAATTTATGAGATGTATACTTATTTCAAATATTTATTTCGTCTATATCAAATACATTATTTGTTAATTATGTAAGTAAATCGTATTCTCTGTGTACCGAAAACCGTCAGATAGTATCGAAAAACAATGATTTTCTAAGAATTCGATGAAAGTCTAAAGATATTGAATAGCTCTTGGTGGTACTCAACCAGTGGTATCGAACCACTCAAAGAAACTGGTAACACCTATGCCTCGAAGAGTCGTGTATTATAAAAGATCGTGCTTCTACTAAATAATAATTTAAACATTGAAATCGCACAAAGTTCTGGTTCATTTACCCTCTTAAGAGCTTTTTAACAATGTTATGTAACACTCAATACTCTTCAAGATAATCCCTATGCCTCAAATGGTACCGAATTAGGGTCTCTTGGGCAAAATTTATTTCGTCACTGTAAGGCGCTTCTGAACTACAATCTGTTGGTGAAATTATAGTCGTCCATAACTTATATCTCATTAGACTCGAACATTTTTAACAGTGATCAAAATTTACGGTATTTACATATTTTCGAAAAAACTATCCATTGCAGTATCATTAACTACACCAAAATTCCACTGCATATAAGAATTTTCCTTCAAGCATTTCTTCACATACACCTGACGTTCATCCACTGAAGCATCAAGACACCAATTTTCACCTTTTCTATGCACTAGCCATTTATTTTTGCGATCATAATACCAAAATTGGTTTCCACCACTGCCATGACAAGTCCACATCCACACCAGATTTTGTTGCTGAACTTCAAGACAAGCAGAAACGCTACGTAATCGTAAGTCCCGACGCCAAGTCAATGAGAAATTCTGATTATCTGGCGGATTTAAAACATTATTAGCACAATTTAAAAGTCTCGGCTTCGAATGACTTGGTTGTTTAATTGCATCAAGGCACATATTTGGAAATCTAACATTTTGTATAGCACCGTAGGCATAATCAGGCGGCTCAACAGGTGGATAAAACTTGTATAGGTCAAATGCAACTGTTTCCAGAAACCATTTGAAGGATTGACAATGCAGCTTTTCACGTAATATTTTCTGAACGGTTAAATTTCCGGCATCAGCGTCCTCGTACATTTTATTCGGCTGATACTTATATAGATAGTTTTTATACTCATCCATCCAGACTTCAGCAACACGTTTATATTTAGTTCTGAAACCAATGGAAAAAATAATAAATGCAAAAAAAATGCAAACTCCTTTTAATTACGCATTATAGCCTAATTTTTTTATCACCATAAGTAATAAAATGTCATCTTACCCTATAGAGATAGAAGGTTTTTCGTGGATTTGGCATTGAATACTGTGGATCTCTGTACAGATGACCGACTCTTGAGCATGGTGCATCCAACAACTGACCTCCACACATCCAAATTTTAAAACTCAATTCATATTGCTCTCCACCACGAACATCAAGACCTTCATCGTAACCACCTAGTTCCCAAAAGAATTCAGCAGACATAGCAAAGAGACCACCATTCATAATAATATTTCTATATGGTTTTGTCACGTCTATTAAGTCCTCTGGTAAAACGTCGATTTGGACATAAAAAAAATTCCAATCAAAACCACCACGTCCGACAGGTACGGCCTCATATTCAAAACTACTATAAGCGATTCTGTCGATAATTGGGCATACCACAGTACGTTTATCAAGCACTATAGGCTCCAAGAGAGGTGGCAACCATTTGTGGGTGACTTCGATGTGGGAATCCAAAATGACCAACACTTTAGCGGTAGCCCTCCGCATACCAACCATACGCGCGCGAATTAAACCCATGCGTTCTGGTAAACGTACAATTTGCACCTTCCTAAAATGCTCCGCAACATATTGATCTAAATGTTTGCCGAGCCGGTGATCACCTTCACTAAAATCATCAACGATTATTATTTTCTTAAGT
The DNA here is from genome assembly GCA_963680825.1 of Meiosimyza decipiens. Classification (NCBI taxonomy): domain Eukaryota; kingdom Metazoa; phylum Arthropoda; class Insecta; order Diptera; family Lauxaniidae; genus Meiosimyza; species Meiosimyza decipiens. Next base: position 129,726,810 of record OY804258.1, on the reverse strand, counting down.
AACTCTGGTGGTGTACGATTTATTAAGCTGTGTAAAGATCGCAGAAGTACGCTAAAATGTTCATTGTAGAATGGTATTACAACACTGATTGTTGGCAATCTGGCGAGATATTGTTTAAAGCGGCAGCTGGAGAAAAGCAAGCTAAAATTATTGGTATTCATAAGATGTAGCTTTTCTTACCGCTTATTGCGTTTATCTGGAATAGAACGATTTACCGATATTGCATCTGATAACAATGCATTGAAACCATATTTTAGCCACATTTCCCTTTCTAAAGTTCGGTCCACATCAGCACCGCTTAACATGGCGCTTTTACCATGCTCTCCAAGACCGAAACGTCGGGAATCTTGATAAATTGATTTATAGTCATGCCAATCTTTCTGTAACAGAACCTTCGATTGTTTAGTCAAATCAGTTCTCAGCAAAATAATTGATATCTTGAAGAATATTACTAACAGTACGCATACTACAAATATGAATTTGATCAATCTTGTCAGTCTGAAGCGTACCATTTTACAAATGTACATAATATTTTTGTAAAAATATAACTTCGAGCTTATACTATGTATAATAGCCATATCTAATAGTAAGCGTGTCCTATAGAAAAAAAAGTCTGTACTCGTATAATGGAAATTATAAGCGCTCTAAAAAAAGTTGGTAAGAATATCTAAAAAAATTATATGCATTAAAACCTTATCGAAAATTGGAATAACATCTTTATAATTACTTGGCTCATATCGAGATTTTCGCATCCTTCTCGACCGTTCCTTGGCTCGCCTCACGGAAGACATCCAAAGTTATTCGCTACCAACTAAGAACTTCACTTACCTCTAGAGTGGGGCTCTGAATGATATAAACCAGAAGGTCCTGAAATGTATTTTCCAGCCATAAGACTACATCAAGTAGTGCATTCTAGAGCCTCTTTCCGAAATCGCCGACTAATTCACCTCTTTCAAACCGGTCAAATTAGGTTCCGAATTACGTTATCGCTAAGAGATACTCTGACGTTAAGATGACGCCGATATTTTTCCAAAATTTGAATAACTAAACTGAGTAGAATGGAAAAACTCAATAAGTCTTACTCGTACTGGACATTATACATATCTGTTTTAATTTTTTGATAATCCTATATAGCCTGTAAAAAGAAAATGATAACGACTGAGGAAGAAAAAGCTATGATTTTCTCAAGCGCTTCATGGTTTCAGCGGACACCATGTACCACGTTTTAATGTCAATGACATGAAACCGGAGTTAAAATCACCGAAATTTGCAAAATCGATGAAAAAAATTCTTCTGAAGAATAGGATGAAACGTCCCCTTGAGATTTAATAATAATATAAAATCGTTCAACTTTGTATCACTTTGCCAGAACGTTTGGATAATTTTAGATATTTTTCAATGATTTTTATATCATCATTTTTCAACACTCCAATGTAGTGAAACTCTTAAATCTTTCTTCATCAATAGCTGCAAGTTTCCAATTGCATCCCATTGATTTTTCGTTAGTTTAAGCTACGCTATTTAGACATGGCTATCATTGGTCCCTTGTGTTATGAAGTTGCTTTTAACCAATTCAAATTCAGTTTGCATTGGTATGATGAAGCGAGGGTGCTTTTCCAACTGCATATTACAAGTTTGCGTTTTAAATTTAGAAAACAAAACACCATTTTAGAAATGGCAACCAAAACCGAACAACAGCAACAACATCAGTGCCGTTTGCAAAATATGCAGCTTAGTTTTTTGCCTATTTTTGTCCAGGATCTCATCAGTAAAGCCCATAGATGAGGCACTAAAAGCAACAACAATGTAGCCTACGAGTATGCATATACATAAGCGAAGCGCCCATTTTCGATTGGCATCCAGCTTTCTACACCACGTTCCTTTCTCTTTCCTCAAAATCAACTTAGTTGCGCATCAAACTGACTGCATCCGGCATTTGCAGCATGTGTTTGAATGTTTAGCGGGTGAGTAGAATATGGAGGGGTTGCGGGTCAAAGGTGGCAGCGACGCTATCAAACGAAACATCAAATTACAAAAATAAACAAAAGCCGCACCATTGCATAAAACCAATTTCCATTTACGGCACATGACAGGGTGCACACTCGCATACCAGAGCCATTTGTAGTAAGGACGAGCATAAGGACCACCAACCATGCAACACCATAGAAGAATAACAAACCGATGAGAACTGAGTTGAACCGACATCTATATCCTGTAAATATATTGTTGTTTTTGCATGTGTATGTGAGGAGTGCATTTGGGAGGAGCAAAAATATTGAAAGATTTCATATCGAGGGCACTATTAATAACTCAAATATGATCATAAAATCATATCTACTCATAATAATTTTTCGATACTGTTCTCTAGTTTTCGTTACTTTTGACTTTTATCGACTTATTGAAAGCAGTCGGCAGCAGAAAATTTCTATCGACTCTATGGTCACTTTTCGATATTTTTTAACTTTCCTTTATTTTTCGATACTACTTAAGAGGCTTATGCTATCTGATATTTATCATTTCTCCTTAACATATTTTGCGTTTTAAGATTTTTCGATACGACGTATACAACTTACATCATCTTTTCATTAATTTTCGACACTCACTGGCGGATTAAGTTTTACCATCGTATGGAAACTAACAATTATATTTGAGTTTCTTAAAATTTCATATGATTTTCAAAAATTCCTGAATTTTGCTCAATATTTCGCAAAAAAGTGCTTACCAAGTCATTGGAAGTGGGCAATATTTGACGCAATAGAAAAAATATTTATATATGGCATTCCCGTTTTGGTAACCCTTAACAATTAGTTCAAATGTAGGATATTTGTTGAAAATTCTCTGCAAAAATAAAAGTTGATGAAAAAGACGGCAAAAAGGAAAAAAGGAAACAGGATAAACATTTTCGTTTTTTTGGTTACACCGTTAATAAATATGTCAAAGGTGTTCCGTGACACAGTGGCACAGCTAGGGGAAGAGCGGTCGTAGCCACAGGCACAGAAGCTTAGAGGGCGCAAAAATGACCATCGCTTTCATTTAATTTTATTTTTACATATGCTACACTTTTACAATATTTTATGAAAATTTTTATTTTTTTTTCAAATGTTCACTGTACGCCACTGCTGGAGCTCCCTATCGCCATTTTAACGATTTTTGCAAGTTGCAGTTATAGAAAAACATTATCGTATTATCAATGATCTTGTTTTTATTCTAAAATTTTTATGTACTATATTGGTATAAAAGCCCCTTACTAACTTTTAGTCTTGGGCCTCGCAAGGTCTTAATGCGGCACTGGCCTAAGGCACAGTGAAAAAACGTTTTCTTTGAATATAGCCAGTGTATATTTGATACAGAGCAATCAAATAATTATTTGATTCAAACACATTGCTTTTGGAACAAATAGCGGTGTAGTAGAAGTTGATTGAAGCATTTCATGTTTGACAACAACTAGAAAGATTTTCACGCCACTCCATTGAGAGCACTCTTTAAGCGGCTAAATTGAACCCACATATAACAACATAAGCTACAACAACACCAACGACTACGAAATGTTCGCAACAAGGCCGACAGCAGCAACATTTGCCTGCATGGCAAAAACTAACATACCAACAGACATCTACTGCCATAATATACCTACCTACTGCATACGAATCGTACAACAACAGCAGTCCATTGCAAGTAGTGCGTTGGTTGATGACTATGTATGTGTGGGGTTTATTTTTATAGGACACTCAAAAGGATACTCTTTTAGATTCGGCCGCCCACTAGTCATTAATTGATATCGCAGCTAAAATTCGCAGCATATCCTCGAGAATTCGTTTTCTTTTTTTTATCTGGCCGCATGCAGGGAACGTATGTATGTATTTGTAGGTATGAACAGGCAAACGAAAGGACTAAAGTACTCAACTCATGCGGTGCAACACAACATATACGCAACTTAAGGATAGGTCAACTATAGGTACGTGCACATAAAATGGTGCTGGTGGTTGGGGTGGCTGAATTTTTTGGTCTGCATTTCATTTGGTTGGCAAAAACAAAAAAGGTTTAGCAAAACAAACGGCTCCATTTGCTGCGTCATCCTGCATGAACAGCGGAAGAAATTTTATATGCGCAGCGGAAATAAGTATATTGCGTGCAGCACTCTGCATGTGTACTATGATAAAGATTTCATCTATTTGACTGCATTCTAACTCCTTGCTGTTGCTTTAGCGAAGGATATGCGAATTTTCACAGAGCTTTGAAAGAAAAAAATCACCTTCAGATGTTCTCAACCATTTTAGTGCTTTCTTGATATGGTTGATATTGAAAATGAATGTTCGCACATGTGTTTGATCGGTGTAGGCAATCAGAAAAAATTAAAATATTCGAAAAATGCCTAGAGTTTTGTGTCTCAAATGAATTGTCTCGAAATCTAAAAAACTATTTCGAGAAATTGGACAAAATCTAAATAGGAATAAAAGACCACAAAATTCTGTAGTAATTGGAATATCAGACCCAATGCATTAGTTATTTTTTTATAGTTTGGCCCAAACTCTTTTACGGAATATTTTCCTCAACGATTTTTCCCTTTCAACTCCGTCGATATTCTTGCGTAAATTCGCTAAGCCAAAGATGAATTATAGCTTAAAGCTTTTAGCCAATTCTTCATTATATATAGCCTCAATGTCTAAATTTAAAGCTCCATTTGGCACAATTGGATGCTGCTTTTTTACAGCATTTAGAAATATTCTACGTTTTTACTGCTACGCCATGATGTCCGTCTGCCTGTGTATCATGAACTTCCTCAATCGTACGCTGCATTTGTTCATCATTCGTAATTTTCGAGAAAATCCGAAATCCCCATTGTGTAAACTGGGCAATATTGAGTAGCTTGGTTTGGTGTCAGAGCATCAATGTATTGAAGTGTGTGTTTATGTATTTCAGCCGGTTTCGTCGGCCTCACTATGTTTGCTATGGTTTTGGTTGTTCTACGTTTGCACTACGCTCGAGAGTCCTTTTAATGACTATTCAGCAGTGTGTTATGTTCTTATACATACATACACATGTGTCGATGTACGAACTGTACGTATAGGTGCATATTAAAGTCTATAAGTTTGTATGTGTTATGCATCGAAATCTGCTTTTTCAAACCGAAATACTACATCTAAATGTCCGTCAGTCATAGTCGTCATGGTCGTTGTTTTGACGTAATTTTAGACAAACTACGAGTATAGTAATACCAATTTATATATTGTACACACATTTGTATGTGAAGCATATGTGCATATGTGTTTATATTGTCTACACATACGTACATAGAACTTTTCATATAGGTACAGTAGGAATTTTAGCATGTAACCTTTGAAATAGTTTTTTTAGGAACCTTTAAGCATCAATACGCTGTGCTACCAATTTGGAAACGTCCGCGTTTAACTGAGCTCAACTGGCTGACGCGATTGCCAACACTCGACTTTAAGCGCAACCGCGTAACAACTTCAAAAGTGTGTTGGGCGATATTCAGCCGCAATTCGAACGATTTTTTGCGCGGTTTCGTAACTGTGGTCTGTAGGCCAAAAAGGTCATGGCTAAAGTTTTTTGGGATGCACGCGGTATTATTCACATCGAATATCTTGAAAAGCGTAAAATGATCACCGGGCCGGATTGCTATGTTACTCCATCCAAAATATTCTCTAAATTTAGCCCCACTACTATTTCCTGTTCCCAAACCTGAAAAAAAAAGCTGAGCGGTAAGAGATTTGAGTTGAATAAAGAGGTCATTAGTGAAACAAACGCATATTTTGAGGACTTTTAGAAATCCTATTATTTGGAAGGTATACAAAAATTTCAAAAACGTTGGTATCAAGCTAAAAGGAAACTATGTTGAGAAAGAAAACGCTTGTTTGCCGAAAAAATATCTTATATTCAAAGACACACTGACTTATCAAACTGTCCTCGTAAATAACAGAGTCAAAAAATAATATTATTTAATACATCCTATGCTAGTTACGTGAATTAAATGGAAAAATAATTCTGAGTCTGATGACGTAATAAAAATTTTTATTTCCCCTTATTATCGGTTGACATAGGAATACGAATGCGATTAAAAATGTTTGCTGGTATATGTGCTAGATAATTACTCCAATCATTATAAAATTTCTACATTAGCAAAGATTTCCTAATGGGAAACCTTCAAAAATGGGTACTTGTCTGTTTTTGTGCTTATTCGTCCAACCCAATTTTTGTTAGTTTCCTATTTCTTATTTCTGTAAGCGCTCTACTGAAGTGTATACGTAAGTAAAAAGGATCCTTTTCATTTATTTGCACTTGTGTGTGAGTTTGTCTGTCCACCATATGTGTGTAATGGGATTAGCTCTTGTTTCTTTATTTCCAATGTTTGTTTTTTATTTACAAGTACTTTTTTTAGTTTATTTAAGGGATTGTGCAGAAATGGTTTTCTGTTTCGTGGTTTTTGCTTTTGTTTGCTATTTTGTGTTACTTAAAAATTCTGATTTGTAAATTGAGCCCATTGTACAACTGAACTTAACTCTTCAATAAATAAATCAGATAGAAATAACTTATAGTTCATTGACATGGGTCCTTACTCGAAGAGTGAAACTCTTATGCGCTTTAATTGAAAATATTACTCTGATCTTCCAGAGACAACTAAGAAAGAATGTGAATAACGAGTTCAGTTGTCATTTTATAAAATGAAAATCAAATCGAATTTATTTGGCTTATGACACTTCTTTGGGCTAGTCACTTAAAGATTTCACCACAATTCCTCACCGCCTTACCAGCATGATTTAACGAGAAATATTTTGTTTTTTGAAAATTGGCATGCAAGTAACTGGAAACCCCTGAGACACAATACTTAGAAGTTTACTTATAAGTATTTTCAGTGGTTTAAACACTCCGAACTCTTAATTTTGTTAGATTTCGGATTTTTACTTTGAAGTTTTAATATTATGAAATGGGATGGACATTATTAACGTATTGAGAGTGCAAAAAGTTATTTTAAAAATTCCAGTTCTTATGTCCAGCCAGAGGCAGAACCAACAGAGCTTGAGCGCCCTATGTTGACATTTGTTTTTGCACTCAAACTTTTTTCGAGTATAAGGTACAAGACCGTGTTGTAATTTTTTTTTCTATCGACTTTATTATAATTCTTATTTGAAGCTATCTATCGTAAGCATTCCCAGACAAGTTACACCAAATTTTTGCCTTTGATCAAGAATTTGGCGATTGGTGGACAAGCCTGAAAGTGACAAAATATATTGTAACGAATATAACCATAACAAAAATGGCGTCGAAATTAAAACATAAATCAAGACTTAAGATAATATGTAGAACAAGAAAGTTTCACAAATGATGTTCAGAGCATACATGCTTATAGCAAAATCGAACTTGCTAGAAATATCGAGTATGTAGTTCTTAAATTAATATAGATAAGCATGTTTATTTATTTATTTACCTTTAATTTCTAAGCTTTTAAGTCCTCATAAATTAAGGAAATATGTAAATATATTACAAATAAGTAATAATAAGCAGATCTCTCTGGACCAAGTTATCCTTAGAATATATAAAGAATATTCCGAGGAATAATTTTTTTTTTAAATTAGAGAAAAGTAAATTAATATGGCACATGGTCCATAATACAGTGTCTGACGTTTAACTTATGACCACATGGCAAAAGAAAAACAAAACACCTTAACCCCTTTATTATCTACCTACAACACCGAAAGGATTTATGGATCTAAATGAATTGCATAACAAAACGTTTATTTAACATTATAATAAATTGAAACAATAACTTGAAGACAAACAGGCATAGGAGTACAAACACATTTTTTTACACTCAGGAAGCGATAGACAAAAATCGGGCAAAATGCCAACACTGAGAAATTTTCGGCAAAAATTCAAATATCACCACCACTCCTCCCGCCATACACCTGGCTGGCATGCATTGGTAATCTTTGAATGCCTTCTAGTCCTTGTACTAGATGGCATGCATGTGTTGTTGCTATTGTTGTAATTTCATTAACCTTTTGTAAAATCTCACCCACGCAGCATACGAAAAGGCGCATTCATGCAACAAATGCGTGTGTGAGGATCACCACGAGGTAAAGCCGACTAGGACTAAAAGACGAAAGCAACAACTCCCTAAAAAATTCCCTACACTCCGTACTAGCGATAGGCAACCATCAGTAACAACAACAGCAAAAATGCCAAAAATATACACAAAACAATAAATAAAGTTTTTTACACCCAAACAAAAAAAATTAGTGAAACAAAATAAAAAATGAAAACAAAAGTTACGGGAGAACGCAAAAAAGGAACCCATTGAATGCCGTCAGGAGAACCAATCAGAAGCATTCGAAGGGTGTGGCCTCGTCGTCAACCCCGCACAGTCAAATCGGTCCGGTCCGCACGTAATGCAGTTGCAGGCGAACGAAAAAGAATAAGGCTTTTTGTATTGCCTTTGTACCGTGCGCGCTCCCTTTAATTGTCTTTTCATTTTTGTCTGTTTGTCCGTCTGTCCGTTCATTCGTCGTCGTCGTTGTCGTAGTCTTTTGATTTTTCTGCAATTCCCTGCCTTCCTGTCTGTTTCCCCCACTTTCATAGCATTTCGTTTTTCCTTGCGTTGTACTGAATTTTTCAGTTAACGCTGCACATAAACGAAGGTACACTAAACAATGATATGTACAAAAAAATGCAAGTGTACAACCTACACTAGTCTCCCCTACACCCGAATATGGATGAGCGAGCGCTTCGAGGCATACACAACAACAGCAACAACAGCAACAACAACAACAACAACAACAACAGTAGCACTAACAAAGAAAAAAGACAATTCGGCTTGCGTTTATCATCTGGAATTCGAGACACGACAACAAAAACAAAAACAACTACAATATAAGGGCTATTTCAGCTTTTTTTCGGTTATAGATAGTATGGGTACTAACTAACTGAGTGGTACATATGAGTAATGTTCATATGTATACAATTGTCGTATGAGTGTTTATGTGAGGATTTATATATAGCATAACTTTCAATGTCTTTCGTCGTCGTCCCTAAACAACTACACACAACAAATCAAACAAAAATTTTGAGCAAAAAAAATGCACGTAGGATTCGTTGTAATTTTAATGCGTCAATAGTTTATTTATTAATTCTTTATATAAAAAAGGACACCTGCAGTTAATATTTATGAATATAAGGAATTATAAGCCTTATTTGATTGGGCTCTTAACTTGAACAGTTTGTTACAAAACAAACTACTCAATTATTTGTTTGGGTATCTTTCGATTTCTTTCTTCACTCGACTAGTTTCCTGAAGTTTTGAAAATCGTTCGCTGTCCAATGTTGTTATTTAGTAAACTGTTACGAAACTACCAGAAAAGAATTTCGCCGTGCACAGAAAACTGGCAAATTTGGAGCAAAAGAAAATGCCTCCAAGCGGAAAGCAAATGAAGAGTAAATAAATGCACAAAAAGGAATCAAATGAACTGAGAAAAAAACAAACTATGGTTTTTAAGGTCATGATCCTCTCTCAAAGATTGAAGTTTACTTTCGATACATCGAATTTTAGATAAATTAAAGAAGAAGGTGAAGAGTACAGATGTGACCACCCCACCCACCGCACCACCCACTTGCCAAAATGAAGTAAAAACAAATATATCACAAGTCCAACGTAGCCCAACAAGTTCGAGCAGTAGTTCCATACTGTTGAAACAACACTACCTTGTTATCCTCGACCGCTGGGAGAAAAAATGTTGCGGTGATATGACTTTCTGGCGATATATAGTTGAACAGATATATTCTCAAGCATTGCCGTATGGCTTTACCGCTGCGTCAATGCGCGTAGAAGCAATCCCAAAAAATAGTCAACTGATCGTCTTACTTTAAGCCGAGCGATTAAATTTCTAACCATGTTAACATCTAACATCAAAATATTACCAGAATTTCCTCTCAGCTTTGACAATTGATCTTTCACTGGTATGGAAAGTCTCAATGACTTTGTTGGATATCACACGTAACCATTTGAATCTCCAAGGGGTGTTCTTGAACCTACAAGAAAGGAAAATAAAAGATATTACCACCCTGTATAAGAATTGACGTTTATTCTCCTTTGCTTTTCCACATAGTTAGATATTTTTTAGTTTTCTGATCAATTCTTCATAAGAACACGTCCTACCCGGCGAGAGCATCATGGAAGCAGAAACTTTATTCAAAAAGGATTTTTTCGAAAGTAAACTTCACCAAGTTTTGCTTATGACGTTGGAACTATGATTGACGTGAACAACCGTACTTCTTCTTGGCCCTATTGACTACTTTGAAGTGCAAGCAAATTTAATAAAAACCTTTATTTTATATGATTAACCTGTTTTTTTTTGGTCATTAAAACTTTTCTTGTTTTTACAGTTTTATTAGAGATTTTCTATCTTTCATTATTATCATTTTTATAATATAAAAGCAACAAGGGTTCCTTATTCGCTATATAAGAAATAGAATCGGTGCAAAATATGCTCAGCAATTGCAATGCTACCTGTGTGACAGAACGTTCGATGATTCAGCTGGACTCACACATTTCTCTTAAAGTGGTAGCATTGCTATCGTATATAAAATAATATAATAAGACAACCAGACTTGTGCGTAATCAATTACATTTGGTAAATAATTACACATGCAATTACAATTACAAATTATAGCAACTGAAAGTTACGAACATATTTCAATTAAAATTGCTTGTAATTGTTATTGAAATGTTTTCGACTGAAAGTATTGTAATCCTAAACATGTAATTGAAAAGCGAAGTAATTCAACGAAACATGCAATGTATTACTTTTACTTGTAATTTCCAATTTTTCAAGTAATCAATTACAAGATTTATAAATACAAATGCATACACATACTTATATAATAATAAATTAATAATTAATTCAAAAAGTTTTTATTTGCTTTGCCCAGAATTAAAATTTCAAAATTTAGATCGCTAAGTTTTTGACGTCTAAAAGCAAAAGATTTGCTGAAAGTAAACAAAACGCACATGGAAAAGATAAGATAAGAATGTGGTAGAGAAGAAAATAGATGTAATTGAATTGAAATCATCATTACGAAAAATCAAGAAATAATTATCAAAGGGTACTGCACTTTTTTCGGCCAAATATCCCCACAACGGGAATCTATGCCAAAGTGCTCTATCTATCCTGTTTAACTCAAAAAATTTTGAAAAACGGTTACTGGAATTATTTTTAAAAACCGTTATGACCTTAACTTTTTTAGATGAAATTCAAGATAGAGCGAAAAAAAGTATGAAAGGTCTTTCTTACCATAAGAGCTTTATATATGTATATACAAATTTTAAGCTGCATTTATTTCGACTTCTGGAAACCCTTTCATTTACAATTTTCGGCCGTGATAAATGAGCAAAAGTTGATATACTGAGAAATATGTAGATTTTACTTGTGCGCAAAGTACTTTTTTTCATTTTTAAAATCCAAAACAAAGCGAAATTAACTCTAAGCCAGTATATAACTAGTTTGCTTTAAGTGTCATGAGTAAAATCATAAAACATTTTCCCTCATAAAAATAGATAATCAAGGCAAACTAAATTTAAATGCAGCATTAAAAACCAACCTTAAAGCCTTAAACTGTTTTTATTTTTTATAGGCAATAAAAGAATTTATATACATATATACGAGTACATTCACACTCAAGATGCCATTCTGTAGCAGCGACTACTTTAAAACCATTGGCATAACCTCTTTTCGGTGCTGTTGTTTGACTTTCTTAACTTTTTAAATATCATCTTGACATTGAAAGAGTTTATATGATTATGCGGCAGAGATAGCGACAGCTAGTGGCAGATTGTGCAACTTATTGCCTCATAAAATACGAGTGCCCTCACCACTATAATCCCACCAATATTCGCTGACACCCTTAAGAGCTTACAAACTAGACACCAATTTTTAATGGTGCAAAACTTAGCGAACTGAATTATTTTTTGATTTCTTTTTTCTCTGCAATGTTTATGTGCCACACAATATGGCAACCGGAAATGTGCCAAAGGAAACCACCAACAAGCAACATCAACTGCAGTTATAAGTACCTTTACAAAAGAAATTCATATGGAGGAAGTGAGGGGAGGATTGGGCTCTGCTTAAAAGAAGATATCAAACGTTTAATGCAAATGTAACGCAAATCAACAAAAAAAGGAAAACAAATAGAAGAATTCATCCTTAAAGCATTCAAACGAATTATATTTTTACTGAAACCTTAAAACAAAATTTACATGTGCATGAGTGAAAACTTAAATAACAGTCAGCCAGAAAAGTTAAATAATAAACCAGAAATTCCTAACAAAAATGAAATCCAAAAAAAATCCAACAAAAAGTTCAAATACTTGTAACAAAATGCGAAAAAAATATAGACGTACCGAAGCCAAAATAAAAAAAAAGCCAAGAAGGGCTTGGTTTTGGTTGGCGCCCCAAAAACGTATAGTTTGCTATTTTAACAAACAAAAAACGAATCACAAATACAACCGTGGATTAAAACCTCCAAAGAATTATCTCTCAATAAAGTTTGGAGCCCACGCCGCTATTTTTGGGCCTTGGTTTCGTTGCGAATGGTAGTAGCAGTATGTATTAGAGCTCGTCAGCTAAGTCCGCTGTATTGCTGTTGTTGCTGTTAAAGTTGGCAACATATTTTTGGCCAAGTCTCGCAGACACAATAATATTTTGTTGCTGTGGTTGTTATACTTTTTTTTTGGCAGTCAGTACATTGCCACCACTTCCTCTTTATTCCTGCTACCACTACCTTCCGCCATTGTTGTTTTAAAGTTGCTTTATTTTCAGTTCTGTAAATTCAACTGATTTTTAATCGCGTTTCCGTAATTTTGATTAGCGGTTTGTTTGCCAGTTGCTGCTGTTGCTTTTAATTTTTTTTACCCCAACTTTTGCCAAAAAGTTTTGTAAAGCAAATGATTTTAAGCTAATACATAAATTTGTAGGATGTGTTTTTGATGTTAATGTGTGTTTTAGTGGACTGTCAAAGTTCATATCAGTTAAAAAATATTTATAAAGTGTTTAAAAAATTAACTCAATTTAATTTAACATATAAATGACCCAAATTATGTATGTTGGTATAGGAAAGTGAACTTCGTCAGAGTGTAGACTGATTCATTAAAATTGCTACACATAAATTTTTAAGGATGTTATCTACTACTTGTGTAAAAAAATTTAATTTCCTACTCTGTAACGTTTATTATTTATTATATACTTTTTGTGGGAGGTGTGCGCTATAAATTCGATTTTGCTAGATGTTACAAAATATAGTACTTGTTTGTTTCACTAAGTGCTTCCGGCGGGCTAAAAAATAATTGTCCTATAGGCAAGTTTTCGCACCAGCCCTATTAAGCTAAGGTTGTTTTTTGTGAACTGTTAAGTGGTATTCGCTAAGGTGATAGTCGATATATGATTATCAACTATCGCACTTTTGCTCTCTGTAAGGTGATCGTCAATTTGACTAGCGCTTTTTTGCGATTTTTTTCATGGGATATCTATTTAAGTGTCTTTTTCATACATTTGTGTAATTTTTTTATTCTATAATAATAATAATATAATTTATAAAATTATTGAACTTTATGCCATTAAATGTTTTATAAAAAATAAAAAGAATGATCACATAACACATTAAAAAGCAAATTGAGTTAAGAATCATATTGGATGATTTTTCTGGAAGCTATGGAGGGAGAAACTTTGACTTATCTCTTTGAAACGTACGATATCATTCGGAAGAATAGCTTAAATGTAAAGGGTGTTTTTTTTAGAAGTATAGAGCTTCGAATTGAAATAAAATACAAGAAAATCGTTTTAATGTCCATCAATTTGGCTTTATTGGAAGGATAATTTTATGCCATTAATGTTTAAATATGATTTCGGGCATGTGGCCGCCGCGGCTGGCTCGAATAAAGCCAATTCTACAGGTCCAATTTTGAACCACTTTTTCGAGCATATGAGGCCGTATGTCGGCAATAACGCCACGAATGTTGGCTTCCAAGTCCCCTAACGTTTCTGGTTTGTTGGCGTAGACGAGCGACTTCACATATCCCCAAAGAAAATAATCCAATGGTGTCAAATCACACGATCTTGGTGGCCAATTGACAGGTCCATTCCGCGAAATTATGCGCTCATCGAATGTTTCCTTCAATAAATCGATTGTGACGTGCGCTGTGTGGCATGTAGCGCCGTCTTGTTGGAACCACAACTCATCCACATTCATGCCATCCAATTCGGGAACAAAATAGTCGGTTATCATGGCTCTATACCGGTCTCCATTAACGGTAACTGACTCTCCAGCATTATTTCGGAAGAAGTATGGCCCAATGACTCCACCAGCCCATAGAGCACACCAAACAGTCAGTTTTTGTGGATGTAATGGCGTCTCAACGGTCTCATGTGGATTCTCTTCACTCCAAATGCGGCAATTTTGCTTGTTGACGTAGCCATTCAACCAAAAATGAGCCTCATCACTGAACAAAATTTTGCGATGAAAATCAGCATCGAGATCAATCTCATTTTCGGCCCATACACCAAAATCACGACGCATTGCATGGTCTCGCGGCTTTAATTCTTGCACAAGCTGGATCTTGTAAGGTCGCAAGCCAAGATCTTTGCGCAAAATCTTCCATAAAGTTGATGGACAAAGCTCCAATTGCTGTGCACGGTGGCGAATCGATTCATTCGGGTCCTCTTCAACATTTTGCTCTACAGCGGCAATTGTTTCTTCGGTGCGCACTGTTCGACGTCTCTGCGGATGCGTATTATCACATAGAGTAAACGTAGTGCGAAAACGATCCATGGTTAACCGAATTAATTGCTCTGATGGACGATTATGTCGACCATAAAATGGACGGAGCTTGCGGTAAACTTCGCGAACTGAACCATTATTTTCGAAATAAATTTGCACGATTTGCAAGCGTTGTTCTTTTGTCAACCTGTTCATGATGAAATGGCAAACCAAACTGAACATAAATGACATTAGAGTTGCCAGATTTGAGCATAAAATGCCAGTTTTTTCTCTATTCGAAAAACAAACCTCTAAAAAAAACACGTTTTACTTATAATTTAGGATATTTAGGAAAACCAGCTTACTTGGAAATTTGTTAAATCTCTCGCTTGGAAAAACCTCATAAATTTTATTTTCGCGAATAACTCATTAAATTGAGAAATTTGTATATAATAAAGTACAACGATTTCTTTTTCAGCACAGTGTTTATTCAAAAATAACAGCGCTGATAGTGAAATCACATTTCAAAACTGTAAGTGCTGTCAATAAACAAACAATTTTTTGTGATCGCCTTACAGAGAGAAAAGCAAAGTTGAATAGCAAAATACGACAATCAAAAAAAGCGACAGTCAACTATCATTTTAATTGTTACAAAAATGAATAAGATCCAATAGTGATTAGATATGTACTTGTTTTTGAAAAAAAAAACGAGCGCTGCGATCAACCCTGAATTAAATATTGACAGCTTAATTTAAGAGGTCATCACACCAGAAATGGTCGATATAATACATGGAACCTATCATAATTGATGATCGACAGGTGAAAGTGAAAAGATTTCTGAAATTGCGGGCAACTCACGTGAAGCTCGCAACCAGACGGGTGCACTCAGTAGTTAGCAAGAATCTTTTTTCACAGCATATTAACATACTATACTTACCACATGTGCTACGGCGTAAGCTTGTTCCATGCACTTTATAACAGTCTTAAATGAAGTATTTGGTCTGTTTACCATCTTTTTTCAAGGATAAGTATGTAAAAAAACAAAAGTGGTTTTTTTACATATAAAAACCATAGTATGAAATTTTTGATGTGTGAAGAAAATCTTTACTAAAGTGAATTCGCTGAAATAAAACGACTTTTCAACTAAATTTTTTCAATCCTGTTTTTTATTCGACTTTTTAACTTTTGCGATATTTTTTCGACTCAAACGGTTTTACCTCTATTTGACTTTTTCTGACACGTTCACCAATTTTCAACATTTCTCGAGTTTCTCAACACTTTTCGACTGGCTCAATTGTGCTTAAAAATTTCGCATAATGGCTGCCATATTGAGACTATTAATATGAATCTGTTATAAAAGTTCGATCTCATTAGTCTTTCTTTTAAGCGCTCTCAACGTATTTAAAAATAAAAACAGGATTTGCTTATTTTTTATATTTTTATTGTACCATTAAATTTAAAAATAAATCTTGAGAAAATTGTAGATTAAGTTTTACATTTCTTGGATTCTTTCATTCTTTGTTACTTACTGATTTATTTATTTTATATTAACATAATTAGAATTTGCTTAATATTTCACATAAATGTTGCTGTCCCATTTAAATAAACATTTTTGCAGTTGATTGTACAAAAATAAAAAAAAAACAAATACATTAGTGATATTTTAAAATAAATTTCATTAATACATTGACTTTAGATAACAAATCATTCTACAGAACTAAGCGTTGAAGTTAAAGAAAAAATTAAAAATTTATAAAGTAATGGGGGTAATTTGAAACAGGTTTAGTGCAATTACCAAGCAAAATCATTATCACTTACAATAAAAATGCGTTTGAAATATTCCGTGGTTTCGTAAATTACAATAGATGAGGGATAAGTTAACAAAAAATTAAGAAGGATATATTAAAAAAAAAATTACAAATTTTCATTAATTTTGCTACAATTCAAAAAACATCCTTTTTTATCTAAGTTTCAAAAATACGCCTGAAAGTATGCAGAATAAAAGCCACCATAAAAATTGAAACAAATACTTTTCACATGTTGGTTTTGTTGTTGTATATTACTAATTTATAGCATTAAATATTTCATTATTTATATAAATCATTACAATAAGTATTTCAATATTTTATTTATACTCGCTGACTGCTTTACATTTTCATTAAATAAAAAAGTACCCCCATCCCTACAGCAAGCAACCCCATTATATTTTTTTTTTATTATTTATAATCGCCGCTTTCTACTGTTTCATTTGCTTAACTGTTTTATACCCCGATTAACCCTACAATTCGTAAGAATAATCTTCAACTGCTGTTTTTATATCATTCCTTTCGCATTATCTTCCTCCTCCAACGTTAACTTCTCCAAAACACAATTATATTCAGTTCAGTCTTCCACAGCATATTTCTGAGTCCATTCGCGAGCATTTCGTATAGCTTCCGCTTCGTTGACCTTCCATAGTTCAGCGACATCATTGGCCAATGGATCATCTGGATTGGGTGCGCTTAGCAACGCTTGAATTGATAGTAAAATGGTGCGTATTTGCAGCGCTGGACTCCATTTATCCTTTAGCACATCTAGACAAATGCGTCCGAGACGATCGATATTTGGATGATAGATCTTAGTGATGAAGCGCACCTTAGGCGCCGACATTGGATAGTCTTCGGGTAAAAAGAGTTCTAACTTAAAGATACCACCTTCAAAGGGTGAATCATTAGGACCGGTAACAATTACATGAAAATAACGTGCATTATTCTCATCAGGTATGGCATTAATGCCGGGTACCGGTTCTTGCATAAGACGTTGCGTCTCTTTGATGATACGTCTCGGAAGGCTTGACATTTTTTCTCTTCTTTGAGTTTTTTTCTAAATTTTTGTTTCAATGTGTTTTGGGTTGCTCTTCAGCAGAGGGTAGCGTGCGGATTAAGAAAACACTGCAGAAAAGTAAAAAAAAAACCAAAAAATAAATTAAGAGAAGTTAAGTATGCTTAATTAAGAATACTAATTGTTGGACATACATAAGTACATATACACATTTGTAAATAACAGCAAGTTTTTGCTATTTAAGAACAAATCAAACATAAAATTTCTGGACAAGTCAAACAAAAAATTGTTCCTTAATAAAAATAAATAATCACCAAAAATAGTTATTTTCAGATCTATTAGCCACCGGGAAAAAAATAACAATAAGGATAGATGAGTTTTTAATCCTGCACCGATTTTTTCCTTTTGAAAAATCGCATCAAATTGAATATCTCTTTTAAAGAAGAGTTATCGTTAAATAATTTGCAAGGAGGAACCAAACAGCATTTAAGTTTTCTCCAATTCGTGATTATATTTTATATGAAATCAAGTCCAATTTCTACAACAGTTTTTTGGTCGATTTTCATATGGTTGATTTTAATATTGTCATTTTTCACACCCAGAGAAATGCAGCCTCTTAACTTTAACCCAAAATAATGAAAAGCTTTAGTGACTTTTTTACAAGGAAGATAATATTTAGTTAATGCATTTAGTTTTACAACTTAAAACAAGTTTCAGCTCAAGAATTTTTTTTGATATCAACAGCTTCGACTGCAGCAGCCTCTGAATATGAACAACTTTAACACGCAAAACTTTCACTAGACTAGAAGCAACATCATCACCTTCACGCATCTACTTCAACTTAACATATTTAAAACTTTTTCAAGGACAACCCAAGTAAGACGATCTGAATTCAAAGGAAACAAATAAAAAGCCGAAAAAGAAATTGAGTAAAGACGCAAACTAAGCAGTGAAAGAAAAAGAATTTCACTTTCGTTTGTTGCTGGTTAACCAAGCAAGCAAAAGTGGATGAGTTGTCGTCATCGTCTTCTGTTCCTTTTCTGTTCAAGCAGAAAAACGCTGCTGAGAAAGGAAAAACTAAACTTTGCCAGCTCGCTTTCATTCTAAGTTTTATTTTATTGCAAGCAAATAAATTTCCATCTTGAATCAGCAAGCGCGCGAGAAGCAAAGCTGAATGGAGCATATACTTCCATATATTAAATTGCGACCGACAAACAAACACACAAGTATGGGAAGACACGCGGACCAGGGGGAAGCCGCAGAGGTATTCAGACAGACGACAGCTAACAGCAGTTAACATTCAAGCAACAACGAACCACTTCTATTTGCTCACTTCTCATGTTGCTGTTTTACCTCCTTATCGTCGTCGTCGTCGTCATCGTTTATTTAAAGTCTCAAGAATTGTTTGAAAATAAGAAAAAGTAAATTTAGAGTACGAAATTTCCAGTGCCATGTCGACGTCTCACTGAACTAGTTTCCGGAAGTGGAACTTGCTTCCTTTTGTTTCCTATGCTCAATCGCAATGACAACTTTTAATGTTGGCGCGCGCTATGAAAATGCAAAGAAAAGTTTTTAATGGAATATTTTTTCCTTTAGTTTTGTTTTTTATTTTTTTTTGCTTTGAAGGAAACAACATGATGGCATTTAAAAGACATTTGAATACAATTAATTTCCATGATTTTTTGGAAATTCATTTCTGTTCATTTTTATTCATTTAATAACTAAGGTAAAATGTAAGCAAGCTAGTTAGTTTGGGATCTTCGATTTTTAATGATTTTTTAACGATTCAAAAGAAAACAAATGATTTCCATTTTTCTATGGTTTATTTTTTATGATTTGTTTAAAAGACAAGTCATTTAGCATTAATTTCAAGAAATATATAGCTTTAAGAGTCAATAATAGAAAATTAAACAAAATGCAGTTGCTGATTATCTGTGTCGCTACCTTAACCTCCGATACTTGTTTCATAACTGAATAAATACAAAAAAAAAGCAATGCTTCTTAATTTTGTAGCTTATCAACAGTTCATCAGAATTTACAGAAAGATATTTTTGATTTATAATTATTTTAAAAAAAATCAAATGACCATTAAAAAGTATTAAATAAAATTTTATATTATTTGTCCATGTTAAAAAAAAACTCACAAAAAAAAAAAATAGAAATTGACGATTTTTAAGTAAGACATTTTTTAATCATGAAAAATAGAAAAACAATATTAGAATAAATCTTAATTTTGTGTCACTGCTAATGTAATGTTATATCAGCTACAATACTTTTACATAATATTTTTTTTATACCTTTTTTTATTACTAAGAGTAATTAACAGTTGAGAAATAAGATTGGATGCACACTTAATGGGATTACTTTTTGTAAAGGTTGACATTATATTTCTGATTTTATAGTAATACATTGATTTTTCTTAATGTTTCGCGATTTGAGAGATATTTTGCCGTTATGGTTAAAGTCAAACACAGCATAATCACTATTATCAGAAAAAAGTCATGGGAGGTGGGTATGTTTGACAAAGGTTTTAATGTACCAATTCTAAATCGACTCAGCCGTTCAAGTGAAGGTAGGCTTGTCCATGGCCGAACTGAATTTTTGTATCAAATTTCAATTATCTATATTTTTTTTAAGTTGAGCAATATTTTTAGATGCGAACAAACCGACATGCGGACATACATATACTCAGAAGACTCTGATCAATAATATAAGAAGATCTTGATGCAATTTGAGTCAACGAAATTAAAAAAAAAAATATAGATAGTTTTTAGTTTTTATTTTCTTTCTCTCAGATTCTCGTCCTTACATAGTAAAATTCAATAAAACGACTGGGAACAAAAAATTTGAAATACGTATTTTATTTTCACAAGCAAAACCTTTAACAGCCAAACAGTCCCGAAAAGTTAACCGAAAAAAAATGCAAATAATTGCACAATAATTTTGGCTATCCTGAGCCGAATTGAACAATTTTGGAATCAGTTGATATGTAGTTTAATGTTCTAGGAAGTAGAAGAGGAAGAGTATAACAGAGGTTGCAAGAGAAATAGAATCGTAATAATTTGGCAATTTTTAACTCGATTTAAAAATACAGATATTAAGTGATGAATATATTTACAAAAGAAAAAAGATTAAAAATAAAAAGTAATTTGCAAATTTCTAAGCCGAATGAAACAATAAGGGTATCAACTATAAAATTACAGTAGACGACCAATAAATCATACAATTAATGCACCGGTCAGTCGTAATATCGTAAAATTCGTTATATTGAAGAGTTTTTTATTGAAGCAACTGGCTCTTATTTACTCATGTACACTCATACATATCTAGCCATAAAAGTTAAGTTAGATTTTGGAATGCTATATTTACTTGCGATCAGCTTTACTGGTAAAAAAAGTTATTCCAGTTCAACAGTTATTGTTGAATTAAACAGCGTTCGTTATTTGGAATAGTGAACACTTCTATTGTTCGTAATTTAGAGACATCATTGGAAAAATTCCAATTTAAAAACCTGTTCGTTAAAATGCAAATTAGTTATACCCTTATACGCTATATTTTTGACGTCTACTGTAATTTGCAAATAAATATAAACTTTGAGATTCAAAACAAAACGCAATAAATCGCTTTAAGTTACATACATAAATGGATAATTTAATTAGTTTTAAATGTGATATGTAAAAGTTTTCAACCTGTCTAAATGATTTAAAAATGAATAGGTTCCAAAATATTACAAAAGGATCTGTTGCCAAACTTTTAATTAGTTATATGTTCCTGAATTGTCTATGTTAAGCCCTTGCTAGTATCTCTCAAATCATAACATAAGATATAATCAAAATTTAACTTAATTTTTTTTTTTATTATTATTTAAGACTGTTTCTATAAAATAATTCAATTAATAACAAAAAGTTCAACCAAAAGGTCTAATGAAGAAAAGATAGTAGCAACTAAATAACAAAATTGAGATATTATATATTTAAATATTTACACAAGTAGCTTTAAAAATGAAAATAAATTTTAACATTTAATAAATTTTTAAAATATGAACATAAGTTTGAATCTATCTACTAAAAATTTATTTATTATTTATGTCCTTTACGGATCTATCAAGGTCATTGTAACAGATTACGCCATTGTGAGAAATACTATTTATTGAACGAGAAACAACAAAGTTACTATGGATTATCTTTATCCGCAATTTTCGATGGCTTTATCTCCGAAAACCAAACACATTAATGGAGTACACAGTTGGACAGCTCTGAATGTGACGTATACAGTAGGAAAGAGAGCAAACGAATATTCGAGAACGACAACGGACAAAGAAAAAAAACAGGAAGGGCTATAACAAAGAATTTTGATTTAGTGGTTTTAACTTAATTATGCAAATGCGTGTTGACCAGAACAGATAAGACAACCATAAAATCCATTATAAACGAGCAGGAGAAGACCTTCGGAAAATGTCAAAGTGAAACCAGAGCCAGCAACAACATTACGCCTGTCAGTTGATAGATTTATTGATTTCTCACCATGAAGCGCGTCTCAGCTACTTTAGCTGAAGGTATCAAATGCAGCAGCACCGACACCGTAGAGGGCAAAAGATATGAGAAAATATTTTTATGGAACTGCGTAAAATCACAGCAAAATCAATAATGACCTTAACATAATCATTAATAGTATTTAATTCAATTAAAAGCAATCGTTTTTCCACAGATATTTCTATATTTATTATTGCTAAAAAGCTTTCAAAATGGAGGAGACTCCAGTACAAATACCGCACAAGTAATTTTTTTCATTCTTTTCTTGAATTTTTCTTAATTCAACTTTAAAATTTCAGGAACTTTTTTATCCAATTTTCGATGAAAATAACATGAACTTTACATTTATTTATTAAGCAATTTGTAGTTCACGATATTTTCCACACTTACCACCACTTTTGATTAGTATTTTTACAATACTTTTTGAAAAAATTTAAAAATTAACAAATTTCACATCAAGTCGCAGCGATTATTAAGAATTTTTAACTTCGTATGAAAAAAGTTGCAAAAAAGGTTAAGCTGAAAATGACACATCAAAGCAGGTGAAGTATTAGTGTGAGCGAAACAGCAATATAGTTTTTTTGAAACCGACTAAGAGCACATGTTAAAGCGAGGTCGAATGCTGTTAACGTCAAAGTTAAGGGCTTCGATGTTGACAGAAGTGGTTTATATAGTTTTTGTGGAAATGAGCAGATAG
Source organism: Meiosimyza decipiens (assembly GCA_963680825.1). Taxonomy (NCBI): domain Eukaryota; kingdom Metazoa; phylum Arthropoda; class Insecta; order Diptera; family Lauxaniidae; genus Meiosimyza; species Meiosimyza decipiens. The sequence continues at coordinate 129,703,998 of OY804258.1, read as the reverse complement.
CAATGTTTGTTTCTGGGCTTACATAGGCAAGTACGGCAAGCACGAAATTTAAAATTAACTGAGCAGACTTTCGATAATTATTCGCAACGTGTCACACGTTACCTATGATAAATGGACGGTAGCGGCTCAGGGCTTACATCCTCGAATTGGTCCAACACCTGCTTCCATAGTCAAAGTAACTCTTCATTTAAGATAGTTGAAAACGCGATTTCCTATCTCAAAATATGATTGAGGCGCTCGGAGCTATTTAATAATTTCAGAAACATTAGATGTCTTTATTTTTTCGTGAAATAGACTTTGCAGATAAAATGATACAGTACGAAAACAATTTTTTTTTTAAATAAAATCCAGTTGAAAGATTAGCATGTTGAAGCTGTTTAATCAATTAAATTATTCGTTTCATTTGATGGCATGGCACCTTCTATACAATGAGAAATCTATTCAGTGTATTTCGATCAAAGAATACGAATCATATTCTTTGATTTCGATTGCATCCGATGCTTTCCGATATCATTCGAAAATTTTCAATACATTCAAAAATTTAGAATATTATCATACCATATGATATCTGATGCTATTAAATACTTTCCGATAGAATCCAAAATTCAACAGTTTTATTTCATTTTGAGTGTCTTTATGAAAATGTCACAAGCATGATTTAATAGAGTTTTATGTGTCCGATAAAGTCAACTATTCGCCTTAAAAATTAATTAATTCCGATAAGTGACAAAAATCGTTCTTGAAAGCATGTAATTTTGAAAATGTGCGAGTTAAAGCAGTTCACTGGTTCAGATATATAGCTTATCTAAATATAGACATAAGCCTCAACTCCACATCTGAAAAGTAGTAGTAAGCATAAGACTGGGAAAGCATTATTTGGTAGCAAACAAGTGATTCTCCAGTGGCGTACTTAATTATTTTTTCCACATATTAAAAATTATGGAATTTATATGAAAACTTGTACGGTTAAAAATATTTTAAAGTGCTAGCAAAGTTTCTCCGTTACAAATAATATTTAGGAAAAGTTTACCGCTTTCGAGATATTTGTGAAAAATGGGTTTTTACATTTTTACATCGTGTAACCCCGAACGATCTTGTAGATGAGAAACTCAATAATATTATTCAGAGCACCAATACTAAGTTTATACAAAAATTATGTCAGCTTCAAATTTTTTCAATCTAAGGTCAAAGTTATGAATGGCAAACATTGGCAAGCGTACAAATACTCCAACAAAAGGACCTTCCTAACATTACCTATCAATATAATTAAAATTATAGAATACGACTGAAGTAAATATAACTTAGAAGTTTTTATATTTTGCATGAAATCAATGTGATTTTATCTCCTCTAAAACATTGGTCTCAACATATTTTTCTACTTGTGGCATACTTTCCGAGTTATTGAGCTAATTTTTTTTATCGGACTTTCACAACCAGGTCACCACCACTATTCTGGTGACTGACATTTATTTCAATTATCAGGTAAACTTACACTAATATTTGGAAAAAAAAAATAAGTGGGAGGAAATGAATTCGAAAAATGTAACGCTACCGTCCGGTCTAATATAAATTGACTTGTGAGCAAATAGCCGTTTGATGTGGACGATAAAAACATTTTAAATTTCTACACTCGATTAATATAATTTACATTTGTTTCAGAAGCTATTCATTTTTCCAATAGTCTATCTCAAAAATCATTCGCCCATATGGAATAAAATTGCGAAAAGAGTAATTTCATTGTTTTGTGGCTTTTTGTTTTTTAAATCATAAAAAAATAAATAAATTTAATTGAAAAGAAAAATCCATGCACATCATGAGCATTTTAAATGATCTCAAAGTGCTGTTGAGTCTTACCCATAGGAAAAAAAAGCATAAATATGATTTTTACAACTTTCACTCTGAATATCTCCTAAGCATAATTGAAAGTAAAAATAAAAAGGCATCAGACTTATTCAAAGGTTGCCAAATAAGAAAAGAGTTCACTTTTATATTGCGTCGCGTTGGTCATGAGTCTAAGGTAGCTAGGAAGAGAGTTCCAGAGACGAACAGAACATAAGAAAAATTGAAGGTCGAATATACATACTTGTATTATGACTGAATTGGTCCATAAAGATACTTAGAGCAGATCACTGATCCAAAAACTAAAAATCCTCGGTTGTCGTATACATGGGGTGGCAACAATGTGGTTGCCGTAGGGGCGAGAAAATGTAATGCGGCCCTGATGACAAGTCATTGAACGAAATATAAAAATCAGTAAAATATCACGTTAGAAATAAAAGATAATAGGGAATAAAAAATAACAGTAGAATAGAGATTATAAATACACTTTTAATCAATGCTGCTATTGATGCGTTTTCATGGTTTGAAAAGAAGTTGCTATTTGAGCCCAGACAGATTATAGACCTGACAGATCACGGATGCTGTATCTTTCTTATGATCGGCTGCGTACACCCAAAAGATCCTTATCACTTGAAAATGGAACTGCATGCATTCGCAGACCACACGCCAACGAAAGATTTTCTTATCCACTGTTAACTCGGCCTTCAAGTCATCTCATTTTCTGCAGCCTCGTAGCACGATCCTTGACTTCTCTATTTAAATGTGGCTTAATTGATTTCGTAAGGAGTTTCTAAGATTGAAACATATTCGCAGAGATGATGAATTTTTTATGTCCAACACGGATACTTTATTATTATTTTTATCAATGAATTCAAGATATATTGGTTCACTTTGTTCTGGTGTTGCGGAAATTGTGATTTCGTTTTTTAAAGGGTGGGTGGCCTACCTGATTTTTCCGATTCAGCTTATGATGCCATGCTACAAGGGGCGTGTTTCAACTGACAGTTAAAATGTTGATCTAGTGCTGTTTACTGTTTACTTTCTATGTGCTCAATGTCATCAGATTTGATTTGACACAACTACAGTGGATATATTCATCGTAGTAGCTATTTTTTCTTCATATGTTTCATCCTTATTTCCTCAGAAAGATAGCATTATTGCAAAGCTATATCGATATGTATATATCTGATATCCTTAGTTTGATTTCAGTTACCATGTGCGTTGGTAACAAATAATTTTGATAGTGCGCTTGTGTCCTAGGATATCAAAGCAGCTATGGACTGTCGTCGGGTGGCAACGCACTTGATTAGATCGTAAAACAGCTGATGTTTGTTTTGGTAATTAATTTTGTGAAATTATTGAAACTGTCCTTTTCAAGTTTTGAATGTTTTACAACTTACATTTTGTTCAATGTATAATTTTTTTTCCTTTTTAAAAATTAAAAATGTTCAAAGTGATGTGAAGTGATTTTTTTTTTTAAGATTATTTCATAATACCGAAATTCACACAGGTAAGTTTAAGTTTCAACTTTTGGTAATAAGTATTTGATAGACAATTTATTATTTTGAAACTCAACTTGACTACAAGACTTTTTGCTCGCTTTATGGTTGACACACCTCCCATTTGACCTTGAATTAAAAAATCATGTCATTTTGCCTGAGTTTTATAAATGAACATATTGATGATATTTTTTTGTTAAGAAATAAAATTTGCATGACATAATTTTTTTTGTTTTTACAATATCTTAGGGCCTCCAATGCGCTTTATGCCCTGGGGGCCACAAACCACCAGTTAATACAGTTTTGTGTTTTTAATTATTTGTGCTCTGAACCTTCGTTTTGTTCCGGATATGCTTAAATTGATGATACAAGAAAAGTTCCCAAATATCCATTTCGAAAGACCCAATGAAATGAATGCTACATTTTGGTTTCCAGTTTCTTCAAATGATATATAATATGTCCTCAATGGCTTTTCGTTTTCGCTAGTACCGTAAGTCACTATGTCTTGCTGGTGCCCCTTGAGTTAGGGGATCGGAGTTCTTAGTCCCTAGCTTAATGCGTTTTAAGTTTATTTTTTGTATATTTCGTTTAAATTAATCAAAGAAATAATGCCAGTAAGGTGACTGATTGTAGTTTTGTTATTTTTTCAAGCCATGAAATTCGAAAAACGTATCTTATTTCAAAATAATATAAGTATGTACTGCGAAAAATAATAGTTCATGTAATCAATAAGTACCTACTATTAATTAAATTTTTAGATGGAATTTAATTTTTTTATTGTAACAATTTTTTTTTTGTGACATCATAAATTTTTTTTTAGAAGTTGTTACAGTTAAAAAATATTTTTCTGAATACTTTCACCAATTTTTAGAATTTTGTACGCTGTGCGACTTTTATCGAAAATTAATGGCTTATGAGAAAAAAGTGATAAATGATGAAATTTTCAGCAAATCAGAATCAGAAATCAAATCAAATCAAATCAGAATACTGAATAAAAATATTTTACGTCATCCAAACTCATCAATCAATCCATAAAGAATATATTTGGTTTTCTAAATTTTTTTTTGAACATTTTACAAAAACTTTACATTAACTTTGTCATTGTGGCCAACATATTGATGCCACCATCTTTATTTTTGCAAAGGCGGATACGACTTTTTGTAGTTTTCGTCGCTTAAAATGTTGGCGGGCCTTGTAGGAATTGAACTTTTTTGAAAAAGCCTTTAAAAACTTTTAAATGGAGGATATTTTTTATTTGTACATACTTAAATCCATAATTCGGAATCAATTACAAATAATCGCTTAGAGTCTAAAGTAAAAATTCTGATCGTGGTGATTGGACCTTGGTGACCTTGGACCGCTAAGGATGGAAGATTATTGCTGGACTCAATAAAAAAAAATTTAATAAAGTTCTTAAAAATTTTTTCTAAAAATTTTTGAAATGCTTGATTTCAAATGTGAATTGCATCCGATTTTTTGTCCATTATATCAAAAGTTTGGACTATTTTTTTCCATCAAATTCAAATTTCTCGAATTAATATACATATATAGTAATCCTTTGCCAATGAATTAGCGGTTCTATGTTTATTCTTATTGTCTTCATAAAGACTGCAGATCTATCTATAGATAGTATCTCGATGCATCATCTAAAGCATTCCACAATTTGCAGACTTTCTAATAACAGTATACTTCGGCTCATGTTACATGGGTGCTCGCAATATTGGAGATACAATAATGAGCGAAGCCTATCGTGTGCCAAAAAAGTCATAAATTGCAATTTGTTATTCTTAGCATTAAAAAAAAATCTGACGTGATATGGCAAAAATAAAATATTAAAAGATTCAACACACCAATACTGTAATGAAAACAGAGATTGTTTCGATCAAGACAAAAATATTCTGAAAAAGTTTGGTGGTCTTTTGCTAAAATAAAAAATTTCAGTCAGGCTTTATTTTAGTTGAGGATATTTTACTAATGAACTTCCTTTAAAATCTCCTTCCGGCATTAAAAGGGCCCTAAAGGATATTCATTATTTGAAGTGAAACGGCTACCATCATTTAAATGTTTATTTTGATGAGTAGAACAAACGTGGATATCATGCAATTTGAGTTTTTCAAGTCAACAATAAAATCATCACGTTTGGTTCCATGGAGAAAAGGAAAACGACACATGGCTGTAGTTTGATTAGGAAAAAATTAAAAAGTCATAATGTTTCCGTGGATTAAAGAATGTTGAATGAAAAATTAATTTAGTTTCCATTTAAGATAAAATTCATATATGTATATCAAAAAATTCTAAATCATTTGATAAATTTTATGTATGGAGGCCACATTATGTGTTGCCGCCCCGAGCCACCTATGGTAAAACTCTGCTGCTAATCCTAACATACAAATGCTGCTGTTGGAAAAACTAGCATTTGGCAAACAAAATATCAAATAAAAAACTTGACAACAACTACATTTGCTTTAATATTGCGTTTTCCCCAAAAACTACAAAACAAAAAGCAACTTGAAAAAAATGTCAAATCGACATTTTACATTGACGTTGCACAAAGTCACCCTTTACTCTTACCTACGCACTGCACTTGCTCATCGATTGCCCATATATCGCACAATGTGTGTCTATCTCTTTCATGCATTGATAACATTTGACCAGCATAGGCAGCATATATGCACGTATGCATGTATGTGTTTTGGTAGGCAGGCCAGGCCGAAAACTGGGCATGCAATGCAAAAGTTTCACAAAACAGTCCAAAAACAGAATGGACAAACACATGCACTTGTGCGTAGTTGTTGTTGTTTTTGTTGTTGTTCGCAATGCACTTGCGCTCTCACTTGCACTCAGCGTTCAATTCGGGGATTCGCATGTGTGTAAATAAAAAAAATTAAAAGAAAAACAACAACAACACCTTGAAAAAAAAATGCATTACGATAAACAAAAATGTAGTTGTGAGACAGAGAGGGCGAAAAGCGCAGAGAGAAAATAAAAGCGTAAGAAAAAAACAAAAAACAACTGCAATAATAGAAAGAGAAAAAATGCATGCACATAAGTGTTGTTGTAACTGAACAAAATAAACAAAAACGTTGGGCCGGGTGCCGTAAACCCAGCCCACTTTTTTCCTCGAGTGTTTTAGTGCATGAGTGCATGCGTGTGTGTTTGACTGTGTATGTCCAGTATTTAAATAGACGAAGAGTTGCCAACTGTATTTTAGTAGTTTACATAGGTATTAAATGCATTGCACACTCTTTAATTCCACTTAACTCAATTTATTTTGCGCCCGGTTTCAATGTTTTTCTTTTATTTTTTTATTTTGCTTAGCCGACGGCATTTGTTCAAATTTCTCATTTTGTTGTTGCTGACTTGGAAAGTGGCAAAAGTTGATAAATCTTTTTTTACCATCCAGGACATGTTGTTGATATTCGGTTGAACTGGACCTTTAAGCTGATACATTTTTTTTAACTAGCCATTGAGAAAACAGTCATACAGAAATAAACAATTTTTAAATTATAGAAAAAATTTTATATAAAACTATTTTTTCATACACATATGGTAGGTAAATGCTTATATTTTGAAACTTAAATGACAATATTATATCTACTTGTCTCTTTACAATTAATAAAATTTTATTGCGGCATTCTCTCCCTGTAAAATTTTTTTTTGTTTTTGCATTTTTAAAATTGCACATAAAAATTTTTGCTTTGTATTACTCTCAGTAAAAAACTGACATGCATTTAGTTATCACTCAAGTATGTATTTATGCTCTTGCAATGAATTTAACTTTGCTCTTTTCTCTTTGCACTTCCCACAGTCGCCTTCTTTGTAACCGTGTGGTTAAAAATATTTGCTCTTCAAATTAAAATGCAGAAGTGCAATAAAGTTTTTTGAAAGTTTCTCGCATAATGCACATTTTCGCTCTCTGTTCTCTTTCTCCTTGATAACCCTATATTCTACTCAACGCAAAGTTTTGCTCAATGAAATCATTTAATCCATGTTGATATTATGCTCTCTTTCGCTCATTTATTATGGGCCCTTAAGCTTTTTTTTTATTTACTTGTGCATTTCTACCCTTTTTTTTATTTGCTACTTATGTATATAATTACGTCACGCAAATTGCCATTAAGCGACATTTTACTTTTTATAGTACACACCTATCCACATTTATTTTACATATTTTTTTGCTTTTTTTTAATATTATCCTTTTATTTTTTTTCACTATCTTCTTTTAATTTCGTAATGTTACTGATTTGAATTTTGGTGCCATTCAAGCTGTTTCTTCTTTTAATACGCTTACTCCTAGCTTACTTATGATATTTCATTAATTTCTTAAATATATCTCTGTACTCTTATGGTGTCATATCTTCTTTCTAGATGAAAACGCATTTTGTTCATATTTAGTTTGCCTAACTTATTTTTCATATGGGTAGTTTTCTTTCCTCTGCTTTATTTTTAGACCCTTTGAGTTAAAGTGTATGTTGGCAGCTCTACCATAGAACTCATTACTCCTTTTGTTCGCATGTTTAACCGGAAGCTGCTTTTTAATTGCCTGCTTCAGAAATGGCGCCTAAGACATTTTGAATATAATTTATAGTTATGGTTTTCAGCAAGCATATTTTTTCAAGAGACAAAAATGTAATTTCTTTCACACAAAGCCGGGTTTATTGGCGCCAAACTCATGCGGTTGCACGGAGCCTCGCGCTGTAAGTACATTTTTTCACGACAAATTGCGATAAAACGCTTTGACGCTTATATCGTCGTATGTAGATGCCAACACCAGAGTTTTTTTTTCGGGACCTTGCATTGCAAAAGACCGGCTCTGCTATTACAGTTGCTGTTTTTAATTGGCCATGAATATATCGCTTCAAGATCATGGTAGCTTAGATTTTTGAAATTTGTCTACACTCCTCTTGGTGGCTTGCAAAAAGTTTTAAACATCGACTGATACCATTCAAAAAGTCGTGGGACTCCGAATTCTTCTTTTGAGTTTTCCGTATTTATTTGCTTGAAATTAAAAGTTTGGTTTTCATTGTGTTTGCGTTAATGTAGCGGACGTTATTTGAGTACCGACGTAGAATCAACCAAAAATATACCAATGAGATTTTATGAATTGAAACATATTTCAATATTTTACAGTTGTTGTTTTTCTTTTCTTTGTTAATAAAGCTTAAATAAAAATTAATTTATGTTGAAAATTTTTCAAAAGATCAAAAAACAAGATCCTATATTAGTTTCAATACATATTTTTTAAAATGTTTTTCCTACGGGTTAAAAGCGTCTCAAGAAGATGCCTTCGAAATCGAGTTTTAAAACAGAAAATTTTTCATTTACTAATGAAGTAAGAACTTCGTTGGGCTCCTTAAGTAAGAGAAATGAATCGCTTGTAATATCGCGTTCGATATTTTTCTTCGTAACTTTAATACTAAAGTTTATGTTTATGTTGATTGGAACTTAGTTTTGGACAAAAAACTAAAATTTCGAAGCAGTTGTAGGGGTACTTCGGTACATGTATATGTATGTACATATGTTTTTTTGAATGACAAGTACGGTTTTGAGACATATAAATATATGAACAACTGATAATGGTACTGAAAATAAAGAATACAAATTTGAAAAAAAAAATCATTATTCTGCCAATGATTCTAAGTTATGATCCAAATTTGGTATAAGAAATCCATCTCACTGTCACTTGCTTTCTGTGACTTTCTCATAAATTTTCCAATGTAAAAACAGGTATCTAATAGGTCACCAGTAGTGTTTGCAGTTTAGCCGTAAAATGACTGCCATAAAATATTTTTAGGCACAACTCAAAAATTTTTGAGAACAAATATTGTTAAAGTCTTAACAACTTTAAATAAGTCCAACTCTTTTCGTTTTTACCCAAACACTGAACAAACAAGAACAACAACAATAACCTCTTGAATCACATTTTCTTATTTTGTTTGCAGCATCAAAAGAAGCACAAACATTGCAAAACGTACCCACAAAGCCACAAAAAATTGAGTTCATTAACATTTGAATAAGGACACTCATCCTTGATTCCCTTACTTAAACAACGAAAAAAAAAATTATAAGCAAAAAGTAAAAATAGCAGAAAAACGTCTCCTAAATGAAGCCACGAAATTTTTTTCTTATATCCTACGCACTGACGGAACATTATGGCAACTAACATTACATGGGACACAGTACAAAATAAAAGTTTCAAAAAGAAAATAAAAAATAAATAAACGTTGAACAGAATTCTAAAAATAAGTCTAAAAAACAAAATTATAAAAAAATAAAATTAAAGGCAAAACAACAACCGCCGACGGAGAAACCTCACGAAAATATCTCGCACTTAAGGAGCGCCAGCAAAGGACATTTGCCCCAAGCAGACGACAACAACAACAAAAACAAAAATCCTATTACACGCAAATAACACTTACTCACACTCGCACTAACACAGTGAAACATACCTACGCAAATCTCTGAAAAATGCAGAAAACGTCTGGCAGTATGTTGCGAAAGGATAATGTTGCTGGCATATGAAAAATGCGTACAGCTTTCTCTGCTGCATTTACAACTTTCGCTCACTTGTAATTTTCTTTCTCTGTACCTCGCTCACACACACTCTTATCTTTTTGTACAGCACAAAATAAAAAAATCGCAACGAACAAAACGAGCAAAACAAAAATGCAGAAAAAAACAACAGCAAGAAGGTTGAAAATGAGAAATAAACAAAAACTACGAAAACGTCCTTTTTAGTCATTAGGCCGAGTCAGGCCAGCCTGAAAGTGGGTGGGGATGGGGCGACTGCCTTTCACACAGTATGTACGACGCTGACAACAAACAAAGAAAATCCTTGGCAACGCAGGCCAACAGTCACCCACACACACACACACACAGACACGCAGGCACACATACGCCGGCACATTTCGATTTTATTGAGCAAACAACGAAATTTCAAATAAAAACAAAAACCGATAAAGCGAAAAAACAAAATAAAATAAAAAGCAACAAAGATAGCGTCGTAGTCGACAACGACGAAATTAAAAGGATTTCGTGTAAATACAAGCCCACAGTACTCATCCTTTCGAACGTATTCTTGTATGTGGAATGAATATTTAGCGGTTTTTTGCGTTAGGCAGAAGTCCCGAATCCTGTTGGTTAAGGAAAAAAGCTTTGTAAACTAAAGTTGAATTGGAAAGCTTTAGAGAAAAAAAAGTCATTTTGATTGCGTTTTATATGAGGATATTTGAATAAAAATTCCAGTTGCTTAAATTTAAATATACATAGGTTCTCGTTTGAACTAATTAATATAAATTCCTCTACATATTAAGTGTTTTTGGCATAACTCCTTTGAAAATTTACGATTTTCTTGGATGTGCATATGTCCTTAAAAATGTATAAACATATTAAAGTTAAAAAATCGGCCCAAAATTCGAATGGATTCGAGTTCAGGACGCAGCGATTTCGCGTCTATTGGCCCAAATATTTGACAGGCAGTAAAAGCAGACTGTATTAATCATAATTTGCAAATCCTTTTAAATAGGCAATATACCAAAGAAAATTATTGCTCCAATAACTATAGAAAAAACTGACCAAAACATAAAAAAAAATTCTAAAAGTTTTTGACAAAATGACTCAACAATTAAAAAAATGTAACTGCATATAAAAACAAGAAAAAAAAATTTTTTCAAAATTGTTGGCACCGTTTTTTAAAAAAAATTCCCCTTTCTACTAAAGGAATGGTTTTTATAAGGTCTTTCGAAGAACATATTCATTGTTTAAATAAAGAGTTGCGTGTACTCTTTTTGGGTGTTAGAGTACACGTTAATTTCTATACTCCAAAACATTCGCTCAAAATTTTGTACAGTGGAACCTCAATTATCCGTCACTCCATTTGTTACAAATAATGTCGGAATCTCAAACAAACGACAGTTTCTGAATTCTTCAAAAAAATTGATTTGATTGTATCGATTCTTATCTTTAATAAAAATTATCAAAGTAAATTGAACATAAAATTTAAAATTACTTTGATTTCGATTAACCGTGTTTTTCATTATTCATCAGGCTCTTGGTATCGTGTCTGATGAATAGTAGAGGTTCATAGATTTTTGCCTAGCTCCACATTTTGTGAGACTAATTAAAATCTTAAGATAATATTTCCCACACCCCACTTTAAATGTGCATACATATGGCCTTACGATTAACTTCAAAATTTGACCTTGATTTTTTAAAAACAAAAATAGATGTAGCTTTTTTTTGAAGATGAATGCTTTAGGTTTCTTTTCCGAAAATAATTTTTTTAGATATTTTTCCGAGGAAAGTGGTAAATAAAAAATAAAAATTTTTATAATTTTTTTTTTGGGTTTTGTAGATAGTTTAAAATTTTTTTAAGCCACACAAATGAAACAAAAAAATAATATATCATTAGTTTTTAGGCCGGAAAAAAAATTTGAATAATAAATAAATTGTGAATAATACAAAAAAATCAGACAATCAGACAGGAATCAAAGTGTTTAATATAACGGGCAGTCTAATGTACATATCTATTTGTATAATTCAGTCTTTAACCATAAAGACTTTTTTTGTTAGTTCACCTAAGAAAACTGCCTGCTTTTAGAGTGATGTATGTAGTCTATATCATTTTGATCAAAGCCTATATGGTCACTTTTTTTAGACGATTTATTTGTATGGCTTTCTTTGTCTCTTGAACCCGTAAATCTGCAATAAATATTTCTACTTTCTGCCCGGAGAGGGGTAGGGTCTGTAGATCGTATATAAATTCTCTACTCACTCATTAAAATTCAAAATAGATAAAAAGACTAATTTATGTTACAAATATCTGAAAAGCTCCCGCCGCCCGTAACTAAGAGCAATGGAAACAGAAGCGACCAGCGACGCTGTTAGGCAAGAAAAATATGTTTCGCCAAACACCAAACATGCGAAGATTTCTTCGAAGAACATTCGCAAACAAAGCAACAAAAAGCGAGCAATAGCAACAACAAACGCTTCGAAGTGAAGTTATTAATTAGCTGATGTGTGAGAGTCGTTGGCAATTTTTTTTGCTTTTTTTGGACACTTAATTTTTGCAAAAAAAAAAAATGAATTTAATGTTATGCTTTTCTATTTCTTTTTTTTGCGAAACAAACTTAAATAAAAAAATAAAAACTGACAACGAAACGCTTTGGCAAACTTTAGAGCAAACACTTAAAATAAACACACACACATTTGGAAGCAATTTCACACAGATACGCCAATACACAGGAACTTACACTAGAAAAGGCGCCAAACAGGTGTGTGACGAGTAGTAGATAGTCTGAGCTTGAGACGACGCATCGAGAGAGACTAAACATTTTGATAGCAACAGAAATAGTTGACAACGTTGCGACGAACAGCAGCTGGAGCAGCAAAGAGCAATGAAATAGGAGAATTTTCTAAAAAGCCAAAGCAAAATAAAAAAAATTTGCACAACTAAAAAAGTTGACGTCATTTTTGCAAAACTCACAATCAGCAGAAAATTTTAATGCGAAAGAACGCCGCTATTGGCAACATTTGCGAATATACATAGTGTACGCAACATGTTGCAGAGAGTGGTTGAAATTTGCAATTTTGCAAAAAATTATAGAATTGAGAGTGCGGTGTAGTATCTGTGTGCGTTTTTGGAAAGAGATATAGCGATAGCGCTCAGATATAAAATTTTGCAATTGAATTGAATGTTTTTTGCAACATTTTAAAGAGTTCTTTTATTTGCCAAAAGAGAATTTGCAAAATTTTTTTTTCGTTATTTTGTAAATTTCGCAAATATACTCAATGTTTTGTTGGCGTTTGTTGTTTCACTTTGTTTGTCTTAGTTTATTCGATGCAAAAATGCTTATAGAAATTTAAAATAAAAAAGATGGAACATAAAAAAGTTAAGCAAAATAGAAAAAAAAATTGGCAAACTTTTTGCTTGACATTGAATTTGTTTGAGTGTGCCGTTTTAGTTTTAGCAGAAGAGAATTGAATTTAATGCGAATTTATTCGAGATTCTCATGCTGCTGGCAACATTTTTTAGCAACAACGGGAAGTTAACGTGAATGTTGCAGAGAATTTATACATTTTGCTTGATGCAAAATTTTTTCAAAATAAATGTAAATATTTTTTTTTTAATAGGTATAAGAAATTTATTCTTTAATTCATGACTATAACTTGGTTTTGGGTCTTTTTTAAACCCATTCGTACCCTAGAGGCAAGCGTGATGGACTCTGCGGATCCTAAACCCATCTAAGAATGGCAGTATTCTGTGAAGTTTTTCATTTCAACTTTGCCAAAATATGAAATGATCAGATTAGGCAAAAAGTAAACAGCTCGGAAGATAGTGCGTTACTCCCTAATATGCTTTAGTTGATTCTGCGGGTTCGAATATGTAGTCTAATTTAAAAATTAACTATGAAAATGGGGTTTTTGTGTTTCGGATTTTTTGGAATTCTTAATGCAACTTAGCACACTTTTGAATTTCGAGCTCCAAAGCATTTTATTTTCTGTTTAAAAAAATCTATTTAAGCTGTGGCAACATGTTGCCTCTTTGAAAATGATGCTAAACATCATGAATGTATAGCAACAATATTGATAGCAAATCAAACGTTGGAGTCAAGTGTGGGGATCTTCTGCGCTACTCTTAGTTTTGCAAAAGGAAGAGTAAGTGGCTACGCCAGTTTAATGGAAAAAGAGGAGAAAAATGGTGTATGCGAAATTTGAATTATATAGCCAGAAATGCGAAAATTTGCAAAGAGGCTGAGAGTGTGAGTAATTTAGCACAAGAGTGTGCAAAATGTTGAAGAGTGCATTTAAGCTGAGGGCATATGTTGCTAACTTTCGGTTTGCTTAAAAGGTGGGGTTTGGAGGAGCTCGGACTACGAACATTGCACTCGATTCGCTTGCATACATGTGTAAATGAGTAAAGAGCATGGCACAGAGAGAGTGAGAAAGAGTATAGGTTTCATGGTTTTCAATGGGTTTGGAAAAAGTGGTTACCAAATCCAACTCAGAAGAAACAGCAGGGGAACTCAATATACTACATAGGACCGAGTGTAACGTGGAGAAAAACGCAGTCAATGCTACCCAATGTTGATGTGAAGAGCGTGCATGCGTGTGTGTTTGTGTGTGCGTCTCTGGAGCAAGAGAGCAGAGTGAAAATATTGGTGGTACGAGTAGTACTACTCGAATGGGGAAAGGCAGAGGGTAGTTGGAGCAAACAGGGAAAGAGGAGGGTCTTCTGTGAATGAAGTAAAGTGAATTCTACAGAGATTCTTCAGCCGACGGACGATTCAGTCAGTGACTGTGGAATTGCGTTTGTTTGGTTCGTCGTTAGCTCATTCGGTTGTTTCGATTGCTCCTCGCTTGTTGTTTGGTCCGTGGTACGTGGTGTCCGTATGCTCGCACGGTGGCTCCGTTGACTGCCTTCTTGTATTGCCTGCTCCATTCACGAACACACGCAAGCACACACATACACACGAACACCAAATTTCATAGAGAAAAACATTAAATTTAGTGACCGACCGATTCTCCTGCTTTTGGCGAGAAAGGTCTGTTGTTGGTGGTGATCATCAACGCACGAGCAACTCAACTCAATTCAACTCGAAACGCGTCTCAGACTCACACATTTCGTTGGACGTTTTCGACTGACTCTCCTCTAGACACTGCACGACGACGGTGGTGGCGGCGGCAACGGTAAAGGCAACGGCACTCGACTCGACTCTGTTCTACTCGACTCGATTTGATTCCGCGACACTCGTCATCAAACACGAAACTCGGGCTCCGTTGTGAATTTCGTGCCAAAAACTCGGAAAAACGTAAAGCAGCAACAACAACAGCTACGGCGCAACGGAACGAAATTTTTTTTTGTTTTATGGTTTAATCGTCCAATTCTAAAAGTGCGGCGGCGGTACGAAGTAAATTGAAGAAGTGAAGGAAGAATATTATGTTTTCCCGTCGTTATTTTGTGTTAGAGGAATTTCACTGTGGATTTTGTGCTAAGGTTATTTTTTGTTTCTATTTTGAATATTGAAAATTTTCCAATTAAAAAAAAATACAATTTTTTTTGTTACGTTTACGTTGAGTAATAACGTACGTGTGAGTAGTGCAGCAGCAGCAGCAGCAACAACAACAACAACAGCAGTAACAGCAACAACTCATTTTCGTAGACTTGTTTAGGAAACTGTTTTTCGTTGCGCCACGGATGCGGATGCAACATAACAGAACCGCACGTAGCCGCACGTAGTCGTACGACGTAACGAGCGCGGATGAAATGCTAGCGAAACGTAACGCATTAGCAGCAACGTGTAACTATTTTATTCGAAATCGCAACGAACGGTTCGGTACGGTATAGTTTTTGAAAAATCATCATTAAACGAAAAATAGTTTTTCAAAATTAAAGTAAAAAAAAAAAATAATTTAACATTTTTAAAATAAATCAAATAATAAAAAAAGGTGAAAAATAAATTCAAATTTAATATATGAAAAAACGACAATATTTTGGACAAAGCATGTGGAATAATATGAAAAAATTTAGAATTTTTGAAAAAACAATTTAATGCGGCAAAAGTAATTTTTCGAGTCAAACCATTAAATGAAATGCAATAAATATGTTTGGATACTTAATTAGAAGAAAAATTCTATAGCTACGGAAATGTTTTAATTTCAACTTAAGTCGTTTGAAAGAAATTTGTAAAGAGAATCTTGCTTTTACTAAAAAGCTTTGTCATTTTAGTAAAAACAAAGTTTATTTCATATAAAAATTTCAAAGCAAATTATTCGTTCAAATACAGTTTATTTAATATAGAAAAAAAATTGGTGGAATAATTCTAATTAATTAAAAAGTTCGATCCTATCAAAAAATCTATGATATGAGAAAGAAAGCTCTACTTTAATTAAGATACAAATTTTAATACAAAAATGTTAACAAGACAAAAATTTACATACTGAACATTTTGATTAAAAACTTTTACGAAATTTTTCAATTTGGGAAATCTTAAATTATAAATTTTTTGTTGTTGCCGTTGCTGTTGCTGTTTTTGTTGCATTTTCACAATATTGTGTATTCAGCCAGCCTATGTGCAATTTTATATAATTCATTTTTTTTTTTATTTTTATTTCTAATCGTCAAATGTGTACATAAACCATGAAAAAAAATATTTGTTTTTGTTTTTTCGCACACGCAAAACCTACGTTAGTGTTATCGCAAACAGTTGAAAGCTCATCGTCACATAAAAAAGAAGTGCTGCAAATGTGTTAAGCAAATTAAATTTAAAAAGTGCATTTTGTCGTAATAATTGTGAAATGTAAAAAAGTAATTGCAAGCAAAAAAGTCATAAAATAAACATAAAAAGATTTTAAGAAAATTTAAAAAAAAAAAAACACATTAAGGAAACTCGCAGAAAAGTTTTTAGTGTTTGTATATAGCTCCTGAACTTGCAACATAATACATCTAAAGGATTCACCGGAATACTACCAAGAAGTTTGAATTACTTATACTGAATTTTGTTTGCGTATTCTTTTCAGTCATCTATCGTCAGATCTTTTTCTGCTGAGTGTTAGAATTTTAGAAAACTTCTTTCACATTGTTTTGAAGAAAATTTGAGTAGAGCTTTATATGCCACTTTTTAATAATGAAATATCTGTTCCATGCGTGTCTTTTATATGTTTGAAGGTCAAACTTTGTAAAACAAAAATACTAAATAAAATGAAAAAAAATATGAACCAATAGTAAGATGGTCGTCAGGAACAAACTTTATGTTATATATGTAAAGATATATATTTTAGTGCAGAAGTACTAACAGTAAAGTTTTCAAGCTTTTTTGCAGGAAAATCATTCCACTAATTTTAGATAAATTTGCACAATAACTCCCCATAAATATTAAGTGAATATATAAATTTTTTTGACTACTTTTTTTTAAATCTGTTTTTTTTTAAATTTTGACTATTTTTTCTATAATTTTGAGCAAAACTTTCAATCCTTAAAACTACTTAAATTTTTGATTTCGCAAAATTTTGTGAGCTAAGTCTAAGTCAATTGCTAGATTACTCAGAGACTAAATAAAAAAAATGCATTTTCAATTTTTGTTATGAGGCCGAATAAGTTAACTTTAGTATCTAACTGACTGCCATTTTCTAAGCCAATGGTATTTAAAACCAAAGAATTATGCAGCTTGAGTATATAGTAAAAAATTTTGGTAAAGATAATTTTTTGCACTTAACTGGAAGTTATAGTGTTGTTTATTGGACCAAACCTAACATCATTTGAGTCGATTCAATAGATTTAAGTGGATATGATTCGTAATTCTATTTTTATTTGATGTTTTTTCATATTAATAAGAGATATATAAGAAAACATAATTATCTCATATTATTCTTCTGTTTGGCACGTAACTCGGGTATTTATAATTATGTAAATACAATTGTCATCTAATAATAAGATGTGATGATAAGAAAAAAATCGATTTATTCATGAATTGACATTTTAAAATATCATTTTTGGCTGATAGGTTTTTACCTAAATCGATATTAGTGACAAAACAATATTCCTCCATCCAAATACATGATTTGGTAATTATTAGCATGCTTGCAACAAAGAAATATTTATTTCAATCAAGCTATTATTTGGTAATTTATATATTTAAGTATATAATTTACTTAGGTAAATTAGGTAACTAATACCAAATATCTGATTAATCCAATAATATTATTCAATTCGGTGGAATGTGTTGCATGTCAACTTATATCTAATAAATATTTCGCCGATATGAAATGCACAATATGTAAATTATTACCACATCTAAATATACACAAATCAATCATTTAAATCAGCACCGGTTTGAAAGCAAAATCAAATGTACAATGAAAAAGTTAGTAAAAAATTAAATAGCTAGTGGCTGTAAGTGTTAGAAAAAAATGTTGTTCTCATTGGAAATAATAGGTAAAAGGAGAAAAAATTGATATATCAAGTTTTGTTAACATTTACAAAATAATATACTTGATTAGGCGAAATAATTATTCGATATTTATTAAAATGCTCCATATTATATAATGTATTAAACATACATTTGTCACTAATAACCAAATCATTATTTGGTTGAAGCAAATATTCTTTGTCGCAAGTCGTCTTTAATACAATATATATTATGTTTTGACACTTTAACTTTCGATTCAAGATATAACCAAATTTAAAAAAAAATTGTTTATTGGCAATTAACAGGTTTTTGGTCCGGCACCAAAAACTGGAGAGAGAAACCATTTAAAAAAATTTTATGAACATAGTAAAAAACTCGTTATATAAAGATGCATATATTTGCAAAAAAAAAAGAGTTTTCTGTTTCCATGTCGGGTGTTTGTAGACCCTTACCTAAAGACGACACTGGTTCAATGTGTTAGGAAAACATTTTATGTTCGAAAAGTGCTGAAAGACTTCTATAATTTTTAAACTTGTACTGTCTGTCACTATTCCGTTAAATTTTGTTCCCTTTTCTGTCAGGATGCTTTGATTTTCGTTACAATCCTTGAGCTTTGAGTTTTGATATTTCTACAATATTTTACTAAGATTCGTTGAAATTCTCGTAGCTTGAACACTTTTCGAGCTACTTTTTGGACTACTAATTTCAATTCTATTTTTAATTTCGAATTGTGCGAATATAACATAGATGATAAAAAATAAAATAAAATTCTCAAAAATTTTTAGTCGAAAATCTTATTCATCCTTTTAAGCTACTACTGCTGTCACATCATCATCACCATCACTCCTTCTCTAACTCTCGAACTAGTTACGATCTTAAAGTAGCTAAGGTAAAGGTTTCATCAGTGACGCTGCTTATTTTATTTTTTTCTCAATGTTTTTTATTCGAATTTTAATTTTTACGAGTTTATTTTGATCTTTTGGTTAGAGAAGTGAAGTTCTCTGTACTCATAGAAATATTCTCTAAAATCAATTTTAAGTGATGAGATTTTAATATTTCACTTCAATAGTATTCTCGTTTTGGATTTGATTAAAAAATTGTGCTGATAACAATAAACATACTTTCTAACTCTGGAGAATTTGTACACTAGACTCCAGGGTGATTTTCAAATTCGATTAATGTTAGACTCTAACGTTATATTCGTTTGCTGAATATATTGTGCTAACAAAAATTAACTTTTAATGTTTTTAAGAACAGTTTTTTTCTTAAAATTATACTTTTTTGTATTCACTTATATTTAGTTCTAAAAAATCGTTACATCTTTGGCTTAAACTTCTAAAAATATTTAAATAAAATGAAATCATTTACCAAAAAGTGAATGAAATGCTACCATATCATTTTTTTGTATATTATATATTCTTGTTAACATATTATATGACAACAAACAAATAAACCCTTACATTGTTTTTCTTTAAGTCAACTAGTTTTCAAGTAAATAAAAAATAAATAAAAATCAGAAAATATCATAAAAAGTATGAAGCATTCATTGGCTATATTGGGCTAAAATAATTATTTTGTTAAATCCGCATTTTTTTGCGACGAAAACATAAAAATACGAACCTTTTTAATTTTTTTTTAATGGTAAACATATGTAACAGAATAAGTGCCATGTTAAAACTCTTAGCTAAAACTCATAAAAGGAAAAGTTAAAGCTTTCATATGGGATGTTTCATTTTAGACACATAAGCTAAAATCGCAATAACATAGTAAGAATGTTTTCATATAACTTTTGTAAAAATTGTCAACTGCACGTACGTTGGGAAGCGCCGAAAGAACAGATTTTTGTATTTAAAATGTAACACTGACAGAAAGTTTCTTTTGATCATAGAGATGAGTAAACGCAAAGAATTTTCTGACTGAAAATATGGATATCATTCATTGATGTTAATTTCTTTTTTTTAAATTAACTATAAAATTTCTGATAAAAAAGTATCTCAGTTAATAACGATATTCACTTTTTGGAAGATATTTTTGCGTAGAATAAGTTTTGTAGATCAGAAGTCAATTTCGAGTGACCACACAGGTCAGATGGCCTGAAGATCTAATTAAGCACTTCAACTTTGATGACTATTGTAAAGTATTTATTATGTTCTTTTCCCTCTTAACATTTTCTGCTTTGAATTTGTAAATAATTTGGCACTACATTGAGTGTAGACCTCGGACGTATATTCAGCTAAAAATTAAAATTGAAAAAAGTTTGTAAATATTGTTTGCAGATTATTATCTTATATAAATATCTCAATCAGAAGGGTTTTTAGTTGTGTCCAGTCTTATTATGAAAAATTAAACATTTTCCTTAATAGTGAAGGTGTCAGAAATCTATTTCAAAAAACTTTTCAATATCTTCATCTAAACCATGCTTATTAAAAAAAATCTCTATCAATCTCGCTATGTTAACTCAATATTCTAAAAAATATATCAGTCATATTAACGTTTCCACATAAAATTGGAATTTGCAATAGAAAAAAAGTATGGTAGGAAAAAATCAAATGATTCTATGTTTGATTCAACCATACCGCTTTTGGTTTAGCATCAAAGCCGAAAATATTTAAATTAAAAAAAAACATTTTTGAATTGGATTCAAAAAGAATTCGCATTGATTTGAAGTGATATTATATATGAGTTAAAGTGACAAAGTGTTTAATGTAAACCTAAAAAAAGAGGGATTTTAAATAATTTGCAACTTCAAAATGCAATTTGAAGTTTTTTTAGTTAAAAAACTTTAATTTTAATACTTTTCAAATTAAAAATTAATTTAAATATTTCTGTGTTCAAATTAAATCGAAAAAAGAATTTTTTTACTACTTTTAACTCAAAAATTTGCGGCCTTAAATCAAAAATAAAATTTTCAGTGGAATTTTTTCTTGAGTGTAAGGGCTATTAGACTTGAACACTTTACTTAAGGCAAAGTATTGCGTAGCATTGAATCTTCCCCTAAATACTATAACTTTGGTGTCGTTAGTATAATGCGTAGAAAACATAATTAGAGGAGGTTCATACGCAAATTTGTGACTGTAACATGAGATTGAGGCGACATTGAGTATGGTCATAGAAATCCATTAACTTATCTCTCATTTCACTTAAATGAAATTGTCAGGCTTACGTATTGGCCAAGTAAGCCCGGGTCAGTTATGTCAGATTTTGTTTGTGGGCGGCAGATTTGCAATATTTTCTTTTACTTATAATTTAAATGTAGCGCATGCAGTTTAACATGTTACAATATTTGAAAGCTTAAACTTTATTTAAAAAGTACTTTCTGTAACTTTTTTTTATTTAGAAGTTTGAAAAAATGGTGCTTCATCAAATATTATTAAAAAGTAAGAAGCTTTTCCTAGTAAAGCATTATAAACAATTTTTTTTCATGCTTGCACTAATTTTAAAAACATTGTCTATAGAAAAAATTTAAATGGTCATAGTTACTCAAAGAATATACAAATATATCTTGATTTACAAATTGTACATACTGTCTGTGAAATATGGGTCTAAATGGAGTCAGAAATCCATCACATCTCATATCTCACACTTGCATATAGTTTTTGAGAAATTTCTGTTCATAAAATGCGATTGCCAAATTTTATCTTGCAATATTTTCAATAAGTTGTTTCCTTTTCGTGATAACACACATTAAAATTGAGATGGTGGCAAAAAGCTATCCCAATAATCTTAGATAATAAATGAAATTTCCCGCAAATCGCTCATATTTTGATTAAGATTTGCTTTAACTTTTTTTTTGATAATGATGTCATTTAATAATATGATATCAGTTGAATCGAGTAGAACTTTTTCTGCAGCTGGCATTTTCATCACGAAAATTTGGTCATCATTAACTGATAGCGCCATTAGCAACTTTTTTTTAAAATTTAAATCTTAAAAATTAATATTGGCAATTCTCATGATGTTTTACATAAATTTCTTTTATTTTTTGTTTATAACACTATTGTATTGTTACATAAGTGAAATTGATCTAAGAATGTTTGGTAACAGACTTCCATTATTCAAGGAAAATTGCATTTTAAAGAATTTTTTAAAAATATTTGCGTAAAATCATTTTCTAAAAAAGAGTTAGAGCTGTGTAAAATAGCTAACGTTTTGAATTATTAAAAAAAAGTTGGGGAGAATTTTAAATAACTTTTTGTATAAAATTGCTTTAATTTTATAAAAAAAAGTAAAAACTTTAAATATATTTGTTTAAACATTAAGTTTTTCATTCAAAAAGATGTTTCTGAATGTTCTTTTGTTTCTAATTGTCCTTTTTTTGTGCGATAATAAATTATTATTATTATCGCACAAATAAATTATCTACACGTTTTTGTTTTTGTACCAAAAAATCCAATAGAAAATTTCTTTAAAAACTACATAAGAAAGCCCTAATAAATAATGCGTAAAAATGCGTCAATGGATCTAATAAAATAAAAACCCCACTCACTTACAGCTCCCCAATGCAAATCCTCTCAGTGTTACACAAAGCGCCGCACACATGTTGACGACACTTTCGAGTGCAGCAGCAGCTGATTTTACATGAGTGCAGCAGTAGCAGCAGCAACGTATTGCTCCAAACAACAACAATAGCCACAGTATCAGCAAAGCTTTTCCCCAAACCCTTTTTCACACAGATGCACATACTGACGCAAACACCAACACACCTGCAGCATTTTCCTTTTGCTCATTTTTCATTTCCTAAGAGCTTTACGTGTTGTATTACGCTCTCTCACTCAGATTTTCGCATGCTCTCACTCACACACACACACACATACGTTCTTTCTCTCTCAATACACAGCACCTAGTCCTGCGTATTTTTCCCAACGACGCATTTGCGATGCAACTCTTTTATTTTCTTTTGTGGTTGTTGCTGTTGTTGTTGTTAAGCGCTTTTCCTACACTTTTTGGTCAGAAGGGAAATTTCGCTGCTGCTGGCTATGTTGTCGCTGCTGCTTCTTGTTGTTGTTCTTCTTCTTGTTTCCATGTTGCAACATGCGACGATGACTGTGACTGCGACGACGACGACAACGACGATTTTTCTTGTTTGTTGGACTTTTGCAGAGATTTCGTTTGCGATGCGGCTGCAGTTCTTGCAGATTCGTTCGCTCGTACGTTCGTTTCGTTTTGTCGCAGCAATCGTTTCGCAATTGCACCGGCGAAATTATTGTTGTTGTTGTTTTTTAATTTAGGCGCGCGGCGCGTTGTCGATAAAAAAAGAAAAAAAAAAATTTAACGGATTGCAACATAACAAAAATATAAATACGAAATTAATTTTTGTTTAAGAATTTAGGAAAATGATAATTTATTAAAATCGTGCGAAAATTATTTCATTCTAAACTGCCTGCTTTCGTTTGTTTTGTCTCGCCGCCACTGCACTGCTGCGTGGTTGTGATTTTCTGGGAGAATTAAATTTCGTCAATTATTAAAAAAAATTAAAAGCAACTGCGTTCTTTTCGGTGCGTTAAATATTTAGAACTTATGTATATTTATTGAGAAAAGAGTGACTTTAAGAATTGAAAACAAAACAGAAATTGAAAACTGAAAGTTTGAAAAAATAAAAATATATGTCTAAATTAAGTGCGAATTTTATGCCATCAAACGAACTTTTGTGTAATAGCTTTCGCTAGAAAAAAGTGATTTCTTCAACATTTGAATAAAATCGTGTAACGTTTAAGCTTAGAATAATAATTTTTTTAAATAATTATTTCGATTTAGCGATTTTTTTCGAAAAAATTCTTTTTGAAAGTGCCAAAAATGTGACATTAGATTTCAATGAAAAAAAATAAATTTACTCAACTTTTCATTATTAACTCATCCGCTTGAACGTCATGATTGTGTGACAAAAAAATCAACCTGTCCTTAGAAATGGGAACAAATGTTGAACAAACCTTATTATCATGATTTTTTATGTATAAAACTGCATTTCTAATCGTTTTATTTTAATGATATTTTTGATTAAAAATTTTATTTTTTTTAAACTAAAATGTTTTGGTACATATGTTAAAAAAGTTTTTGTTAAGTTTTTGTTCTGATATAAAATATACCCATGTTCACTTATAATTTCTATCCTATGTTCAGAGGTTGAATTTTAACGATTTAAATATCCCATAAGCTATAGATGAAATAAATAAGAGCTTAGCATTTTTTTTAATTGTGTCAGCTGTTAATTATCCCATATTTTCCTCCACATTTTTCTGGGATTTTGACTTATATTTGGATATATACTTCTGTAAAAATGAAAATGATATCAAATATATATTTGAATCCTTTATATGCTAATTCAATTGCTGATTAAAAATAGTTTCGAACAGGAGATATTTATCGCTACTATAATGAATAAAAGAAAACAATCAATACTTTTTTTGTGATAAAGCAATGTCATATTAGCTGTTCAATTCCAAAAGCTGCTAGGTGTCTTACAACAGTATAATAAATAACTGACAAACAATGTTGATGCTCCTAGACAAGATACCCCTATGATTTTTGTTTCATTACTGCAAAACAAAAGTTACTTTGTGATTCCACAATAGCTCGAAATTACACCATTTTAAGAGCATAGATATTTTGGATTTATGCATGAATATGGCAGGTTTTTCACCTTGATTGACAATATTGTGTTAAAAATTGATAAAAAATTTCTTAGTCGACTCTGTTTTTTAAGCACATTGTTAAGAATCCATGTTAAGTTTAAGCACCAAAGTCTTACTCTTATAGGTGAGAATTTTCCGAACAGTATAAAAATATTAAAGAATTATAAAATTTATTTTAAAAGATTTTGAAACATAGTCACAAGAAGGTTGTTGATATATATAAAAAAGATTTGCTTTAAAGTTATTGACGATCCTTGATATCAAAAATATATTTATATAAAAATTAAATATATTCGAGAAATTAACAGTCAAAAAGATGGGCAGTTATGTAATAAATGTCCAGCACACATAATAAAATTACCTCATGATGATATATATTACTACATACATAGTTGATCCAATTGACCATCTCATTATCAATACTTTGTAAAAAAACATAAATTGATTCTGACTGTTACCAGCATACCTAATCAGTTTTGAGAGCAATCTGATCTTTACTCCTAAAGATTTTCAATTTGACTTAGATAGATTTACCGTCGGCTAAATTGTGTACCGAATGAAAATATCTTATTTGATATATGCAACTCGATAGAGAGAATTCCTGAGTGAAATGTTGTAGTTAAGACTTCTTCGATATGACGCATTCCATACTTCTCTGCTGACTTACATCAAACATTTTGTTTTTGGTTTCAATAATTTGAGTTAGGAGGTTTTAGGCTTTACCGACGTTCTCCTCAGATATAAACCGTTCGGAGTAAAAAATGTTTTTAAATTGAAGAAAAAAGAACTATATAATGAAATTTTGAAATAAAAGGATCAAAAACCCCTTACCAGGGATTAGTAGATTGAAACGGTCTATTTTCTTAATATTAATTTCAATCAATATATAAAATTATCTTTACCAAAACTTAAATATATAAAACTCTATTTAATAAAAGCACTAAAAGATCTCAACACATTTTTTAATATCGAACCTTATAAATCAATCAAGGAAATGTACGTTTTGCGCTTGCGAAAATCAAAAATATGACAAAATTAATTTATTTAATAAAAATGAAAATAATTCTATTTTTTTTTTACAGAAAGTGTGAAAGAAGAGCGCAGGTTATGAAAAAAAATAAATGAAAAGTGAAACAAAAAACTAAAACAAATGAATATTTCCAATCAGTGTTTTTTTCTTAAGAAACTAAATGAATTTTAAGCAAAATAAAAGTATGGAAACAGAAACAGAAAAAGCAGATAAATTGTAAACCAACTTTGACAAGATAATAGCCCAGCTTTTCCCAGATGCAATTTTTTTGTGAAAGAGACTTAAACAAAAATTTTACACAACATAAAAAAATTATTAAAAAATATAAAATAAAAAGTTTGCGTGTTTCAAAAATGTAAAAAATTTTAAAAGAAAACTTAATTTTTTGGCCCACTACAATAAAAAACTCTAAAATTTGCGTAAAATTCTTCATTAGTGTAATATCAAAAATTCTGTGTTTTCACCACAAGCGGCGACTTTTCGTTTTAAAGTAAAACCAAACAACTCAACATTAAATTAACATCTCACAAAACTTTAAATATAAAATAAACCAAAAAAAAACCTAGAGCATATAATTTTTTATTTTCTCAACCATTTCGTGAAAGTGTGTTCTGCAATACTTGAATTCTGTTTTTCTTTTGTGAAAATAAAAAAACACAAAAAACTCAGCAAACAAAATTTTAAAACTTTTTTGGACCAGTTACGCGTTTTCGACGTTTTCGACATGCTCTAGTGTTTCAAAATCCAATAACAAAATCAATAAGTTTTTTTAATTTTTTTGTTTTTAACACTCAAAAAAATAACAATAAATTTAGACTTCAAAAATTATTCACCAAAATCTTTTTTTAATAAAAAAAATGAAAAATTTATTTTGTGTGAAAACAGAAAACTAAACATTTCCTGGAATAAAAGTCGCAGAGTCGCTGAATAAATCTGATAGCTGCGTGGATTAACCTTTTTAGGACTCTTACATTGCGCTGACAACAAGAACACAGAAGCAGCTGATTTTTGATATCGTTTTTCCAAAGAGGAGGATCAAACTTTTGTGGTGAGTACTAGAAAATTAATACTTATTTAACATAAACTAAAGGGTAATAACTATATTTGATTCAAAAATACAAAAAGAACTGCGTTGAATTTGAAAATAACAGACAACGATCTAAACAGGTATACTCGACATGGGGTTGCTAAAATATATTCAATTAAAAATTTGCTAAGTTTAATTAATCTGGCGTTAAGTTCTGATCTTCTAGCATTAATATTTGTGCAGGTAACATTATACTCACTAAATCTACGTCAATTGGGGAGAGGTAAATGGGCCGTCGACCCGTTCGGTATATTCACTTAACAATACATATGTATGTGTCAATGGCCTTGTCTTTGAAAAAAAAAAACAGATGACAGATTTTCATGGCACACCACTGCATACGTCACAATGCATTTGCATGTCTTCTCCACCGGATAATATTTTGGAGAAATTCGTTCATAGTACTGTACGCTTTTTCGTTTTGATCCTGTGATAAAGAAAAAAATTGAAGGAAGTTTATTAAGCTGAAAAATATGTAAAATATTGAACAACTTTATAGGTAGTTCAAAAAATTCTTAGAAGGTGAAAAAAGTTTGAAAAGGGCTGAAAAAGCCAAAAAAAATTAAACATTGAAAATGTTGAAAAAAAAAAAAATGTTAAAAATGTCGAAGAGTATCAAAAAGGTCGTGAAAGTTGGAAAAAATGGAAAATGTTGAAATGAATTGAAAGAGATTGAAAAATGGTAAAACAGTTGAAAAAAATAAAAAAAGTTGACAGAGGTTGAAAATTAGAAGAAAATATTGAAAATGTCGGAAAAAGTTGATAGCGGTTGAAAAAATGTTGAAACAGTTGATACAAGTTGAAAAAGTCTCCTAGGTATGGAAAATTTTAAAAAAGTCGAAAAATGAATAAAACTCGAAACCGAATGAAAAATTCGAAAAATGTCACACCTAGTTTTCCAATTTCATCTACTTTTAATTTAATAAATTTTATTCGTGGTTGGCTTCCCCACACCAAATTTTATCACTGTATTTGTATTATTTACGAAATTCGCCATAACAAGTCTTTAACCTTAGGGCGGTAACACACCGTTCTGGTACAATCCTGCCCGATTTTGGTTCTGAAATACTAAAAATATGACACCAAACATTTGGTATAATTGCTCACATAGTTCGCTAGACATGTCATTTAAAGAATTTTATTTATGTGGGAGGTGCCACGCCCACTGAAACAATCTTGCTGAGCTACATTTAAGTTTATAGTTACCGACACTTGTATACGGATTATGGACTTTGCCGAACTAAGCCACTTTACTGAATACGGTAGCAATTAGCGTTTCATAATTACGGATAATTTTTGCTTAATGGGCCAAATTAAGTTAATTTTTATGCCAGTAATCAAAAGTACCTTCACGTTGGTCGTCAAAACTCGAACAATATTTGCGTGTTGAAAGGGTATTGCATATTGTTCAAGAGGTATTATCTCTCTACAGGGTGCGGCTGATAGTGGCGCCACAGTAACTGAATGTATTGCTACAATGCAAGCCAAAAGTTAAATCTTCAAAAATACGTGCAACTTATCACATAATTCAAATATCAACGAAATGAAAAATATGCTTTTTAATGCAATAATTATAAATATGTAATGTAACGATATTCGATGTTAAATAAACAATGAAAATGTTGTAAAAAATTATGATTGAATTGTGGTAATACTAAAAATATACTAATAAAAACAAAAATTGCTTAAACTAAGAAATATAAGCGCTTAAAATTCCACTACATTGACAACATCTTCTGTTACTGGGGCGTCACTGTCAGACCCTGTGTGCAGAGATAGTAAAATTTTTTTCCTTTGGACTTCTACAGCGCTAACAAGTATACACGCTATTTCTCAAGCAACATTAAGCCATTCAACACTCCGTTCTCTTGATCTACACCCAATAAATAACTAAAAAAAAAAAATAACTTAAAATAAAAAAAAACTTTATATATAATTGTATTAAACTTACAAAAAAAAATATTCAGCTTGAATTGAATAATAATAAATAATTAATGCGTCTTCTTGGGGTGAATTTTTAATTATAACATTCATAACAAGTGCAACAAAGTAGTGATCCTCATGCAGCTAAAGACTGCGCATGCGCAACTGACTGGCTGACTGAGTTAAACGTCTCTTGCATTTTTGTGTAATAAACGCTGGTATAAAAGAGTTAACAAGTTAACGAAGCACTACAAAAACAACAACATAAGAAGTCTATTGAATTAGTTTAGTAACGTTTTTGTATTTGTTTTTTTTTTTTTTTTTGTAAGTAAAAAGTAACTCAATTCATAAATAATTTTTTAATTTTTCATTTGCAGCCAAAAAAAAAATAAAGAAATTGAGCCAAGTGTACCAACAAACACCAAGTGCAGTAAAGGGGTTAAAAGTATCATGGCTGTGGATATAAGAATTCACTTATGGCTCGCAATTTTCTTCGTGGTTACAATTTTATCGTTACTTATTTAGAGAAGAAATTGCGTGATACTTTAGTTAAATTAAATTTGTTTTTTAAAAATACACTAAAAAAAAGGGAATAAAAGATAAGAGTTAGAGTTGTAAATTTTTTTAGCAAACGCTTACACTTTAGAAGATATCTCTTAAAAAAGTGGGGTGTTAAGTTCGAAAAGTGCGACAGAAGAGTGGGAATGGGGCTAATCTATAGAGCAACATGTATTTTATATTTCTGTAAGAGTAATTTTCATGTTGTCCCTGTAAACTTCATTGCACTTCAATTACACAGGCCGACAAATTTTTGAACCAGAGGCCAGACCTATCATACCCGAAGGACTTTGATGCGCTGAATCTGAATCCGAAACTCGAAAACTTGACATATAGGAGCAATTCTGAGCTCGGATTCGGATTCAGCTTATCAAAAACCATCGGGTATGCTAGGTCTGGTCTCTGGTTCTGGACTTTCGTTTAATTTTGTCGGCCTGTGATATTGATGCTTTGCTTAGTGTACTATCATGAGCTGAAAAGCTCAATGTGGTGCTAATTTGGTATGAACTCGATAAATCCTGCAGAAAGTTAAAAGAAGGAGAAGGAAATAATTAGAAAGAAAAGAAAATTAAAAGTATGGAAAGTGTATAACCACCATGCCTAAGCCGGGAATCGAACCAGAGGACTTTTAGTTTTTAAACGCAGTAGACTTCAACTGCGCCACAAGGCTAGCAAGGGTCTCATATAATAGACCAGCACTATTCTTTCATAAGACCATTTTGATTTTGTGCCATATGACACAAGAGAAGAATTGTGTTGCGAGTCTAACTTCGATGTGAATTGTGCTAAAGTACATCAAAAATACACAGCTTAAATTGAAAAGTGATAACCACTAGAGCTTACTAGTTTCCTAAACATACACTATCAATAATTTTAAAATCAGCCACTTTCAAAGAACAGGAATCAGGCATTTCATATAACTTTGAAAAATTTTCTGCCGCCAATGCATTTTATTTTGAGGATCACCCTAATGATTATAGCTCTTCCTCAATAAGTATGCGTGTTGCCACTATTCATCTTATCGTATGCTCTTATGTTTTTATTATAATAATTTATGAATTTACATTAAAAGCAGAAAATTACAGCAAAAGTAATTTTTCTTTTTTCGACGAAAAATTGCAAAAGAGCCTTAAAAAAAGTGAGAAAGTCTGTAAAGTTAATACCCACAACATGGGCGTATCTAATTAGACAGCTTATGATAGTAATGTTTAATTAAGAAGCAACTAAAAAAATTTGTCTTACTAAATATAATACACAGTTTAACTCGAAGTAAACTTCAACAACTTAGGCTGCATAAGGAAATATCGTACATATGACAACTTCTGTTGTATGAATTATACAACTAAAATATTTAAAAAAAATATTGTATTTTATTTTGCAAAATAACGAATGTTTGAAAAATAAATTAGATAGAAAAACAAATTCTTTCAAAGGGATTGAAACAAAAAATAAATACCATCAGTTTCTGTCTGGAAAAATTTTATTTTATTATATTGAACATGTTGACTGTCTGTCTGTCTGTCAGTCTACCAAACCTGTCTATCACCATTAGTTTGACCAAAGACACTTTTGCTTTTATTTCTTGAACTTTTTTTTGAAACAAAATACACAGACAGCAAGTGTTTGTATTCACACAAATACATTTTTATATTATCCACCTAGCCATACATAAAACAAAATATACTTGTGCTCCACAAAACAAAAGAAACTCGTAACAATTTTTTCTGCTCAAATTAAAAGTAAGTACGAATACAAAAATACACACATCTATGTAAATTAGACTGACACAAGAAAAAGGACAATAAATTTGATTTTTCCCCTCAAAAGATTATGTAGGCTTATTAATATATTAGAAATATGCTACAAAAAATTTTAATTCAAAAAGATGACTTAGAGGTCGTTAGTGTCATTTTTCTATAAAAATCCAGAAATATCCAACGATATACTGAATATCGCTAATAGGAGCTTAATTATGCGTCGTCCATAAGAGACGTTCACAACAAAGGGGTGGGCGCTCGAGCCCTATTCGTACGTCTTTTTTTCGTTTTATTTGTTAATAAGAACGAATGTAAACTAGAAATAGGGAAAGGCGGGAGTAGAATAATCCTTTATGAACGTGCTTTAGAGCGGGAGGAAGAGGTAGCGAAATTGAACGAATGTGGGCAACCAAGGAAGTTGATTATTATATCAGAAGTTATGAGGATGTTTTTTGCGGAGAAATTTTTATATAATTTTGATATATGAATCAGATACTGCCATCGGCCGAAAGTATGCAAAAAAACAACTTTTGTATGGTTTGGTGCTCATTTTACTGACTAATTCTTGATCCTGAATTCCGCCGATCAGCATTATTTACAGAAATATTGCAGATATAACTAAGGGAAATGCCACTTGATATATAAGCTAAAAAATTGTTATGTATAAACTTTAAAATGGTATGCTATTCTCAAGGTTAAATAGTCAGTTTTCAATGTGTATACTTCTTGTGGGGCTTAAGTCCCTTATGTCCAGTCAACGCTAATAAGAAAACTCTTCTTAAATAAAAAAGTGCTAAGAAAACAGGAAAATTTCTTACTTCCGGTTCATGCATATTTTACAAAAAAAAGTTGCCTGGCTGCACAACTGCCAGTAAAATTATATAAGGCTATGTCATTAAAACTCTAACGTAAATAGCTACGACAATTTAAGCTTTGTTTTCATATTTGTCAATTATGGTCTGTCATAGTAAAACGACGACTTTTATGAAAAAATGGATAACGTTATATAATTTTATGATAAAAAATAACTATGAAATTTTTTGTTTTGAAGTCCTATTTTTAGAGAAAAGCCTCGATTACATCATTCTCGTATATACTTTTTTCATACTTTAATATCAAAGTCCTTATGGCGCACTTCTAATATATTTATATGATTTTCTAGCTCTTGGGCAGAAATATCTAAGCAAAAACACTTTTTTTTGTACCACTCTAATTCATACATTGTATATAAATAAAAATTTCCAAAATTGTGTATAAAAATTCGTTGCTAAGCACCGAATTTGGTATGCAAGCAATTGAGATATTTTTTTTTTGTTTTTTAAAAAAGAAGAAAGGAAATATAAAAAAGTTAGTCGTATTTTGAGATATACCTCCCAGCCAGCATATACCTGCGACATGTTTTTTTTTAAATAAACATTCGTAACATCAACAAAATTCAATTCTATAACCGCAAATATTAAAAGGATGAAACACGCTAAGTGCGTTGTGTTTGATTGTGGGGGCGAGATTTATTTTAGAGATTGTTAATCAGCAAATTACAGTGGCTTGATAGCAAAACTTGAACTTCTCATTTGTATTCGAAAAACAAAGACTTTTTTTTACAGAGCGTAGAAGATTTTAAGAAAAATAAATTCTTCAGCTGGTTTGTGTAAAAAACATTTGAGGCACGTGATATTTTTATGAAAAAGTTACGAATGCTGCAGATACCAGCTTTAAAAAATTTTCGATCACATGGCATGGGAGAATTATATGGACAGACTTGGTATATTTTTTATCAGATAAAGAGTGCTGCGAAATAGGAAGAATGAATATTCGGGGAATGGGCAAAATCGCATAACGAACTATCGCAAAGAAAACATAACATTTAAATTTCGCTAAAAAAGTTGCATTTAAATGTTAGCCAAAACTTTTAAAAAGTAGCCCAGAAGTATAAATTATCTAAAAAGCAGTATGTATTTTCATTTTTTGGGTTATCAGTTTATATCGAATTGTCCTTCGCTATATATGTATGTTGCTAAAACTTAATAAAGAAAAAATCAACTAAATTTTGATATAAACTCCATAATGGTTTCGTTCCCAGCACTGTAAGCAATAAATGAAACATTTTTGAGGTCATCCAATACGAAAAATTTTGCAAGGACTAAACAGGAAAGTACTATTCAGGTAACAGAACATTGAGATTAAAAAATAGTTTGATAATTGTTTTTGTGACTTGCGCCAGGTGCTATGTCTAACTTCGCAGTGGGTACATAATCCATAATATGTTTCCCTTACTTTCTATCTGTTTGGAAGGTCTTAAAAATCTGTGAAATAGAGATTTTAGATCACAGACCGAAAACCACAGAGAAACTGGACAAGAGCCGTACCGATTTTTCAAAATTAGCCACAATCTGCATTGGCAAGTATGCTGAAAAACTAAGTATCCAACGCAGTTGTTTGGGTACAAATCAGATAGGGTGTTTCGAGCACTTCCTTTGTAATTTATTGGCACATTTCTTTGGAAATCACTCTTCAACGATTAAGAATTGCCTATTAATTTTATTATTTAGTGTAAGTATATGTATTTATATCTTACCTTATACTCTACCTTACACTTTACCTTATGTTTTACCATATACCTTGGCTAACTTATCCTACCACATTGCCACACTTGTTAAAAATATCCTGTAACTTACATATTTTTGCACAGCCATTAAAGCAGAAATCGGTAGCCCCGCATGGAGTGCAACAATATGTATACATATGAAAAAAGTAAAGTTCTGAAAGTAAACTTTTTTCTCACTATCTCTTTTTCGCTAACATGCTCTCAGCAACAGCGACGTCCTTAACCCTTCCGATACCATAGCTATCACTTTTGCTAAAAAACCTAAAATAATCCTTTTCAATGCACTTTTGCTATAAAACATATAAAGTGTTTCAAGTAAACTCTTTTACTTTTTCTTATAATATATAGTAAGAATCCTAGCAAAAACAACAACGCAAACAACCTTTGTTGTTGTAATTGTCATCATCAACATTGTTGCTCTTGCTTTTGCTTTTGCTTTAAAAATGCAAATGCAAATGAATCCCCTTTATTTTTTGCTGTGCGCGCTTCCAAATGCATTTAAAACAAAGCTGAAAAACAACAAAAAAAAAAAAATTGCCAAAATTTTGCCGAAATACAACAAAAAACATCTAAAAAATAAGAAAAGAAACGCATAGCCAAGCAACAGCATAAAAACAATGAAGCTCAAACGCAACGCACACACTTGAATCCTTTTTTAGCAAACACGCACACATACTCATACCATGCAGTATTACCCATTACAACAATGTTGCCTCGCATATCCTGTTTATTCGCAGTTTTTGCTTCTTACCTCACTTACCTTGTCCTGCTTAACGTTTTTTCCCTTTTACTATCGCATATTTAGCTTCTTTATTTTGAGCTGCCTCCTGCCTCTTATACTATTCGGTTTATCCTGCTGCTGCGTCACTGTGCGCCTTCTGCGTCCTGTATGTGGCGCTGATTAATTGAAGTGCTGCAACGCGTCTGTGTCCTTTTTGTGCCTTTTTCTTATTTTATGCAACTTCTACTGGCACTCCTTCTCAAATTTTAACATTTTCTGTCTTTCACTTATTTTGTTTAAAATGCGAAAATGTTGTATTTTTATATTGCATTCATATTGCATATATCCTTGAATACAAAATAATGAGAAGAAAAAGTGAAATGTCCTTAAAAATAAAAACTGTACAAATAATTTGCTTTGGGTGTGTACATATACGACGTACAAACGTGCACCAAAAAGCTAAGAAAAAACAAAAACCCCGAAAATTTCATTTCAGTTAATTTCTTCTTTCTTTTTGTTGTCGTTATTGCTGCTGCTTCTGCTGCTCATTCATTGCCTCCCGCTCCCTTCATCAGCCCAGCGATATTGAGTCCTTTTGTCCCTTGGTCGGCCGTCTCGTTTCATACTTTTCCATATGAAGTTATAAAAATGTAAAGCATAAAAATTTTATATATTTTTCGCGCTTCACAGAAATGTCAGGCCGCGCCAAAAAAAAAAGTAGAAGAAGAATTTGCCGAAAAAACAGAAAACAGGATACAAAACATCAAAACCAAAAGGAACTTTTTTCTGTTGCTTTTGTTATTACTCCTGCTGCCTGCTGTCGCTGCTACTGCATGTTCTGCGTCAGCTGCAACTGCTGCTACGTAAAAATTGCAACATTTGCAAATGCAGCAGCAATGACAGCAACAGCAGCGAGCGATGCAATAAAGAAGAAATAAAGCAAGAAATTTCGGCTGTCGCGCATACATAAATTGTTTTTTATTTTTAGGCTTAAATTTGTATTGCAAGGGTTAAGCTTGATGCGGGCCCTGTGTTCAGTGCATTGCCAAGTGTGCATATGTGGCACTTTGGTTTTGGGGTTTGACTCAAGTCTAATGAATTCCAATAAAAGTGCGTAGTTTATTTTTTGTACAGAAATTCAAAAATATTGGATTGTTGTGATGTTTAATATTACCATATAAAATGATGAATATCTTATCTAGAAAATATGTTTTCATTTAAAAGTACATCCAATATACATTTCGTTTGCTACCCAATTCCAACAAGAATTTCCTCCACTACCCCTCATTATGCTTAAAAAAAACATTGATAACTGCTTTTAGCCAAATAAGTTTGGTCGGTGCCTTTGCAATGCATATAAATGTACTCAAGTGCTAATAAATATACCTATACAAAAATAATACATTTTAAGATCGCAGATGCTTCTCAACATTAGAGAAAACGTTTTTCGAGAAAGTTCTTCATTCATTTGTAAAGCGAGCGCCTACTGATTAAAAGTGCCGTCTTGACTGGACATAAGATATATAAAGCAGTGATGGGAGTAATGGGAAAAATGAATCAATTTTTGCTCTTTACAATATTTTTTTCCGGAAGTGATTAAATATCTGTCTTATTTTTTTCTGAGGACACTTAATTCGTTATTTTATCAATTCAAGACACAAGATCTTACAGGATATTTTATTGACTGCCGTGGAAATCGAAAATTTTTTTATTTCATTAGAAATATCAAAGAGTAGTATTCATATCAGTATGATCTTTATAAAAATCTTCAACATAAATTTTTCCACATTCTACAAAGTCTTATCTTTGAATAGCTTGTCAACAAGGCAGATACATAAAATGCTTCTTGAAAGAACATTGGCAAGCAATACGATCAAAAATTAAGATGTCTGTAGGAAAATCAAAATCAAATAAAAAATAAAAAACGAACGAAGGCCAAATAAAAAGCAGTAAAAGATTATGAGAAAAACATTCACATACATAACCATCAGCATCAGCATCACCAACACTGTGCACTACACTCCATCCACTTCGAGTAGCAATTATAGCCACATCCATTAGCTTGATTATCAGTTTATTGACAATAATATCATTGCAGACGCCATCAACAGGTGGCGCTGGCTGCTGCTGTTGCTGATGTCTGTCTTTCGCTGCACGTTGGTGCGATCAACTTAATCCCAGTTTTATTTACAAAATATTTTCACGCACCGTATGCCCCATTCGATAAAATCCCACCAAATACACTAATACCGAATGAATACACTAAGAAAAAAAAAACTTAATTGCTCAACAGTTGCAAATAACCGTAGGAACTGATGTGCAGCATATGTCCTTTTGATAAAAGTATTAAAGATGCGATTGCTTGGGTAGATGCAAAGGATTTTTTAAAGCTCTAAAAGTTTTGTCAATTATTTGAAAATATAAGGTCCATCCTTAAGGTTCCTAGCGGTTTCCATAGACTCAAGTCTTTTAAACTCTTCTTGAAACAAGCTTGAGCCTCTAATAGCCTGTGATAAATCAAGTGTATGGTGGACCTTGATTGGTGCAGAAGAAAAGAAAAACGCCTAACCTTATGAAAATCTCCAGTTTTTCTCTCTGTGTAATTTCATACAACATTTAAAGCTGCATATCATTTACGATTGGCTTATGCGCAACAGCAGCAGCATCTCATCACAGCGCATGCGTGGCAAACGAATGCAGATCGAGCGAATGCAAAATCACAGCCGCGTGTCATTATGTTAATTGCGGCAAGTGAAGAAGTAAGCAGTAGGAAAAAGCAATAACGCAGTGCCAAATGAGGAATGGCTCCAAAGAATCAACGTAGTCATCGTTGCCTTAAACGCATTCATTTGTTTATGAGCTTCATGTTGCTGCCAACTACTGCTGCTGCATTGCCCGTTAACGGAGCTGCTCATAATTGATGATTAAATCAAAGCTACCGTGTGTTGAGCGCAATGGCACCAGTAAAAACAGTTGCATTTGTTGCCACTTTGGAATTCTTTATGTCTTTGACTTTAGTATCAGCTGTTGTTGATTGTTGAAAGCGCCCTTTTATTATGCAATCTGACAGTAACACATTTTGAATGCAGGCATGCGCATGTGCAGTGACATTCATGGAATGCAAATCTCGTATGTAACACTTGTAATGCATTAGGCATACTAGAGGGGAATACTACTAAATCAAAAACGAAGTATTCTACCGATATTTTCAATAAGAAGTATCGGATAAGAAACTTAGTGCAGCATTATGCGCATAGTAGCAAATTGAGTCAAACTTCCTTTCAACACATTTAACATGTCAGTTGTAGTTAGTTTGAATACATTTGAGTATTTAGCTCGTAAGGTAACAATATCTTGAGAAAATTTCGTTACGCACTAAGTAAAAAGTTCCTAAAGTTAGACAAAAAATTCAGAAAAAATTCACGAAAAAATAGATGAAAAAAAAACATTGCAACAAAAAAACGGCTAAAGCTAGACATGCTTGTTTCATTCATTCCTACGTGTAATCATCAGTGACCTTTGAGCCGATGAGTAAGAATTTCTAAGCCTAAAGCAAAAAGTGAAACTAAGGAAAACTAAAACTATTTTTATATGTTGTTTACCTTTTGTAACTTATTTGATATCACGCTTTTCTTGCCGGCGTTTCGTTGCGAGTTCACTTGGCGTGAAATCGTTTGGCAAATCGTTATATTTTGTTTTAAATTTTTTTTCTATGACGACATACATTTTTGACCGATTTGTGAAATTCCACATGGATATCGGTTTCTGCTAGACTGTACAATTCGATCAAATAATGTCTAATTCTTTTTTTTTTTTATAAGAGTGATTTTCATAAAAAATTAATTCGATGAAAAAGTTCATAATTAAGAAAGAACACAAAAAGTATTTTTTTATATTTTATTGCGACATTTTTCAAAGGTTAAAAGATCTCTATAAATTAATGCTAGAAATGAGAATACATTTTTAAGTAATGAATAGCAATAAAAATTTTCAATAAAACTTCATATCAACCACCTAATACATTTAGTTTATTCTGTATTGAAACTTCCTTATGACCTATGAAACTTAGTTGAGTTAAAAAGGCTAAGATTTCCATTGCAATGTGATAACCAAGAATAACATTGTCCTTTGCAAATATCAGTTGAACCTAATTTTCAATTAAGGACCCTATTTAGATTTACATCCTAACCATTGCGATCCTTAGTTAATGCTATTTTCGAAAAACGTAACCAATGTAATAAATATTGCTGGATCTTAAATCAGGAATTATTTTTTTACGCATTAATAAAATCAAATTATTAAAAATCTCATTAAAGTCATCTGAAACACGTTGCAAAATGACTCATCTAATTTGTTTAAAATAAAGCTACAGCGTCAAAAATCAACCTTCGACACAAGAATGAGTTTCTTATGCAGCGAAATTAAAATTGCCACCGGGTATCAGAGATTTATTATTATATATATATATGTTTTTTTTTGCAAATTATACTGCTGTACAGTAATCATTTTTTTCTAGATATTATAAAATTTTTATTTATACTGATTTTATATAATTTTATTATTATTAGCATTTTTGTGTGCATTTGGAAAAAAAAACAAGAAACAATCTCTGACCCTGACTTTGACTTTGATGAGGGTAATTTTTTCAACTTTTTATTTTTTTTTTTGAAATTGTATTTTATGTTAGTGCACACAACAACAATAGTAATAACAAAAAGAAAAAAATAAGCTTTAAGTTAACATACAGACAAACTGAAAATATCTCACAGATTAATTACACATGGACACGAATATAATCGCAGCCAACAACAGCACCAGTAGCAACAACAACATGAGGCATTAATGAATGAAGTATCAAAAAATGCATCCACCAACGACAATGAAATTTTTGGTTTTTTTTTTGTGATGTTGTTTTGTCTTTTGTATTTTGCAAATTAATTTGCAGTCTTAAGTAAATAAGAGCAACAACAGCAATACAAATTAAATCATAGGCTAAGTTTATCACAAATATCTTAAGCGTTTTTTTTTGTCTTAGATCAGCGATTTTGCTTCTTAATATGTGGGTAATTCCATGCAAAGTTTAACCAGTAGTAGAGAAAACAATTTATTATTATTTACCGAGATTTGGTAATAGTTAACAAGCGAAATAACGCATACTTAAATAATGAAATTGAAGCAATTATATATTTGTTAATAATAACCAATTCATATTTGCGCGAGTTACGCAAAATAGAAAACTCTTACGAAATTTATTAGAATAATTTGTTGTTTGAAAATTCAAGGAATTGAACTTCACTTGGCTTAAGTTGGTTGCCTATGCGCTAATTTTCTTAATTATGCCAAATAAATTGTTAGCAACTTTTCTCAACATTTTCCATACTGTTTTGTATTTTCCAACATTTTTTATACTTTCCAAAGGTCCTTATAGATTTTTTCAAGCTCGTCCAACTTTTTAAATATTTTCCATATTCTTTCGATTCATTCAACCTCATTCAGCAGTTTTCATATTTTTCGACTTTTTCAAGCTGAAAGCAAAAAATTGAACTAAGATCGCTGATCCTGGCACTGATAGTATTTAATGATAGATTATGCTATGTCTTTACTAACGTTGTCAATTTTTTAAATAGT
The DNA here is from genome assembly GCA_963680825.1 of Meiosimyza decipiens. Lineage (NCBI taxonomy): Eukaryota > Metazoa > Arthropoda > Insecta > Diptera > Lauxaniidae > Meiosimyza > Meiosimyza decipiens. The sequence continues at coordinate 129,663,816 of OY804258.1, read as the reverse complement.
CATTCATAGAATCTCCCATTTTACAATGTATTTCTTAAATGTGTCTGTGTTGCAATGTCGGCGGGTGTGTGTTATTTGATTATACCGGATACAACTAATACTTTTTTATTCAGAAGAGTAGCGTATAATTAAGTGAGATTGTTTTTGAAGTTGAAAATTTAATGCTGTGTATAACATTAAGAATTTTCACGACTTGTCGTATTTAAGAAAAACTATATATTTAAATATTTGTAACTTTATTTATATATTCAATTATTTTATTTTACAATAACATTAATTTTTCAATTCGATTTCAATAATTTGCGTTTTAATGTTGATGAAAAACCCTGCTTATTGAATCAATAGTAGTACTGTAGTAGATGGTCCATAGTTTTGATTAGTAAGCCTAGAAAAAACCTCAGCACATAACTACAAATAGTGTGTTCTACTGCTTTAGAAGTATCCAATTGTGTTAATGGTTGCACTTTGCAATGCCGGCGTTCCTACCAAATTATTTAATTTAAAAATGTTCCTACTTAAGTTGTTTCTTTAATTTTTTTTTACGTTTTCATTACGTCGCTGATTTGATGCGTCTGCAAAATTTAGCATAATATTCGACCAGAAAATTGAAATTGGTTTTCTTAAATATTGCAATCCGGCATGTCTGGCCTGTCTGCTATCTGTAAGTTGTGCCTGTCTAGCATTTTGCATGCCAAACCAAGCTGAGGCAGCAATAAGTAGCAAGTGACTTTTACTCCATTGCACTTGTAAGCAATTCCATTTTGTTCCATTAATTTCGTGTCTTCTTATATATTGTACAGTGGGAATTTTGCATTTTTTGATTGACATTGAAAAACTTAATACTTTTGTTTACTTTATATATATTCTGTTGCATAATTGGCGACTATTCTTCGAATGTTCTCAACACTTGTTCTGAACTTTTTGTATAGATTTTTCTATTGCTTTCATTAAGAATTCCAAAAGTTTTAACAGGCGATATAACTCACTTTTATTACTAAGCTAGTTTTCAATTATTAAATTTTTCAATCCACTGTGCGCCATTTTTAACAATTTTCAGGTTGTCTCTTCATCGTCTAAAACCAACCGCCTTTCCTTCTGTCCGCCCATCCGATCGTCTGTTTGTTGTCTACTGCTGTTCTGCGGTTTTACTTGCCATATTTTAGAAATGTGCCTTACAGACATTATGCTCTTCTGCTTTGAGCCTTCCACATTTTCTTGCATCAGCCTAACGGCTGTTGGAAAGAGATGCGAAATACACACAGAAACACACACACACGTACTTGGGTATAAAACCCTTTGCAGGTCATGTCGTCCTTTTAGTGTTAATATATTTTGTTTATTCAAATTGTTTACATTCAAACATGTTACCATCAAAAAATACAGCGGAAGGGTTGCCATTGCAATATTTTTAGCCTCCTGTCGTTATCACCATTTGGGACCCTGAGTTTTGCACAGAGTGCTATCGAAAAACGACTACGACGGAGGTCCCCTGATGCGCTCAGGCGTTTCGGCTGTCGTTTTTAGATGATTGTCTTTAGCGTATTTAGAGCGTAAAGCCTGACAGACGGACAAACAAACAAATAACAACATTTTTGGGTTGCTGATGAGAATTACATAGGACGCAAAGGTACTATGTGTTATGCGGTGATAAAAAAGGGGATATAGAATAAACTGCATGCAAAGACAACTTGTTAAGTGACCAGGGGACGCTGTTTTGTCGGGTCTTGCAATTTTTGTTGCTATTGTTATGAATGGCAACTTGTTTGCAAAAATTAAAAGTGAAAATAAAAATTGTTGCAATTGACAGGGAATTTATCTTGTTTTTGGCAAACTGTAAGACAATCCAAAACAAAGAAGTAATAATAAAAATGTACGAAATAATTAAGAAAGTAAAAGTTGATGTTAAAGGTGCACAATCGAAGGGTTAGTAAAGAGTATTTAATATAAAAAAGTGTTTTTAAATACGGCATAAATTAGTTTCCTCGAGGTGATTTTGTTAAACACTGATTTGGTTTGCCCAAAGCTGGAGAAGAAAAATCCTGAAAAATGGTTTCTCATTAAGGTTTTTAAGCTTTTTTCTTAAGATCAAATAACTACAAAATTAAAAAAAAGAACAAAAGGTTGTGATGTGTAAGCCCTTAAACACCCGAAAGTGTTGTTGGACACCAATCACATCACATTTACATCTGATGATCGAAATCATCTAGAGTTTTGCATGAAACTGCTCAATTTCTCAAATTGCGAAGTGTTGAAGATATGCCCAAGTCATTTCTTCTGAACTCTTCGCAATCGGTTCTTGCTTCTTTTCACAATGCTTTCCCGCTTATTTGCTTTCTTAACTACTTTTTCTTTCTTTTTATGCCCTACATAGTGTGTACATTCACTTTGTTATTCCGTTCGTAACGCACATAAAGGGCGTGTCAAGTGTTGAAAAGTATACATGTATGATCGTGTTTAGCGTCACCAACTGAGCCGATTTAGCCGTGTCCGCCTGTCTGGCTGCCTGTGAAAAGTAAGCAAGATAATTCAATCACAATTAACACAAGGCCCATATCTTTAAACAAGCTTTTTGAGATTAAAAATTGGTGAAATCGGTTCACGGACACGCCTAACGCCCATACAAGTAACACATTTGAAAAGCTATACTGAGAGAATTATTAATGGAAATGTAATCGAATTTCTCGAAAATACTAAAAAAACTCAGACAAACTCTGGAAAAATAGAACGAATTTCAGCGAGAAGGCGTGGCACTTCACATGTAAGTGAAAAACTTCAAAACACTATACTTACTGGGAGAATTACTTAATGTAATGAAACAAACTTCGACAAGAGGCCGTGGCACCTCCCATCCAAGAAAATCGTACGTTTAGTCTAACTACTTCATTTTCGATTTCGCTAGTTCCTGAAAAAGTTTCTAAGCTACTCTGGAATCTAGGCTGGTTGTTTTTCACCGGCATCTGATTAAATACGTCAAACATATAGAGATCCAATTAGTTCAATGTATGTAAGTGCAAAACTATATGAAAAGGTGGAAGTTTAACTTGCTTTCCCATCGATGGGCACACTTGACAATTAAATACTCTTTTCTGACTAAGGTACTTTTGATGTTTATGTAAATACTTGTAACCACTCCAAATAATTTGATATCTGTATTCATATCATTTTTAGTTGTTCGTAAGAAATAATAAGTTGGCAAATGCTTAAACATTTCTAATAATTTGAACGCTAATTTTAAAGACTTTTTTCTTTTATTTTCAGGTATGTAGGAAATACTGAGTGTATGGTATGCAAAATTTTTCTCACTTATTATAATTAACAATAATAAAATCTTAAGTACTTACATTTTTTGCATTAAGCTTCAAATCAATTTCTTTAAATTTCATCTAAAACCTAACGTCATCGTTGATGTCACAAAAACTCCGCATATTACACAATGTAATTGGCATTAAAAAGGACCTGCTTTGTACAAAAAAAAAAATTTTAAAACATAAAAGCTACGGCTACGTTAAAAACGCATCACATCATACCAGACACCAAAAATCTGAGGTTGGTAAGGGTAAAAAATGCCAAAAACAGCGGAAATGCGTAAGCCCCAAAAAAGAAAGAAACAAAAAAGTCCTATACACTCGAATGTTAAGAGCAGTGAGGCGCACTTAAGTGAAACAGAGACGCGTTGCAACGGTGTCTCATTCATAACGCCGTTGACGATGAAATCAACCTGAATTCAAAAAAAAAAAAAAAGTATAAAAAACTTGCCGACCAAAAATAAAAAATACCTCCAAAAAATCGAAATGAAATTGCCAAAAAATAAAAGAAGCAGAAGTAGAGAAGTACGAAAAAAACGCACACACTTGAGAGAACGCAAAAATTTGCCCACTTAACCCTTTGTTGCCACGTTGCGCCGGCTGGCTGCAACGAACAGTAAAATATAAATTGCATGTGGCTAAGTGTCGTCTTTATACACAGTTCGTATGTGTGTACGACTAGCTTAGGGTGACCCTTGTTGAATTGGCTTTATCTGCTAATTTGACTTTTGCACCCTGCAAAGGAAAAATAAATAAAAAGCTGCACTTGACATAATTTTATATATCAGATAGTCTACGTATACACAAAAAACACATTTTTAAATTTTCCAGAACTATAGCTTTATTTACCGTTTATAATAATTCACAAGTCACACTTAGCTTTACATAAAAAAGTAAATTATCAACAACGCTTGTGTAAGCGGCCCTATATGAACCTTTTCAAAACTTTCGAAAAAAATATGGCAATTACTTTTTTATCTGAGATGCCGTTAATTGTTTGTTTTGTTCTTCATAAATTTTTGATTTTCTTTATTTTTTTCGATAAATTTCTTGTACTTTCGTCACAAATCTTTTCTAACTCAATTGCATTGGGTGATCCTCACCTATTGTCATTTAATGTAACATGCAACCTTATTTCAACAAGATTTCCTAATTAATTTTCCATTTAAGGTACACCTTAAAATATTTTTTTTCTTAAATTTGTATATATTTCAACAAGCCTGGGACAATAATCGAGTCAGAAGGAAACCTAATAAAAATGCAAGGAAACCCAAAAAACTAGCAGCAGCAGCAACAACAATAATAACAACAACACCAACAACAATGAAAAAAACAGTCACCACAAAAATTGCACCGCGTTATCGCTGCTTGCGCGCTCTGTGCAATAAAAAAAAAAAAAACGGAATCGAAAAATAAAACCATGTCAAAATACAAAAAACAAGAGAGAAAAATTAGGACAAAACAAAAATTTTTAAATTCACTCAGTGTTTTTGTGAAGGATATTGTTATTGGTGCTGCTTTTGCTGTTGTTGTTGTTGCTGTTGCAAATCCTCTGTACCTGCATATTTTTTGGCAAAGTATTTTTTAAAAAATTGTATATATTTTTTTTCATATAAAAAATCAAATGCATTGCGTATTTTTTGAATAATGCTGTACATGTGTGTGTGTTACTTCTGGCGTCCTTTATATTATGTTATCCTTACGTAAAAAAATGTATATTTATTTTTGACAGATTTTTTGTTTTAGCGCCAACTGATGGCATCGTAACGGGTATCAAATAAAATGCGGGCTTTATTTTATTCCATATGAAGTGAATCCATTTTCGCAATTTTTTCGAATCATTTTCATTTTCTTGTTTTTTGAAATTGGGATTTTAAGTGGGCGCACGAGAGATTTTAGTGACTAGGTAGTGTTTTGAAAAACTGTACTTTTAAATATTTACAAATTTATTGCATTTAAATAATTTTATGAAACAAAAGAGTAACAGGCATTCTTGGTGGAAATAGATGAAAATGAATTATGCATTTCGGATAGCAGAATTAATGCTGCATCACTTAATGTAGGGTGCATAACTTCAAGAAATCTTTTCAATTTGTAATGTTTAGTATTATTTTTTAGTTAAATTTTCGCACGAGATTTCTTTTGACCGAACCAAAACTTAAAGCTTCAGCCCATAATGTTGCAGTACAGTGGTGTGTCATCATCATAAATGTGTTGATTAAGCGCTACATATGATGGGCATTGCTGTCACTTTGAAATTATTTGTATGCGGGTCTATGTCTAACTCTTCCTAGCAAACTTATTTTTTGTATGTAGAGAGTAATCTCTAGAAATACTGCTACGATTCTAAAAATGCTTGTGCCACTAGAAACCTACGCTATCCCTGAATAACATAGGCTATATTTTATATTGGCACCTTCCATGCAACAAAAATACTTCAAACCCTATATTTTCGCACCCATGATAGCTAGAGTCTTAAAATTTTGTGATTGGATGCAAATGATCAATGTCAAGCTCCTCGCAAAACATGGACGAGATTAGAGTAGGGGGCGGGGCCCCTTCTATGCAACAATAACACTTAAAACGTTAAATCTTAGCTACTATAGCAGCAACAGTTTTGAAATTTGGTGTTTGGATGCTCATAGGTTATGCTAAGCACCTCATGAGATATGGACATAAATACGCAACGGGGCGTGAGACTTTCCATACGAAAAAACACCTAAAACGCTATATCTTCGCTCCTTTGATAGTAAGAGTCTTAAAGTTTCGTGTTAGGATGCATATAGTTTACTAGCTAAACGCCTCGCAATAGAATTAGAAGACAGAGCGTGTCACCTTAATTGCGATAAAAACAATTAAAACGCTATATATAGTAACTTACGGCAGCAAGAGTTTTAAAATTTGGAACGAGGTTGTGTATTGTCTATTTTAAGAACCTCATGTAATAAGGATGCGAAAAAACAACGGAGCGTGGAACCTTCCTTACAACAATAACACTTTAAACGCTATATCTTAGCATCTATAACAGCTACAGTTTTGAAACTTGATACCAGGATGTACATTAATTGTGCCATGCTACTCGCAACGGGTAGGTTGCGGGCAAAGCCGCGGGAATAGCTAGTGATAAGTAAGAAGAACATAAAAATTTAATTAGTTACTATCTTAGCTGTTAAAAAAAAGTTTAAATCCATTGCATATTTTTAGTTTTTAAACAAAGGTAGAATTAAGTAGTAGCTAAATATAAATAGAAAACATAAATTTAGAGGAGCACACCAAATCCCACGAGCGTAGCGAAGTGTGTGGAGAGGAGGATTGGTGAGTGAAGCGATCTCGATTTCGGAAATTATCATCAGTAGAACTAAAAGCCGGAAGTTAACGACTTTCATTTAATTCGATTTCGATGAAAAACGAACTTTTTAATGTTTCAAAATAATTACTTTAGTTATTGTTTGCAATAGTTTGCAAGTCTTAATATGATAGTTATGTTAACGCGAACTAATTTTCCGTTTGTATTTAAGGCCAAACGATTTTTTTTATATCATTTGACAATTTGCGAGAACACTCTGAAGCCTTGATACTTTCCACTATTTTATTCATACTCGCTCTTACGCAAACTCTTCTCCATTTGTATTTAAATTCGTATTTTGTTTGTTGTTGCTTCCGCGCATTTTTGCACATTTTTTATATGGTTCGGCCCGGCTTTTAGATTTTTTTTTTTTTACAGAAATACCGGAAATTTCGTAACAACATCCACTATTTACTTCAGTCTGTAAAAGTTTATTGCAAAATATATCTATATTTTTTTGATATTAAAGATTTTCGTTTACATGCGAAGGTTTATTATGAAGAAATTTTCTCGCATACCGTTCAAGTTTTTTTAGATTTCGTCCGAATTCTTTCAACCTCGAGATAATTTCCAGAATTGTTGTTTATTTCGTCGTATGCAAATTAAATATAGATATATTTTTTTCCAAGAAATTTTCTTCAACTCAAAATTTTATAAATAAGCGATTTGTAACTTTTCCATACAAATGTTTATGCTTGTAGAATGCATATACTTTTCTAAGAATTTATATTGTTTTTTTTTTTTTAAATTAATTATAATTATCATAACTAAATTCTTTGGTCAGCTATGTATGTATTTATTTATGAATGAAGGAGCTACCTTCCGTCTTAAATGTTTGTTTGTAAAGCATTAAATAAGAAATAAATATGTTTTATTTCTTAAAGATGACCTAAGAATAACTGAAAAAAGATTTTCGTTTGAAAATGGTCAAGGGAAAAGTATTTTGTTGTTTTATTTCCTGCGTTACTCCAACAGTTTGAGCTAAAATTAAGTCTTAAACAATATATAGCCATACATGCATTAGTTCAGCTTTCTCACAGAAATATTGCGAGATTTAGTTGCCACATTGACTAATCTAAGCGGTTGTGCATAGTAAGCGTGATTTAATATTGAGCCACTAAAATGAAGTTGGTCGAGTCTTGACTCTCAAAGATATATTGAGACTGGCTATTATTTTTCTCAAAAGTTTTTACTCAGTAAAAAAAGATACAAATAGTGTTTTCCTATTTGTTAAAATTTTTTCAAAAACATATTCGAAAACTTATTCTAATCACTTTGAACTAGCTGTATACTACTTATGGCAGGCTTTATTTCTACATATCCAAAGCTAAGTAGAAATTTCTAGTAGAATCCAAATCATCCAAAATTTAAATTTCTAGGAATCAGAATTTGGCATTGACATTCTCAATTCCATGGCAATTTCAATTTCTGTGGAATCAACAATTGTTTTTAATTTGGAATTAAAATTATTGCTCTTATTTTCGAATCGACAAATGAGTCAATTTCTCTTACTATGCTATTAAGAATATCAATTCAAATACCTTGGATGGGATCGAAGCATTTTATAGCATATTTTTCTATCGAGCGGTGATTCCAAACCGACGTCAAGCTTAATATTTGTAGTTACTAAAACTAAGGAAAATAGCCACTTAATTTTGGAAACTATTAATAAGCGGCTTCTGTTTTTTGCTAGAAAGAGTTGTATTGTAATCAAAAATACACTTTTGTATGTTTAACAACAGATGATTTGTTTATTTTTCAAATAATTTCACAAAACTGTGCACAATCCTAATAAAAGTGAACTTTCAATGTATTCTTTTTTTTCGCATTCATAATTATTCCAAGAGTCAAATTGATTGACTGAAGTAACATTAAGGGGCCATCCATAAGCTACGTGACCGAAAAAACTTTTTTTTAACCCCTACCACCCCCATAGTGCCGATTCGTGACTTTACTCTATTAACCCCCCTCCCCCTATTTAATAACGTTGCAGCATGATTTTTAAAAATATTTTCTACCAATGAATTTTAAAATAAAATACATGGTTTATTGACAATATTAAACATAAAACATTTCATTTTATATTTTAATAGATATATCATATTTAAAATGAATAAATAATTTTCAATATATAAATTTTTTCCAAGAAAGGAATTCCCTCATCTATCTAAGAAGGTATATCTTCAATTGAAGTAATATTTTTCTCTATATTTAATTGTTCGTCTTCCAGTTCAACAGCTTCTACATCTTCTATATCTTCTACATCGATCCACTCTGGTGGATCGTCATTCGAAATGATACATAAACGTTCTCCTGATCGCTTACTCAATATTCTCAAAGGTCGAACTCTAGAAACGCTATCTTCAGATTTATGTATTTCTTTTCTAAAATGGACGTTGAATTTGAAAACTAATTTATATTTTTACAATTTGAAGTCACGTAGTATTTCGCGAAACCCTCGCCCCCCGTCGTTACTTTTCGTAGTATTTTTCATGATCCCCCCATTCTCCCAAATCGGTCACGTAATTTATGGATGGCCCCTAATATCATACGACATTTTCGTTCACAGGAAAATCTTTTGAGCAATAGTGATGAATTTATAATTCGTTAGACCCTGTATTGGCAGACATATTTAGATAAATTTGTTTGGCTTACAAAATAGAAAAATATTTAAACAAATTTGGGAATAATTCTTTACGGTGAAAAAGTACTGAGTACTTGATTAATATCGATAACTGACTAATTTAATGGAAACTGATCAGTGTGGCTTGGTGTCCATTAGTAACTACTCTTAACAGCTTTGGGTACTAATGGCACAGATTTCATTTTCACTGTTGGTTAGTGTCGAATCTTATCAGCTATGATGCTATTGTATGTATTAGTTCCTTTACTTTCCTCATAAGTGATTTTTCGTACAGGCCTAGTTGAATGCAGTTAAAGAACTTTTTCTTTGGAGCAAAGCAACTTCTTTTAATATCACTACCAGTAAATCAAACGCATTTGTGTCTTTTGTGTACAGTAAAATCCCTTTCCGTCTTCTAACGCATATATTCATAAGTTTAACACACACACTTCTCACCAACATCTCCGCCTGTCTTCCCCTTACATACAAGCACTCACACATATACATATACACAATAGCGCAACTGTCATCTAACAACTGACAGATGCTTTTAAAAATTTTCATAATTCACTTTGACGTTAATTCATTCGCATGTTTAACATAAATACAAGTCAAGGATCAGACGATGGCTTCAAGCGTACAAAGCTTATCATGCACTTTTTCTTGTTGTTGTAGTTATTTTTCTAAGTGAAATGAAGAGCAAATGACAGCAAAAAAATGAAATAGAAAGAGAGATAGCATGCGAAGCAAATGTACGCAAGAGTGAGAAAGCAATCTTTGGCTTGTAACAAGTGAAAAATGTAACAAAAGAGCTTTTCAGATACAAAAGGAAAAGAAGAAAGAAAAAAAAAAGCAGAAATTCTTTTGACAAAACTTTACATGCACACGCATACATATACGAAGCAAGTGCATTTACTAGTATATCCTCATATCTAATGCATGTTATCTCTTTCGTGCTGCAGCTATTACTTTTACACACTACGTACTGTGACGCTTTGACTGACAGCGCCAATTTGTAACCCAGATCCGCATTAGCGAAATGCGTTCAGATGCCTCCCAAAGGGACAGTAACTCTCACCCTCTCTCCTTCTTGTACCAAAATACTTGAAAGCGTATTAAGTACGTTTTTTTTTTATTCTACTCATACCACTTTAAATTGCCACACCCACAAAAACTGCATTTTCATGCTGATTAGTTTGTTGTGTTCGTTCTGCAGCAAATGCAACAGCAAACAGCTATTGTTATTGTTTTCTTGTCATCGTTGTTACTATCATCGTTGTTTTTGGTATTATTGTTGTTGTTACACATTATCCTTGCATGCCCTTGCCGAGAGTGCTTGCATCTATCTTAAGGTACTGCTATTGCGTTGCATATTTTGTGCGTTAGTTACGTCAACCAGTGTTGTTACTTTCACATGTGAATATAACATGAACGGGCAAACAATTTTTAGCTTGGCGTCAAATTATAGCTAAAGCAGCTAAAATAATTTAGTTTAATAGTAATAAAAAGGTAACTGAATTCAAATTTAATTGCAATAATAAACTAAAAACTTAAAAAAATTGGATTTATTGGATAGTATAAATATTTATGGCAAATAGCCACGATGGGCACGTAGTGCCGAATAGAGCTAAGATAGGCTACAACTCTGCAAACATTATTTTTTTTTGTTATCAATTGCACTTTGTTGATTTTTAAGTTTACCCTTATAACAAAAATTTTGAAAAATATCTTAAATGTTTTAACTGCAGCTTAGCTTATAGAAAAGTGATCATCGGTAAAAAGTAAACCTAACTAAGAATACCGGATAAGATCGTGTAATTAACACAAGAAAATAAACAACAACAGTGGCATTGCGGACTTAACTATTTTTATATTATTTGCAAAATTTTCCATTAATGATGGTGTCCCGCAAAATAACCAGAGCCAGAGAGTGTTAAAGTTTCAAAAGTGAACTTAATATTTTCCAATTTTGATTACACTAGAGCCGCTCATAGAAATTTGTCGTAGAACATAAAAAATTTGTAGATTTTGTAATTCAACCTTTAATCATCGCCTGTATTTCCTAGGTGAATGAATGTACACAAAACTTTTCTGGAAAATTAAGGAACTTTCGAAATGATTATTAGTTCAGATTCATGTCCTTTCAGCATGCCTGAACGCTTTAAGTCTTGCAATTAATCGATCCATGAATGAAGTGATAGATTAAATGGTTTAAAAAGTAACATAAATATAGCAGATCGTAGAGAGATAGACGACATATGATCTTGTGGAACTGTTCATTACTTACGTTTGTTGCTTAAAAGTATTTTAAAATCAGTACGAAAAGCATCGAACGGTATTGAAAAATATATCTAATCTAATACTATCGAACAGATCGTCAGGATGAAAACTATCGTAAAATACTAAATACTCGTGTTTCCATGAAGTTCAAATTATCAAGAAGTCGTAAAATACTGCAAACTTTCCATCTAAGTCGATAAATGTCGAACAGCACAGTCATGAAATAGTCGTTATATAGCTGAAAGTATCGAATAATGACATCGGTGTGGTCAATAAATGCCGTAAACTGTCGAATAGCGTAGAATAACTTATCGCAAGATCACCCCATTGATAGGGTACCATACAAATCAGGGTTAAATTACAAATATGGTAAAATTCAAAAAAGTGACAACTCCGACAGAGACTTTTCTTATCTCTGAAACTTTTTTTCTTTTTGGCTGCTGCTACTTCTTTCCAAAGAAAATCTGCAGGCGGTGATGTGGGACGCAATGCGTTTGTTAGTTTTTGCATAACCCGTGCATATCCTTTTGTTTGTTCCTCATTTCTCTTTTCACTTTGCGTTATTCTTTGCTCATAGTTTTCATTTATTTTGTATTTCTTTGCTTGGTATTTTTCAGATTTTTTTGCTTAATCAGCCGATTTTGCATTTATGTTGCTTTACTCTACTTATAAAGGTCCTTATTTGAGTTACTGTTGTTGTTGCTATAACCCTTTTTGCTTGTTTAAGTTGCGTGCCGCCTTGAGCTCGTTCAAATAAAAGCAGCAACAGCAGCAGCAAAAGGAATCGTGAACTATTTGCAGAAAAAACGAAAAAAAAAATGATGCAAATCACTCGCAATTTTAGTCAAAGTTGTCGCCGTCATCAGCGTCAACAACAACAATAACGTTGTCGCAGGATCAAAGGATTCTTTTTTGCGCTTTGTATGCGTATGCGTGTTTCCGTTTCCGTTTATATGATGATGAGGGTGTGTGCACTTGCATACTGGCAGCCAGGCATGTATGCGTTACTGTCAAGTGGATACTTTGTATGTTTTGCTTGCGTAGTTCATGTGAGAAAAGGTTCCTTATTTTCTTAACTATAGAAGCGGCCTCTGTAGGCTCGAGCACTCTTCAAAAGAAATGCGAGTTAGTTTCTTTTGAGTTTTCAACTGTTTCTTCTTTTTCGTTTGATAACGGATTTTCCCGTCAAGTATTAGAAATACGAAGGATGGGATCTTGGGGGAATTGGTGGGTAGTTGCTCGCACTTTACTTTGTAGTTGCGTTGTTTGCAAATTGTGAAAATGCTCCTTCAAAGGAGCTTCGTCGAACTGAGTGTCAGAGTGTAATAATTTTTTAATTATGTACGACAGTTGCTAAAACCGTTTTACTTTTTCGAGTGCTCTTTCATTAATTAGTAAAAATGTTGTTTTTATATGATGAATATTTCAATGGAGCAAACATCATCAAGTTTCTCTATATAAATCAATTTATTTTCAAACTTTCTTATTAAGTATATCATGCAGCAGCAAAAGTCAATATTCTTAGAAATTAATATAAGCCACATTGTATGTATAACAAACACTATGCCATGCACAACAACAGTACAGGTAATAACTTCAACAGAAAAGCAAAAAAAAAAGGATGCGTGCTCAAGTGTGCAGACGCAGCCTTTCGCATCAAAAAGCGTAAGGAATTGATAAGAAAATAAAATTGTAAAAGAAACCCCCACATAAGACTTAAGTTTAGTTTGTCAACTATAGCACGAAATTGAGAGAAAGAAAAATTATCTAAAGTATCTTTGTGGAAAATTGCGCTTGTTTTCCCATTTCCAATCCTACACCCCCCACTCAGTGTGCTCTCTGGAAATGCATTGAAAATGCGTCAATCGATGCTTTTTACGTGTGTCGCTTTTGCTGCCTGACGTTCTTATTCAAACGTTGACTTTGTGTTAAGAAGTCACTTCAATCGAATAACTTGATGCTGCACAACTTTAATGAAATTTATGTTTTTACTGAGTTTTTCCATGGTGGTATTCCGATACTTGCACAATGTGTATGAAGGAACCTCTTCGTAAAATCAGATGTTTAGCCATTTTGAACTCAGAAAGATATATATAATCGGGGTGTGGGCGACAACACTTAAGAAAGTGTCATAAAAAAATGTTCTGGAAAATCAGCCTAAGTCTGAATGAAAATTTGTCGAAATATTTTGAGTTAACTTGGGTAAAACTCGTCGCAAAATAACAAAATTCAAAACGCCAAAAATTTGTGGCTGAAGAAAAAAAAATCTAATTTAAGACGCGAACCAGATCTTGGGAATAAATTCTCTACCATTTCCTTTTCTCGAAAGTCGCACAAATTCCAAAGCAAGGAAATAGTTTAAAAAAAAAATCGGCCATTGCTTATATGAAAATGGTTTGTAACGCTTTGGCGTAAAATGTACTACACCGATTTTAATAATTTTTTTTTTAATCTACATTTTTATGCTAAAAAAGGTTACTGCATACTTATTTTTGAAATATAAGTATCATTTTTTAAGGATTAAATTTTTTTCAAAAAGTAACACAAAAATAGTTGCTCGATTTTTCGTTGCTCAAGCATATAGTGTGCCACTGGTGTTCACATAAAATTTATGCCAATTTTCCAATTTTTTTTAAGACTATTTTGGGATATTTCCTCGCGATTTTGCATATAAAAATTTTGAGAATATGCTTCTTTATAGAAAATGGTTCCAAATTCAGTATCGTGAAAGTGTGATGATCAGTCATCTGCAGATACAGAAACCAACACCTTGTGGAACATATACATTTTGTAGGGGATGGTCCTAAAGATCGCTATGATATTCTTAGTTCATGCAATTTCGTAGTGTCTTCTCGCGTGTACATACTGGTGTTTACTATGCACCACGTTGCATTTGCAGTTGTCAATAGCGTCAACTGCAGCAGCAGTAACAGCAACATAAGACAATATACAATAAAATTTTTGCAAAGTGGTTTTCCAGGAATTTTGTCAACGAGAACGGCGACAACTCAAAATAAAAACAATTAAATGCACCAAATAATGCAAACGTTGAATTAAAACAAAACGAAAAAAGCCAAGTAATGCCCACTAACAAAAACAACAACAGCAACAAACTCATTGTAGCAATTCGAGCTGAAAATTAAAATGTCATAATAATACAAATAAGATCAGCAAAAACAAAAAGAAAAAAAGCCTGTAGAACCTTCGTTATCAACGCACACAGTCGCAACAAGGCGTAATGTACTGAATAACATGAATGCCTCCATGTTGGCGGGCGATTCGCCGCTTTTTTTTCGTACGGTGTGCACGCGCTCGAATTACACTTTTCGCAGCTAAACTGAGCTTAGCCAAGACCAAACCAAAAAATGCACAGTGATTTTTTGCTTCCTCCTTACGTCTGTTCAGTCGTTTGCCGTTATGTCACGTCACTTCTTCAGAAGTCCAAGTTTCGACGTCTCCCATTCTTTGAAGGCAGTTCGACGAATTATTGAAATTGTAGAACGACGCAATCAAAAAGAAAAATAAAAGAAAACTTTATGCAAACACACGATATGGCAAGTGGAGAAAAAAATTCCGTGTAAAATTTTCTAGTGCATGGGAAGTTGAAACGCACTGTCACCATCACACTTGGTCCAAATTGTCAACACTTGCAAAGCTTACGCCACACAGTGAGTTAAAATATTAAAAAAATTAGTTAAATTTTTTGGTTTCAAGATAAATGAAAGGGAATTTACGCAAAACTGCACAGACAGCAAGAAATCAAAAATAAGCATCGTATAGTGTCTATACCATAGAGCAGGGGTTGCCAACTTGTATGTGCCTAAGATCGACTTTTTATCTCAAAAATGTGTCGCGATCTACATAGTAAAACCAACTTGATAATTTTTATTAATCGTGCTCAAGTTTTGCACTATAAAAAATGCTCAGTCTGCTGTTTTAAAATTTTAAAATACTACGTTTCAGTAATTATGCTTTTTTTTAATTTTTAAAATAAATAAAAAAATTTTTTTTAATAAATAAAAAAATAAAATTAAACTATGATCGACCAAATATCGCTTTTTAAAATACTACGTTTCAGTAATTATGCTTTTTTTTAATTTTTAAAATAAATAAAAAAATTTTTTTTAATAAATAAAAAAATAAAATTAAACTATGATCGACCAAATATCGCTTCGCGATCGACCGGTCGATCGCGATCTACTTGTTGGCCATACCTGCCATAGAGCATAAGAATAAGAGGTAGGTGAAACTTGGTCTCTATATAAAAAGTAGAAGCAAAATTAAGATTCAATGAAAAATGGGCGCTGCCACGCCTACAATATGAGAAAAATGAACTTCATATATCTTAGCAACAATTTGACGCAGATGAATAAGCTTCGTAACATTTATAGAAGACAAAGACTATAATCAAATGAAAGTCATTCAAAAAGAGAAAGTGTGCTGATTCAACGCATTCCAATGTTTCTCACCAATTTGCCATTCGATTTCAAGCGGCTACGGTCTACTTTTTCCCACAAAAAATATACGTTTCCACCATTTATGAAATGAATTTTTTCTGACACAATTTGCTGCTTTTTGTCACACTGTTCGTCATTTGAGTTCTGAACAAGTGCTAATGTGTTCATATTAATAATTTTTTGACACACCACTGTTAAACACAAAAATATTCGCATTCTCAAAAGTTTCGCATTGCTGAAGTTTTTGTATTTTTTTTTCCTTTTTTTGGTATCAAAATTTTGAGGTTGCGTTTTACATTTTATTATTTCTGGCCGCTGTAATCTGAGCCTAATTCGTGCTTACATATGTCCAACCGACTGTGGCGAATAATTCTGCGTTTTCTTCGATAAGACAAGAAAACAACCTTTGCAACAATAACAACAACTTCCAGATATGACAACAATAACAATATTTTGACTTGAGTATTTGGCACAGCAGTGATATGAGTTTTTATGTCTGGACAATTGGAATTTCAAGAATTTCATGCGTTACAATTTGTAGATGCATTTAAAGGATTCAAAGAAATCGTAGGAACAAAGAGTGGCTATTTAGAGATATTAAGTAATAAAATTGATGTATTACTGTTTTGATAATATAAAATCAAATATCTGTTCATCGATGCTGTGCATAGAAATTACATCTTCCAATGCTTCATCTATGCGCCACTAGAGAGCGCCTTCTATGAATTTTCTAAATAGCAGGCGCAGAAGAAAAGCGAAAGCAATACAGCGCATCCAACGCATTGCAAAAAAAAAAACGCAAAAACAAAACAAAAACCACTTTAGATACAACAACACTAAAACCCGAATGAACCCCATTCCATGCGACATCTGCTACTGTTGCACAACTTGGTTGGTTGCACAGTTTGGTGGTGCCCATACCCAAATGCAACATAACCTTGCTTCTGCTTTTTAATGCATACCAAAGCAACAAAAACAAAACAAAAACAACAACGGCAACAGCGACAACTTGTCAACATCCTTACGTCGCTGTCGTAGTCGTCTGTCTATAGTCGTCTGTTAGGCAAATATTCGCTTTCTCAGACCATACCTTGCCATACATACCACACTCCCACGAAGGACGTACGAGAATGACGAAAAAAAAAATTTAAATAAAAAAATTTACAAATTTTTTCCAGACTTCCAGACATCGATCGATAAGACGGTTGGTGGTTCCTCAACTCTTTCATTACCGCACCAGCCACCTACGTCGTTAACTTAAATGCGTCGCGACCAAATACTTACCAAACTTGGAGGAGGAATAACGGTAGCGCGGGGGAAGTCAAATTAAAACAAAACAACAAAAAAAAAAAATGAAAGCAACAACTGAAATTCTCTTTCGTCACCTGCAACAGCTCGCTATCGTAATGCAGTCTGAACGAACAAACGAACGGACGGACAGACGGAATAAGCACGATATAACGGTACTACGTTTTAATTCCAACATCATCCCCATCTGTCTGACTGATGTCCCGTCGCCGCTGTTGTTGTCGTCGCCGTTAACGGTTTCAATGCGTTCGTTCGACGTTTGTTTTAATATCTTTGTTTAGCCCTGCCAGACTTTGACTTGGACACAAAACGGCACAAAATCAACACAAGTATGAGATACAGGTACCAACACCACCACCGTACGTGGTGGTGTTGGTTCGCAAGGACTGGCTGGCGGCTTTAGCGATTTACATGGTGTTGGAATGCAGAGACGCATGAACAAATTCTCTAGAATGCGCCAGACGCAAAACAAGTGGTGCAACATACACAAAATTAAAAGCGAAAGTGCCTGTTAATGCTTTGGGTATATTATGCGAGTCATAGGAATACTTGAAAATCATTTGGGAATGGGATAAATTAAAAAATTAGCAAAAATCCGTAATGACTTTTAGTGCGCAATAGAGAGTTAATGACATGGCACTATTTTTATTTGCATTTGAATTGCATTAAGTTTAAATCACTAAGTTAAGTAAAGCACCATAAAATTATGTCGATATTTTGTTTTTACAGACCCCAAAGTATAATGACGGACAAAAACTTTTTAATGGTGCTAAGGCCTCAACTTTCTTCCCCTTAATGTATAGCTAGACATTTTGTAAGATTTCCTGCATAAACGTAACTATCGGATTCTTGGTGAATTGCGAAATAATTTCGTTTTATTAGACCCGTTCTGAAAGTCTCAAACTAGCTTTGAGCAGTTATCAAAGTGAAATCCTATTTGAAGTAGAATACCCCATCCACATAGCCAGGTAAATAAGAAAATAATATAAATTACCAAAAAAATAGAGTAGTAAATTAGCCATAATAAAATTTGCACGTATAAGTAATTTGTACTACACACATAGATATATCTCTAATAGTATGCACCTTCAGTGCTCAAAAGCGTCTGCCTTCGAAAAATCAGCGCTGAAGTCGTCTGCCACTT
Source organism: Meiosimyza decipiens (assembly GCA_963680825.1). Classification (NCBI taxonomy): domain Eukaryota; kingdom Metazoa; phylum Arthropoda; class Insecta; order Diptera; family Lauxaniidae; genus Meiosimyza; species Meiosimyza decipiens. The sequence continues at coordinate 129,645,353 of OY804258.1, read as the reverse complement.
TTTCTATTTTAACGTTTTTTATAAGTAAAAGAACCAGTCAGTCAAGAGACGGATGAAATGATTTAGTACTCAACTTTTTTTACTTAAATGTTTGTAATATTGCAATTTTTAAATGCAGCAATAACTAAGTGGCAGAGCTATTTTCTCTTGTTTCTTATGACATAATCTTTGTAATTATCTGACTGTAATCGCCTGACGATAAAATCACTTAAATTTTTATTAATCAACAATTTAAAAAAAAAAATTAAACGTAGCAACAGTGTTTGCCTTTCCTTTGCATTTATCTGTTTCTTGTGCTTAGACACATTTTTTAAAGTAAAGGACGCGTCTGGTCCTTGTTTTGCTTACAGTTTTTATAAGCAACGCATAGACAATGCAATGGCAGTGATTTGAATTCTTTTTATGTATATTTACTGAAAGCATCATGATTTTCAACATCTGCTGGATTATTAAATCATATAAAAATGTTCGACAATTATTTTTACTGATCTAGAACATTTTTACTTTCACTCTCTCAAATAATTTCACTTAGGACCTTAACCAACGTACCGAAACACGGCTATTATAAGCTCATTTTAATGTACGCATAGTCCTCATTTTGCATTTGAAATATTCGAAATTCCTGCGCTCCTGGCACTCGTTAAATAAAAAATAATCTTTTTTTGACGTTTGCAACAAGAAAACTTCAACTGTCTGCCTGACTGATTAGCTGGTAGACGGACTGACTGTTGGCGCAGGCTATGTGGTGACTATGAAAAGTGAAAATCCATCAAAACCACCTGCAATGCAAACAAACATGGAAACAGCAACAAAATAAAACTATGCACAGCCACCCACCCATGGAGCAGCCTTTGCTGCAAGCGTTTAACCATCGTTCACTTTGTTTGCCGCTTTAACGAACTTAAAAACAAAATGCGTTCAAACAGCAACAACCACAACAAAAAGAGAAACATCAACAACACAAACAACATTTGCAATGACAGTTAGACACCCACACTAATGCGCGGGTGATTTAACTGTTGTTGTTGTTTTGTTGTTGTTGTTGTTGTTGTTTTGTTGTTGTTGTTGTTGTTGTAAATGCAAAATTGAGCATACGGTTGACTTCTTTGACTCTCATTTCTTTAGGATTTAATATTTTCTACTACATTTTCTACTACTGTCTAGAAAGTATTATTTGTGAACGTAAGTGAGAGCAAAAGCATTATATTAAATGTCCATTATATCGGGCTATAACTTTCAGTTTAAATAATTAAATAATGTCCCAATTTACATACAAACAAATTATGTAGCTGACAATATCTTCCTTAAAACCGACAGTTTCAAAACTTAACAATATGAGAAAATTTATAAAATACCCTCTATTTCTTTTAAGATTTTCGCACTGTTGTTTATTTTAATAAGTGAAGTATTCAAAAATTTATGTCTAATCAACATCAATATCATTTTTCTCTCACAAGATTCGTTGTCCTGATTTCTTAGTGCTTTTTTTCTGTACTTACTATCACTCCGTCTGCGTTGTTGTCTGTCTTTCTGTCTGCCTGTTCATTCATGCTTCATGTCTGTCGATTAGTCTGCTTGTCTTTCAATTCGACAAGCAATGACCTCCGACCTCCGCTGTTTGCTTGCTTGCTTGGCGTTCGAGTTTTTAAGTATTTGTTTTGCATAGCTTTTGACTTGGTTTTAGTTAACTTGGTTTATTTCTGTGTCTGTACCTGTTTCGTTTTTCCTTATTTTTTACTACGAAGTCTTGTTGTTGCTGTCATAATCACCTGTGGTTCCTACAAGCGCTGCAATTTTTTTTTATTTGTTTTCAGTCTTTTTTTACTTTTCCGTCGGCATTTCAAAGTTTGACATTTTTTTCTGTATGTTCGTATTTCATCATCGTTGGTTGATATATATCTAATATTATTCTTTTCTGATGATATATTATACATAATTTCGAACATATGCTCTTATGCATAATGAATAGAATATAAAAAATGCATAGAATATAATTTTTTCATTTCCATCATTTATTAATAAGCCCTATGCTTGGTTTAAAGCTTCAAGGTTAATTGCTTAGAAGACTACTAGCTGTAGTAGCTAAACTCAATTATTATTATTAAAAAACTATATTTTTATTACATGAAATTTTTAACCTTAAATTGTCATTTTTGTTTTTTATAAGTTTTGTAGAAATTAAATATTTTATTTTATTGGTTTTTTTTTGACTATTGGACCTCTAATGAATTTTTTTCTTAAATTTTTAATGTATTGTAATTTTTTCCAGATTTTAACGCAATGAATTTTTATGTTATGATATTTTATCTCATTTTTATAGTTTTGGCTCACCGCTTGGTTATGTTTTGAGATTCTATACGAGTTTTTGATATAGCTCTAAGGATTTTCGTTTATTGTTATTTCAATCACATATATTATTTATCTCATGCAACATTTACGTATGTACGTTACAGCAATCAAACGACGTTTTTCTACAAAAAAAAGACTCTCCTATTAATCTTTTACATGGTAACTCAACACCAAATTTTGCTTCCACGGTTAATCAGTTTTGAAATGTTTATTTCTTCTGATTTATTGTTTAACGGTTTTTCGTTGTAAGTTTTTTATTTCTTATGCAATAAAAACTCTTTTAACATAACTTTTATGTCATGAAACATCGCGACTTTTATTTTTAAAACCGACTTTTAAGTCATGTTATTTTAACTTCATAAAATTTTAATAAAACATTTTTACTTATTAGATTTTAATATAATGACATTTCTATGGTTTTTAAATATTTTATCTCATACTTAACTATGTACATATATGCTATAATTATTTTTTTTTTAACATTTCTTCCATATGAGATCTTTATCTTAACTTATATGCTGTTCAATGTATGAGACTTTTGATTGCACATAACTTTTGTGTCATAAAAAAATTATCTCATGCTATATTTATGTATTTATAAATGTAAAAAAATTTTCTCAAAATTTTCGTGGCATAGTTTTTGTTTTTTCAATACGAATTTTTATATCTGCTCATCTCAATTTCACCCAGATAAACTTTACCACGAAAATTAACTTTATTTTCATAAGCTTCTTTTGAAAACTTCCTCAAGCATATTTTTGCTTAAAAGTTTAAAGTTTATAGCTACAACAACAACAGCAACAACATATTTAATCCAACAACAATAACAGCAGAATTATTAGCTGCATTTGCTGCCGTAGTTGTCTGTAGTTTATGAGCCGCCAAAATATGCAACTTCACCTTGCAACCCATTTAATGCAGCCGCAGACAACAACTTAGACATACCAGTAGACAGAGACAGCAAAACAGACAATCATTCAGACACTAAAGTAGAGATAGACATACATACTGACTCATTGTATGCGATGCAATGAAAGAGTAATTAAAATAGTGAAAGTTTTCACACCTCATAACATGAGACGAGACAAACTCAAGTGCTAGGTGGGTGGGGGACGTTGAAATAGAATCATGCCACCCACTTTAACTCTAAAGTGTGCCACATTTTTTTTAATTTTTTTTTATTTTTTGCAATAAAAACATTGGAACAAACTTTTGTTTTCAGAGCCACGATGAACCGAAAAATAAGTGGTAACGTAGTATCCTTTTTTTCGTGTTCCTTTCTTTGCTTTTGTATTTGGTAGTATGTTGCTCATGATGCTGCTTAGAATGATGTTGATGGTGATGTTTTTGCTCTATGTTTTTGTCAAATATGACATTGTTCCGCTCTATAGTGCCTTTTGTTTACCAGAGGAGTTTGTTCCCATAAAATGTAAAAGGCGAGAGAAAGAAGCGCATAACAAACATTGCGAAATTTTTACATGGTTAATGACTTTTAAAGTTTTTATATTATGTATGGAAAATGAGATCATGAGAGATGAAAAAGGAGAAAGTAGAAAAAAGTCATCAATTTTATCATACTAATGGATATTAACATACAAAAAGTTTGCCTTACTAAACTTGCTTAACACTTCTTAAACATTAAACTTAACAAAATAAGCTAATTTTCGAGTATACGATAGTTTTCAAATTTATTCACTTCCCTCTGGCAGTAGAGTTGAAATAATTTTAGTTAAGAAACCCATACAAAATATAATAAATTTATTAAAAATATTTCTTTTTTTAATTTCTTTTCAGAATCTCACTGAAAAGCTCATGCATTGAAACGACACAACAGAAAAACACTTGGGCTTTCATCACACACAGGACCAAATATTTATAATATTTTCAATAACAACAATATCAGTGAGCAAAACGCTTTTTGGATTAAAAACAAAACTGCAGCATTAGTTGTAATTTTGTCGTTTTTCAAGTAAAACAAAACAACAAAAAACAAAATAATTTCGGGCGCGCAGAAAGACTAAATTTTAAATTGATTTTATTTAAAGAAAACATTTGCTTTGCATGAAAAATTAAAAAAAACTTTTACAAAAATAATTTTCCATAAATCGCGTTGTGTGGTGTGCGTGTGTATCCTGCTGTGAATGATAACAACTACTACGACAACAGCAACCAAAAGAACAACCAACATTAACGATATCAACAGCAACTGCAGCAAACGTGTCGAAAAATCCAAGACGGCAAGACGGCCAAGAGAAATTACTATTTAATGGATTGCTGGACGGGTCACGCCCGACTGGCGAGTGTTTTAGTTTAAGGTGAGTACACACACTTCACATTTTTGTACAAAAAATATTGAGCAATGTAATAAATATATTCTGATTGTGAAACATAGCTCTATGTCTATAAAATGTTCAAGATATAGCCTCGCTTTTGAAAAAAGTCAAAATAAAAGTAATTTGTTGAGAAATAATAAGTGTACGGCGATTCAAAAAAAAAAAAAAAATGCTGAAATGATGGGGAAGAGCTCAAGGCAAAAACTTGGCGAAGACCAAATATTTGGCATGGTATATAAGTTTCGTTTTGACCGAAGAAAACCTCGTTACTAGGTGTTTTTTAATGAACCACAAATATTTAGAGTTGGAAAATATACTCAATTTCTGATAAATAGTCATCGGATATCATCGGATATAAACTGGAAACGCCTGATCAATTTCAAAATAATAAGTATTACTCGAAGCATAATTTGATTAGATTTTGCATGCAAGTTTGAAATCAGACACATAGTTTTCGAAATATGACGATTTCCCTAAAATTGTAAACAATCGTTCTTCTCCTTTTTTTTTGACTTTTTATGTTATTGATAAACAAAGAAAGTTGTGAGTTCATGTAGAATTCATCATAATATTTCATCAGTCATATCTCGAAAACTAGAGAGCTAATGTTAATAGAAATAAATAGAGATGGTACCCAAATCAATTCTCAATAATTGCATACCCTCTCCTATTGTTATGTTTCAATAAACTATTTTTTAACATACGATTTAGAAAAGTTTTATAAACTTTATCTCTACTAATAAATTATGGCAGATATGAAAGATAAGAGAAATCGATAGAAATGCAACAATTTCAAAAAATTCGCAATACTCAAACCAGCCACTACTGTGCGAATGTTTCACAACAACTAAATGATCACTGATTCTATCGTTGCTATGTGAAAAATGATGATGATGTAAGGTAGTAGCACCAGCACCAGCTGTTGCGCGCCTGCTATAAATCAGCCATTGACAGATCGTACGAACGCAACCAAATCTATTGCCTTTATTTAGCACATATTCATAGATACATTTTGTATACACAACATGGTATTTCTATCCGCTATATAATATGGCACAAAAGATGTACAATATATGCATGGATTTGTGTGTGCAAAAAGCGCACTTCCGTCAGCTACAAAGCTGAATGGCATTTTGTATGCCTTTCTGTCTAAATTACTCGTATTTGGCTGTCTAAAAGGGGTGGGGGATTAAGCGTGTAACCTTGTGCTTTTGATAAAAACTATCTCTATTATAAAAAAGAAGGTATTTTCTTGATTGGTCGAAGGTCGTATTCTAATCTTTTTTATAAATGAGGCTGAACTAAACTTTTTTCAGACAATTTAGGACAATTTTTGATCAATTCTCCAGAATCTTCTATCTAAATCGAAAAAAAAAATCCTTCAAGATTGCTTTCTAGTCTGCACTGCAATATGCCAGGAGTGATGTAAACTTCACGTTGTAAAACAGACTTAACCTTTGCTTAAGTTCTTTTTTGCAAAGCTGTAGGTACTCTTGAGAATCTTCAGCTTCAAATTTAATCCCATATTTTATGTGGTAAGGCACAGTCTAAAGTCTTTTCAATCAATTAGCTTAACATCTTTCAAAACGAACACCAAAGCGAAGTCAATAATGAAGATTATACCCTATACATTTTACTTTTCAAAAAATTAGCTATTTTGTCTTTTTCGAATGAATATTCAATGACCTTAAGCTGCTCTGATTACCAAAAATATCTTCAAAGAGTAAGGAAAAGGTAAATTTTAAACAGTGTGAGGTTTGGCTTGTCCCTTTACACGAGAAACTTCACGTAGTCTGACAAAAAATAGTCAAGTGGGGTCAAATCGCATGATCTTGGCGGCCAATGGACTGCTGCAAAACATGAGATTAATTACTCACCCAACTCGCCTCTCAATAAGTCCATAGTATCGCGTGCCGTGTATCATGTGGTTTTGTTGAAACCACATGTCAAACAAGTCCAATTCTTCCATTTTGGCAAAAAAAAGACGCTAATCATCGCACGGTACTTTGTTTCATTGACTATAAAGTTGCGATTTTAATAATTTTTGAAAATGTACGGCCCAATGATGCCGTCGGCCCACAAACCGCACCAACCAGTGCATTTTTCAGGGTGCATTGGCAGCTCTTGAACTGCCTCTGACTGTTCTTCAGACCGAATTCTATACCCATGGAGCCAAAAATGAGTTTCGTCGCTGAAGAAAATTTTCGATAAAAATACATTTCTCACAGAGCACGAATTTTGATAATAAAATCCAAATGTATAAAATATTAAAATTTTTTTCAAAAACATAGTATGTAAAAGGTGTTTCAACAATTAAACATATTAATTATTCAAAATGTGACCGTATATTCATTTAATTTTTACTAATTAGATTAACATAAATTTAGACTTATTGGAATGGTAATGGCTCTTCTTTATACTGATATATCGTATAGTGTGATCCGATTAAAAGTGAGGGCGAAAACTTACTGAACTATTTGGGCTGTCTTATTTTTTTCTTCATATAATTGGACCCGGCCTATTAAATATATGTTCATTCTAACAAATTTTAAAATTTATAAAAGTCTGCATTGAAACTTTTCGTAAATCAGTTGATGTATAAAAAAAATAATTCGTTCCGTTCTTACTTCAACTATTTAATTAAAATTCATTTCAAAAACAAAACAGAAAAAATTAAAAATTTTCATGGCATAAATTATAAAAAGGCATATAAATTCCGGTTGCGTAACTTTCGCTTAATATTTTAATTTAAAAAATATTTTTATATAAAGAATTTAAATAAAAATTTGTCACACGTGTTTTGCTAAGTTTGCGACATGCGTATGTTACTGAACAGTGTTGTGCTAAATTTTTTTAGCATTCCATTTCAATTTGAGTGACAATAAATAAATTTTCAGAAAAGGCTTTTTAATTTGTAAGATGCCTAAGAACATAAATCTTTTTTGTGCATTACATCTTTCCACATCTTGGGACTCTATGTAAGTTAAGTATCATCCTTTTTAATGTGGTTTACTTTGAGGATTTTTCAGATTTTGCTACTGAAAATGCTTCAGATTTTAAAGAAAACTTAAGACATTTTTGGATAAATATATCAATTGTTTGCTTTACTTTTGATAAAAAGCATTCCCAATGATCGATACACCTGGTGGCGCTAATGAGTGATATGTATTCACTTTCAGATTTAGTTAATAGAACATAAAGTTCATCATAAATGTGTACAAGACAAGGCTTTTTCCAATATACTGCATTCGTCAAATATTCATGGAACAACAGAAAATAAAACTATTTAATCTTTCTGCAATACATCGATTTTTCATCGAGATAGAAATTTTAGAATTTTTAAAAGAACCCCATGAGTTTATTTAACATAAGACATCAGAATTTGATTAGAACTTTTCCATCTTAGAATTATTATAAAAAATAATTTTTAAAAAGCACAACGCTGTCAATCCAACATATGGCATTTCTTGGCGCTACTGTAATTTGCCAAGAGCAAAAATGCAAAACACGCTTCCACAAGAATGTGAAAAGCTTATATGTATGCAGCTCCCCAACACCCTTCTAATATGGCCAAAATTAGCTGCATCTTATCCTCTCGCCCACTCCCATTGCATTTTATGATAACCCATAAAAGCAGAAATTCAAAAATGAAAAGAACAAAATGCAATATACAAACGATACGATCAAAATGATCGCAAAACAGAGAGGGCATCAATAAATGCCACAGATAACAACAACAGCTACAACAACTGACATTTGCAAAAAGCAGCAAAATGACAACAACATGGAAAAAAAAATGCAAACAGAGATACAAAAAAAAACTTATCCGTTTGATTCAAGGCCAAGGCCATGGCAACAACAACCACAACGATCGCAATAAATGCGCTGCTGCTCTGAGAGGAAGTTTGCCAAGGAGTGGGAGCAGCGGTGCAGAATCGCATGACAGACGATCGCGGAACGATCGAAGAGCAGCGGAAGTGGGCACTGCTGCTGTGCGCATGCATGTGTGTAAATGCGAAATGCGAAAAATCAGCAAACTGATCGCGTAACAGCATAGTGATCGCATTCGAGTTATTCTGATGGTTGTCAGCCCTCCTACGCCACCTCACTTTTGCAGTCAAAATGAGATTCCCTATATTGCTGACGGGCGGGCAACGGGTTGAGCGCGCATGCATGCTGAATGAATAGAAAAATAAAAAAAAAAATACAACCAAATGCGAAATTCATCATCATCACTTTCGTTGCGAATGATGAAATGCGAATGTGAATGCTGACTGACGATCATTTGGATCGTGAGAGAAGTTGAGCGGAAGCGTATGCGACTATGCTGCCGTTGTTGTAGTTACTGTGGGTTTTTTCTAGCATTGCACAACAGAAAATGATTTTAAAATTTTTATATCGTATGTTATTGATATCCCATAAAAAAGGAGTTAAAAATATGATTTCATAGAAAGCCTTAATCCGCCGCAGCTGTCAGTAAGAAAAGCTCGTTGCTATTAGATCTTATTTCTATAATCATAATTGTACCTTTCAAAAGAGTTTAGATTAATGTATTCTTGAATCAAATAATCCTGAAAATCACTTAATGTAGTAAAGATGCTCCATAATCTTTATTTTTAAAACTATCATATAAATCATGTGCAAATATGTTTACTGATTTTCGATTTTAAAACGATCTACATACATATGTTTCTTATATTGAAAAAAAATATGTAAATAAGATAAAAATTTTTAGTGAAAAAAATTATGTTTATGTAATTTTTCTAAGCCAATCTTTGCAAAAACCTTCCATAGACCATAAGAGATATTTAAAAAACAATTATGAAATCTTCATGAAAATTCTATTTAAAAGACACTTTTGCATGAGGGTCACCTTAAGTGTACACCTTAAATAATTTTTTTACGGCCTTAGCTGTTCCTCTTAACATGAAAACGTCGTGGTGTAAATGTCATAAGAATCGATTAAGCGGTCTTCTAGAAAATGATATTTCAAAATATGTTTGTATGAGGGTCACCCTAAATACTTACCCTGAATAAAAGTTTAATAGCCTATTAATATAAAACGCACGTGGTGTAAATTTCATGTGATATGATTGACCGGTATTCGTGAAAATGATATTTTAAAAATATGTTTATACGAGGGCCACCCTTAATAAAAATTGTACTATCTAAGCTACTTCTCTTGATATAAAAGCCATTGGTCTTTGTGAAAATGATATTTTGACAGTTTGTTTGTATTAGGGCCACCCTAAATATGCACTTAATCGAAATATAAACTGTGCTATCTCTTAAGTTAGACCAAATTAAAGGCAGTAAACCTAATTTCATAAAAATTGGCTGAATAGTTTCGGAGTGTATCTGAACAAACACCGGGACACGAGACTTATGTATACAGTGCGGCCTCGGTTAACGCAACTTATAAAAACCAAGCGTCTTGTTATGATGGAGTCAAATAGTCTTAGGCTATCGGGTATAGATTATTCATAAGAAAAACATTATATATAAACCAACATCAATTCATCAAAAGAAAATCATAATTTATTTGCATAAGAAACCATTTATATAAACTATTTTTGAACTTGGGGTAGTCACAAACTTTCATCATTATTCGAATTCCTAGGACAAATGCTTCAGATAATATTCATAATGGCATACGTTGCAATAAGCGAGGCAAAATTTGTTTGAAAAATTGGACTTAGTGAGTCTGTAATGAATGAAATCTACTCGTTGCGAACATTGACGAGTTGCATTTGTCGATGGTTGCGTTGACCGAGGTCACACTGTATATAAATAGATCAGTAATGGCTTTCTCGATACATTCGTACTTTTATCAGTTTATTTGCGTTGTGGAAAATATGCGTCAGTACATGCTACAATTATTTAGTACATTAGCCATAATTGACGAATTTTCAGTGCATTTTGAAAAAAAATTGAATGATCTTTTCTCTTTTGTGTCCATGACAAAAAAAGTACATTCGCCCTCTGAAGAGTATATTCCAACATCTCGATTTAGTACAGTTCCACAAAATCTGAATGCCAGTGTACGTAAAATGTGCGTACGTAAAGTTGGCGCGTGTATGTAAAATGTGGCCGATGTGGGGTAAAGACTCAAAATCCTGTCATACGATTTTGTCATGCATATTGAGACTTTTGTTCAGGATGCAAAAAACTAGCGCCCTACAAAATGGGAACCTATTTTTGATACCTATAATGCAGTGTCCTTTTCACCAACTTATTTTTTAAAAAAAATGGCTTTTAAAAAAATTGGTTTTTATTTACATACATATTTACTATCAAATAAATACAGTTTAATTTCTCACTGTGTGTTTAGTTTCTACAAGAGTGCCCTACTTTTGTCATCCACGTTGAAGTGATGTACAGAAGAAATAAAAAAAAGCTATTACTGCTACAAACTATTTTTTTTTAATTTATTATTTTTACTGTAGTTGTAGCTATTTAAGCAACATAACTGACATTTGTAACGCAACAAATATTATGTGTTACTCATACGTCACCTTTTACCTAAATTAATTGGGATGCGATTGTGAATTACTTATAACTTCTAGAAAAAATAAAGACAAACTTGGATTTGAAGATAAACCTTCAAAGTTTCAGATAATGAAATCGAACCTTAAAAAATATATTTTGATGGTTTGAAGTCCTACTAAATTTTAAAAACAGGGCACGAACATTAAAATGAAAATGTACGATAATATAAATTCAAACTCATTGACTATTCTTTTATAATTTATTGGAATACAATTGTTGGCATAAAATTTATTAAATAATTATTTCAAGCAAAAATCATTTTTATCCTGAACTTTTTTACTATCTTTTGCTAAAACAAAAGAAAACTAGTACAGGTGTTATCTTCGGCCAGGCCGAAACTCACATACCCTACACTGCAGTGAAAGTACTTTTTAAATAAATGTTAAGAAAATGTTCAAGAGTTGAATAAGTCGAAAATAATGTAAAAAGGCTCAAAAATGTTGAAAAGTGTTGGAAAAAACTGAAAATGTCAAAAGAATATGGGAAATGTTGAAAAAAATAGAATATAAATGAAAAACACGAAATTTGTCACTTTTGTTTCAATAAATGACATTCGTGATTGACATGCACAAACCAAATTTGAGCACAATAGCTTGTATAGTTTGCGATATGTGCTGTAATTATTCTTAAAATTTAGAGCGGTGACACACCCAATGGTACAATCCAGTCAGATTTTGATCCAAAAATAGCCTTCCATAAACAAACCTCTTACACCAAATTTCAGTATGATTGCTCATTTGTTTCGATAGTTATGCCACTTAAGGTATTTTAATTGTATGGGAGGTGCCACGCCCACTGTTGCTATTTCAAAAGCTTTAGATTCATATGTACCTAATACACAGTAAACCACTTACATACAATTTCAGATCGATTGCACCAATAGTTCACTTAAAATACCATTTACAACTTTATGTTAATGAGGGAGGTGCCACGCCCACTCATGCAATCTTGTCAAGTTTCGTTTAATTTCAAAGCTTTTAGTAACTCTCATAGCACACTATCTATAGCCTTAAACGTATTTTGCTTATATGGGAGGTGCAACACCCACCGGCACTATTGTACCAAAATTTAGCAAGAAGACACCTTTTAGCGAGTATATCTGCCATATTAAATTTCATAGCGATTGCGTTGTTAGTTCTCTTTTTATAACGTTTATAAATATTGTAGGCTGTGCCACGCCCTTCAACAAAATTTTCCAGAATATTAAATAGACTTGTATTGATGACTGCTTTCAGTGGTATCATCCCTAAAGTTTTTATGAAAATCGTACGTGCCAATTTGGAGCTATACAAAATCCAAATTTTCAATTGCTAAAAAGTGCCACGCCCAGTTTTACAATTCTGCCCACTTAATGTGAAATTCAAGATTTATAAGATCTGCATTCGTGTACCAAATTTCATCACAATATATTGAACGGTTTACGAGCTATGGCGTTATAAAAGTTAAAATTTATGGCTGTGCTACGCCCCTTTAAGAGCCTTTGCAAACTTCAAACCTAGCCTGACCTTAATATTGTTCTCATCTTCAGCAAATCATCAAGTTTCATCAAAATCGCAGCAACTTTTTTCCAAAATGGACTGAGGTATATTTACATAGAGTATGGGCGGAAGGCGTGTCCGTGAACCGATTTCACTCATTTTTATATGCTAGGAGCTTGCAAAAAGATGTGAACTGTGTGCCAAATTTCATTGAGTTAGATTGCTTAGTTTTCTTGTAAACCTGATTTCAACAGACAGACACACAGACAGACAGACAGACAGACAGACAGACAGACAGACAGACAGACAGACAGACAGACAGACAGACAGACAGACAGACGGACATAGCTTTATCGACTCAGGTGATGGCGCTGATCAAGAATATATATACTTTTCCATACCTGCCACGCCCCCTTCTATGCGTAACAAACGGAATGACAAAGTGAATATACCCTCTGTGTAGGGTATAAAAAGAAAGAAATAACAGTTTTTGATTTACGCATGTGACATAAATTTAATAAAATTCTACTGTTTTAATTACAAAAAAAATTAACATCAATAAAAATGCAAATTAGCGGTAGCGTTAACTCTCACAAATAATGCAGCGAAACACAACGCAATGCAACTGAAAATGCAATTTGCAACGTAAACGTCTAACGTTACGTTTAATCGTTTCCACGTACATGCGTTTTTCACTATGAAATTTTTCTATTAATTTTGTTTTTTTTTTCTATCCGTCCATAGCGAATTAATGTTGGTTTCTTTGGTTTTTTTTCTTTTGGCATTTTACTTCTTTTTCACCGACGACGGTAAGTGTGAGAAAACATTTATTAGTCGTAGTGGTTGTTGTTGTTGCTGTGGTTTTTGTGTTATTCAATTAAATGTCGCATTAGCAGCTGATTGCTGTTGTTGTTGTTGTTGTTGCTGCTGTCATTTATTTATTTTTCTACTTAAGACGTACACCAACAACAGCAATAATAACGCGATAACGGTTTGGCTTTACGTGTGACACACACACTATTTTACAACAACAACAGCAATAACAACAACAACAACAGCAGCAACAATGAGTGACAACGACAACAACAAAAATGTGTGACAACAACAGCGGCAGCAACAACAACAACAATTGATTTGTCACGCTGCGCATAAATTGCATAATTACATTGCGTTTTTTTCCCAGTTGTTCTCTCTCTCTTGCTCTTTCATTCCAGTTGACATTGCCATGTTCGTGTTTTCTTTTTCTACTATTTTTCTTGCACCGCATTAATTTACACGTTTTTCTACATTTTTGTAATTTTTTTTTTTAAAATATTTTTTTATTAATTTTTTATTTTCTTTTTCGTTCTGCTGCGTTATAATCAATAAACGTTGTGCTCTACACCACAATCGACATAAATGACGTTAGTTTCTTATGTTGTTGTTGTTTTAATTATTTTTCACAGCTACGCGTTTTTCTTTAATGTGCATTTTTGTCGCTTTTTCTTATTGTTTTTCATTGCCTTTGGTGTAGAAGAAAAAATTTCAATTAGTCGTTAATTTCTAACGACGTAGTAACGGCAACATAAGGGTTGTGAGGGTGAGTGACGGCAAGCTCGTCAGTATGAAGTTCGAAGCGATGCATTCACTTGACCGATAATGCAATGTTTAGTTGGTAGTAAATAGATCTGTGAAAAATTTGCCCAAATAACAATAAAAATGACACATCACCAAAATAGAGCTCTCGTAAAAGAAAAATCACTTGTTCAACATTGGCCGGACTTATATTTTAACGTTATTTCTCAGATTGTCTGGAACGTTTCTATTCGAGTTTGTCTTGATAAATTACTAAAAACTCTACATAAACTTGGACTTACCTCTATATAAAAATACAAAATAATGCCACAGATGTTTTAGAACACAGTTTATTTTGTCTAAAAAATTCGACCGACAAAGCTTTTGAGTTGGCTCACAGCTCTTATCGTTTTGCATCCACTAAAGGAGCATTAAGTGCGCTTACATTGGCTTACAGACTTGTAGGCCATTTCTTAAACTATTAACCTTCCGCCACGCAAAAATTGTAATCACTTGGAATATTGCGATGAGTAAAGATTTATTACAGAGTGGTTCGATAAAAAAAAAGAATGAAAGCAACGGGTTTAATATGGCGGTAGCGTACAAGGTGAACTAATTAAAAAAAAAAATAAATGTTTCTATAATTTTGTGAACAACATAAGTTTTTACTATAGATATAGCCAATTCAAAATTACTTTCCATGTAACTAATGTATTTTTGTACAACATGGCGTATGAGTAACATTAACTTAAACAGAAATTAATATTTAATTATTTGTAACTGTGACTTTTGTTAAAATACTGACAAATCAACTTCATAATTTAAGAAAATAAAACCGAGTTTAAAAATTTCTTGTGGTGCCCAAGTTTTCAATCGCCAGATTTTTATAAAGATGAGCCGCCGTATTAGGTCATTCGAAAAACTTTTTTGAGAGCCACTCAGTAGAAAAAAAGCTCACGCATAAAACTACAATTAATTATTGGGTCAATGGTGCACAGTAAGCCAACGAATGACCCAATTGTACATATGAAACTAAGATATTTGTACGGTTAGCATAGGAAGGATAAAATCATCGAAAATCGTAGCCACAGGAAATGGTCAATTAAAAAAAAAATACTATACAATTTATTTGGAATGTGGCATTCAGAACAATTTCCTACGCTACCAATTCGTTTATCACTCAGCGTTTTATAAAAATTACTTTAGATGAAAAAAATCTAAAAATACCTATGGTGCATTCTAACTTTTGCCAATATACCTGATGTCATTTGAAACTTCATTACGTGGCCTCTCCACACGTTTTTAATTATTCACGGTTTCACGAACTTTTCAACGAATTTATTATTAAAAACCTCGCTAGATTTTTCGATAAGATCGAAAAGCATTGCGCTGATTGCACAACACTGCTTTTGCCGCACTCTACCACTAAGCACAATAATTACAAATGTGTTTGAGCTTGTACGTGTGAATGTGTGTGTGTGTGTGCGTTGTAAAAACTTGCACTTAAATAAAATTTTTATTTTTTTTTATAAAACTTTTTTTCTAACTACGCAAAAGTTGCCGCCTTCTTTCAGCAACTTTTAATTTTTTTTATCGTGCAGCGTTCAAGTGAAAGACGGAAGTGGAACACACGCTAAAAGAAAAACGCTGCAGAAAAAACTAAAAAATGCACGCGTAGAGCAAAAGCTTTTACGTCGACGGTCGCATAGCACAAACTCAACCAAAGCGTAAAAATTGTAAGCTTCACGCGTCAAACCTCAAGGTTGTCGATGACAAATAATCGCATAAAAAAAGGCTGATGGGCTGAGAGGGGGTGGTCGGTGCAGGGAAGGGTGGTAAAGCATTACTGTACCCTCTACATGCACATGAAAGGGTGCATTGAGAGCGTAGCATGTGACTGTGAGTGTGGCATGAAGGGGATGAATTATTGCTAGAGTGCGCGAAGGGCGTGGAGCACGGAAAATATTTTAAGCTTGCAAGCGTAGCAAATGATTAATAAAAATATACTCAGCAGTTGGGTGGTGGTGGTGGTGGCAGGTGTAGAGCGAGGATTGTTAAAGAGTGCTAAAGAAACTACTTGAAAAAAGAGAAATTTTGCTTTATGCGCGTTCTCTTAGTTTTTTTTTTGCGGCGTTGTGAGAATGCACTCAATGCAATCGCATGCAGTTGCAGTCTCTTAATTTATTTTGTTTCATTCTAATGTTTATGTTTCTTCAATTAATTTATGGGGTCTCACAGAGTTGGTGACATTTATTTTATTTCTTGGGCTTATTTTGCGTTATTTGAGTGTTTTGTGATGTAGAGCTGCCAAGCTGATTGCGTATGAAGGAAGAGTGATTGAAAAAATTATATGCAATTGATACAAATTCGAATATGATGAGTCCAATTTTCGATCACTTTATTCAATATATCAGGCCTCTTCTCACGAACTTTGATGCATCAATTGTCGCTAGCTTATAGGCATAGAGACATATCTTTAAATTACCATACAATGAGATGGACATTTCATTAAAATGTTAAATCACAGCTTAATAACGGCCATTCAACATTGGAATCTTTAGAGAATATTGACCCTCAGAACTTTTGACGCAATAAATCGAACGTGGCACGTAGAAACCACATAGTTGTTCAATAATTTCCTTCCTATTCGAACCTCAAAAAGTTCGATTCAATCGAACTTTACAGTTCACCATCGACTGCAACGGCAATAATACCACCGTGTCACAATCAACATCAAACGAATACTTTTATGGAATGTTAAGTTCCTTGCGAATTTTTTTGTGGATTGCCTTGAGAGCAGCTATGAAAACTTTGTTTATTAACTGATTCAGAGACATGAAAAAGAACTGAAGTTCCATACGTCCATTCTTTACTAAAATTTGTAAAATATCTTACATTTATCTCTCTACTATTTATGTAAAACTATTAATATGGAAATGGCTTGTTACGCTTTGGCCCAAAATATACTGAGCTGATTTGAATAAATTCTTTTTCAAAACAAAATATTTCTGCTAAAGGCGAATATGGTATACTAATTATTTATTTTTTTAAAGTTAAATATCCTTTTTTAAAGATAAAGTTTTTGCAAATCTGACATAAAAATTGTTATTTGGTTTTTCGTTCGCTTATGCTGCTTTTTGAATTCTGTGTTGTTATTGTTGTTTCTTTCTTCTTCTCACTTGTACCGTTTGTATTTGGCTTTGAAATTCAAAGTACGAATTGTTTTTTGTTAATTTTGAAGAGAGATAATATAATTAGATGTTAAGAGGGTAATTTCACTATGAAAAAAAAATCAACAAAACTTTGCGGGTGCAAAGCCGCAGGTACCACCAGTAAAATAAAAAATATTGCATTATATGTTCTTACTACAAAAACAAAACTAAGGCCTTATGTGCAAGTTCAGGACTGCTATAGACTTTAAAAAGGTTTTATTTTTTTTGAAAACTTACCAAAAATTTGTTCTATGATAATAACCCAACTTATTTGCGCAAATAATCATCTTTGGGTTTTGAAAAAAATTATAAAATTTATACACCAGAAAGGCATAGTTGGCAACTTGTCATCTGAATAGAAAATAT
Source organism: Meiosimyza decipiens (assembly GCA_963680825.1). Classification (NCBI taxonomy): domain Eukaryota; kingdom Metazoa; phylum Arthropoda; class Insecta; order Diptera; family Lauxaniidae; genus Meiosimyza; species Meiosimyza decipiens. The sequence continues at coordinate 129,627,512 of OY804258.1, read as the reverse complement.
GTTCGAAAAACAAAAATAAAAAAAAATGAAGAAACGCCGACAACTACTCGTTACAACAATAGTCACTATAATAGTAATTACAACAACTACAAAAAGACGATAAGAGCAAAATGCAACAAGCAATAGCAACAATTAAAACGCATTTAAAACATTTTATTAAAAACGACGTAATAGCGCAACGCACGTTGTGCTAACTGTTGGGCGAAAAAAGTGCACGAAGAGAGGTTGGGTAATTTTGAATTGTAGTATCATAGAAAAAGCGCATAGTACGAGAAGGTCAGTAAAGCGGAGGGAGAGGGCTCAATAATGTAACTGCATAACATGCACAAGTGTGCGTGTGTGCAAACATAATAATATTTTTATATATGTGTGTACTTTGTTTGTTTGTATGTTTGCATTTCGTGTTAAGACAACTGCACGTGTAATTAATTTATAGTATCTCGCAGTTGTTGTATTTGTTTTTTGTTGCTGTACAACTAAATATTGCGTGCGTCAATAAATGCCAGCTAGTGCACACACAGTCAGTGGTATGAATCGCATTTTTTCTTGTTTTCCGCTGTTTGCATTTACAGTAAACTCTGCGCTAAGCTGCATTATTGATAGATTTTATGAAAATAATTTTCAAAAACAAACAAATCGTATGGATGGGTGATTCCATGCCGAATCGGATACAATTTGTCTTTCTTCCAGTATTGGTAAAGAGTATTCCACATATTTTTTAAAATTTTTATTTATATCCCAAATATAAATTTCTCGAATATAACGTTTTTTTAACGATATAACTATGAGATTTTTAACTTTTAGAAATTAATCGTAATTTTTAACAATCGAATTTTGATTCATTTCCATTTTTTCTAAAAAACTGTTATTCATTTAACAAATTTTGGACCTGATCTGTGTTGGAATTTTCATGTTTTTAGTTAACTGTGTGAAACAATATCTAGCTGCGGCATTTGGAATATCAAAATCAAAACTTTCAAAAAAATTGACAAAATTATTAAGTGATTTTTGTTTATTATAAAACTAAAAATTTACTGCTAACAAAGAATTACTGTATTGACGAAGTTTCTTTCAAAACATTTCATTTCTCACAAGCAAATCTTTTTCTATCTTTGTGCAATAATTTGCTCGTTTCCATATTCACATTCGTATTCTTAACTTCATTTTGAATGCATTTCTTATTTCGTTTTCTTGCCTTTTAATTTTTGCAATTAAAATTTGAAAGAAAAAGACGCGTGAGAAATGGGAAGTGGCAACAGCGTGTGGACATGAAATGAATTTGAACGTTGGGTGAGAAAGGGGGCGTACAACGTCAGCCAGTGGTCGTGTGCTCTGTGGATTGTAGTAAAAGTGCGGGTGGCTGCGGCGGCGTTGGTTTTTGGCGACTGAATGCGTGTGGATGTGGTAATTATGTGGGCGGAAATGTGAGAAAAAATTAAACGAGATCAAAATACGACAAGGACATTACACATACAATAATATAGCATGTTTGTTGACGATAGGAGCCGTTTTTTTCGCCCAGCGATTTAAAGGCTTGTAATTACAATGCACATTTTTCCAACACGCACTTGTAGCTTATCGGGACTCTTAAATTAAAATCAAATGAATTATCTTCTCATGCAACTAATTAAATGCACATCATATATCCATTTGAATTGAAATCACATATTAAATTGCAATATAATTAAATTTAAATCAATTTTAAATGGAGTAGCAAATCAAATTATTGCGAAAATGTAGTCAAATTAAAATGATATACTAAACTTAATTCAAATCATGCACGAAATCATATTTGAAACACATTTGGTTCATACACCAAATTCTAAATTCAAATCAATTTCAATTCATACACCAAATTCTAAATTCAAATCATAGACTCAACTTGAAGAGAAATCTTGTTGAAAGATAGTATTAAATCAAATTCAAAGCATCAACATCTAATCAATTTTATGTTAAATCATACATTCATTAGATCTGATTCCAAAATCCGCCCTTGCATCGGCTGGTCCAAGCAGTTCATCCCAAAAACTTAAGACTTTGAAAACAACAGCCAAGAAATTTTTTTATTAAATTGAATTTCCATGTGCGCGTTTTGCGAGTAGGCGTAGCACCTCCCACCGAAAACAACTCTTAAGCTGTTATATTTACAAACTTTTCTAATGAAATGCAGAAACCTTGTACAGAAATATAAATAACAAAGTCATTTCGCACTCAAGATGGTTGTGATTGAACACAAAATCAAATGCCGCAAATGTGTGAGTCATAATACTAAAAAAGTTTTTCATTGAAATGTAGTAAACCTTTCAGAATGCTATAAAGCTACAAAAGCACCATCGATCCGAAGTTTAGCAAGAGTTGAGCAAATGGGTGTAAAATCGCCTAAAGAAGCTAAAACTGCATGGAACTATATCCCACGAGTTTTTTAATTGAACGTATTGAAATTTTGTAGAAAGATAGGAAATGAAAAATATATAACTCGTTGGAAAAAATCTCTTTACTGGACTTTTGGACTTGAAATAGCAGTAAGTAATATCTTCTAATGTTATAAAACTTCGTAAAGATAAAGAAATAGAAAAGAAGAATAATAAATGAAAATAGTCAGATAGCTTAAATTAAAAAAAAAATTCACTGAGTGATAGCAATCGAAATGCAGACTCCACCTGTACATCAAGTGCACATCGTTTCAAATTCACATTACACAATTCTCCGAGTGTAATGCATAGAAACAATGCAGCAATGAACAGACGGAAATGACAGAAAAATGTCCTTCGCAATAATTAACCTATAATTATACAACAACAATTGCGTGACATTATAATTGTCATTTGAAAGCAACAACAAATCAGATAAACGCACCTAAAACGAAAAGGTCTCTCTTATTTCATTGTTGCCACTAAAACGAACGCAAAGTCGATGCAACTCAATCGTGTTAACTTTAATATAAAAAATAAAGTTACATAGTGAACGAGGTGCTTGCGAGGGTTAGGGTGGTGGGATAGTTAAGTCCAATAATGACAAAAATGTTAATAAATATTTTAATACCAAATAAAATGAAAATATAAAAATTATGGCAGGTAGGCGTTACGCATGCAAGACACACAAATACATAAATAAAATATGCAACGGGTAGTAAAAATGAGACACGCACCACTGAATAAACGAATGGTGGCAAACGAAGAAGAAATAAAGACAGGAACTCGGTGCGTTCGACGTGTGAGTGAAGGGTGAGTGGTTTGTAGAGCTCAAAAGAATTGTGTGGGGGAAAACAGCAACAACATCAGCTAACACATAGTGCAACAAATTATTGCAATTAAAAGCAATAAAAATAATTTTACAAAGTCGTTTTTCAAGGTTTGATTACTTGCGATTAATTAAAAGCCATGCAGAAAGATGGATGTGTCAAATGGAAAAAGCTTTTTGATTAACCAGAGCTTTTTAAATATAGAAATTAATTAAAATTTTTTCTAAAATATAAAGAGTCTTCTTTCAGTTAGTCAAAGGTACTATGATGCAAACGATATGGTTTTAAACAATTGTAAAATTGTGCGATAATTGCATTTAAAAAGTTCTCAATATCATCACCGGTCTTAAAGTCTATGCTGTGTAGTATCGGACAGTGGGATATCGAAAAAAATTTTACAACTTCATTGTTGGCAACATTACATCAAATCAGATCGTCGAATCAATTCATAGAATGACAATTTAGTAAAACTTAAGTGCTCATTTCTCAGACATGACTTGGACTATTTAGTTAAAGTTTGGAACATTTGCATTTATGTATATGCAATTATACCAGAAACAGAGGAACATTTTTTCAAATAAGAGCCCAAAAATGAATGGAAGTGATGAAACTGGAGATGCGTAGAAATCAATTCTTTGACAACAAAATTTTTCAAAAGTTTCAATGAATCCGAATTGTGATTATGGCAAAAGAAGAAGAAGAAGAAGAAGACTAACAATTATTTTGCTGAGCTTACTGTTCAGTACAGTATGTGATAACACCAAAAAAATTGCAAAATCAACTAAAGCTTTTGATACAAATTTTATCCATTGCCAAGTGGGATCATCAGTGCCCCTTAAGCCGATGATTGAGAATTTCTAAGCATGATATGTTTTCTTTTTTGCATAAATCTGTTGAGAACCGAAGCAAAAAGTGAAACAATGCACAGCAAAAATCATTTTTCCTGTTGTGTCTTGCTGTTGGTTTGCTTTTTGTTTTCATAACTTTTTTTTTGCACTGAACACCAACCTCAGTAAAAACATAAGATATTATTTGTTCTGATACACCACAAAAAAGAAATTGATTTACTTTTCAACTACATTCAATATTGAAAAACTTTAAAATAATGCATGACTCTTGAATTAAAAACTGATTTCTTCAGTTTTATGGCAAAAACGTGAAATTTATATTGATTCTACTTGAGAAAACAAGAAAGGAACTTTATTTTTAACTGAACAATTGGAAAAACAAGTTTTTTCTTAAACAAGAACTTGCACCATTTGGTGGCAATAGGTTGAAAAAAAAAAATTATATATTTTCATGAGCGGCTCAGATACAGTAAGTAGCATATTAAAAAAATTGTTTGATATTGATTTCTACGCCATTGGATTAAAAGTGGCTGGAAATAAATTAGAACTGTGGCGCTTTGGAGTAACGAATCCTCCAAAAATGGTAAAACTGTTTGAGTCTTTCTTTTTCCATACCGATTACTGCAAATCAATTTATTTTTCTTTTCACATCAATTAAAAAAGTCAATTCCAAATTCTGATTTCTGGATTGAAATCGGCAAATCAATCAGTATCTTTTTCTACGAAATTGCAAACGTCAACTCCACATTTTAACCGCTTAGGCCTGGAATCAAAAATTAACAATTTCTTATATGCACTTAGCTTCAGCTGACATGTTACAACTAAGAAATGGTACAATTACGGAATTGTTAGGTTAAATCTATGCATTCAGACATGTTCGTCCCTTCAATTCATCGGCAGTATTTTCAAATCCGTATTTGTTTTTGCAAGATTATTTACGTAAAAGTTGGCACTTTCTGTACAAAACTTCTTTTTTTGAGTTCTTAATGCTTAAGACATTTAGTAAAATAAAAAACATTTTGAAACATTTTATCAAAATCTTGACTGTACGTGTACGTGTAAAATATAAATACTGTGGGAGTTTTCAAGAAGCGTCGCTGGACAGTATCTATTTTTCAACTTTTAAATGGCTCTAAAATCCAAATATCTACTGCAAATCTTCGTTATTTATTTCCTCACTAAAAGCATAATTTGAATTTGTTTCGATTTCCCATAAATTAAATAGAGAAATCTGCTAAGCACCGTAAAAATTGCCAAAATTTACTGAATTCCAATTAGTTGTATACAAAAGAAATGAAGAAATGAAAGAAAAATGTGTAACAAAAAAAAAAAAAAATCCGAAAGAAGCGCTAAAAAACCAACCAACGAAAGTTCAATTAACTTTGAAATGGAAGAATTAAAAAAAAATTAAATTTTTTTGTACAACTTAAAAGAAAAAATTATTTTCCGAACTCAAAAATTAATTAAAATTCGCAATATGAAGTAGGCAATAAAGACAATACAAGATAAGCAAGATATTCGAAAAAACAAGAGTGAAGAGATAGAAATAAATAAATTACATATGACAAATTAACTTCGCACAAAACTTAGGTCTACCCCACTAACAAAAACGTGTTAGAATCTACACTTTTTTCTCGTACTTTTTTTTCTCGCTTAATTTTTGCGTATATTGAACTCTGTCAAGAGACGCACAAAGAAAAAATAGCTGCCAACAAACGAAAAATTCAACTAAATTAGGTTTACTTTTAACAAAAACAACCACAACACTAATACTAATAATAATAAAAACAACAACAAACAAAAGAGAAAAGAAAAAAATTTTAACCAGCCAGCCAACCAGCCGGTAGAGGTTGTTGAACTGCGTGCGGCGATCGTCAGCACGCACTAAAATAGCACAATAAAAACATAGAAAAACAACAAAAACAACAATCATAATAAAATACAAATAATGAGAAAAAAAAATTACCAAAAACAACAACAATAAAGAATACGGTATATGCGTGATGTAAATAAAAAAAACCAAAAAAATTCGCGAACACAAAAAGTGCGTGAGCGCCAAATAAAGCGACGCGTCCCCTAAAACCCATCAAAAGTTTCACGCACTTTTTTTAACTCAATGTTCGTATATGTATAGTGTGCAAAATGCGCTCTTTTTTCTCCAAGTGCTCTCTATTCGCACACTCTCTTTGCAAAAAAAAAAATTTGGCATTAGAATTTTTCGCAATATTCTAAACATGTTGCGAATTATTTGCGAATTTGTTGCGCAGCGCTTACTTTTTGTGTGTCTCAAACTCGCAATGTTTCATGGCATCAATGTCAAGTTGAAGAGCACATGCTGATCTTGAATTTGCGTATGAAAGAGCCATTTTGGTCTACGTGCCTATTGCTCTTAGGCATTTTTTTTAATCTGCTATTTTTACGCACACTATCTTATTTTTTTACGAACTTTTTTTTGGCAAACTTTTTTCTTTTCCTTCATTTTACGCAATCTAATTTTCGCATTATTTCGTATTTCTCGTTTTCTCTCTTTCATATTGTTCCTACGTTCTTTATCCGCTAGTATAGCCTCAGCAGCGGCTGATTGTAGCGTAAAGTGATGAGCGGCTTTTTTTATTGCCTTTTACCACTGACTCTTTGACATTTTGTATAACCTTTTGACGAAGTAGTTTTTGAGTGGTTTCCAACAAAACTTTACTAAATAATGGTCAACTATATTTGCAATGACACCCAAGAATAAGTTGGTTTTGTTAATGACTTTTTTTTACACTTCTTCAAAAGTTACATACTTTTTTTTAGAATAAACAATTCCGTTGATATGAGTACATTCCATATTTCTCAAAATGATATATGTACAGCACCCTTAAGAAAACTCTCCCAAATGTTGTGAAATGAAAACTCCCTTAGTTTAATGATTTTATTCCTAGAAAACTTCTTCAACGTTTAAAGCCTTCGAATCTGAAAAAGTTTCATATCCCCTTAGCTGTTGTAAGATTCTACCAAAAGCAAAAAGTTCTTTGAGAGACTTTATCCATCGAAAACTCTTCAAGTAATTTAAAAATACTGTAAAATGTTATGATAGTGTTTAATTTCTCAAATATTTTCCAAATATTCTATCAAATTTTGTATATGTTAGTAAAAGAAAATCACATAATCTTTCTGCCAGACCTGTAATCTGGTCTTGTTTTTTGTCGCAAAATGTTAGACCACTTTTCATATGAAATACAGCCGAAATTTGTGATAAACTTTTCATGTATAAGCATTTTTGCAGCATGTGCTGGAAAATTAAAGTTTTAAATTTATTTGCTACATACACACATAAGTACACACCTGTGCATGTATTTTATAAAAATTGAAATTGTAAAAAAACTAATTTTATTTTTTTCTTCTCTTTTTCAGGTAAGTTTTATAAGACGCCTCCTCACATAAATATTAATCGACTCGTAAGTTATAAAATTAATAAAAACATGCTGCCTTTCTCCCCTCCAAAACTCTATAGAAACCATGTATTATGTTAATTTAAATTGATTTTCGAACAACACGTTTAACAAATTCATTGCATGACAAATGGTTAAAACTTTTATGTCTCTTTCACATTAAGCGCCCATTTAAAGAGGTATAAGTTACTTATTTGATGTGTTAAGAAAAGATTTTTTAGAAGAAAAAAGCGTCTCAAAAGCACTTCATACGATACAGATATAAATATTTTATTTGACAGCGAGCCACAACTTCAACTTTTCAACGGCAACAATCTTTAAAAATGAAATTTAATATGGCTTAAAATCTAACTACAGGCAGTAAGTCAGTCAGACAGCATGCAATCCATGGGATACATATGATTGATTCAAAATGCCAACGATCGTCTTTGTCGTTTCTAAGCGCCAAGCAAACTATCTTAAAACATTCAAGAGCTTGTTGTAGTTTCTTTCTTTCTTCGCTGCTTGTTTTAGGAATACTTTTATAATTTTTTTTTTCTTTTCTTGTTCTGCACACGCTCTATACTTCAAGCGAGTGTGCAATCGTATAGCAGCAGCGCTTATTCACTCACACGATCACTTTAAATTGTTGCATTTAAATGCAGACGATCGTCGCACAAATTCATCAGCTGTGGCGATTCCGTTGAGTACCAGTGGTGGTGGGTGTTGGGCGGTAAACGGTCTGTTACCAGCGATAACAACGTCAACACTCTTTGGCAACGAAGTTCATTATCAATGTCGATCGTTGTTGAGCCATAGAGAGAGAGTGAGAGAATGAAACGCTAAGCGAGTGAGAGATTTAGAAAATTTTCTGCTGGTTGGCTTTGCACAGTTGCGTTCTTTGTGCATTTTCTACGAGTAGTGTGTAGAAAATTTCATTTCTTTTTTAAAAAGTTTAAAGCCTAAGAAATATATGATAATAAATATAAATACATTTTTTTTTCGTTGGCTTTAATGCCGAGTATTTAAAATATTTTTAATGTTTCTTTCTTTTTTTTTTAACTTTAATGCAAAAATTAAAATCCATTTATTCTTCTATCCGCATTTGGTAATTGCCTACTTTTTGGCATTGTTGCTTGCCAATTGATTTAACGTGGGACATTTGCATAAGTGACGCATTTATTACGACATTTATTGGCCATTCGTAAAAACAAATATTTTTACTGGCTTCATATGCATTTGATTTTTATGTAAAACTTTATGCATGCACTTATCTATGTCAGGGTGGTGCGAAAATTGTTTTAGCCATTCTTACAAAGTTTGCAGAAAAATATTTTGCACCTCTCGCTAGATTTTATGACCCAAGCCCTGAATTGTTCAAATATTGCAACTAAATCATAGCAAAAGTTTCCCCAGAAAGATCTTAAGTATAAGAAAATAGGTGAATCATTTTTTTTTATTATTGAAAAGGCGGTGAGTTGCTTCTTTTCAACTTGGCGACTCCGAAATATTTATAGGATGAACCAAAATCGGAAACCTTATTATGTCACATAGCTTCTCATATAGAGTTCTATGCTTAAGCTATGAATGTGTTGTTCTATATATGTCGTTATATTGTCTTTAGTTAAAATCTACGCTTAGCACTTAAACTAGAAATTCGTGATTAACTGTATTATATATATTTAAAATATATTCCCTTAAAATATGTGTACAACATGGCGTATGTGTAACAATTATTACTATACTTTTTGTAAGAAATTAAGGATCACTCATACGCCACGTTATACATAAATTACTTAAAAAGTTATTTTTAAATGCCAATAATGAAAAATTTAAAACTAAAAACCCGTTTTAGAGATAAATCTTAAGTATCGGAAAATTAAAATAAATCTGAGGGATATGTTGTCTTAGCTAAAAATCTGATTAAACAGAACAGCAAAAAAAATTATACTATGTAATATTTGAATTCCAGCAAGTCATGATTTTAAGTCATTTAACGCCTGAGTGCTAAAAATGTAATTTTTACCAAAGTTTCGTAAATTTTCACGCCAAGCCAAATTAAGTGGGAGTTATAATATCTAATGAATTTTTGACGTTAAATCAATTTTCGCGGTCTAGCACATTTTCAAAAATATGCATTTCTGAGCGAATGATTTAATTGTGATTTTTTTCAATATTTTTTTTATAAAAGAAATGCTCAAGAGTAAATAAATTACCCAAAAAATGAAGAAAAATTTCCAAAGTCCTGACGTATGAATCTTATGCCAAAGATTTTTCTAGGCGAAATTTCTGATGCAGACGATTCTTTCCTTTGTCTTTTAAAAAAAAAACCATTTTGTAATTTTTTTTTATTAACATAAGTTGCCTTAAAAAAAAAAATGAAATAAAAGAGAAAACTAAAAAATTTTTCAATTAAATTATTTTCTTTCCAAATTATAAGACATATCCTGAATAAATTAAATTAAAACTGATGAAAAGGTTGAATTCAAATCACTTTTGAATCACAATAACTCACTAGTCAAAACAAATGCTTTATAAAAAAAAGAAAAAAAACTGAAAACCAAATTTATAAGCTAACCCAATGAAACAAAGGAGTTTTCTTTTATCTTTATTATACACGCACAGAATAAAATCGCAAAAACAAATAGTAAGCTAAATCGTGCCGCGCAAAAATATTATTTTGGGAACAGATAAATATTTTTAAAAATTTAAAGAAAAATTTTAACTCCTGCATCATATTAGAAATTGACAATAAATCGGGTTTATTTTAACGTATAAGTTATATACTAAATTTTAGAATATTTCAAATATTTTTCAATATTTTTCTGGAGCCACCCCAATATGTGTGCATATGTTGTTGTTCGTTAATGTTTGCATAAAATATTTTATGATTTTGTTAATGAATGGATAAATTTCTGAATTCAAATGCGCCGATCATGCTGCACGTTGATTTCCTTTGATCGCTATCATTCAGCTGTTAAGATGTTGTTGTAATTGCTAACGATCATCAGCATTATTTTTATGGCAACTTGAAATAAAAATGACAATTTAAATAAATACAAAGCTTTACATTACATTTTTTACAATTTACATTTATGTAACTGCATTAGAATGTAATAAAAACTTAATTGTTTTCGCTTTCAATAAAATTGGCAGCACCATCAAAGCAACATTTACTTTTATAGCATCTCATAAATTTACATTTAATTTTTTACTAAAATAAATTGAATATTAAAAAGTGTTTTTGCATTTTGCATGCAACATTTTTGCCATAAGGTTCTTGAGTAACATTTAGCTGTAAGCTAATAAGAAAATATTCACATTTAAAACGTGATTTTTTGCAAAAATTGGGAACATTCCAAATACGAGCTGAGTAATTTCTGATTATTTTACTTAAAAAGTTGTGTATTTTACCCCACAGCACAACGTGTTTTTAGTGTTTTTCGTTATCACAAAAAAATGTGTTTTTGTACGACTAACACACACACACACACACACACACATATTACGCAATAAATAAATGTTCTTTCTCTATATTATGCAAGACTTTTTTTAAATTTATTTTTATTGAAAGTTTGTGTTTGTAAGTGTTGAGTATCGTTCAATAATTTCTCATGCCTTGCCGTCGGTATTTTGACTTAATTTTTTCTCAAGAAATATTCTGAACACAAGTGGAACTAGATTTTGAATTAAACTGACGAATATATGAATAGCGAAAGGGAATATTCTCTCAAAAAATCTCATTACAGGCGCCAAGTTTCGATTGAAAAAGGGGTGTATAACGTTTTGTGCAAGAGTTTATTTTTAAGCGTGAGTATCAGCTGTCATACCACGAAAAATTACAGGTACCAAATGGACTAGATCAGATTGAAAGATGAATTCAAGACCAAACTTTAAAAGTATCACGCTACGTACGCTCTGTGAGAAATATGTTTCCTGTTTTCCGAAAAATGCCCAAGCAGAAGTAATGCCAAAAGTCCTTATTTATTAAAAAAAAAATCCATGGTTTGCTGATCAGATACGTTACGTTAGGTTAGCACAGGAGATGGCAATTGTCATCATAGCTTTGACAGCACTTAAACCCATTGTATACCCTGCTTATAACTTCGTTTTCAACCTATGCAAACCATTTCGTAGTTTTCATAAAGTGTCTTCAAGAGAGTTGAAGAAGTGGAATCCGAATACCTTATAACGACGATTTATCAGCGCTGGCATTCACACAGACTCTTGGATGACAGGATCTTTACAACTTCTATAAAGATTCCCAACGTCAGAAAGAACTAGTCTTGAGGCTTGCCTTTTAAATGGTGTGCTGTAATATCACCCACAAAGATGATCAGGGTTTGTTTGTCTAATGAGATCACTTTTCGCGTTCGATTAGCATCGTAATAAGGCCAGATTGTCCTCGTCGTACAACAGGTTGTCTTGTTAGACCATCTCATATAAGCCCAATTTATACATTTTGAATCCATTTGGGCCCCAATAAACACTAGTGGTTTCATAATGTTAGTTTCATAAATAATTTCAATTTTAGAGCCTTTCGTAGCAAGCTCATCTGCAGATTCGTTGAAAATGAAGTCACTATGTCCAGGAACCCAACACACGGTTAAGTTGCATTTTTCGCCTATTTTAGATATCGATTTCTTGCAATCTAGGGCCAAGCAGGATTCGATAACATTAGAGCCAAGGGTCTTAATGGCTGCTTGGCAATCGACGTATGTAACAAAACTGTCACTACGTTTAAAAATCTTAGAATTAATTAATTAAGCTAAAACTTCCGCTTGAAATACACTACAGTAACAGTAATACACTACAGTTACATTAGTGAATCTTTTACAGTTCTTTCCAAAGCGCGACCTGAACATAGGTTATATTGTTCGAAAATGACAAATTACCCTAAACGTTCGGCTCACGTTTTAGAAATAACCAACTCACACGTTGAAGCACAAATTTTACAATTTTATATGAAATGGAACTAAAAATAAAAATATATAAAAATTCAATATACATAAATTATTTTGAATAACTTTTTTAAAAAAAAGAACACATTCTTTCCACAAAAATTTCGGTTATTCATCTTCAAGTGACTTATATTTCGCACAATATTCTGAATAAATAAATATTTATGAGTAGGAAATGATATTATGTGTTATTAATGTGTGAACAAATGTTAAAATAAACATTTTTTTGTTCGCAAAATATATTGTTTGAAAATGAAATATGTTTTCTTACTGCCGTATTTTTAAAGAATAGGTGACAGCTAGCAACGTCGTATATTTATTTCATTAAAATTGTTAAGTCATCAAAAAAGCATATAAAAAAAATGATTTTCATATAAATATAAAATTTAAAGAAAACTAATGAAATACAAATGTTTTTAAGAATTCAATATTTAAGATATAAAAAACATTTGTTCGAAATGCTCTAACAAATTCGCTATGCATGAAAATTTGTACCACCCCCGCTAGTAGCTCCATCCCATTCTTCCGCTAACTTGCCTTCACATCTTTCATACACACTCGACAGCTGTTCCAAAGTGTTACAAATTTAATCTAATTTCATTATAAAAGTTTGTAAAAAAAAAATATAAAAACACTATCTAACAATAAATTTTTGTATTCGCCCACCTCCTGCAACCCCCATGCGCCAAACGCTCCGAAAAATTTGCTATTTTTATTCGCACGCACAAATTGTGTCAAGGACAAAATGTGCGAATTTTTTTTCCACTGTATTCTGTGCGTCGTTTCTGTGCGAAATAGTTTGCGCAAAAAATATCATTGAACTTAATTAACAACAACAATAGCAAAAAAAAATTCGCAACTTTACCCACTGAACTAATTTCGAAAGTGTATGCGTAGATTGCTTTCGCAGTTGGTTAGAAAGAGGGCACGCCAAGAGCAGCTAACGTACCCAGCAGAAAATTAAGGTAATCCCTTTAATGGTGACATAAGAACTCAAAGATTTTTCTAGAAGATGACGCATTAGAATATTCAGTGCCGTAGAGAATTAAAAACACGTTTTTCTACGGGTTCTAAACGTTTTTTTTAAATTGCAATTTTTTTTTCAAATCTGTATACATATTTAGATTCTTCTTCTAGTTTTGTGTAATAGTAGCTAGATTCATATTATTATTGCTACAAGTTCTAGACACATGCATGCATTCAAAGTGAAATCTTTTTCTATGGTTTTGTTTTTTTTTTTTTTTTTTGAATCATCAATATAAATGTACCTTTCAAAGAAGATACATATTTTTTATAGTTTCGAAATCATAATTTCCATCGGCCCAGGATCAGAACTATGCTTTAAGTCAATTTAAACATCTTCACTCCTTCAAGAAAAAAGAATTAAACTGGTGCGGTTTTGCGGCGCGTTTACAAAACTGCAGACTCAGATTTTGCTGTAAATTGCCATAAGCCTTGAGATTTATAGCATACCCGTCGCAGCTCAAAGTGACAATGGGACACCGTTTACCCAATTAGCCAGGGAACTAAACATTTACTTACATTTCATTTCTATTACTTCTAGAGCATAGGTGGGCAAAATATGAAAAATGAGCCAATTGTGGGTATTTACAACAAACGCCTCATTTTTCCTAGAAAATTAACCAAAACACAATCACTGCACCCTGCTACGCACATTTTTATTGTTGTGGCTTTTCTTTAAACGCGCTATTTTCACATTGAATTTACATTGGGATTTGCATTGTTGTAGCATCATTCAGAAAAACAAAAAAAGGGGAGAGTGAACAAGCCAACAACAATGCGCGCATTGAAGAGGGCTTCTCTCGTTTTGGTTGATCAGTATTCTATCATTTCTGCTCTCATGCTGTTCTTGTTGGATGCTTGGAATTTTGGGCTTTTGCTTTGTTGCTGATTTTTTCTTTTGCCATCGAGATCGAATTTGTGGTGGAGTTTTCTTCAGTTTTTGTAGTTGTTGCTTTTGTTGTAAGTAGCTCCTGCTTCCAAAATTTTGCCGACCTATGCTCAAGATCAGGACTCCATTCAAATTTGCACAACACTCATTGTGAAATTTGTGTGTTCGAATATTTTCTTTATAGAATCTGACTAAATATTTATTCCAAATATTATTTCTATTTGCTAAGGAAACCGAAAAAATATCGCTCTTATCTATCAATTTGATCAGTTATTTATTATTGTCATTGATAGCAAGCATATTTGTGAAAATTTCCTACCGGCCTTGTGAAACTTTGCTGAAGTGTAGAAAAAATGTGTATAGAGCGATCGTTGTTTGGACTCGCAAAAAAAAGAAACGAACGGTTTGGAACGCATTGCGTAATCGCTAAAAACTTTTAGAAAAAAAAGGTGAAACTGTGGGGCCAAAACGCACACACTCACACATATGTATGTACACTTAAACACACTCTGACTGCGTGTGAGTTGGACGAGTCAAGTCGTCAAATTTAGCAACAACAAAAATTTTTTTGTTCGTGTACAGTTAGCGCTCGGCAACTAAAAGTGACGCTGCCCTTGTTCTTCATGTTGCCATTGTTATTGTTGTTGTATCTGGCATTTGTATCTAACGAAATAGAGTTGTTGTATCTGTGAGATGCGTGTTTTCGGGGGAACGCGGAATTTGAATTTGCAAAAAAGTAGAAAGAAATAATAGAAAAAACTATAATACGATATGCGTTGTTGTAGTTTTTTTTTCGGATTTTATTGTGAATTCTCTTTTTTTTGCTGTATTCTTTTTATGTGCAGATTATCATGAAATTTATGAAGATGGCGAAACGCACAAAATTTTGCAAAAAAAGAGAAAATAAAAAAAGATATGAAAACAAAAAACGTTTGACTACGCAAAAATTAGGTCAAATGCCGTAGATAAGTTAAGGGAAGTTGAAGCGAGATAGAGAACATGCGACTTTGCTCCATTTAAGGAAGATGTGCAAATGGGATAGCACGTTTCACAACGTTCTGTGATAAATTGGTGATACTTTCGAAGAAAATAAAAAGAAAGAATTAATTTATATCTTTATAATGTGGACTACACAGCGGCTATCTGTTTTGGATAGATAGTAGAAAAGTTTAAGCCGCCATTTACTTCAAACGGCCTTACTTAGAATGCAATTATAGCGTGTTTTTTAAGTCAGTACTAACTTTGATTTTAAACAAAACTTAAATTTATTAAATAGTCAATTATTTGTATTCTATGGAGAGAATACATTCTAAAATTAGTTTTTAATTACAATTTCGGGCATATGCCCACCACGGCTGGATCTGATGGATGTCATCCGAGAGACAAAGTTTTCGATCACTTTTTATGCATTTGTGGCCGTATGTCCTAAATAATGCGAATAAGGTTGGCTTTCAATGCGTCATTTTCGTTGGGCTATCAGCGTAGAATAGCGACTTTATATGTCGCCAAAGAAAAAATTCAAGAGTTGTAAAATCACCAGATTTTGGAGGCCAATTTACAGATCCATTACACGAAATTCTGCGTTCATTGGTCATTTCCATAAATAAGTTGATTGTTACGTTTGTTGTATGGCGTAGCCCGATTTTGCTGGTACCACATCTGCTCCACATTCGGGGAAACGAGGAAGTCAATAATATGGCTTTATAGTTAATACCGTTGACTTTAACACGTTGATAAGAGGCTTTTTTTAAATTTGGTCCGCTGACTCCACCAGCCCTTAGACGTGTGGAAAGTTCGATGCAAACGATGGACAGTTGGCTTCAATTCTTGCATGAGTTAGATCTTGTAAGCCTTCAAACCTATATGTTTGCGCAAAATATTCTATAACGAGAACTATTGTGGTCGATGTTGAATTGGTAGTTTTGGACATTCTACAACACTCTCGGTGCCACTACAACTTGCAAAGAAAGTGTTGTGCGAAACACATTAACGAAGTTCAAAATTTTTGTGTCAAAAATAATTCCAACAGATTTTCACTGCACAACTTGCAAGTGTTTCGAACAAACGTTTTTGATGAACCTTAAAAATATGGTAGCGTAGTAAAATTATCAATTTTGAAATTTTCCAAAAAACGTTGTAGTGAAACCCTCAGGGTAGCAAGAAACGCGGCTGTTCATAAAACATATTGGAAGCACTTAATATGTGATACGAGAGAATGGAAGAATTGATGTCACTTGATCTCATAGATATTATTTAAATCGTTGCTCATGAAAAATTCAAATTTAAAAACTGCCGTAAATGAGCTCAAAAGAATTTTTGCATTAGCAACTATAATTATTCTAATTTATTGACATGTACTTTAAAACGATTGAGTAAAGAATTTCCTCATTAGATGCAAATAACTTTCAAAATCATCATCAGTAGCATCTGTAAAATTCCATAAGAACTGATAAATAATGCATGAAAATAAAATAAAATAAAATGAAATTACAAAATGATAAAATCTAAACATGAAATGCCAGCAATAAATTGAAAATAATTAAACATTTGATGACATTTTAAACGGCATAAAATGCCAAATAAACATAGCAGCACAACAAAAACGTTTGCGAAGTAAAAAAAAAATTTAAATTTATTAAAAGTATTCACAACCGATAAAACCGCTATATAGCAGCAGCAGCACAAGATACAAAAGTATCTGCTTGTCCAGTAATTCATTTTATTTCTTTTTTAATTCATTCAAAAGATTGAAAAGTTGTTTTTTGTTTTTATTACAAATGATTTTTTTACTAACAAGCAAATGCAGCATGTTATGGATGGGTGAGGGAGGATTGGTGGAGCTTTTAGTAAACAGTAGATATTAAAAAAATGAGAAAACCAAACATTTATCTAAGTATCTGCTAGATAGATCAGCGGCAAGTTTAACAGTCAAATGCGAATGCGATGTGAAACGCGAAAAAAACGACAAAAACATGAGAAATGCAAGTGTAAAAAATCAAGAAGCAAAAAGTTAAAAAATAATAAAAAGCAAAAATTATACAACTGAAAAAAAAACAATGACAATAAAGAAACAAAAGTGTAAAACAAATCAAAATCAAAGATACTCACTCAGGAAGAGAAAAAAAAAACATAAAACAGAAACGATTTGCAAAATGCGCGCACGACTTGACAACTTGTAGCTGTCAGATAATTTTTATTATTTTCATTGTTTATTGTTGTATTTATCTATAGCTGCAAGCTATATCAACCATGGAGCGAATTCGTGAAAGAATGATACGAATCCAAAACTTACCACATTTGATTAAAAATAAAAGCAAAAAGGAAATCAGGGCATCTCTGAAAATATAAGGACTTTGCTAAGTAGCTTAACCGGTGTTTTTAGAAAGCCGACCCAAGCTCTTTGAAATGATGCAGTGTTGTGATATGCCGACAATTTCTGCACTTGACGTTAAGTTCAAGAATAAATGGTTCCGAACTCCAAGACGACGGCAATTCTATATAGAAAAACTTCGTGAGTTGATGCGACATTTTTCAAAAATTGTAACTCTGGCTTAACTTATTGCTTTGCCTTGGAAGTTTTTGAAAACAAAAAATTTTAAAAATATTGCTATATAAATTTTTTCTCAGGACAAAAAATACAAAACGAACACACTTTCTAACGTACTTAAAACAACTGCTTTATTTACTGTAGAAAATAATTAACAACTGTTCACACAACTAAGTTCTTATGATGCTAACGCGTTTGGTCTAGAACTTAAATTGAAATTCGTTGCTGTTGAATGCTGCCTTTTTAAATCAGTTCACACATCTTCAGGTTTTGGGTTTCTGTCTTAAAGTTTCTATCTCTTGTGGAATTATTGCCACCTTTTTTACATTGTGTTGTATGAGTGATACCAAGGGCAGTTCATAATGAAAGTAAGTTCATAATGAAAGTACTATCTTAAAATCTCTTTCCATCTTCTCTATTTAAATTCAGAAAAGAAAAGGACCGTTGAAAGAGAGTTTGTTCCGTGAACTTCAAAGCCAAATACAAACGGTAAATATGAGAAAAAAACAAAAAAAAAAACAGCAATAAAAACACAAAATTCAAAAAGGAGCATAAACAACGAAAAATCAAACAAAATATTTTGTGTTATGTTTTGCAAAAATTTAATCCAAAAGAAAGGATGTTTAACTTAAAAAAAATAAAAATTATAAGTATGCAATATCCTTGTTTAGCATAAAATTGTTGTTTTCAAATAGAAATTATTAAAATTGGCTCAGAATATTTTGCTCCAAAGCGTTACAAACAATTTCCATGACAGCAATTTTATATAAACAGTTTAGATATGCTGAACAATTTCTTTTGAATGCTACGCATAGCCTCGAAAGTAAACAAAGGAGACCATATATTGAGTACATAAGCTAAATTCTGACATCATGGGTCGAAACGGATTCAGCGCTAAAAATGTACTGCAAAATTACCCTCTATTTTTACAAACCTCTTTAATAAAATGTATTTTTTCCATAGAATATACATGTAACAATAACAGGCTTTGGCGTCACTTTTTAAAACTGAGCTGCAGAGCTGCGTTTACATGATGTCATAAACTTAAATTTTCCGCAACAGCCCCTTAAAAAAATTTTAGCAAAAATATTTGAAACACCCTAATTAATGTATATACTTTAAATTAGCAAGTGCATTTGTGAAACAACATAAGAAACACTCTCATATAGCGTTAGGTTTTTTAGTCCTTAACTTCTTATGAACTCGACCTTTCTTAAAAAACCACCGTAGATTATGCCGACGGCGTTCAATATTATGACGTTGTTAGGCCGGAAATGAGCACTGTAAGGATTTGTTTTTCGAAATTTTTTGATACGTATGGAGTTTTTCTTTGCTATAAGACCGGAAATCCTCTCGCTAAAGCTATTGTATATTACATAGTAGCATCGCAAATATATTTTTGGCCAGTTTTACCGCTGTTTCTCCCACTGTGTGCATCAACGGTCAACGCGACTGCATTGTTAACATATGTATTGTTTATTTTTATTATAACTTTTAACAGTTTTTTGTCTGATTTCATTGTTGTTATTTTTCTATAACCAACTTTTTTATTTGTTTATTTTTTGCAAAATAATTTTTTCGTTGTTTTTTTTTGTTGTTTTTTGTTAACTAAACTTGACACTGACATTGAATCTCAATTCGTTTCATTTGATGACGGAACTGTCTGTCGTTGATTTGCACTCGCTGCGCATGCGCAAAAGCTGGGCAAAAATCAGTACCTTAAAAAAAAACAAAACTTAATGCTGCTGTTTTTTGCATTTTTTGTTTTCATATTGTTGTTAGAGAAGAAAAAAGCCTGCGAAAAGACTTATTTGTCTTTTTGTTTCTGATGTACATATGCATGTGTATGTATGCATGTGTGCATGTGCGAGTATGTCTGTATTTTTGCAATTTTTTTCTATATCTCAAGGTTATTTTTACCTCAACTTAGCAACTAATTTTATTTTTAATTTCATTCGCTCGTAAACGCTTCAGCGCATTGTCGCTTCAGCACGTTGCGTCGTCTATTTAACGCTTTGCGGCCAATCTAAGTTGAAGCTGCCCCGGTCTGTCCCGACTCGGCTTGGCTCGGCTGACTGACTGCCTGGTTGGCTAGCAGCTCATTAGCAACGGCAGCAGCAGTTGATTTCTTTTGTTGCTACTGCTGCTGCTGTTGTTGTTGTTGATTTTTTTCCCTAACTGATTTTCTATTCTTTTGCTCAGTTTGGGCTTTGTGGACCGGTCCAGTGCAGTGCGGTGCGTGGTGTTTAATTGCGGCTTCTAAGCGGTGACAGCGGCAGCTGCTGACATTTGGTTGCGCATTTTTAATTGAATTAGAGACCGAGCAGGAAATTGGTTTTTGCATTTTTAGGTTTATTTTTTGCATTAACAAGCAATCGCTTTTGTAGTTTGCTATGGCGTTTTAATTTCCAGTCAGCAATTGCATAAATTCACATGCTTTGATTTTGAATCAAATTTTAAAATATTAAGCTGAATAAAATGCTCATTGAATGAATGAATTTAAAATCTCAATTGAAGATGTCAATGGTTTGCACTTATATGAGCGGTGTAGGATTTTCTTTTGGGCAGTACCCCAAGGGTTGTATTTTCAAAACTATGGGCTACCACTCCCCGAAAGTTGTAATGTACACCCATACTGAAATTACCTTATACTTAGCCTAACCATGGGTAATGAGTTTCTACTTACTGTCTGGTACCGCGGGTTATCAGGAGCCCCTCAGTCTTCAGTCACCGCCTAACAGTTGCGGTATGCGCTTTGTGGATGTGTTATTTGCGGTAGAACCCCCTGTGGATGTATTGCGGTGGCTGTGGTTGGTGTCGCGGGTTTGAGTATAAGCTCGGTGTGATCATACCTTAACTCAATCTGGTGCCGTGTCCTATTGTACGGAAGATTTACTTAGGAATTCTCTTTATAAAAAATTAATTTTACTTCTGAAAAAGGGGGGCATTTTCTCATTGTCTAAAGCTACCAATCTGTAAATCTGTCTCCGAATCTGCTACTTTAACTTCAAGTTATGTGTTCTGAATGTTCTGTTCAAGCCTTCAGAAAGTAATCATTAATCTGGACATCAAATCTTTAAAAACTTAAGGTAAACATCATAGCAAAGCTCTCCGTAAAGAATATTAACGATTTTCTGAGAGCTATAAATCCTGTAATAAAAATAAAAAACAAAAGGTTGTCTGCAGATTGCTATTAGTAGCCTTTTTCAAGAAATACTCGAACGAACAGAGGTCTGACTCACTCGCTAAAAGCCATGTGATAATCAACTTGGTTGATTTTGTCGGTTCTTTGACCAACAAAAATAGAGCGTTCGATAATGACATCATCGTGACATCAGTTTGAGAAAAGTAAACAAGAAAATCGTTAGAGAAATGTTACAGAATCAGATTATTTCTTTAGAAAATATAACAGGAAAGCTGCCAACAGTTTTCACATACGTGCCGGACATAAATATAACTATATTTTTTATGACTTTTTTCAGAAATTAGTTGAGACCATATGTACATATACCATTTATATAAAATTACTTTTAAAGAAATAGTTTGTAACGCTTTGGTGTAAAATATACTGAATCGATGTTAGTAATTTTTTTTTTAAACAATAAATTTGCAATAAAGATGGATATTGCATACATATTTTTATTGATTTTTATAGTTAAATTTGCGTTTTTTAAAAACTAAGCTTATACATAACCTCACACAAAAATTGTCTTCGTACTTTTTCGTTGCTTTCAACAAATTTAGTTCACGATTATTATATACCAATTTGCTGGATTTTCTCCAATCTTCTCATACTTGAAATTTATTATCTCCAGTTAAACTGAGCGGGTCACTATCGATTTTTTATTATTTTACGCTTTACGTTAGCTTTAGAAATGCATTAAAGAAAGTTTATTTTCAACACATGAAAAATATTAACAATTTAACTGTATAAACTGCTTTTGCATGCTTATTCTCCAACTAGAATTAATTAAAAAAATATCGTTCTGTTCCTTATGCTATGATCTACGAAAATAATTTTTCGAAAAGTAGAGTCCCTATCAAATCGGAAGTTATTAAATATTTTCGAACGCAAGTCACGCAGCACCCTCCCAGTTTTACATTTAATTTTAGAACTTTGATGTCTCCAAGAGAGCCTATTTTATGCTGTCTTGCCCTATTCTGTAACAATGGCCGTCATTGCATTAAGTCTCTAAACTTATAGGTCATTTTAGTTGTTAACATTGCCTTCACTGTATAAATATTTAGCCTATTGGAACTATGCAACGAACGCAACTATGCCGACCATACAATAAAAAAAAAACAACCCAAACAAAATGTTTTCCATTTCTATAGAAAGCGGAACTTTAAGGTACAAAACAACGCACCAACTAGCCTAGAAACTGCTGAGTATTTCAGTAAAACAAACAAAAACAAAGACTTGAAATAAAAAAAAAAAAGATTTGGAAGTAGGAAGTAACATTTCTTTAGGTAGAGACAAAAAAAGAGTACTGACATTAATACATATTTATGTACATACCCATGTACATATATGAACACTCACGTGACTGACTGCCTAAGTAAGTAAGGGGATGCAAGAGTAACAACGCAAAAGAATGGTAAGGGTTGCTCTAAGACTGCGTGTCATTTTACTGTTGATGTTTTTGTACCTAAGTACCCTAAAGCGCGTTAGAGTGAGAGCGTGGAAATCGAAAAAGAGAAAGAATGCGCATTAATAAATATATAAGCTGTTTGTGCTATTATTGTTGTGTTTTCCTTTGCATGAGACCTTTTTCAAAAAAAAAAAAAAAAACTCGAATTTCCTCCCTCTTTCCTGATAAAAACATTTGCAGTAGCGCCATACTCTACCCGACAGTTAAGGGAAATTTTATAAATGAAATTCCTTTTTTTTGTTTCTTACTTTCTGCCTCAATACCTTTTGTCGGCCATCGTTTTGTATTTGTGGGGATTTATATAAAGTAGTAGTAAAATATGTGTAGTATAAACAACCCCTGCCTGATAAAAATCCCGAGCTCACAGTGCAGCCATATTTGTTTTAGGCCCCCTCATTGTGTGTTGGTTTTTACGTAGGGTTTTTCGCGATTTGTTCTTCTTTCTCCTTTAGTTGTTTGTTATTTAGTTTGCTTCACTGGGAAATGGCGAAACTATCGCTAATATTTTCGTTGCAAGGGCGTTTTAATAGATTTTTGCTGATTGCATTTAGCGTTGCATTTATTTTGCATTTCGTCGGCCATGTTGATTTTGTCTGCCATTATTTTGTATCCTATGCTGTCGAACGCCATTTTTAACTTTGAAGCGGAGTAGTGGGAGAGGTGTACGACAGTGCTGAGACCCATAAAGCCTTACGTTTTTCTACTGCATGTGCCATAGTGTAATGGATTTATTTACACTTTATTTATCAAAAATCTAAAAAAATGTATTTCAAAATACATTTAATAACAAGGATTCCAGTTTTAAACTTCAAAAATTAATTAAATTCATTACGCCCTTTCTAGATGGGCTGTTTTAGGAAAATATTTTCTTTTTCTCTGCTAAATTTAAAACATGGCATATCTTACCAAAAGTAAAACTATGGCTGGGATTGTAGAAATCTATGTTTTGACCGTGGAGTGCAACTCATAATGAACAATCCATTCCTAGTTCAGCAACTCACAAATTATAACTTTTCCTTCTCGCAGAGCTTCAGCTTGCTGTGGCCATGATATTTTGCCAGTGGCGTGTCTTGAACTTTTTTCACCTGGGATGCAGTAAAATCTTTGTCTTCCCTAAGTTTTTGATAGCGAATGCAGATAAGCCTTTTCTCCCAAAGCGACAGACTCGTTCTGCGAGTAACGCCACTGACTTCGTCACGGTACTGATGAAATATGAAAATTTAACCAATAAATATCTCTTACAGAACTCATTTACTAGAATTATGATTGTGATGATTATTATCATGTGTTATGTAGCTTCGATAAGATTCAGTATAGATAAAGTTTATGAATGTTACTTTACTTTCATGCGATAAACTTAGTGGGTAGGGTAAGGTTAGTTAAAACTTTATTGAAACTCCCTCGGCCGCCTTAACCTCAGTTTATATTCTTGTTGATGATCGTTAATAAAGATAATAAATTTATGGTAACAAGTTCATTTTTCACATAAGCGACTTTAACGAAAATGATTGCAATTTAAAGGAAGACTAAAAAATGTTACTTTGAGACAACAACAACAACATGGGCAAAAGCAAAAGCACACGATCGCAGCATAAATAATTCAGCTGTGATTATGGCAACGAATAAATTTCGTTCTAATTCGGGCGAAACACGAACGTTGCATTGAACCTTAAAAAAAATTTTTGTCGTCGATCGTTATTTTTCGTTGGTTCGTCTTTCGTTCAGCACGACATTTGAGCGCGAGTTGGAAAATAGTGATGTCACAATGTTTGCAAAAAAAAGTATCGAAACTTTAAAATATCAAAGTGTGATTTTTTTCAGCTTAGATGTTTTAAAAGCTTTGTTTTTTTGTTTCAAGAGAAGAAATTGATACGCCTTGAACTTTTGGATATTATGTGCTCTTGAACCTTAAAATTGAACTGCATACATACTAAGGAAAATAAATAACTTTTCGAGGGTTAACAGCGTTCTTAAATTTATTTCAGAAACCTTGCCTCAAATTTGAGATCCTGTTATTTCCATTTTTGAGTGTTCCCTAAGGATTGTTAAAATAATAAAACCCAAGGAATTAGGATACTTAATATATTTTTGCATATTTTTGAAGCTTTTCCGATAAAATGTCTTTGCCAAACGTCCCAGAACTGAAAAAAATCCTTGCTCAAACGACGGGAGATAGTGTTTTTTTTCAGCTGTCAATCTTTTCATTTAAGGTTTATATTTAATTTAATTTATTCCAAAAAATAAGAGACAATAAAAATTAAAATGTGATGTCTGAAATTCTTAATATTAGAATATTTCACATCAGAAGTATCAATACATTTTCAACAAATTTAGCTCAAGAAAATGACGACACCGATGACGATGTTAGTGCAGATAAAAAATAACGACGACCGATGAACGCGTTGTGATGCGTTACATTCATTCGTGTCGCACGGTGCAATCGCTGAGTGGCGCTGGCAATGCAACCTTTGCTATGTAGAAAAATCCATAAATGCACGTCATGTGACCCAGAGGCTGCGTTGGAATGCATGAACTGCAGCAATAGCTAAAAGGAAAAATTGAACGAAAAAGAAGTGAAAAAACAACCCATCATAGAATCAAAAATTACAAAATAATGTTTTAGTTGCACTGCGCATACGCAGCTGTATATTTTCGTGCGGTTTGTATGTGTGCGTGAATTTTCTAAAATTTCTCATAGGCATGCACAACCAATGCGTGTAGTATCAACGTTGCAATAAACATAAACGCAGAGTATCGCCCGAGACGACCTTAAAATAAACGTCAACAAATACAAAGTTCAATAGAGGCAGTGTTTACCAAACATTTTAAAAATGTGCAGCTGAAATCTATGAGAAATGATTAAATTCAAGAATTTCCTATTTTGCAAAATTTGTTTTGTGATTGGTTTTAGCTGTAGGTCTTTAAATGTGATTTAGCATATGATATTAACCCAAATAAAATTTTCCCTTCTTTGGGAAATTTTATTTAGTTTATTTCTCTTACGAGTCTTATATTCTTATTAGGTCTTATGACTAAAAATTTGAGTTTTTCAACAAAATTAATAATTTTCCCTTAAAGGGAAATTTTTATTTAATACAAAGTAACGTTAGCCTCTCAAAATCTTAATACATATAATTATATGAAATCTAAAATTGTCTAAAGAAAGTCTTATAAATGGAAAGCTTGTGCACACTGAACCTTTTCAACTATCGATACCATCAAAAATTCCGCACGTTGACCCCAAAAAAAAATCTTCAACACGTGTTTACGGCGTCAAGTTCGTCAGGATATTTGAAGAATAGCTGAACTAAAAAATTTCGCAGTTTGGGAAATTTTTGCTGTTCCTTGTCAAAGTTTATTCTATATACTTTAAAATTTTAGCTATGACAAAAATGGACCCAAGAATATATTAAAAATTTTCCCTATTCGGAAAATTATTTGTACGTCACTGGAATTTCAATTCATTTAGGTTCTTTTAACTAAATAATCGGCTTTTTGTTAAACGAGTAATTTCCCATTAAAAAGTAAATTTTTATTTTTCACGGATTTATGGCTGTCTCTAAAAATCTGCATCATAACTTGATAGCAAAAATTAAAATCCTTCGGAAATTGATAATCTCAAAAGTTTGTGTACCACCTGCGCTCTGCAAATGTCAGTAGACAATTTCAAAAAAATAAAACGTCTAGCGTTTTGTTCATCCGATATGAGTTTTTATTTTTGCTGTTCGCACTTGACCGTTGGCGCACCACAGTTGGTAGCTTGTGGACAGCAACAAGTGTTGTTAGCAAAAAAAAAAAAAACAAAAAAAAAAAACCACAAAAATCCTAAGATGTTACTTTTTTTCATATTTTAGCGTTTTTTTTCTAATTTTTTTTTCGTAATAAAAAACCACACCACGCACGCTTTTGCAACAAAAAGTAAAAAACGCAATAATCACGATTTTTTTGTATGCGAATATGTTGCAACAGTTGGATGTCATCAACGCAGCAGCAATCAGCCAGCGACAACAACAGTTGCCACATCTTTCTAAAACAAGCAACAACAAAAATTTGAAGGCAGCCTGCGCAATTGCAACAATTTTTATTTTAAGCGCGCCAGCGCACAGATGATGTTGTCATTGAAATCGGCAACAAATATCACGATTTTGTCAACAACATTGGTTGTTGTTGTTCTTCTTGTTGAGTTCTTGTATCATATGTTGGTATATGAAAAAAATAAAAAATCATTTCGATATCCTAAGCAAGGAGCTGTGAATTTAGAGCGAATTTAAATTTGTAAAAATTGTATTTTCATATATTAAAATGGAACTCAGAACATACTTCACAGATCTCTTCAGTACTATGGAGACTTGCCACTGAAGCTATAATTTTTTTCAAAGTTACTTCAACTCAAGGCACAAAATTTCCTAAAAGTTTAAACGGAAGTTTCTCATACGTCCTGTTGAATATATCTCTTTGTTACTAAAGTTAATTAGTTGTTTCGATTTATAACACTCATACCTACGTTCATGGTTATATGAAATGTATAAATAATTCGAGTGCGAAAAGTTTTTAAAAATTTAATTGAGACTTTTACATTTTTCTTAGATTAATTTCAATATCTGCTTTGAACTTAGCATTGCTGCAATAAATTCGTAGTTTGTTCTCTAAAATCTCTGAAAATGCTGAATCGATTTTAAAAAATTATTATCAATGCGTTGCTTTTTTGTTGGTGCTAAATAAACTGTGTATTGGCTGAATTTTTTTTTTATAAAAAATACAAAATACCAAACAAAAGAATGTAGGGCAAATTGTTTGTTCACCTACAAAACTCTTAGCATTTATTGAACTTTTTTCATAAAAATTTTAACCAATGCGTAAAAGAGTGATTTATTAGAATTTTTTTAAAAATTTTGCTTTGTGTAGAATTTGCTTGAATTTTTAAGTTACTTCAACAGTACCACATAAATGATTAAACAAAACTTGAAAGTGGAAAGTGAAATATCTGTTCGTTTGTTCTCTGCACCTTTAAGAAAAATTGAGCAAATTTTGTCAATATTTTCTGCAAAATTTTTTTTCATACTCCAACTTTGACTTTCAATTTCATAAAATTTTAACATTATAAAATTGAACAAAATCCTTAAATTTTAATCAAAAGTAATACCTACGCCTCGTGGACTACAGTCACCAAAATTTTGTAAAATTTTTGCTCAGCTCATGCTGAATATCGTAAAATCATAAAATTTGATAGTTTCATTTAGTTAAATTTATATCATATTTTTTATTCATATAAGATTGCTTGTATGGAAATGACTTGTAACGCTTTGGCGCAAAAATACTGAACCAAATTTAATGATTTTTTTTTTTCAAAACAACATATTTGTGCTAAAGAAGGTTATTGCTTACTCTGTTTTTATTTTTCCAAGTAAAATATATATTTTTTGAATTAAGTTTTTGCAAACCACCACACAAGAATTGTCTTTTAAATTTTTCGTTGCTTATGCTGGTTCTTGAGTTCTGTGCTGTTTTATTGTTGCATTTGTCTTCGAAGTTCAGAGGACAAACTCTCTTTCAATTGTAGGTTTTTGTTCCTTTTTTGTTACCTTTGAAGAGAGATGTTCAGCGAGTAACATAATTTTAAAACACAGCGAAACGTGCGCGTTCGAAGTATAACATATTATTCATACGACCTATGAGCCTGAAAATTTATATTTTTTATTTCTATTTTCTAAACTTTTCTTAGATTTCTATTAAATAGCTATCTAATTTTCAACTTCGTTGTAATATTTGTTTTATATAAAAAAAAATACGGCAACACTCTTCGAGCTTAGCGCGTTTTGAATTTCTATCGCACACTTAAATTTCTACTCATCTGTTGTGGCCAATTGGCCGCAAGAAAATAATAACAAATCTAACCAAATTATAAAAAAACGTTAAGATTCTTCAAGTCTTGAGCCAACAAAACTCAAAAACGCAACATGAACGAACGCCTTCGCAAGAAAATCACGGCAACAACAACAAATGCGGCATGAAAATCACGGCAACAATAACAACAACAACAAATGCGGCAGCATTAAAATAAGAAAAATCATAGCAGAGGACGTGACTTGAGGAAACGTTATGAAAATTCACTCGCTCGCATTGCTGACTGTTTGCCTATCCGTCTGTCTATCTGTTTGTCTGCACAGCAAGTGCAGCAGATTCCATAGGGCAGCAAGTGAAGAAAAAAAAAAAAACTAACCACCTCCTCACGTTTTCGGGGCAATTGAAGCGATGCACATGCGCACATGCTGCGCCTGCGCACCTACACTTGCGATGCACGCATTTTTAGCGTGAAATGCAATTTTGCGCTTAAGGAATTTTTTGCTCTTCGTATTACTAGCAAATTTAAACTGCGCGCAGCCGCCGCAAACGCAAGTATCGACCTCACGAGAATGGCAAAGCAACGCAATATGTACTTGCAATGGAGCCTCTTCTAGAGCACAAGCGTAAATAGATACGTAACGCATAACGCTCACGCGAATCACGCACCTTTTTTCTATATCTTTTTTTTGTGCAAAAGCTTGAGAGTAATTTTATTTCTTTGTTGTTGCATTGCATTGCATTGAACCACAGAAAATTATAGAAATCGGCAAATTGTTGGTAGTTTTGTGCGCAGTTCGTTCCTTCAGATTGGTCGGTTAAAAAGTTCAACAGCTACGTACACCATCAAGCAGCTGGACTACTGATGCTTTCAACAGCAAACTGGGCTCTAATTTCAGTGTTGAACTCTATCTAAATTGCAATGAGGTCAGCATTCTTTTCGCAAATTGCTTTGAAATTCTTTTCGTGAGTTCGCAAATACTGGGAAATTTTTTCTTCTAATATACAATTGATAAATAATGTTGTAAAAAATGACGTACGTATATATGTGGAAAACTTAAAAACTCCAAAAATGCAAAATATGCCGTCTTGTTGTTAGACCATGAGATTTGTTGAAGTTTTTGACTGTTGGCGCACAACAAACTTTGCTGCATCACCGAAACTTCACTGGCTCTTTCTAAGATCTAAGTGCTGTCAAACAGTCAATCGGAACTTTTGGTGGTCTTAAACTTCAAATAGCAGATAACTCAACAACAACATCATTCGCCTTCACCGCTGCTTTCAATCAGCACATAATTACAACAGCAACAATAACTGACAACATGTCAATAATGTCAAATATGCGCAACACGCATGCGCAACACATTTTTTTTTTGCTGCTTTCTTTCGCGTTATCCCCACACACACAGGTGGCTGCTCTGCGTCAAGTGTTTGGGTTACCGTTGCTGTTGCTGATAAAAATGTGACAAAACACAAGTTGCCAATAAAACAACTCAACGCACATGCGCCATTTGCTGCTTACACTTCTTGTCGTTAAGCCTACGGCAGCGATTCTCATGGTAGCAACAGTTGGTGAGAACCGCCGCAACGGCACACGTAGTCATTAACGTGATTGTCGCGCACAACATTGCTGGATTGATGCTGCAACCAACAAACGGGTGGTGTACGCTGTTACTGCTGCTTTAACGACGATTGCAGCTTTTGCGTTGTGTTTTAAGCAAAAGTGACACTTTGACAGCGGCGCGTGATAAACTGCAGTCCTTTGTTGTTTTTGCGCTGTAGTCTTGCCGCATAATGTTTTATTTAGTTTTCTTTTTTGTGGAATTACTTTTTTATTTATGCTTTAATTAAAGAAAAATTTAGTTTTTTTTTAAAGGCAGCGGAGGTGTTGCCGTTGTATTTGCAGTTGGTGACATTTGTTGCGGATGATGCTTTTGCGCATTTTTTTTGCTCCTTTCATTATTTTTGAGCAAAAGCTTAGTCGACTAAGCAAACCAACGTATGTATATAAGGGAAAATATATATCTGCGGGCTTATCTCATAAGAGTATGAGTTGATCTGCAGTTAGGCTTAAGCTGTTTAGCTTTACCAAATATATATTTTGCCTTACAGATATAACACTTATGGGATTGTACGGAAAAGTGCTAACAAACTTCCATTAACATTTTCACTTCACCCTTGTAGCGAAAAAAAGGTTTAGGGTTTCTTTTAAATGTCTTTTAAAGACAAGTACAAAGACTACATATTATATTTACAAAACCTTAATGGGGCAGGAACTATTTAGCGTTTGAATTATAAATACATGTTCCACTTTGTGTTATCTTTGAAAAAATTCGGTAAAGTATCTTTCCTTACAAAGACAAAGAAAAATCCGTAAAAAATGCTTAGAGACCTTAAAGATGTATTAGCGACTTAGTATGCAAATTAAAGGCTTTTATTGTATAAAATTTTGTTTGGTTATCAAAAATTACGATTTTCCACACAGGTCTCGAATCCATGTTTCAACAAGCCATAGTTCTTTACGCTACCTAGGTACTAAGCCATCTATGAGCGAATATATCATTTCTCACATTTGTCTTGTTAAAGTGCCTGAAAAAGACAAAAACTGAATAATAATGTGCCATCGTATAAAGGCACTTACGAGACATGTGGTGGCATATCTCGTGTGTCTCTTTTTACTGTAAGAAATAAAATACTTATATGAACATGATATGTCATGTCTTTATAACCACTTTATTATGTACAGTTTAAGGACACAGACCAGACATGTCAACAAATGACTTGTGTGTGTCTATATAAATTGTATAATAAAGTGCTTATTACGACACTAGGTGACATGCCACTTGTGTAATAATGTTTATAAACGAAACATGTAACCTTATGTTTTTATACTCAGCCTACAATGAGATTTCCAAATGCATATTAAAGACAGTATTCAAGATCCTCTTCATTATATTCATATATCTTGATCTAGCAATATATTATGAAACCGAAAATTCACTACAGTGACAAAATATCTTTTTAATTTCGATACCAAGCAATTTTAAAACTACTAGGTATTTATACTTAGCTCATGGCTCGAACTCGTACTTTACTAACAACTTCACAATAAAAATCAGAAATAAAATTAATTTTTTGTAAAAATAATGAGCTTAAATCTAAACAGTTATATAAAATATTTAAAAATTTCATTAAAAAAAACACAGCACACAGGAACATATCATGTCTACAATTTAAAACACAATTCTGAGCTTCGCTTGCAACAATTGTCTGACTGTAAGTTATTCAGTAATGCTAATGCAATGAATAAATCATAAATTCATATTAAAATTAATGCAGCAAAAACAGGAACAATGCATGAAACCATACCCTAAGCAAAAAACAAATCAAGGAAAAAAAGGAAAAGGAAGTGCACAGACGCCTCAAATAAACAACGTTTTTCTGTTGCTACCACCATACCATGAACGAGTTGTTTCCTACACAAAAAAAGTGAAAGCTTATAAGCCAATCATTCAAAACGTCATCAATATGATTAAGTAATCAAAAGACTTGACCACACACAACACAACAAGCAGATAAACAGGCAGAATCCAATAGTCTCCGACTCTATAGCAGAAAAGATTCCAATACAAAAACAACATGGGTATTAGTGAAACAAAGAGAAGGAAGTCTCTGAAAGAAAGAAAAAAAAACAACCAGAATCCGAAATAAGACAATGCAAACACCAAAAAAACAGAAGAAAAAAATATAGCAAATGGATTGTGTTGGATCACAGCTCAATTGGGCAGCATCATTGGGAGGAGCTGCCAAATGTAAGCGCAAGCAACAAAGACAAAAGACCACCAGGAATTTAAGCCTCAAACAGTTGGCACTTTAGGCCACAAAAACAACAGCAACAGCACCAACAACAACAATTTGGTTTAAACACTACAGAAAAAAAAGTTAAAGTTCATTCGAGAACTTAGCACGAGCAACCACTGAAGAATGCAATAAATGCAGTAGTAAAGAAATAAAAAATGGGATGGGATACGAGCAGTAAAAGTCATAAAAAAAAGAAAAATAAAAAATCGGCACACACACAAAAAAAGCTGTGAGATAAGGAGATGTGTAGAAAAAATGCAGATAAAACTGAATTTGAAAAAAAATATAACAAAGTGAAAACAAGGCAAAACAAACGTCGATAAGAATGTTGATAACTTTTTAACATGTTAATTTACCACAGGATAAAGAAGGAGATGAAAACCAAAAACGCAAACGTCATAAAGGCGTAAATTACGTAAGTTGGTCAAAATGTTGCAAAATTTTTAAAGTTTTTGGTATAGGTTTTTTTTTCGAACTTGTTATCTCAAAGGATTTATTCTCTTCTTAAGGAATATCAACTTTTGGATGCTTATCATAACTCAAGCAGTTGGTGCCTAATAAGAAACGTTTTAATAAAAATACTGCATTTTCATTTCATTTAAGTTTATGGACAAAATATTCTCAGTGACGAACTATACAAAATATAAAACAGCCATACTTTTAAACAAATCTTTCTCATGGAAATCATCCACAGGAAAATTTAGAAAAGAACGAACGGAACAGCAGGTGTCTTTTGTTGGTCGCATTAAGTTTTTTGATGGAATGAGGTTCATTAAACTAAACTTCAAGTCATTTCAATCACAGATACTTCAAAAAGGCACTAGATATCATACTTTCTTGTTAGCAAAGTGAAGGTTTTCCTGTAATCGAAGACATAAATAGCTTTTTAGGATTTCTGAAAGTTTTTAGCAAATGTACATTTGCCGTTTCGTTCGCCTAGTTCTAAATTAACAAACAAATCATAAAATTTAATTAAAGCTAAATTTAATTAGACACATTACCATTGAAATTAGAAAGCTTGTAAAACACAAAAGTCTCGCAGGAATATTAAATGCAAGGCATACGTGACAGGATGTGAAAGTAATAAGATGGGATAGTTGTATGTCCACTTTGAAGAGCATTTAATTTTAATAACTAACAGCAAGCATAATATGTACTATAGGTAAAATATTGCAGAAATGTCGAACCTTTTTCTGAATTCGTTCCAATTGCAACCAATAAGCTTCCATATAAATACAGCTTAAGTCAACTTAAGACATAAGAAGTTGATGCCTATCTTCTATTGCATTCTGGTGAAATTTCCTTTCCGGTCTTGAGCAATATTAAGGCCCTAATAAGTGCTTTCATCATGTTAAAACCAAAAAGAAACTTTACCCAGAACTAATGAAAAATTTGATACGTGGGAGTGCTTCTGTAAAAATATAAAATGTGCGTCATTTGAAATGTATTTTTTACTACATTTTTCGAGTATGGTTTTATTTTTAAAATTATTTTTCTGAAATTAACGTGATAAATTTATAAACAAGGACTACCCAGGACAAAATTGTGGCTTTCTTTTTAAGATCGTCGTGTTGGTCAAAACAAGGGATCTATTTTTTCTGTATTAAGTGACGCCTGAAATAACACTTAGTGATAGCACTTGTATGGCAATCAAAAAACGGTGCAGCAAATAGAGTTTAGGAACAAATAAGTTATTATTTCCAACAATAAAAACTGTCCATCTGTTGCACGAAAAAATGGTACAGGCAGAAAACACGAATTTTTAGACCCAAAGTTAGTGACGAAGGTGGAAGAACTTTTCAAGCATAATTGAAACACTTCTGTACGAGATATGGTGGCTAGAGCTGGTACATTGAAATCTACTTCACATAAAATATACCGAAATATACCTACAAAGTTCCAAAAGGGAGGTCGAAAGTTATATGTAGGCTAGCTGATGAAATTTCACTGTTGCGTTATGGTCGACAAAATATACGTTAAGACAGATTTTAAACAGCGACCTGGTCGCGAATTTCATACTACATAAAAGAAGGTGCAAAGTAAATTAAGAGAGACGAAAATCACCAAATTTCCGAAGTAACATGTGGTTCAGGGGGGCATATGCACCAGTGCGCAAAGATTATATTGACATGTTTCTCGAAAAACTTTTCTGTCATTTATTCATGCGCATGAGAGTACTGTTTTATTCTGTCCCGATATGGAAACATTCCTGATTGCTCAAAAGCCACCATAGAG
This sequence comes from Meiosimyza decipiens, assembly GCA_963680825.1. NCBI lineage: Eukaryota > Metazoa > Arthropoda > Insecta > Diptera > Lauxaniidae > Meiosimyza > Meiosimyza decipiens. Next base: position 129,593,001 of record OY804258.1, on the reverse strand, counting down.
TGGCACTAATGTAAGACTTTTCGTATCAATTTTGTACCAAAAACATAAAATCCATCTAACAGCCCATGTCTTTGACCATTTGAGAGGTATTGGACTCTAACGAAATGAAAATTTTTAAAGAGTAGTAAGACTGCAAGGTGTTTCAGAAATAAATGGAGACAATTGTACGATACTGTCCACGAAACAAATGGACCAGTAAGAAAAGATGAAAACAGTCAGAATTTCTTGTTTTTTTAAGTATATTACTTAGCACTGCAGTCCAAACCTAACATTTAAAATCAGTTATACTAACTGACAGGCTCAACAGATCAAAATATAACCTTTACTATCTTATGCCAATAATTGGGGAAAAAAATATTTACTTTTTCTTAGTTTGCGGCAATTTCTGTTAATTCATTTTTGCGCATATGGGCGGAATCAAATATACGGTACCCCGTTGCAAATGTGAGCGCGTGAAGGCAAAAAGCACAATTTTCACATGCTCCTAATCTTGGCACATTGCTAACAAAAAAAATATATAGTAAAAAACAACAGCAAGTATGATTGCAACCTACGCAACAGCAACAACAATTTACCATGCTGCATCCTTCATATGCAACATCGTGGCAGTAACATCAACAAAAGCCACCCGCCGTTGCTGTCGCCGTCAGCGTTTGTAACTTTTCTGCTGCTGCTGCTGCTGCGTGGATTTTAACGAGAATTCGCTATTTCGTGCGCATTATTGTTGTTGATGTTGTTGTTGCTGCTGCTACAAATGTTGCTGTTGTTGATTTTGTTGTTGCTGTTAGTCGCATTTTGAGATGATTGAATGGCGATATAAATTTGCAGTAATTACCAAACTGTATTGTAAATTTTAATAAATAATAATAATAAGCTTTACAACAGCAACAGCAACAGCAACAAGAACAGGAACGATAGCAACAGCAACAATTTTTTGTTGCTTAAAATGCAATAGAAGTAGAGCTCTCGTGCATGCGGTCTGAGTTCCTGTCGCTGCGTCATGTTTTTTGATTTAACAACAAAAACTACTGATTGACAATGCTTGATAAATAACAAAAACAACAACAGCAACAACATTGAATGTGGCATAATGTGTATGGGAAGGAAATTTTACAAAATATAGTGTTTTATTAAATCACAGTGTGGATTAGAGTTTCATGTAAGTTCGTATAGAGCTAGCAATAAACCCAAAGACCACTTCAAAGAATCTTACAAAATTACAGTGAGGTCGAAAAAACAGCTTTGACTGGTCTCCAGTCAGTCCAGCTCTGATATTGACATAAACACATTCGCTTGTGCGGCCTCTGAGTTAAAACTTTTGGGTAAAAGTTTTGGGTAAAAGTTTTAAGGCTAAGAAGATATTTTTTCAAAGAGAAACATATTTTCATGTCCTTTGGTTTTTATGAGTTTGATCGTGTTGGAACAAAAACATATGTTTTAATGTCCAAAAATAAATGCTTTATTTACTGTCCAACATAATTCACAATATAGTACGTTAGGTGATAGTGAAAACCCATATAAAACGCGATTAGTGTGGGGTGTAGGAGTATGAAAGGTGCCAAAAAAGTTATAAGAATTATTGAAATGTTAAATTTTTTGTTTCTATTTAAGTTAAGGGCAGCAAAGAATTTGATCATATGTGGGGATTTTACACTTAAGTGTGATTTGTACTAAACTTTTGATCTTATTTTATTTGTAATCCTTACAATTTCTTATCTTTGCAATCGTTTGACCTTTAGGTCGATTATATATATAACATCATCACTAAAAGCCAAAGAATTCCACATGAAATAACTACACTAAAGGATCCTCTGAGTCAACTTATTGTTTTAAGCTTAAGATGCTCGCAGTTTTTGACTAATTAATGGACTGTACGATTTTTTTTTTAAATTTGCATTACCATTACCCAAATTATCATTGACAAGTTATGGTGGGCAAATGCAACATCAAGAGCATAACATTCTTTGTCTTGCACATTGGGTATTGATCTCACACTCTTAGAATTGCAAGCATAGCAAAGATTGATTTTTGCTCATCACACAAAATACTTAAAGTTTTAAAAAAATTCTATAAGACTTGTGATCAAAGAGTTGATTTATTATACAGACAAAAAAAAAATCCTGATGATAATGCAATGCAACAGCGACCGTTGAGCATGACTTCTATACGTCAAACATTTGGCTGACTTAATACCTCTAAATTCAAGAAAAATCGTATGTGGGTGTTCGCTCACTGCTTCTTAGGAAACAATCGATGTTGAAGGAGGCTTATAGGTTGAAACTGAAGCGTTTGCACGATGTCAACGACAACAACAACAACAAAACAATTCAGTTCGTTCGTTCGCCACAATTGTCATGTGCGCTTTTTTGCGCCGCTAGGGGGCGCCATGCATATACAAAATTTAAATTTTGTACGCATTTTGCGTTGACGTTTCGTGACTACGTTGTTGTTGTTGCTTGTGCATTTGCTATAATGACAACGTCGTTATCAATGATCGGTTTATGTTTTATTTCGCTGTAGATTTTTATCACATGTATGCGGATAACATGAGTTTTAATGTTTTAGTACAACATGTAATATGTATGTTACAACAAATATATTCTTGCATTTAGTATAAAAATTAAAGCAAAAGCAAACAAACAAAAAACAACAACAAATTACAGCCCACACAAGTTGATTTATGAATTCAAAATTAATGGATCAAAATTGATTGAAAATAAATAAATTACGATAAATAGAGATCCATTGTGATGAAATGCTGTTTGTTTATGACCATCGAGGGATGGATGTATAAAGTTTAGAAAACATATGGCTATCACTTAATTATATTGTGTTTTGCATCACTTACAAATTTTTTTATCCAGAGATTCGCGTAAAACTTTACCCATGAACTCAATTTTAATTTCGATTCCCAACAGTAAAAATGTCTCGAATTTTTTTTTTTGTAAATTATTATGTTACACGTTGTTTTTTTAAAATTATATTTTTAAACATATGATTGAAGTCAGAAAAATAGTCTCAATATTTATACCGTCGGGAATTGAAAATAAAATTGCCAACTGAGGATATTATATGAAGTGCTACAAGTTCTTAAAAATATCGAACTTCTTTTAAGTTTTATATGTTAAAATATTTTTAATGGCTTATCCTGGTAATGAAATCTTTTATTTTCAATTGGCGTTACAACAAATATTCAAAATATATTTCTGGAAAAATCTCAATTGAAAAATTTCCAAAAGTAACATTTAGACTTTACTCAGAGCAATATTCTGAATAAAGATACCGTCGGGAATTGAAAGCTAAACTATTTGATTGAGGTCATTATATGAAATAATTTGGAAAATTAGAGGCGACAATTGTTCTATGCTGTTCAAACATTATTGCTGATCTTGGATTCAAACACCCAACGTAGCAATCAGGAAAAATTTAATTATTTAGTATTGTTGAGGATTTCTAAAATTAAGAGATTCTAAGCTTTTTTTTATTAATGAAATAAATTTGCTTGCTAATTAAAGACTTAAAGAACTCCACACTCTTTTTAAAAGGATAATTTTCTTAAGCTTTCTAACGCATAAAGTTCTTAACAATGTCAATGTTGTCAGCCTGAGACATTTCTTTATGCTTAAATTCAACAGCTTACTATGTACAACCATCATCATAAACGTGTTGAGCGCTTAACGAGTACGGAACTAAAAATTGCTCAATAAAGTTAAATGAAATTGCTCAATAATTTTGTCTCTATTACGTATGCGCTGTTGTTGTTGTTGTCGTTGTTGTCGTTACACGAGCAAATCTTCAACAACCGAAAAGACATCATAACAAGACATGTAACAATTTGCCTACAAGCTGCAGCATCTGCGGCAGCAGCAGCAGCAGCAACAACAACAGCAGTAATATCCAAGGCAATGCGCAAACGCAAATTAACAACGTTTTTACAAAACGCCGTGACAACAACAAAAGCAACAGAGAAATTGACGCTGAAAACAACAACGATCCATTCTAATCCCAAATTCAATGCGCAAATCCCAGATCAGTACTCCGTATGGCACCAATTTTTAATGCTGAACCAATAATGTGCACATTTTTAATGCTCATTCAAGGAAGTATAAAAAATAAAGCTGTTAGGATAGTTAAAAATTGTTTTCGTTATTGCTGGCTTTTGAAAAACTCTCTCTATATATGTAAGTATTCGAGTTGGGCCAAAAATATCCTGTGTGCGGTAGTTTCTCCTGAGGGTCTGAAAGCTATGAGAAGTTCCTAAGTAAATATACATTTTTTTGGTGAAAGCACATCTAGAAAAAAATAAAATAAAAAAAAATAAAAATTTAAATTCTGAACAAATAGACAATTCAGTATGCGTTATCCGTGAAGATAGCTCGTAACAATGCTCTTTTAAATTTACAACTTCTTGGTTAAACTATGTATTTGCACCCTTTTGCTCCAACTTTGCAGTACCAACATGTGATACCTACATTTCATTACAATTCCTGACAGTTTTAATTGTTAATTTCTAACTTTTCTTTGATATAAGCAATAGTGAATATTAAGTGTCTAACTCCACTCTCAAAAGCTTTCCATTTTATTCCATAAAGAAATTGATGTTTTCCTAAGGAATATATATTGATTCAAAAATTCGCTTTAAAATTTTTCTTTCCAAAAAAGGCTAAGTCCGAATATCAAATGTGCCCAAGTAACACCGAAGGATAAAGCACCAAAAAAATAATGCAAAAACTTCCAAGTTATTATTTCCTAAAATCATTTATATGTGACTTAGCCGAGTTTTAGATATTCAGCAATACATTTGCCCCTTAAGTGCTGCTCTCTTAAAAAATTTATATAATCAGAGTTTGAAAGCCAAATTCCTTGCCAAAGTTTATTGTCTAAATAGAGATAAACATTGAATACTTGATACTTTGCCAACACAACGATTTAGAAAACTCGCGTTGCTTGGAATCAAATATAAAATGGTTCGACTGAAGTCCTAACAGCTTAAAATTTTCAAATATCCAAACTTCTGATTTCCTTTACTACACATAATGACTCTCGCACCTCTTAAGATTCGCTTCATTACATTGAAATCAGTTTTCTTTTAAGTGTTATAGCAGCTTAATAAAACGATTTGCAAAGGAAGCGTGAAGAAGCAACTGCTTCAACCAACCATTTTCAGCATTAGCCATTTTTCCCATCGGAAAATCTAAACATTTAAACTGGGAAAGATCTTTAACGCGACGACGACGGTGATGACGACGCAACAAATAACATCGACAACAACACACCAACAACAACAAAAAATATCCAACATATGAGGACAACATTTATGGTAACGTTTATATGGCCTGCCTGTTCCATATGTTCATGATTGGACGCATTTGCTATGGATGTGCCCATCGTTTAGATCTGGCTGTGTCATGTGCGTTTGCGCAAATTGCGTTCATATTTTATTTAGCACAGATTTGTTGCCAACTTTTATTTTTTTTTTTCTGAGTTTTTGCTCATCGTTGCTTGGTTTTTATGCTGGCTTCTTCTCTCTTAGTCAGCAGCATCGGCTAGTTGGTGGATCGCTGGTGATCACCGAAAAAACTTTACATGCTCAACTTTTAGTTAAGCACTTTGATGTTTCGAGCAGCAGGACCATGGAAGAGTTTTGAAGTCACTTAGTTGCTTGGCATGAGGGAAATCCGCACGAGGATGGACGCGGCGCTGCACATCACACAAACCGTGAACAATCAATCAGGAAATGTTCTGCTATAGATCAGCACAGTTTGGAGCGGCACTATGTGAAAGGCATGGATTTCATTTGCTCTAATCTGCTAGTAAATGGATGTGAAGTTGTAAAGTAATTTGTTGTGATTATTTGTGACGTGTTTAGTTTCTTTTGGAATCAATATGGAACAGCTTGAATGAAAAGTTGGAGAAGCTAAAGAAGAAACAAAATTAGAAAGTAACGATAACACTACGAAGACCATTAGCATAAATAAAGAAGGATATCAGATACCACTTAACAGTGGAGTTAAAAATATATAACAGGTGTTTTAATTCTTTTTATTATATGGGTCATTTTATGTCCACTTACACAAGAAAAAAACTGCAATATTCGAAAGCGGAAAAAAAGTTCTATTAAAATTTGAGCCTAAGAATAAAAAGTTTTAAAAAAGTGTGTAACAGAGTTTTCCAAAGAAAATAGCATCACTTAGTTGTAAGAACTTCTTCAAAATTTCTTTAAAAACCTGATCGAAATAATTAAGAAAGGCAAAACTAAATCACTTCTCTATGACAAAGGCTGAGCTGACATTAACGCATTAAAAAAAATGAAAAGCCCAATGCAAAGCGAACATAGCAGATGGGCGTACAGCTGTAAGCTGCGATGTGAACCATTCTAGCAGCAACCAGAGAGTTCGTTTGTTCGCTGCCATCAAACAAATGCCCTTTGGCCAAAAACTGTCACAGCTCATCAATTTTAAATTCTAAGCCATTTTCATGATGTCGTTTCTTCTGCACTTCCAGACTGCCACAATTTTCGCGCTTAAATGGCACAAGCTGAAATGACTTGCTGTTACACAGTGAGCATTTTAAAACTGAGTTGCACTGAAACTTATTAAGAAAAACATGTTAGAGAAACCAGTGTTTTGTTCCTAATTTCTTCATACTTGGCAGTTGACACACTTCAAACTTCACACTTGCCACTTCATTCTTGGCACTCCACACTTTACACTTCAGACTTTACACTTCAGAATTTACACTTTAGACTTTACATTTTACATTTTACGCTTTACACTTTACAATATACACTTCACACTTTATACTTTACACTTTACACTTCATACTTCATACTTAACACTTTACATTTTACACTTTACACTTTACACTTTAGACTGTCCACTTTTACACTTAACACTCTGCACTCTACACATTAAACTTCACACTTTACACTTCTCACTTTACACTTTCTACTTTACACTTCACTTTTAACCCTTCGCACTTTACACGTTACACTTCAAACTTCACGCTTAGCATTTCAAAATTCGCATTCACCATCGCAATTTTGGGAATGTCAAAGTAAACTCCACAAGCATTTTATTTCTCAAGAGATTAAGGAGCAAAGGTTAATCTTAAAGTAATATTCCGCTCAGTGTAAATCTTTTTTATGCTTAGTCGACTTGCAATTGTGAACTGATTGTGAGTAATTGAGTGACAATTAAGTTGTTTTTGCTACAGCGCCGTCATCATCATAGTCAACATAGCTGTGGTAACGCGTGCAACATAAAGTCGGCTTTTTTCTCATTGTTAAAAAGGATGCGTTTTCGCTCCAATGAAAAATGGTCAAGTTCACAACTCAATTATGTTGCACGTAGCTGTTGTCGTTGCCTTAAAGTTGCACGTTTTTTTGTTGGAGGATACTTGGCGGCAACACCAGCAACGCATATGTGGAAGCAGCGACTTCTTTTATTTTCTGCATCATCAACATCTTCGTCATTGACTGCAGCAAGCAATTCGTCATTTTTCCTGCCAAGCAACGAACAGAAACATACGTTCTTACGTAAGTACTCGTATATACTGTAAGCAGGTATTGCCAACTTCATCATAATAAAAAGAGGCGCATTTGTTTTTGTTGTAGCTGCTGCTTGGTTCTATCCACACATGTGAGAACGTCATTGTTGTCGACATTTTTGATTGAGATTAATCGCGTATTTGACAGTTGCTAGCAATATTGTTGCTGCTACTCATACAGCTATGGCTGATGATGATGCGTTCATATAAGTTGATTTCTTCATGCGTCACTTTTCTTCTGTTTTTTTCTTTGATACCTTTCTCTTTCTGACACTCCCTCAATATTTTTCACTGCCATACCGTTTTCTGTGCCTAACGAAGATTGACATTATTTGTCTTGGTAACGCAAAGACGTAGCGAAAAGAAAAGCCGCTCCTGCTGCGCAACCAACTTCATTTAGCGGTCAACACGGATTTACCCTGCAACTCTTCTTTGGTAAGTTTGTTTTTTCTACCTTTTGCTTTGTGGGTGTGTCCCATACGTCGGCTGACTATGGTTAATTTAATGCATTTGTATTCGCTGGATCTTTTCCCTCTTTTTCTTCTTGCATTTTCGTGATGAACTTTGACGTCGTTTATGTCAAATTATGTCTTCATTTAGGTTGAAGATTTGAGATGCTTAAGGTTTTGGTGTTGTTGTGATGATTTAATGATTGGGGTCATAAGATTGCATAGGTTGGGCATTATTCTTATTTGGCTATGTCCAATTGTTGAAAATTTGTATGGTAGCTAAATTGAAAAGCCTTGACAACATGTATTATTAATTATCGCAAAAATGCTAATAACTAATTGAAAATTTTGCATAAATGCAAAACCGTTATAAGCATTTATTAACTTTTAGAATGAGCATTACACCCTTAAATTTTTGGTCTATTTAAGATCCGAAAATCTCCAGACAATAAAATCAACGATATATCTGATACGTAGGATGATGGCGTTGAACTGTCAGAAACATTCCATGTACTGTCGCCTACCAGTCTGGAAAAAGTGCTACTGTCAAGAGCGTTGTCACAACAGCGACAATAAGCAACGAAAACAAATAAATTTTACATCAAAGTAAAATTTTGTCGTAGACCATATCGTGCGCATCAGCCAAAATTTTTTAATTGCTGCTGCTGCTCATGAAATGCAGCAATACAATGCAAATTTCTGCTGTTGCAATAACAAAACGCGCACTTACACATTCGCATATGATGCACACTAACAACGCGGAACAAAGCTTCAAATTCTCGTAAGAAAAAAGATAAATCTAAGATATTGTTAGAAATTTCGCGACAACAATTGACAATGACAATATCAGCAACAACAAATGCCATCATCTTTGAGCAATAATTTCGAAATTTGGCAAAAAAGTGCAATGAAATGATGACCACATAGGTGTCACATTGGTCAAGGTCAATGCAAAACACCTTTGTTGGCAATCGCGAAATTGTTATTGCTGCTGTTATGGTTATCATTTGTAGCTTTGCAGCAGCCGCAATTGTCTCGTTCCTGTCGTTGCAGTGATGAGTGAGTGATGAATGTCGAATGCAATCAGCGGTGATTTTTTTGCTTATGACTAAGGAATAAAGTGTCAAAATATTTTTGGGCACAAGGATATTTTTTATATTTATTTGGATTTCAAGTTAAAAAACTCTCAATCCATTTAGAATGTCAGCTAACAACATGGGTTCAGTCCTAATTGTATTTAAAAACATCTCGGTCATAAGTTGAATAAAATGCGTTTTAAATTTCAAACAAACACTGTCACTATCTGATTTTATAAATAAAAGAAGTAAAAGAATTCTGTAAATGTGAGATATCTCTTTATTTCTGTATTTTGAGAGAGCGTTTTTTTGGAATTGAAAGCAAGAATTTTTCAAAATCCTGATGCGATACAAAAAATAATTATTGTCAAATCATTCTGAAAAACATTAGGAACTAGCCTGTTAGAATAATTTTGAGCAGAGTAACCAAGTTGCACAGGAGCAATTCCTGGTCTCCCCTTTTTCTTTTGCTCAAATGGAAAAAAGTAAAACTTTTTTTTTTTGAAGAACTTTTGTTGTTTTGGTCAACAATAATAAAAAAATGATTAATAAATTGGTTAAAAGTTTAATTTTTGTATGGAGAAAACTGGACTTTTTTTCATATTGCTCGTTAAATAAAAATTGTAAGTCGATGTTATTAAAAATTTTTTTGAATTCCCGATTATTTTAAAAGTTTTGAAATGCCTACCAGGCCACGGTTTTGTCATGAAATTCTAGTCCTGGCCGGGAGGATCACGGTCATTTGATGACATGCATTTTATATCTTTTAATTTGTCTTTCCGAGTAGGTCAAAATTGGAACATATATATTTGTATAAGTAATCGTAACCATTTCCGTTTCATTACATTTAGTTTTTTATAAAAAATAATAAGGTGGACTTTAACTGGTGCATCTTCTTTAGAAATTTTTAGATTTTCGATATTAATTTTTATTATTTTCTTTTATTTCCAGGTACGTACAATATGGATGATGAAGTTTTTTTGAGCTGCCTGCTACGCCATAATTTGTGTGCAAAAAAGCTGTTTTCTTTAAAAGCCTTAATAGAGCTTCTAATAAGGAGTATCAAAGTGTAAGTAAATGCGATATTTCCTCATAGAAACAATTGTTTTCTTTTAGTTCAAAGCTCCACCATGGCTAATATACACTTTATTTCCTTTTTTGAAAAATACAAAAATGTTAGTTTCAGCAATTACTCGTTTTTCAAAATACAACAAGGGAATTTCTTTCAATGTAGCTACTTATCACGAAATAACCAATGATCATCCTTTTTTATCGTTGGAAACGTGACGATGCAGCATTGCAAAATGAAATTTGCGTTTGTGGTGGTAGCGGTGCATTGCAAAATGTTCATAGGCATTATTGTTTTTGCTGCTGTTGTTGTTGCAGGTTATCAATTGTTGCTGCGGTTAAAGAGCATTGTCGCATTGCATTTGATCGCGGTAGACTTCAACCGACTTCGATTTCATTTGCAATTTTTTCAGTATATTTCTGTTGAGTTTCTATTTTGGTTATTTATATTTCTTGCTATAATTTTCTTATTTTTTTTTGAAATAATAAAAAAATTAAAAACAGCAATGATAAGAAATCTATAATTCATTCAACACTCATGGAAAAATGCTATGTTGAAAAAACTGCATTTTTATTGAAACTACAATTTTCACAAATAGTCTAGTGGTGTTAAGTCACATGATCTTGGCGGCCAATGGAAATGCTCCGAAACGTAAGATTAACTGCTCACCAACCACGCCTCTCAATAGGTCCATGGTATCGCGTGCTGTGTGGCTTGTGGCAGAGTCTTGAGGAAACCACATGTCAATCAAATCCAATTCTTCCATTTAGTGCAAAAAAAGTTGGTAATCATCGTACGACACCTTGTTTCATTGAATGTAACGTTCCGATTTTCATTATTTTTGAAAATGTACGGTCCAATGATGCCGCCGGCCTATAAACCGCACCAAGCAGTGCATTTTTCAAGGTACATTGATAGCTCTTGAGCTGCCTCTTCATACCAAATTCGGCAATTTTGTTTATTGACGTACCCATTGAGCCAAAATTATTATGACGACCATAAAATGAACGTAATTCGCGAGAGCACAAATTCTGATAATAAAATTCAATGATTTTCAAGCGCTGTTCGTTTGTTAGTCTACTTATGTTGAAATGGCAAACCTCACTGAGTATTTTTGGCGTGACACATGTTACGAATCACGCGTGAGGTATCAAAAATTTACACTGAAAAAACAAATAGCAAAAAAATCACCCTTTATTATAAAGGGCTAAATAATATAAAACACTTTCGCAAAAAATTATTTTGCTACGGTGAAAATTCAAATTTTTAGAAAGAAAATTTACCTTTACGCATATAAGCAGACGTATTTCTGAAAATCTCTCACACAACTCGCAAATTCTAAACGAACCTCTCAATATCGCCGAAACTTTTATCAGCAAGTTAATGCCCTTGACATCAGCTGATTATAAACATGGCGTACTAGATTTTCACGCAGCTGCATTTTCGAAACATTGAGCCAAAGAGAGAGAGAGCGACGGAGCGAGAAAGTGGACGCGAAAAATTCGAAAGAAATTTCGAAATCAAAAAGCTTTTACGAAAGTGAATGTTTGGCATGCATTTGCGAGTGAGTGCATTTTTAAAAATACCATAAAATAAGAAAATTCAACACAAAACACATTAGAGATGATGAAAAACAGATAAATGTTGGTAATAAAAAATTGCAAAAAAAAAAATTCTTTTCATTTACGTTTATTTTTTTTTTTAAATCTGCATTTATTTTTTCTTTTTAATGATTCTGTGCCGGTTATGTAACAAGAGAAAGAAGGTGTTCCGAAAAAATTTGCAGTTATAAGTTTTATATGTCTTGAATTAACTGAAAATAAGTAACGAATGTGCACAACGATATGGCTTTAAAGATTGAAAATGTATAATATTCATGGAAAGGTGATAAGCTTTTTTTTATCAAAATAAATCTGCAAGATACATAGGCTTTTTTAATGGACGCTCTTGTTTCGTTATTTTAGTGATGTAAATGCAGAAAGAATAGAACAATATTGAATAAATCGTCAAAAATTCGAAAATAAGTTGCGAAACTAGGAAACTACTGCAAATGTTTCAAAACATTGAAAAATATTGAAAAAGTCGATATATTTCAGGTAAGTTGATAATATGTTCAAAACTGTATTACGTGAGCGTAGGCCCAATTTTTCACTTTGGCTCGGATTTTGTTTCATACCCCCCCAGTAAAGGTGATCAGATTTCAAAAATTTTGAAAATATTGTACAATAATTACATTACAATAAAGCTACAAGTTTTGTAGGTGAAAATTGTACAAATAACATTTTTTCCGTTTATTTTTAACACAAATAATTTTAAATTCATTTTGAATTTGGAAAGTATTGCAAGTATTGAACTACTTCAGTCGTAAAAAAATTCAAATTGCATTTTGAAGTTGTAAAGTTATTACATTAAGCACTCTTAATTATCATTCATTAAAAAATCACTTTAAAACAATGTGGAATTTTTTAAATCCAAATCAATTTTTCCCAGAGTGTGGAGATGCTTCAGTATATTAAATTAGAGTTTTACTCAGCTTAAAATGTCAAAGATTCGGGCATACTTTCCATGCTGAACAATATTAAGTTGTAAAGTGAAAATAAATAGTTTTTTTGAAACACCCTTTCATACACACTATCAAATTATTCCCTTTTCCTCTCACTCATGCTCACCCGCAATGATTTTATTCTCTTTGTTTTTTGTTTGTTTGTATTCACTTTATCTCATGGGGAGCAGCAGCGCATTCTCGACGAATGCGATCGCTAAAAGTTTTGCGTTGATCGCGCAACGCGTCGTAATTTTTCACAGCGCACACAGAACAATGTTCGACCTTGACAATGAAAATTGTTGTGTTTGATTGTTGTTGTCGTTGTTGTTGTTGTCAATATATATAGTGACTAGTGCGCCAAACTAAATCGCGCTGTTTCACAATTGTGCCGAGCACAATTCGCGTATCGTTTAAATTTTCGATTTTTTTCCTTCTCGTATTTTGTTAATTTTCTGATTTTAATTTGGCACGATGGTAGCGGGCTGTTGTGGGCGCGGCGGCTATACCAAATGCAGTCAGAGGTGTAGAAATCCGTGTATGCGAGAAAGGAGAAGAAGTGAGGGAGAAAGCAAACTTTTACTGCAACTGCAGTCGTGATCTAATTTTAAAAGCGATCGTAGGGCAACAGCAGAACGTGGGGTTGGCAAAAATGATCGCTGTGCTGGGAAAAAGTAGCGAGTCCAGTTCGGTTGGCTGACGTTTGGATGGGGTGTTTGCAAAAGTGGAGTGTACGGAGGCATGCGTTTCCTCGCACACTCACGCATCCAAACAAATACACAGTTAAATACTGATCTTGCAAATAGCAATATCAGTTGTGTTTTTTCACTGTTCTAATTCTACGTTAAGTGCAATTGCGAGACAAACGGAAAAAAGTTGCAAATTGAAATGAGAAGAAAGAAAAAAAATCGTAAATTGCAAATTGCAAAAAAATTAGATCGAGAGCGCTTGATCACTCACCACAGACTTGCCGTTGCCGTTGCAGACACAACACGACGGACGCGCGCGACACTTGGCGTCGTAAGTTTGTTTTCTGAAACGCGTCGCATTCGCTGTTGACGGAATTAAATGGTGAATTTAAAAAAAATCTTTTTGTCGTGTCTTTTGTTTTTTGGGTTTTTTTTCTAAATTTTGGCAATAAAAGTGGCGAATCGCAATTTTATCTGCACACATTTGCATATCCACTACAAAGATGGACGGCAACATTTGCGTATTAAATTCGCATACCAAGTTGAAATTTCAAAATTTTCTGCTGTGAATCGAGCAAAATCGAAAAACAACAATAGATGAAGTTCAAATGCGGTCATTGAACGCTCTAATAGTTTCGCTTTTGTCCGTTTGATCGCAGCTGATTGCCATTGCTATTGCCAAAGTCGCCACCAACTTGCCGCGCCCCTCCGCGAATACTTCCTTCGAGCGGACAACCGACCGATCGCACGTACAAATGTTTGTCGTTGTGTCATCGTGTAACCCCATTTACTATTTTCGTCTACGAACGTCGTCGTATTCGCGCATTCTTCCTGCTGCTGCGATATCACTTTTCTTCATCTAGTGACACATACACACCAACATTTTCCGTTTCCGTTGCAACTGCGGATGCTCGCAAACTTTAGACCGGGCATGCTAAAGCAGCAGCAACAGCACGACGGACTTTCAGCATTGGTGCCATTGGTGGTGGTGGTGGTGGTGGTGATGGTGACCTCGATTCGCGCGATCGTCTTGGCCAAGGGTACCTCGATAGTTTCGTTTTCAAGTCAAGTGCTGCCTGTTGTCAGCGCACACACGCCTAACCGCCTTACGCTGCAACGAAATTTAAAAATAATCTTTTTCATAGCAGGAAAAATATCGATTTACGTAAAGTTTTTGTGCAAAAATGTTTCGCATTATTTTTTTACGTGTTAATATGCAAAATTCCTGTTGAAATAAAAAAAAATTATATTTTTCGCGCACTGAATTTTCTACGCTTTACACATTTTTATTATTTTTTTTTTTCAACTCAGTGAGTGAGTGTACTGCAATCGCAAATTTAGCATTCGTGTCAAAACGTCAGTTTGACAGTGAAAATTCTAGTTGGCTGACGTCAGCCGCTCAGCTCAGCTGTTTTATTTAAAAATTTGAAATTGTGTGATTTAAAGAATTTTTAATTAAACAAAAATTCTAGTATTAAAATTAGCATCATATTTTTGTGCTATTTTTTTCATTTGAGTATTAAATATTGATCTCTGCCAGTTAATTGGATCTACGGAAAGTTCAGTTCCTCATCCATTAATTTTGAAATTTCTTCCTTAACCGATTGCTGCTTTTGCAAAAAGGGTAAGTTTGAATTTCATATTATAGCCCATAATAAAAGCTTTATGCGATCATTTAAAAGATCGTTAGATCGTTTTGTAGATTGCAGGAGCTCAGAAAATTTATATGTGAATCCTTATTCAATACAATACAGCATATGTGAAACTTGTCTCGTACAAAATAGTTAAATATCTTAAGAGGTTCATAAAATGGTAATTCTGTTAAATCTAAAACTTATCGTATGGCTGATTTTTGGAATACACGATTACTTGGTGAAGATTAAAATAATGTAAAAGATAAGAATTTTAATAGAGCGTTGGCATGATCAAAGCATTATATCTCTATGATTTCACAGCCGTACAAATTCATTTGCCCTGAAATCAGACCTGTTTGATTCGAATAAATATTTTTATCTTGACAACATCTTAATTTCAGTATTTTTCGCATACATCAGGCTTTTGATGTATAAACTCTTAGAAGCTCGAATGTAGCTAGGCCCATATCCATACATTAAAAGATCGATATTTTGTTGAGTTTTTTACTTGTAATAATCTCACCCCATAAATTTGACATTTACACTTCTTCAATAACATGCTGCTTTTCCAAGTTAACGTACACAGTGATGCATTTTTGTTCTGTGTAAATGTTTTGAACCGACACCTGGAAGGTACTTAAAATGCCGCTACTGATCCTAGAATGCAATAAAATCCTCTTAACTGCATAGAAAGAGTTTGTAGGGAATTGAAACCAGCATAGTTTTAATGTGGAAAATTTTGAGAAGGTCTTTCAAATAGGTCATAAGTTAAAATTTATAGAAGAAGACTTTACTGAAAAAGATTATTGTCTTGTGGCTTAGGAAAATATCAAAGAAAAACTTCCTCTTGATGTGAGATATCTTTAAATATGTCAAGCTTATAACAAAAATCTCTCGTGGTCTGATATATGGGAAAAACACATAGGAGAGTTTGTGTTGTTAAATCAATTAATTGATTTGAAGATATTTTGATTGATTGAGCATTTGATTATCCATAGACCTCTATCATGTGATCAGGAAAGACGATAAAAAAATTTGTCAATCAGAGATTTAGTGAATTAAGCAGGAAGGTAGCAGTTAAACCAAGTAACGAACTGACACTGCATGAAACAATGATCCAGTGATTGAAAAAGTTTGATGATAGCTTATTGGATTGTAACGTATGGATCTTTCTTTACCAAAACAAAAACAGTAGAACCCTGAGGTGTCCTTTTTTTAGGCTTAGTATGTAGCTATGTGATGATTTACCACAAATGATTTTAACGTATGTCAAAGCTACATATTTTACCCTACAATTTTTGAAATTTCAGCAAAATAAAAACAATTAATCTTTAAAATATCTTTTAGCTTTATAAAAACAACTCGACATAAAATATTTAGATAAGGTGGACTACGGAAAAAGTTTTTTAAGTTTTTTTCGTCTGTATGATCATTGATCTTACTCAAAATTTCAGTGTTGATACCACTGAAAACTTCAAAAGATACCCAAAATTTGCAGCGTCGAAATTCTGTCGAAAACATAAGTACTACAAGTGCACTGGTTACTTCCTTCAGAATCACATTTTTTTACCATAAGTGTCAAGTTTTTTTTCTAAGCTTATCTCTCTCTTGAGAACAGTGCACATGTTTAATGATTTTATTGTGGGTTGATAAGAACTGCCAACTGCTTTAACAATTTTTTTTTCTTTTAATTTTTGATAAGGTACGAGTATAAAATTTAATTTCAACTATCATAATTTACGATAAGAAGAGTGCAATATTCTAAGAAAATTAGTAACTTTTTCTAAACTCAACAGCTACCACGCAAGCTAACTTTTTGCCCCATGCTATTTTTGTATTTGTTTTATATTCGATGCATGTGCAACTCTGCATTCTTAATCTTTATATTGGTCAAATACGCGTTTACAGACGCGAAAATTAAATGATTTTCAAATACAAACATACAGACATGTGGCTCATTGCTCTGTTAATTTTAATTGAATAATAAATTTCGAACACGTCTGACCAAATGTCTGAGTGGAATTTTTATATAAAAATTTTTATAGTTTAAGCAAACGAGACCCATATGTACTCGTATTTTTCAATATTTTATTTAATTTCTAGCGAAATTTAGAAGACTATTCGTCGCCAGTGTTGCTGCACTCATGTTGTTTAACGGCAGTAGGGTTGCGGTGCTGGGTGGTGATAAGAGTTGGTGACATGCACTATGCAAGTGAATCGTTTACTATTGGGTTATGTTGTTAATTTTCAAGCATTTGCAATATATTAAATGATTTAAACTGTGTAAGAACCAAATTTCCGTTGAATTTTCAAACTAAAAGAAACACTTGCTATATCCAACAGTAGATACTCTAAAATATTCAGTCCAACCAATATGAAATTAAGCTACTTAGTTATATGCTTCTGCGTATAAGGCTAAAATACTTCATCTTTATTGGTCGATATTTTTTATGTCAAGCGTAGTAGCTTATCACCCCAATCATGAATATTCTAAAGAAATCGATCCTCCCAGATTTTTTTCTTTTTCCAACGAACTATTTACGTTATCCTTATTTTCTAGTCAATTTTTTCTCATTGCCAAAAACTCTTCTACGATTGCAAGTCAGGAAGTTTGAGAAAAGCTTGGAGGAAAGGTTTACTCATGATGGAAAAGAATTTTATTTTTTTCTTAAATACAGAATACGGTGCTTAATTAATTGCTTTGAGTGCCGATTTTTGAGGGGAAATGCTTATTTTTTTTGGGGGTCTTGACAGTTTCATCAAGTAGAAATTAGTGATTTCAGAGGGAATTAAAAACAAAATCGAAAACATTTTTCTCGGTAAAAATATCTCTCTGAGGTTTTTAAAAGACATTTAACAAAAACTTTAGAAAGTGAGCGTCTCCAAACAAGTGTCTTGTTCAGAGATCTGTCAAAATTGCTAAGGGGCTTTTAGATATCTTTTAAGGATCTTTGAAAGAATAAAAGATGAAAGAGTGTATACTTTTCTTATGCCGCTCTCGAACCCATGTCCCAACGATACATAGTCTTGCAAGCTATACACTGTCCTATCTGTGATATATTATACTATAGACTAAAGACTTATCAAAGTTTTCTCACATTTGTCTTGTAAAAGCTACTTGAAACGACAAAAGATGTCATTCAAGTGACTCTTATGTCTATGAGCTTTAAGAATGCATCACAAAGCCATGTTAACGGCTCTCTTTATAATGGTGTTATATTTTACTCTAGCAAGATGTTATAAAACCAAAATTTCGCTACAAAGCTATTTTAAAGGCACAACTGTTCTGTAAGCAGGATTTTTTAATCGCTGTGCAGTACTAACATCAGCGTTCACGCTCCACATGCTGTTAAATTTATAATTTTCTACATTTTTCGAAGATTCTGACTTTTTAACATTTATTGTTTTTTTTTTTAATTTTTGATTTTCTCAACAGTTTTAAATATTCGACCTTTATTGATTACTCAAAATATGTCAGCTTTTCTAACATTTAGAGTTGGAGTAGCTAACACCCTAAGATCAAGCTGTCATCTGTAGAAAATCACATTCATTTAAGAGTGAGGCAGTGGTAAGGAAATAATGTGCAACATTTTAAACTTGGCATCTAGCTGAAAGAAAAAAATTGTAAATAGTTGATAAATACCAGAACACAAAAACAAAATTCAGCACAAAAAAGTCAAACGCACAAATTATATGGAAGACCTAAAGAAACTTTGTGTGTTTATCAAATTTGAGTAATAAACAACAATTATGCAATTCAATGAAAGAAAATTTCTTACATGTCTTTTAAGAGCCAAGCGGAGTCAATGAAGCCATGACATGCCCAACACTGATTGAGAGCTTGAGCATTAATGCTATAAAGTACATCAAATATGCGATCACTTGTAAACCAAATAGAATACAAAGCAAAATAAAACTAACTAAGCTTTGAAAGATTTAAAATATCTTACCATTAGATTTGTTCTCTTTTGATTTGCATCTAAGAAACTGCAAATAATTGTCACCTTAATTTATTAATAAAAAAAAACAAAATTATTTATATAATCATAGATGCAGAGCATCATATGGACAGGGATTGACAATCATTATTTGTCTTTTCTTTTTTATTCTCAATGTCTTAACAAACAAAAGTTTGCTCGTGGCTTTGAATATTTATTATTTTGTTGAGATAATTTTAATTTTCTAAGGTATCACTGCGAGTACATACAACAATATGTAATTTAAACTTTACATAAGCACATGTATGTGTGTGTACATAAGTATGTGCATATTTATATACCACTTAGATGGATAGATAGGTACATGTTCTACTTGTTCTTGTTGCTGTTGCTGTTACTGTTGTGTTGTTTAGAATAGCAACTACACATCTATGTACGATTATTTCAAAGATTTGCAGGTGTTTTCTAGTTGTTGTTTATTAGCGCTGCTGGTTTTATTTTTTTTTTTTGTTGTTTTCTATTTTGCATATTTCAGTAAAAATACATTTTTACAATAAACATACACAAACAACAGCAGCAAACAACCTAACAAACAACTATGAGCAGCGGTGTAACGACAGCAACTGTTGTTGTGCAGTGCAATCACTCTGCTGCAGTTGTTGCTGCAGCACCTAATTTACATATTTCTTTAGAAAATCAAAGCGAATGTTTAATGCAGCGTATCGCATCATTTGCGCGCCAAGCGAACGAATTTGCAACGTACGCGAGTAGAGAAGTTTGGTTGCGGTTGTAAAAAATCGCGTTCGTTGATACGCGGCGGGTAGCATTCGTTTCTGTTGTTGTTGTTTGGATTGCTTTCATCAACCCACACCTTGTTTGCACGATCACAATTGTTCGCTTCTTTTGTTGTTTTTGTTGTTGTATCTAGTGCGATCATGTGTCTTTCAGCCTGTTTGTCTGTCGTTGTGTCTGTCTTTTTCTCGCTTTTCATTTTATATTGAAGTTCGTCATTTTCGCTCGAACATCATTCACCGTTGCTGCAACCGCTACCGCCTGCTCATAGAAAATTGAAATTTTCCCACGATTTTTCAAGTTCGATTTAAATATCGGTGGAAGCGCGGGAGAAATGCATGAGGGAGTTTCTACACGGGCAAAATGCCAATCATTTCAAAATTTTTATGTTTCGGAAAACTCCCATATATAATAAAAATTCATAGGTGCATTACGTTTTTTGCGTATTCAGAAATATATCTCAAGCTTATTATCAAATTGATTTGGGGTTAGTCTCAACTTGTTCTCAATTCAATTTAAAATTGTTCTCAAGTTGATCTAAAGTAAATCTCAAGGTTATTTAAAGTTGATCTCAAGTTGTTCTCAAGCTGTTCTCAAGTTAATCTTAAGTTTAACTCAAGTTGATTTCGAAATCATTGAGAATCAAAAACAATAGAAACATTTGCATTTTTGGGAAATTGTTATGATGTCGATACTGAATGCTCAAACAAAATTTACTCGACTGAACATTTAGTTCATATTCACCACATGTCTCAACTTTTCCATCTCTTAAATGTTCCTGACTGTTTCATATTTCAAATAAGAAGTATTTTAGCAGAAGCGATTATGACATATTTCAGCTATTTCTCACGAATCAGCAAATCTAAGGAGCCATTAAAACCCAGAGGAGTGACGAGAAATGATGCTTTGTTTTGCGAAAAAAAGTAAGATAATATTAACCTGTGTTTTATTTGCTAAGTCGCTATCGATTTGCAAAAATAATGACCAAGTTGCTAAATTTCGTACTCGTTGTTTTTATGAGTACTCGTTTGTTGTTCTGTATACTTTTTTTTCAAATTACTACTTTTTGCCGCCTGTTATTTTAAATAACTGTTTCTACGCAAAATAGCAGGCAGAATAGACAGAATACAAATATGCTGGGTAGTCCTGGCACTTAAGCAACTTGCTATGTATACATAACAACTGTAATTTTACTCGCTAAGCTTAAAATTTTTCTATTGCTTTTCCATACAATTATCGTTGCTAGCTAAAGATAACTAGCAGTGGGTATCTCATAAAACGCATCTTTTATTTCCTTCGACAGCTTTTCTGTCTTTGAAATGTTCGGATTACTTTGCCGAAAAGAATTAAATATCACATTATTATGCTTTTATTTATATTTTGATGTCATCATCTAAAGGCTTCTTGTTCCGACCAAAATTAATTCTTGAACTTTTTCTATTGGTTTATGTACAAAAAATTTCATTAAACCAAAATAGGTTGTGTTATATGCACGCAAATATACTGATAACGAATGTAGATTTTAAATTTTTAGCCCATATTCTTAACAAGTTCGATCACTATTTGGTGTTGCCATTAGAAACACACAATTTAATGTTCAAAAATATCTATTTTTATTTACTCAAAATAGTTTACGAGTCATAAGAAGGTTGTTAACTTACTTACCTCTACTTTACTTAGCCACAAACCAATAACATCGGTGCTTACTTAATTGGTCAAAAACTTTGATCGTTAACTAACCATGGAAATGCGCTTACGTATAACAATAAACAGATTTCTCCAACCTTATTCCTCATTCTCGTTTGTTTGTGTTCAATTCTTTATTAGCGTAAGGGCTTAGAACCTGAGCTCTTGGGAGCCCACCACATGCCAAGGTATTTTGTAAATTTGTGCATGTTTTGTGGGAGACGAAATCTCTATTTTTTTTTGGTCAGTACACAGGACAAATGTCTACTGATGACCTTTTTAATACCGCCATTTCAACGCATTATGTGAGTTGCAGTAGAAACATATTTATTTTATGAATTCTGTTTGTTTTTTGGTCAGCAACATGTAATGTGTGGGAAAGTCTACCTGGAATTATTTGTTTTCTTTTTTTTAATCAATAGGTCCTGTAAAGTCTTAATCCGGCGCTGCACAAGTTTCGTATATTTTTGTTGCAAAGCTTACTATATTTTAAAGCACAAAATAAATGCTTCTAACATTAAATACCATAAAACTTTTTCACAGTGTTGCCAACATACGAGCACATGTGTATGCAATAAAAGTTAAAAAAATTGCAAAAACTTTTTATGCAGCTTCCAATTTTAAAAAGAAAATCGTGCTCTTTACAATTGGGAATTGATTAGTTAGTACCTATAGAAAAACGCAATAAAAAAAGTTAATTTTAAAAAAATGGGCTACACGTGCATACGCTGGAAGTCAAAACTGAGTTTTCCACACGCCATTAGGAAAGTCTTTCTCACACAATTATGGTATGTGCTGTGCAGTGTAATGACGCCGCCAACACCAACGCAAATCAAACTGAACGCAAGCAGGTTCATGTCAACAACAAAAGATGGCAAAATAAAAGAAAAAATTTTGCATTATCCACCTTTTGTTATGTAGAGAGAGGACTCTTTTCTAAGGTTTCCTCGTTTGAGCTTGGCTACTTTAAATAAAAAAAGGGTGCTTTCGCTATGGCGGATGTGTAATATGCTCTTTCTTTCTATACCTCCTTTCTTTATTGCTGCTGCACCTACGTTTTTTATTATTAACATTATTTAATGCACTTTTTTTTTCTTATTTGGGCCAATGTTAATTTCCATTCAATTTTCATGTAGATTGTGCGAATGAAATCAATTTTTTATGCCTTCAGTTATTGCTGCTTCCCAGTTAGAAATAATTCTGCATATAACTTAAATATCCAACAATATAACAACTAAATCAACATTCGGCGCAATATAAGCCAGCGTTGGGAGCACCATAGAAAACAGTGCTCAATTTAGCTCAAGGAAAAAAAACACAAATTTGCATTGTTGGCAAATTTTTATTTTTCAAAAAACGACTTGCAATTTTTGGCTGAAATAAAGATTGTTGTTTTGATTATTTTTGTTGACGTTTGACTCCAAGATAAAATAGTTCGCCCATCGCTGATTTAAACAAACAAATGCTACGAGGAGCATTATTTTTGTAACATAATTTTACTGTTTTTTGAAATATTTCAAAAAGTAACCTGATATGATAGCACTTAAACTCATAACTTTTGAATCCGAGATATTTCTCGAATTACTTTAACACATCATTGTCCCAAATTCTAACAGGGTCCCTTAGTCTTAGACTTGACTCTGTCTTCGTGTCAAGCGCCATTATAAAGTCACACACTCACACAGCTTTTCACATATAAAAAACTGCTTTTTATTTTCCATTATAGAGGGCGCTCATCGTCGTCGTCGCTCTATTGTGTCGCTTAAGCAGTGCGAAAATTGCTGACATTGTTTGTCGGCATCGACAACGGCGGCGCTTGTGTATTGTTAGTTTTAGTTTTAATTTTTTGCGTTCTTTTTTTTCTTTTGCTCTGTTGGTTTGTTTTTTAATGCAAATTATGGGTGTGGGAAAGTAGGCGGTACTGTAGGTGTGTAGAGTGACTCTTTCGTTATAGTGCATACATGTGTTTGTAGTGTAAATTGGAGCGCATTTTCATGCAACAGCATAGGAACTAAAAAAACTAAGAAAACTAAAAAAAATCCAAACTCATATTATGAGCATGTTAAAAAATTATTGCAAAAAAAAGGCCACGCCTTTTAAACTGCTGCTGGCTTCGTTAGGGGGTAGTTGCAAAAACAAAAAAATTAAAAAAAATTTGCTGGATTTTATATTTATTTATTTAAATTTATTATTTTTAATAAAATCTTATTGATTATACAAGGCAGCATTAGTGCTTCAAAGTCTTGTTGATTCGATTCGTAGAATGAAATTGTTTGGGAATATTTATGTTGGTCAAATATGGCCATGGTATTGGATATGCTCGGACAAAAACTGACTCAAAGTTGCATTCAGTGATTTTGCATGAATTAAGAATTTTCTTCCTTAAGAGATTAGATGATTAGCTATAGTATTGAAATCATCATTTAAATTCCTCCATTGTGCTCTCATTGGAGTTTTGTTTCTTTTTGTGGTTTCGATTTGAAATAAAACTATGAAAAATTCTCCCAAATGAGCTGAAATTTAGCTTCATAATGTAAATCATTTCATGTCCTTTAGTCTTTGAGTATGATTTTTGAATTGTGCGCAGTTTGAAGGCTCAATTTTCCATCACTATTTTTAATTTCTTGACAATAATACTGTGAACGTGTTCCAACTGCTCTAACGTTGCTAGATTGTCTGCTAGAAGTGACCCATTCTCCTTAATATATATAAACGCTACGGCTCACAATGCGGCGGCTTTACTCACAAACAGAATAGAAATGCAACAATTGGCCTTGAAATCCGACACTTTCAGAACAACAACATCATACAATTTGATTTGTCTGTTGTTAATTTTCTCAACGTTGTCCGCAATTCTAAACTCATTTAGCAACAAAATACAACAAAAACTTAATTGAAAAACCACCTTTTCATGTTCTGTTCTGTTCTTTTCAATATAAAATTGTTAACTCAAAGTGATTGAAAAATTTGAAATGTGCGCTCGCAACATATGAAGCAACATAAAATCGCAATGCGATCGCGCTCTGATGTGATATGATGATCGACGCAATTCAATGCAAGTTCCAACTTTAATTTGATGCGATGATGTGACGCATTGATGAACGCTCGTTCATCCATCCTTTGGTTGTACGTTTGATCAAACGTTGAATGACGAATGAGTTTGTTCAATTTTTGCACAACACGGTGAATACATTATTGGGAGGCAGAGAGAGAGAGGAGCATTCAAAGAGAGGAGGTGTGGCACCTTGAATAGGCGTCAAATGAATTGAACTCAATTGTTGAAATAAAAATCCATTAAGTAACTAATGATCAAAGGAGCTGTATTTGGTTGCCAAGCAACAGGCTGGTCGGCCGGAATATACAAACAATTGATAAAATGATTGAATGAATGAGTTGAATAGTAGTTGGTTGTACGTATATGACTTGATTGTTGTTCTAACTTTGTTGCTTTGAGTTTTCATTGTTGGGAAAATTTTCTTTTAATGTCATTGCGTATTATGTTTTTGTAATTCAATTTAATTACATTTTAATAATGAAAATGATTTTCAATTTTAGCAAGGCATTAAGCGATTTGGTGCTCAAAATTAAGTTTTTTGCAAATGATAATTGGAAGTCAATGCCATAAATCAAGCACTTTCACTAAACAGACTGCTTCAAAATATGAACTTTTTGTATCATTCGTCAAACCCTACATCGTTTTATCGTTGTTACTTTGCTTATTTTATTGATTAAAATGTGAATTCGGTCACTTTTTGCTTTGCACAGTCGCGCTGATTTTAAAACATTTTCCACAAACTTTTGCGAGCTTATGGGTGATTTGGAATACATTTTAATGCGAATATTGTCGTTTAGTTTGGAGATTGTCACTGGTTTACTGGCTTATACCATTACTATTCAATAAGTTTGTGTGCGGAATAAATGCATTCGCCGATGAGTTCCTTAAAAGATACATTGTAGCATATGCAGTATATACTGTAATCTTCATCCTGTTGGAATCACAGTTTTGAATGGCCTTGCACAGCCGATTTAAAAAAATTTTTCAGTTTCATCCAATGATCTTCAAGTCAAGCCACATTGACAGAACACTTGATTAGGCGTTATTGCAGGTGATCTACTGCGCTTTGATTTTTCGTGCTAACGTAACCATTTTATTGAAAATGGGATTATCGTTTATAGCCAGTATGCACGGTACGTCAAAATAGTTTTCGAAATAAAAATCAATGATTTTCTCTTGTTGTTCTATAACGTTTCATAATATTTCTCCCAAGTCTTGTTTGCAAAATTCTGAAATAAAAGAATAAAATATTTAATTAAAAAGACGTACTTACAGCATAAAAGTCCTTTTGCACCATTTTTATTTGTCTCCTTTGTTTACTTTAATTCGATTTAAAGAAACGTTTTTTATTTGCTCTCCGCATATTTTATTAATTCTGTAAAATATTCTAAAAGTCCCGTGTATTTCCATCACTTCATGAAATAGGGTTAAGAAAAATTGCATATTTCTTGGTGCTCTTTCTGGGCATACATATCTCCTTTTTAACGAAAAAACTCAGTTGTAATCAATTTATTTTTTCATTTTCTTTGCAGGTAAGCTGAACAACATAACAATATACAATATATTTTACAGGTAAAAACATTAAACAACAAAAACAATAGTAAAGTCTCAATTAATGCAATAAAAAAGGTGCACAAAATTTTGTCACACGTTAATTTGACTTTTCACAAACGTACGCCTACAGTAGCGCACAAAATAAAATTGACAGCCGATAGCGTTTTCCATAAACTATCTACAATTTAAAATTCAATTCGAATGCATTTTATGTTAAAATTTTTATTTTTCCCAGAAATATTGTGCAAAAAACTTTTATAGCTGTCAATTTTTGCGTATATATATCTTACATCATTAATTTGAAATATTTTTAGTTAATGATTTAACAATAATTCCAAATGATTTTCTCACGATGATGTTGGATATGAAAAATGAATATAATATTTCATGTGGAATTTTATGCTTGCTGCTAAAATTTATTAGGAAAAACTACATAAATTGGAAAAAAAAATGTTATGAGAATCGAACTTTAGCGATTTTTGAGGCTTGAAGCATTCTTTTGCTCAGTTATGTCTTTTTGTCATTATTCAAGTTGTTCTTTTTTTTGTATATTTTTTCTGTAATGGAAACTAAAATATTACGACATTCGCATACCCACAAATTTTGTTTGTTTTTTTCTATCGAAAGAAATAAAACAAATTGCTTACACTTTTCTTACCTGTTTGTTTGTTTTCTGCATTTAGAAGATAAGCAAATGTAAAACAAGACAAATAAATAAAAAATGTAAACAACAAAAACCTTCACCGCGTAACCAAGTCGGCAAGTCAGACTGTCAATTTAATGCATTTACAGGGGAAAAAGCAACAAGAACGACAGAAATACAGATCAGCAATTAAATGTGTAATAAAACGTTCAAGTTCAAGATCTCGAAATATAAAAGAAAATGTGAGAAAAAAAAGCAAAAGAAAGAAAAATTAAAAGAAAATAAGCAAACAATATGAAGTAATAAATAACAAGAATCAGTTAAATGCAAAAATATAAAAACTACTATGTATTTAAATTAAATTTATTGTTAATAACAAAGAGTACAAACATGCAAATGTACATACAAAAAAATATGGAATAAGCGTTACATGAATTGCAATAAGTAAACTATATGATTTGATCGATTCGTGCCCACCGCTGATACCAATGACTTTTTGTAGCTTCAGTAATACGTGGACACATATGATCGGAAGTTTTCCTTCACTCGAATTTTCCACTAAAAATGCTATCTTCTGATGAATTTAAAAAAAATAGCCTTCTTCTCAGTGAACTCGCCGATATTTACATATGGATAGAACTTGCAACTTCGTTCGTATCGCCAAAAAAGCTTTCAACGGAGCGCTCGTCAAGAAATGTGTAATATCAAAAGAGTTACAGGAGCAATTGCATGTGAAGGGGGAAAGAATGTAGAGTTTTGTCGCACTGTGTATGTGTTTCTTTTCCTATGATTCTTAACTGGTCAATGCAAGGAATTAAATATAGTGTGTTTGCAGACTCTTACACATCGGCTAACAAAGCTTACTGAAGATATGACGTAGCTATTTTACTGTACTGAATGTTCAGTACAGTGTGTGTCAACACCAAAAAAAACTACATCAAACGAAGACAAATTAAGAAAAAAAAGGACAAAAACTAGTCATACTAGTTTCATCCGTTCTTAAGCGGAATCATCAGTGACTTCTAAGCCGATTAGTAAGAATTTTTATGTCTGATGTGTTCATGATGAGAACCCAAGCAAAAAGTGAAACAAAGCAAAAATTGCTTTTTCTATTGTTTATCTTTATTTCACTTTTCTTACAGACAGATTCCATAAGTTTTGATTTCTGATGCTTTCGATAATTTTTAAATTTATTTTTCCCACACAAAAAGAGTGTAATATTAACTTGAAAAGGCTTAAATCATAGCCAAAAACTTTCAACCATTTAAGACTCCAAATTCGAGTTCATTTTTACTAAACTTTATCGAATTTTAAATAAAAAATTTCATCAATTAATTTTGATTACAAAAAATAATTGAAAAACATTATGCTACACACTTCTGCCGCCGCCATATTTGTAAATATTGTCAAAACGTTAGCCACAAGCGCTCAAAGTGTTGCCATATTTTATTAATTAATTGTTTTTGTTGTAATTGTAAAGCAATTTGCTAAACAAATGTTTACAAAAAAATTTGCAACAACAAAAAATAAACACTTAAACAAAAAAGGAGTTATTCTGTTATTTATTATTACACTTCAGTTAAAGAAAAAAACAGTAGTAGTGCGCGCAGATTAAAGCCAAAGCTGGGGCGACACGAAGCATAAAACTCGAACGCATTGCAACTCAATTTTATTCACGAATCCAATTAGTTTGACATTTTTATGTTTTATGACATGACATATGCAGCAGCACCGCCGACACCAAAGCTTGAGCCGCATGCAAATCCCAATCTCAAAGAATGAAAAAAAAGCAAAGCTATGCGCAGAATTGAACGCAATGCGGCACATGCGCAAAGCAACTGCAACACCAAACGCAGCCTGCACAGAGCAATAAAATTTGTTAACAACATGCAAATTTAGCATTTGCTTAAATATAATTGTTATTTGCTACTTTTGAATTTGTTGTTGATTTTTTGTTGCCAATTTATTGTTGGCATTTTGGAAGTATTTGAGTTTTTTTTCCGGTGCCTTTTGTCTAAATGCCTTAAATATGCAAAATGCCTAAAACAGCAAACGGCAAGAACAGCAACATGGTAACTATAATTGTTACAAAATGGCATATTTTTGACATTTGCAACATTTTAACATCACAAGCAAACATTTCTATTAAGCGTGAGTGGTAAACTTACAACGAACAAAAGAACAAAATTTTTGGAAAAAAATATGAAAACGTTTCGCGTAGTTTTTTAGAGATTGACTATAATGTAAAATTGTCTTAAAATGAATCATTGAACTTTTCGCATGTGATAAATGCCTAGAAAAATGGTAATTTTTGTATTTAATGCATTTTTTTTTTTAATATTAAATATTGAATTCTACTAAGTTTTGGTCAATTTCTCTTTACGAAAATTTTGAAGAATAGCTAAATTTCATTTCACTCACTTTCTTTATCAGCGCAAACGAAAACTGTTAATTTTTCTGCAAATCTATACTATTGATTACTAATATTCAAACTACAACAAAATGCTTCATATGACTTAGTTGTTTTTTTTTGTAAAGCAACTATAAGTTATCATCGAAGTTGTGAATTCAAACATTTGTTTTGCGTACAATTTCCTTAACTTTGTCTATAAAATTGATGATGCTTAAGAAAAAAGCCGTCTCCATTTTTTCTTTCATCAATATGTGAAATTTTATTAAGAGCACACCATATGCTGGAAGTATTTCATGACTAAGTAATCTTCAGTTTACTATTGAAAATGCGTAAAAGCAATAATCAATCTAATAAGCCATGTTCACTTGGTAAAAGCGGCAATAATCCTTAAACTTATCAGCTGTCAATAATCCATTTATAAGTACTTAATTCCTTTTTGAATATCAAATAAAAGTGCAGCAAGTTTGTTGCTCCTTGTTTCATTTTTCAAGTTTAAATGGGATATTATGCTTGAAGTGGGTACGCAAAAAATGAGTTAAATTTCTACAATTATTATTTAGACTAGAATTCGCCAACTTATTTAAATTCAATCATTATAGTGGCAATACAAAACAGTTTAGTATGATTTTACCTGATTATATGTCATCGCTTGACAAAATAAAAATCTTAATATCATGTCTATTATTTGATGAATTTAGCTGCGTAAACATATTTTCCGAACCGTCCACTTAAAAAAAAATATCTTCCCGCAAGTTGCAATCTATTATTGTACCAAATTTTATCTAATCTTGTTTGGCAGTGAAAAAGTATTTTCCTCTTAGAGGTGTGACACCCCCTACTACAAACAAATGTCTTTATTCAGAAATCAATCTACCTCCATTTCATCAAAATCGACGTAGCAGCTCAGCCGTTTCAGCGTTTGTTGCCATTAGAGGTGGTGCCACGCAAGTTTTACAGATTTTTAGAAACTTGCCTTTAGAGCTCAATCTATTTCCATACCAACATTCATCAAAAACGATATTTTAGCTTAGCCGTGGATATGCCTTTATATTCCTGTATAAAGCGTGGCACCGCCAGATGTTAAAAATAAAAAAACTATACTACTTTTTAAAATATTTCCAATAATAATAAAAAATAGCCGATTACGTTGTGTTGTGGCAGTTAAAAAGGGATAGGACTAATCGATTTGCCACTGGACACAGTATTAAGTCATTTCTGTAACAATATATTTTCTGTAATTGGAAACAAAAATTTCAATTAACATTTTAAAGAAAATTATTTATTAGGGTCTCCATTTAAAAACGTGTCAGATCAATAGTTTGGTGTTTTGATCTATTCAAACATATTTACCTCTAGGACTAGATTGATTAAAGAATTAATATCGGATTTCAATTCAGATTTAAACAAAAAAGTTATTCGGAAGTTTGTGAAATTATATTAAGAAATCATGCCTTAGGCAGATTCCTGTTATTGGCTTTATAAGAAATATTTCAGAGATGAACATATCAAATGATATATACAGCAAAACCCATACAGGCAGTTCAGTTTGAGATCTTGAGTTTGTTGTATTTACAGAGAAAAGTAGTGGAATATGAATTAAAGTGTGTGAACAAAACGGCTTGTGAATTGTTTTGAAAAGAGAATAAAAGATTCGATGCAAATCATATGATTTGATGAAACAAGTCAAATATATAGGTTTAATGTGGGATCAGACTAAGAAGCAAAGCATAATGTAATCTTCTCTTCCACACGCCATAATTTTGCTTAGTTGTAAATAATATTTGTTGATATCAAAATAGTCGATTGGTTAAGTTCCTTGTTGCAATTACAGTTAATATTTCTTTTTATCCTTGTAAGGAATGTATACAGCTTTCCTTTTTCTCCATTTATCTCATTTTGCCCATTTTAATAAGATGACTACTTTTCGTACTACAGCATATTAATATTAAGCTGTTTTTAACTCATATAAATACAAACATCTGCTTGGTATGACGTTAAGAGTTCAATATTTCAATGAAAAATATCTCATCAAAATGTTATTTCTCGATAGTAAAAAAGTTTAAAGTTCTAGAAGAAAATTATTGCTGTCTCATTGTTAAGAGAAAACTAACAAATCAACCTGAAAATAATATTGTCTTAATAATTGCATACAAACTCAGCTATTTATATCGTTAAATTATACTTTCTATCGAAATAATCAAAAAAAGTTCGACACTGGGAATCCTTTGTTTCTTACTCACATTATCAGCGCAAAGGCTAAGAAGATATCGTCTACAAAAGTAGGTCACAACAATACGAAAAAAAGTTTATTTGGCAACACAACGCAATCCTTTAAAGGACGAACCCTAAACTCAATAGCCAAACAAAAAGGGTGACTCGCGCCAAAAAATGGAAAAAAAACAACATTTTAATTTTTGACCATCTGCTGACGACAATAAAAACCGCTTCCACGATGCGATACAACTGATGATGTGGAGTAGTGACCTTCTTCTCCTTCCGCCTAAGACAAAACTACAAATTGTATGGCATGTGCGACAACGACAACGACAACAACGACGTAGTCAATCTGTCGATTTTTATCACAATCAGCAAACTTTGGAACATGAGTTGATTAACATTTTGTTTTTGTGTTGGCAACAAATTAAAATGTTGCATTTACAATTTACAGTAAGTGAAATTTCCTTGCACAAAGTTGCAACACTTTTGGCTGTCACTTTAGATTTTGGCTAACACAATGCATACAATGTTAGCCAAAATTTTGCTTAATCCTGTTTGGCCCTGCTACTACTCTGGTTGACCAACGCAGCTGTTCGCGTGTGTAATTCATTTATTTTGTTTTCACTCTCCTTTTGGCAACAACAGACAGTGCGTGTCCTGCTTTTGATTATTTTTTCGCTTTTTTTTTTTTTAAGTAGCATCAGCTGCTTGATAAAAAAGGCCGAAAAACCGGTACCCTTTGACACACAGCACGTTAAAATGCAACATCGTTGCCAAAAAATTGTTTTTTGCGTTTTAAAGGACATAAGAAGGACCTCATCGTGTGCGGAGTTTATCTTTGTTTTTACCAGTTAAATATGCATGGAAACAGTTAACATCCGGTGGTAAAATACAGTTATATTGAAATTTGTTAATGAAATTGAGATTGTCATGCACAGGATAACTAAGTGGCACACGGAATATTTAACGTGAAAGCGAAATTTGCCGATGCATAAAATTTCGCAAGGTGAAACTTTCTTTTTCTACCAGCGCTAGATCGGAGTGATAAAACGCGGCAAAGTTCCAAAAGTCCTGGCCGTTAGCTCTAATTGTATATTGGGCAAAATATTCTGAAAATGTAGTTTTTCCTTAGCATTATTTTTTGGCAAATTTATTCCCATATAAGGCGAGTAAAAATTTTTTTCGCTTTTTCCCCTTCAACGTCATTATGGCGGCTTGAAAAATGCCATGCATTAAACTGCACCGGTTTTTCATACCAAGCACAAACTCCTCTATATTTTAGACAATTTTTATGATAAATGCTTTGAAAATCTAGCGCACACACCTTCTGAGCAAACAAACAAATCTGTAGACATTTGTTTGAAAAAGAAGTTGGTGGCTTTGGATTGATACCAAAAAGAACACACAAAATGCGTTACGTCCAACCGTTGCAACGTTCACTCACTCACGCGCTGTCAAATGATAAATTAACGCTTTCAACGCAGTAATTAAAAGATGAATTGACTCTGACTTGCATATGGTATGAGATACAAAAAGTAACTCATAGATACATACTGCACTCGCATGTAAAAGTAGTTAACAACGTCCATCGTTTGGTGCGTTCATTTTAGCTTGAAAAATCGCTAAAAAATATCATGCACCATTAGTTTGGTAAAAACTCCCATTTTATGTTAGATATTATATTTTAGAGCACATAAAGTGATGGTAAAATATGCTTGGAAATTATATTCGGCCCAATTTGACATTTAGATAGCATAGAGAACTTGAAGATGTTATGTTTCGAGGTATAGATAAAGTAATGCAAGACTTCTTATAAATGACAGCACTTACCAATAAAATGCTGCTGACTGAAAATACTTGTGGCGAACTTAATGACGCTTCATTATTTTGGTATAGAAAACATTGGAAAAGTGGAAAAATTTCGAAAATCGAAAAATGTTGAGAAATGTTGAAAATGCTACATACTAAAAAATATTCAATAGACGAAAAGTCGCATAGTTAGATAAGTCGAGAATTTTCCTATATAACTAAATTTTTAAAATGTTGAAAATTTGAAACATATTGAAAAAATCTGAAAATGTTGCAAGTCGTCGAATAAATCCAAAAGTACTGACTGAATCGAAAAATTATTGATAATTTCAGCAATGATTTTGAGAGATCGAAAAAAGTGAAAACTCAAAAAATATCGGAGAATTCGAAAGATGCTGAAAATTTGAAAAATTTTT
This sequence comes from Meiosimyza decipiens, assembly GCA_963680825.1. Taxonomy (NCBI): domain Eukaryota; kingdom Metazoa; phylum Arthropoda; class Insecta; order Diptera; family Lauxaniidae; genus Meiosimyza; species Meiosimyza decipiens. The sequence continues at coordinate 129,559,471 of OY804258.1, read as the reverse complement.
AAGTCAAAACATATTGAATACGATGAAACATTTGAAGAGTATTAGAAAATTGGTTACAAAAGACGATATATGCTGAGAAATTTCAAAAATATTGAAATGTAGTTCAAGTCGAAAAATGTTGTGTGGAAAATCACAAAATCTTGAAAAGTCTATATGATTTGAAGAGATCGAAAAATGTAGCAAACGGAATAATATATGAGAGATCAAAAAATTTTGAAAAGTCGAAAAAATCTCTAAGAAATGGATTTATGCTAGAAATGTCGGGTAATGTAGAAAGTCAAAAAATATATAAAACAACGAAAAATGTGTCAAAATATACGTGTTCCGATTCTCATTCGGATTTGTTTCGGAGACGGAATTCAAATTCGAAAATTATTTAAGCATCACACAAATAAGGGAAATCCGTCATGTTATGAAACTAAATTCGAAGCTCAAAAAAAAAAAAAAAAAATTCCATAACAAATTGCTTCGAATAGATTAAGAAAAGCTACTGACACTCCACCTCAGACTTCAATTCCACTTTTCGAACTAAATCGGATTAAGAAAGTGCCTGAATATCTTGGAATCGCCATAAAACTGAAAAGAAACACTTTGGTATACTTTTTACTTCAGTATACTTTTTGGCGCATCTCATATCTAAAAATCAGATTTACAACTTGGTTATATTGCTGACGACGTACAGAATATTTTGTAAAACTCTTTCTTAGAAAAAAAGTAAATCATTCAAAACTTTTTTGAGAGAAAAATCTCAAAATGGACCAAAAATTGTATATCTAAAAATAACAAAAAAAAAAAAATGTTTCGAAAAATTTAGGTGATTTTTAATAACAAATGTGTAAAAATGTTCAAAAGGCTTTTTTCTCCTATGACAACAACTGCAGGCAATTAAATGGTTTAATAACGTAAACCAACAACAACAACAACAACAACAACAGCTACAACAAAAATTAACTTGATGTTAAATTATTCGTCGTCACACTTGTAAATGAAATACAAACAACATGTTGCATTTGCGCTGCTTTATGTAGTAGGTACAGCAACCAGGCTGATGAGATACGGATACGTTTGTAGATTTGTAAATAGAGAGAGAGCGAAAAAATAAAAGAATTTATATGCATGTAAAATTACATACAATTGTATGTAGTATTTATGTATATAGCGGTGAGTGTGTATATTTTGCTATGCAATTTATAAATACGTAGTGTGTTGGCAAGTGCGCGCGTGTGACCTTGAAATAATTTAAAAGAAAATTGCAGCAAACAAAAAAGAGAAAAAAATCATTCTGTAAAAATAATATATAATTTACACTCTATGTAATTTAAGCACATATGTGTACATATATTTGTAGATTACATATATATTTGTATGTAAATATATCTAAATATAGAGCATACGAGCGCAGCACACGCATTCATTCATAGAGATTTCTATTTTGTTGCTGCTGCTAACGTTGTTGCTACCATTGCTATTTACAGTTGCTCCAATAAAAATATAATTACAATTTTTAAGATTTACTAGCCGTTGTGGTTTTGATTTCTTTATTTTTTAAAGTTCTAATTAGTTTTTTTTTTTTTTTTTGAATATATTATGGCTTATTAGTTGATAAATACTTTCTTTAGGGTGTGCCATCTAAATGAATTATTTCGTTTTTTAATTTAGCATTGTGATAAAATGTTGCCAAATAGGCTTAGTAATGTTCATGTTATCTATTTTGCTATTTGGGTTTGGTCTTTTGCGCACTCACCGACTTGGCATTTTGAATGAAAAGAAATAAATTGGGCTTCTACGCGATTTTTCTATGGTGAACTGGATTTGCAAAAAAGACCAATGGCCAAAAATGTTTTTTTCTAAAAGATATGTATTTATATCAAATTTTGGGCGACTTTTTGTTAGAAAATAATGCCAGCACTCTGATGGTCATTTTATATTTTATCTTTGGGTCATTATTCTAATGATTTTAAAAAAATTATTATGTTGGCCCTATATCCTAAACTTAATGTTTTATTTAAACCATTTTAGGGAGGTTTTATTGTTACAATAATTTAAGCAATAGAGCTCATTCAAACTTCTCGCGCACACACATTAAGCTATTCTCCAAACGTTGATTTTAGTACGAAGCAAATTCTAAACAGAATCAGAACAGGTCGAAATATGTTGACATAAAATATAATATACTGCATACTTTTAGTTACTGTACGGCTTCATTGAAATGATTTCCCTTGAGTCAAAGCTCCGCTTTGGCTATACTAAATTTAATTAATTAGAAAGTTTCTTTGTTAGCGATTTTGAGGAGTTTTATGTTAATCAGATTTAAGCTTCCCTTGCTTATTACTACACGACAACGCTGATCACATCTATTAACACAATTTAATTACAAAAAATTACATCCTATACAATATGAAATCATTTTGTGCTGACGTGCAAGATCAAAGTTTATTTATGCGAAAGAATTTCGCATCAAAGTTTATTGAAATATAAACGACCGATGCACACAATCTTGATTTACTGTATTGCTATATCATTCTACTGACAGTCATAATGCATCGCTGGTAATTTATTGCCACCCCCTGTTAGAGATTAAACTTTGAGAGCAAAGCGACGTCCTTGAATTCACCCGCTGTTGTTGCAATGGGCTGCTTGTAGGTTTTTATATTTTTTTTCTTGCTTTCGTATGACGGTGATTTGTACTCAAATACACCTGTGGCACGTTTTATTTGATGTTGAGAAAGAAAAAATGACTTTCCGCACGATCGACTCATATACAAATAACTGTTAGAATATTAAGGTATTTGATGGTGTATTTGTGTGCAGCTGAACTGCAAAACCACAATCATCATCAACATCGTGCTAATGATCATCGTCATCTTTTGTTGCAACAACTGTGGCGCGACGGTTGCTTTTACAACTCAATTCTTGCTGTTTTGGAGATTTTTCCTTGTGGCTATTTGTATCGAAAGCGACAGCAACAATAAAAAAAAATCCATGACGAATAATACGCTGCAGTTGGTAACTCAAGCAAAATGCAACATGCCAAGTATGCGACAGTGCTGCCATCTGCTGTCAAATGTCAAGGTGACTTTCTGCAGATAATAAGTAAAAATATACAAAATAATAGTAAAGCTGCAAAATTGGGCGAAGTAGAAAAAATAAAGTCATTTCTGGAGGCATAACAGTTGCTAAGGGCGGTCAACACCATAAATCAAAAACATCGACATTTCCCACAGCAGATTTTTTCTAAATTTCTACCAAACAATGAATCAAATATGAATAGTTCGTACTAAGAGGATGCAACGAAGTTGGCACTCTTCGCCGATTTGGGTATGAAGGCAATTTTAACGCTGCGGCAAGGCTTAGATGTACCCAGTTTGTCAGTCTTTGCAGATTCTAAATTGCAGTTAATTCAGATTGGGACCATGCTCATACTCCATGGAGATGACCAGATTTCACATTTGTTCTAACCATGTCAGATTTGAACGATTGACTTCTGGTAGACCTCCAGATCATCAAATTGTTGGAAGTGATGTTGTCAATGACTTTTTGAATCGCTACCTGCAACCAAGTCAGAAGTTAGGGTAAATTCTTATCCAGGTCACCATATTTCACGGTAACGTAGCTGATGACACCGTGTGCTGCACCCGTGTGTGAGTAGGAAGATTTTCTGTGTGTCTAAATATTTTTCCTTCGACTCCAATGCCTTCTCATGCAACTTTTCAATATAGACGCTATATGTTGGGGTGCTGCTGGCCGATGCCGCATTGGGGGCTGAAAGTGAGGCAGCCTTGAGGGCTTTACTTCCAGTTTTCAAGGCAAGGTTTCTCCGCTACAGTTTTCTCCTTTGCGACTCTGCTAGAACTATTCCTACTTTGTAGGTAGCAGGTCTTCTCGTAGAGTCAAAACAGAAAAGAAGAGTGCATTAAACTCTGAAAAGTGTTGCCGATGTTTCTTGAAACTAAATTTTTTTTTTTGTATCAATATATTATCAATAAAGAATGACAGTCCATAAATGTTTTGTTCCTGTTATTGATTTGAGGTGTGTGAGAAGTCAAAAACTTATCACCAAAATTGTTCCACTTGAAGTTCGCAAGGTGCCCATGAAGACCATTGTCCATAGAAGGCACCTCCCGCTATTTATTGTTCGGACAGATGTCACACTTTTTATTAGTGCTCCAACATGTGCTGAATAAAAGTTAATTGAACGATTCTTATTGAAAAGTAGTGACAAAACCATGGAACCACTCACTCTGGATCAGATACTCCATAGATTAAGATTAGTTCTCGCAAAAGATTCGCACCCGCTACTATTCTACCGAAGAATGCCCAAGCAGCGATCCGAATTCCAAGTGAAATGAAAAAAAATGCTTAATACATAAACACTTCCGTGTGGAACTGCAGCAAATGTAAGCATTGAGCAGCATCCGCGATCATGTTCACGAAAGTCAACAACAACCAACAGCCATAAAGTGGAGAGATAAAGCAAAGAAAAAGATGCTAAAAGGAACTGAAAAAATGGATAAAACAGACGATCAAAATGTAGTGGAGATCATATTTTTTCCGTTTCACTGATCGTATGTGTGCCACTGGGGTAAATGACAACAATAACGTAAACAACAACAACTACAACAACAACCCACTTAATATCGCATTCAATGCGAAATGCAACCAAAATACGGAAGATGCAATTTCGTTGGTGTGCCGCTGCTGCACGCTGATCCTCTCACATCATTTTGGCGCGTGTGTTTGCGCACCTGTGTAGCCTGCAATAACAAAAACAACAACAGCAACACCAATATGCACAGGTGCTGCTGCTGAAGCCAACATCTCCTTCGTGCCACGATCGCTTATTTGATCATTTACCCTGTGTAAATGCGCTTGCTGCTTGATCGCTCGCTTTTTGTGCGACTCTGTGGCATTCAAGTGATTTACGAGATCTGCAGGAATTTTTTAATGATTCTGGCAACACAACCAAACTTGCAGCAAGTGATCGCTGCTGTTGCTGCTGCTGATCAGACCTTGAAGTTGCAACAACGTTTTGTAAACAATTTAAAGTTGGGGTGCCAGCAGTCAGTAGTGCTGAATGAATGAATGAATGAGAGTTGTTCATTTTTGAAATGTGTGATCTTGCTTGTTGTGTGCGATCTGTTTTCCTTCCACTTTTTGTTTAATGTTTTCTCTGTTTTGTTTTTGTATTACTTTTTTGTTTTTGCTTTATTGAGTGAATTATGAAATTACATAACTTCGTTGATAGCTGTTGCAAGAAATGATATATTGGCGCATGCCGTTTTAACAAGATCAACTTCATTGAAGTTATTGCGCGCGCTTGCAAGATCAAGAGCAGCAGATCAATTTACACTGGATCACGTGTGGTGCATTGCGAATGCGCTAAAGTAAAAAGAAGAGGCGTTGGAAGCCATATTTTTTCTTCTCTTTGTACATTTAAAATTTATGGCATACATTGAATTGCTGGGGACTTAAATGGGTTAATTAATTGGGGTATCAATAATTGATCTTTATTGATCGTGCTCTTTTTTTCGCTGCTGATGATAAATGAGTTAATTTGATTGTATTAGATCGAAACGTCTATTCATGCGTTCAAACTCTAAATAAAATCTATTGGGAAAATGGAAAATCCGTCACGAAAAATAAGTGAAATAATAACAGAGAATACTATTTTAAAACGCATATTATACTCCCCCAAAGAAGAGTTTTTCGTAAGATTTATCTTTTTTAAAGTTTTTGTATGTTGGCTTTTAGGGAAAATTCGCTCAAAAATATAGAGAAATAACCGAAAACATTTTGCTATTTTCAATTTAAGGTATGACACTAAAGAACTCGCAAAGCATCTAAAACAGGTTTGTTTTTTAAACTTTGAAGCCAAACACAAACAGTACAAATGAGAAAAGAACAACAATAACAACATAGGTTGCAAGAATTAGCCTAAATAACGAAAAATTAAACGAACATTTTTGTGAGAATTTACAAAAAGCTCAATCCAAAATAAATAATGATGGCTTTAAAAAATATGTTCTTTTATAAAAGAAACATTAAAATCGGCATGGTATATTTTGCGCTAAAACATTACAAACCATTTCCATATAAGTAATTTTCTGTAATTAGTATACCCTTATCCAACCTAACCTAACTTAACCTAACCTAACCTAACCTAACCTTACCTAACCTAATATTTTCAATGCGACGAATTTCAAGATTTGTCACAAAAGACCATACTGCTAAGATGGCGAAGTAGAGTCATCGATGATGTGTCAATTCCATTTTGTAAGGATTGGTGCGATAAATATTTCCCTATTGAATATTTTCATACAATAAACACAACACATTCACTTACTCATTCGTTGCCACTGCATTAGGAGTAAAAACGAGATGACTCGAAAAAAAAGTGCTACTACGGACAGTTCCCGAAAGACCGATCGAATGTCGGTCGACCTTCTTTTTGCTGTCGCAACTTAAACCAAAATTTATGAGGCACAATTTTTGGTTAATGCATTTTCATGTTATACGATGATTACCTGTGCTACAACTGTTGCTGCTACTGACCACAACAGCAACATTAATTTCAGAGCACTTACTTACACCTCTCAGCTGCACTGACTCCCCTTCCGTTACATACATATGCTAAACAGTGGCTCTTCGCGCGCTGTGCTGGTGGTAGCTCCTACCACTTGGCTGTCGATGGATGATTTCATTTCTGGCCAAATTCCTTGCAATTGTTTTAATCCAAATGTTGCTGCGTTTCGTTTTACACTCAATTTTTCACTAGCAGCATCCGAATGCGACTGATTTTAAGCAGGCCGGCATGTAGGCTGGCTGGCTACCATTTTAGTGTTTTCATACAAAACTGTATTTACGGTTGTTGTTTTTGCTTTTGTAACTGCAGTTTTTGCTGTTTTTATTTTAGCGCTGTATGTTGGCTCACCTACTACGTGTTCGTCGGTTTCGATTGCTGCTGCCTTAGTTGTTTTTATTGTTGGTGTTACTGTTTAGCTTGTAGTTGGCTCCTTTTTTTCTGTTTGTGTGTAGAAAATTCATGTATCCTTGCAATGCCGTTGCTTATGTTCCAATTGTGAATGCTGCATTTGCCTCAGATGTGTCGATACTTTTCTTCGATACTTCTGAGATTTTACACAAAAAAAACATAACTGTGATATTTAATTAAGTTTTTGAAAGCTGTTTAATGATGACTTTTTGACAAATGAAAGTACGAAAAATTGAAGAGGTGTGACACTATGAAACCAACGGTTTTTGTGGAAAAAAAGACAGTAGAAAAAAAAATCTGAGATGTTTTTGTTTAGCGTTCAATTTTTACGAAAAGTGAGCTGTTTTTGATTCTTCTGTCTCTATGAAAAAACGTGCTGTTTTTGATGCCAGTGTGAAAGCCTTATATAGAAGAAAAATCAAATTTACAAATTTGAAAATTATGCCACATTCAAACGGGTGCCGTTTAAAAAAAAAGCAAATCCGAGTACCTGAGCTTATTACATTTCATATTTTTGAAACATTTTATGACAGCACACATTTCGATACTTTGTACTTAATCTTCTTTTACAAACATAACTGTAATCTTATTGCATATTTTTCTTTTTTTCTCCAGTTGGTCGACTCTATTTTCTTGTGTCCGTGCATGTTTTGTTCTTTCCAATTGAATTTGGCACTAAATGCTTGGCCTAAGACAGCTGATAGCTGAATGACTAAACCAAACCAAAATGAACAGACGGGCTTTAAGTGGTCAAATTCCACTCATGCAAAGCAAAAACAATTAGATTTGGAAAAAACGACAACAACAACAACATATTGGTAGCAACTGTTTTTGCTAATGTTGTTGCGGTTATGTGTTGCATTACAAATGCGTATTTTGTTGCTGAACATTTGTTGGTGACTCCTGTTGCTGTTGCAGATTATGCTGCTTCTATTAATGTTGTTTGTAATTTGAATTCCGCATACTTTTTTCAATTTCTTCTTAAGACTTATAAGTAGCAAAAATGCGTCAACTAACCGTTAGTTATGTAAAGTTGACTGTCAAAATAATAGCGCAGCTTTGTATGACCAAAAATGTCTTACAGTGAAGAGAGAAAGCTTCGGCTCATTCCAAAATCAAATGACAAGTTTTTACTAATTTATCTTTCGAGAAGAGTAGTGTTATGTGGTAAATGTCAAAAATGTCAAAAATCCCAAGTTATAAAAGCAGTTGGCAGAATGTTTTTCTAAGAAAGTCAACAAAACTTTAGCATGCACTGTTAGCGAACATAGTGCACTCCCCTAACCTACCGTGAATGCATATATTGTCCATCTTTCACACAAAATACCCTGATGATTTCAATTTAATATTGCTTCATAATTTTGATAGAAGCTTTAAGATTTTATCTAATGTTTCTACATTAGCATTTCCTTTTTGAGAAGTTCAACAATGCAGTTGTTCTAAAGAATAGAATATTTAATAAATTATATGCAAAAGTCTTTGACAAAATATTTTTTTAAGGTTCATAATTTGAATTTCAACGAAAAGACAATAGAAGCCAACTATATCCGCACATAGCGTTCTCCCCTCTTTAGCAAAATTTGCATATATTGCGTGCGTAGGTGGTTACACTTCAATGTTGCACAGCATTCATTGCTGTGGCTTCATTGTTGATGGCATGGAATTTCTACGCTTTCTTCGATTTCATTTTGCTGAAACGTTTGTGTGCCAAATTGACCGTCGCTCTAACTTTATAGCCAGAGAATTAGCTTTGGAGAGAAAATAGTCCTTATGTCAGTCTACTTGGTGTGCGGACAGACATGATCCAAGCACCGTTCTTTCACGATATTTGGTACCGCAGCATGCATTTTGCGTAGGCGCAAAGAAAACAAACCACAACTGACCAAGTGCATAACTCGGTTTGGCGCGCAAGCACAGCGGTAGCCATGTGACAACAACGTTAAACCAAATTCCTGACATACGTTGGACACTTTGGCCGAATGTTGCTAGTTGTGGAGACAGTGGGTTATTTTGTTGATCGTGTTATCAGAATATTGGCATGGCATTTGAAAGTTTACTCTAAATTTTAATGGCATGGTGAAACTGACTGTAAGCATAATACAGTTCTAACTTAATTTGGTTTCACCATTCCCACTGTGCAATTGCTCAAAAATGTCTGCTTACCGTCACCAGAAATAAATCTTTTAAGTCGCACTTGCAGCGCGTACGTACGCCATGCGAGAACCGCTATGCCTTCACTGGTTGGGTGGAGTGAATCGAAAACAAGGTGCTTTGACACAATCAAAAATTGATTTGGTCACCTGGAAAAACATTTCTTTGTCATAGTTGTCATTTGGCTCAATGCAGTCTACGGCGACTAACGATCCGCATCCGAAGCTATGAAATGGCTTTGCGTATCCATTCTGCGCTGCGCTGCGTGTGGACACATAAATGTTTTGAGAAATGACATTGCAAACGCAGTGTATAATGAAATATTATTTTGTCGTGTAAAGATCGTTAGCAAATGTCATTCTTTACAGTGATCGTTAGAGTGCTAGTTGTTGGTACGCGGTATCTCTGCTAAGATGTGATGAGAGTCTGCGGCGTATTCTTATGATGGTATGTGGAGTGTCGACTGTGGCGTGGCGGTAGTTGAAGATGCTTCATTTGCCAACAAGAGATAATCAATCAGCGGTGCAATTGTTTGTGTCCTTTGAAGTTGGGTATTTTAGTTACTGTGATTAATATTGGATTATAAGAGCATAAGTTTGCCTTGACAGTCTACTTATGTAGCTACTTGCCTAAGAAGCGCTGTTGTGAAAAGTCTGAAGAGCTGCGGCGTATCTAACATATAATGGTTCTGGCGATAGAACATTCACCTTGTGCTTCTAAGACTTTGTTTCAAGTATTACCATGAGCGTAAGTAATAGAACTAACCATTTTCATTATCAGTACCATGAGCAATATATTTTCTTTATGATTAACAATGCCTATGCATTACTATTGTTTATTAAACATCTTCTCTGCTCCTGTCCCGCACTTGCTAGAAAACGCCACAAAGCACTTGGGTCGTTTTTATTTGATGACCTGGATGACCTTAGACATGTCAGTATAGGTCAGCTATTTAGTTTCATAACGAATTCTGGCTGGTTCAACGAGAGGGTATAATCAAACACCCTGTGGTATCACAACGGATCATGTTTGGTCTAAGTGAGCCAGTTTTTCGTAACTGACTGCCACTCCTACCTAACCTAACCTACTATTGCCAGTGGCATTCAACTGTATTTGCCATTGTCACTGTCATTGTCATTTTCATTGTCATTTTTGTTGTCATTGTCACTGTCATTGTCAATATCATTGTCATTGTTATTGTCATTGTCGTTATCATTGTCATTGTCATTGTCATTGTCATTGTTATTGTCATTGTCGTTATCATTGTCATTGTCATTGTCGTTGTCATTGTCATTGTCATTGTCATTGTCATTGTCATTGTCATTGTCATTGTCATTGTCATTGTCATTGTCATTGTCATTGTCATTGTCATTGTCTTGTACATTGATATTATCATTGTCATTGCTACTGCCGTTGTTGCCATTGTTATTGTCATTGTCATTGTCATTGTCATTGTCATTGTCATTGTTATTGTCATTGTCATTGTCATTGTCATTGTCATTGTCATTGTCATTGTCATTGTCAATGTCATTGTCATTGTCACTGTCATTGTCAATATCATTGTCATTGTTATTGTCATTGTCGTTATCATTGTCATTGTCATTGTCGTTGTCATTGTCATTGTCATTGTCATTGTCATTGTCATTGTCATTGTCATTGTCATTGTCATTGTCATTGTCATTGTCATTGTCATTGTCATTGTCATTGTCATTGTCATTGTCATTGTCATTGTCATTGTCATTGTCTTGTACATTGATATTATCATTGTCATTGCTACTGCCGTTGTTGCCATTGTTATTGTCATTGTCATTGTCATTGTCATTGTCATTGTCATTGTCATTGTCATTGTCACTGTCATTGTCATTGTCATTGTCATTGTCTTGTACATTGATATTATCATTGTCATTGCTACTGCCGTTGTTGCCATTGTTATTGTCATTGTCATTGTCATTGTCATTGTCATTGTCATTGTCATTGTCATTGTCATTGTCATTGTCAATGTCACTGTCATTGTCATTGTCATTGTCACTGTCATTGTCAATATCATTGTCATTGTTATTGTCATTGTCGTTATCATTGTCATTGTCATTGTCATTGTTATTGTTATTGTCATTGTCGTTATCATTGTCATTGTCATTGTCGTTGTCATTGTCATTGTCATTGTCATTGTCATTGTCATTGTCATTGTCATTGTCATTGTCATTGTCATTGTCATTGTCTTGTACATTGATATTATCATTGTCATTGCTACTGCCGTTGTTGCCATTGTTATTGTCATTGTCATTGTCATTGTCATTGTCATTGTCATTGTCATTGTCATTGTCACTGTCATTGTCATTGTCATTGTCATTGTCTTGTACATTGATATTATCATTGTCATTGCCACTGCCGTTGTTGCCATTGTTACTGTCATTACCATTATAATTATCATTATCACTGTCATTGTCACTGTCATTGTAACTGTCATTGTCTTGAACATTGTCACTATCATTTTCATTGAAATTGTCATTGTGATAGTGACTGCCACTAATTTTCATTGTTATCATCACTGTCATTGTCGTTGTGATTGTGACTGTCCTTACCATTGTCATTGTAATTACTTTTCAGATTTCATGCAGACAATACTATTTCCAGGCACTTATACAAGTTTTATTTAACGCAATATTCCACTCAGAAAAACGTCTGATTCCCTCCAATGCATCAATTTGCTTATCAGTCATTTATATCGTACACTAAACAGTTGTCAATTGTTATCCAAGCGACAACTGATCTACTCTCATCACTTTAAAATAACAACAGCTCAATTAAACTTAAGTGCACGCTTAGGCTAAATACTACAGAGGCGGCGTTTCTCTGTTTCATGGCAGCAATAATCCATTAGATGAGCAAGCAGGCCAATTTGCCGGCAGATATAATTTTTTTTTTTTCATTTTTCTTCTATTAATAAGTTTGCGTTACAAACATTTTAATAGACTTTCGTTTGGAAAAAAAAGTCAGACGGCGGTTGCATCGAACTAAAAGACGATAACAACAACGACAACAATGATGACGCTAGAGTGGCGACACCTTAAGGGTATAACAAGCAATTAAAATACAATTTTTAGCAACAGCAAATGTAGTAGCAGCACATGTGCTATGGTAAAAGAAATAAATCCTTATGACTTTCAAATTTTTGCTTGCAGCCTTGACCATGTAAAATGTAAATTATTAAAGCTTTAGTCGTCAGCTAAAGCGTTAAGTTTAAACGTTGCTATAGCGCCGACCTGAGATATGACCTTAAGGCTAATGTTCTTTTAGAAAAATAGCGACAAAAAATAGAAATGCTGTAGTTATTACAGTGGCTGTTGCAACAAATAACCCCGAAGTTGCATTGATCAATTGTTAGATGCGCTAAAACTTTGGAGCCAGTTTGTTGGACATATATATTTTGCTTTAGGGTGTATTGAAAAATATTAAAATTTTAGCACATTATTATTGCTAAAAAATATTTATTATCAAATAGCAATCTTGAGTAAATCAAACGTAATCTAAGAGTTATGTAGACGCTTTGAAATTCGATCTTTTACTTTCACTGTGAATGTTTTGGTCAAGAGCATCATAACGAATCATAGTGAAAAGTTTGTAATACATTTCATTCTAAACCATTTGAAACACCCTAAATTGAGCATTAAAACATTTAAAGCCCTAAAGCTTAAAATTCTGTACTCTTACGCAATATTCTTATCCACATAATTACTATTATTTCTAATAAAATAAAAGTACAAAATGTTGCGAGCACTACCCGTTGTGTGGTTTTCTAGCAACTGCTACTCTCTTTATCAATTCTGTCCAGCTGTTTTAATCCGCATTTTGGATTGTGGAAAAAGTAAAAAACCGCAACATGCTTTCAACTTAAAAACGCTTTAAGCATCCGCTAGTGATTTGTATATCAATTTTTTTCTTCTGTTCAAATCTATAACCCGCAAAAAAAGCTCGCATTTGCCATTCGTTCCACATTGGCCCCAGTCAGATACAAGATCTCTGCCGATCTCTGATCTCTTTTTTGCAGTATCTACTAGTTGGCATGCAAGAGTGCGTCAAATCTTTAAACGCAGCTGAAATGAAGCTGGAGGAAGCTGCTGACTGCTGCGTTTTATGTTAAGCGCACCGCATGTTTGTCAGGAAATCAAGTCAAATCAGCTGCTGATCAGTCATTCAAACAACAACACCAACAAGAACTACAGCTATAGTTATGGCAAAATGGCATAGCGAAAAAAAAAGAAGAAAAGAAACAGCACCACAACAAGTGTTCATGCGGACGGAAGCTGGACGTTGATCGCTCGTTTGGTTGTCGTACCGTTGATTCAAGATTTTTATATATTACTTTTTTTTATCTTCTAACTTTATTACTACAAATCACCAACGGCATTGTTGACGATGGCGGCGGTATTATAGTTTTGCGATTGGTAACGCGTGTCAACGTATTGCAATGCATAAGGGTCTTTTTCAGTCTATGCGCAGCGGTAAACCGGTCCAATTATTATAATCACCACAAAGTGAAGGTATTGCTTACCAGCGAGTTTTTTTGATTTTACGACTTACTTGATCTACTAATCTCAACCAATGGAGATGAAATTATGCTATAAATTAAAGCTTTAGCTGCACTAAATCTAGTATACCACAATAGCAACTTTTTGTAGTCATGACTGCAAATCTAATACTGGAGATAGATATACGGATTTTGTTTTTTTACTATATAGATGAGTAAGCAAGTATCAAATTCATATATTTTTCTAACCCTGATATTTGTCCTGTTAAGCAAGAAAACTTTCCAAATTGACTTCAACAAAATTTTATTGTAAATATCACTAAGTTATAACATTGTGTGTAAAAACTAGACTCAAGTACTGGAGGAACATCGACTGAGAGCAATTTGGGGTCGCTGAACATAAAGAATGAAATTATTGCAGAAAAAGTATCTTCTTGTTTATATACCACTTTAGCAACCTTGGAATATCTGATAAATTTATTAGAAGCACTCTGTCAAACGAGGGTGGCTATAGATGGAAATCATACTTGTAGGATTCTCCTTTCTTAAGCGCTTATAATCAAACTTAAACGTTTCGATTTTCTTATATGAAACGTACCACATTACCTCCTATGTTATTTAACAGCAAAGATGTATTTTTCAAAAAAAAATGGTGTTTTGTTCAAAAATTCCATCAACATTTTGATTTATGATGCATATTTAGTCCAGTAGCTAATAAACATAATAACACTTTGGTACTCACCCATGTGAATTCTCATTGAAATATCAAAACTTTTTTTTATGAAAGTGGATCCTAAAATTTTCACCAGCAATATTACCAGCTTTATTCAAAAGTACTAAGTAAACAACACTAGTGTACCACATTAGCAGCCCTTAGCATTATCATCATATCAGCTATATACTTATCATTTAGTTTGAATCTGAATTTTTTCGCATTATGGCCAGTGGTGACTGCACAAAGCGTTGGGTGCTGATGTGGCGGCGTATCTGTAACGCTTGATATTTTGCATATTAAAACAGCTGGAAGTTGAATTCTGCATAACTTTTGATTCAGTTGTACTATTTTTTTATTGTTTTTGTTCAGCATTTGCTGATGAAGAAAAGAGCAAGATAAAATATTACACGACCATATGAGGTGTCATTTGATGGAGTTGCTGTTTGGAATCAGTAAGGAATTACAAAATAAATACAGTGGCACAACTCAGAACTTTCGCTGAAAAATATTACATTAGTTAAAGCTCTCTTCGCAAGTTCTTATTTTGAACTTTAATTTTACTTCCTTATACTATATGTATGAATATAGGTATTGTGCAACATTTTTATATCAAGTTTACCAAAATAAAAATTGAGGTATCAAATCGTCCCGTGTACTTTTTGTTCAATACTTGTTTCTGTCTCTTAATGATACCAAGTTTTGGTAGCATTTGCTTGAATGATTTACTTTCTTAGTAAAGTGTTTTATTCTTAGTGGGGAAGCCCCTATATATATGTTAGTTTTTTACACCACCAGAGAAGAAATATTCTTTGCTATAGCAAAATTAAATCAAAATACCTTCTGTTGTTTCAGAGGAGAAGAAGACGCTATACACATAAGGATTTCTATAGAATACTCAAAAGATGTTTGTTTCACTGTTTACAGTATAAGCTGCTGCAATAGCAGCAAACAGGTTACCTTGTCTAATCAAATGCTTGACATCTCTTAGCTTCTGGCCGTTATATATTTTATATATTGCTAGCCAACATAATACACAGCATACATTTTTCAACATTCAGCTTACAGCATACAAAAGTCAAAAGAATGAAGGATAATGTGCACCCTCAAAAACAACAAAAAACAACATCAACGCATATTTATAGTAGGTACACTGAAAGAAAATGTAATACGCGCTGATTGTTTCAAGTATAATATGCATTAAATGACTTCTACTCGAATGTATTTAAAATCGGTGTCGGAATTACGTTTTCTGATGCAAACATGATCTATGTGACACAAAAATTAAGCTTGCAACAATATTGAGCGAAACAAATGTTAGTCTATCGCAAAGAACCACTTGTTAACAAAAAACACATCATGTTTTCAGTGAAATAACGATACATTTGTTACAAACATTCTTTGTTAATAACTGCTACAAGCAAATAGTCAATAGCATTCAATTGATAATAATTTCCAAATAAAGTTTTGGATGAAACAAATATTTTTAAAAAAGAATCGGAATTCAAAAATATCGATGGTTTTCAATTCAATCGATATTTTTTAGTATCGATTTTTTAATTTATCGATATTTACAGTATCTATATTTCGAATGATCGATATTTTCACTATCGGTATTCTGATGTATCGATATTTTTAAATATCGATATTTTCCAATATCGTAAAACCCTTAATAGGACTGAGATTCATCGTATTTGATTGAAAAGAATCTTGAACTTAAGAACGGAATGAACCTTTGATCTCCAATACCTCGAATTAGAGCCTTAAGAATAAGGGTATTCACTCTATATTTTTTTTTCAGTCTTAATAGCCTAAGCTATTTTTGCTATTTTACATTTACTCAGTGTATTTTATTTTCTGACTTTGTGCAATCGGGACTACATACTACATGTCCGTTGACAGTTTTGTTGAAAAAAAAAAAAGAAGAAAAACCATCACGACAAACGGAAGGCCGTTGTAGTTAATGCTTAAGGTTTTTAAAATAGTTTCATCCACTCCATCTTCGCTTGGTATTTTGCATGCGAGTGACAGTTTCGTTTAAATCCAGCAAATGAGTTTATAAACAGCAACCAAGTAGCCGCTGGAAAATGAGATACCAAGGCAGCAGCAACAGCAAGGAAGTGAACATGAACGACGCATGCGTGAAATGTCACTTTTTATTAAAGATTACATTGACATGAGACTGAGCTGAGTTGAACTACGGCTGAGTAGCGTAATGATTACCAAAGTAAGTGAGCGCGAGCATGATCATAGGCATGAGTTGCGCTTGTGCTGTGCGATGTTGTGCTATGCTGTGCATGCACAACAAATGTGGCACCTGCTACAGAACATGGGACATATGTTATACGAGTACTTGCTGTTGCTACAACATTTCTGCTCTGTTTTATTGGAAGACAACCACCAGGTTGTGGTTGTTCTTGGTGTGGCTACTTTTGCTGATGTTGCTACTGCTGCTGCTGTGCTTTCTGCGTAAATCATTTTGCGGTGCCTTTGGAAATTAGATTAGTCGCTGTAATTAGTTAATAACATGGCAGAGCGTGTCCAAATGGACTTAAGCTTTTGCTACTCATACTTCTATTCGGTCTTCTGCTGCAATGTCCAGTTTCTTCGCGCGCGATTTGTCTCTGCCGTCCCTGTGTACGCGCGGGCTCAGTGAAATGACATAAAAGCCATAAAATGTTGTTGAGCATTTTGATTGATGGTTTTTTGATGATTTCTTGCCGATAGCACAATTTTTCCTCTACAAGAACATATGTCGCTGATACTTGGAAAAATCTATCATTATCTTTACTGTTGATGTTGCTGATTGGAAGTTTATAGAGAAGTTGATTTGAAGTACAAGAAAAAAAAAATTGTTTTGCATAAATTTAATTGATATATTTTAGCACGTGATAAATTTTTATATTTTATGTGACAGCAATCAAGTACCGAGGATGAGCTGATGTCGAAGGAACTGATGTGAATTATATGACAGCTATTAGATGAAATGAATTCACTTTATTAAGTTATTCAAATAAGGAAACATAATAAATCCAGTAGCGATAAATAAGTGTTTGATAGGCTTCTGTGCCGCAAAAGTGTTTCTTGGTTTAAGGAAATAGTTCAGTAAATATTGGCACTGCACGCAGCCTATGTTGAAGTTAGCGATTCGAGCGCATTAACGGATTCAAGACTAGACCATGGAGCGGCATTTACTTTTAGTAGTGAGTGCTCTGTAGTACTAAGCTAAGTATGTAGATCAACCAATATTTCTGACACATTTCTTGCTTCATTCCATAAAGTTTTTAAGGATTAGCTTGTTGACTGATCAACGTTATAATGAAGCAAAAGTTATATCAGCGGCAACTACGTACATAGATTTGAAATAGTGACAACTGACTGTGCAGAAAACCATTCCATCTATTTCGTTTTCCAGCGCTTATCCTGCAATGTATCCAATGCCAGAACTAAAATGGTAGGAAAGTATTCCATAATTCCATTCAATTTTCATATTTAACTCCACTTAAAAATATTAGTATTCCATACTTTCCACTATTATTTATTTAATTTGACAACAAAGTAAAAGATATACCCAGACATTAAGAAGGGTGTGCCTTTTTGATTATTCAATTTATATTATGTAATATGCCATAACTGATACTATTAAAGGAAATCCAACAAATTTTAGTAAAACAAAATGAATTCTCAACCTCTAAGAAAACTACAAAAAAATAGTTTTCACATTTTTGGAAACTCTGTGGTATTACAAAGAGTGGGATCTTATAAAGTTCTTCCACTTTTGCCTTTGAAACCCACTTTTCAAAGGTATAACATTATTTTTTCGTTGTATTTTGTATGGACAGCCCTTGTGAGTATTACGTAATGGGACATCTTATTTTGATTAGTATTCCATATTTGGTTTTTTTTACTTTAAAAGATTTCTAGACAGATTTTCAGTAAATTTTTTGGAGCTCGCTTTCTATACGAGCAGTAATAAGTTTGCAGTGGTAGAATAAAATTGAATTTTGGAGCTTTCAAAGAAGTTTTCGAGAACTATCACTCGTTGAACTTTTAATAGATCTTTTAACAAACTTCTTCTTTCTAATTTCTTTTGCCTTGGTACGATCATTCTCTGACAAATGACAAAATTGTTAAATATTAAAGTATTGCAAGTTATACCCTCAGTCTGCTAATTCAGACTTATCTATTACTGGATCTCAATATAACCTAGTATATACACCGAAAATGTGCCAAAGACTTAACAACAACAAGTTGAATTCTTCCACAAGCATCAACAAAACAATAGCAACAAACAAAAAGAAGTCTTCTCAATTGGTGGTGACCTTCATGCTATATTTGCAAGAAAATGAACAAATACAAAAAAAAAAGAAAGGAAACATTCGGTAACATAACCGTCATCATATAGTGCGCGCTCCAATTATGATGGTCAGAATACCAAAACGATAACAACAACAAGGATGCTGTTAAAAACAAGAAATATTGCTATGCCAATGACCAAAAAACTCGATCAAAAAATGCAGGTCAAAACGGATGCAAAATTAAGGTGGCACTGACAAAAACAACAAAAAAAAAAGGATACGTAAAAAAGACCGGTCACTACTCTCGGTTTTCTCTGTTATACCAAAAGCAACTTTATCCGTCTGTCTGTCTGTCTGAATAGCTTCTGGTCACAACTCGTAGTGTTCCATATTTGTAACTGCTGGCGGGTGCATAGCCCTTGTTTCACATTCATTCAAGGCTCTAATCTTCTCAGCTTCACTTACAACAACAATAACAACAGCGACAGCAACAGCAACAGAAACAACAATAACCGACGACAACATGTTGCCAATTTTAGCCAATTTTTTCTGCTGTCGTTCTTTAACCCAAAAAAAAAAGTCGCAGAGCCTCTTACGTTGCTGGTCCATTTCATTCAGCAATTTTTTTCAGCTGTAGGTTTGTTTGTTATAGGAATCGCGTCGTTTTTATGTTCGTTGCAGCAGCAGCAATAGCCTCTACTTTTGTTGCTGTTGTTGTTGTTTTGCTACCGTTTAACATGTGTTAGCTGTCCAACTTTGGCCATATTTGTGGCCAACTTCACTCACTTGATGTTTGTTCTTTTGCTTATGGTATTGTTTTTTTTATTTTTTTTTTTTTTTTTGTTATGGAGATGACGTCCTTCCTACTCAATAAAACTGCATTGAATCACTGTGGACTTTTGTTGTTGTTTTAATGCACGAGGATATGGCTTTTTTAGTTTATTGATCCGAGGCGTTATTGTTTTCGTTCTTGCCGTTGCTGTTGAAGTTGTGGTATCTGTTATTGATGCCAAATGCTTTTTGCGTTTTTTGCGTAAGAGCCTAAGCCTTGAAAAGAAGAGGAAGTCAGTTGATTTGATTGCTTTTAATTTACGAACTATGGTAGTCTCTTGATTCAATTTGATTTCAAAATATAGGAACTTTAACACCCATTCGTTGTAGTTTGATTTATTGAGGATGGAACTGATGAAATTTCAATGGTTGACTTTAAGAAATTATAAGGACATTAGTTCAATGATTCGGAGTACAAGAAAATGGATTGTGTACTTGGAGGCGATTAGCCATGCCCAAACTTGGCCGCTATCGATCTGATCGATGCTTAACTCGTAGTTACATATTAAATTTTCGTCTGGTAGTACTTTTAGTGTTCAGCGCATCCCAAAGAGTTCGGGACGGTAAGGTATTTTCGCAGAGCCCGCAGTCATTTGAGGGTGTTTGCTATAGGATTGATAAGTGAAAATCTCTTTTAATTCTTTACGCGCGGGGTAGTACCATATAATCCCTTCACTTGTATCTTGTACAAAGAAACTTGCCGGTTGGTTAATCTCTATAAGCGACACTTCTTGAGTTGATTTAGTTTAAACCATTGGATTTTTCGTCCGTATGTTAACATTTCGCTTATGTGAAAAATTATGGTATTGGTGTAATTATTTCAATACGCTGCATGGAAATGAAAATGGGCCAAATCAGCCCAAGGATCCGTCAACAACAAGCTATTTCTGTTATAAATAAACCTAAAATATAGCAACAAATTTAGGATCACCATTTTCGAAGCACTATCTGAAGCCTGCCGCTAAACAGTAGCAACCACGCCTACCCAAAATCATATTCGAAAATTTCCGTGAGTCGAGCAAATATTCATGAGAATTAAAGTTACATTTATTGGTGTTTTTTTGTTTTAATTAGAGCTGCCACGCCTAGATTTTCAAACCCGCCCACCTTTGTTATGTCACAACAATGATCTGCATCAATTTTTTTGTGAAAAAATCCTTCGTAACTTTGAAATTATTGACATTTCTCGCAGTTCCCGATAAGGTCAAATCATGTCGATCCTATATGTCTTCGGATATTACACTGAATAGATTTTATCTTTTTGGTCTGCAGCACCAGCCTCGAACCAATTGAGCTTAATACGGATATAAACCATGATACAAATTACTTCTTTATATGCATTATAGACAAAATAATTCTTTTATTGAAACGCACAATAATTTCGGTGTGTCATCAGTAATTGCAGTCGATGCAACTCAATGAACGACAACGCCAAAGACTGCAACAGAAATGTGAATGGATTTCCTAGTCAAAGTTGCGTCAATGATTTAATTTCCATTAAATTTACGAGCAACAACGCCGCTTGTAATGTCAAATCATGCGGCTGCCCAAGGCACAAGAATGAAGTCGGCTGGCTGCTACCATTGAACGCATTTCTAATTACAATTTAAACTAAAAATGAATTGGACATAGCGTAGCATGAAAGCCAGTAGCAATTAAGCCAACTTTACAACCAGATAGATATATAGTAGGTAGGTATGAGGAGCACAAAATCAAAACATCGAGAACAAAACAAAAATATGAACGAACAATAAATTATTATGATTTGCACAAATGTTCCGCAACTGTTTAATGACATATTGCAAGATGA
The DNA here is from genome assembly GCA_963680825.1 of Meiosimyza decipiens. NCBI lineage: Eukaryota > Metazoa > Arthropoda > Insecta > Diptera > Lauxaniidae > Meiosimyza > Meiosimyza decipiens. Next base: position 129,538,150 of record OY804258.1, on the reverse strand, counting down.
CCAAGTCAAAAAATTAAAAAGAAAAAAAGAGCTGAAGTCAGCAACATTGGAAAATGACAGTGCCAGAAGCTGCCAGAAGACTACCGTTTTTGGAGAAACAAACAGTTGCAGCGACACACAGACAGTGTGCCTGTGCAGCGGGCAAGCGAACGAACGATCGAACGACCGACAGCAGCAGTGCTACCAGCTTCTTTAACAGCTTCTTGAGTGGGTCCTCGTAGGCATGGCGCTCGTTTCCTTTTGCGTTTCCACCAAATCACTATAATTAAGATATGTGGAGGGCATTTTCGAAAATTACCAATCATAAAAGCCTCCTGCCTGCTGCCGCCAGAATTGCCTGGGAAGTGCAAAAGTAGTCGTTGTTAGGCCAGTAATAGTGGTGGTGGCACTAGTGGTATGTAGTTAGTTAACAACAAACTACAGCAGCTAATAGCCGCTTAAGAGCTGCTCTTTCTTTTCTAAGACTTTAATAAATATTAACTTGTGGCGCGCTGTCACATCACTAGGTGAAAAGTATTGCCCGCACGTCTGTAAGAGATTAATGTATGTGTTGGTGTCAGTGTTTTTTTTTTTTTCTAACTTTATTGTTAAGGAAATTGCAACAATTGTTGTTTGGCGAGAAGCGCAAGTGTACTCATGTTATGGTGCAGAAATTGCTAAGAAAGCAGTTAAAGATTTTCTGTAAAAAAAAATTATAATCGTTAATCTTTGCTATATGGTTTTTATGTTTAAGTCGAGATGCTATAAGTGACAAATATTTATCTCAAGTTAATTAAAAAAATTATGTTGGCAACAATGTTGCAAAATAAAAACAATTCATGAAAATTTAATAAAATAATAATAAAAATGCCACTTAAATTCAAAAATTACCTAATGAAATCTTTGGCACTATCCATGTCCATGTCAATGAATTCCGGGTAGTGCAACTGATTGAAAAATTCATTCAAAATTCTTGCTACTTAGTACGTTTTATATGTTCGAAAAGGTTTGAAAAGAGTTAAGCTAACGCTACCAACTAGCTGTTGGTCATCTGTACCAATGGCAGAAATTCAAATATTTAAAAATCGCTTGGTTTCCGGCTTTAAACTGAAAACTATGCATTCGGCGTAATAGCTAAGGCAACTTAACCGCATAAGCTTTTATAGTTTGCAAAATATATAGAAGGGATGAAGTGATAAAAAAAGCGATCACAGGATTTAACAAGTGCACCAGGAAACTTTTGAATAGATTTCTCGAGATTTGGACAGAGTATAAATATGATGCTTACAGCCCAAGTCAAGAGTAGGTTAGAGAATCTTATCGCATATTCTGTAATGAAATTATGCTATTTATATATGTTCTGATAAAGAATGTTGTTCTTCTTGCTCAAGAGTTTCTAGGTTGCCCAATAACGTACTACCGAATTATTGTTGTGCAGTATTCACCGAATACATCAATGCAATATTGCCGCCTGAATACAGACCGTTGAATTAATTAGGTTGTCCTACCAAATTTTTAGGACTTTAAATCTTCTAAGCCTATTGTTTGCATGCAACAATACTGAGTAGTTTTGTTGATATACTCATAAAGAGGAATCTTTTCTACTTAGAGTAAACTAAGATTAAGATTCTTTGCCAGAAAAATATGACTTGAATCTCCCTGAAATCTAAAGGCCAATAAGTTTTCATTTACCGTACTAAAGAGTTTGAAACGTATGATTGAAAAACATATGAGATCTGGAGTGATGGTTAAAAGTACTCTAAACAGTCTACACAATCTTTTAACAAACATTAAAATTGAGCTGAAAGCAGGAAATACACCAAATGAGGCTTTCTGTTGAAATCGAAGGGATTTATTCAATGCAAAAGCTGTTGACATATGCTCTTCAGCCGGAAAACGAGAAGCAAAGGAACAGTCTTACAGTGGATATGTTTCATATTAACTAAGCAACGGTAAACATTCGGTAGAAACAACGACAGGAATTTCATGGTAGCAGTAAATAAAACATCACTTGAAGTAGGCGTGCTTTCTTAAAAATTTCCTGCTCATGATAAATATCTGTAAAACATGTGATTACAGTCTCGAAAAATTTAAGTTCCTCCAAATTTGTGACTTCGGCATAGGATATTTCCACGAAGTGCCTGTTTTTATAAAAATATGAAGCAAAATAGCTAGAAGAGCTATGTAGCTGTAATAGCTGAAATGAGTTGTTATTTTGAAGCATTCATATCTTCTACATGGAAAACTCTTAAGTGTTTCAACTGTTTTTTTAATTGAAACAAACGTGTTTCTTCACAACTCATTAATAAATTAGCAATATCGTCCTATTTCCTCAACTAACAACTAATAAGCAATTTTCTACAGCTTAAGCCTGTCAGTGTTGCCAATTCGCACTACTAATTACTTATTCTACACCAATTCAACATTGATGGAGTACCATTAATATTCGTTGCAGTTAATCACACTTTTGATGGCTCCCTCACTGGAACATAGCAGTACATAGTAAGTAGTCGGTAGTACTCTGGCACTAACAGGGTGTTAAGTTTCTTCAGAGTAGTGCTGGCTGGCTGCAGCAATCTGCGGCTTATCGCAACGCGCATATCGGCTATTAAGCACAGCTAATTATAAACACCACTCAATGATGTGATGGTTTTTACTGCAAAGCTGTCACGTGCTACCACATGTAATGATTGCACAAATATTTTGCGCAATTTATTTAATAATGAAAATGTTGATTTTTTCCTCAGTTTTCGTTTTTTTTTCTAGTGTGGACTTGCAAGCTTTTGCGCAATTTTTCGTTTATTATTTCGCAGATTGCAACAAATGATAAAATAAGAAAATGTTTTCTTGCGTTGCAGCAACATTTTGCTGCAAATTGACAATCATCGATCTTCAGCGATCGATGACTGCTGTTAGCGGTGGTGATGTTGTATGCGCTGCAACAGTTGTGCAGCTGTGGCAGCACACTCGCACAATTTTTCCTCCTCATCATACACACCCACTGCTGCTGCAACGCCCACTTTTAGTGCATGTTATTGCAGCAATGCCGTAAACTTTTAATGCGTTTTCCAATTCTTCATCAATCGATGGTAGGTTTTGTCTTGTTCTCATTCTGTTGCGATACTCGCAATGTTCGCATTTTTCGAACACCTCCTACTAAGCTGAATGTGCTGAGTGAGTGAAGGCTTAAGCTGTGAGGAGAGTGTTTTTGTGTTTTCTTTTCATTTGTTACTCGGCTTAGTATTATTTCGCCACTGATTTAATTTTTGATAAGACTTTTGACACAAAATTCGACTTGGATTATTGACCGGAAATATGGGTTGCCTTTACCTGTGACTTAATCCTTGATATGACTTTGTCTTGATTTTTTATTCGCCCAAGTCAAATTTGTATTTCCATACATCTTTTCAGATTCTTACTTCAGCACCTGAACTCAAAAATGAAAATTAAAAGAAGTATCCCATTAGCTTAGAACCATTCACAAGCGCTTCTCGTTCATCGTTTTCATCATCATCAGCTCAGCGCAAACCGAACGCATTTTGCTTCCGCATACCAGCAACAGCACAACGCTAGATGGCGCTGCCTGTATGTAGTCGTATTTTTATTAATACTCCTCATATCAACGGCGGCAGCCAAGTACATGCAACCACCAACTCCTTCGCATATTAACAATATATCATATCCATATATTCGTTACAGCAGATGCGTATGTTGCTGCCGCTGTGTTATAATATTGCTGCCATCAGTGTTACCAATTTCATCAATATTTCAGCCAAAGTATTTCGTTGCTGTTCCTTCTATTGCTGCAATGCGCAAGTGCTCCACATTAATAACGCATCCACCCTCTAATTGCATTTTTGTTGCTAGACTTGGCTAAAGATAAAATTACATTATTCCTGCTGCTGTTGCTGTTGCTGCTGCTGTTACTGCTGCAACATTCTCACCATATATGGTTTAATCGAATTTTTCAAAAATACGCTCACGATCTTCATTTTCGATTAAGTAGATTTCTTTGTGTTGTTGTTTTTTTGCCTCTATTTTCCCTCAGTTTTAGGTTAAATTTGATGCTTTGTTGTTGTTTTAATTGGGTTCAGGTTAAAAAAATTTTAAGCCATGATGCTACTTATGCCTTTTTTTAATATAGTTACGTTTAAAAAGCTGATAATAGTCTAAGGCGGAATAAACATGGCTGCGACATACTGTGGGTTGTGATGAAAATTAATTCTGAACCATTCCTGGAAATCGGATTAGTGAATATTTGAAAAATTAATCTCTACTGTAAAAATAGTTCTATTTTTCTAAACACTGAATTGGAAAGAAGCTTTGCTGAATATTTAGTTATAGGAGAACTAATATTAAAAATCTGGCTTAACGATTCCAATAAATACAGAAATTATTTTGCAATAGCGACTTTATTTTCTTGAGGAGGTGTAAGGGCGCAGTTACTAAAAAAAGGGAAATTTTTGATTGTACGTTTAAAAAGAACTAAATTGATACAAAAAACTTTGAAAAGGTATAGTTTTCTATAGAGGAGTTTCAAAAAGAGAAAAGAAGCTCATACTGCGCGTACGCCCCGTATTTATTTTCATACTGAAATTACACTCTTAACGTCTTATTCTATATTCTCTCCTCAGAAATTAAAAAAAAAACAATTAATAGAGAGTTTGATTTTAGAGATTCGAAGCCAAGTACCAAACGGTGCAAATGAGAAGAGAAAACAATAACAATAACAACAAAAATTCAAGAAGCAGCATAAGCAACGAAAAAACCAAAGGAGAATTTTGGTATGAGGTTTTGCAAAAACTTAATTCTAAAAAAAATATACCTAACTTTAAAAAAATAAGTATGCAATAACTATCTTTAGTACAAATATGTTGTTTAAAATAATTAATTATTTAAATCATATTTTGCGCCAAGGCGTTAAAAACCATTTCCATTCATGTAGTTTTATATAAATAGTATAGATGTATAATATTTTTATCAGGTCTCTTCTGACTGCTTTCTTTGAATAAATAATCTCTCTATAAAACTTCCTCTCCGTCACCTTAGACTTGCAATTCATTTATGCACAATATAGGAAGTTTTTTATTTTTCCTTTGAGCAACTCCCTTATAAAATAAGAAGTGTGCTAGTTTTCTTTTTTTAAAAGTCTTTTAGGTGCAAATTTTGCCCACTGTGCATATGCCAAATATTTGTGAGCAGTTATCAGCTAAATAACTTGGCCAAATTAATGTAATTTCTTTGCGCCAGCTTAGGTGCGGGCAAAATGCAATCACTTTGCGTTTTTTTCTCTATTTTAATTTTAAAACTATTTTTCCAAGAGCACAGAATCGAGGCTAAGATAAGGCTGATAAAAACACAAATAACAAAAGTTACCAAGTGCACTATGAAAAAAAAGTTACTGATAGAAGAAAATCTTGCAAAAAAGAAAAAGGATCTTAATAGTCAACCAACAAAAATAAAAGCGCCGAGTTAGTTAAGCCTTGTAAAAGTGTGGGAAACGTTGCGTAAATGCTTCCGCATTGCCGCAGCCTTTTCCTAATTTTTGTTGTAGTTGGAGGCGTTTGCCACAAATTTAAGCGGCAGTCTTATAGGTCACTTAAATAGCAACACATAGACACACGCACGTTTATAAGGCATTAGTGCTATAGAAAAAAGTAATGGTTTTCTGATAATCGGTTTTTTTTTAGTTTTTCGAGTATCGCTAATTTTTTTTCAAAGGCTTAAAATGGTTTTTTCTAATGTTTAAAAAGCGAAATTATCAAAACTAACCAGTTGTTTTTAATAAGTTGTGAAACTAAGACACGACAATTGGTGCTGAAATGCGCTATCTAACATATGAAAGCTATAACTTAGAACAGGGGATTGATGTTACTACAAACGTTTGGATTTTATTTGTAGCTTGAGTGAAGCTGTGATAATGCATATATTTTTATGCCACATTTAAAACACTACGTAGCGGAATGTACAAAAAGACTAAAGAGTCTAACTCTGATTTTAAGAGTATCGAAAACTTCTCAAAGGACATCTGTGAATTTATTGAGGTTTTAATTTGACATAAGGCTTTTTGTAAGTCTTTCCTGAAAATTCAATGTTTTTCTTAATAAGAGAAGTACTCAATTCACTTTTCAGTCAAACTTTTAAATAAAAAGCTTTTTTTTGCAAAGCTTATATTATTTTGGGGCTTTGAGGCTATTGAGAATTATATTTCGTTTCTCAGAGTAATCGGTTTTTTTTTTTTGCAACACCCAAACACTGTGCATCAACATATCAACATCATTGTCTATGGCAATGAAAATTAACACCAAACTGAACTGAATTATTTGCTGCATTCTCCAGCTGCCTCAGTTGTCTGGCAAATGGTCTGAGTTAAACCGAATTGCAATCCACCGCTTATCTGCCGCTAATGAAAACCATAACTTAGCTGATGGGGATTGTTTTTATTTGTGAGTTGGAAAAGAGAGCAATAACAAGACTTGCGGAAAACTTATCTATTTGTTTTCGTGGAAGTTTTTTTTTTGTGTGTTCGTGCTGAAAGGCTTCAGTTGTAAAAATTGAGTTTTCTTATTTTTTTACGTTAATCTAAATCGTTTGAAATTTTTTTGTTGAGTTCTTTTAAAAGAGGCCAAGTTTTAGCGGTATTTTGCTATAAATTTGTTCACCTATGTAGCTTAAAAGAATTTAAGACTTTGACATTAAAGCAACTTTTATTGACTTGATTTTAACCATCAATATCTCTAATGAAATTTTCTTTTTATTATTTATTTCCAGGTGAGTTTATATCTTTATGATATCCACAGCTGTAAGTGTTCAATATATTGAAATCGTAATTTACTGATATTTTTTGATATGCTGCTACCTAATCACGTTAGCCCAATTAGGGAGCACAAATTGTACCTCTAGAAATTTTACTGAACTTCCAGGAAAAATTCATTCATGGATTTCGCTGTTGTACAGAAAAAAAAAAATACTCGTGCCAGAAAACTAGAAGTCAAAGAATTGAGTTTTCTTGGGTATAAACTAAGACAACTTTTAGCAACACATTAAATATCAGACAACATATGCAATTCAATTGAAAATCAATTAACCATGCCATAAAAAAGCCGCAAGACATTTTAATTTTTAGTTTTTCTTTCATCACAAAAAAAAAAGTCCTATTTAATTCAATAAAAAAACAATTGAAAGCCAAAATGTCAAACAAACGAACTGAATTGACAGTTTCGTTCAATAAAATTCACCGCTAAAAGCAGTTTTTCGTCGTTTAAAAGCTCTCAAGTATTTGTGTGGAAAACCATTTGGAAAACATTTCGATTTGCATTACGATTCGATTTTGTGAACCTCTAAACGAGAAGACATTTAACCAGTGTTGCCGACGCGGCGCGTACTGTAAGCGTGATTTTTTGGTGAATAGACATTTTATTAATTCATTTGCCACGAACGAACCGCTGGACCGCAATCTTTTCGCTTTAACAATAAACTGTGTGTTGGTCTGTCGATATGTCAATAAAACAATAACAATATTACCTTTGCATATATAGTACCTTTAGTGTTTTAAGTCCTGTCTGTCTGTCTGACTGTCTGTCTGTACGTTCATTTGTTAATTTCGTGCGTGTCATGATTTATTTTTATGCAGTAGAAGTTTAATGTTTTTTCACAAGAATTTCCTTTACAGTTGTTGGCACTACTGACTGACTAACCAAGAAATACTGACATTTTAGCAGGGGCATAGCTAATAGAAAACAAATTGTTTCCACTTTTATTTTGGACATTTAACGTGAAGTTTTTGTTTTTTTAGTTTTTATTTTGTTGACAACATTACAAAGATTAATGACAAGTGCGTTCAGCCTCCGCCCCCCACGCCTTAAATTTTTTCAAATTTTATTTTTTTTTTTTGCGTTTGTGTTAGCAATACTTTCGTTTTTTTTTTTTCCTTTTTGCAGTAACAGTGTTGCTGCATTTGTTAGTTTCATTGTTGACGTTTGTTTATGCAATTTTCATGCCTTTTGGCTATAGTCTTATTCTTGGCTTTTGTTGTTGTTGTTGTTGTTGTTGTGGGTTCGTTAATGTGTCCAAAGTGTTTGCAGCTGTAATAATAATGTTGACCACTACCGTTGCTGGAATTTTTTCGGTTATCTTGTTGCAGTTGTTGTTGTTGTTGCATTAGTTAAACTATTGACTAATAATGTTTAACGTAAAATTTAGTTGGGCGTTTTATTTTTATTGTTAAGTGTTTTTATTTGTAGCTCGTGGCATTGGGGTATTAGATATTTTGGCATTTACTGAATCTGTTTTCAATTTTCGTGTTGATTCCTTGCTTTGTTAACGATACGACGATTTTATGGTAAAAAAATAAAGAAAATGGCATCTAAAATTGTTGGTAAGAAATATGAACAGAATCGGACTAAAAGTTTTTGAAGTTTACCTACACTTTGTTTTGCAACTTTTTTATGTGTATCATACCGAGTTTCAATCAGTTTAATTTTTATTTTAGTTAGAAATATATAATAAATAAATTTGACTTTAATTTTTTCAAAAAAAATTAATAGTCATAATTTCTGAATTTTATTTTTTCGATGTTAATTAAATGTCATTTCTAATTTTTATTTTTTTTTATCAAGAATAAAAATAATTTTGATTTTAATAACCGTCATTTTGATTTTTATTTTCTTTTGCAATGAATAAAAATCATGTTAATTTTTATACATGTGATCAATAATAACCATAATTTTGAATATTTTTCTTTTAACAGTCGAAAACGTTATATCAGATCATTATTTTTTCAATAAAAATAACGCTTACCTCAATTTTTTTTAAAATTTAAGCAAATTTTTCCACTTTCATCTTTGATTTTTATTTTTTCATCTATAAATAACGCTCAACTGTTGATATTTGTTTTTATCGAGGAACTACTGAAATTTTTGCTTTGGAAAATAGACATTGCTTTAAATTTTTATTTGTTGCATAAATTAATTATTTGAAAATGATTTCATTTTTTCGTTCAAGCACTTAAGTTTTGTATAAATTTTTATTTTTTTAAAAAAAAAATTTAATTTTTATTTTTAATCTTTTCATTTAAAAATAGCATTTGCTTTATGTTTTTATTTTTTAGACCAAAAATTGGCGTTGGTCTGATTTGAATTATACTCATTTAAAATAAACGTTATTTAAAATAACTTTTTCATATTTAAAATATCTTTGTTACAGTCATAATTAATGTTTTTGTTCTTCATATTTTTTATCAAGTTTTATCATTTTTAATTTTTATTTATAATGCTGAAAAATTATTATCACATTTGATTTGTGTCAACTGCAACAAGAGTGAACATTATTTATAATTTTTATATTTCCGATCAATTATACCCGATATTTTGATATTTTATAATCAGTTTGAGCTGGGGTTTTTCTATTTTCCCGATCAACGTAGTGTTTCTTTTTTTGATCTTTTTTATACATATAATTTTCTTTTTATGTACAAAAATAACAATTTTTTACAATCGCTACTTAACCTCTATGCAGTCCAAACCATTATTTTAAGATGCTACTTAAAACGCCTTAACTGCGGACTAAGCAGAGCATTCAATATTATGAGGGATTTATCTTAACTGGCTGCTTAACTTGTAGTCATTTAAAGCTAGAGGCACACACATTTATTTTTGCAACACTAAAATATGAGCATAAAATTCATATAATATGTAAAGCCTTCACTAAAATATTAGAATATTATTGCATTATTTTAAGAGCCTGGGGTACCACCACCGTTGTGGACCACCAACGCGCGCCGAAACAGTAAGTGCGAAAAAGGTCTTAAGAAAACACTTGATTAAATTATGCGAGTGTTCCTACACCATGTGTGTGGTATGGCATGCAGTGCTGTTACCAGCTATCATAACTGTTTCTAATGACAGCAGCAGTTTTAGCTGTCACAAAAATCATAACTGAACGCATGTTTACACATGTCAACCCATTTTAGTAGATTTTTGAAATGAAGGATATTAAATTAAATCATAAATTAGAAATGCTTAACCCATTAGCGCTTCGTTAGAAAAGTGGTATTTTTTTATATTGTTGATGCCTCTGTAAAGTGATCAATTGAGCCTACGACTATGTCACATAAAAAACATCTCTTAAATTTATTTTTTCTTTACAAGCTGGTCACAATTTTTAAGTTTACTTTTTTTAAATTTCTTTCATGCAATTAAAAGAACGCTCATTTATGAGCTGGTTCAGAAAAACTGATGACGAAAACCTTGAAAAGCCAGTAAATTGATTGCATTGAAATTTAACCTGGTATTGGAACATCACTTTTCCAGCTACATTCCGTTTCTTTTTGAATTTCAACACAAAATTTCATTTAAATCTTAGCGTTTCTTATAAAACGCAACCTAAGAGAACTATCAATAAATTATCACAATAGCAGTGGGTTAAGCTGAAGCTACTCCTGTGCATGTCCATTTGTTTCCTATAGCTGAGGAAAATATGATTGACACCATCACACAAGCACATGTTAACCAAGTGGCCACACCAAGTGCACGCCTGCATGTCCGCTCTAAGCAACATCAACTTTGTGCAGCTTCAATTTTAGCTTCAACTTCAGTTTCAGCAACAGCTTCAATTATTTTTGTGTACTCAGGTGTTCATGCGCTGAACATCGTGTTCCTTCCGCCACATGCACCTTCAATGGCAAGCCGTCCAGCTTTTGCGATCAGTTTTCCAAACATTGCAAGCGACGTGTGGGCTTCTGGTGTTTGCGTTAACTTAGCGTTTTCCGCTATGCTCCTGTATGCTGCTGCTGCTGCTGCTGCACAGTGCAAAACATTAATTTCTCGTTTATTAAATAATTTTTATTTTAGTATTATTTCATTGCCGCTTTGTAACAACAGCTCATGCGCATCATACGCATAACTTATTAATTTTAGTTGGCAACACGGCGAAGGTGATAGGCATAGCATAGCCACCGCAAACGTAGCAAAGTCATAAAAAATTCTAAATTATGTTGAAAGTAATTTTCTGCATCAGTAGCAGCAGCAGCAGCTAAGGAAATTTCCTTATTAATTCTCAACTGTCAAATTATTTGATTTATCTTTGAAAATTATGTTTCGAACACTAGAAAAGTGATTCATAATTTCTGTAACTGATCGCAGAAGGGTTGCGTAAAGTGCCAGCAAGGCACAATTCAATTTCGGCAAAGTCGTTCTTTGAAAATATATATATATTTTTTTTTAAATTTGATGTTGCGTAGAGTGATAAACTTCATGAACAAGTGAGTATACAACAAAGTTCTTGGCCGCTTAGAAAAACTTTCAAGCATTTTATGTAATCTGTTGGCTTAGTAGCAAAGTTAGCTGAAAAAGCAATTTTTTATTTACAATCGATAATTTTTATTTTTTTTTTGATTGAGTAGCTCGTTCAGTTTACATTTTGTTAAAACTTCTATAACTCTTTTACTTAAAAATATCAGTCCAATTATTTAGTTGGGCCTGATCTTAATCCCATTGCTACCAATTGAAGAATGTTCCTATGTACGGATCTCCACTCGTAAGTTTCTGGCAATGCTTTTTTAGTAAAATTTGCGTTGAAAAGCTTTATTAACTTAGAACCAATGACGGTGACATATTTACGGGTTGGCGCGCAAATTAATATAGTTTGGAAATTTATAGTAAAATCATCAAGGAAAACATGTAGATAAACTATAATCTTCCTAAGTAACATGCTGATTTTATCAAAATTCAAACAAAGGAAATTTAGCAAAGTTCTTGGTGGCTTAGGACATTTTTCAAGCATTTTATATAATCTGTATGCTTAGAAGAATATTTTGCTGAAAAAAAAAACTTCGTATGATAATTTTTTTCTTGCACTTAAAAAAAATTTTAAAAAAGTGATGCAACTGTTATGTATTTGATCCTTGAAAACTTTTTCTGTAGATAGTGTACAAAATTATTATATTGAACAAAGAGTTCTCTGTTGCTAAGAAAATTTTTCAATCAAGGATTTTAATCTTTTGGCATTGAAGTATTGTTTTTTGAAGGAAAAATTTTGTATTCGCAATCGACAAAATTAGTTCTGTGATACGGAATGTAGAACATATTTGACTCTCTAAGGTTACGAGCTGGGACATTGAATGGAATTAGCGCAAGTAAGTCAGGCGAATTAAGTTTTCCATCGATAATGTCCTTAATGAACATAATATTACTAACTCTTCGTCTATTGGCCAAGCTGCTGAGGCTTAATAAACGGCATCGCACCCAATAAGGAGGCATATTTTCCCAGGTATAAAGTCGTCTCAAGGCAAATCGAGTATACCGTTTTTGAATATTTTCAATGCGTTTTATCGAAATATCGTAAAATGGATCCCACATGATGCTAGCGTACTCTAAAAGAGATCTTGCTATGCTAAAAAAGATAGTTCTAGGCGTAAAAGGATCGGAAAATTCTCTCGAGCTTCTTTTTAAAAATCCAAATTGAGAATTCGCTTTTGAAATTATATACTCCAAGTGCACGTCAAAGGAGAGCTTTTCGTCAAAGTATACTCCAAGGTCTTTAAATTGATGTACTCTGGAAAATGTATTATTAGCGTTATAATTATAATCGTAAACAATACGAGAAACTTTACGTGAAAACGTTATAATTTTACATTTTTCAAAATTCAATGACAACTGGTTAATTTTCGACCAGTGAAGAAAATAAAAAATATCGTCCTGAACCTTTTCGCAGTCGCAGTCGCTAAGATCTTTTACCTCATGAAAAATTTTCAAATCATCAGCATATAGAAGGCATTTACCAAATTTGAATATCTGAGCTACGTCATTTATGAATAAGTTGAAGAGTAAAGGTCCTAAATGACTCCCCTGAGGGACACCTGACTTAAGCTTAATAGGTCTAGAACAATGTAAACCAATTTTGACACTCAGTGTCCTATCAGAGAGGTATGAGGCAATCCATCTTAATAGTTGAGAGTGAATGCCTAATTTTTCCAGTTTACATAACAATATCGGATGTTTCACGCTGTCGAAAGCCTTTGAAAAGTCTGTGTATAAAACGTCAACTTGCAAGCCCTTTTCAAGTGCGTTAATTGCATAATTTGAAAAAATAGTCAAATTGGAAGTGGTGGATCTACCGCTAAAGAAACCATGTTGTTGAGTAGCAAAATAACTACGCATTTCAGCAAAAAGAAGTTTATTCACAATGATATCAAATATTTTTGGTATAATTGATAATTTTACAATAGGTCTGTAATTCTCAATCAGATGCTTTTGACCAGATTTAAATATCGGAGAAACACAAGCAGTTTTCCATTCATCCAGGAAAACGCCACAAAAAAGAGATTTATTGAAGATCAATCTCAAAGTAGTGTGCAGAGAAGATGCACATTTTTTTAAAAACTGTGGAGGCAATAAATCATATCCAGTGCTTTTAGTGCAGTCAAGATTGTTTAAAGTTTCCAGCACTTCAGTATTCGATATTTCTAATTTACCAATGTTGAAATATTGGGGAAAATTAGCAAAATCGTTAGTATCGCATTGTGAATGAGCGGAATTGAAAACGGACCCAAAAAAATTTGCAAATAATTCAGCGATTCCCTCAGAGTTATTAGCCACAATTTCTTTATATTCCATTGAAGTTGGGAGTCCAGAGGATTTTCTTTTACTATTTAAAAACAGCCAGAAGGATTTGGGATTTGACTTAATGCCACATTCGATAGACGAAATATACTTTTTATATAAAAAACTTGACAGAAATTCAAATTCACGTCTACGCAAAACAAATATTGACTTATCGACTGCCAAACCAGTTTTTTTGTATTTTTCATGAGCTTTGTTTCTTAAATTTTTCAAATTTATAAGTCTTCTATTAAACCACGGATGCTTATAATTAGGTAATTGATTTTGTTGTATTGTTATACTGAGCTTAAGCAAAGCGATGCTCATACGCTATGTATAACTCATTGCAATATCAACATTTAAAAGAAAATTCAGTTTTAAGATTTATTTTCTGAACTACCGATAAAAGATTTGAAAACCTGCGATATCAACTTTATGTTGGCTAACTTAAAAATTACTGAACTCAACTGGAACGCCTGGCCATATTTCAAACGAAACAACTTTAGCTCGTACGTAGATAACAGGACTAGTTACCATAATAAAAACAGCTACAATTAAAAAATAAATGCGCAAACTAACAACATAAGCCCCAACGACTATAGGAGGGGGAACTCATTGAAAAATACCACTCATTATCCTTTCATTTTCCTATAAATTTTTTATTCAATTAAGCGTAACGTCAGAGTCGAACATAATTTAGGCATAAAGTGTAACACGCCCTGTTCAAAGCAGAGCTGCCAAACTGAAAAATGGCGAAAAACATAAAGACAATACATGCAGCAGTTAGGTGTATGAAAGGTGCCAGAAAACTATAAAAATAACAAAAATTTTGTACCGACTCGAATAAAGAACAAAGGAGCGATCAGATTTTTCACGGTAACCGTAATTTGTTATTTAGACATTAAAGACAAGAAAATCCAAATAGATTATTAAAATATGCAGAACAACAACGCTAAATGCAACTACAACAACCGTACTTAATAGTACAACTACAAAGAAGTAATTTTTTATAGCAAAATAATATATATAATAAAAAAAAGTGAATGTTGACCATTAGGAAAATGAGGCGAAAAAAATGTTAAAGAGCAGTAAAACCTGTACTCGTTGAGAAATGAAACTAAAAAAAAAGAAGGTTGGCAACGTGTGCAAAACAATGAAAATAATCAGCGCAACAACAAGAACTGCTTGTTTAACAGCAACAGTAACAACAGAACTAACACAACTACAACTTAACAACAACAAGAACAACTGCGGTCTAAAAATTAAACCAAGAACCAGAAAACACCTGCTGACCCAGTAGCAACAAGTCCAAAATGGCTAATAAATTTAACCCAAACATAGCGGTAGCGATTAGCAAAAAGTAACAGCAACATTTACTGTTTAGACTGTTGGAATGAGTTTTTTTTTTTAAACAAGAAAATAATATTATTACTCATTTTCAAAGAAGTCTTTCGACCAGAACACAAAAAACAAATTTTCAATTTGAAGGATCGTTTTTCTGTCTTTGAGGATATGCGCAAGTACTTGCGAGTATTAAAATTACAAAACTCAAATAAGAAAAAAATGTACTTTATCTTGCTGGTTGCTCTGGCGGTGCTATTAAATGTAATCGTTTTTCGTCAAGCCATTTCTCATCTTTAATTCTCATTTGGAGCGCAAATGTTATCAATTTTCTCTTCTATTCTAATAGCAAAAAACTTCAAAGGAAGTTGAGTGATAAACAGCTAAATGTGATGACCTTTCTAGAAACTAAGCAATATGCATAGTAGTGGAACAATCAGAAGCGTCCCATTGGTTGATATGATCCGGGACAAAATCATGGAGCTATGATTGTTATAAAAAGTTCTTAATAAACGATATGTTCTAAGAACAATCATAGTAAAAAATGCACAAAACTATATCTGATAATAAGCGCAGAGCCCGGAGTAGAAAAGTCAAGTGTATAAGATTACAGGAACAAATGCAGATCCGACTCGACTTTTCAATAGCGGGCTCTTGATCTATAAGCAAAACATCAAAGTGTTTGTATAGCTTTTTATTCCTAAATTATTGGTTTCTGGGTCTTATGGGCACAAACAATTATACGATAATCATACGTATAAACCACTTATTATTACATAAATTTTACTAAAATTGTTATAAATGCGGAAGCTTAGGAGTGTGAAGGGGACAGCTATCCAGAACTTGGTAGTAGCAAAAAACTCCTTAGAATTCATAAAGATTTGCAAATAGTTTTAGTGTCAGTTAATGTATCACCTGCAAAAGCCCTTAACAGTTTTTGGCATTTTCATTCCGTGATTTCTTGAATATATCATTTGTTTTTCAAGACGTAAGAGCTGCTTCTTTCGCTTACAGAGAAACACGAAAATTCTTCTATTTTCAACTTTCTGCTGAAATCTTAAGCTGCGGAAATGTCCATCCAAAGATTTTACTTGATCTACTCCTTAACGCACTTTTAAATGGTTAATAAAATGTAACAGATCGGTTTCACCAAATTTTGATCTATCAAATGCAAAGAGCTTCTTTTCATGTCTTATCTATACTAAGTATTTGTATGAAATTGCTTACTTGAAAATGGTTTGTAACGCTTTGGCGTAAAGTGTACTGAGCCGATTTTAATAAATTATTTTTTCGAACATCATATTCGTGCTACAGAATGTTATTGAATACTTGTTTCTATT
The DNA here is from genome assembly GCA_963680825.1 of Meiosimyza decipiens. Classification (NCBI taxonomy): domain Eukaryota; kingdom Metazoa; phylum Arthropoda; class Insecta; order Diptera; family Lauxaniidae; genus Meiosimyza; species Meiosimyza decipiens. The sequence goes on along the minus strand of OY804258.1, from coordinate 129,521,892 downwards.
ATTTTTTAAAATATTCTATTTCTTTGGATTTAGTTTTTGCAAATCCTCACACAAAAATTAACACTTGATTTTTTGAGTTTTTTGATGTTATTGTTGATTTTTTGTCTACTCATTTCTACCGTTCGTATTTGTCTCCGAAGTTCCAAAAACAAACTCTGCTTCAATTTATATTTTAGTTACTTTTGTAGAGAGAATAAAGAATGAGATGTTAAGGCAGTGTTTCATTATAAAAAAAAATATCACGACGTCCGAATGCGAAGCTGGCAATACAATATTAGTATTGTATCAAGCTTAAAGGAGCACATGTCACTAGTTATTCCTATCAACTGTCATTTTACAGTAGCTTTCATATCTGTCACATTGCCAACAAAAGCAAACGCAATGATTTTCTAATGCACGCACTTGCTGCTGCCGTAATTGCTGTTGTCCAGCGCTTGCCAGCATAGCACAGTATCATCGTCCTCATCAACATAATGTTCGCCTTATCGTCCATCCTGTTTTGCCTGTGTGCAATATTTTAATAGGTGCTTCATTGATGCATTGCTGTTGCGTGTTGTTGCAAACTAGCGTGTTGCTGCTTATGTTGCACGCATGTTTATTTGATAAATGATGTTGCGCAGCAGCAGTAAAACCAGCGGCAGCGCTCATTAAATCCAATTTATTTGATTTATGTTGAGTGAAGTTTATTGTTGCTGTTGTTAAAAACAATGTTTGCTGTGTAGACTTTATATTGCCGGCTGTTTTTGTGTAATCATTTGTTTGCTGCGCATGATGGTCCTAACTGTTTGGCAAGTCAAAAATTGACAAATCGATAACGAATAAAATTGTAATCCACTTTTGAGCAAACTATTTCATTCCGTAAGCACAATAAAATAAATTTTAAATGACTCAAGAAAAAAAAAAAAAGAAACCACAGCAGCTGCTGCTGCTCATTATAAGATGCAGTTAGCTTTTTTACATCAAGCGTTTTTACAACTTTTTTTTTTTCTTTTTTGTACAACAACTATGAGCAGCATAATCGCAGCGCGCGCGCGGTACGGCAAATGCAAATTGATTTAGAGTGCAATTTGCATAAACTTGCAACAGCACCATAGCCGATGCTTAAAAATAAACAAAGCATAAATCAATTCCAGTGTGGTAGGGACTATGCACAAAAATGTGCGTCGCGTCGTCATTGTCCCCATCTTTCGCATGCAACGCATTGCAATTTATGTTTGTGCCGCCACAACGCACTTAAACTTCATTTGTTTGTATTTGTTTTTCCTGACTTGGATTCTCTGTTTTTCAACTGAAAAATTGAAAACTCATTTCTCATCGGCAACAGCAGCAACAGCTATAAATGCAAATGTTGCAAGCGTTTGCTTTGCTGCTTCTGCTGTTGCTACTCCATTTGTTGCTGCAATTTAAAACTTTTTGTTCTACGCACGATTGGCGCGCGCGTTTTTGCGCACAAATCGTTGAATGCAACCAGCTAGCATTCAGTACTTAACTATTTGTTGTATTTGTTTAAATAATAATAACAATAATTGTTGTTGTTTTTGCAGAAATGTTGCTGTGGATGTTGCGTACTAAAGCTTCCACTAATTGCATTGCTGTAGGCCGTTTTTGTTGTTGTTTTTGCCATTGCTATTTTTTCTATTGCTATTGCCGATCTCCCTGCGTCGTAGCACACACGTGCCTCTTGCGTCTTTTGAGTCTTAAAAACAGCAATATTTGCATCTTGTTGTTACAGTCAAGTGCACTTGAATGCAAAACGCACTTATGCAAAGCAATAGGTGGGTGTTATATTTTGACTTTTGCATTCGAATGTATCGAGAACTAAGAGATTTTGGATCGGATAATAGAAACCAAATAGCTAAGAAATTAGCATATGGTGTGAGGTCAAAGCGAAGTTTATCTGAAAGTAAATGTAATCAAGCAATCGGTAGAAGCAAATCGAAAAGTGTTGAATGGTATAAGATATCATCGATGAAATCAAAACAATTTTGGACATAATCGAAAAATATCGAACATTCAATAAAAAAACGAGCGAAAAACAGTTTCCTGCAAAAACAATAAAAAAATTTGAGCCGGCAAAAATGTATCATGTCGCTGCGAAAATTTTGCCACAAAACTCAATATTTTTAGCGAATTTTCCTTAAGCTAAGGATATATTTAAGTGAAAGAATCAAAAAATATTATGATGCATTCCACGTTTAAATTTTTTTGTTGTTTGCATTATTTTGCACTTGACTGTACTTTGCTTTTGCTTACCATAGAGTTTTTGATCGTTTGCTCCTTGCTATTTTTGTGCTCGCTGTTGTTGTTGACCAACAGCAAAATACAGTGTTTAGCTTAGCTCCAGAGGCTTAGCATTTAAAGTGGCGCTTCATTATGCAAAGCCTTATGCCGCTTGGGACCTCTTTATTTAAATGCAACGCATAAAAACCAACTCAGATAGAGATAGAAAGAGAGAGAGAGAGAGGGATTGCAAAGGAGATGGGATCGTTTTGGTTGATTCAATCATTTAGTGGCAACTATTTATGATGCAACAGCAACTAAATGGTGACTGTTAACTGCTTACTAAGGTGTCTTTAGATTCTAAAAAATAAACTTAATGATTTTATGCTGTGGCACACTAAATTTACTGTGTAGTAAATAAACTTAGCAGTTTCCGCAAAAGACTTTTAAATCTTTTTATTAAATTTTAAATAATTTTAACGATTATCGCACGTTACCCATTAACCAAAGTTTTATGGAACAGTTAGCAACATATAGTGCTATTTAAATAACCTGCTAGTACCATTTGTAGAAAAAAGTGAGAAAATTCGCAAGCCAATTCAAGCTAAATTACTTCATTACTCTGTTGAATATGTTAACTCAAAATTCAAAATTAAATAATAAAAATTCAAAATCATTCAACGTTTGCACATCTCTCTCTCTCTCTCTCTCTCCCTGCAATTCTTTAAGCGATTGAAATATGCAAAACTATCGCAAGCTAACTAAGTAATAACGACAACTAACTAACTTAATGTCAAATGGTATAAATAATGTTGCTAATAGAACCAGCGGCAAAAAGTTTTAAAAAAAACTTGATTAATCGATAAAAATCACTTCATTTAACATAAGCAACAGTTGCTGCCGCTTTTACCATTGCAATCAATGTACCATAACATGTGAACCGCTAGTGTGAAACTTTAAATGTTGCACTTCAGCTTGTTATTGTCGTTATTAATATATCAGCAATAGTAACAGCTACAACAACAACAACAACAACAACAACAACAATAGTATTTACAATCAAAGCACCAACATTTAACCCAACATTCATTATCGCTACAATAAGCGCACATTTAAAGGCGCTTTCGTGTTGATATCCCCCACCTTGTCGATGCAGTGCAACATAAATTTTGTTGCTTGTTTGCTGTTGCTGTTATGCGCTCGTTAGTTAATTTAAGCTGTAAATATTGTAAATACTTTTACATTATTAAATTAAGTTGAAAATCGCGTATTGTGTTGATTAAAAGTTGTTAACACTTTTTTGGAGCAGCTGAAAATGAGTGTTGCAAGCTTTTTTTGTTTGGAGTAAATTTTTTGTTTATTTATTAATTTTTAAATTCCACGTTTTATGGGTAAGTTTTTTTAAATATTTTTGAGATTGATTTTGTAACTTTGTTACTTGTTAACGTATTATCAACGGTGCGCAATATTTAAACATTTGAAGAACAAATTTATTTATAAAATTTGGCAGCTTTGTAACGTGAAAAAGACATAGAAATTTGAAAAATTATTGAACGAACATTATTTAATTAGACTTTTTTTGAAATGAGAATTCATGGTAAGCTAAATTTTCAAAAAAATTTTAAAGTTTTTCAACTAAAATTCCACTCTTGGTACAAATTGCTAACCTTCACAATTTCCAAAATCTGGAAGTTTAAGTTTTTGAGGAATTTGGTGCCCACAGCAATGCTTCCTATCAAGCTGTGTTTTCAAGATCTGCTTTAAATATCCAAATGCTTTGAATAATCCTAACCTAACTTCTTTTGCACAAAATGAAAATTTTTCAGACATAATGACTTTTATAGTAGGCAATTATGGCTGAAACAAAACGGCGTGTGCTACAGCTAAGCCAATTAGCTTAAAAAAATTCACTAAGTACCACCAATAAATTTATAGTTTCTATTATTTTTAATGACATTTTATTTGGGCATATACAATTATTAGGGTATTTTTTTCAATTTTCATAAAGTCATGCACGCGGGAGCGCAAAGTAAAGCGCGCCAGTATTGCGAAAACACGCAAAGCGCATAAATTTTACTGCATGCAAGAAAAAAATGCTGCAGTAATAGCGACAGGAACAGAAATGAAAAATTTAAATTAATAACAAAAAAAAAATAATCATAACAACAACAAACAGTAGCATGAAAAATGTAATAAAGTGCCGGATTTTCCATACGGAAGCAATCAAACTGCAAGCGAAAATCAATTGCAACACGCAATCGACAAACGCAATGGCAACAAAATCTGCGCGAAAATGTTAATCCCGCTTAACGTTTGCTACTTTGGCTGCTTTTGACAAACTTTAACCTTTAGAGCCAAATAAAAACGACGGCAGCAGCAGTGAGCGATAGCAACATTAAAATTTTCTTTTTCCTAAATCCGTCACGACATTTGCGCGTTTGATCTAAATTTTTTTTTTGTATTTTTTTTAGCATGCGCCACCCAAAAAAAAAAAATAAACGAAAATCTTAACTTTGTAACAAATTGATTTTGGCAGCTGAGCGACATGCGGAAAATTGCGAACGCGTTAAGCGTTTTGTCTAAGACGCATTGTCGCTTTTTGACCCTAATCCTGAAGCTAAGCTGACAAATTCCAAAGCAGCTGCCTTTGTTGTTGCTGTTGTTGTTGATCGTTACAAATTGCATTGAAATAGTGATCTCGCCATCGCTGTGTTGTTGCTGCCGTGCGCTGACTAATGCGTGCGATATCTGGCGCGTGTTGATTACGACTGAAGCGAACATTTTTACGGCTATATGGGGTTGATGTGAAGTAAAGAATTTTTTTATCATTTCAATAAATTATTCCTTGAACTTTCAGTTCCTGTTTTATGGACAGTTTCAATTATATGGGGGATCAATTATTGAATGTGCAACTAATATTTGAAAGTTATCTATAGGCTCCATGACTGTCATTCCCTTTATCGGGGGGGGGGGGGGGGGGCATGGTAAGAAATTCTTGAAGTTGCTCCTCGATTTTTCGGCCTTATTCAAAATAATATGAAAGCAGATATTTTTAAGTTTTTTCATTAGAAGCTAAGCCAATCGAAAATGCACTCTTTAGTATTTCAAAATAAATGATTTATTCATTACTTAAGACAATTCACAAGTCTTTTCAAAATCAAATCGAAAGTTTTTATGGCGTGGCGCTGTAAACTAGAAAATAACTCCTTTATTTACTTTTCACAACAATTCACAAGTTTCAATTAAGCTGTTTACACATCTATTTTTATGTTAAAAGTATAATTTATTTGAGTTTCTTGAGAGCAGCCCTTTTTGATTTTGCTCCAAGTGACCACACTTCACGCTACATTGGTAAGCAAACTCAAAGTGTTGCACAGTGAAAAATTATTTGACACCTCATTTAAAGTAGCAGCAACACATACAGCAACAAATACTTCGACAAAATTGTACAAATTACCAAACCGAAATAAAAACAAAACTCATATTGCTTTCAGCTAAGTTTCATTTTGAAATTACCAAAAAAAAAAAATTGAGCTAATCAGTTCAATAAATGCGCTGTTTGCTACACCCGCCTGCTGCTGCTACGCCGGTAGTTGATTTTGCAATCAACTCGCAATCTCATTAATAAATTGCACGGCATGAGCTGCTGCTGTTGATGCCGCTACCATGTACAAAATGTTGCTGCAATTGATCCTTGTTGCTTGTTGGTTGTTGTTGTTCTTGTCGGTATTTTGTTGTTCTTAGCCACAATTGGCATATCAATTTTAAGGCGCACAGTTAGCGTCGATAGGTGGCGCTGCATGTTATATTGATTTCATTTGATGTTGTTAGTTTGTAATGTTGCGCTAGCATTTGTTGTTGCTGCCACTGCATAGCATTTTGTCTTGTAATCATGATGTTGCTGTTGTTGTTGTCCTTAATATTGTTTTGACATGAGTTGTTTTTTGTTGTTTTGCGTACATGCACGCAATGTTGCCGGCTGATAATTAATGACATCTCAGTGTCGTCAAGTCATTGAAATTTGCAAAGGAGTATGGCTTAAAAAAGTAGCTGCTCGGATTGAAAACTGAGAGATGATTCTCCTGTCAACATCAAATGCTTCAAATAAAAATGCTGCAGCTGAAAGGCAAAAACTGTTTTGACAAGTACCGATCAGATTTTTTGTTTTCGTTATTCATCCATAATACTGATAATCCATTTCCGGCACATTGAAAGTGTTGTTCAAAATCTTCTGTCATTCGCTGCAAATCGTTAACTGGATTTCTTGCGTAGACTTGTTGAATGCAGTCTTGAGGCCTTAAGTTCTAAGCTTTACTTTACTGCTTGTGCAAAGATAAATAACTCTTGGAATAAAAGTAAAACCGCGGCTTTCTAGGAGCTGATTCGTTTGACTTTTAATACTCCCCTTATTATGACACATTAAGTCCATCAAAAATTGCATACCCTTTGCTAAAAAAGTAAACAGAAATATTTAAAACTACCTTTTCATATTTTTGCCTCCTTAAAAAAAACATTTGCTTCGAATAAAAATGACAAAATTGCAAAGGAAAATCTGCAACTGCATAGTTACGCATGCGCAAAATGCTGCCGAAATCTCATAAAGAATAACAAAACAACAAACAAAAAAAGAACCAATGCTGCTGCCGCTTGACTTTAATGCAACATGGCAGCTTTGCACATAATGTTGCCACCTAAATGTCAAATGTTATATGACAGCGCTGCCAACTTGAGCAAAAGTTCAAGTCAATTATTATTGTTATTGGAAACGGATTTTTATGCATGCGCCTTTTTTGTTTGTTTTTTTTTTTTTCAGCAGCAGCAACAGCAACAATTGTTTACTTAAGCTTTCAGCAATTTTGGCAACTTTATGGCAGCAATAGCAACAATAAACACTGCAGAGCAAAAAAGTCACGCGGTTACACCCCCACAAAGCGCGCATGTGCAAAGGGCGTACAGTGTTTGACGTTGCATTGCAGAGGCCCCAGTGACTGTGTGTGTCATACCTTGGCAGCATGCAATGCGCAAACTGGCGTAAATGTGTCTCATATTTTATTTTATGCTGCGCGCGCTGTTTGTTTTTTTTTTCTATGCTGCGTAAAAAAGCAAAAATTATTATCGTCCATGATTAAAGGTTTATTTTCGCTATTGTTGAACTGTCTTGCCTTTATTACAGTTTGCATTGTTTTTTTATTTTTGGGAAGGGGAAAATGCGCACAGCTCTATGACTTGTTGACTTTTGCTAGTGTTACTCGGTCGGTCCTGATGACTGCCGCTGCTATGTGGAGAAAATCTTGACATCAACATGACTTTTTGCGCAAAATGTTTATGTGCGTCGTTTTTCTTTTTTCCAGCTCACTGTCTTAACTGTGCGCATGCGTGTCGCTTGGCAGTTTATTTTAAGTGCGCAATGTAATGTTGTGACTTATGTTACTCGTTAAAAATACAACAGAAAATATTTGAAAAAAGAGAATAGTAAAAATAGGTGACACTAACGAAGATTTTTTTCTATGCTGCCTTAAAATGTTGGAAATTTTCACCATTTTTTTCTTTTAGGCAAACATAAACATAAAAATGTTGGTGCATATTTAGTTTAAATTGGGTTACTACAGCTGTGTGCTAAGCTGTTTAAGTTGTAAAGACTATAATATGCCTAGTAAATTAAATAGATTTCATATTGGAGTTTTCCCACATTAAATGCTTGACAAACGCATTGTAGACGAGAAGCAAAGGAAGCCGGAAACTGTTTTATGAGTAATATGTTCCCACTTTGCTAGGCAATGGTCTAGGTCTAAGCCAAGGGTGCACAGCTCAAAGCTCGCTTAGATTTTCTAGCTTTGACAACAATAACAAAAAATGTCGAGCTCCTCCGCAATCTTTTTGATTGTGTGAATTTATCTTCAATGCACTTACTCAATGTAAACAATTTGGGTTCGCTATCGCCACATTCTTTTTGTTTTTGTAATTTTGTGCCTCAGGCACGCCGGTTCGTTCAGCTCTTGTTGTTTGTTGCATGATATTTTTTTTGTGTAACTTTGTTTTGAAATCACTTATGCCTACGGCTTTTTGTTTGTGTTTTTCTCTTGTTTGCGTGCTATAAGCTTCTGCAACTAAATAATAATTTTCGTCAACACTAGTTTTCTTTGCAAAATATTTTTGAGTTTTGTACCCACTCAACTGATGATGTAGTTAGCTCCCGAAGAAGATTTGTGTGTGCATCTCTGATCGAGATAATCACTGATAGCGCTAACCACTATAATAGCGCTAAGCCTTTGTCTGTTATGAGATTTAAAAATAGCAAATATTAAAATTTCGAGGTCAACGCATATTGAAGATATACGAAAAAAATGCGAAAATTTTTTGTACATACAGGGTGAACTCAAATTCGAAAATTCAAAACCTAAGTCAACAATTTTCCTGGAATCAATAAAAAATTAACATTCTGCTTCGGGTGTTCATTTGGCATCCTAGTGTGCAACATTGAGCTCAAGCCTTAGCCATTGACAACTAGCACTTCAATGAATTCATAGCATGTTTTATTCTGCCATTTTAAAATCAAGTAAAAAATAGTTCAATTCCAATGGATTGCTTAGAGCCAAGAAAAAAACTTTATAATTTTTGCGTAATTTTAGCGCAATGCCACTGCAAGCTATGGCAACCTTGCAATTGATCATGCGATCATAATTAATTTCAATGTAATCATTTTGTAATGCTGAATTTGTTGCGGCAATAGATAAATAAATATTGCTCTGAAATGCATAGCGAAATAATAAAAGACCATAAGAATTAAAATTTCGAGCTAAAAACTGCACTGCAAAAGAACAAATGTGCCAACGCATGCAAAAGATCTTGAGCCGATCGATTTTTCATTATTGCTGCAATTATTGATATTATGAATTTTTCAGTTAATTTGTAATAAAATTGCAATGGAAAAATATGTGCAATTTATTTTGTGACGCTGATCAATCGATCGATAGCAACATTTTAACAAAATAACAAAAAAAAATAGGTGCGCATCATGCTAACGCAGCAAAATCATCACGATTAGCATTCAGCGGTGTCGCGTCGCATCATTAGCAGCTTTAGCGCGCAAAATTTTGCTCAATCTGCAGCAATCATTAGCAGCAGCTACGACAGCTGGCCATTGTTTTGGGGCATGTGGTATGTTGCAGCTAATGTTGCGTAATCTTATGTGTGCAAATTTTTTTTTTCGCTAACGGGTGGTCACATTGGTCTATCGGCCAGCAGCAACAGCATGATCGCATTGATCGCAAGTGTGAGAAATACATGAAAAATTGAAGATAATTGAATTTAATTGAATTTTCGGTTTTCAATTTTAATTTTTTTTTTCTCTCTTTTCAATGCCATAATGTTGTTGGTTGTTATTATTTTTGTTAGATTAAAAGAAAAAATTATATAAAAATAATTTTTGCAATTCGAAATAATTGCTGAAACGTGCAATTACAGCTAAAAAAAATGGCTAAAGCAATCAATTGTCATTTCTTATGCTCCGACAAGAATCAATGAGGTTAAGGCAACAATTGCAGTGGAAAAAAACAAGAGCCAAGCAAATTTGACACGCAAAACGTCATTTTGATCGTAGACGCACACTGTGACTTGCACCCCATATCTTAGGCATTCACAACACTAGTGTAGACACCAACCCGTCAAGCGTGTAATCATGTGACTGCGCCACTTCACTCTCTGTCGTGTGATTCGCATTCTCACTCGTGTGTCTCCTCACATCACAAGGTTGCCATTTTTATTATAATGTCAGTTGTTACTAATTTTGACATTTGTTGTTTCTGTTGTTGTTGTTCTGTGTTTTTCTGCTCTCTCATGCAATTTATTTGTTTGTTGCAATATTTAATTGGTTTTTGCACCTCATAGCGGTTAATTTCTATATTTTCTGTTGTTGTTGCTGTTGCTGTTGCCGTTGCTGTTGTACTGGTTTTCGGGGTAGTAATTTTTATTGCTGCAATTCGTTTAAGTGGCTAATAATGCGGTTTTATTTGTTGTGCTGTGATTGTAACCCGATTGCATCGTCGCGACGCGTCTTATGCTTTCATTATTCGCTGTATAATTATGTTGCAATTTTTTAATTGTGTGGCAACGCTGCTGACGCATTTCGAATTGCAGTAGAAATATGTGGTATGTGAAAAAGTCAAATATTTAGATGATTGTAGCTTAAAATTTTAAATTTTATTCAAAACTAGTTGTGCCTGCGGCTTCGCACGCGCACGTTTCGTTGTTTTTACATAATGAAATCTCTTTCTTGAGATCTGATTCTATCTTCTCTCTTCCAACGTAACAAAAAAAAAAAAAACAATTGTAAAAGAATTTGTTCTTCGAATTTGGAAAGCAAATACAAACGGTACAAATGAGAAAAGAAATCATCAATAACAACACAGAGTCCAAAAAACTACAATTTTTTTATGAGGCTAAGAAATAAGTATCCAATAACCTTCTGTAGCACAAATATGTTGTTCTAAAAAAAAAATTAATAAATTCGGTTCAGTATATTTTTCACCAAAACGTTACAATCATTTTCATACAAGCAATTTTATGTAAATAGTATAGATAACTATATTGAACTGTGAATATTTTGTACGAAATTTGAAAAAAAGGGTAGTTAAATAAAAATTTGGGCCGTCTTTCATAGATGTTGCACAAAAAAAAAATGCAACTAATAAAATTTTTAAGACCTTTATGGCTTTAAATTCTCCAAGGTATATTTTGTCAGTAATTCAAAAAGTCCGTAAAAGTGAGAATTTTGACATCTCTGCTTTTGAAGTCAAAACTATCAAAGCTAAGCAAACAAACGTGCAGCTTTAACATCAATGATGAAAATTTATGCAACCCCTCTACATAAAATCACCCGTTGAGCGATAAATGTTTTATGCCGCTCAGCAACTATTACAGGCAAATATTGTAAGACAGGTAGCATAGTACACAGGACTTACTTGGATGACCAACTTATCAAAATCTTTTTGGTACCTTAAAAGAATTCTGTCTCTCCTCCGCCCTCCGTGTGTTCTTGTGCGCAGCCGTAAACGGAGCGCAACAACTCAAAAAATCAGTTGGTGGCTTTCAGCGCGAAACTCCTGCGGTGTACAGTAGCTGCTACAACTAATTATTGATGTTAACTTGTTGCTGTTGTTAATCCTTGCTGTTATAGCTTTTTATTGCTGTTGCTCTTGCTGCAAATGCTTCCTGAATTTTAATTAAATATGAGCTGCAATTTTAAAATTTTGCTCCATTATAATGTATTGGCCTGCTTAGAGGGCGGTCCGGTGCTGTTCTTTTCATGTTGAAGTTTATAGGAACTTAAATTTTGCATACTGTTAATAATAGGGCTAGCAGCATACAGACGCAACGTAGTTGGAGACTCATTTGTTTTTTTTTTTTTTTTTTTTTTTTGTTGAGTAAGTCATAAAAAATACTAAGATTGCAGAGGATATAACTAACCTCTGCTTGCATCTTGGCTCATTTGCTAGTTTTACTACACCTCGAACTTTAAATAAAAAGTACCATAACATTTTAACCACCATCAACTTTTGCATTTATCGACTTTTAGCCATTGCCTAATTGCTGCTTGTAGGTACGGACAGACCTTCCTTCGCTTTCGTCTCTTTGTCTGACTGACACTGCTGCGCTCAACGTTTGGTGGCTTTTAACGCTTTGTCCGCTTGGATTCTTTTCAGTCTGGCCTAAACTCATTAATATTAATTTGTTCATGTCTGCGAGTTATTAGCAGATTTTCTAATTGAGAAATTCACTAGTAGTCTCATTGTAAAGGTTGATTTTATGTTGCTGCACCGCTGTCAGTTGTTCTTACATAAAGTTGGCCGAGTGTTGCTCTAAAGTGGCCGCCAAGTTAATTTGAACGTAACCAATTTTTGGAATTTGCTTGAGAAATGCGCATGAATCACACAAAACGTTTGTAATAGTTTGCTGAAACCTAAGGTTTTTAGTGTTGCCGATAAGATACTTTTACTGGTGATTAATTCTTTTTCAGTTGATTGTGTGTGTTAAATTGAAGGATCACAATAAAACTGACAGTGAGAGTTTTTTTCTATTTCCCAGCATTTAATGTACATGGACTTGTTTGATCATGAAAAAAATGAAAGCAAACATTTTTTGAATGTCTAAATGAGAAAATTAAATCAAACCATAAGTAGATGGAATAATCAGCTAATGCCTTTGAACGATATATATGTAAGTACATGGAATTGAAATTATTAAAAACAGCGCTAAAATGGTAGTTATTAATTAGCGTATTTGCAGTTTGGGTGCAATTTGCTTACCAGTTTGTCAACAATGGCTTACTCCTTAAGATACGAGAAACCCAAAAACTATTTTGAGTTGCATTATGAGATTGGGACATTATTTTTATTATTCTTTTCACAAATTCACATAATAATTTAATTGTATACTTATATGGGGGCATTACTCGTGTCGTATATAAATATTGCAAGCGTTGCTACGGCTTGCAACAAACTTTCACGAAGATGAGTTTATTCCACAACAACATAATTCAATTGCAACGCAAATGCTGCTTTGCGTTGTTTGCCACCCTTACTTGACTACATTAGTAAAGCGCAAGAACGTTTTTTGTTTCCCTCATAGTGTTGACTATAAAAACCGCGCCTCTTATTTGTAGCGGCGCCATATATTTGATAGTTCAAATCAGTAGGCGGTGTTGAAAAAAGCAGAAGCCGCATACTTACGATTATTAATTGCTGAAACATTTCAAAGTTTGCAATATGTCGATTGTTGTTGCCATTGTTAGAGATTACTCCAACAAATGTTTTCAATTAATGCAAATTAAATTAAAAATTTATTAAAAGCAAAATAAACAGCAAACAATTGCAACAAAACATAATGCAAATGCAGCTGTTGTTATTGAAATTTTACAGCTTTTTACATGAAAATCAGATTTTTCTCTTTGCCAGAGTGTTGATAATATAATTTTTTTTTAATTAAAAAATTTTATAAAAATTTTACATGCTACTGCAAATTCTTAGCAACAGCAGCAGCTAACCCATTATGTTACTTTGTCCCCATTTATTGAAATTCGATCGCTGCCACATTCCAACGACGATTAGCATTCATTTGGCATAAATCTCACCAGCAACAACAACAACAACAAAAGCCATATGCGTCACAACAGCAACATGAAACATCAGAAAAACATTTTTACACTTCACCACAATACTCAAGCAGAACAGAAAAAAAAGCGCAAAGAAAAACTGCGCATGTGCAGCGCTTTTCTTTCATTAGTGCAGGCCAAACAGCAGCAGCAGCAGCAACAGCAACACATTTTGTAGCTCATACGAAGCTTTTCTTACTTTTTCTATTCTTTCTCTCCAAGTTCTCTTTGATAGTTTTTTTTTCTTTGTTGCTTTTCTTTTTATTGCTCTTTCACTTTTGCAGCAGTATGGAAAACAGCAAAAAATTGCTATGTGCGGATGCGATGTATCTGCTAATTTATAAATCAGGCGTGGGATACTAATTTTGTTAATTAACGCATGCGTGCCAGGCAACATACAGCAGCAGCAGTAGCAGCAATAGCAGCTCAAGCATAAGCAAACAAGTGATTGCAGTTACTTCGACATTGTTGCTAACGTTGTAAAGTTTATTGTTGTTGTAAATTTTTGTTTTGTTGTTGTAATTGTTGGCTTAACTGTTTGATTGTTGGTTTTTTTACGCTTAATTTACATGCGATATGAGCATTTTCGTGTTCGCTAACAAAACGTTGGAAACAAGCAGCCACCAGAAGAAATCAACAACAACAAACGCAACAATGGAAGCAGGTTGCTCTATTGTTGCTAATTAGGTTGGTTTATTTCAAATCAATTTTGTTTTCCTTGCACATAAAGTCGACCAAAAAAATAAATTTTGAAAGTTTTGGCCTCTGCCCTCATGAGATCGTACTAAGGGATATATATGATTTCGATAAAGTAAATGAACGTGACATCTTCTATACAAGCGAACAATTTGGAACATTCTACTGATTGAGGTATGTCAGCCAACACAAACACTTTGTGATTTTATGAGAGGGCGTGGTACCTTCAATACAAACCAAACATTTCAAACCTTATGCTTAAAAAAATGTTCATGCAAATTTTGCCAAACTTTGAGCGTGCGAGCATATATTTGGTGATACTGGCAAGTAGTGTACGAAATCTCTCTCTATTTAAGGATAAGATGATCGGATTCGTTGTGAAATTTATCTGGGTAGAAAGAGTCTCTTGTTGTTGCATATTGATATCACTAACATTTGTGTTGGAAAGCTCTTTTGGGAATGTAGAAAATGTTTTACCAAAGCTTTTTATCCTGCTACTGGTGACAGCAGTAAAGTTGTTTCATAGTATCTTCATCGATGAGCTGGTTTCTGCATTAGTTGTCAGATACTCAGCCCATCCTGAAAACATAACAACGTATTAGACAGCGCCCAGCTACAACTCTTATCAGTTAACAACACTTGTTTCGGTTAAGGTAGAGATGCACTCCGAAATCTGCTGCGGACGCTAGTTACACCAATATCAGATTAAAAATATATTTGGCACAAAAAAAAAAAACAAATAATGTCGACGAAAATGTTTTAATAAGCTGCGCCATGGTAATTGCATACAAACAAAACAAAAACAAAAAGCATAATCTGAAAAGTTAGTGATTGGAAAACAAAAATTACACAAACGAAAAACATGCAGCGGTTGTGAATCGAAAGTGTTTAGCTCAAGTAACGGAAATACCTGAACGAACCGATGCCTTGAAGACATGAATTACACAAACAAAAAGCATGCGACAATATCGCATCAAAATTGTTTAATTTGAGTAGCTGAAAGAGCTGAACAAGCCAGCGCGCCTTTAAAAAAAATCTACGCAAACAAAAAGCATGCTGCGATTATGAACCGGAAATAAAATTACACAAACAAAAAGCCTACATTAATAGCGCACTCAAATCGTTTGACTTGAATAAGTGCTTTGAAGACCAAATTACACAAACAAAAAGGAAGTATTCGGTGGAAGGCCACCGAAATGATATAGCTGGAACAACGAAAAGAGCTCGATAAGAGCTCTGTATTTTTTGTCATTTTTGTAAGAGCTAAACGAGCTTCAAGCTGTGCATCCTCGGGTTTCATCCTTTATATTTTGAATTTTGCATGGATGGTTATGTGGCTAAAAGTCTTTTATGTATAATAATGCTGGTGGATAGTTGTATTCAACATCCATAGGCGCGAAAGTTTTGTTTTATCCGCACAGGTTGCAAATAAGATTTTTAAATGCTGTTAAAATAGTTGGAAATTTATTAAAAATAAATTAACTGTCATTACAACTAGGATTTTTTTTTATATCCTTTTGCATTAAATGATTTGCACTTTGCATTGGCGCTGAATAATTAAGAATTTATTATTGCTCTTTTGCGACTGCTATTACATACATTACGCTTAAATTGTTGCTTGTTGCTGTCGAAACTTCTTATTCGGCTGTTCATGCTGCTGCTACAGCTACCGTTTGTTGCATGCGTGCTGTAGCTCGTTACGGGAATAAATACTGACACTGTAGCGGTTGATGTTTCTTTTTAGTACATGGTTGCATTTGTTTATTTGACCTCTTTAATGAAAGCAATATATAATGAAAATACTTGCTTTAAAATAGTATCACTTAAATGAAAATATGCAAAATCGATATAATTTGCTTGCAAGCAGCAAATAGCAACGGAATTGTGCACTTGCTTTCTTCAAATATCAAAAAAATATGCTATAATATATAGATACTTGTGTAAAATAAGCTTTTTCCACATTTGCTGCACTATGGGCAATGAAAAGCAAAATAATGCACAAAATTCTCGAAATGTGAAAAACGCAATGCCCTTTTTGTGTAAAATATACCAAATAAGCTCTGACTCCACAATTACTTATCTTCGTATTTTATGATCACACATAATTTGCACCTTTTAAGAGTAATTTTGACACTTCTGCTGTTGACCAGATTGCAGCAAGAAAACTCTAAATGCGTGAGACACAACGACTATAGCAAGTTTTATTTTGCTTACGATAACCTTGCACCTTAGCTTGGCATTTATAGATTTCGATCTTGATCACATTAATTTTTATTGTTGGTGCTGCTGCTGCTGTTGCTGCAAATGTTGTTGCTACAGCAACCTATTTTGTAATTAATTGCATAGAAATTTATGCCTACATAAAAATCTGGCGCTATTGCTGTGAATGTTACGAGTAGCAGACGCACTTAAAAATGAGCTCTTTTTTTAATGTTCTGCAGTAATGAAAAATGCAACACGACTTTAGCGGTACATAACTGTTTTCGATCGTGATCAAATCGTGCGTTTGTTTTTATTTATCAGCACTTCCTCGAAAATGCGAAACAAATGCACCCAAAACGGCATATGTACGTATGTGTAGTATGTGGAGTGTTTGCGCACATGCGCAAATTGCGTTAAGTTTTTTGCGCTTAACAGCAACAGCAAACAACGCATGCTGTGCAAAGCGTAATAAATCAAAGTTTTATTTATTCAAATAAATTTTATTTTACATTTTCCTTTTTATTGCTTCATTATGTTACGATTTTTTACGCCACTACTGTAGTGTTGCTGTTGATTTTATAAAATTTATTATAGCAGTAAATTTTATCGTTTTTATTGCAAATGGTTCAATTTGAACCTTTCGAATATATGTGAATCATTTTGTAGGCTTTTCAATTTTCAAAATCAAATAAAAATAAAAAACTAACTAACGCAATCAAATTGCGTTTCTCCTCTGTCTTTTTGGTTTTCGTATTTTTTCTTAATTTACTTTTGTTTTAAGTTTTGCTTAAAACTTTTTTCAAAGAAAAAGTTATTAGGTTGAAAAGTTTTTACTTTTAGAATCGATATCGTGTTATCTACAATCTACAATATTTTATCAAAAGAGACGTTAAATGTGTTCACACATATTTTCGGGCTGACCTCAGAAATTATTTGACTAATTTTTTAGAAAGAAAACTAAAAGCATAATATTTAAAAGCGCTGGCTATAAATAGACAACCGATTTTTTTGAGCACTACTTATGATATCCAAAAACTTCAATAGCAGCATAGGCTTTGTATGAAGTTTCTTTAAATATTTTGATACCTAGCTCATTGTTTTATGCTGTGTTAGTTCATTCCAGTTTTTTACATGTCAATATCAACCATCCATTGTCTCGGAGTAATGGGTATTTCTTTTCAACTGTCAAAGCGCTAATTGACAAGCTTTTACAGCATCTTTCCTAATGGTTATGTAACGCCAGAAAAACGGTGCATTACCATTCCCCATTGCGTTTTGGAACCATTTGTAAATTTATATAAAATTGCTGATATGGAAGTAGCTTGTAACGCTTTGGGTCAAAATATACTGAACTGATTCTAATAATCTATTTTTTAATGAAACATATTTGTGCTAAAAAACGTTTTCGCATATTTATGTTTCTTATTTTTTAAAGTTAAGTATACTTTTTCCTAGGTTTAAGTGTTTGCTAAACCTCACACAAAAAGTGTCGTTTGATTGTTCGCTGCTTGTGTATATGCTGCATTTTGAATTCTGTGGTGGTATTGTTGTTTCTTGTTTTTGTTCCAATTTGTAGGTACCATCTGTATTTGGCATCGAACTTCAAAGAATAAACTTTTTTTCGATTTTTTTTTATGACTTTTGAAGAAAGAATCTCATTCTGTGATATGCTAAGAGAATATTTTTATTATAGAAAATAACGGGACGTGTGCCTTTTTGAATATTTAAGCTGCGTCCCATGTTTTAATTCAAAAATTAAATCAACATTTTTTATTATCAAATTTATAGCTTACTATTTCTTTCAAAAGCTAACCGCTATAGAAACAACCCATTAACGAAATAACATCTATCCATTACACATTAATGGTGGTTGCAACTATTTAAAATGTAACAAGTGCTGCAGCAACAATAAAAAATGACAGCAACAAAAAAGAACTAAAAATCTATTGCACTAATTAACGCTGACAGTTTTGCAGGAAGCTGCAATTTTTTTGCTACCTTAATGCTGCTGCACATGCGCACCGCTACCATCGTTACCATTAGCAGTTACTACTGATTGGTAACGCTGTGCCACTGCTGCAAACATAAACCTTTCACTATAACGGTATTTAATACAAAACGATATATATATTAGTTTGGTAAAAAAAAATCCAAACAGCGCTGCCAATGGTAATTTAATATATTTAGTAGAGTTTATCTGCAGTCGTTGCTGTCCAAGGAAAAGGCGTAAACTCAAGAAAAAAATAGATAAAATTTTTACGCAGAATTAAATGAAATGAAAAATAATGCTAACAGGAAATATTATTTATTAGCGTAATTAAGAGGCGTTTTGTAATACACAACACAACAGCATGTGGTAGCACGTCACGACGGCAAAGCTATTTAGCAAAAGTTTGTTTTTGCGATTGATTGGAAATAAATGCGTTGTCTTTAAAGTTAAATGCTTAGAAGTTACGTCTTGGTTTTAGGGAACTAAAAATTAATAATTTATTGGTCGATACCCTCGCAAGTAAAGGCCCTTGGGAGGAAATTTTAAAACATTTACTAAGACTTTATTCGAAAAAATAACTTGACAAAAATATACTCATAAACGAAAAATCCCTTAAGAAAATCACGGAACAAAATCTCGTTAAAAATTTCAAAAAAATTGAAAAAAATTACGAAAAAAAAATTCGGAAAAAGTCTCGAAAAAAATAGCGAAATATTTCTTCAAAATCGAACTATAATAAAAACTTTGGTAACTAGTAAACTGGATTCTATTAAAATTATTTTAAAGTTTTTTTAAGTATTTTCTCTAGATATAATTTTGTTTTCATATTTTCTTACAAGATTTTGTTAATTCGAGGATTTGTACATGACCTTCATTCAGCATTTCTGCATTTATAATAAAGTTAGTAAAATTTTTTACAATAGCCAACATTTTTCTTAATTAAAACAAATAACCATCATTATTGCTGACATTTGTAGCAAGCCTCTTTTTATTGCCCTCCATAGTAGTGGTCGCAGTGCCGCAGGCCAAATAGCAACAAAAACGACTAAATTAATGTTGCTGTTGCAGCAGCAAATGCTAACAGCGAAAAAACAAAAACCTCAACAATCAAGTATGTCAACAACTTAACGAAAAAACAAAAAGCCAACATGCAACAAAAACAGATACAAAAACAACATCACATACTCATAATTTCTTAATTTACAACCGTTCAAGTAGCCAAGCGCAACGCACCTTTTTATTACGCAAATTTAATGAAGCAATTACTAGTGGTAGGTAAACAACAACAACAGCAGCAGCAGCAGCAGCAACATCAGAACAGAACAGCAACAATTTAAAGTAAGCAACCACATATTTGCGCGCCGGCGCAGTTGCAGTTGCAATGAAAAGTAGCCAACCAACAACAAACAGCTGTAAAAAAATTTTCGACATTTAAAACATTTTTTTGCGGCGCAATCTTTCGAGGGTTAACGATTTTTGCACACAAATCTTTTTCTAAAACTCTTAGAATAAGCAAATGCTGCATGATGCATTCATAAGCAACACTTGTTCTGCAAATTGCAGCAATTTAACAACAACAGCAACAACAACATGAAAAATTAGGTGGAGTAAAAAATTGACCGAGGATCACACATGAAGCAGCAGCAGCAGCAGCAGTTGCAACTTTTGATGCGATGCATGTACTTCTTGTTGCAGTTGTTGCTGCTGTTAAATGTGCAACATAACGCAATTTAAATCCGCCGCTTTGAACTCAGTGCGAAACACAGCAACAATTGATGGTTGTTGTTGTTGTTTTTTTTCACATCTTTTTTTATTGCAATTTTTTTCAGTTGTTGCCATTGCTGTTCATTTTATTGAATGCAATCACCTGAACATAAAAGCACACGCACACGACGTGACAGCAACAGCAACAACAAGAGTACACGCATAATTAAAATGAATCACATTGCAGTCAACAATTATTTACAACAGCAGCGGCAGCAGCAGCAACAACAACGACAACGAGAGCAACCACAGTATTTGCTTCTTTTTTTTATTGTTGTTGTTGGTATTGTTTTACCACATGCTATGAACATGTTTAATTACTCGTTGGCGCGCTGCGCGCATGCGCAACATTGCTATGCATTCATTTTTAGAGTGACCAACTGAAATCATGTTTGTGTTGTGTTGTGCTGCTTTGGAAAAAGTTTAGTGTATTTTTTTTGTGGCTTTAATTTTTAACTCACCTCAGCATCATTAGTTAAAAATTTTAATTAACTATGTTACTCCTTAGTTTGCCACGCCCTATTTTGGGCGCATGTTCAAACGAATTTACTTTTTCTACTGATTTGCCATTTATGTAGTACAATCAGAGCACGAATGCTTTAACGGCGGGGTTACACTTTGAGAAAATTAAGGATCAAAGAGATATTGCTGAGTATATGATTTTTTGTCTTAAAATTTAAGTGTTCATAAAGAAAAGCCACCAGAGAGATTAAAATTTTCTCCAAAACACAAGAAAAGTCGCAAAAAATGGAAAAATTAAATAGAAATTTTAATATAAAAAGCTAGGAAAGAATAGCATGAGACGTATTAAAGTTTAATGTTGAGGTTAGTGTCACGCCCCGCTGAGAGCATTAATAAACTTAAAATCTAATTCAAACTAATTTTTTTTTTGATCTGCACCAACTCTCTTACATCCAACAGCATCGCTGCAGCCCACATCAAAATGAAGTTATGACAAATATTTATTTATATATACGAGCATTAATATTCAAATTTAATTCGTTTTAGCAAAGTAAGTATAGTATTTTTTGCAGTGTTGTCTATATAGTGCAACACGCAAAGCATTTGACGGCGGCTTCTTTTCATTAAGAAACCTGCGTGCATTGAAAATGCCGCCTCTTGAACTACGAGCATTAAAAGATAATTTAGTAATTTAAGTAAATTTTTATTAATTTAAATGAAAATTTATTGCATATTTTTATGGTTTTAATTTGTTTTTATTACACTTCATCTGAAATATATATATATATATTTAATGTTTCTTTTCTATAATTTACAGCAGCGTAAGCTGTCACCGACATGGGCAGTGAGCACTACTGCTTGAGGTGGAACAATCATCAATCCAACCTGTTAGGGGTGTTCAGTCAATTACTACAGGACGAGAGTCTGGTGGACGTCACATTATCTTGTTCTGAGGGCGCCCCCATCAGAGCCCATAAGGTGAGTTGTATGAAAAAATTTTCGCAAAATTCCAAAAAAAAATATCATTTAAAAAGTGAAGGAAAAATGAACAAAAAACTTGAATACTCAACGATTTATAAAAGTTCCCTTTGGTTTTATTTTGACAGTTGCTTATGACATTTTATCGCTTACCACAATGCAACCAACACCAACGTTGCTGGTAACGTGTAGGTATATGAAATTTTTTATGAAAATTCTTTAAAAAAAATGTGCCACATAATTAATCAGCCAAAGAAGGCTTTTTGTTGTAATTGTTGTCTCGATTGTCGATTATTACACAATAATTGTGTCAATTTGCCGCCAAAAATTAATTCATTTCATTTCCTGCGCCTTTTTCGTTGCTTATTAAACGCAGCTACAATTTGGCAAAAAAAAAAAAAATTTTTATTTTTTCCACATTTTATCTCAAAAAGAAATCAATGTTTTTGTTTTTGTATTTCTTCAAACGCACACGAACAATGCAAATGCACCGTAATGCACAAAACAAAAGGCAAGCAACAACAATTGAAAGCAACAGTTGCAATTGAACATACAGCAAGTTGCAAGTGTTTATTAACAATTCAACAAAAAAAAAAAATGTGAAATAATAAAACTTGGCCTACAGCCCAATAATGTTGCTATTGCCAGAGTTGGCTTTGACTTCAGCGAAAATTGCATTTGACGTTTTAACCTTTGCTTGCATATTTAATGCTGCGCCGCAGCAACAATAACAAAAAACGTTATAATCAATTGTCGAATGAATTCATATATATTTGCGCCTGCCACACCCACACTCCCAAGCCGGGTGACGCAAAAGTGTGCACAGCACAGCAACATCAGCGATTGCGCGTGCAATCATAAACAATAATTGTTGCGCATGCGCGCGCTTATCGCTCACTCGCTATCTCGCTCACTCGAAAATTCATTCTTACAGTTATTATTATTAATCGTATTTTTCCTACTATTATTTTTTTATTATTTTTTTTATTTATGTTTCTGCTCCGTAATATTTTTTTTTTGTTTTAAATTATGTGGCAACGCGATGAAAGATTATTTTTGCATTGGCTTTGCTTGAAGATTAGTGGGCAACACAACATTGTTGGCCAATTAGTTGAAGTTAAAAATTGCAGTTGCTTACGTTGCTGCATCGGAGTGGTTGTGACGTATGGGAGTAGTCGACAAATTGAAATGAAGCTTATTAGAAGCATTTTTTATTAATATGTTTAGGTTAGGTTAATAGGAATGGTTGCATATAACAAGACGCACTCGGAGGCAGTTTGCTCTTTGTCATACTCTACATATGTCAAAATATCCCCTCTTTCTCCTTAAATTGTCTTATTGAATGGGGCCGAGCCACCCTGCTGGTGAGTTCCTACACGGCTAGTTCCTCAAGACCAACAAAAGAACGCAGTACCAAAATATTAGGTTCGTTTCCTCAGCAGCCACGGGCATTCGCATAGCAGGTGTTTAAACGTCTCATCTTCTTGTTCATCTCCGCAGCTCCTGCAGAAATCTCTGAAAAGAGCACGACATTTGGTGGACATAGGGCCAATAACACAGTGCCACGTCAGCACTCCCACAGCAGTCTTTAGCTCTCTTCTGAACCTTAAGAGAGTTTGCGTCCTTCCCATATTCAGTCAAGGCCACATGTTTCGAAAAGTTCTGCATCCGGCGGCAAGGTTTCATCTTCTGTTCGTTTGTTTCTTGATTATGCCCTCTATCCGATAGTGCAGTTCCGCCAGCGTTATCTTAAAGTCCACCCCTTGCTGATTCTCCGGTTGTTCTGATCCTAATCTGCCACATTCGTCGGCTTTCACATTTCCGGAAATACTTTTATGATCGGGCACCCTGCAGAGCTCTATATTATATATATATTAATATGCTTAAGTTATTTTTGTTTTAAGCGAAATTGCCAAAAAGAATTCCTTGAAAAAAAATCGCTCGAAGCTGACAATGCTGAAAACATAAATTTAAAAATAAAATCCCTTGAACTTTATCTTCCACATTTCTCAAAATCAACAAAGATGTTCCTGCAACTTTCACTTAAGTCCTCACCTACGTTTAACACCCTATACACAGACTCATTTCCCACACATGGGTCGTTTTCATTTATGAAAAGATTTTCAAAAATAACATCGCTCTACTGATGGCCTAAAACTATGACAAGACATCTGTGAGCTACCAGAGGCTTTGAACATAAAAAAGCAAAATTTCCTGAAGTTCTTAATCTTAAACTAAAATTAAAAAGTGTCAAGAAATCACTCATAATATCGAAAAACTAATAATTCGTAATCAAACAAATTGCACTTCCTCTGCAGCTATGTAGTGCCAAAAGGTCCTATGGCACGAGTCAAAAACATAACGAGCTTAAAAAAGAGCCAAAAATTTAAGTTAAACGTATCACATCACAGGAGAGTAGAAAAAAATGCAAATTAACAAACCAAACAAAACTAAAGATACGGCGAATGACGACAAACGTTGAAATAGCAAACACTTTCGAGACACCCACAGACAGCATTTTCTGCACCTATCTACATGGACGACAACTCGAATCCTCCCCCCCCCCCCCAAACAATTTGGTGAGAAAAGCGCTGAAAAAAATGTAAGCATCCTCTGGCAGCGTGTCGCCAAAGTGTTGCAGTATTTCCGTTTAGCCTCTTTTTCGAAAAAACAAAAAAATCCACCACTAGTCAGTCGAAGTTGGTTAGTGAAATACCAAAGCTCCAACTTTGTTTGCTTTCTTTTTTGTCCACATATTTGACTACTCTACCTAATTCTTGTTGCAGCAGGCAGCAGTTATAGTTTGTTTTCCTTGCTCTGGCACATTCACATTCTAAACGTCTGGTCAACATGCCACACAATTTTTTCTTGCCTTGTTAACTCGCATACTCGGATGTCAGTTTTTTGCTGCACCATTTTCCGTCAATGGCCAGTCGTCTGAAAGTGACCTTTAACTCAATTTGAGGCATTTACCTTGCTCGACTCGCATGGCTCGATGATATTTATTTGATGCGATTTGTTGTATCGTTCTGAAAAAAAAGTGCACGCTTGCAATAAGTGTTGAAAAAGGAACTAACGACCGGAGGCACAAATTTAGAAAGGATCTGAATTTTTATTTTCTATTGCTGATTTTCGAACTTCAGCAGTGCGAAGAGTTGTAGGAACAAAAAAAATTGTGTTCGTTGACACTGAACTTTTTTTTGTTTTATTGCTACTTTATGTGGTATTTCCTGTCGCAGTGGTATTTGATTTTAATTTCACAGCATGATATGGATAGATGATTACGTTTTCAATTTTGAATATGACTTTAAGGAAGTTTGCTTCATTTTATGTTGCATCTTATGCGTATGCTGATTTAGACCCATTTCTGAAAGAAACTCCGATTAAAAAAAGGAAAAGGAAAATGGAAATTTTTGCAATAGAAGAAACGGTCTCGATTTTCTCATAAGCATAAGTTTTGGCGTTATTTTTTGAGAACGCTGAAAAACTACAGTAGAGTTTTTAATTTTTTCAAATCTAGTGGTACAGAATAAAATGACGCCAAAATCGCTTGCACAATCCATGAAAGAGATTTATAATAAGCTTTAGACTTACACTAACTATATGCATTTGTGGTGTTTAGTTTTCTTGGAGCCTTCACTGTGCAGAGACATTTAAATTTTTGCGTATTTATTAACAAACACTTGTAGCAAATAAAACGCTTATAAGAATGAGTTCACGGAATAAGCAAGTGCACTATAAAGGATATTAAAGAACATTAACATATGCACTAACAATAGACCTTTACAGAACTTTCGAGAAGCATGTTCCTAAAATGGTCTTATAAACAACTTTATTAAGACTTGTGAATTCTCTTGAACAGTGAATAAAGCACTCATTTTTAAGATATCGAAAGTTGTGGTTTAATTGCAATACAATTCAGTGGACGAATCTTAAGGTCTTAGCTATGTGGCAGACTAGTGTCGTCTTTCAGTAAAAGCCTTGCTGTTGCCCATGACCCTAAGGTTCAAGTGCCCCTTAGCGTTCGTTTAATGTAAAAAACATTAATTTAAATTCTGAAGCTTCTTTCATTGTTTGGTCATGAATATGTAAATTTTATGTGAACTAATTGATTTTACGCATCAACTCTTTTTGGAAGTGGCCCCTTTCCAGCTTCTGGCCCCAGGTCCATACAAGTACAGTTTCGAATGCTTTAAAATTTTTTAGAAATTGTTTTTTATGTTCCTTTACGCCGATACTTTATCACATTACGTTTGATTTTTGCGTAATATGGAGTCAAATATAACGCACTGGCACGCAATTTCATTTTTTTTTGTACTAAAGCCAATTTTTACGATGTTTTTTTATAATGGCAATGGAGATCCGTTGCATGACGGATCTAGTTTCGGAGATATATGCATTGAAATTGGCTAATTAAGCTTTTAAAAAAAATCATTTTAAGATGGGTAACCTTGAATCGAAGGGTTCCAACTTGCAACAATTTTAGATGGATGTACTATCGAAACTCATTCCAACTTTTGATTATTATTTTGATGTGTTTATACAGACATCCTACTGCAGTGAAATTGCCTTAAGTAAGCCTGCACCTACTTATTTTTCATTTTCAAAATAGGATAACCTTGACCCTCATATCAACTGTAAGGGACCCGCGTATGTTGGAAGATTGATGGCCACTGTACTTTGTGAAGCACACACAGGTAAACCTACGTGCACATGCAGCAACACCATGCACTTAACTGTGTGCTAATATTATTGAGCTACTTTGCACTGTTTTTGAGATTGCGTAAACTTTTATTTTTGGCTACTTTTTTCAATTTTTTCGTTTGCCTTCAAATGAAATATTTCGGCACACTGGCTCTTTTAATTAACTCCCATGGGCAAGCTCGAATTAAATGAAAATGGAGATATTCTAATGAAGTCCGTATGATATTTCATCTTGAATGTCATGAAAACTATATGGAATCAATTTTCAGCAAACTGGCAATTTCAAAATTTCTATATAACCGAAAGCAAATCTTAATCTTCTGCGTTGGCACTTTAAGGCCCCAGAGAGAAGAAAAAGTAATCAAATCTCAAAAAAATGTTATTTTATTTTCATTTCTTTATGTTAATTTTTCACAAAATATTGCAAGAACACAACAATAATCAGTTCACTTCGAAAAATCCACATACTCCAAATATAATTTTCTCACGCTAAAACTCACAAACAACTTTGCAGCGTTTGCCGCAAATAATTCGCATAAAATTCAAATTAAATGCAAAACTGCGTAGATTTATTAACATATCTATGTACGTAGCGTGTTTGTAGCTAAAACTACATAATCGTACAGTTAAAAATCATTAGATTGTCAATGCAGAAATTGAAAGAAAAATTGCCGCAAAATGCAAATTTTATGAAGGTACTTAAAATTCTATTAAACAACAACAACAATCACCAGCAACAACAACAGCGACAACAACTGCCAACATGAACGCATTATAATTGAACAATTTACTAGTTTATAACACAGCAACATTAGCAGCAACAGCAACAGCAACAGCAACATGAGATGCAATTTTCTATATATCGTCTGAGCAAAATATTTTCATTCCATGTACTATGATTTTTCCACATCAGCGAAAAATTTCAAAGTGCG
Organism: Meiosimyza decipiens; assembly: GCA_963680825.1. Classification (NCBI taxonomy): domain Eukaryota; kingdom Metazoa; phylum Arthropoda; class Insecta; order Diptera; family Lauxaniidae; genus Meiosimyza; species Meiosimyza decipiens. The sequence goes on along the minus strand of OY804258.1, from coordinate 129,494,795 downwards.
CTATAAAGGTATAGAATATCAAGGGGAGGAAGGAGGGGTATCTCTCGTAGGCAAGGTGTCACGCGGAGAGATGCAGCAAGTAAATTGTGAATGGATTATAGCAACAAAAACAACAAACAATATATCTTCATTGTTAAAGTGAAGTCATTGCAATTGGAATCAACTCAACGTCTCAAGCAATGAATTCTTGTTATTATTTTATTGTAAAATGAAAAAAAAATTCAACTCTTAGAAACAAAACGTTTTCCGCTTAATTTAACAAGAATTTCAATTGAGCCAACTTACACATACACACATACGTATGAGTGTTAGTAGATAACGCTCGGTGCCTGTCATTACAAGTGTGCATACATTTTCCAATCATATAACTTGGCGCATGATTTATTGACTTCAATTGCTGCTGTTGTTGTTGGTAACGTTGTCGTTGCTGACCTTGGTTTTGACTTCCTATTCCCCGTTGCCCTCAAATGTGACCAGTTTGAATTTTTTTCTATTTCTGTATTTTGTTTTTTTTTTTTTTGCCAGCCTCATGTTGGCAACTTGTTAAACGCACTAAGTTGCTAAAGAACATTTTACCCATTTGGAAAAATTTCATAGATGTGTATTTGTTAATTTTAAATTTTTCTGATATTGTTAATTTGTGACTTAGCACTTTTAAGTTAGGATGTCTCGAAAACCTGATGTGATTGAGCAATTCTGAGATCAGTTTCCAATTCAGCGCCCCGAAAGTCTTTCGTAACATATACTCTAGTCTCTGGATATGAAGTTCTATCTAACTTTATTAGCCTGTGTAATCTTTCTAACTAAATGAAACACAAAAAATGTGAAACCTTTTGTTACACCAGAACATCAACTTCCACGAGTACTCAAACTGAAATCTTACTAAGTCCAAGGCTTAACTAACATTTCCTACTGGGGCATATATGCATACATGCATGTTGCATGTGTATTTGTATGCGTGCATCGCTGCTGCTGCTATTGCAAATTTATGACATTTAGCGCTTTATTAAAGGTGACAACTGCGTCAATTGCTCTCGGCTTGTTACGTGAGCGCTTTTTTTTCCCCCTTTATTTTTTTCAATATTTTTTTCTCTCAGTGTAAAAAATAACGTGAAATTATTGCAAATTGCTGTGCATTTGCCTGCAGCAATATAAAGCTATTGCAGCTAAATGAATTTGATTTTCAGCAACATGTGTTAATTAAAATCAATGCTTAATTGTTGTTGAAGTATTGGCCTAAAGTAACTTATCAATTATTTGTGCCCCCTTAGGAATTTGAAAGCAATGCATCTGATATAACAGCATGACTCATTGTTGTTAGATTATGATAAAGCTAAAATATTTGTACAAAAATCAATTTTTGTAAATTAATTATATTTTTAACGTAATTAATAAAATAATTATTTAAGTCACTTAATATATGAGATTTTCAAAAAACGCTTTGAAAATATATTGGAAGTTAAAAATGAAAATTCTCAAAAAATTAATTTATGCAGATTTCATCAAACGCATGTACATAGTATATTTTACGTGACTAGTGCATATAACAAAAACAACCTAAATTGCCAATATAAAATAGTCACTTCGGAAGCTTTGAAATTATAAGAAAACCCGTATATATTTCCTTTTACATAAAAGATAGCGATCATTTATGACATAAGTATATACCGCGACTGACAAAAACACAGATTCAACTAAATAATTTCTGAATAAAGTGAGTGCGTGACTTATGGCAATAAACGCAACTTATTATACTCGTTATGTAAAAATGCTTCAACTTCCAAAGCAATAAAAGAAAATATCAGACTGAACTCAAGTAGCTACAAGGAGTTGGGAACAAACGAAAAAAATACCACAGCACGATTGCAACATAATTTTATTGCTACTAATCAATTGCCGCTAGATGGCGCTGCAATGCAGTGCAATTTTTTACTTGAGTCCATTTGTTTGTTTGTCAAACAAACGCGTGTATCATAAACTGCAATCAAACAACGGCAACAACTTTAACAATGACAACAACAGCAACAACATAGCAATGTTGTACAACACAAAAAGCAACGCCTAAAGAAATTGCAAACAAACGAAAAAATTAAAAATTTTTTGACATTTACTACGTTGATTTAGTTGTTGATTGTTGTTACGTATTTGCAATCTTGCCGTCGACATCGTCATGTTAAGTTGTTTAAATCAGTGCAACATTTGTTGAATTGTTTAATCAATTGTTTATCAGTTTGTCAAACTGTCTTGCGTCGCTGAGCGATTTGTGCGATTTTAACTGATTTTCTTTGCTTTTTGCATGGCTTTCTGTTAACTTGATTTGTGTAGTGCTTTTTTTTGACGTTTACCTATATGTACATATGTAGGTGACAGACACGCTTGCAACGTTCAATAGTATTTCAACGTCTTACTAAAAACTTTATATTGTTATGAAAAATTTTGAGCTAAATATGTCATGTTAGAAAAAAAGAAATGTAAATGATATAGGAGTGTTAAAAATTTACAGAAAAAAGCAAAACTGAACGATATTATAGTAGCAGAGAAAACAAAATTAACAATTAAAAAAATTTTACAAGAACATGTCATGAGAGAAAATTTGGAAACGGAAAAAATTAAGTGGTGGTAGAAGTTAGCTACTCGTATAATAAAATGTTTCTTGACATACATAGTTAAATGTTAGCAAAAGCCTATTTCGGAAAAATATATTTTAGCTACCAATGATGAATACCTTTGTGTACGTTATCAGGCAAGTAACTACTAACGGGCTGCAAAAATGGAAACTTTATTTTGTAGTATCAAAATTGTTTGTTCTTAAAAATAAACTGTTGAATAATCCCAGGCATAATTTTTTATTACGGAACACATAAAATTCTGTTTATGAAATATGTTTTGATGATGAAGCAGATCTAGCCCCAAATTCGAGCTATTCAACCTTAAATACAGAAATGAATTTGGTGGATTTGAAGCAAAGAGGATATAAGAAATTGCATGGGAGAAACATAGAACAGCGTCGTTAAAGAAGATATTACGAACAATAAGGATTTATTGGAAAGTATCTAAGTATGAAAAATTAAGAAAATAAATGAAAATATAATCATAAAAAACAGTGTCATTTCAAGAAAAAAGTGTAAACGAAAACATATCTTGAAAAAAAATAATGCTAAAATATAAATCAAGGAAAAAATGCTAAAATATATATAATTGAATAAAATATGTGAAAAATTCTGCAAAGAAATATCATAAACGAAAAAAATATGGCACAGAAAAGAAAAATATCATGACAATAAAAATGTGAACAAATATATTTCATACAAACAAAATATTTATTATAAATGTGTCATGTGATTTCAATAAAGTGCACATAACTATTTGGTTCACTGTTAAATACTTTTCACTAAGATTTCTTGTATTTTAGTAGTTACTTAAATTCAGTAAATGAAGTTCCACAATCTCGCTCTGACAACATATGAATTTTCTTTTCGCTTTTCTTTCGCTATATTGTCTTATCTACAATGCAGCGAAAAAAAAACATTCATCTCTTTGTTGAAAAATTAAATTATTGCAAATTATATGAAATTATTTGCAGCCAATATAATAACCAATTAACAATCAATTGATTACATTTTTGCCATAATTTATAAACACAACAGTAATAACAACAACAACAGTAATAACAGCGAAAAGCAACTGCAGCAGCAGCAACAACAACATACAAACAAACACGACAATTGCGCGCTGGGAAAATCTTACAAAAGTTAATTTAAATTGGAAAATTATACAAAAAAATTCAAAGCTGCACAAAATCGTTCAGCGGCGATCGCGCTATGGTGTTTTTTTTTTTATTTCATTTAATATGAGAATAGCAACAACAATAAAAAAATTATACTCATAACAAATGTAACGTAACTGAATCGTCACGTTTTCACGCGCCAGCGCAGCAAATGCCAGCTGGAGCGCAAGTTGCTACAGCGCTGATTTTTTGCCCGCCTGCTTGTAAAGTACTACCAACAACAACAACAACAACAACTCACGCATTCAATTAAATATTGGTTGGTTTGTTGTTGTTGTTGTTGTTATAGTTGTTGCTGTTTGTTAGCCGCCAACAATGTGGCAGCACTGGCAAAATATCCATTAAAACTCAATAAAATTGTCATGTTTGTAGCAATAATTGTTAATTTATCACATGGAGCGCCAATAACCAGATTGCTTAGGTTGTTTTTTGTTGTTGCCGTCGTTGTGTTCCAAAAATAGCCACGGAAAAACAATGTTTGGTATAGGAAATTAAAGGCAACAGTGTTGTGAAAATATATGACAACACTTTGAAAAGGTATAAAATTCAAATGTTACAGAGCAAATTGATTAATGATTGAAGGCAAGCCAAGCAATAGAAATTCTGCGGTAACGCCTAAGAATTGGTAAAGTAATTTGTTGAACACAACATTTTGGGTATAAATATAACATGAGAGAAAATAATACAAACTAAAATATATCATGAGATAGAAATATTTAATTTTAAACACGTCATAAATTATAATAAACAAAAAATATCTTGAAAGAAAATCATAACAAACAAGAATATTTTACAATAGATGAAAGCAGAGTAAACAAATGCAATATGACTTAAAAATATTGAAAAGAAATGTAGAATACGAATATCATGAAAGAAAACTCACTGAGCAAAAAAGTCTTATGTGTCACTAACAAATGCTAGGCAAAAATATTAATTTATTTATATGAAAAAAAAATATGTCATGCGAGAAAAACATTTACTAAAATCATTTAATAAACGTAAAATGGGTAATTGAAAATACGGACTTAGTTTAATTATAAAACTTGCAATGAATATAAAAAATATAGACAAAAATATGTCATGCACAAAAGTTTGCAAAAAACGCAAAAATATATAATCAAACCGAATTTAATCCCCGAGCTAAATTGAGAGACATCTCAGGATTTTAAATAGAAATATAGCATGGGAGAAAATAGCCTGAGCAATAATATTTCTTAGGGGAAATTTGCATGGGACCGTCGATGTAATAAATTTTTTTGTAAATTAAATTCGATTTGTACAAAATGCCACCGAATGCTATAATGGGTTAAAGAGTCGTGTCACAGATTCATATCACTTTATTGTTGCGGTATATCTGTGTGAGTGTTAGTTTGAGTTAATGATAGAAAAAAAAACGTATTAGCAATTAAAAAAAAACTTTTGTTTTAAATATTACAGCGCATATAATACTCTAACTATAGGCCAATTGCTAATGCGGCTTTATTTCAGTTGTTGTCTTTCTAACCAAGGTCATTGTGTACACGACTTTTTCTTGTTGCTTTGATCTTTTGCTAATTTGCAATTTAATTTAATTTGTTGCTTTGCGATGTTGTCGACGCGCCAATTGAACGGATTTGATTTAGAAGTTGATAGTGCACGCCTGCGCATGTGCCAGCTGGCGGTAAACGACCTATTGGCATAGTTCGTATAGATGTGGGTATTAAAATTACTAAAATAAAGTAGGGTAAGGTAGTAATGTGAAGATGAAGTAATTGGCCTGCAGTGACAGAGTACTAATAGAATAGAGACTGATGAATATTAAAAAACCTTAAGGAACAAAGTTTCTATTGAATACAGATTCACTGAAAGTGACGACGATTTTGTGGAAAAAACTTTCCAGAACGAACAGTTATTTTAATCAAACGGGTTTGATTTAAGTTTTTCTCAACGCCCGTGACTTGTCTCTTGGTCTTTTAGAGTCTATAAAGTTTAATCTATATTTTAGGACCTTACGTCATGGTTATTTATTTAGAGTCGACCCATTATCTTATGTGTGATATATGTATATGCTGAGAGAATGAAAATTTTTTTTTCAAGAGCTAAAGCACTAAGCAGCATACAAATTATCACTAATACCATAGTTCGGATACATCAGAGAGCAAAGATTTTGCACACAACTATTTAATATGAGAATCTGTCATAGTAAAAGCAACGTTCTGTCATCCATTGAATTTTACCAGATGTCAATAAAGTTTCTTTTTTTACTATACCCCCACAAGTAAATTGATATTTTTAATGACCACAAAATGTTATATTTACATGCATTGATGTTTTCTTATGTCATTAATAATATTTACAATTTTACGATGCTATCGTATTGCGATTTTCGATCAATTGAAGCACAAATTGAACCAACAAATTGTGCATTCGATATGACCAACATTTTAAGGAAACTAACAAGCAAACAGACAAACAAATGAGCCAACAAATATGGCACCAAAGACAGACAGAATTTTCGACGCTATTTGGCGATAATTTAACTCAACAAATTCCTGAACTCAAATGAAAAAAATAAAACTGCAACAACAACAAAAAACACGCAGTGCATTTTAGGTTGGTTGCATGCGAATTCTGCTCGCAGGCTATCACATGGTTGAGCTGGTCACCATTTGGTGGTGGCGCATGAAATGCCCAGCGGTAGTGGCAACAACTTCAAAATGCTGCAAGTACTGGAGAAATAATAAATGCAACAACAACAGCTTGGAATAATGAAAAATTCATGTGTTCAATATGAAAAATTCTCGTTTCTCATCTAAGATTAAAGCTGGACAACACGCTCGACTGACTAACTACATGAGGTTTTTTTGGGCTTAGTGCGCATAGTGACAATGCGCTGGTGGGAATATGTAAGGAAAGTAGGGTAGTGCATTTAAAGCTCAAGTTGTATTTTTTTTTTTTGCTGTTTTATGAATCAAAAAGTTCTTAACCCATTTTGAACACAGATAATGGATTAGTTTACTGTTGCCAAATTTCCACTAAAATTCAGATTCGTGAAAATTTACCCTTAAATAAGTTGCGAATTTTCTTAGAAAGTTTTCATAAGCCGAGTTATTTTGTTTTCAACTTATCTGCTGAAACTTTTTTTTCAAAACACTTTAGCGAAATATTCATAAATATTCACCCATTAAAAATGGTTTAAAAAACTATCGTCTTAGGAGCATTTTATTTAGTTCAAATTTAAACAAAAAGAAAAAAAAATATCTGAGACAACTTTAACAAAACTCTGCGTCGCAAGCGCCATTCAACTTACACTCGATGTAGAGTACAATTTTGTGAATTTAAATGTTTAACTAAAATGTTGTCAAGATGCTTGTGGCGCGATTGAATTGCAATGGAATTCAAATTGAATTGAATTGAACTTTCAATGCATTTTTAATGCAATCAGTTTGTGGTCAAAGGAAAAAAATTAAAAACACAGCGGTGTGCACTCGACACGCATGCGCAACGCGTTGTTATTCATGCTAATATCAGGAACATGTATCTTGCCGCTATCAGACTTAGCTGCCGTTACCACACAGGCGGGCGGTCCACTTGAGCCGTTGCAGTGCGCATAGTGCTGGTTGCAAGTCAATTAAATAAAAGCTTGCAATTTGGTTACTCATTCAATTCCATTACAATACCAATTGGTACTATTATTCCAAAATTGAAAGTTCTTAGAGTCTTAAAAAAAAATAGAAGCGAAATATAAGAAATCGAAGAGAAATAGAAGCCAAGATTGAAAACAACTGAAAATTAGAAATGATGTCCATGGATGAGCAAGTCTATATGAGTGCCTTCTTCGAGCCAATATGCATTTGCCAACATAATGTGTGACCTTGTTTGCCTTCGCTGATTTAATGTTCGGTTTATTAAAATTTAATTGATTTTCGACCTTGAAACTTAATAGTATGCAATTAGCGATTTCAGTGATATTGGATGCTAAAATTGAATGTTTGGCAAATGTACCTACTGTACGGTTACATTGAAAAGTTGTTGCGACTCCGTCCACCTTTTTTCCAAACTAAAATTACAACAAAAAACTGAATAGAAAACTAGGCTTAAATAGTCATACTAGTTTCATACATTGCTAAGTGAAATCACCAGTGACCTTTAAGTTGATGAGTGAGAATTTCTAAGCTTGATATGTTTAACTTTTTGCATAGATCTGTTGCGAACTGCAAAAAGCGCTGATAAGAAAAAACAAAAATACTACAGAAAACAAATTTTGGTTTGACTTTTCGCTCGGATTTCTGTTGTATTTTTTTTTGTGTTATCATGCACTGTGCTGCACAATAAGGTCAGTAAAATAATTTAAACACCATTGCATTGGCAAAAATTATGCCAAACTTGGCCTGTCTAACATTGGTGATCTATGCAGGAGCGGCACAGAGCCAGATATTGATGAAACAGTTTTCAAATTTTTGTTGCAATGTTCCATGTTAAGGCAAAAGTGATATCAGGCTTTCGACAGTTACTTCTTTTTCTCTTTAGATGAAACATCATCGAAGAAGATTGAATCCACTTTGAAATTCATACGGAATTGGTTCAATTAGCTGAAGCATTTGAATGTTTATGTATCAATCCGAAAATATCCTAGCGGATCATTTCATGCTCATCACATGTTTTATTGGTGCATACAAACATTCCATTTATCTATATTCATGCAACCAGAAAGACCAAATATTTCATTCGAATTCGATCAGGTTTTTGCTCTTGCAATGCAAGCAGCACTCTGAAGAAAGACTTTATTGCAATGATCTCATCCTCAGCGGGAAAAAAGCCCACTACATTTTCTTAGTCCAAAACGTTGCTACAAAATTGGACCAGATAGATTTACGTCTTAATACCATGAGATGAATTTATCGAAAGTAAAGAAATACGAGGCTAAGCTACGTTAGGCAAAGCAGCTTTAAGGCAACGTAAGAGTAAATCACTTAAAGCGTGCTTTGAACCCGAAAAATTCTACACCAGACAAAACGATGTCATAACTTGAGTCTTGACAGAAATTATCTCTTGAAGACAGCATATTTGATATACGTCACTTATTTTTCCCACATAAGCTATTAAGAGTTTGAAACATAATATAATTTTAAGTAAAAGTTTCCTAATAAATCAGTAAAACAAAACAAATAAAAATTTTTATTTTCTTTTTCATTGCAGGTAAGCAAACCTAAAATCTAACGTAAGTAAAAATGCGTGGGATTATTCAAAAAAAAAATCTATTACAAAGTAACCTGCCTGTCCGAATATGCAAAAGCGTAGACAGGTAGCGACCGAACGACAATTTGTCGTGGCGGTCCATTGAATGTATAAGAAAATCAAAAAAAATCTTCAAAACCAGACGTGACCAACAAAGAACTGAAGACTCTGTTTTTCTTATTTTTGGGTCAAGTTCAGTTAACAAAAGCATGCGGACAACACACGAACGGACTTTTGCATTAGTTCCTTAATTTCTTTTTTTTTTCATTATTTTTTCAATTTTGTGGTCAGCTTTTGCTGATCTTTAACCGCAAACACCGAATAAACTGCAAAATATGGTAGTCAACAGAAATATTAAAAAAAAAGAATGAAAAAAACATGTGAACAGTTGGAACACACGTTGGCATTGTCCTAAATTATGTGACCAACACAACAACAGTAACAACAACTGCAATAACAATAAACTGCTGACCACAGGATGAACATTTGAACTGTATGCTTACCGGACGAAGGGGATCCTTGAGACAGCGATAACTAAATCTACCTGCGGGGTTTACTTTTTTCGCTTTTTGCTGTCGTTGTTGTTGTATAGTTAATGCGTTTGCGTGTTTAGATAATTATAATTTGCTTGCTCATTTTTCATTGTTCTAGAATTTTTGTGCTCTTTTTTTGCACATGTTGTTTTGTTGCCATCACATCACATCACGTCGCATTGCATCGCATCGCATCGCATATCCTTTAATGTTTATTGGTTTTTTGAAATTTTATCGTTTATGACATTTCATTGCGTGCGCTGAAGGACATCAATACGGGGAGTATACACATTCGTTGGAAGGGTTCAAAATTCATTAGTTGAATAAACAACAAGTTGCTTGGACACTGCGGCGAGTAGACATGCAAATTGGATTGTTATAATTTTTGTTTTTTTTTTTTTTGTTTTGCTCATTTCAACTGCCCGGAAATGTTTTAGACGCTATTGTCTCGTTAGAAATCACTTTGGTAATTTAATCAGGATTCTTTGGTCTATTAATAATGTTCTTTAAAAACTTTTTTTTTGCAATGAGAAAACTGAATTTTACTTTTATGTAAAAACTATTGGAAGTATTTGCAGCTACCGTTTTCACAGCTTAAGGAGTCTCTAAATCCGGTGTTATTGCGTAAGATGAGCTAAACCTTATATGGGCGATCATTGTCGACAGCGGTTTTTAATATTTCACTTAGAAATTCCAAAGTCAACAGCAATATGTAAAAAGATTCAGCAAATAGTTTTCATGTAAAATTTGACCACACAATAGCCACAACCATTAGCAGCACAAACGCCTACACATTAAAGTAAATAAATCAATAAATTTTACCATAACTATAATATTTAAGCAACATTTACTCACAAATGCATAGCAAAATTATAGAAATTTGTGAACATTAAAAAATTGTTGCATGGAAAATTATAGCAAAATGCATAAGAAACAAAACAAAGAAAATATACGAAAACTACACCATAATCCAAAACGCTTAAATCATATTAAGACATAAATGAAAACTAAAACAAATACAGCGAACTTAGGACAACAAAAACAAAGGCGAAAAACCTGTACCATTATTGACCACTTTGCGCCCCAAGGCATTGCAAATTTCAATATGGCGCATAAGAAAAGTGGGTACACCACTACAGCAGATAAACCATAATAATTTGCATTGCTGCCGCCGTCGCCATGAAGTACCCATAATAGATATGTTAACCTTTAGCATCCTCCCGTCCAACCTCTTCTAACCAATGTCTTTTTTTCTCTAGTTGTGCAGTTACAAAAGCCGCTTAAATTCAATGTCCAAGCGATGTTAAGCCAACACTACTGTACCACCTACTGTCCTTTGTTTTCGTACACTGAGCAAATAGAAACTTACATTTTTATACTAAAATTATCAAGGATATGGGGAAGTTTTTGCTTTGAATTTTGAATTAAAAGCTTTTGAAGCTTATTTTAGCAACGATGGGCAACATTTTATATGCTGGAGCCAAACCACAACATCTTTTGTTGTTACTTACTTTTTTGCGACAACTGTATAATATATAATTTGTACGAGCATTTTATTCAAATTTAAGATTTTTCTTTTAGCTGATAGAAAATAACAACTCTGACTTGTTTGCAGTCAAATATGGTTTCCTTTGCTACGGCAATAATCTAACCTTTTTGACTTTTCAACCTTTCAACCTTTGATTTTGAATTCTTGAAACTTTTTCAACTTATTTTCGACATCTGATTCTTCTCAAACTTTATCAAAGTTCTTCAACCTTATTCAACTGATTCTATCTGTGTCAACTATTTCCAATTATTTGAACTTCTTTCAAGTTTTTTCGATCTTTCAAAAAATCAAAAATCCCACGTCTTTAAAGCTTACCGATCTTTCTGAGATTTTGAAAGAAATATCGTAGCACCATATGAAATCTATCAACATTGGGATTTTCAAAACCTTATGAAATACCACCAATTTATCGTACTTTTGTTAGGCCTTCCTTCTCCTGCTTTAAAAGTGAATTTTTTTTATATTATGTACAACCCATTTCTTTTCAGTGCACTCCAGTGTTTACTTTCTTTATTTTTTCTATGAATTTTGTTTTTTACCTTAATTCAGTCACACCCTAAAAACTACAGTTTAGCTGGCAACCCCCTGAGGGTAGTATTACTATTATTATTGTTGTTGTTGCTATTGCTATTGCATCTTCACTAACTTTGGATGCTTATCGTTATAACTCCCAAAGTGGCGCCGACGCGCGCACTCCTTTAGATTTTTACTACGCTTTTTCTTTCTTTTTTTGCATATAGCGTACGGCATCCGCAGCACTTTTCCACTCCACTACTTTTCTATCCATTGTGCTGCCATTGTGCTGCCATTGTACTCGTATTGTTGTAATTTTACTATGAAATGTTTATGTGCAGCGTGTGTGGTTTTGAATAGCGTTTAGCGACCCAAAAATTCGATAACCTGTTTTGAAGTTGGATGGCATCTTAAAGATGCAAAGAAAAATTATGATAATCAGTTATGGTGATTTGAAAGCGATGCAACCTAAGTTGCAACGTGGTCATCGAGGTTATTGCGATAAAAATGCAGTAGGTTGGATTGCGGCGCATGAACAAATTAAACGGTGCCATAAGGTGTAAAAAGTTTTCCAAAAAAAATAAAAAAAAATTATTTAATTTAGACTGAATGAACATGTTAATCAACTTTCCATAAATATTAGCAAAAGCTTGAATAGTAGATTTTAAGTAACTGCTAAAAAATTCGGAAATAAATTAAATACATTGACCTTCAATGGCCCGAGAACGATTTTGCCAAATTAAGCCGACTGTACTGCATTTACACCAAATATAATATGGAATTTTAGAAAGAATTGGAACAAAAGCATGCACGATCTTCAAAAAGTATATTCCGACACTTTATTCAGTACGTTACCGAAAAGTTCAAATGTCATCGCTGGCTTATCCCAGGAAAGCTGTCTTGCTCTCAAACTGTTTCCGAAGTGAAGCACAAATTTTAATGACACATGCGAAGAGTATCGCAGAACAAAGAGCCAACAAATTTAGCTAAGCGATAATATATTTCATGTGTTGATCGCATTCACACTGTGCTATTTGATTGAGTGTGTGTGTGTGCATACTGATACTAAAGTGTGCATACATATGTACGTCATCGTGACCTTGATATTCGCAGCGGAACAATAATTCAAACGCAAAAACCATGTTAGAAGCCAACATTACGTTAACGCAGTCGACAGCACTGCTGGCGACGCTGTCGACGCAATGTCTAACTAGCAGCAGGGAGGGCAGTCAGCCATTGGAAATGTTTATGGGGAAAAAAAATTGCAAAAAAAATTTAAAAAAAACGACACTGCATGTAGGGTAAATGATCCACCTTAAGACATAAAAAAGTGATATATCAAAAAAAGACATTGCTATTGGAAATTTTATTTATGAATTAAATTCGCAAATTTAAAAGTTGAAAATAGTAAAAATAAACATTTTTGAACAAATTAAAATTCATTTTCAAAATTTGTATTAAAAATAACATTTTTTAACTTTATTTTATCGTAAATAACCTCAAATTGCATTTTTCTTTTGGAATCCAAATCAAAAATATTTCATCAAAAATCATAAGCATTTCGGATTAAGTAGTGCTTCATCGAGAACCGATAAATATCGTAATTGTTCTTGTTATTGGGACCGAGAATGATAACGATATTGAGACGATATAAAAAAAAATATTTCTCGTACGACTGAGGACGACAACGAGAAGAGTCTGGTCGATATCACGTTCGATAACTCTCGACGAGAACAAGAAGTATCTGGCCGATATCTCGTTCTTGGCGATCGTACGATACGCACTAAATTAGCGCCTAGAACGAGATTTAGCCAGAACTTCTATAGTACAAGAACACTTAAATCTCAATATCTTGGCACCTATGGTAGCAGGCGTTTTGAAATTCGGTGCTAGGATGTGCTATATTGTCTATGTTAAGTACCTCACGAAAGGGGAACGAGATTATATGGGCGTAGTGTAACCTGATACGTAAATGAAAATTGTTTGTGCCAAGCAAATCGCTAAATGTAAACAGGGTTGGATAATGAGTCATAGCTCTTCCCACACAACAAAGACCCTTTTATTGCTATTCATGGAATTTATGCCAAGTTGTGAAATTTCGTATATGGGCACAATTATCTGCAGTAAGGCCAGCGTGAAATGTAGACGGAGTTGTACAACGGACAGTGCGCGGGAAACATTGAGTGAAACATTTAATCAATGACTTTTTCCCTGACTATATTCATTAATAACAAAAAAAATTTAACAGCTTGTTTTCCAGAGCTTGTTGTGTGCCTTTAACTTTTTTGAGTGGAAAATAAATAATAGCTTAGCGTATACCGAGCTTAAATAAAAATCGTTTAACGTCAAAGATTATTCTTGTTTCTAACAAAAACGTAGATATATCAAGCTTCGCGGTTAAGAAAACATGCGCAGTTACGCACAGTCTACCGTACTTAGCCTAAGAATCAAAATTTTGCACAGAAGATCAATACTTGTATTGCTTACCCTACGAATGCGCTATAGTAAAATAAGCGATCATTTGCAGCTAAACAAACAGATACACGTTGAATACTTAACATACACACTGTTGGCTACATACAATTAAACAAATGTTTGAAATGAAAAAAAAAAAAGAGTTTTAAAAAAAGTTTTTTTAAATTATCTCATCATATTTGCGGGTGCGTTAACGGCTTTACGTCTGGTGTTGGTTAAGTTTCTGTATTTTTTTTTTTAATATTTGCTGTTGTCTAGTCTTATAGTGATCGTGCATATAAATTTCTAGTTTTTGTTTTTGTTTGTTTCTTTGTTGTATTTTTGGGCCGCTCGTGTCGTCAAATCGAATTTTTAATTTAAAAATTGTCAGTATATCAGAAATCTAGGAATCATTGTTTCAAAATATTTAGTATTGGATTTGCGAAATGTTTTTTAAAGGAAATGATATATGAAACAGCATAAGAATTATGGCTTAATATAGCCATTCAAATTTGGGCCATTACGTATTTTGATTATATTTTCTAAAAATATACTTGTGTGCTATGCAATGCGATTCTGCACAGACTCGAACAGTTGTATAACCAAGAATTACTTTTTTCTTTTTCAATTTGAATGTAATGAAATAATATCAAAAATTCAGTCTTAAGCGAAAATTTCCTATTTTATAAAACTATTAATTTTATCCTAAAAAATAGTAACATAAAAAATATCTTATAAGCACACAATTGCCAATAATTTAATATACAAAAATCAACCCCTCCACTTGTAAAAAAAAGGCTCATTATATGCAATCAAAGCTTTTGCGCGTTAGCTCAAATTTTAAGCTGCAAAAATGGCTTGCATAAAGGAATGAGCAAATGAACAAATGATTTAAATGACTGACGGTGACTGACGGCAACACTGATTAATTGCTTATTTCAATTTTTGGCAAAGACCTTGAAAAATCTAATTATTTTTTGTTGGTTCGCAAAATAAAACGCTTAGGAAATTAAAATAATGCAAGAAAAAAATAAATTATAAAGAGGAAGCAGAAATTAAAATAGAAAAAAGAGATTGCTAAATTCGTTAGAATTCTACTACACTTAAATTTGTAGCGTGTCCCAAAATTTTTCGAGTAACACTCGAAACTTTTTTGCATTATATGTATGTTATACCTATTATGTATGGAAATCCTGTCTGTAGTCTAGAAAATTCATTTTACTGTAGTATCGTTCGATAATTCACTAAACTACAATGTTTCGTTATTTTAAATTGATTTTTATAAATAACTTTGGATCATTTGTACATAAAACATTTTTCTTTTGCCACAAAATTGCAAAATTCACAAATGAAAATTTTCCAATTTTTTCGAAGGTGTCTTCGAAAACGGAAAATTGAATCGAATCTCTTACGACTTCTTAAGTTCAATTTTGTGGCAAGTGGGTACACAGCACACTTTTCAATTTTAAAGTTAAAGTTTTGGGTGAGCTGAAAGGAGGCCTTTCAATAGCGTTCAGTCTAAAGACCATTCTACTTAGTCCCGATAGAGAAAGCGCAGTGAATAGAAATAAAAAGAAAAAAGCACGAAAACTAAAGAAATTAGAGTAGAGTTACTCTATTACAACCTTCTTTGAATCTTTAAGAAGAGAATGAGAATGAGCAGAACTCATTTGCAAGACATCGCTACCTAGCAACTCTGGTTGGAAAAAATCCTCCGCTAATGCATAATTAAATAAGTCTCCATTTTGAATGCTAAAGCGAATCGTTGCACCAAGCGATATATCACGTTTTTGCCACGTATTAATATATATAAATAAAATGATAGCATTGTTCATTGATGTCCGCGCATCACGCTAAAGCTACTGGTTCGATTTTGATCAGATGAAATAAAAACTATAATGATATTTTTATTTAATATGAAGTTATTAAAGTTTTAAAATTCCTTTAAAAAAATCTATTGCACAAATAGAAACAAGCGTGCAAGCATAACAAACCGTTTAATGGCAAGTTAATGTGTTTTTGTGTGCATTTTGAGAAAGAAAGCAATGGAATATTCAAATTTTAGTCACTCGCTCTCATTCTCAATTCCTCAGTTTCTCAGGAAGTATCAAAAATGACAGTTGGTCTACAACTTGCTACATTTGTAAAAAGTAGTGATATGTTTTGTTAAATTGCACAAAAGCAAAGTAAAGTTCTCAAACAAATTCCCAAGATAGTCTATTGGCAGTTCACTATCATAGCTATCAGTGACTTCACATGTACTCGAATATATGCGTATATGACAGATAACGCGTTAAAAATAATAAAGATAAGATAAAGAAATATTTCAAAAATAAAAACTATAACCTACAGAGGCATGAAATACTAATAATAACTAAATGAATAAATAAACCTACATACGGAGTATACAATACAAAAGAAAAAACAACAAAAATTTATCACAACAAAAGCTTAAATTTCAAGTTCAACGTCAACGTCAAAGTCAATGTCAAGGCAAACGCAACGCTGCGCAGCGGTTGGCAACAAAACAGAAACCGAAACAAAATGCGTACCCGCTGTGATTGTGACGAAAGCGCCACTGTACGCATTTTTTCGTACGCGCTTCACGCACTTAACGCATAATGCGTGAGCCCATGCGTCAGCTAACTGTGCTATGGAGTGGTGTAGTGATAGGTAGCATTGCTGGCCAGACAAGTTGGCGACGGTTTTAATGGCGCCAACCGAAAAAAAAACAATGCTGCTATAATTTTGTTAATTTTATTTTTATTTTCGTGGTATAGTCGCGTTAATAATTATTATTTGTATTTGTTGTTGTTTATTTGAATTTAATGAAACGTGACATTTAATTGTTGTTAATTAAATGCAACTAATTTTATGTAATCTTTAATAGTAACTTTTTAAAATTTATTCGATTATTCCTTCCTGCTTTATTTCTATTTCATGTGTTTATTGTTTTGAAATATTTTATTTATTTCCATTAGATTGCCAAAGTAATTTATGCGCACATCATTTGAATTTTATGTTTTGTTTGTGGAATTTATTATTTAATCTTTTCATAAACTTTGCACATTTTAACTGAGAAAAGATAGTAATTGTATATTTAGGAATTGTATAAAATACAATAAATTATTCATTAACAAAGAATTAATTGAAAATGGCAATAAAATAAATATTACTCACAATTGTTTAATGTTTGATTTAATTATTTAAGACAATGCGATTTTAATCTTTTTGAATTAGTGTTCAAGTTGCTTTTCAGGAGCGCAAGAGAACCGCTTCAAATTTGCCACTATAAATTTAAAAAAAAAATCAATTGACTTATTTTTCAATAAATAGAAATATAATTTATTTAAAGAAATGTACATTTGATTTCAAGCCATTCTATCGCACTGCTAGCAAGAAACAAAAATGTCTCATTCATATCATATACGCATATGTTTCTGCTTCGGAAAATAAGGTTTAAAAAACACTCCTTGGAATTCGAGTACGATTAAATTCATTATTTTATTATATTGCGCTTTGAGATACATTTCGATAAGTTTTCTGTACAATTCGAGCTTAAACTAAGTTCAATATTGTACATAGACTAACCATTATTGGTTTTTCATTCCTCAAGAGTTGGAGCATGGTTTGCGTAAATACGATTTTCTGTTTAGTCTCATAAGAAATAATCTTGATTGTCAGTTTTGAAATCATTAAATCTTCAAATATCGTGACCTGAGATATTCTCACGCCATGAAACCAAAACTTGTCGTGTTCTATGGCCAATGACACCATCATGTTGATAGCATATATTGTTCTGATCGAAATTTTCAATTGCAGGTCTAAAAAAAATGATCTGCTATTGCAGATCCATAGCTATCATGCGGTTGCCTCTTCAATCATTCACACTAGACGAATACAGAATACAGTGGCTTTATACGACAGTTTTGCATATTGAGAAAATCGGTCAAAACTTAAGCAATATCGTCGTATCTCGAAAAGTATGGAAAGCTAATTCAAAATTACCGTTTTATATAATTTCTAAGCATTCAGAAGAGATATATTTGAGACTACAGCTCATGAAATATTTGGGTTTAATTGTTAGCTAAGCACACCCCGGGAACGAAAGATTTCTTAGATGTATGGAGAAAAAAACGAAGAGTATGGGCGTGAAAACTTATTGAATAGCAAAAATCTTTACAAAAAAAGAGATTACAAATGCTGAAAAAAAATATTTGTAACAAATCGATCCAGTGTACATTCAAGGAAAAACGCTAATTTTTTAGAAAAACTTCTTGCTTTAATGTATCGTTTGTAACAATGTGCCCTCGCAGCCAAACTGTAGAATATTCAGCGCTGGATTTAGAAAGAGCTAGAGATAGCTCTATATAGCTTTAAGCTCTGAAGTCAAGCGGGATGAGAGTTAGAGAGCACTGAAAATGAAGGGCCCATGAATGTAATTTTTTTCATAAAAACTCCGAGCCAGCAAAGTGTAAATCCGACACTGAGTATACATATGAAGGTACATCATCGATAAAAATAACGAAGTATTAAGATAAAAATATCAATGTTTTTGTCAAACATTAATAAATTTATTTTAAATTGCAAAAAGTGTGACTTTTCGTTCACAAGAAATTTCACACTTTTTATCAGCATTAATGACAACATCATCACAAACACAACATACCACCAAAGATGCGCATGCATGCGGTAATGACTTGTTAATTTAGATTTCTATTAACATAAACAAATTAAATGGAAATCTCCTTCTATCTGAGCTGTTCCCCCCGGAAATACTTAATTTAATTCAAAACGCACAGTTGCAACAAGAAACGTTGCGCATGCGCATACTTTAATTTGATGACGACAACGACAACGACAACGACAACGACAACGACAACGACGACGACGACGACGACGACGAGTAGCAAAGCAATGAAATGAATGAAAATGGAAATTGCAACGCCTCAAGACACGCAATTGTTCGCACTGTCGTCTGCACTACTACATGTGTAGAGGAATGTATCTGTGTGCATATGCTCCAATGTTATAGATAGAATTTATCACCAGTTTTTCGTATTAGCAACAACACTAAAAATTCAATTCGATTAACTTCACATTAAAGCAGTTTTCATTAAATTTAATCGTTTTCAATGTTTATTGAATGTCCATATGTTCGAAACTCAAAAGTTACGGCTAACGATTTTGATAAATTTTCAATTTTAAACCTACCGTGACTATAACTGACAGTTTACATACAATGAATTTCAAGCGAAAGGAATTTTGAAGTTATTTAAATCTTCGCTGGATAACAAGGAATGGTACTTAAATGTGCTTATTTTAATTTAAAAAAAGTTTTGCGGAGTTTTGCGGTGATCTTATTTAAGTCACAGAATATTTTTTTCTTTTTAAATTCAGTGCATGCTTTACCAACACTTTTCGGTATAGCGAAAATAAACTAATTTTCATATAAAGCTAACTGCTTTGTAAGTATAAATTTTGTAAAAACATTTTTGAGTTTTTTGCTAATTGGCGTTTTACTACTTTCTGCTCTGGGGTTTGTTGGGCAAGAACTTCTATTGGGTTCGTTATCATCACACAATCGAATTTGTCATCTATATTTGGTGTGATCAGATCATTTTGTTGTTTTAAATTAACAATTTTATAAATGAAACACATTAAACAACGTTTGTTTCCTTAGGATGTGGGCGTTTACCTCTTTAGATTTATTCGGAGCAATGAAGTTGCTCGATGCAAGTCCCATTAAAATGGTTTTTATTCATACTTCGTAATTGGGAATTACTTAGAGTTTGAATTTTAAATATTCTTTAACTGTTAAATGGCTTAGAACAAAATTAGGCATTGAGACATAAATGCTGATTTCTAGAAAAAGTAATATCGATGTGAGCATTTTCTGATGCAGAATATAGACCAAACATCTTCTATACAGAAACTTAATCTGAATAATTGTAGCGCTAATTAAGTTAAAGACTATGCAGCTATATATATATTTTATATATATATATATATATAAAATAAAATAAAATTTCCAAGCTTTCCATTTGGAAAAATTTTATGAAATGATTGAAAACTATTCTTTGTCTCTTTTCCATTTCACAAATCCTTATGAAGTGGTCAGGATTGCCAGGTCGTCGATATGGACGTGGAATCTCCTGTCAAAGGCGAGAGCCTGATAGGATTTCAGAAATTTCTGAAATAGTCGAGAATTGTAGAATTTTTGTTGCTTAAGGGGTTTTTTTAACGAGCAAAACAAAATACAAAGGTCATTAAGTTTTTCCAACGGATAAATTAATTTTCTGACTAAAGACGTTTTTCCTTGAGGACGGGAATTGCTTATTTTCAACTTCATAACATAGCCCTGGAAAGTTTTTTTTGACTCTTGTGACTTTATCTCCTCACAGAGGAGAATGCGTCAGCAAAAATTTTCCAACGGGAACGATTATTTATTAGTGAATGCCTTAAATTCTCTCCAGTATTTCCCTGCTTCATGTATTTCCTGCTCCAGCGATCGTTTCCACGATTACTTACGACGGTGGCGTTATCTGCTACCCTGGGCTTCTACTCTATTGCTTGCCGGCAGATTTCATTTGGAGATTTCCGCAACGTGTGTCCAATCCATTTCCATTTTCGCCGTTTGATTTGAATAGAAATCAGATATTGATGACATTTTGCGAGTAATTTGACATCAGAGATGGTCGTAGGTCAGCAAATTTTTAGAATTCAGCGAATACAACTGAAGTACTAATAGCTAAAGCTTACCGCGAAAATTGTCACATAAAGATCAAGGATGGCTTCGGCAAAACTTTCTGTCAATTTGTGTAAAATGGAGCGACTATTAGTAAAAACGTCTTAAGTAAAACTTAAGACGTGACTTGTGAATTATTTTGAATAGTAACTTAAGTAGCAGTTGTCAAACAGTGAAGAGTGTGCTTTTATTGAAATTTTATTCAGCAATTGAACTTATAGTACAAAAAAGTTGTTCATTTCAGTTCTCGTAAAACAAATGCTTGCTGTGTAAATGTTAAACATAGTTTCGTATCGAGCCAAGTATCGTATCCAGAAATAAGCTTTTTGTGAAACTTAATGTTTATGAGCTCACTAAGTTCACAGATAAATAAATAGAAATTCGACTTTTGACACTATTCAAAATGGCTTTGAAGAAAAATTGAGTTCTTGTTCCAATCTAATGAATATTTGTGTGAGAATGGTAAATGGGAAAGGCGGATTTTGTCAAAAAAATTTTTATAAATCCGTTTAACTAAACTCGAAGCGAAGAAAAGAATCAACTATGAGATTTACTAGATATCTGAGGACCAGTTCCAGATAAGCTTTCTTAGAGTATGATTTCAAAATACAGGTTATACATAAAAGCAGATTATTTGGTCTTTAAAAAAGCGTATTAGTCAAAGTGGTTTTATTGGCTTTTGTTCATTTAATTATCCGAATTTCTTTCAATATCGTTTTCAAATCGATATCTCTTACTAACTTCGGCTGCAACATTCCTCAATCAAGTTGTAGTTAATAAAATTGAGTGGCAAATGTGCCTGCATGCGTCTGATATTCCCTCCAATTTTTTTCTTTAATTTTTACTTTTAAGCTCAAAATATTTCTGTACCAAGAAAATTTCCCAAAAAAAAACTATCCGTGCAGTTCCCGCTTGCTTTTCATGTTAAAAGTCGTGCAATTCTTTAGCGCACGAATCATGTGTATCATCATCAACCTCATCATCGACATCATCCGCATTCGCATCAGCGTTGGCAACATCATCGACGTTGACTGCTGCTGCTGTTCTTTTGTCAGTGCCATTGGAATTTCATGACAATCCCAACCAGCCGTGTATCATCATCATCATCATCAGCGAGATCCTTTTCTTACTTTCATTACTATGCTCGGTGTGCTGGTGCTTCATCTGGGTTGCGCCTGCCGACGCCATATCATCAATTCATTATTATCTTCATGGGAATTTCTTACTTAGGCCACGTCGTCGTGTGCAGCACTATTTCTGGCCAAATTGCGCATCGTTAGAATTGGAACCACGATTTTTGTTTGATGTTTGTAGTGTTGCTGTTGCTGTTGGTGAAGGTGGTGCTGGCAGTTGAAAGTTTTACTGTCGGCCAACGACCATCATCGATTATCCTTAAATATTTCGTTGACTTAACTCGTTGTGCAAAGTTGGTGCAGTTTTATTTTTTTTTTAATTTTACTACTCTTTTTACTACATATCTACTACTGCTACTACTATTATTCAATTTTTTTTATTTTTATTTTTTATCTACTTTCTTTGGCGCACAACGAATGGCAACACCAATGCGTCACGATTTGTAGTAACTGCAGGCAGTTTGTGGTCAGGGTTTGTCGATTCGTTTGCTACTACAAGGAAATGACCGAAATTGAGTTTAACGTCGAATTATTGTGAAATTTTTAGCTTTTCGACTTCACAGAAAATTTTTTTTTAATTATAAATTTTATAAATATACCAAAGTTTGAGTTTTATTATTAAACTAAATAAGTAGCATAAATATCGATCAATAGTGAGGACCTACACATACCTTTGAGCGATGATGAAAAACGGTCTTGGAAAGTCCTCTGAAAAATGAGTCAGACTTCTCTTCTGAAAAAGTTTCGCCCAAATTCGAATCTAACAACTTTAAAATCATATTCTTTACGGTTCCTGAAATAAACTTGAAATTCATACGATGTATCGCATATCCACATTTTCCAATATGATTTTGATGCTCAATGCTGATTTTCTTTGTACCCTATATTTCTCTTATTTTTATTCTTCAAAACGTTAATACTTGTCACGATCGGTAATAAATTTTATTGTTGTTATACCATTTGAACGCCGCCTTATAGAGGGAGCAACAGAGATAGAAAGAGAAACGACCACGGAAAACTGCAATGATCACAAGCAATTATTTGGAGCAACAGCGGTGGCGCATTGGATCCAGCTTATTGTTGCGTTATAACCGCAGGTGCGGAAGATCACTAATGCTTGTTGGTATATATTTTTACCTTCTACTCTGTTTCTCTATCTCTCTCTCTCTCTATATATATATATGATATGTCATCTACTGCTGTTGCTGCATTGAAATAACGTTTACTGACCGATCATCTTTCAACTGCAAAAGTAAAGAAGATTTATTTCCACTGCGCTATGTTTTGATGCAAGCGGACAGATTCCATTGCGGAGCCTTTCTTTTGGTTAACGCAAAACGTGAAATTAATTGTAGAGACAGTTGCGTTCTTTCTTAAGCGGATGTAAAAAGAAAAATCATTCGAAAAATTTCTTAGATGCTCGGATTTATGTAAAGAAAATTTTATATGGAAAATGTTCAAAAACTTTAGCTGAATAGGCTGGTAATGCTGATAAAAATATTTGACAACTGATTTGGATATCGTCACTAAGGTCGCTGAATCTTTGCTTCAATTTGGTTTTGGGGTCTGTCATCATTTCTCATAGGTTTTCCAGTATAAAATGTCTCTTTTATCAAGCAAATCAGATCTTCGCGATACTCTATCCATTCTCCTACGTGAAGGCAGAAATAGCCAAAATGGCATTTTTACAACATATGGATTAAATATCTCGAAATCATGGCGTGTCAGAAAAACTCTGCTACCTAATGAACGATGATTTTCTCTTTGACCCTTGAGATGGTTGGTACTTAAAGATTAAATATTTCAAAACCCAACACATATCCCGAAGTCACTTCTTTTGTTATCCGACGTTTCTTGTTATAGAACAATTTAAGATTTTTTTTGTGTCATTTTTCTATTTTGGTTCTTGCTAACTAATAAAACGAAAATATTTTGCCTTGATCTAAAATTAACATCTATTGACTATCACCAAATCTTGATGTGTATGCATCAGTAGGGAAGCGTTGGCATTTTTCTTCTTCCAAGCCATCTAAAAAATGTGATTTTTTGTAAAAAATTCTTGGACAAGGAACTCAAAGAAAGTGTAGGGACAAAGATATACAAAATATTTTTTCAAAAATCTATTCGATTTTGACGAAGCTTCAATATCTTTTTTGAACCATTTTTGTTCATTTGGCATAGGCTTAAAAGCTCAGAGTATGCGGTTGTCATACCATAGCCTGTGTTTTTGCACATGTTAAATAAGTGAAGGCAAAAATCAGCATATAATTCTCACATACGTTTACGATTAACATGACCTATAAAACTAGATTTCCGAACCAACTCGCCTGAAGGCCTTTATGACTTCACAGCGGTTTCATTTCAATAATTGAAAATCGCTTATTTATGAGTCTCTCCTTTGCAATATTTTCATATAAATATTTTTTATTTCAAAAATAATTTACAACTCAAACAAATCGTCGTTTGCGCCTGCGCAAAAGCAACATAAAATTTTAAGAGATCATTTTGAGTAAACGAATTACGAGAAGTGAAAAAATATAAAAAAAATAAATAAATTATAAGCGAACGAACGCACGCAACGCCCTCTATATTTAAGAAAATGCGTTGAAGGCAGTAAACATTTACAGTTGTTGTTATTGCAGTTTCTGCAACAGCAAAAAAAGCAAAAAACAAAAAAAAAATTATGATAGCTTGCATATCATTGCCTAACCCAAGGCGCTCTAACAATTGCAGTTGCATTTGCCATCAGTTGAATGACTTGAAATGGTGCGCATGCGCACATAAAACAGCACGATTTTCTAAACAACTGTACTTGCGTCTAATCTACCCTGCCCTCCTACAAAACAATTGCAATGGAAACGCAATAAAATGCCCAAAAGGAAGAGGCATAAGAAATTGTTTGCTATGCAGCTGCGGTGGCATCAAATAAAGCGTAACCAGATAGAGAGAGTGAGGATACGTGGTGGAAAAAAGTCATTGCGAAACTGGTGCAACATCTGATACACCAACACGTAACTTGGCTTAGCTGGCGAAAACTTTCAAAACGTTGCCACTTGCAGACATCACTGCTGTGGTCTCTCTGATTTGAGCGATGCAGCGCGTTGACGCCTTTGCTGCTTTTGCCACTGGCCACTACAACATTCTCAAGATCATTCTTTCATTTGTATTTTGCTGCTTTGCGTTGTTGTTGTTACATTTGATATCTAGTAAATCTAATAAATTTTTCGCAACTCATAAAATATTTCGACACTTGTGCGGCATGCGGCAATATGGCACTCCTTTATTTCTATTGCCATCGCATATATTCAAAGAAGTCGGCAGTTAGAGAAGTGATGGCACTAAAATAAATTCAACTCTGAAACTGATAGAAAACGTTGTGCGATATACTCGTAAATGATGAAAGTGTTGCTGACAAATACTTTTGTTGTTGTTGCTGCCACATGTTGTGACAGCCACTAAGCATGGCCACATGCAACAGATTTCAAAATATTAATTTTAAAATGTTATTTCTCGGTCACAACTGAAAGAATTTTGGTGGCACATACGTCAACAAAATTTGGCGTTGGATACGCGGAACTTGAGTTTTATCCTTTGAGGAAAAAACTCAATGCATGCAATTTGTTTTTCGAGTCCAAAATATGTATTATCTTGTCCTTAGAGTTTTTTTTTTTGAAAAAATATATAAAAGTTTTCTCGAGCCAATATTAAAATTCATGTTGCGAGCTTTATTTTACAGAAAAATAATTAAAACTAATCATCATCTGTTTTAGTTCCTGAGTTGAAACATGACTTAATAGAAGCATTTTTTTCTTCAAACGATTAACTCATTATAACGCATAACTTTTATTTCTGAGCGAAAAATAAAACAAATCATTTTTTCCTCTTGCAGGTGGTCCTCTCGGCCTGTTCATCGTATTTCCAGAGCCTATTTCTGGACCACCCCGAAAGACATCCAATTGTGATATTAAAGGACGTCCGTTTTGCCGAGCTACAAACTTTAGTCGAATTCATGTATAAGGGCGAGGTTAACGTGCAATATTGTCAGTTGTCGGCGTTGCTTAAGACGGCGGAGTCGTTAAAGGTGAGTTCGACAAGGAAATTCTTTTTAAATTTTCGATTTTGAAAAGCTAATGCTGTACTTTCCCTTCTCTCTTCGTCAACATTCAGGTTAAGGGCTTAGCAGAAATGACAAATCAGAATACAACACTACGTGAACCAGAACGTGAACCGGACCGTCTGAGGCCACACTCACAACCCAGCAAAACTACATGTGAGAGTCCAGTCGATGCTGCTCTAACTGGACCCTCATCCTCGTCATCCTCTTCCTCATCGTCTGCTGCCGGTGTTTCGGCATCAGTAACATCAGCGGTAGCAGCAGCAGTTGCCGCTGCCGCTTCTTCGTCCGCAACTACAGCAAACTCGGCAACTCATTCAAATGCCACGACGTCATCCTCAGTACCAACAGCGACAGCCACAACAACAAGTAATGCAACAGGTGAACGTTGTAGCACAGCAGCGCCATCAGGATCAGCAGCAGCAGCTGCAACTGCGGCAACATTAAAACGTGACGCTAGCGAACGGTGCAGTTCACCACCTTCCAAGCGTTCACTACCATCAAACGCTGCTGAATCACCAGTGCCGCTCAATTTATATCAGCGACGTACGGCAGATGTTGATATCACAAGCGACGTTGCCAGTAGTGAACGTGCGAGATCACATGCCACCGCCACAGACGCTACGCACAGCACAAGCAATAATCAGTCAAATCGCTGTACCACACCCGCTGACCTTAGTGGCGGCGGAACCGGCGGTATTGGCACCACAAGCAATAACAATGGTGACGAACGGGACGTGCACTCACCTAATGACGATCATCTGGATCGCCCACCGTCAATTTCCCTACGACGTATTAGACCCGTCAGTGTAGATGCTGATGATGACATTGAAAAATATGAAGATGTCGATGATTACGACGAAGAAATGGACGATGATGA
The DNA here is from genome assembly GCA_963680825.1 of Meiosimyza decipiens. NCBI lineage: Eukaryota > Metazoa > Arthropoda > Insecta > Diptera > Lauxaniidae > Meiosimyza > Meiosimyza decipiens. The sequence continues at coordinate 129,467,867 of OY804258.1, read as the reverse complement.
TGCAGACAATTCATCTGCGGAAATGGGTTTTAATATGAAAAAAATTGCAGCAATAGTAGCGGCAAATGCAGCTGCTGGTCATACGTCAGCGGCTGTTGCTGCAGCAGCAGCTGCTGCAATGGTGTTGCCACCACACTCTCCTTTGAGTGGAGGCATTGGCGGCGGTGATGTGGACTCAGCGCGTTCCACGCCTGCAGCATTGCCATCAACATCTACAACTGCAGCAGATCTCACTCAGCGACCAGCATCACGTACAGCATTACGTGATGAACGTGTTACCCCTCATGGTGGTGGTTCGTTAGATCGACCAAGTAGCAGTGGTGCTGGAAGTTATACGCTACCAACGACTTCAGCGCATGTGACAGTGTCTACTAGTGGAAGTGGTGGTGGTTGCGGCGTCGGTGTTGGTAACTTGAGTCCAAATTCAGCGACGTCTGCGATAGGTGTGGGCGGCAGCGGCGAGCCAATTGCAGGGACCTCAGGACTTGGACCAGTGCAATCGGTACCTTTGGTAAGTGATTTTGAATTATTTCTTAGTGGTCTGTGTTGTTGGGCAAATTGGCAGCGGGAGGCAAATGCAGTTGAGAGATTAAAAAATATCTTGTGTATTCCCAGATAGACACGCAGTTTTTCAGAAGACTCGTGAAACTTTATTTTCGTTTCTTCAATATTCGTCATTTCGTATAATCGTTTGATACTGCGGATATCACATGGTTTGGATCACGTACATTTTCCACAGAAGCCTAAGCGTAATAGATGTAAAGGGTGTTTTTTTTAGAGGTTTGTTTTTCAAATAGAGATAAAACTAGCATTTTATGGTCAAATCTGGCAACTCTAATGTCATTTATGTTCAGTTTGGTTTGCCATTTCATCATAAACAGGTTGACAAAAGAACAACGCTTGCAAATCGTGCAAATTTATTTCGAAAATAATGGTTCAGTTCGCGAAGTTTACCGCAAGCTCCGTCCATTTTATGGTCGACATAATCGTCCATCAGAGCAATTAATTCGGTTAACCATGGATCGTTTTCGCACTACGTTTACTCTATGTGATAATACGCATCCGCAGAGACGTCGAACAGTGCGCACCGAAGAAACAATTGCCGCTGTAGAGCAAAATGTTGAAGAGGACCCGAATGAATCGATTCGCCACCGTGCACAGCAATTGGAGCTTTGTCCATCAACTTTAGTGAAGATTTTGCGCAAAGATCTTGGCTTGCGACCTTACAAGATCCAGCTTGTGCAAGAATTAAAGCCGCGAGACCATGCAATGCGTCGTGATTTTGGTGTATGGGCCGAAAATGAGATTGATCTCGATGCTGATTTTCATCGCAAAATTTTGTTCAGTGATGAGGTGAGTTTTTGGTTGAATGGTTGCGTCAACAAGCAAAATTGCCACATTTGGAGTGAAGAGAATCCACATGAGACCCTTGAGACGCCATTACATCCACAAAAACTGACTGTTTGGTGTGCTCTATGGGCTGGTAAAGTCATTGGGCCATACTTCTTCCGAAATAATGCTGGAGAGTCAGTTACCGTTAATGGAGACCGGTATAGAGCCATGATAACCGACTATTTTGTTCCCGAATTGGATAGCATGAATGTGGATGAGTTGTGGTTCCAACAAGACGGCGCTACATGCCACACAGCGCACGTCACAATCGATTTATTGAAGGAAACATTCGATGAGCGCATAATTTCGCGGAATGGACCTGTCAATTGGCCACCAAGATCGTGTGATTTGACACCATTGGATTATTTTCTTTGGGGATATGTGAAGTCGCTCGTCTACGCCAACAAACCAGAAACGTTAGGGGACTTGGAAGCCAACATTCGTGGCGTTATTGCCGACATACGGCCCCATATGCTCGAAAAAGTGGTTCAAAATTGGACCTGTAGAATTGGCTTTATTCGAGCCAGCCGCGGCGGCCACATGCCCGAAATCATATTTAAACATTAATGGCATAAAATTATCCTTCCAATAAAGCCAAATTGATGGACATTAAAACGATTTTCTTGTGTTTTATTTCAATTCGAAGCTCTATACCTCTAAAAAAAAACACTCTTTAGCTGTACTGAATTCGCAATGATAATTACTCACAGATCCTTAACATCCAGGTCTAACTTTTCAAAACATGGCCTGCTTTGTGCTTTGTAGATTTCAAAATTATACGAGAATCTTCGGTTGTTTTATAGAAGTCAACATTAACTGATATAGAAATATATTCGTTTGAACAAGCAGTCAGCGAAATTTAAAGTTTGGAAATGTAGTGACTAACACCGTATCTACATTGTCTGAAGTTTAAAGATATTTTAATTAATGTAAAATATATTTGATGAGACTGAAATTATATTAGAGATTAAAAAACAACTTTTCGTCTAAAACAAACTTGTCAGGTACCAGTATGGCAACACTATCAATGCAGCCAATTATTGTGAGCTAAACAGAGCCAGTTTGTAAATCATAGAGCCGAAATTTAGTAACAGTAGAACAGGGAACAAAATTCCTTTTTGAACGCATTTTCTGATGGTGAATATAATGGTCCTTTAAAAAGATTCTAATTTCACGTGCCCATGAAGTATGCAGTAACCTTCTGGAGCACTAACATGTTGTTTTAAAAAAGAAATTATTAAAAACGGCTCAGAAAATTTTACGCCATAGCGTTACAAACCACTTCCATGGAAGCAATTTTATAATTGTAGTACATATAGTATAGTTATCTTAGATACCCAGAGTGTCATCCTCAAAATGAAGACCGGATACTGTTAATCAGTGACGGTGTCTTGAAGTGATTTTCCGCATAAACAGAGATATGATCAAATTTTTGTTACATAAACTACTGGGTGATACAATTACAATATTTTAAATTTTTCAGTCGCTAAAAAAGGAAATTGATCTCAGCGAGGATGACAACAGTAGCAGTCGCCACATGTTGTTGCAACCGCGTTCAGCATCCGCAAGCGGTGGACTTGGTAGCGGTGGTGGTGTAGCGGATCTCGATTATCGTGCAACGCATGATTCGGTAAGTGAAACAGAAATGATAAAAACAGAGCACTTACTTTTTCGCTCTATATTTACATACGACTATCTCTTTCTTTTATAATATTTTGTATGTATAATATATAGTATGTATCACTAAGATAAAGTTAAATTTTTTGCTCTTCGTCGTGTTCTTTGTCTATAAAGTTTTTTTTTTAACCAAAAATGTTGAATTTTTTACAAATAAATAAAAATTTTACTAAGTTTTTATTTATAAAAAATATAGTTAAATCAAGAAGCTTTAAGCTTTAAATGTTATTTTTTTCATTTTAAATTCCTTTCTTCACTCCTATCAGAACTCTCTCCTTTGCTCTTCAGTTTTGCTTAAAATTTTAATGTTAAGGCACAAATTTTCTTTTGCCAGTGTTGCATGTTCTCTGTGAAACCTGCAACATTTAATTTCGTAAATACAAACGTACGAGAAGATAAAACAAATATGGTCAACACGTTGATGTTTTACCTATTTTGATTATTCGTTGTTGATTTTGTCGCATGTTTTAGTGTTTACTTTTTCACAATCCTTTTTATAGCTTAATGAATTTTTTGTCTCTGTCCTTTAAATATTTGTCGCTATCTATTTTCTTTTTTGTTTACTTAAGGTGAATTCTTATTGCATCCGTTTTACTTTTGCTATTTTAGGATGTATAAAGAAAGTGTTAAATATTTCTTGGGATTCTTTAAAAAGTAAAGATCTTAAGAAATCGTATTCACAAAAAAAAAGCCAAAGTTCAGAGTATAAGAAGTCTACGGCAGACTTTCCACAATAACTAACTTCTTTTTTTTTGTGGTAAAAAGATAAGAGGTATTTAATAATTAGTATGTAGTGTGCCTAAAAATACGCAGTAAATCATGAATGAAAAGAAAACGTTAGCAATCTGCTTTAAGCTTAGTACAATTTTGCATATTTTTGGGATTATTTTTAACGCCGATGTTTGCTTTACAAGTGATATGGATGACGCTCGGTTAGAAAAAAAAGTTTCTTACAAAAACTTTAGCTGCAGACCGAATGCTTCTGAAAGGACTTTATATATATCATTTTTTTTTAATTTTCTATTAAACATTTCTACTTTAATCAAAGTTCAGAGTTTATACATTCTATGATAAATTTACGATATCACATTTCTCATCATATAAGTCGCAACAATTTTGTGGTAAAAAAAAACAGCTTGAATAGGTAATTACGATGTATGATGCATAGGAAACGATTCAAAAAAACTTGTATGCGTTGTTTAGTTCTCAAACAAACCCGTCGTGAGGTAACACGTAAAAGACGCATCTTCTGGCACGCCCATATTTTAAATTTATGCGCAAATATAATCGCAGTAGATGAAACCACAGCTTTTTTCATAAAGCCCGAATAGCATATACTGCGGAGATCGTACTTTGACCGCTTGCTGCATAACATTTCGAACACAAAATCGCTTAGGAAAATTATAAAGGTATTATTAAACACTGCCTCAAAATATGCAATAACATTTTTAAACAATTCCCACTACTGAATAACGTTAGTAAATTGCTGAAACTATAATTAGTTCATTCCATACTTCAAGGCACATTTTTTTTCTCTCTTAACTCAAAGCACCAAGTGACATTGATTCTGTTTCAAAAAAAAGAGATATCTTTTGATGTTTAAATGGAAACATTAAACAATATCTTCTGAAAACAAGGTACACATTTAAAACTATTTCTATTGCGAAAAAGAATGTTATTTTAATTGATATTGAAATGTAAATATGTGTCTTAATGAAATAACTACAATATCCACACATGCATACGTGTAGTAAAAATTTAATATTGAATAAAATTGAAAACACGTATGCTTGAAAAAACAAATATTGTGAAAAATGTTAATTTAATGAATAACATGGCTGGACTCTCAGCAAAAAATCAGACTAAATATCAAAAAACTAACCTTTACAAAATCAAAACAAAATGCTACGAAATCTTGTTTAACAAAATCAAGTAAAATGAAGGCATGTAAATGTAAAAAATGTAATTGGGTGACATGTTAAATTTTACTCTAAATATTGCACCAAACACATTTTCATAGATTAAGCTTTGGTATTAAAACCCCAACCCCAAAAATATTACCCTTTTAGATCGATAAGCAGCTGTTTATCTCAAGGCAGCTGATAAAAAGCTTAGCACCGCTTAAAACAACTATGATTTTTAGATAAACACATCTTTTAAATTATATTTAATTACAAAGCCTTAGTATTTTATGTGCAAAATTATGTGAGACTTAAAATTTCTCAGACCACCCTTGCATAAAATAGAAAAAGTTGTAGTGGCATCAGAAAATCAGATTAAAATAAAATTGAAGAGAGGAAATTAAAAATCATGTTGGCATCACTGGCTAACAGAAAAAATAGCCGTGTCTGTCTGGCAAGCTGCTTATTTGACTATGTGCCCGACTTACTCTCTGACAGTCCTTCGTTTAGCCTGCTTTAATCTATATGTCTGTTGTTGCGCTGCTTGTCGTCGAATGTTCTTTATTGAATAGCAACGCAACATATAAAAATAATTAAAAATCAAAAAGAGAAATAGAAAAAAAAGGTAGAATTACATTTTATTGTGCTATACATTCTACAAACGAAGATAACAGAAAAATACATCTATAGCATTTTTTTGTGTTTCTTGTTTCATCAAAAACGGCTATTGCCGCAAAAGGTGTTGCCACAATTTCAGAAAATTGTACGACCTTTTTTTTAACTTTTCAATATTGCACTCAAAATTCCTGCTAAATGGCTTAATTTAATTTTCTTAGCCGTATCCAGGCAATGCAGCTGTAAACTCAATTGTTTATAGCATCATTTGGTTTTGTCACTTCAATCGCAAAGTTTTACTAGTTGGATGTTGAGCTCTTTGCCGCAGGCTTCTTTGTTGAAGCCTTGTAGAAGGTGTCCATATTGGCGATTTGAGACAAAATAATGAATTGAAGAGAATATATTATAGTTTTTTTTCTTGTTAAGCATTTTCTGAAATATAGTCCTTTGTTGTTACGAGTACGTTACATTTTTCTTTAAGAAATCCACCTACAAACCATGTTAGTCAAATACCCAAAATATTTGAACAAGGCATTTTTTCAAAACAAGTAAAACCCAAGATTGCATTAAAAAATAATAAGTTTTTGGAACGATTTTTTTCTCAATTTGTATACCATCCGAAAACAGATATTCTCTAATGAAAAAATACTTCAACCAAAAAATACTTCAAATGGAAATTCAAGGAATGAAACTACATAATATGTACGGCAGTTTAAGGTCAGTTAAGCTGACAGCTCGAGCATCTCCATATCACCTCACTCTGGCTTGATTTTCTTGATCTAAATTAACCTTTCTAATAAGAGAATTTAAAATCTGATTATCATTTTTCTTGTAATTGGACTTGTGATTTTTATGTTGTAATGCATACATAAAAAAACCTTAGCAGAATTCAAACTTTGATTACTCCTTCCATTATTTAGGCTATTGCGTTTTGAGCGATATTGCTTATTCCCACATGTGTTGATTAAAAACTATATCTCTCATACTCGTTTCCATTAGGAATACTAGAACAAGTATTTATGATAAGATGGCAACTCTACATACCGCAAAGAAAAAGTCCACACACACAAATACGTATGCATATGCTCATATTCTTGCCCCTTTTAAAACAACAAAATGGACTCACCAGCAAAAAAATTGCGTCCGCTACCAATTTGAACAAAATACAAAATATAAAAGACTTTCGCTTTTATTTTTGTTTGCATTGGTTTTGTTTCTTTTGTTTTTATGCAATGCAAAGCAAAACAAAAGAAATTTAAACGAAAACGCAAACGCACAAACGAAATGTGAAAAAATCCAAAGCGTGGCAGCAGCAACAGCAGCTGGGACACCCCAGGCAACATTTGACAAATTTTTGTATTTTCCCGCTTCTAGGCGATCAATTTATAGCCTATCAAGTGGAGCGAGATTGACACCTTAAGCTAGAACCATACTAGCGATTTTTCAATGCGCGTTAGCTAACGCGCTTTTCAGCATTTTAGAAAATTTTATGCAATAGGATCGTCTGTCAAAGCGCTTTGCTTTTACTAACGCCGGAGTTATGCTAAAAAGCGCTTTGTGGGCAACGAAAAACGAAGCAATAATTCCGAGTCCGATGACAGCATAAAAATTTCAACTTTCATTACTGACATCAGTGTATAAGCTACCGCGCGATCAAAACCAACGTCTCAGCGTTTAATATATGAATCTAACGCAATTGAAAATGTTTGCTGGGACGAATCCGATGCCAACAGCTGAACGACTACGAACATTTAAATGTAGCCCCTAAAGGTATGCAATACAAAAATAAGTAAGCAAACGACAGCAGCAACTGATTACAGTGTACTGTGTATGAGTATATGTTGCACATGCACATCTGATTGTGTGAGTGAGTGTGGCTGTGTAAAAAAGATTCAAAAGTATAAAAATAAGAAACGCACTGAGCTACAACAAATTCATTGCTGCTGTTGCTGTTGCTGCAAAACTTTGACTTGAGTTTTTATTTTTGGCGGGAAAATACACACACATACTTAAGTAGAATCGCAAAAACGATGACATTGAAATAGTAGAAGACATCAACGACGACGTATGTTGTTGCTGCTGCTGGTGATGATGATGGTGCTGATGATTAAGGGGCTGCTTGGGCTGTTCTCATCTGAAAAAAAAGATTCCATTTTAAATGTGTACAATATCTGGACGCTTCGAATATCGTCAAGCTTTTTGCTTTTGATGCGTGATTTACTTTTATTTTCTTTTAATGTTTCGTTTTCTTGTATTTCTTATTGCAGTCGCAAGCTTTTTATATAAAAAACAAAAACAAAATAGAAAATTTGATAGAAAAAGTTGCACAAAAAATGAAGCGTCAGTTTTTCAAGTTGTATATTGCGTTGCGTCATTTTGATATTTGAGCTACAGCCGAGTTGGTACAGTTTCCATTCAATATGTGATTTTTTTACGTCGTAGATAGAGATTTAAATATTTGACAAAAATACTGCGAATAAGAAAATAAAAGTAACAGATACAAATGTATTTGCGGAGTGTTATGGGAGATAATGAAAACTGTCAGCTTTTAAAAATTGAGAAAAAGATAATGCACCATTCGAAAAGAGCAAGAAGTAAAAGTAATCCAGATATAAAATAAAATTATATAATAAATGATACAAGAGTTTTTGGCAGGTTAAAAATTTTACAAAGGTTTTAATTTAATACCTACATATTTAAATTAAAAAACTACCTAAAACCATGCAACATTTTCGTTTGATACGGCAAGTCTTTGCTATTATTGAACTTAACGCGTTTTTCAAACAAACTAACATCTCACGTCGATCTTACTTTATTGTTGTGACGTTTTCTTTAATTCAACATTTTTTTACAAATTTTATCCTTGATAAATTTATTGCTAACAATAATCGCCAACTGTTAAGAAACTTTTTTCAAAATATCACTTGAATATTGAAGAATCTTGAGTTTTAGTTTTTGAGCATAAAATAAAACTCAAAAAATAAAAATTATGCAATATCGAAAAATATTTTTGAAAATGTACGATATGTATGTTTGCGCCTACGACTTTATATTAACTGTTCAATGTCTACTTATTCTTGATGGCAGCAACAGTAAATGAGTACATGCAGCATACCAAAGGACATCATAATATTTCATATATGCGATATATTAAAAAACGCATTTTGAAATTTTTAATATATTTCCATGTTATTGTTGTTGTGTTGCGTCATTTTTTTAGCGTATTTCTGTTTGACTTTATGCGAAAAACAAATAAAAGTTATGAAAGCACTTGGGAAATGAAATTATTACTGGTTGACTTGGACAATAAAGGGCACAATGCAAGGGTGCCGCCAACATTTGCCATCAGTGAGCTATGACATGCGGCTATTAAAAGTTATTGCTTTTTGTTTTTCTATATGCGGTTTGATTGACAAAATGTTCGTTATTCAAGGATCTAAAAATATTTTGAATTTTTGTAGTATTTTTTTTTTTTTTAGATGCTGTTTAGTGGTTATGAACTTTAACTAAGCTACACAGAATTTTCTCTTTTCTATTGAATTAAAATCAAATAATCCGCGCCAATTTCGTGCTTAAAACTATGCAAATTTTTAAATTTTTTCAATTGCATAGCTTTAGGCGTTGATTTCTGTCATATTTGCTTGAATGCTTTAAATTTTTTCTACAGCAAAAAAGTTTCTAAAATCTCAAAAAAAAATGTAACTTTCACTGCGTATTTATCAATTTGTTTGCAGTGGCTAATTGAAATAAATTGCAGATCCTTGTAACTTCTTTCATTTGTCTCACTTCTGTTGCTGACAATTTCGATTGATTAAGGGATAAGACAAACAAAAATGGCAAAAAAAAAGGAGTAACAACAACAACGTTGACAGTTTATAGCAAGTGGAAATTGTTTTTGCTGCAGTGCTGCTGCAATGTTTGTCATTTATCGACTTTAATTGGAAATCATCTGTTTTTGTGTAGCATTCCTTTTTACACACTCCCAATAACACTAAAGTTGTTTATATCTCTCGAACTCATTTACCAATTTTCAACACTTTTTTTTCCAATTTTTTTGTTTTGTCGTATGCAATGTTTACTCCAGTATTTGTAGAAATTTCTCAAAACAGTATGAGTGAAAGAGTGGTGCGAAATTTTAATTTTTGAAATGTTTTTAATATGAAAATCAGAATCAATTTGGAGATATGTATATTGCATAGAAAAATTTGACATAGAAGTTTGAAAAAGTTCTTATGGAATTACTACAAATAAATAATTTCAAATTCTAAGTGTACTTCCTTTAATGATTTTTGGAGGCCAAGTTTTCAAAAACTTTTGAAAGAATTTAAAAAAACTATTATACTTTCTATCCCAAAAAAAGTATATTCGAACTCTAAGTTCAGAAAATTCGTGTAAAGTTAAAATGTCATCAGTGTTAGATGGTGCACACTCTGAGGAAGCAAGGCTATGAATTTCAGATTTATAATTTTCAAAATCTAAAAAGAAAAAAGATTTTTCGCTCCACTCCATTGGAAACTCATACATGAATTGGACCGATTAGCATCGTTTATTTCCTTTCTCCATAGAAGGGTTAAAATGAATTTATTTTCTTAAGTCCATCTGACTTTATTTAGGCACTATTTTTGCATCGTTTATTTCCTTTCTCCATAGAAGGGTTAAAATGAATTTATTTTCTTTAGTCCATCTGACTTTAGTCTTTGCGCACTATTTTTGCAAATATTAATTGACTTTAACATTTTTGTTGGCTAAATATATTTTGCTTCAGTATAAAAAATTTCAGTAAAGCTAATACACACATTTATTTCAATTGCGCTCTCAAAATATGCTCCTAATTTCTTATAAATTTTTCGCAAAACATATCTACATACTTAGGTATATACTCTAAAATTAAAGGCAACAGTGTTTTCTATTACAAAAACCAAATGTGATGTTAAGTTTAAATTACTAATATTTCAAAAAATAATACTTTTTGCAAACAAGTGAACACATACACTCATGACGCATTCAATAAAAAAAAAGAAAATATTAAAAAGCTGCCATTGCGCTTTGACGTCAGGCAACATTAAATTCTACCAAAGCTACTCATATTGCAGCGGAAAGAAAATGACGGCAACCAAAAATATTTAAATTTATCAACATATGAGATGGCTTGAATTTTAGCTACTGAGCCAAGCGCTTTTTTTCAAATATTATATTTAGAGATGACGCTTTTTTTAATTTTAATAAAAATATATTTGTATGTGTGCAGTATTTTTTGTGTTTTTTAATAAAACAAAACAGACTTGCCGGCGACTTGACATGGACGCGCTGCATAATGTCGTGTGGAACATTTTGGTTGCATGTGAAACTAAGATTTAGGTAATCGGTTTCGTGAACTTCAAGTGAATGTATGGTTTGGCAGGTATGGCACGGTGTGGTATGGTATGGTATGGTATGGTTTGGTATGGTATGGTATGGCATGGTATGGTATGGTATGGTATGGTATGGTATGGTATGGTATGGTTATGATATGAAATGCTATAGATTTTGGATTAGTTATTCGGAAAGCATCCTGAAATAGGCTCTTATGAAAAATCAACCTTCCGTCTCTTGATACCTGCAATCGGTTTTTGGATCAAGAACAAACAGTCGGTTTTTTTCAAATACGTACACATTGCAAGCATAAAAAGTTTATGATTTGTTGCACAAAATCCAAAAATAAACAAAAATATAAAAACTTTCAAATATTATGACTTTTTTTGCGCTTTTACACACACAGCCCACACACACAAGGGACGCACATTACGCGCCTTTCTTCTATACCACTCCCAAAGTGGAAAAATTGCCGCCAGCGCTTTTTTATTTTTCAATGCCAAAGCAAGCAACAACAAACGCTGAAGAATTTGAAAAAAAATAACTTTACAAACTGCATTTTGTCCTTTTTATGCTACGAAACGAATGCGTTCTTTTTGTGCAGATTTTTTATTTTTTTGGCGCTGTGATTTCTATTTTTTCGTTGTTTGTTCAATTTCATTGCGTTGCGCCTTTTTATATGCTATAAAATATTTTTTTGTATTTTCTTTTTGTGTGCTTTAATTTTTTTCTGTCTCTTTCGCTGACTGACTGAATAATGTCTGTTAGAACTGGCAACGCACCGTTAGATGCTGCCAACGTTAAAGAACTAATTAAAATAAACGTCAAAGCGGCGCGTATATGTGCGCGCCTAAAAGCAGACATCGTAACGAAACAAGCAGCAATGAGTTTATTGAGTTCATCGCATGTATTAGGGGTGGGAGAATGTGTGTTGATGTTGATGTGAATATGCAGAAGGACATTTTTTTGTTGTTATTACTTACGGATGCATTAAAAAGTATGGGGGGGAATGGAAGTGTGCTGGTGCTGATGAACAGCTGAATGCATCGAAACGCATCGTTTGTTCAAAATTGCTTCCTTTTTTTATTTGGTTTTCTTTTGCTGCCTTTTTTTTGGACATCGCGCAGCTCATTAGTGTTAATTGATAGTGATGGAAATGTTTGTTTGGTGTGAGCCATCAAATACAAATAATTTTGCTCGGATTGAGTTTTAAAACATTAATTTCAGAAATATCTTATGTTTTTAAAATCAAATTCTCCGCAATCCATATTGCTAATAAAGTAACGTTACGAGTGGTAAATGAAGATACTAAATTGTGTGCTTATGCTAAAGTTTCTGAAGTTGATTTGTGGCGGTTTCTAATGGTGTTTTTGGCATTTGCTGTGTAATTCTAATATTTTAGGTTTAGAGTTTTACTGACGAAAAGTGTTAACGAATACTATTTTAATTTAGGACGTTTCTATTTCAGTTCTCATTTTTTGTGTAAATTTATTTCCGTTTCTTAACTTTGTTTACTTTTTCAGAACAAAATTAGGATTTTTTCAATGAAATTTTAGAAAAATATCACAAATTTAAATCGAAAATCGAAGATTGCAAATTTATATCGCTTTTCACATTAGGTGACTCCTAAATTTCTATTAAAATGACTTGCGCAATTTTGCCCACTTTTAAAATTTTTATGTTGGTCCACATATTTTTGAAGTCACCATCAATTTCAATTTTTTTATGATTTTTTTAAGAAAACAATGCTGAAATTTGAAATATCACTTTTTCCAAGCATACTTTTGATGATTTTTCTTTTATAGTAAAAAGTCAATTAATTAAAAAAAATAATAGTGACTAAAAATTAAGCCTTACAAAAAATAGCCCAACATGATTTGTATGAAAATAGCTCACTCAAGAGTAGTTTGACCACCTAACCGACAAAAACAATTCACTGCAACAGAAATTACTTTCATACTTTCAGTACCTTTTCAATGAAAATTTCAATTAAGTAATGAGTTCTAAAATCGATGACGGCTTCAACAAAAAATACAAAATAAACGCAACGATGCATTCCACATATGCGCGACCTATTATAATGTAACATCCATTTAAAATTGCATTTTAGTCATCATCATCAGCATATTTTTAGGTCAACACATTTTGACCAAATGACCAAATGGAAAATTCATTTACTCTCTCTTTTATGAAAATTGTATTGAATTTTCAATTTTCATTACTGTAATGTATCTACCTATGTACATAAATCCAAAAAAAAACGTATGAGCAGCGTAAGCTGCTGTAGAGAATGTTGCAGTGATTACTTGAGGCTGCTGCAGTTGATTACTTCACTGCAGTCATTGTAATTCGTTACGCAATGCTCTGAATGTTGCCAACTTTAACCATTGAAATTTGATAATGCTGCGTAGTAGTTTGGAAACTAAAAAATCAATAAAAAGTATATTAAATTCATACTGCAGCTGTGCTTTAATGTTTTGCTTTATTGAAAAAAAAAAATCTTTTTGCTAAAGAGTATGTAGAGTTGATCAGCGGTGGACTTGCCATGAAATCATTGGTTCCACTTGGCTCCTACATATAAAAAAAAGACGTGATTTGTTTGTTTTTTATTGACCATGAAATGTTTTATAAGAAATATCATGTAACTCAAATATATTTTGGTAATTTCATTTCCTTTTTTTCAAAAAACAGTTTTTTTGACAAAACTTTTTGGGCGAATGTTGATTTGATAGCTTTATGGATTTTGAAAGATGGCCAAAAACTACAATGTTGGTGGTTCAGCATGTTAGAAAATGTTTAAGAAAACGTAGGCATTAAAATTGCGTTGCTATTGCAAAAATTAAAACCAAAATCAACACCAAAAAGAATGAGTTACATTCCTTAAAATTCTCTACAAAATTTAAATATTTAATGCAAGTTCACGTCAAGCTAAGGCTTGCGAGCATCTTGTAGTAAGTGACAAGGCGAAGCAAAGGCAATGACACTGCGTGGCAAAGGACAATAACAAATTCTAGCAACCAACTACTAATGTTACGCTTATTGCCTACATTACCCTATGGGATTATATTTTAAAAACAAATAAAAAAAGACTGAAGTACTATAGTCAAAAAAAAAAAAAACAAAATAGTTGAAGATAGCTGGTGAAAGCAAAGAAATCGCATATATTATTTGGGATGGACCTTAGCTTCGGTTCATATGATTTATAGAGCAGACTTTTTATAATAAATATTTTTGCTAAAGAGTTTTTTGTCTGCTCTGAAATAATGTGTTTATAGCTTGGCGCCAAGTTTGAAGTCATATCTTATAGTGTACCCAAGGAAGAACTATAGCTTTTGTGAACTTTATGAGTTATTGGATCTTGCGACAACTTTATGATGAGGAGAAACATAAAATGTAACTTAATACATACTAAAGAACAAGGGTGAACTGGGGTCCCACAACCAGACCATTTTGTTCAGTAATCCTCAAATTTACAGTCAAGAAAAACCCTCATTTAAGATATATGAGCATTCAACTAGTTATGAACTTTAAAATATTGAGAACTTTTTAAGAATTCAATGAATTTTAGAAGCCTTACGTGCCCAAAAGAAATAAAAGCTCGTTGATCTTGAGAAATTTTCATTGAATTTCAGAAAAAATTTAATTTTTTAGGATCTTTTATATAACTCTGCAGATCTCATTATTTTAAGGGACTTGAAGCCTACAAGGAACTTCACGGCAGCTTAAGCATGGAAACCATTAAAGAGTCCATTCAATTTAAAAAATTTGGGAGCCATTCAAGTTTGCCAAATCAAAAAGAAGTAATTCCTAGCCTTCCTAAAATAAAATAGTTTTCACTTAAATTTGCATAAAAGAAAATTTTTTGAGGAAAAAGTTGATGATTTCTTTTGTATTTATTTGTTCACTAAAGTAAATGTAAGTGTGTACATGAAACGAAAATATTCCACTTATTTTTAGAAATTTTTCAATTCTAACAGGACCTCGACTTTGACATGAAATTGCGGGCATGGCAACCTGGGAGCCATTATATATCTTCAATAGGATGAGAGCTCAATAAATCTTTAATCGAAGCCCTTAGAGAAATCAACGTCTTGTAGATCTTTAAAGAAAAAAAGAATTTAAAGATTTGGATATCTCTGACAATCTGAGATGCCCTTAAAGTGTTAAAATTTCGCAGATCGTCTGGGGCTCCCAAGAAACTTAGATAGTGTCCGAGCTTGGATATAAACATTTTGTTTGGAAATTGAAGGTTTTCTAAATTTGACGGAATTCTAGAGGTATATACAAGCAACCCTACTTTTCTAACCGGACACTACTCTATTAAACTTTACAGGACTTTAAGGACCAAAGGACCACTTGTAAAAAAAATTTAAGGAAAACATTATTTAGGCTAACAGTTAGACAATTTATTATTTAAACAATGGTCCTTCTTGTTATATTTCCTTAGAAACTCTTGAAAGAAAGTTTTCCTGTTTGTAGGAAAGAAGGGAAAATCGAAAGGGTGGTGTACAGAATTTGTCGTACACGCGAAATCCCTTTCGTTCTATTCTTTAGCTGATATTATGCTTTGAATTTACGTTTGTTGTGGCGCGTTGACGCAGTAATTGCTTTAAAATTTTCTTGCACAAACAAAATCTAGTTTCCGTGCGTAAACGCAAAAGAAATTCACAAAAGAGAATAGACAAGAATTTCTCAGACCGAATTTGCTCGTGTAAACGTTGACTTTGAAAAAAATTATCACAGGATACTTGAGAACTTTTGCAAATAAACTCGTTTTATGTGCGAGTTTTAAGAACTTTATCAAAACTTAAAAACTCTTAGTTTTTCTACTAAATAAAGTACACTCTAATAAGTAACAACACGAGACAAATGAGCAGATATTTTCAAAGAAAAATGACTGAAGAAGTCGAATGACTTGGGAAAAAATACGATTGACGAAAAATGCCAAAAGGGACCGAGAGAGCCACAAAAAAAAATTGTTTTTTTTTTGTATTTTTAAATGTAGTTAAAAAAACAGGCAGACGAATATGGATCGATATTTTATTACTTTTACTATGTTTCCTTTTTTACTTTTGATATTGAAACAAAAAAAAAGAAATGAAAACAACATAGATATTTAAGTGCAGACACTAGGAGCACTTGAAGAATATGACACTGATTATTTGGTTTCTTTTGTTTTTTCTTCGAAAATTTCATTTTTATTTGACTCTTTTATGACTTGTCTTCATTTCGTTCATTAAGTTTGTGAGGATACTCGTATGGTAACAGCTGTTGTGTATGCCACTATTGTGGTGTGATAGTGTTAATCGTTCGTTGTCCTTGCAGTAAGAATTGTTGCATGTCTCATGTACAAATGTATGTATGTATGTATGTGTGCGTTTACATATGCAAGTATTTGTGTGTTTGTATTATGGCTTATGCGTCAAGTAAAATTCCAAGTTTTCTCATCTCACCGTTGATGTGTGTGTGCTTACATTTTGGGTGTCTTTTTTTTTCGTTAAACAAGTTCAGTGAACGCCAGTTGAGGTGCATTGACCCATGTAAAAGTTTTGCTTAAAATATGCTTTATCTACATACCTATGTGCAGGGCGAAGGAGTATGAAGTGCTTGAATTGAAGATGCATTCATTGAACTTGACGGTATAGGTGTATTTCATTAGTTCAAGGTTAATTCAAGTTGAGCGCAATGAATACATGATATTTTAAATGCTTTAAATTATTGCTATTCATATGTTTTGATATAATGATGAAATACTTGAGAAATACATCGTGAACTTAAAAAATTTATGTCAAACAAAAATCTTAATTTACAAACACAATTATTGAAACACCTAAGATAGCAAAAACAATAAAAGACAATTAAGATGATTAAGACAATAAAGCAATTAAATACAATAAAGGCGATAAGAAACGTTGAAAAAAAAAATAAAAACAGTAAAGACAACGAATGCAATGAGTGCAATAAATATTATGGAGACAGTGAAGACAATAAAGGCAAAAACGGTCACAAAAGCTAAGTATGAAGACAATTAGCACAGTGAACATTTTTTGTTTGCTGACCCAAAATAAATGCGTTGCGCACCGTGTACAGTAAATACAACAGACAGAAAGCCACAATTGACAAAGTTTTGTAACCAACTTCACTTCGATACTCACATCAAAATTGAAAATTCGAATACGTTTCCGTACGTACTATAAACTTCGTTTTTGGGTTGACTCCAAACATTTTGCATGTGCATAAGAAAAATTTTTTATCGTAAGATCACGCCTACGCAGCAATTTAGGGTAGGCTGTAAGACAAGACAGACAATGAAGGTGACAACAACAATAAAGAGACTATTTGGAATAAAATATAGAAAGACTGTCAATATAGCATAGACAATAAAAGCAATTAGTAAATTTAAGACAAATAAGCAACATAGACAGTTATTGAAATAAAAAACATATGAAATAAAGACTACAATGACAAAAAAGACAATGCAGATAACAAAGCAAAGAACAATTACTTCGATAAAGAAACGAAAGATAACAAGTCAGTAAAAGTGCAGATGATCATCAAGAGAGTAAATGCAATCAAAACCGCTGTAATATCTTGGTAAATATTACTGTCATTATATAAAAAAATGCTTAACTTAAATGACAAAAGAATTGAATTCAATTAAATCCATGTGAATTTGATAAAATCAAAGTTAATTCAATGCAATCGAGTTGAATTCAATGCATTCAAAGTGAATTCAAAGATTTTAAGGGGAATTCAAAGTAAATTAAATAAATCAAATGACTTCTCCATGAAATATATGAGCTTAAGTTAATTTGAGTCATTTCAATGCGAATTTAATGAATTCAATACTTTGCAACCAACGCTAATAAAATCAATTCGCATCAGTATGTAATTTAATTTAATTAAAATTAACACATTTACAATTTGAAAAATTTTAGACTGATAAAAAAATTTGAACTCATATTTGTTGTGTACATGAAATCTATTGAATTTGTATCCTCAAAGCCGTAAATTCTTTCATTACTGCCCCAATACATTTGAACAAATCTGCTTAACATTCACACTAAGCCTAGTTCTCTTAATGGTTCGGTTATTCTAGTTAACGTGACCACACATAGTCGCAAACAACGTTCAGTGCCATATTGGTACTGATGTTTAGACCACTCGGGTCAATTTTTTTTTTGTTTTCCCTCCCGAAGCAAAATATTTTGCTTAGTGAATTTATCTTCTACTTTCTCTTGTTATTTTTGTCTTTTTGTGTTTTGCTTCTTCATTTTTGTATCAACTGTTTTATGCTGGTAAAACTCATGCCAACACGGATGGGAGCACAGCAACATCAACAGATGTACATGAGTAGTCAGAGCTGTTAACTAGAAATAGAAATTGAATTTGAGAGATAAAAACTTATAAAAGGAATAACGTGTGCTTTTAGAAACCAAATATTCATCTCAGTTTTGGCCCTTTTTTATTTTCACCTTTTTCTTTGCTTTTGGCTACGGATAGATGTCATGTGGAGCTCATGCAAATTCACAAGATTTTTTGAATTGGATTTTTTGCGTGTTGTAAGATTTTTTCAGAGCACACAGCTTAAATGCAGTTAATAGAGTTATGCCACATGCGCAGCTCAGTAACTTGTACATACTGACCCTATCAAGTGCGTTTGTTCTAACCAAATTATCATCATCATCACCATCATCCTCATCGCCATAATCAACGCTATTAACGTTGTATTGCTTTACATTTGACCACAAGTTGTCGGTATCTCTCCTTCTCTACTTTAAATTTTTTTTTCTAGTATAGCATAGTTGTGTTGGCCAGAAGGAAATTGAAATCACTTTGTAATGAATTTTATTGGTAACAATTGAGTTGCGAATACCAGTTTGCTTTGATAGATTTTTATAACTTCGTTGGATGTTTTTCATGGTTTTCTTCGATAATTAATAAAAAAATATTAACTGAAAAACTTTGATGTTAAAACGAAATGTTGCAGCTTTCGAAATCATAAGATCTTTGGTTATTATCTGTATCGCTGTTGGTATCACTGTTGGGCAAATTTTTGTTCCAAGTAAAAGGGCATAGAGCAAAAATGGCAATTCAAAAGAAACAAAGGCAAAAAGACATTAAAGAGAGATGAGATAATAAAGACAATCAAGGCAATAATGACAATACCTATAATTAAGACAATGAAGATATAAACATTAAAGGCAATAAAATCAAAAGAGACATAAAACAAAAAAACCAAGCCATAGCTAGTCATATAAGTTTCATCCATTGCTAAATGGAATCATCAGTGACCTTTGAGCCGATGAGTGAGAATCTTTAACGCTGATATGTTTTCCTTTTTGCATGGACCTGTTGTGAACCCAAACAAAAAGTTAAGCAAAGCAAGGTCAAAATTATTTTTTCTGTAGCACATTTGTTTTTGTAACTCATTTGATATTACACTTTTCTAGCAGTATTATATATCGTAAGATAGGTATTGAAATGTTTTGAAATTAAAATGTTAAAAAATGGTAGCTAACACTGTTCAAAATGGATCAAAACCTGGGATTTTTGTTATCTTAAAAGCACTTTACCTCCATACTTAGCAATTGGTTAACAAAAAAAGAACCATGAACTTTCGATGTTAACGGAATTGAACCATTATACGCCCGCTCTTTGCAACCTAATTAAAAAAAAAAATTTCTCATCATTGACCATTTATTCTTACAATCTTTAATATTTCTTAATATCGTAAATTTATATGATAATTTGTGGAAACTCTGAACTTTGCATAATATACAGCTTTATAAGTAGAATAGCACTTTAGCTCAAATATATAAATATACCTACTGGAATATAATTTGTTTAAAAAGAAAGAACTCTGCAAAAATTTATTTTATTTTTGAAACAAAAAAAAGTTTCCTTTAACTGATTTCCAAAAAAAAAAAAAATATATTTATAAACAAAATCTTCCTTTTAGCAAGCAAACTCCTAATTACATATATTTTTGCCTAAATATCCTGCTTAAAACTTAAACCACTTAAGACCACAAAAAAAAAAGCACAAAATTTAATTCTTTCTATTTTTAATTTTCTTGTTCCAATATATAATGAGTGTATAAATATAAATAATAATCAATGATTTCAACTAAATATATATATATTTTTTTGATACATAAAATGTTGTTGTTCAAACAAGAGGGGTCAAATACCAAAGCAAAGTACAAAAAAAATACAAAAGATAGTGTTTTTTTCTTTTAAGCATCAGTATAAAAAAATGCCAAGTTAATTTAAAAAAAAAAATAAAATAAAACCATAGCTTTCGATGTTTCGATGTTTTAAATATTTTTAATATGAAACGATTACTTTTTTAAATACATTTTTATTACATACATATGATTAAATGTGGAACGCTTTTACATAAATCGTTGTTAATTTATGTACAAGTTATTATATATGTTTTGTTTTTTTTTACTTAAATTGAAAAACAAAATATTACCCAAGTGATTGTTTAAATTCTTTTTTTTTTTTGATTTCATTAACCGTATTAAATTTAACGTTTACGAACTTTTTTCTATGTGTGTGTAACTCTCAGTATTTTTGCGTAAATCTTTATTATTTTGAAAACTTTATACTCTATCGATGTTTATTCGTTATAATTTTTTTGTTAAATTTTTTTCTATAATTGTTGGTGTCAATTTTTTTAAAAATATTCAACATATTGTTGTGATTGTTTATGATTAAGACTTTTGAAAAAAAAGGTAAATAAATAAAATAAAATTATAAAAAACAATTTTTAATACAATTTTGTGGATATAAAATGTAGATGCAGGCTAGATAAATTTATATAAGTCTTTTTTGATATAAGTGTCTATCATGTTATCACCTGTTGTCATCTTGTAAGAAGAACTTGCAATAGAAATAGTTCCCAAAACATAATATTAATCAATTCACTTAAATAAATTGTTTGGAGTAGCTCAGTAGCTTTGGGTAAGCTGAATCTAAATCTGGCAGCAAAATTATCCGATGACGTCAGCATATGGATATACCGGTTGCGCCA
Source organism: Meiosimyza decipiens (assembly GCA_963680825.1). NCBI lineage: Eukaryota > Metazoa > Arthropoda > Insecta > Diptera > Lauxaniidae > Meiosimyza > Meiosimyza decipiens. Next base: position 129,446,889 of record OY804258.1, on the reverse strand, counting down.
TCTTAATCTGTTCAAAGAAAATATTCAAATCTTTCAACTTTGGAAACATTTTTCTGTCTCTCATACAAATTTCTATTATGTAATTATGATTAGGTCTTTTTGACTTAAATTTGAATCCGATCGCTATATTACGTCAGCATTTTGAAATATTTGATTCGTTAGTGTCGAAAATGCTTTGATTGACAAAAATTTTCCGTTAAAAGTAAGCAAAATTTTTATCTTGGATTATACCTGGAAATAGCTTAAGGAAAGTCTAAGGAGCCGTCATTAAAGTTCATAAAGAATGGTTTTTGGAAAAAACAAAATCTAAAAAAGATGTCCCTCTTCTTTTTGAGTATTTTATCTCCTGGCCTACAGGCAGGTACACAGCGCCTTCACATAAAACTTCAAACCTTCTTCATAATATCCCTAATTTATAGACATCGTGATACGAAGATCGTTTGCAAGATTGAAAGGGAACCTAATAACCAAATTAGAACAAAACTTAAATAAGACTGTGACAACGTTTTCAGCATCTATTCGAAAACATTAGATTAAAGAGAATACGACCCAACGATTTTAGTGTTTTTCAATTAGAAGTTTGGGCAATGTTAATGCAAAATAGGAAAATTTAAATTTAAAGACAACCAGCGAGATATCAAGATTTCGAATCGGACTTTGCTTAGATCCTAGACAAAGCGATCCTAAAGGAAGTGAAATGTCTAACAAAACTCAGACACGAACTCAACCGAAGCACTCACTACCACTTCGATATTTGTTTGATATTCTTGATGTCATTGTTGTCACAGTAACATCGATTAGCAATGCAATGATAATCAAGTTAGATTTTTAAACTTAACAGACCCTCTAATCGCATATACTCGTACGTGAGGTTTATAAGAGGACAATACGTTACTTGAACTTGAATGGTTAGTAAATAGCAATTTTAGTTCAATGATATCTTCAGAAACAGCGCCAATGAGGTGAAAGAAAAGTCATCTACTCTGTAGGTGGACGGCACAAGAAGTGTGGCAACTTTGACCGGTCTGGTACTCTGACAGCCTGATTTATGTATTAGGGATGTAACTAAAATTTCAGCCAGGTATATGAGGTGTTTCGCCAATAAACTTCACTGATATCCAACTGGAAATGATCAACGAGATTAGATATTATCTTAGACCCCAAACTAACCTTTGTTATATCCACTACATGGTAGAGAAAAAATAGTAATAAAATTTGGAAACAACATCCTTAGCATAGAATTTTTTCTCACCGCGAACCAAAGACCACCATGTTATAATATTACCATAAGAAGAGAATTTGAAAAATGAAAACGCATTTTGGCACTTTGAGTTAGGCTAGCGCTTCAAACGGTCCTCGATATATTTTCGTATGCTGATTGAGGAATATTCATCAGCGAATTTGCTTTCATAGCTAAAACCGACCCTAAACGCCTTCCTGAAAGTGGTAATCTTAACTTTTGGAAAAGGAAAAAATCATTCGGGATCACATCAGGTGATTATGGTGCTTGGTCAATGGCATTTGATGATTATAAACTCTTGCAAAATGATGACTTTATGCAATGCTCCAAATGCCGTGAGTTGTTTTTCACAAATCTGCCCATTTTTGATGGAAATTCTCATGCAGGCGCTATGTGACCCCTATATAATATTCCTTATTTACCATTTTAAGGTTACAAATTATTTAACAATTTCAAATACTTTTGGAATTTTTTTGAAAAGTCTTTTTAAATTTTCAATCCTCTGCAACCATTGACTTCGTGAACTTAGAACTTTTAATGCTTATTGCAAATGAAAAAAATAGGTTTTTTAATATTAATGATAAATATCCCATAATAGATGAAAATCAGTTGACGAACTTTTTTTAAGGCTGGCAAAAGAATGTTTTGACAATTTCTTATTGCTCTAAACCTTATTATAAAGGTTAGTGTCAGATGCTCGAGTAAGGCTATAACAAAATCAGCTAGGGCTAGGAATTTAGCAAATACACGCTTGCATCAAAAACGATCAAAAGGACTTTTTGCATTTATTTTGCAACGAAAAAATTTGCTTGTGCCACTGTATTTAACAAAAAAAACAACATTATATCAGAAAAGTTCTAGGATATTATGAGGACCACTCAGCATAAAAATTCAACTTGAGTTATTTCATTTATAGAAATATATTTTTAAATAAAGGCTCTAGTACTTTAGTATCCACAAAATTGTTTGTAATATGACATCAAAACAATTGACAAACAAGAAATTGATACAATAAAAAATTTAAAAAAAACTAAAACAAAAATTATCCCAATACCAGGCAACACAAATTAAAATTAATATTTTTTTTATAGAAAAACAAGAGAAAAAAAAACAAAACAAATTAAAATTCGCAAAAAGACAAAAACAAAAAAAAATTATTTAATATTATTGTCAAGAAGTTGATCTACGTTTTTTGGAAATGGCTGCGCTATATGCTGTATACACAAATTTATACAACTATATATATGATATATACAATCACTTTTCAATATTCATGAAACACCAGATTCTTAAGTAATTCGCATTATTAAAAAAATTGAAAAAATTAAAATTAAATGAAAAAAGTCATTTTGATTGAGAAAAAAGAGTGCAAAAAAATAATTTGTTGCTTGAAAAACGTAGTAGAAAAACTTCTTGAAAATATTAAAATGAAAATTTGTTAAAATGGAAAAATTCCTAGAATTAGTTTGATATAAAATGAAACATTTAATAGGAAAACAAATTTGGCCCTTTTAAAGAAATTTTACAAAAAAAAAAATCAAAAAAATTGACAAAATTTATTTTTTATTTTCAACATTTTGAAAATTTCTAAACAACATTTGGAACACAACAACAAAATTGGCAAAAAAAAAATCTAAATCTAAAAAACATTGACAAAATTTAAAAAAAAAACACAATAAATCAAGCTCTTTTTTCACAAATTTTAATATCGAATTTATATATTTTATTATTTTATCAACAAAATTTCAAAATTTTTTCTAAAAAAAAGTACTTTTCGCGTTACAAAATTTCGAAACATAAAAGTTAAAGTTTACGTTTACGCTTACGTTGTACGTTTATGCTTACGTCACCAAGACGTGGCATAAGAAAAGTGACGACGTTTTCAAACGACGCCCAAACAAAAATCGAAATTCAACTTCTTGCAAAACAAACAGAAAAAAAAAAATGTTTACCAATGTATAAAATAAAAATTTAATTTAAAAATAGTGAGAATCATAGAAAACATAGAATATTCAGAAAAAAAAAATATTAATTTTAATTTTTTGTTTTTATTAAGTTGTCAATCAAAATAACATGCGCGCAATCATATTTTGTACATTAAAAGCTTTTCTGAGCTCAATCGAAAAAGGCTTTGAGAGACGCCCCTCTTGTTTTTGGCAACATTCGAGTGGAAAAAAATGGCATTAACTTAAAATTTTATGAAAAAAATAAATAAATAAAAAATACTACTAAAAATATTTTTTCCCAGAAAACAAAAAACTTTTTTCTTATAAAAACTAATATAATTTATTTTTTGTTTTTATAATTTTTCTTATATTTTCTATCTCTTTTTTGGAGGGCATAATTATTTTTTAATTTTTGTAAAAAAAATACTTTTTTTTCAAAAACTACTATTTAGATTTTAAATTTTAATGACAAAGAAAACGAAAAAGTAGCAATTTAATGATAGAAAAAAAAAGATAAAAAAATTTAAAAAAAAGAATGAAATTCAATACCAAATAATAGAAAAAGAAGTTGATGTTGGATTTTTGTTTGGTTGTTGTTCCAGGAAACGTCCGAATCGCCGCACGGTTTAAGCGGCAGCGGTGGCGGCTTCACCACTGCGAGCGCTCTAGCTGCCTCCGGCGGTAGTGGTGGCGGTGGCGGTGGCAGCGCTTCCGCCCCGTTGACGTCGTCCTCCTCATCATTGAATGCCACTGGCGCTACCACCAGCCTTATCAGCTCTGCGCATGAGCATCAACATCAGCAGCAGCAACAACAGCAGCAGCATCATCACCAGCACCAACACCAGCATCAACACCAAAAACAAGAGCGTCCCCAAACACCGCCGCCCATTTATCCGTGCGTTTATTGTGGCGCCACATTCCCGCATCAGAATAAACTAACGCGTCACATACTCTCTCACTCGCTGAAAACGCTCGAGTATCGTGAGACTGCCACGCATCCGTTACTGCATCCGCATCCGCATTTGCTGACACCGCACGACCTCAATATGACACCGCTGCCTCAACAATTTGCATATCAAATGAACGCCGCCATGCAGGCTGGCGCCGATCCTCAGGAACAAGCAGCTGCGCTGGCTGCCGTCATGGAAATGGATTCATTCGCTGCCGCTGTGGCAGCTTCCGGTGTATGTGGTCTACCCGGTATAGGAGGCTGTGGTCGTGGTCTTGATTTAGATGGTAGCGGTGGTGGTGTTGGTGGCGATAGTAGTGGTAGCCGTCGCAGTGCATCAGCTGGTAATGGCGGCGTTGGTAGTGGTGTTGCTGGTGGCAGCAGCGCATCGGGTTTATTACTAAGTGGCGCTGGTTCGTCATCATCATCCGCGGCGGCGGCATCTTCATCCTCGACTGCTTTATTGGGTTCTGCGTGTGGCAGTGATCCCAATAGTGTTGTCTTGTGTAAGTTCTGTGGTAAAAGTTTTCCCGATGTTACCTCACTTATCACTCACTTGCCGGTACATACAGGTGATCGACCCTTTAAATGTGAATTCTGTGGAAAAGCTTTCAAGCTGCGGCATCATATGAAAGATCATTGTCGCGTACATACGGGTAAGTACCCTTAAAGCTAATTACTAAAGAATGGCTTATGGCAAAATGATGGTAGTGCTTTGAGCAATATCGGTTATTACGTCTTATAACGTGATAAGTCAACAAGAATAAAATCAAAATGTCGATATGCCAAGGCACTCAAACTTTTCTGCTAAAGCCAAATAGTCTCGATAACATGGGACTTAATGTCAGTATAAAATAAAATTTACCTTTTGCACAATAACCTAAGCTTTTAATAATAAATGTATCCAAAGTGAGTTCAATTTACACTGGTCCTTGACAAAAACAAATTTTTAATTCTCTCCTATTGATTGCAAGACTAAAATGTTCATTTTAATCTCAAATCAGATGCCATTAGCAGACAGTTAAAGATTTTTCCAAAAATGTTTTTCAAACGTCTAAAAAAGATTGGATATAGATCGAAAATACTGCGAAATTTTTATTTAACCTTTCGATTAATGTAGATTACTTTCAGCATTTTAATTAGAAAAAAAAACTTCCGAAGAAAAAAAACTCAAAACAATTTTGGACACAACTGGTCATATTCAAACGACTTTTTAACATTTTAACATTGATGGAAATATGTTGCAAAAAAAACGAAAACAGCTACATAAATGCTAGTGTTGAATGAGTGCAGCTATGCCTCTGGTCAGCTGCAGAATAAATTTTCGACCTTCTCACATTCATCTAGGTGTAGTATATTTTTTTTTAACTCTTCAAAACTATCTCTAGGCAGAAAAACAATGTCTATAACACCATTTTTTGAAGTTAAGGAGAGCCAATGTACAAATTTCATTTTTACTTATTCCATCGACTGACCTTTGGTCATATCCTAAATTTGTGTCCGATCATTTCCCATCGATTGAGCATTTAAAGTTTTTATGCAAAAATACAAAGCAGCGCCCTTGATCATGTCCGAAATTCATTTTCAATGTACTGTCATCGATTACTGTAATGAAAACTTTTTCGAAAAAAAAAATATTTCACAATCACGTTCAAAATTCATATTCGACCCTTTTTAAAAAAAAATTGCTCATCGATATCAGTCGCGCCAATGACTATGTCCAACATTATTTTTCAAAATTTTGACCTCAATTGATGTATAAACAAAAACATCTCCTTAGATTCGATAAAAATTATTCATTTTTTTAACTATTCCAGGAACATTCGCAAATCGATATAATTATATATTATCGAATAGTAACGAAAAACTTTGAATGTATCAAAACCTTTACGAAAAAAAACATCAAAAATTCAAGAAAAACCCAATAGTATTACAGAGCATTGAAAAGTCGTTAGATCGATATAGCCGATCATACTAATATACAAAAAAAAAATTGTAAAACATTATAATTGTCGGTATTAGTCGAAAAATATCAAACAATTTTGACAAAGTCCATAACAGTTGAAAAGAATCGGTTAGTTTCGAAAAACATTGAATAATATCGAAAAACATCGATAAATCTGTAAACGTCTAACTAGATATCGAATACTATCGAAAAATTAAAACTAGAAACGTCACAAATATGAATTTAACTTTTTCCCATCGAGGAAGGCAAAAATCAAAGCAAATGGCTAAGAAACTTTAAATTTTTCTTAAGTCGTTAATTTCTCATAAGAACCATCCTGAGAGATTTTTGCATCTAAGGGTAATTCTAGCCGATAAAAGCTCAATCACATTTTTTCGAAAGAAAAACCTTGGCATGTCGTGATTAAAGCCCTGACAACAAAAACAAACAGACTCAGTACTGAACAGGAAAAATTCGAGCCACTTTCTTCCGCCTTTTTGGAGCTTGCCATTTTTTACCTTTGTTCTAGTGCTAAAAATTACAAACATTTCATTTTAAATAAAAAAAGATTACGCTTGATCTCTAAAGAACTCATTCCAATTCTACACTAAGTACATTCAAGAAATGTTCAAATGCCAAATGCTTTAAGATTTTGAAACCTATACGTATCAGGTCAATATCAATCAATAAAAATTAAATAAAATATGAAATACTTTGGGTAAATGTTTGAAAAAGCTTAATTAAATATAGTTTTCCAAAAAAAAAAAAACAAAAAAAAATTAGCCAGAACTAAAATTTAAAAATTTATGAAATCATTTTTTTTAAGCTGAGCAAAAAATAAATTGATTCCCATGTTTCGTAGACAATTCCCAACCCACACAACCAACCATAAATATTTTTACAAAAAAATCAAATATATTAATTATTTTTTTCCAAAAAAAAATTAACAGGAGAGCGTCCCTTCCGCTGTCATATGTGCGGTAAAACTTTTTCGCGCTCAACAATACTGAAAGCGCATGAGAAAACACATTTTCCCAAGTATGTGCGTAAATTTTTATCGCCCAGTCCTGTGGATACGAAGGACGAGTTGCCGCAATAGTGAACGGATTTTAGTTTATTACTATTAAATTATTATTATTACTATTATTATTATAATAATTACAATAACAATTATCATATATACAACAATAATGATCACAACCACAACAACAACAATAACAACAATAGCAGCAACATACAGGATAAAAATAGTTTTAATGATTATTACAATTAAAAATCCAATTAAATTAAAACAAAAATTGTTGAAAGTGAAAATATTGAAAGTTGATAATGATGTAAAGCAACAATTGAATGCGCGAAATTCAATTAAAATTTGATAAAAGAACAAAAACAATTTCGTAGCTTACTACACACACATAATTAAAGCTAAGTAAATAAATTGTAATTATACATACTATAAATATCATATAAAAAATGTATTCTATATATGAATATATGCATACATGTATTTGATACAAACACACATACACATGTTCTTCAAGAATGTTGCTTATGAGCAAAATGTGTTAAATTTACCACACATTGCATATTTCGTGTAAATTTACAATATAAAAAAAAAACTCAAATGAAAGTGTAAAGTAATTAAATAACGATTAATTGCAAAATTGCCTGAGAAAATGAGAGAAAAAAAAAATTGTTAAAATTATACATAAAACAAAAAAAAACTTAAACTACTGCAACAAATAACAGGAATAAATATTAATATGTAAAACACTGCACAAGCGCTAAATAGTGTAAATTTACAAGACATTTACTACCAATTTTTTTAAAAAGGCAACCGAAACGCAAACGAAACTTTTCTTTTAATAACGCCTATGTAGTTTGGACAACACGTGCATGCATGCGTAAAGCATATAAGGCGTTAATTGAATACATTTACACACACACACACACACACAGCGTGTAAATTTATGCGCTGTGAACAGCTGGCGTATTTTGTTTAAAAATTATATTAACCATTAACATTGAGTGAATCGCTTTCATTTCATTACAATTGTAAGAGTTAACAATTAAAGTCTTACATGTGTACGTAATCGATTACGATCTCATGCTTTGATCTTTTGCTGATGTATACATACATATAGTTATGATGCATATAAACATAGCTGATTTCATAAATTTATGTAATTGAATTGTTTCTTTTTTTACTTATATTTTAAGTGTGCGTATTGTTTGTAAATTTTCGACACTGACATTTTACCTGTAAATAAATAATGCTACAGTTACAACAACAACAATGATTGGTGCTACAACATATAAACAAGATTTTTTTATGCCCTAACAACAAAACTCTAATAGTAAAGTACATTCATACATATAAATATATACAACATTATTGTAAATTTACAAGCATCGTATTTTCCACAGTAATAATTTTCTAAAAGCTTATCATAGTAAATAACAATAGTAAAATTTTACAAAAAAATTTCGCCACATAAAAATTTTTGGCGTTTTCAGTGTTTTTGCCCATAAATACGGGCGTCTCTTGGTTCAACTTTTTGGTAAATTTTTTTTGACAAAAATACTTTAGCCTTGTGAGAAAAAATTGTTCACTTTTCGTGAAGGTTTTCCAAAAAAAAAAATCAAACAGAAAAATTTTCTTGTTGTGACTTAATTTTACATGAGTATGGATATAATCGCTCAAGAAAAAGTAAGAAAAAAATCATTAATAAACAACCATTTCCAACAAGTTTTTCTTGGAAACGATGTTCCCATGTTTTGGGTGATTATATGTAAAAATGTACTGAATAATATCTCTAAGCATATGGGCCCAAAATCAATAGTGAAATTTCTTCTGGAATTAATAGGAAAATGCCTAACCAATTTAAAATAAAAACTATCAAACAAAATTGTTTGCGTAATAAAGACATTTTACGGTATTTCTTTGCAAAAAATCGCTCAAACGACATACGAGTACTTCGAGTTTCTAAGACGACTTTTCACACTTAAATTTAGTGTGGCATAGCTATATTTTAAACTATTTTCTGCCCCACAAAGTGGCTGGAAAGTAATAGCCACTGATCGTTAAACATGTTGTTGTTAAATTTAAATACAAATTCAATTTTTACGTATATGACCATAATACGGGAGAACGCTACTGGCAGCAACATAAGAAAACAATACCGGAAATGCTTTAGAAGTGAAGGCCAGAAATCAACAAAGTTTCTGTGAAAGTGCAAGGAAATTGGTTGTTGACCTAAAACATCCGATCAAAGCTTATATGCATTGGACGCAGCGATATATCGGCAACTTACCATATATATTTTTTTTCAACAGGACGTCGCAATATATTTATTACTAAGCTTGTTTGAACCAAGATTGGTTGAGATATAACCATTCCGAATATGATTACGGTACAACATTGACTGTGTAAGTCATTAAACAAAACTCTCCAGAATTTTTTTATTTGAAGCTTTGAAGAAGGCGTTTCAACGAAAATGGAAGCAATCCTCAGAAATTTACATTCGTACAGCGCGCACATAACTTATGAACTAAGTTGACCGCATAATCAAGGGTAACAGAGGCTTTGCCGCAAGTTTTAGAGCATGATTTTTTGTCATTATGTAGAAATGGGAAATATTCAATGACCTCATCCCCTGTAGGCTTCGAAGTAGAGTTGTTACTCTGTTCGCGTTTAAACGCTCTTTATAGAATTTCATACAAACCAGGCCAGTCCTTTCTTTTCTAAGCTACTCAGGTAGCTTGAAAGTTACCGACCAGCCAAATTTCCGCAAATATAAACAAACTCACATCACCTTCATAATAAACTGAAGTTTAGAAAAAGATTTTCATTTCTCATAGGGCCTTTACCTCTTTATCACTTGCCCAATAATATTTAAAAAAATTCATTAGAGAAAAACAATTTTTTTAGTTGTTTTGTGGTCATCATTCTCAGATTTTTTTTTTTAAAATGGTTTGTCAAATTAGCTAAAGCAAAAAAACTCTCGTTTAATTATGTAAAAAATTGGGAGAAAGTCTTAGACTACATATGCAGAGCAAAAAAAAGAAACAATTTCGATTTTAAAAACAAATAACTTTCGGACAGACACAAACATCTCCACATTTAAGACCTAATTTTATGATGATTATGTATCATGTAAACATCTTTACACGTACATTAATAAAACTTAAAACTTCACAAATTAAGGCATAAAAGTAAAGTTTTATAATAAAAAGAAATGTATAATATGTATAACAAATTTTAAAAAATATGCAAAATAATAAAAGAAGAACAAAAACAAATGCGAGTAGTGGAAAAAAATTATATAGAATATCTGTGATCTTAACGATATTTATTAAATAACAAACAAACAAAAAAACATAACAACTGCAAAAATACGCAATTAAAAATAAATAATTTTGAGCTAAAACTAAAAACAAATAAAGTAAAGCTTAAATTTAAAAAAATTAAAGAAAACTAAAAATTAAGTAAACTTAACAAAATTTAAATTTTCTTTTAAAGTTAAATTTAACACTTAATATATTTTTTATTTTTAATTATAATATAAAAGTTTATTTTATTTTTGAAAATATTACACAATTTAAACTGTTGTTTGAGTTTAAAGCTAAAAAAAATATGAAATTTAAATTTTAAGAAAAAATATTTAAAAAGTAGTGAGACTAAAGTTAACACACACACATATGAATATGTATATTGAACAAACAAAAACACACATACACACTGACATACATATATATACAACATTTATATGTATATGCTTTACATATACATACAAAGTATACAAGTAAAATTTTGAAACAAAACACAGACAGTTAGAGCAAAAATGCGATGATTTAAATTTAAATGTAAACAAAATTATTGTGCTTTATTAATTAAAATTAAAAAATATTAAAGTGAAATGCATGAATTTATGAGCGGGCGTCTTGCCTGCCAGCGTTCAGCAAGTGAGAAATTGTTAGGCCTAAACGTTTCACTTAAAGTGTTTGAAAATATGCAATGAAAAATTTATTTATGATTGATTTTTTTGTTTTGCGCAAGCAATATTTGTTGCATATTTTTAGACATTTTCTTTTTGTCACTTTATGGGTCTATCTTCAAACATATATTGCGTGGAAAGTCCTTTACATATTAGTTACATAGGAAAAAAAAAACAATTGTTACTTATATACTTAGTTATTTTACTTTTGCACTTTATTTAGTTTTATATACGAACGTGTATTTGTATAGATATTAAAGAGAATTTGTGAAAAATCATGAAAAAAAATATTTTAATGGTTTTATAGCGAATTTTTTTTTATTTTTATTTAACTTTAATTACCTACTATTTTATTTTTAGCTAAGTCGTATAATTGTTTTATTGCTTAATAGTGTGTTTATTTTTTAAACTGTTTGCCATTTTTTTCAAGTTTTTAGCATATATATGTACTATAAATCTTCTTTTTTTAATATTTCTATCTTGGAAAAAATAACATGCAAAATGCACAGTAGCATGTTTTGCACAAAATATCAATAAGAAAAAAATATTCAAATATTAAAAATGACACATGCATATGGTGTTTGTGGCACTGTTAGCGTAAGACTGCGACTTTCAAATGACAAAAACACATTAATTCAATATAATTTTATTGCTTAATCTCAGAAGTTTTCAGGGGTTAAATATTTCAAGGTTATAGAAAAATCCGACCACCACCAACTTGTAAGCAGCCATTTATCTGATGTGATGTTTCACTTAAATTAATGTACTGATTGAGGCAAAGTCGAAAAACAAAATCTACCCCAAATGTATGAATTTGTTGAAGAAGTCCAGTAAACCATCTCATCAACAGTCATTGGGCTCAATTAATTACAATCATGAAATGAATTGCGAAAGTAAATTTATAGAAAACATTGTGTTGAATCATAAATGGACTAAGCTTCTCATCAGCAACCCTTTTTTGACACTTTCTCATTAGCAGCTGTAAGGCGGTAGTAATTTTTTTTAATGAATTAATAGATAGAAAGCCAACTGTCATTTAATTGAGCAGATTTGTGATGTTAACTGAGAATTCATTGAAAAAGTTTATACGAACTATAAAAATGCATGAATGTATTAAAAAAAAAAGAGCTTATTAATAATTTCAGACTTTGCTAATCCGTCAATTGCGTTGATTTAAGTTTGGAAAAGTTTGCAATTATCAAGATACCCTTGAGGTTCCTTGATATTGATTACTTCCGAGAAACTGTCCGCCCCTCTTTTTGACTGATAGGTAGAATGTCGTTCTTATTAGGAATGGAAGGAGGAACAATTATATTCGGAGGTTAGAATACGACTGTGTTGACTTTATAGCAACAGGATAAACACCTGGCCTAAAATGTCTGCAGTTTTCCTTAGCCCCGAATTTTGTGTTGGCCAGTTTTGCTTTAGTTTTGAGCGAAATTCCCATTTCGTTTTTATAAAATCGATTTTTCATTTTAATTACTCAAGCATATGTACTAGTTGGGTCATTTTGCCTAACTTTTTTTCGAAATTATTTTATGCATTTTTTAAGGACTTTGCCTGCACCCACAAAATTAAATTTATATTTTTCAAAGGTTTCAAAACTTTTTTTTTTGTTTGAAAGTACGCAGCACTTACGCATTAAAAAAGCATAAAATTCGATCTCAAAATTTATTTAAGTCCCCTAAAACAAAAAAAAACTGCGCTAAAACCACAAAAACAGTGCTGCCACCACACGTTAATGGAAAACTTTAGTAATAACAATTTTTTTGTTGTTTAAACTTTTCTTTACTAAATTATAATTTATTTAACATGACAATGAATAAAAAAAAAGTCATTTTAGGCAAAATTCAAAATTCTAAATTTAAAAAAATTAGAACCAAAATAAAAAAAAAACTTTTGGCATAAAAACTTTTGGATGAAAAATTTGGCTGTGATAGACTGTAAAAAAATGAAAATTAGGAATTTTAAGAATTTTTTAACAATTTTTTTCTACAATTTTTGGTTGCTTTTATAAGACAGTATTAAATTATTTAAATGTTAAATTTTTAAAATTTTTTCATAAAAATTTGTGCTGTTAAAAAGGAATTTAAAACAAACAAAAAAAAAATATATAAATAATACAAAATTAAATAATAAAAACATATTAAATATAAGAAAAAAAAGTGAAAAAAATTGTGAACAAAATTTAAAATTTAGGAATCTTTAATAAAAAAAACAAAATTGTGATTTTCGGCCTTTTATATAACAAAAAAAAATAAAATCGTGAACAAATTAAGACACTTAGCTTAATGAAAAATAAATAAATAATGATAAAATTTTTAACATGCATAAATTTTTTGTATTTAAAAAAAATTGAAAATTTTGCGCAAATTGAAATTAAGAAATTTTTTGAAAAGAATTCTGTGCAAAATTTTCCAAGCGCGATCTCAAAAAACAAAAAAAAACAAATTGTTAGCGAATTATTAGGTGATATTTTTGGAAAATTCTTTTACTATATAATCTATGTATTTTTATGTTTTTTAATTTAGAAAAAGGAAATTATTTAACAAGAAACCCTTCTTTTTGCTAAAGTTTTCTACTTTTCACTTTTAATATGCGAAACGTCTATGGTTTTTATTATCGTACTCTTTATTTGTTTACTTAAAACATAAATGGTAACAGTTGAAATTTTCTTACTAACAATATTATTTGTGAAACTTTATAAAACATTCCATTCAATTAGCAAAGAAAACATAATTTTTTTTCATATTTTTTAGTGCTACGTGCCACTGTGCATTTTTTAATTTCAAAATAAATTTTTATTTTCGTATAATACAAAACTTTTATTCTTATACTTTACTTTTTTTTGAATATAAATCTACGTAATTAACGTTATATCTTTAAAAATTATGCCCTGTGGCCTTTGCAGTAGTTGGCCACTTATTTTTTTTTTTGATTTTATTTATACATTGAAAAAAAAAAGAATTTTTTACATTCAAAATTCTCCTTTTTCAAATACTTTTCTTTTGTGAACTCGTATAACATTTTCAAATAAAATTTTCTTTCTGTGCGCCCTTAATGTCCAAAAGAAAACACACATAAACACAATGAATTTGTAAAATATGTTTTAAAATTTAATAGTTTTTAATTAATAAAAACAAACACAAAATAAAACTGCAGAGCAAATTAAATAAATAAAATAAAGCAAAATTTAAAAAAAAATACCTTATTGTTTTTGGTTTTTATCGTTTTCATCATAAAATTTTCATTTCCATTCAAAAACGCATATCACAAATTCATACTTTTGGCATAATTCTCATTATTTCATCAAATTCATTGTGTACAATGGTTAGGTCTTATCATTTTACATACCACATACATTCAACAGATTTTACCTTATAAGTTATATTATTTAATATATTCTTTTAAATATATATATGAGTAGACGGAGAACTTCTTTGGTAAAGAAAAATCACTGATACGTTAACTGAATTTCACAAATTCAACAAAAATAAGTATACTGAGGTCTTTTCAAACAAATAGCACATATCCTAGCAAAATACCTTAGCACAAAATATGCCACAATTCGATAAAAAACAATTTTGTCAAGTGCACTTTTAAAAGAGATTATTGTCAGACAAAATACGATTGAAGGTGGAACTGAACTGAAGAAAATAACATCAAATTTTTTTTAACATGGGTATTGTTGATATGATCTTTTTTAAATATATTGCTTTTAAAAATGTATACAAGGCAAACTGCTCCAACTATATTGCTTATTATCAAAAATTTAAGTATCCATTTTAAAGTAAATAAAATTTTCTAAAAAAAATCCTCAGAGTGATGCATAAAAGGTGTTGCATAAATGGTACTCAAGATACAGACGTTTAGAAATAAACATCGTCTTGGCTTGTATTATTATATAATTAATGAATAGCATAAGCAATATCTTCCACAATGTGGAACATCTTCAGAGCCATTATTCCAGCACATTTCAATCTGGTGACTTTTTCTATTTAGTTTTATTTAATTTAAGTAATGTAGATATCTGATTAAAAATTGACTTATGGGCTTGTAACTTTCATAACATTTGAGTTTTATCAATTTGTCAAGTAAAGAAGTGCAATCAATACCTATATTATATAACTTATTCGGTTCAATTTTCTGCAATTTGAGAAAAAATGTTAATGAGACAAGATAAAGTTCCCAAAAACATAAAAGGAACGCCTTATAAAGCGCCCAAGATTCATAACGATTGTCCTGAAAAATTGAAATTGGATTCGTATCCAAAATTGAAGATCTTTTAAGCTAGTAAGCGTAAAATTAAACTCATTAGCAGCAGACTGTTGGTTTTTAGATTTTTTAAAACTCTTTCAAAATAACTACACATTAAACAAAGAAATGTTAAAAAACTTTGTAGTTATAAAATTGATTTACCATTTTGTTATTTTTTGCCAGCGGTTGATCTAGTCTTCTATAAAAAATCAGAAGAGGCATTGAACAGTGATATTCGGTGATTTTTTTAACTAAAAACTTGCACAATGATGGCTTCATGCTACATATGTATTGTCACGTTGAAAAATCGATGAGCATTCCTCTCACAGATCTGAAGTTTTTCGGCGGACATTCTACTGTGCTTCATAGCACTGTGCTTCTACTTTGTTCCAATCAATTTTATTATTTCCACCGCTCAATTAAATTTTATCGCTCATGTTGATTTTTTGTTCCTTTTTATCACTAAAATAACTTTTTTTACCACTCACGACATACCGCCGAATGGATAAAGTTAAGTAATATTGAGTGACTCGAAAAAATATTTCATATTGCGTAGTCGGCAATGTCAAAGTGGGCGTTTTAACTCCCATGCATGCAAAAAACAAAATATGTTATAATATATCTCTAGAACTGTAATAAACCTTAGTACTGAGACACAGAGCAAATCTTAAAAACTTATCCTGAGGGTATGAATTGAAAATTAGTGAAACATGACATGAGTGATTAGTAGAAATGTTGTGCATCGGGACTTGGAATGTACATACTATATGTACTTTCTAGAGGGAAAATGTACTTTTTTTCAAAAATTTTGAAACAGAAAAAATAGACATTCGATTTTTTTACGCATATTTTGCTTAAAAAGATAAGAAGAAATAGTCCAAACACACTGAAAATTCGTCCATTGTACCGAATGTATTAAAAATTTGTCGAATTTGCTGACGCATATTTTTGACAACTCAAATGTAGGTACTGATAAAAGTACAAATGTACCAAAAATTCCATCATCGATGCGGAGTGACGGATGTGCTTTTTTTCTTTGTTGAATGGAAGTAAGCCCGCTTACTTTACCTCCCAAATTTTTTTGTGTTGTCCTGTGTCTCTGTACCAATTTTCATACCAAATATATTTGCATTTTGTGCTACAAAATGAGTTTAAAATTTATCCATTTTGAGCTCTAAAAAAATGTAAAATTCTTTTAAAAAAGTCCCAAAACGCTCTAAAATTCATTGGGTTGGACTCTTTTTGGATTCTTTTTTAAGACTCCTTTCAGTGTGCCCACTTAGGACTCTAATTAGAGTTCAATTTGGACCAAAATGCTCAATGAGATGTGCGTTTATCGCTCCAATTAGAGCCTTTTTGGAGCATTTTGGTTGTCTGGGTAGTTCACTCAGAGCGTGTTTTACTCTTGAATTGTTTTTGAATGTATGTGAGTAATTTATTTCACTAGCACAATCCTGCTCATTTTTTTTCAGGGTTTTTGTGTCACTCGGCGTTTTCTAAAATTAACAATTTTTGCAATGTATATGCAATGTATATTCAGTTTAGAACTGAAAAAAAGTCAGTGTAACTAGTTTTCACTTGGATTTTTCATAAGCACATTATATGATTTAAGAACTTTAAAGGCCCGTTTAAGCTTAGTGATCAATTTTCTTTTACGTAAAAAAAACGGTTTGCTTACTGCATTGTGTTCATTTGGTTTTTAAAGTGAAGTGGAGCAGAATAATAAAGTCAAAGTTCTAGAGAGGATTTGAAAGTTAAAGCATTTTAACAAGATTATACATTTCCAAAAATATTATTAAATGACTAATCCCATACTATTTGATGACCCTAAAGCTCCATTTGATTGTATACTAAAATTTCAGTTGATTTGGCCAAGAATTTTGGAAAGTACTAAGGTTTTGAATCCGTAAGTTATCTTACATTTATATGTATTCCAAAACTTTTTTATTTGTGATTCTTTCCGGCTGCTTCGTATTTATACTCTTGAAAAATATTTTAATTTATAAGTTTACACAAAAGTTCCTTACATTGAGTTCCCCAGAGAAATGAAAAAATACAACGATAATATACATTTCGTTTGATAGTTTTTATACCAACGAAAGTACATGCTACATACATATTTGCCAACAGTTTATTGCTTTTTAACAAAAAAGAAAAAGTTTTAATTTATATAAATTTTATTATTAAGTTTTTTTTTTACTTCATTTGTAATTTGAGTTCCTTAGAGGGGACTTTCCACACACACGCCCGCATCGTAAAAGAACAATTTTAGATTTTTTTTTAGTAGAAATTTTCGGCTTGCTTTAAGATCCTTTGAAATCAGTTTGTCTTTCTTAATGTGTTGCCTTTATGTGATTAATTTAATGAATTTTTTTGAAACCAAAAATTGCTAAATTAAATTTATTTAGAAAAAATTTTATTCGAATCCAAATGTTCTACAAAAATTTTTAAAAATTTAAATTAATAAAAAAAACAATTTTTAGACTACAAAGAATTAAATATGAAAACAAAAAAGTAATTTTTAGGCGTAAAAAATGTATGTGAATAAAAATTATCATTTTGAGAAGATGAAAATTCAAAATATAGAATATATATAATACATTTAGGTACAGTATAACTTGAGATACAGTGAACAAAAAGAAAAATTTTAGAGCAATAATAAATTTATTATTAAAATAATAATATTATTATATACATACATATACATACATAAATATTGAGGAATCGGAGAGGAAGAACATTTTAGCGATTTAGATAAGCGCAAGAAGAAATAGTTACATACACAAGTTTTTGGCCCAAATAAGAGTTATTATGAACAAAATTTTTATACCTAAATTAGGACTACCTACAATAATACCTATATACACAACATATACATACATATATATCACATGATGTAGAGCAACAGCTACAAACACACAGAACATTTTAGGCATCAAAATTATATTGTTATATAATGAAAAAAAACTAAACTGAAGTACATAAGAATTATAAATTTTAGAAAATTATTTTTAGAGCAAAAATATTACATGCATAATAATTAATAAAATACATAAAATAATAAGAACTACAGCAGCATTAAAGCCTTCATATGAAAAAATATATACCATATAATTTTGTTGGTTTTTGTTTAAAATTATTAAACTTATGATTTGGTTTTATTCAATAATTTAACTTAAAAAATATAATAGAAAATCAATTTATATAAAAAGCAAAAAAATGAGCAGTTTTCATTACCGAAAATAAAAATATAAATCCATAATAAATGAATTTAAAGAAAAAAATTACGTATAGTAAAATATTAACTAAAAACAAATAACGTTAATTGAAGGAAATAACTTAAAAAGATTTGAATAAACCATAATATTCATCTAAGTATACACAGGAATACAAAATTTTAGGACCCCGCTTATAAAAAAAAATTATATACGCAATTGAGACATCGAAGGCAAATTCATATTTTTTTATTTTGGATTGAGTTCTTTTAGTACCTATATAAAAAAATAATTTTTTTTTATTTAATAAATATATAATTATGAATATACTATCAATTTATTAACTTCATGATTGAAATTGCTGCATAAATATAAATATAATAATCAGATTTATATTCGTAATCGTTATTTTGGGTTTATATTAATTTCTATCCAAAATAGTTTTTATTTAGGATTTCTGTTTTTCGTCTCAAAATAATTGTTATTATGGATTTTTATAATTTCAGATCAAAATAGATAAAATTACTTTTCATTGCTTTTTCGACGTTATTTTGATTACTTCTATCGATTTGTTTCAAAAGCATTTGACTTTCCTTGATTTTTTCGATAGTTTTTAAACATTGGAGTTATTTTGACGTTTTTGATAGGATTCACTTATACGATAGTTTTTGACTATTTTCGATTTGCCAAATTCTATAATTACGTAAAGTTTTCGACGATTATTGACAGTTTCAATGTTTTGCGATAGTTTCCGACACTTATCGGCTTCCATGAGTTTCGATTTATTCGATAGTTTTCGAATATGTTCGTTAGGTTTCGATGTTTTCGAAGACTATTGATAAGCTTAGATGTCTTATAGTTATGAACTTTGACGATTTTTTTCGAAAAGTTTCTTTTGACATATGTTATTCGAAATCGTAGAGTAATGCAAAATATGAGTGGCAAAGAAAATCCATTTGCGAGCTTCATAGCTCGGTGCAAAAGAAATGTTTAGATCCAAATTGTGTAAATAAGACACATCCTCTGCTTAAATTTACTACCCAAAATGTTCTTGGACAAAACTTTTTCTTCAAATCTCAAATTTTTTTGCTTTTGATGTCTAATTGTGTCTCAGAGTGCCTCTTAAGCCCATATATAACATTTTAAAAGTACAGATTAAAAAAGCTAATAATATTAAAAATAAAACAAAAATACATATGAATGAAATAAATGAAAATCATAAACAATTAAATTTTTAAAAATGTCGTCAAAAAATGTACGCACATTTTTGGACCAAATTAAACATACAATATCAAGTACCAGCTATAAGTTCACATAACACAAGTCTAAATAATTCAAAACAAAATTTTGAATAATATGCAAGAAAAGATAAAATAATAATAACTAAATATTATTTACTAAATGTAATTTGTATAAAAAACAAAAATTAAAGCGTTGGCACATAAAATTTAAAAAATTTAACAAAAAAAAATTTTAAAAAATCAAATATTTAATTTTGATATTTAACGGAAAAAAAACCATATGACAAATTCAATATTCAGAACATGCAAAGCAAAAGCAACACCATGTAACAAAATATCAACAGTATATAGAAAAACAAGTTTCGGCATTCAAAAATTTTTATTTGGTAAGAACTGGTGAAAATTTTCATTTATTTTTGATTTTCCCTAACAATAAAACAGCTTAATTATTTACAAAAATAAAATAAAAATAACAACTAATAAAACTCTACACATATGTTTAAAACATACAAAAAACATAAACAGTAATAGAGCTCAGGGCGCAACATATATTCTTCCAAAACAATAAAACAAATAGAACAAAAAACATTTATTGATGCATTCAAACAAACCAAATTACTATAATTTATATACAACAACAAAGAAAAAAAAACAAAAAAGTAATATTGCAATAGTACCAATAAAAACAACAACAACAATAGCAATTAATCAATACAAATGAAAAACACAATAAAATAATTAAATATATTTTATGAAAGAAACAAAAACATACGATATTTACAATAGACAAAATGACAAATATTACTTAGCGACTCAAATACTAAATACTACATACATAATTAGATATTTTAACAGATTTTTCTTTACAAATTTGCATTTTTTTATAAAAAGTTTGCCCCATGAAAAAGAATTTACCTTAAGCAGCAATTACAACCAATAAAATAGTGCAAAACAAAAACTTCAACAGTTAAATCATATTAAACCGTTGAAACTGCCTTCAGTTTATTATAACAACAAATATTGCGAATTTACGCACATTTTCTGTGTAAATTTACGAGCCCTTATATTATTTACAATTGGAATAGCAACATCATATGCCTTGGTTTTGTTTTAACTTCACAGTGTAGATAGAGCGTTGCCACCTTGTGATAATTTATAGCACCTTACTTACACTCTCTTTTATTTATTCCGACATTTACTCACTCGTAAATAATTTCAGAATTTTTTGGTTCTTTTTTTGTGAGCAGAAACTTGTAATAAATCGGAACACAATTACAATAATCAGCTGATTTTTTAATTGGTTTCATATACATATTTATAATTGAAAACCAACTGAAATATAAAAACAACAACAACAATTTAAGAAAACATTTACGTTAAAATATTGAACAGAACAGCTATCAAAATAGACAATTATTATAAAACAAAAAAACATTTACCAATAGATAAAATATTAAAACAAACATTAATGTTTCATTAAATCATCATAATGTATTAAACAACTTTTTTTTTTTGTTTTTTAAAATAAAATACCAATAGCAGTAATATATATATATACAACAGTAAGAAACAAAAACAATATTTACAATAAAAAAAAGATAGGAATTATTTTTCAAACCACAAAAACACAAAATACAATCGTTAATAGAATAAAACATTTGAAATTTATTTTATGAGTTAACAGGAAATAAACTTGAAATATCACACATTATAACCAATAAATTATTTGGGTAATTCTAAAATTTTTCGAGCAAAAACTGAAATTTTTCAAAAAATATTTAAAAATCGCTTCCTATTTCAAACTTGGCAGACAAATGGCCGCCGATCAGTATTCTTAAAAAAAACAATTATTTTCTGAGATAACAAAAATACTTGCAAAGCAGCATTGATGTGCTCGGAGGTTTTTCTCCGCCTTCAACTATTTTTTTTTTTTAATTTGTCAAAATGTCTGTTTTCGCATGGTATCTCTACGGAACAAATGCTTTAAGGACAAAAGTGATTCTTTTCCATATATTTAAGTATAGCCATGCTAAATTCAAAGAAAATTCGTATTCGAAGTGCTGATATTATTGCCCTAAAAATTTTGAAAATTACCCATTTATATTATTTAAGTGCCAAGCTATAAAACAAACTCGAAAAAGATTTAAAAAAATAATATATAAATCACAATTAATAATAATATGACTAAAAATAATTCGTCAATTTAAAATATATAAACCGTTCATATTGTATCATAAAATGCAGTTCCTTTGAAGACTTTTTTTTTGAAAAAAATTATTTTATTTTAAAAGTATTTTGATTACGAGAATTGGTAAGTGTTGAACAGTTTATACTTTCAAGCATAAATATTTTCGAAATTTTAAGCGAATATGAAAGCAAATTTAATTATGCCCAAAAAATATTGTTATGAAGTTACTCGAAAAAGTTTCTTCTTAAAAACCGAACAAGGACACGATACTTAGAATATTTGGACTCTGATCAAAAAATCGAAGCACAATTTATGTGGACTAGCCGTCGAAAATAAACTCAAATTCATCCTAAGTTATCCCAAGGGATGCTTTCTAAAAAAGATAATTCTCAACACCTATGAATTATAGGTAATCTGGTAGCTATTTCTTTGATAATGTAGATCGAAAATCCACATTTTTTAAAGTGAAGTAATGAAAAGCAAAGTTATGATTCGTTGTTTTAAAATGTTAATATTTCTCACTGGGTCAACATCCCGAATCCATGCTTACCTCTGACGCATTCGATTCCGTTGTTGTCTTTATCAAACTTTGGCTTGATAAATCACTAACATATAACGTTGCCCCTCCCGATGAAGTCCTGCTAAGCTGATCATAGATAGCGAACTCAATTTTATATTCAACAACTATCGTAGAGATACACTCTCTTTTTAGCATAGCGTGCATTATACATTCGTTGGCATAATTGTGTACCATTAACAACTTACGGAAATTCGCGTTAATAAAGAGATAACCACCTTACTGTTGCACTTGTGTATGCCCGACCATACATTAACATATCCTTAGATTGATGTGAGGCTAAGGAAAGATAGATAAAGCTTCTTGAGATGTTTACAGCACTCTTTTAGTTAACCAGTTGATACATTCTACTAATATTGGAGGCTCAAGGTATCGACAGACTATTCTTTGTGTTCAAACTTTCAGCTAAACTTTTGGGGTCCTCTCGCTATCTACAAGGCAGCAAAGCTAATATGAAGACTCTTCTAATTTACCCTAAGGACCATCCCAAATGCTATATATTCGAGCGACAGTACACACACAAGGAAACTTGATTCGCATACAAAAGTGTAACTTTTTAAACAAGTGATATAAAACGATCAACTATACTATACATCTCATTCTTAAGCTAGCGATTTCAAAGCTCATTCTTCTCTCTTAAATGAAATGAATAAGACAACAACATTAAACTTCGCCGCTCACGCATGATAATGCATTTTTAATTAAACCTTGTACCGGTTTCCAACAATGATCAGTCAGTCACTCACTTCGAATCAAATCTTCTGTGCAGTCCAAAAAAGTGTTAATCTATTCAACTCTTTCGAAAGCGAAGCTACTACGGTATTTAAGTATTTATAACAATACAAATTAGAATATATTGATATTTGCGTTGTTTATGTATTTGCTTTAGTTATAACTTCATTATTATTTTAACTATGCATATTCTCAATCACAAAAGAGTTTTCAAAGAAATTGCAAATTTAACAAATGAAAAAATAAATAATTTCAAAAACCATTATTTGTTGATGTAAATAGGAAAAATAAACTCAATAATAAGTTAAAATCACAAAAAAAAAGAAATATAAACAAAAACCAACAAAAATCAGCGCAGTTTTGAAATAATTTCAAATATATGCCCGTTTTTAAATAACACACCCTTGATGAAAAAAATCCAAAAATAAAAATTTCTAATGAATATACATTTAAAAAAAGAAGTGCTAGAAATTCGCTTTGCCCAAAAACTGGACTTTATAACCAAAAAATAAAATAAATTTAAAAAAAAAAGTTTATAAAAAAAAAATAAATATTTTTAAATTAATAAAATTTAATGCTCAAGAAATAGTTTTAGAACGCAAAATATTTTTGTTTATACATATATTTTTAAAAATTTAATTATTTGTGCTTAGCGATAAGTAATTTCTAAAACAGGTATGTATTTAGCTTATTTTATACACCAAAAGAAATATTGAGAAAAAGTTTTAAGAAATAAAAAAACATATTTGTATAATTTAAAACTTTAAAAATAAGAAAGTAATTTAAAACATTACAGAAAAAAAGCATTTGCAAAAAAAACATATATTAATAGTTTTGAGAGAAAAAAATGACACTGTAGTGCCTAATCCCCCGATATATATTAATTATATATATACATATATATAAATGATATATATTATATACTCTATATATTATTTTATAAAACAAATATTGAAGAAAAAACAAAAAAAAAATTAATTAAAAATGCAATTTTTCAATAGTTTTTTGAAATAATTAAAAATAAATCAGCAAACAAGAAAGAATCAATTAAAAACAAAAATCATGTGAAAGTGAAGAAAACATACAAAATAAATGACAGAAAGAGGCAAAACCAGTGTGAAAATGAAGAATTAAGTTAATGAAAACTAACAAGGAAAAAGGCATAAAAGCTATAGTAGAACCCGATGTTACAAAAAAAAACGTAGTGTTGCATATCTAATGGATGAAAAACAGTAAAACAAATTAAACAAAACAATTATATTACAGACAAAGCAAAACAAAACAAAACAACAAAAAAAAGAACATATTTCAAAAATATGCTATAATTTAAGTGATACAAAGTAAGCGTCAGAAAAGGGCAAATGCAGCAGTAGTAGAGTTGAGAAAATACCATACATACACATACTATATACATACATATACAACAGTATATTTAACCTTCCCGAAAAATCCGAAAAGTAGTTGACTTGAAATATTTAATATAAACGTCTTTTAGAGTTTTTTGTTTTTTTTAGTAAAAATATATTTTCTGTTTTTATTTGAATGTAACGTTTTTTTAAGACGACAACAATAGACAGTTAAAACATTATAGATATTTTTTATCTTTTTTATAAATTTAAAAATATATATATATACGAAATAGTAATTATTGTTCCTTTATATTTTTTTATTATTTATAGTCTTTTGTTTCTAAGTTCTTACGTTTAAGCAAAACTTGTATTATAAAGAGAAAAACAAAACAAAAAAGATAAAAATCAAAAAAAAAATATTGAACATTAAGACATAGTACACAGCAAACAACAAAAGAATATGCTATAGGAATAAAATGATCATAACATATAAAAGTAATAAAATAGTACCTACGGTTGAAATTTTAAGTTTCCTATGAGGCTCATTTTTAAGTTTTTATTTTTTTTTTTCTTTTTTCATTAAATCCATAAAACAGCAGTGAAATTAAATAAAAAATAGTATATTTTTCTTACTAACATTGCTGCATAGACAAAACAAAGTTATGTTATAATTTAACCTCTGCTTGCCTTTAACATTTATTTTTAACAATATGCGACAGATTAATAATTTACTCAATTTGTTGTTTTAATAAAACCACCTTATTCTGATAACCGCAAAAAAAGTTAGCACCTCTTGAGAAAAGTTTAACTAAGCAAATAATACTGCATTTAATTTGGTCCTTTTACTGCAGATCCATAGAAATATTTGGATAAAACTTTCTGCAGATGTGGCAGATGTCAAAAAGGGATTAAGAATAAGCATTCTAACGTTGAAACCAGGGACGTAACTTTCATAAGTTTATTGTCAAAAAAAGTTGCTTTCTAGTTATAATAATTATTATTGGTAAGAAATATTATATTAATTGTTGATTATTATTTTTCAGTAAATATTTTTAACGTTGATTCATAACTAATTATTATGCATAAGAAATTGTTTTTCCTTTGCCAATAACAATTAATTGGGAAGAAATATTTTCTTTCGTTGTTTTCAAAAAATGTTCAAAAAATCTCTTATTTTTGTAATTTTTTTTTGCGCCAATCAATAACGGATAGGTGGTTCTTTTGACATCGCCAGAGTTAATTAATCACCGGTTCCAAAAAGTGCCCGATTTTATTCCATTTTTTTTGAACTACTCAATGAAGAAAGGTCTAAAATGGATTTTGGCCATCAACAAATTAGGCACTGGGTCCAGAAAGTGAAAAATGTTGGTCCATTTTGAAAAAAATTGCTTGGTACCAATCCATTTAAAGAGGTCAAAATAGATGTTGGTCATTAGGGGTGGTCTCAGATTGAAAACTTTTCGAGTTTTGGTCAATTTTCAAACTTTGTTTTGCACTTATCAATAAAAAGAGGTCGAAAATGGATCTTGGCCACCACCAGAGGTGGTCCCGCGACAATTTTCAAGTTTTTTTTTTTAAATGGATTTTGGTAATCACCAGAATGCTATTTATGTTTATATATTTTTAAAAATCAATAAATGAATTAAAAGTATCAGAATTCCGAAAATGGTCCAAAGTTGATCGCTATTGGGACCCGGGACCATCTCCGGTGATTGTCTAAATCCGTTTTCGATCTCTTTTCATGGATTGGTGCACAAAAAAAATCGAAAATTAACCAAAACTGGGCTTTTTTAAAACCGGCAATCACTTGCGGTGATGTCAAAGGAATCACTTCTTACCCATCGGATGGTGCAAAAAAATTTACAACTATCAGAGACGCTGAACATATTTTCAAAACAATAATAGAAAGGCTATAATAGCTATTTTGGGCCCCTGGCTGAAACAGTTTGAAGTAAGGTGTTCCTAAAAAGCCTAATAAATTTAATTGATTCGGTTAAGTTAATTTATTCAGTTGATTTATGTGTTTCAGTATAAAAAGATATAAGTTTCCTGGTGGGTCAACAATTTTCCAGGTCAATTCGAGATCAACTGTGAATTTTTAGTAGACATTATAACATTATCCTTGATAAATTTTAGTCCTACATAAAAATTATTCTTACAAAACATTTCAGCTTTTTCCCATGGGATACAAATTTTCAATAAAATATGTAGGTTGACCTCAAATTGACCTTGAAAATTGTTTTTCAGCTTATCTACAGACTTTTGTTGTATACATACATTGTATATGTATTGAAATTAAATAAACTAATTAATTAAACAACTGAATTTGATTGAATTAGTTAAATTAACTAAATTACTTAATTAATCGACATTTTGAATAAATTAATAAAATTAATAAAAGTTATATAATTAATTTAACTAATAAAGTTAATTTGAGTTTTAAAATTAATTGATTTTTGCAATTACATTATTAAATTCAAATGCTACCAATAGTTAATTAAATTAATGTTATGAATTTAATCAATTAATTAGACTTATCAAATCGACAAAATCAGTAATTTTTCTTATTACCGTTCTTGCATAAATTCACTATTTAAGTAAATTAATTTATTTTGTACAATTACGATTTTTATTTGATTAATTAAATTAATTTCTTTTATTTACATGATTAATTTTTTCAACTGATTGAGTTTCTTAGCAAATTTTAATTAAATTAATTGAAATTCTTTAAAAAATTCAGCTCATACAGTGAACTAACTTATCTAAATCAACCCAATTAATTTGAATTCAATGGACAATTTTTATTATTTTTATTTTTGTAGTAAATGCGAACAGAATAGGTGGTTGAATTACTTAAAAATCATTTTTGCCCGTAGAAGTTATCCTGAACTTCCTTTTATTTTCACAACAATAAATAAATCTTTAAATAGACTATAGAAATGTAAAAGAACAAACAAAACAAAAAAATAAATAAAATAAAGAGATAGCTGCAATACGTTGATTACGTCATATGTTCCTACAAATATATATTTATTAAAAATATTTATTTAATAATTCAAGTAAGACAGAAAAGCAACAAAATATACAAAAAAAAACCAACAACAGAAAATAGTTTACTTACAATAAGCAGTAAATAATAGCAAACAAAAAAAATACAAAATTAAAAAATATTATTTTTCATACCTATCAAATTTAAAAGAAAATAATAATAATAACTAAATAAAACCATAATTTCTTGATTAACTTAAAAGCATAAAGAGACAGCTATAGTCTATAGTAGACAAGTTTATATAGGTTATCGGTCTTAAATTAATTAAATAATTTAATTTAAAGAATAACGTATTATTTACATTCGAATTATTTATTTTATTTTATTTCCATCATAATATAATTTTTGATGTTTCACTGAGAAAACAAAAAATGCGCTATAACAATGAAATTTAAGTTCCAATTTGTTTAATTTAAAATAATTTTTTTAATGTTTAATTATTGTATGTAACATCTGAGTATTTAACATTTTTTATTTGAATAAAATATTGAATTTAATAAAAATATTACTTTATTTTTTCATGATTATTGAAATACAGTTGGTTTGAATATCAATCGTTACTTTTGTATATTTCAATTGGTGTACAATAAATCATATAAAGTGCTAATTCCAGCATATGTTATTGTTTGTCTTATCTGTGCTTCAGAAAGTGAACAGGCCGTAACCTGAAAATAATTGTGGGCTTTGGTTCGGATCTCTGATGCCATAATAAATTATTTTAAACTTATAAGTCAAAAAAGGGTTCGGAACCTGGAGAAGCTCTTTTTTGTTTCTCAAAGAATTCGGGAAGACGTTGAATAACGAATCTAAAACAGTGCTGTTCAAATATGTGCTATCACATAATATTTTCTGTGAACATTCGATTAATTGAAGGTCAAACTGAGACTGACTAATTCAATTTTAAAAGTATATAATAGATTTGAAAGTTTAGAAAGCTCACTTTCCTCATAATGCAATTAGATCTTGATTTTAAAATACTTTGTGTTGTTTCAATGCAGTGTCGGAGAATACTCAATTCGTGTTTTAGAAAAAGAGATAAGACCAAAAGCTCTTTGCATTGAGATAAAAGCTAGCTTTGCTTTGTTGTTGAAAACTTGCAAGGGTACCAAACTCCTGCAAATTAACCTAAACTTGAAATTAATTCAATATAATATAAATATGTTTCTTTACTATTCGATACTTTTCGACAATATTCGATATTCTTCGACAATTGTCAACTTTTTCAATGTTTTTCGATACATATCGACACATGCATATCGACTTTTCCAAAACTTTTCGTTATCCCGTATCAAATTTTTTTAAACTTATCTTTCTAAATCGATTCTATTCGTTTCATTTCGATCATTTTCGATTATTTTTTTTATATTTTTCGATATTATTTGATATATCTATCATTATACATATTATTTGATATATAATTCATGGTTTTTGACTTTTAACGTTCTTTGGACAAAATTTCTCATATGTTTTCTTAATTCTTTCAACGTTTTCTTGAGATTTAATTTTACATAATAATATTATTATTTCACATCATGTTATACTTTCATTCACCAAATTGCATCCCATTTCAAATTTTTTATTGTCTTATTGCAGTGAAATAAATTGTTATTATCTTACTCGTATGTTGTTACTTTTGATCATATCATTATAGCCAAACTTAAACTTTAGTTCGTTCGATTTTTATTTGTTCATCCCTATTTTTTTTATTTTTTTTTTTTGAAAACTCTGTTCTAAGCAGCACTACTCGATGAAAATAAGGAAATATCTGTTAAAAATTTAAAAACATTTTTTATTTTACATTTACTATATATTTCCTATTGATATTTAGGTGAATGCCGAAAATTTTGCAATCAAAAAATGATAATCCTTATTTATTATTTCGAAGTGAGAGTTCAACTATTATGATTGCATAGCTTTAGGCGTTGGTATAAACGAATAAGCGGCATGTGACATATATCACTGAATTTTCTAACTTTTGTTGTTCTCGAATTAGTTATAAGATTTTTAATATTTTCTGCCTTTAAAGTCTGTTAATGTTTTTTTTTTCTTCTCAAGATTATATTTTGACTAACTAAACTGATTTTTATTTTGTAATAAAACGATTTTAATTCAATTTGTATTAACAAAAATAACTTCTTTTGAACAACAAATGAGCTTGAAATATGAACTACATAACTTAAATAAATTAACATACACTGACAGAAGATAAGAAAAACGCGTTAAATACATATTTCGGAAGGTTAAAATATTTTAGCACTGAAACAAATATAAACATAGACTTCGAGTTTAATAAAACCAAAAGAAAAAAATAACAAAATACACTGAACAAAAATTATTTTAAACATTAGTTGAAAAACAAACTAAGTGACTAAAAAAATCCACTGATGATATTGTATTATGTACTATAAAATATAGTAACAAAACCAAAAATTTTAATTTTTTTTTTAATATCATTAGCCATTTGCACATTGAATCTAGAAAAGAAATTAAATCATTGAAAAAAAATTGCATATAAACCAATTGTAGAACAAATAGTTGGCAACATTGACAGTTCAGTTTGTTTGCGAAAATTGACAGAAAAAAACCCAAAAAGAAGTAAACTTCCGCACCGCCTCTCCCATTTAAATAATTTTAGGCCCCAAACATCAAATGAAAAGAAAATTTTACAACAGTTACAAATGATATATTACACTCAAAAAAAAAAAGAAAAGAAATTTAAACTGAAAACTTAAAGAACATGTAAACAAATGAATGCATATCATAGTTGTAAAAAACGCATTATGAACAAAAACAAAACAAAAAAAAAATAATATTATGAACAAATTACATACATGCAATTTTCAAGCTGATTACTCACTAGATAACTCTGAACAAAAAACAAAAGAAAAACGCTGTAAAAATATACTGAACAGAAAACAATTTTGAAAATATAAAAGAATAACAAATAAAATCCAACAACAACAACAACAAAAAAACATGAGAGAAAAATTAATAAAAAAGGAATATGAAAAATTATGAGAATGTTCTTTTCTTTCTAAATAAAACGTTATTTTATTTACAATCGCCTATGCCAATAAAGATCGTTTACCAATGCAATCATAATTTGCACAGGATATATAGCGCACTGTCTTTAGACTTTGAGGAGCCCGGGGCCAAAAACTGGAAAGGGACCCCTTGTACAAAATTTTATGATCAAAACGTTGACTGATGAGCAAAAAACAAATATTTTTTTTTTGTTTTTATGTTGGCGCTCCTCACGGTTTGTGTTTGTTGTTCAATCCATGTTCAATCTTGACGCTGGTTGGGGCCCCCTACGCAGTTTGGAAGTTCAGGGACCGGGGCCAGAGCTCAGTGGGCCCTTACAAAAAGATAGCACTGGCTATATAAAACTACTTAGAAATGAATATATAAAAATTTCGGAAAGTAGGTCAAAATATCAGATTAGGAGGGTTGATAAAGTATTTCAAATATTTTCCTACCGACTTATGTCATAAAACTTTTTTTTCGAAACAACTCCATGACTCCAAAGTCATTTTTCGATTTTTTTCTGATTCACTTGATGACGTGTATCTCTCAGAAGAGATGCTAAAACCTTTTCATATTCAATTGGTGAAGCAAACATTTGGGACTAAGCATCCTATTTAAGTAATCGGGGCCGCATGTGAAATGTCTGAGGCATATTCTCAATATTTTTCTAGCAATTGGTGTGATAACATTTTCAACAAAAGTGCCAAAAAAAAAATCCTTTGAGAATGCTCAAAGAATTAGTGGTCCATATTTCAATCAAATCATTAAAAAAATTGTTGATACACAAATTCCCTTCTGGAGCAATCAGGGTGCCCTTTGTGACATTTATGCCAAGTTTGAACTATTACTCATTATATGCTGAAACAGAAACGGGCCCAGATAAGCAACCTTCTTCTTGATGCATAAAGCCAATATTTAGCATTTTCCTCATCGATTGGTTGAACAAAAAAATAGTGAATCGATTAGTACATTCTTGATCATCTCTAAATGTTTGTAGAAAAAATTTGAATAAAATAAGACCCAAAAAGAGAAGGGAAAAATCACCCACAAGCTAACATACAAGTTAAAATCAAGAACTTAATATAATTTTAGCTTGTAAAAAGAGCCCAAAAAATGCGTGTTTTAGATTTCAGAAACGGAGCTCCACGGTTTCCACTATTAACAAAAGATGTTAAGACAACAATTTGAACTTTGCGAACGCTTTCTAACTCTCCTAATTACAGATGGGTTATTTTTATCGTAACACCGTCTCAGCTCCTTACAACTTAAGTTTAAACTAATAACACACTGGCTCTATGGAGTGCTGATTTAGAAGCTTTAGCCACAAAGGCTTCTGTTATTAGTCCAAAATAATTTCGACTTTTGGATATATTTTGGTCTATTTCATATATTATATATTCGTCATTATTACTTTTAACACTTCTTCTTCTTAAGCTACTTATTTCACTTACTTTGTGTGTCGTTGGTAAGCATTGCTTTTGTTCTGACATATGTATGTATCGATTTTTATTATAAATGTTTTACAAATTATATTTTACGTGTAGTATTTGCTGTCATTTTTATCTTTCATCTCTTTTGCATGCTCATTAATATCCGATTTCAGTCTAGAACTTAATTATTTTTTCAAAATTAATTATTTTTTAGAGATTTAGAAACTGCATTTTTTACAACAGTTAAATAATTTGTGTATTTACGCAATTTGCTTTATTTTGATAAATCGCAGCTTCTTCGCAATTTCGGTGCAAACAATACCGCTGCAGCAGTTTCTGCCCGTTGCTCTCCGGCACCTTTTGCATTTCCATTTACGCCGCTTGGTTTAAGCCTCTTCGACATCGATCCGTCCAGAATATTGAGTATGTTGCACCATCAGACATGGTTGGCCGAAGAAGCACTACGGTAAGAAAATGTTTTTTTTTTAACATAAAAACATGCCAAATACTCTGCTAATTTTCAAATGGATCCGTATTTCTATGTTTTCGGCTTCAGTAACCGTGGTCTTATCGCCGCTCCAAAGGAATTTCCACACCGTTTTGCCACCTTAAATGAATTGCTCGCTAAGGAGTATCCAGCGCTACCACACCATGGCTCACATCATCTACCCACCACTGCCGATGTGAACGCAACAACATCAAAACAACAACAACATTCTCATCGGTCCACACCACAACAGCAACAAATGTACAAACAGCAAGCATTAAATATACGATATCCGTCACCAGCCGCCGCCGTCACTGCCGCTGCCTTTCTACATCAACATCAACAACAACAACAGCATCATCACCAGCAACAACAAAAACTCAAGCAATCGCGTCAGGGCACGCCATCACCCCTACAAACTGCCACTTCAACTCAATCGAGTTTCCCAAAAGATCCGCTGCTTGAGGAATTAAAACGAAAATCTGAAGAAACCGTCCAACGTGAAGAGGAAGCAGCTGCCGAAAGATCATCGCATAGAGACGCTGAAAACAGCACTGAAAACGGTGGCATCATACACATTAAAGATACATCACCCAACTCGGTGGTGGCCAGCTATCGTGAATCATTTGAACAGCTGCTGCAACGTCGACGTTCCAACTCAGCTGGCTTAACAGCAAATAACAGTACTCCCACCACCTCATACACTCAACTGTTGCAGCTCTCTGCTGCCGGTTCAATCAACGAAACATCATCAAGCTGCAAGGAGAAAAGCTCCTCATCATCTACCTCGTCTACACCGCCACCACTACTGGGGCAACATCACCATTCGCACCAACTTAGCTCAATGCTCAAGAGCCCCTCGGAATCGACGTCATCGCTGTCGACTCTTTTTAGCGAACCAATCGAAGAGGAAACTCGCTGTGTCATCTGTAACGCGCACTTTCCGAATGTTTGGTTATTGGAACAACATGCCGCTCTACAGCATCCTCATTTGGGTCCGGGCGATGAGAAACCGTTCATTTGTGAACAATGCGGCCAATCGTATAGATACCGTTCAGCTTATGCAAAGCACAAAGAGCAAAATCATCGAGCACGTTTACCGGCAGATAAGCTCTTTACCTGCGACGTTTGCGGCATGCAATTTCGGTATCTCAAGTCTTTCAAGAAACATCGTCTAAACCATGCGCTCGAGCGCTTGCATGGTAAGAAAGTTGGGCCGGGTGGATGTGGTATAGGCGGTGTGCGAATACACTCTGCACATATGGACCAAGATGTCGTCACTAGCTCACAACAAGAGTCTATTAATTTGCATTCGGCTGATGAGAGTGGCGAAGATTTGCGCATTAACATCAAACGTGAGCTTTTAGATGAAGATCAACGTGAAGAAGAGCAGGATAATACTATCGATTCGGCTGGTGGCGGTAACCTATTACTTTTCAATGATAACAATTCCGCAGTTTCAGCGTCCACAGAACCGAATATAAGCAGCTCTGATATAATACATAGTACAAATAAGAGGGTAAGTGAAATATTTAAGCTGAAGGTACTCTCTGAGTCTGATGTCGTCATTTCTCTTTTAAGCCTCGTCTTCTTACGACTCCACATATGGAAACGGATCCCTCCTATCACCATCTACAACAACAGCAGCAGCAACACCAGCTTTTGATACCACCATCAACACATCTTCAGTTAGCCCAACCATCACCACATTCGCATCTACATCATCCTCATTCACATCCACATCAGCATCCACACCCATCGGCATCAGCAACAAATGTAGCAGCTGCCGCAGCCGCGCTTAATTCGTTCAATTCAATTAGTTCTATAACATCACTCATCAATGCGGAACGTATACCGAGTGAACAATTTTTGGGCCTTAATCCACAAGAAGCGTCAATTCTTAACTTTTTACGTGTTGATGCGGCTGAAAGGCAACGTGAAAAGCGGTAAGTTAAATAAACATAATAACGCATTTCAACAGTAAATCTTCCAACTAAACGCGCTAAGTTGAGTCTATAATGGCACCTAATATTCCGCAAAGCCCAATAGTCTACTCAACTATATGACACTTCCAAATATGCGAAAATTCACCTTCTGAATGGTGAAATCCAGGAAAGACCCCACTGCAACTAGCGACTCTACATATAGCAGTGTACGTTAAAGTTGATAAGTGATAAATATATCCGTTTTCTCCAGACATGACTCTGAATTCTTAGTAATACATAGGGAAGGTTACCTTACGAGAGTATGGCCCGACGATACTGACGTTATTTTAATATACTTGACCTCCTCTAAATCAAAATGTTATTTTCCAATGTCACGGCTATATATTTTTTTAATGTTTTTCTTTTATCTTTTCAGTCCTCAAACATCACGTTTTGCTTGCCCTTTCTGCGGTAAATGCGTACGCTCCAAGGAGAATCTCAAATTGCATGTTCGCAAGCATACCGGCGAACGTCCATTTGTTTGCCTGTTTTGCGGACGTGCTTTCGGAGGTAAATCGGATCTGACACGTCACCTACGCATACACACCGGTGAACGGCCGTATCACTGCGAATCATGCGGCAAATGTTTTGCACGAGCCGATTACCTGTCGAAGCATCTGACAACGCACATTCATAATGCACCACGCTGAGATGAGGCGCGAAGGAGGCGTCTCCTTCGCAGATAATAAATTTTCACAAACTATATGAATAGGAATATCAATCAATAGTAACAACAACCAAAAAAAAAAAAAAAAAAAACAACAAAATAATTGCACGAACAAAAACAATACAACAACTGAAACAAACAGAAATTGAGCGAAAATTTGCAAGAAAAATATTGGGATGAGCGAATTTATTAGTTATTTTAATTAATCAATACGAATATTAGAAAGAGAAGCAGATTTTTCGTTTGAGGTTATGTATGAGAGCTACTTATGTATGTGGAATATATAAGAAAAAATTTACATTGCAACAATTTAGTACTTGAATATGGGAAACAAAATGAGGCGTATGTGTATTATTTAACTTTTTTTTATGTCTAGAATTATAATTATTTTAGAGTTTAAGTTTAGTTGTAGTGGTTTCTTGAGATTTTTTTTTTGTTTCGTTTATTATTTTGGATTTAGAATTTAGTTAAAATTTTAGATTTGGTGAAGAGTAGATGCATCGATAACATTGTGTAACTAATTTTATTTTTTCAAAAAAAACTCAGCTAAAAACTACAATAATTTACTGTAGACAACAGTAGTCTCAGCCAACTATTACGCTTGGGAAGAAAGCGCCATTTGTGATTTTACATACACTTGATCTTAGATGGCCTGCGACAGAATACAAAATGTGTACACCTACGTATATAGAAAGTATATTTCAGAGGATATCTGGAAGGTTTAGAAAGTGCTATATGAACTTCCTTTTATGCATTTTCAGCAACTTAATATAGTTTGAGAACTTTAGTCATCTAAAAAATCAGTCAAAGCTTAATAAAGAAATCGTAACTCTCAAAAACTTCCTATACTAAAGATCACTAGCTATCGCAGTGCAAGCCATTAAGTTGTAGCCTGAGTGAGTAAGCTCAAAAGCTCTTGCTTTATATTATTGCTGCAATCAAATTGAACATAAAAGCGAATGCGTGTGAAAGCACAAAAAAAGCTTCTTTTTTTTCGGATAGGGCGGGAAAATGCCTAACGCGTCTCAGATACTGTCGTCATAGTTCTGGTATGTGGAGCTTGCATCCACTAAAAACCCTCTCTTTTATGTCGAATCATTTCCTCCACCCCGGGACCACTTTCGTATTGTCTAGGTCACGCTTTCTGTGGCGTCTGGTTCTAGCTGCGTCCATCTTGGCGAGCATCCATATCTACATCCTTTCTGCTGAGAATACCTTCTGCAAAAATTGCGATTCGATTCCAGCTTTCCTCATTTTCGAGCATGATTTGAACAACGCTCTGGGCCGTTAGTGGGCCATAGCTCGTCTCAATAATCGTTCTCTCCTCGCTCCACTTAACAAAAAAAAAAAAAAAGCTTTTAGCACGCGATGATGTACGAAAATTACTTTTTCCACACTTTTTCTATGAGTAAAAGCTTTTGATCTTTTAAACGTACACAACAAAAAAAGCTATCACACAATGCTGAGTCTTAATATGAGCAGGCGCGCACTGTTCGTGGCAATACTGCAATGTTATCCATTAAATTTTTTTGCATAAGATGAAACTCCTTTTATAAGAAAGTTTCTTTTTTTTAAACTATAATTTTCGAATGACGTATAATTTTGGTGTCGGTTTTAATAAATTTACATAAATTTTTTTTTTTTTTGGATTGATAAAGTTGAAAAAGGCTTCAAAGTATGAGATTGTTTTTAGTAAAGTGAAACTAGTTAATGCAAAATAAATCAAATATTAAAAAATAATTTCTAAACAAAAAAGATTAACATCACAGTTGAGAGTTTTTTCTAAAATACGAGCACGAAACTTAAGCAGTTTACAAAATTTGTAAAAATTAAAAAAAAAAAATAAATTAAAAAAAATCAATCAATATTTTGGTTTCAACAAACAGAAAGAAAAATTCAGAATGAAAACAATTGAAAAAAGAAACAAATTAATAAATAGCAAAATAAGCGAATATTTTACACAATAAAATATTAAAATGAAAACTTATATTTACAAACAAAAATAACAATACAACACTGTATTTTTTACAATAAAATAATCAACAACAATTTAAGTAACAATAATCGAACATTTAAAAGAAACAATATAACAATGGAATGAAAATAGCAACTATTTTTAAGTTGAATAAATTTTTATTAAATTAATTTAAATTTTTGTTCAATTCACGACTTACAACTATAAACTATTTTTACGCAATAGGTATTAACTAAATACAACAACAACAACAACAACAATTACAAAGCAACAAAACAAACTATTTACAAATGTATGTATAACACAAAAAAATAACAATAGTTACTTTTTATATATGTAATAGTAAAAATAGCAAAAACAAAGTTAAAACCTTGATAGAATTTATTTTTAATTATTAACGAAAAATGGTAAATAATCGCAAAGTGACGCTGTGTTCGAATGTTAAGTCCAAACTATTTGAATACTAAAATCATTACTTTTTTTGGTAAAAAATGTTGAAAAATATTATTTTGAAAACAAAGCAAGTATTTTTTTACCAGTTTGGAGCGTTTATTTCTTGACTATTCATTGTATGCAGTAGTTTATTTTAAGCTTAAAAGCTCTCTTACCACCTCAATAGCCCCCACCAAGCCGAATGACGGACTCTACCGAAACTGTTTGAAAGCAGTTAATCTCGTTAATTTATAGGTGATACAAAACTTTCATAAAATCGTAAGAAATCATTTAAAAATATTAGCACATTCTAGTATTTATTTCAAGAAAGAAGATCAAGGGTGTTTTCAAAAAGCTCAAATTAAAAATTAGTTTATCGATTTTCTTTAGAAAATTATTTCAAAAGGTTTGAATTTTTGATAAATATTTTTAAATGTTCTACAGAAAAATTCGTCGCTCATAGAGAAATATACCAATATTAAATTTGATGACCCATGTGGAAAAAATCGATTGGTTCAGCATTACTCAAACCTGATTTATCAAGCCTGGATGAATTTTGAGATGATATCTTTGTAATACTAAACTTTGCAGCTTGGGCCATTATTGGCAAACTCAGATTCCAAGCAATGGCGTACGATTTTCATCCTAAACGTGGCAACTGTGTACGTTTGGGCCAAACAAAATATTAAATCGAAAATACCTCCTCTTAGAGAGTTATACAAAGTGATATATAAAATCGATTTTTCAATTTGCAATTTTCTTCAACATCTTGACATTGCAGTATGGGACATTGGTAATATTTTTCTAAAGAAAAACTTTATACCATGGCATTGTCTCCAGCCAAACTAAAAAGCATTGGCCCAATATTCTTTTGCACAGACTATACCTGAGTACTAACGCCGAATTCGGGATCAAACGAGACGGATATCAATTTTATTTTTTCCTTTATTTTTAGTATTCAAATAACTAGGATGTACGAAGAGCACACTGCAAAAAAAAGTATTTAATTTTTATCAAACAAAAATAAAATAAATGAAGAATACCTAAAACTTATTCAAGCAATGAATTATTTATAAAATAGTTAATCGCAACTAAACAAATGCCACCGTCAATAGTTTAATTTTACTACTTATAGATTTATACATAGACATACTACATATACCAACATAGTATATGTAAATTAACAACAATAACAAAAATAGTTCAATAGCTACAACAACAACATAAAGTAATAACTGTGATTTAAAAGCACTGCAATAGCATCTATTTAAAAAAAAATAAAATAAAATATAAATATAAATTGTTTTAACGAATACTTATGATTATTGTTTTAAATAGACAAATTTTTATTGAACGTTTGCTACAATTTTGTTTTTTAATCTATAAAAGTTATAAAAACAACACTAAAAAGCTAATTCATCCTTAATACCAACAACTACAGTTCAATTTTTTTGTATACTATTTAATATTTAAAATGATTTTATTTTGAAAGGAATACCGTCGAAGAATAAAATATTATTTTCGATATAGCCCTCTGGAGATAAAAACAATGATTGAAAGATTGAAATTTGACTCACAATGTTCTATGTCAAATATTGTTCTGTGTCCAATATAGCCGACGCTTACTATGAGAAGGTTTGACCAGTATAAACCGATAAGCAACGTAACGCCATTCTTCATTCAATCTTTTTTTTTAAATATTTTGCTCATTTGAACCTTTTCTCCTATTTTTTACTAATCAACCATTTTGAAACTTTATTCATTTATTGAACCTTATTGAACTTCTCAAAATTTTTCACCTTTTTTCGACTTTTTTATAATTTGATAAGATTTTTCGACCTTTTTTAAGTTCTATGGGCTTATTCGACATATTTCGATTTTTTTAACATTTTTGGACTTTTTTGAACATACTAAAGCGAACTTTCTTCACTTCAAATCAAGTAGCTGATAAAAAGAGAAATTCTTTCAAATAAAGAGAGAGAAAAGAGTTTCAAAAACTTTTTACTGTAACACTTTTCACGTCTTAATATTAAAACAGCTGAAGTTTATTTAAATGTAATTTTAAACAAAAAAATTATTTTGCTTTTCAAAAATTTAAATTTCCCTGAACTTTTATTGTTCTCTCCAATTTTGTTTAAATGCATAAATTTAGTTTACTAGAACGGTATTCCTATCTATACAAATCCAAATAGTTTCAAACAAAAATTGCTAAAACTAAAAAATCAACAAAATATAAAACAAATTTAAATAAACAACCACAACATTGAACCAAGAACATCGAATTAAACTAACTGTAGTTTCAATAAATTATATACATAAAATAAAATTACCTTCAAAACAACAATTAAAAGTAAATATTTTAAAAAATTTGTAACAAGAAAATAATTCATATACAATATGGAAATATGAAATAAAATCAAAAACAACTTATAAATAAAAAACAAAAAAAATATTTGTCCGTACCAAGCAGCAAAATACTTAAAATTAATAAAATAAGAATATTAAAACATAGTAAGAAGAATTAAAAGAAGTCGTAGTACGATAGAAAAAGAAAAACTTTCACTGTGCCAAAATATGATGTACCTCATAATTTTTAAAAAAACAAAAACAAAAGCATAAAAACATTCAGCAGTTAAGCATAAAACAACAACAACAACAACAAAAAGTAAATGTAACGAAATAGCTAAAATACAAAACAAAAACTATCAGTAATATTACAATTTAAGTATTGAAATTTCAAAGTCAAAATGCAGCGATATTTGGTGTAGCATTAAAATGTTGTTTAATGAATTACTACATGAAATATGGCAAGTACGATAAATAAAAAGTGTAGCGATGATGAATGTCAGAAAGAAAATAGCAAAGTATTTAAGTTTTATTTTTATTTAATTTATTAGTTTATATATACATTTTGTAATTATTTTATTAATTATTTTTTTTTTTTCAAATCAATATTCTAAATAATGATTTCACGTTGTGCGAGTGTGTTCAATACTGTTATGTGATAATTAGAAAATTACATTTTTTCAAAAAGACTTAAGCAATGAACTTCATTTGTAACTCTTATTGCAAAGCTAATTAGGCTTTGTAAGCAATCAAACTAAATGTTGAGTTACACACATATGTGGAGCTTAGTGCATCAAAGGGTTAACGACGACATTATAGAAAATTAAATAAGGAAACTAAATTCTATAATTTGTGTAACTAAAAAGATAAAAACATGATACATCTTTTGCATAAAATTTTCATTTGTTTTGTGACACATAAAATTTTGCTTAACCCATTGTTGAACGTGGCGTGCTTGTAATGTGTGTAATAAAATTCGTATTATGGTAAGTAAGTTTTTTGCTTAAGTCTTTTTTCATAAAAATCGTAAAGTCTAGTAATAACTCTTTTATTCAATTACACTTTTAGCTTAATGTTAATGCGTATTTTTTACATGTCTGCCACCATTTTTACACCACAGCATTGTTCAAAACAACAATATATATTTTTTTTTTTGTTTAATGGAAAAACTATTTACAAATGTATATATTTTGAGCAGAATTGTTGTTGAAAGTATTTAAATTAGCTTGCCCAATGAAGATTTTTTTTAACATAAAAATTTTGTTTTTTTATTTATAGAATTTTTGTTTTAACAATTATTTATTTTAATTTTTTTTTTAATTATGTGTTTTTTTTTTTCACACAGCAAATATGGATTAAATTCTTTAAAGTTCTCTTTAAAATTTTTTAAAGTTCGTGTGCTGAAACAATATGTATTTTTTTGGTGTCTGAAGTGAACTCCAATAGCCAGCATAGCTGTCAAGTTACTTTTCACTATGAGGTAATAGTACTATTTTTATCTAAAAGCTTTATCGGGTATACATAACCATGCCATAAATTTTTCAAGGAAAAACAGGATGATTACGAAATACATTTTTTTTTTTTTTCATTTTAAAGAAGAATAGATAGTAATTGTTGTGTGTAAATAAAAATCTTGGCACTTAAATTTAATCAGAGGCTTCGTTCACATATTCCTTGTCAGATGCGTTCAGTTCTACCTTGAGTTTCAACCAAATACTTATCCGATTTTGTTTTTATCCAAATGTAAAAATCAATGCATGACATGTTTAAATTGATCTTAGCGTTCAGAATTTCTTTCACAGTTTCTTATTTTTAATTGAGATTTTTAATCTGTCCACGTCTTATTCATGGAAGCGAACACTCATTCCACAGCGGTGGTCGTGCCGAGTACACAAAGAACCTATTCCACTATTGTTGCCATTTCTTTGTAATCGCAAATCTCAGTTTCCAAATGAGTAAATATTTCAAAACATCGTTTCGAAACAAACACAAAATTCTCAAAACTTATTTTGCAACTATTCTGTAGAACAGTTTTGAACACGTTATCAAAGTATCAAAGTAACAAGAACAAACTGAGCGAGATAATGATCGTTAACTTTCAAGAGTTTAAAATCAATGGAAATAAAACAGGATAGTAACAGGATTTGTCACAAAAACTCTGGAGTCATTTTTTTACAAGATATCGCTGAGAACACGGAAGTATCTTGTAATATACAGGATAAATGGCATGGTTAGGCATACACACAAGTGAGCTCATTTTGAAATCTTCGCAACAATTCTGTTTCAAAAATATAATATAAAATAATTTTATTTAAAAAACAGAAAAATTACCACTGCCTACAGATACAAAAAACTTTTCAAAGTGACAGCAATTTTATATGAAATAAAACCACCCCTTCATAGCATCACAATTTTTTTTTAACGCACAAAATATGGAAAATAATAAAATTTTCACTATTTAATTTCTTTAATTTTTTTAATTAACACAAATTACTTTCATATAAATTATTTTAAAGAAAATCGCTGTGAATTATAAAGAAATATTATTTAAATACTGTTAAATTGTATACAAATTTTAAAACATTTCTAGTGTTTTTATTTATTTTTTTAATATAGCAACCATATTTTAATCGTCTATTGTACGTAATAGAATGGAGAAATTATTTCTATATTTTTGTGTTAAAGTTTTATTAATTAAATATATAATGAAATCATTTTTTCAAAAACATTTGTGTTTTATTTTATTTTATTTTGTTTATTTTTTTTAGTTTTGGTTTTCTTTTAACAGCAACTTGTTGTACAAAAAAACTCAATATAATATTTATGAAAAAAAAAAACAAAAAAATATTAAACATGCAACACATAAAAATTAGCTAAATAACAAAAAAAAAACATAAAATTCAAAGTTTAAAAAAAATAATTATACTAGGTAAATAATGAGTAAAAAAAGCAATATTATACATTTTGCATTCGATCGGTGTCCAATTTCAATATAATTATAATAATAATAAAAATCAAAATCAAAATATTAATTTTATATAGATATTTCATATAAAAACAAAAAAATAAATTTCTTCTAAGTGTGAAAATTCGTGCGTTAAGAATTGAAACAAAAAAATTACCTTTTTAACAATTTTTTTCTTTATTGGAGGGAAAATTAGACTTTCTTTTCTTGAATTGAAAATATTACAAATTTTTCAAACCACCTAATTTGTAATGTAAGGCAGTTTTTTATTTCATTTTTTATTTTAGATTAACATAGAAAAGAGATATTCATCAGTAAAACAAAAATTCAATTTTAAAAGTTAAATAGGTAAATAGAAAGATCTAAAACAACGAAATTTTTTAAAATAATTAAAAAATGTAAAATAACAAAATATTAATTCTGTGTAATTTTTAAATGTCTACATAAAATTAATAAAAAACAATTTTTGGATCTTTTTATATGAAATATTCTTTTTTATTTTAAACGTAACAATTATGACAATTTCGAGGTTTCAATCACAGTAAAGAATTAAAATAGTGCGTGTAAAATTGTGAAAAAAAAGTTGAATTATTTTAGTATATCAACAGTTTTATATATAAATTGATAATTTATTGATTTTCCAAATTTAGCTTTTTTTACTTTTTGTTAATTCTTTTGGTGGTTCCTACTTATTTAAGTATCCAGAAACATATGTGTAGTCTAAAATCCTTGTTAATTTTATTGTGCTATTACAAACCTACCAAAACATTATATTTAATATAATATCAACATATATTTATATACAAATTTACTATTGACTATGAAATATAGTCCAACTAGGGAAATTTTAGGATGGAATAAAATTTTACAAAGTTTCTTATTCGTGAGCGATTCCAAATTGAGACATTTATAGTGCTTTAAGCCTTGCCCACTAATAAATCGTATATTATTTTAGTAAAAAAAGTTATGTCCTTAATATTTTACTAAAAAGAACCTCATGTTCTCACATAAGTAAATGACAATGTTG
Source organism: Meiosimyza decipiens (assembly GCA_963680825.1). NCBI lineage: Eukaryota > Metazoa > Arthropoda > Insecta > Diptera > Lauxaniidae > Meiosimyza > Meiosimyza decipiens. The sequence continues at coordinate 129,402,863 of OY804258.1, read as the reverse complement.
AATATTCTCATGGCCTCTCAAAATAGAATCTTAAAACGTGTCTATGCACCTAAGCTCGGTTTATTATTTATTTTGAAAGGCGATATGATCCATACTCACTATGGAACGTATTGTCAATATTCTTTTTAATGAAACCCAATAAACCGGGAAATAAATTTTCGAGAAAAACCGTTTTGGCAACCTTAGACCCCGTGTAACACTTTTAGCGGCACTCGTCTCAATGGGGACTTTTAAGTTTTTCGGGAATTTTTAAACTCAAATGACTGCTACAGCCATTACCTGAGCTTGCGAATGAAAAAATTGTTTTTAACATTAATTATCAGGGAGAACCTCTTCCCTCCACCCAACATATAAGTTTCTCCCTTTATTATACCTATAATTGTTCCTAATGCTTTGAACAGGTAGTGATGCACTTAGTTTATCAAGCGAGATGCTTCTTGAAAAGCGCGAATCATCTCTCATTGCCATGGCCGTTGCTTTGACTTAAGCTTGTATCAATTAGAGGCTATCACCAGGGCCGCGAAATTACCACCAAAAATATGTCCCAGTGGTCTCCAATAAGTGTAAGTTACTTTCTGTTGTCAAAGCTAAAAATTGAAATTTATTCTTATAGAGAACAGTATAAGCCAGAAAGACTCAAAAATCAAACAAAATGTGTATGAGTTTACATAGATCGGAGTTGAAAAATGTCGTTTTTAAAGAAATGGAATTATGTATAACTGTTCAAACATATGAAACTTGATTAATTTTGTCGTTTAGAATTGACGCAAGCGCAACTTTGTAAGTAGGTCTTGAATTAAAGTAGAATGGATACTGTAAATCAGGCAGTAGCGTATCTATGGAGGGGAGGCAAAGAGGACCGTTTCCCCGGACGAAATGGCTTGAGTGCGCAGAAATGGTCATCATATTATTAAATAAAAATTTGCATTTGAAATTCGAAATCTTATTAAATTTGATAATAAGCCTTTTTTCTAATAAAGTGAAATATATTTTGCTTGAAATGTACAAAAGAAGAGGTGTCGAATTTATTTTGAGCTCCACAATATTTAATTTTTGTCCTAGAGATTCTGTAACATAAAAAGTGATCATTTTTTTTTTTTTATTTAGTTAACTTACATTTTTGGTGAAAGTCAGGGGGTGGCATATTAGTTCTTCTCTCCGGATGGCAAATGTTCACGCTACACCACTGAAATTAGCGTGATAATAGAGCAAAATTTTGACGCTCACTATAGGACATTTTTCGTTTTCCTGATAGTTTTTCATTTTGAATATTGGCGCTCTGGGCGCAGAGGCTTTGGGGCACCGAAATCTTTGGTATTCATTAAGATTTGTAAAAGCTTTATTCAATTTTATCCTAATTCTTTTTTTCGTTGTTTTAGTACATTTTTATTTCGAAAATTTGAATACTTTTTACAGGGCAAGGTGTCAAAGTAGTTCTCGCCACGTCGCCAAATGTTCAAGTTACATCAGTGCATATGACCCTAAGAAACTTTTTAGTTTAGGTAACACACCAAACCGTGACACAGAATGAATACATCTGACACTCCTGGATTATTCAAAGGATTTTCGTAACTCAAAAATGCAAATTTTTTGGCGTAGCCTTTGAGGTGGAAATGGGCTTCGTCTGGCATAATGAACTCCTCCAAAAAACAGCTACCTTAATTTTGTTTTTTAAGCAGTATGCGGGCTAACAATAACCAACCGGTGTACATAGTCTTTGGGATGTAATTGCTACCTTAATTGAATTTTATATGGAAAATAATAAAAATCCCTTCCTGATATTCACTACTAGGTCGTCCGTGTGCTATTGAGCTGAGATGAGCGGCACCCGGTTGATGTTAATGGATATGCATTTTCGATATATGGGAACGTCCAAAAGCAGTTCACAAAATTTGTCAATAATTAAACAAAGTTCTTTCTTGGTAGAAATGGGTATCATAACGCACGATGGCACATCCAGGCGATGCCCGTACAATTTAAGATTTTCGCTGAATTAAAGATTTGAAAGTGAAAATTCATAGTAGGAACCTACATTGCACCATTGTTCAAAGGAGGAATATTTTATCTAATAGAGAGAAAAATGCCTCGCTTAATATTTTTGAGTCACTCCGTGCAATATTTTTCGTTAGAAAGTGTAAATATGTGGATATTTCTCGATTTTTTATTAATAAATACGAACCACCATGAAAATTGATTTTGAATTTTTTTTTATTTAAATTTTAATTGCTGGGAAATCAAAATAAAACTAAAATCTTGTTAACATTATTTTAAAAATTTATTATAACAAATGAAACGAAAACTACTTCATGTAAAATTAAAACAACCAGCTAACTATAGATATATACAAAATATGAAATTTTTAATAAACTATTTTTCGGTGTTAGTCGTCTTTTCATATAAGAAAAAAATAAATACAAAACAAAAAATAAATACTTATAACAATAAAAAGAAATATTTATATAAATGTTGATGTTGTGAACAATATTTTTATTCCTCTCTCTTTCTCTCTCTCTTACACTTTTCACATGACTTAAAAAAAAATTAAAAAAAAATCAGCATTAATTTTTTATAAATGTCTACAAAAACCTTTTTGTGTAAAAAAAAAACAAAAACAAAATACAACAATATGTAAAGTTTGTAAACAAACAAAAAAGTTTTACACAAAACATTTTAAAAAAAAAATTAGCAATAATTCTTAAATGACCTCGAAACAAATATTTTTTTAAATGTAACTATGAAAAATTTTTGTATTTAAAAAAGTTTTATTTTTCAATAATATGAAATACAAAAAATGTAAATAGCATGTTAACATAGAAAGTTGAGCATGAGCATTCAAAGTCAAACTATGCAAATGTAAAAATCATAAAATGTTCATAAAAATTATTCTGCTCAACTTTTTCGTTTCATAAAAATAAAATATTGATTAATTTATAATTGTCTCTCGAACGAACGAAGAAAGAATGTGATATTTTTCTAGCTAACACAACACTGAAAAAAAAAGAAACAACTAAACAAAAACCCATAAAACTTTATGATTTTCACGAAAACTAACCAACCACATCATTGGTATCATTTCGATGTTGAATGCAAGAAAACTTGAAAAATTTTGAAATCACAACACTTACGATATGAACAATTACTGTTTTTTATAATGTAAAATTGCAATAGTTTAAAATAACGTCAAATTCCTCGATGTCAAAATACTATATATACACACACTTATTTATATTTAGTATAAATATAAATCAAGAACTCAGTAAATATTAAGCAACATAAATAAAAAACTAAAAAAAATAATCTTACGCAATAGAGACTGATTTTGAACTATTAATGTAATAGCGAAAATAAAATAAAACATTTAAAAGAAATAGAATTACAATACCAACTCATTAAAAAAGGCTATAGGAAATTTTGTGTTAAAAGATTTTATAAAGACCCCCATACAAAAAAAAAAATCAAGCGCCAAGGATTTAAAGTTTGCAAAACTTGCAAACTTTTCTAAAAAACAAATTTTTTTTTTTTCCCAAAAGCCTTCAAAAATATATGTAACTATGATTTCTCAAAAACGAAACTTTGTTTGTGTCTCAAAACGGTAAACAGAGTGAGAATTGTATGGTCAATGCAATGAAACGAAGCGAAATGTAAAGAAAATTGTAATGAAATGTGAAAAATTATAAATATACTTGTGATAGAAAATGTAAGAGAAAAGCAAACGAAAAAGTTAGCATTAAGTAAAAACGTATGAAAGTAAACGAAGAGAATTGAAAATCGTAACGAAAGCGTGTGTAAAATGTTATTAAAATCTTACATTAAGTAGGAAAAATTTGTAGAAAATGTTAGTGAAGTATGAAAAGTTTGGCAAAAATTTTTTTGTAGGAAATGTCAAAATACGTGGAAGTGTCAGTGAAATTTTGCTAAAAAAAAATAAAAGAGGTTGTACACATCTGATTCTATATTGAAATATGGAGTTACCGTAACAAAACATCCCAACGAGGAACGATGTGCTTCAAGGGAAGCAGGAAGTTGTTTCAAATACACTTATCACTGCTTATCTGTCCGATCTACCGCCCAATCGGTTGAATTGTGGCGCATAATAGGACCGAATTGAGTATCCTTGGACAAAATGCATTTCCCCACTCTAAATTAAATATAGCTAACTGAAGCTTAGTACTTAAAAAAGTGCGCTACTAAAAAGTTTCTACTTAAGTGAAGATAAAAGTTTAACTATAAAAATCCCCTAATTTTCGAGTTCTTAACAGTAGTTTTTAACGCAAACCGCAATATGCGATTCGCAAAAATCACGAGACTCGCAGTGTGAAAATTAAATTGGTTTGACTTTCGCTCGGCGGTGATTTGACATAAGCATGTTAGAGCGAGAGAGTGCTATGGAAAAGTGCGGTGTGAAAGCTGACAATATGAAATTTTCAAGCAAGATAGTGTTATACACATCAAAGTTGACTACTTTTGCATTCATGCCAATATTCAAGGTCAAAGGTCACAACAACAGTAATTCGCTGTTATCTTGGTTTCTTTTGACCAGTCAGAGATTCAAACTGAGCAAAAGTTGTAGATTAGACTGTTTCTCAAAGTGAAAGTTAAGTTAGTTCAGATGTTTTTTTGATATTTAAAGTCAAAGGCTAAAAATGTTTTTTGATATTTAAGGGCAAATGTTAAAAATGTTTTAATGGCTCGCTTTGTATTAGTTCAAAACTTGTTTAAATAACACAAAATTTGTAAATTATGTGACTCTCTATAAAAAGTTTTGATGTTATGATACACCGTTTTCACAATAAAGACCGATAACATTAAACAATTGAATTCCAAGTTAAATGATTTGGTGCGAAAATTATTTTTCTGAAATAACACATAATACTCCGGGAGGCAGCGTTGCATATTTCAATGTCATTTAAATTTTTTTGAAATTGATAGCTTAAGTAAGGCTGATAATGGAAATTAATTGTAAGTCGTCAGAGTCCCGGAGGGTCTGGTCGTGAGAGGCCGACGGAAAAGGTTTCACTCAATAACTTGTAAAGTAAACCACAATTACAAAATGATGTTAAGACCAATGTTGTAGAGCAGATGAAAACACATCGATTTCTTGCGAATACTGCAGAAATACGCCTCCATCTTCTGCAATTTAACAAAATTTCACTGCCACTCTATGTAAAAAAAAGGTGCTAAAGACAAAGACGTAAACAATGTGATATTAAAATTTATTTTATTTTTTTGTACAGCTATTAAAATATTCAAAAATCAAAGCATAAAAAACATACTGCGAAATCAATACAAAATTCAAACAGTTGAACTAATATTTCAATTAAATAATTTAACCAACTGCTATCACATCTCTTAACTTTAAATAATTTGGAATCGAAAAAAAAGAAAAGAGTTATGCGTAGGGATTTTATCGTTAGAAACGAGAAATTAACAATTTTTAGGATTAAACAAGAGAAAAAATAATATTTGTAAAAATTAGCATAAAAACAAAACTTTTCGAAAAAAAAAACAAAATTAATTTTAAGCTTTTGGTGTTTTTAACAAAAGATTCAGATGTGAGGAAAATTAAACATTTTTAGAAAAACCACAAAAAAATCTATATTTGACATAACATAAGCAAAATTTTTAAGAAAATCTCGGTGTTTTATGAAAAAATTAATAGAAAAAAACCAAAAAAAAAATAAATAATGGATCATATAAAAATATTTAACAAAACAAAAAAATCACCAATGCATAAGAAAAAGCGCAAACTCAATTTTTGGAAAAGAAAAATTGTAAAAAATTTACGAAAAAAGAACCTCTTTCACTTTCGTGTCTTTAATTCAAATATTTATAAAAAGTAAAATAAAAAACATAGAAAATTTAAAACCAGCAAATATATTGATGTGGAAAATTCAAATAATAAAAATAATCAAAAGTTTTATGTGTTGTACTCTAAAAATTTATGAATTATTCAATTCAAATAATTGATTGATTTAAAAGTTCATTGTTTTAAAATTGTTTTCATTCTACCTAACACACAAATAACTTACAAAGTAATGTAAAGAAATGCCTGCCATAAGAAAAAAGAACAAAAACTATAAAAGATACAGCAAAACTTAAAGTTCAAGAATTCCGTTCCAACAAAATTTTGTTAAATCATAATTTTTAAATACAAACAACAACTACAACCAACCAAAAGCAGGAAAAATTTTTAATTTTCTTATAACAGCAAAATAAAAGATTCTTGTTGTATGAAAAAGTAAAAAAAAATACAAAAAAAAAAACAAAAACTAAATTAAATAAATGTTACTAAAAATTTAAAAGCCACAAATAAAAAAACACATTTTAAGCAAAAAATAAATTGTTTTTCCATTAATTCTATATTTTTTTTCAGTTTGATAATTATTTTGTTGAATTTTTTCACTGTGGGAATTTTTGCAAATTTAGGGAGAAAATACAATGGAAACTACGGTCAATTTTACTCTAAGCGACACTGACGATCCAATTCTCAATTCAATCAGCCAATCAACATAGTTAAACCATGGTGTACATAAAATGCAAAACAGCCCTGTTGATTGGGAGCTAAATCGGGTCTTCAGTGAGCAGTGAGTCTACCTAAAGAAAGTTGAAAATTTGTAATTAAGATTTAGCTGTTTAAGCAGAATTTACGTTTATTGTGGCGGGTTGACGCAGTAATTGCTTTGAAATTTTCTTGCACAAACAAATTCTAGTTTCCGTGTGTAAACGCAAAAGAAATTCACAAAAGAGGATAGACAAGAATTTCTCAGACCGACTTTGCTCGTGTAAACGTTGACTTAGTACACATAATGCGAAATGCGAGAAAAAATCCATTAGGATAACATAGAAAACTCTGCTTACCAGGGGCGGATTAAGGTCATTTGCCGCCCTAGGCAGCCGCCCTAGGCAGCCTAATTTCTGTTATTGATTAATGAATTGACCTTGAAAATTCATGAACTTGTACATTTGGAAATTATGTACAATTCAAAAAGGTGAGAGTGATTAATTAGGAGAAATTAATTCTAATGTTTTCAATGTTTATTTACAGTTGTTTATAAATGTTTTTGTAGCTCGCGTCACATGTTCTTACGTCGCGCTTTACGAAGCGCGAAGTCATTTATTATTTCATCGCACTCTATGTGACGCAAAACTTGCTTGCATTCCGTCTGTGACGAATACAACGAAGTGATTGATTTGATTGAATTTGATTTTTTTGGGTTTTTTTGCAAAACCGCGAGGTTCCGGTAAATGAAACTTCACAATATTCATTTTCGTAAAAATACTTGTAAATATGCTATATTTCATCATACGGAAAGAAAAAAAAGAATATTCAACAATATGTTAGACTTGAACACTTTTGGGTAAAAAGTATAGTAGTTTCGCACTTAAAATTAGCATTTTGTCTAGTGTAAACGGTCGGAATTTGCCGCCCCTAAAAATTTGGCGCCCTAGGCAGCTGCCTATGTTGCCTATTAGGTAAATCCGCCCCTGCTGCTTACTCTTTTTGTTTCTTTTTCTCGCACTCACACCTCGCATTCATTGTGCTTAGAACTATATATGTATAAGCAATAAGATTATGGCAAGCTGTTTAACTCATATCTGAAAGTGTTACACGCCAGAAATCTTGAGTGACGAAATTGATATTAAAAGCAAAAATCGAAAAAAAGTCTCATAAAGGGTGTTTTTTTAGAGGTTTGTTTTTCGAATAGAAATAAAACTGGCATTTTATGGTCAAATCTGGCAACTCTAATGTCATTTATGTTCAGTTTGGTTTGCCATTTCATCATGAACAGGTTGACAAAAGAACAACGCTTGCAATTCGTGCAAATTTATTTCGAAAATAATGGTTCAGTTCGCGAAGTTTACCGCAAGCTCCGTCCATTTTATGGTCGACATAATCGTCCATCAGAGCAATTAATTCGGTTAACCATGGATCGTTTTCGCACTACGTTTACTCTATGTGATAATACGCATCCGCAGAGACGTCGAACAGTGCGCACCGAAGAAACAATTGCCGCTGTAGAGCAAAATGTTGAAGAGGACCCGAATGAATCGATTCGCCACCGTGCACAGCAATTGGAGCTTTGTCCATCAACTTTAGTGAAGATTTTGCGCAAAGATCTTGGCTTGCGACCTTACAAGATCCAGCTTGTGCAAGAATTAAAGCCGCGAGACCATGCAATGCGTCGTGATTTTGGTGTATGGGCCGAAAATGAGATTGATCTCGATGCTGATTTTCATCGCAAAATTTTGTTCAGTGATGAGGCTCATTTTTGGTTGAATGGCTACGTCAACAAGCAAAATTGCCGCATTTGGAGTGAAGAGAATCCACATGAGACCCTTGAGACGCCATTACATCCACAAAAACTGACTGTTTGGTGTGCTCTATGGGCTGGTGGAGTCATTGGGCCATACTTCTTCCGAAATAATGCTGGAGAGTCAGTTACCGTTAATGGAGACCGGTATAGAGCCATGATAACCGACTATTTTGTTCCCGAATTGGATGGCATGAATGTGGATGAGTTGTGGTTCCAACAAGACGGCGCTACATGCCACACAGCGCACGTCACAATCGATTTATTGAAGGAAACATTCGATGAGCGCATAATTTCGCGGAATGGACCTGTCAATTGGCCACCAAGATCGTGTGATTTGACACCATTGGATTATTTTCTTTGGGGATATGTGAAGTCGCTCGTCTACGCCAACAAACCAGAAACGTTAGGGGACTTGGAAGCCAACATTCGTGGCGTTATTGCCGACATACGGCCCCATATGCTCGAAAAAGTGGTTCAAAATTGGACCTGTAGAATTGGCTTTATTCGAGCCAGCCGCGGCGGCCACATGCCCGAAATCATATTTAAACATTAATGGCATAAAATTATCCTTCCAATAAAGCCAAATTGATGGACATTAAAACGATTTTCTTGTGTTTTATTTCAATTCGAAGCTCTATACCTCTAAAAAAAAACCCTGTACAATTTGACAGTATATGTATGTACGTGTGAAGAAGTAGCATTTTTCTTTCGCAGTAACCCATATTTTTGACATTTTTGGCTAGTTGTTAATAGGCTGTCAAGTGATTAAGAAAAACATTTAAATAAAATATAACAAATTGTGCATAATGTGTACTAAAAACCAAATTTTCTATAGCTCAAATCATATTAAAACTACAAAACTTTTACCACAAACCAAATACTTTCCACACGCTTAAGTTAATTTAGCTATACAAACAGCGCGTTCAATAAAAAAACTTTCAGACATTTTTCCATATTTTGCTCACACAGGCTAATTTTTTTCGGATGTTCAAGTGACCCTGTTTCACACGATTTTTTTCATTTTTGATAGTGATCTCACAAACTTGTGCTTACTGTAGAAATAGCGCCACCTGCTGTCGAGTAGCCATGACTGTTATTAAGTATTGCGCTAGTTGACTTTGTTGTCTACCGAGGGCGCAGTGGTTACTAATCAGATGTCACTTTGACATTTACGTACAACGAATTCATTTTTGTGAAAATTTTTAAAAGAATTTAATTTTATTGAAAACTCATATATTTTTTTACTAGATACACAAGGTTACAAAATTTGGCATAATTTTAATAAAAATTTATTAGCATCTGCACTATATTGCAGAAAAATATCGGTGGCTACAACGGCGTGCATGAGAATGTCAGATCTTGGTGCAGATGACAGCTGTAAGTTGGAATGAAATTAAATCAAAGTCATAAATTTAATTCATGTTGCATTTAGCGTACGCCAACGGTGATGCAGACGAACAAAGATGGCGAGGTTCCACCATGGAAGAAGTTCATCGTTTTCTCAGTCCTTTCGAATTGGAACACGTACCGGCAGTGCGTCCCTCCGACGCGCATACAGTGCTCCATCACTATCCAATACGAGCTGCTGTTACGGAAAAGCCGCGCCCTTTGCGCGGCCATCACAAATGGGATGCAGACCATGTGCGACTGCCGTGTTCCACTAAAAGCCAATATCCGGTAACAGCAGATGATGGAAGTGTTTCCATTGAAAGTCGATGGGAAATGATTGAAAAAGCGCTACTTTGTACCATCTCAAATAGTCATGAGTTGGAGGCTGCAATACTTTCGTACAACACCAAGTATCAGGATCAATGGAAATTTCGTGCTTTGCATAAACTCTTCGAAGAGGATCTGGATGAGAGTGAAGCACGCGTTTTCTTTGAAGATTTGTTACCACGTATAGTTCGCTTGGCGTTACGTTTGCCGGAATTAGTTCTAACAGCAATACCGCTGTTAAAGCAGGGACAAGATAGATCGATAACACTGACGCAGGAACAGGTGTCCTGCTTGCTGGCAAATGGATTTCTTTGCACTTTTCCCAGGCGCAATACTTTAAAAAGAAAATCAGAGTACAGTACATTTCCGGATATTAATTTCAACCGGTGCGTAATAATGTGTAATTTGTTAACAATGTACACTGAGGACAAATTGTACGTTCATTATGTTAAAGACCGCATCCATTTTAAATCAAGCAGTCTGACTGACTTTAAATTGATGAATTGGTTGCCGTTAAAAAATGTTATTATTCTTCCGAATTTAACGTAAAATAGTTTTATGCTAATTTCAATGTTAGGTGTCAAAAATCGAAAAAACGGTGAAATTTTTTTAAAAAAGCGATATTCAAATTAAGATAATTTATATTTTTCTTTTGAATCTAATATAACTTCTTACTCCCTTTCAGAATCTTGAATAAATTTTTAAAAATTGGAGCAGCTATGACTAAATGACTTTTTAGCGACTAAAGCCAAAATTTTGGCAATTTTTCATGTTATATTTCATTTAAAAACTACGTCAGTCCAAAAAAACAGCCTATAGATTATTCTAAATCTGGCCATTTGTCAGGGTTTATTTTGATCGCTTGAGCCTCTTTTATGTAACCAATCGCACTGATTGCTTGGTAAAAATAAATAAAAACCTTTCAAATAAGATAGGTCTTGTTTATGACAAAAAGTAGATTTTCATTTTCCTGTTATGCTCATCACCGGATGGTATCTGAGCTCTCTTTAGAATATTTGTGTGAATAGGATGAGTAAGCTCAATAAAATAATATTTATTACTGATTTATGTTTACAGCGGTATCATTTCTGTGGCATTTTTTCAGAGTAGCTTAAGTCATGAGTTATATGCTTATTCACAAGATTAATGCTGTATTGCGATGTGATCACAGACTAGCTTAAGCTACTCTGATAAAATGCCACAGACTTATACATATAACGAAAAGCGTCCACATCCATTAAAAATTTTCGAATTCGAGGCCGCACTCCCAGTTCTTTCATATAAAAAATGTGTATGAGTATCATCATTTTTGCTAAAAATAAGAAAATCAGAGTCCAATCTTTAAATTTAAAATCATATTAATCAGCCTTGGCCGACATCTGAATATTCGAATTCGAAAATTTACTTGGGGTGAACTTAGCTATTGGTACTACAACATGATACGGCTTGGACTCAAATTCTCCATGGTACAAATTTAACAAAAATGCTCAAATAATATCTATATTATATTTATATCCAATTAAAAAAAAAAATACGGGCTGCAGCATTTTAAGAATTTACAATAAAATTATTTCTCATTCGAACCATACAAAAACTTAAGTTCTTTATTCTTTTCAGACTTTTCCAATCAAGTGGACATCATATACTCGAAAAAATCAAATGTATTTGCCACTACTTTCGACGCGTCTGCCCGACGGAACGTGACAGCAGCAATGTACCTACTGGTACTGTTACTTTTACCAGACGCAGTGTACATTATTCAGATATGCCAAATTGGTCTGAATGTCAGGCACCACTTGGAATCACACCATTGCACATCACACCCGATGGAACAATTGAAGATCAAGGTCTTGGGCTGTTGCAAGTTGATTTTGCAAATAAGTTCATTGGTGGTGGTGTATTAGGCTCTGGTTGCGTACAAGAAGAAATTCGTTTTGTCATCTGTCCTGAGTTGCTAGTCTCAAAATTGTTTACCGAATGCTTGCGTCCAACTGAAGCTTTACTTATGATTGGCTGTGAACGCTATAGCAATTATACAGGCTATGCTAGCTCCTTTCAATGGGCTGGAAATCATGAAGATGCTACGCCACGTGACACATCACGTCGACGTGAAACACATATTGTAGCTATCGATGCGTTGTCGTTGGGGCAGGTATCACATCAATATCGTGAAGAGTTAATGGTGCGTGAATTAAATAAAGCCTATGTAGGATTTTATCATTCTCTCGAAACACCCGCACCTGGTGTAGCCTCAGGCAATTGGGGTTGTGGTGCGTTTGGCGGTGATGCAACTCTTAAGGCGCTACTGCAATTGATGGCATGTACCCAAACGCAACGACCACTAGCTTACTACACTTTCAGTGATGTAGAATTATGTGAAGACATCTTTAAAATGTACGATTTTTTACGTACGAAAAACTTACGAGTTTGTGATTTGTGGGCAACCTTAAAGAAATTCAATTCACAACGTTTGGCTGCAACAGAACTGTACAACTTCATTTATAGTTTTCATGGAAAAAATCAAGAGAAGAAATCAATAGAGACGAAAAAGACTGAACATGTATATTTCTTAATATTTTGCTGTTTAAACTTAATATTACTATTTTATATTTTGCAATTTCTTTTAGAACAGTCGGCAACAGCTAACACAGATAAGGCCTAGTAGTGAGGTTAGTGCTGTTAAACTAAGTGTAAAGTCATTCTGCGTAGAAGCCTCATCCGCATCCACATCACCCACAAAGCAACATGTGGTAGACCGTATTGAAAAACGGAAAAACCTAAGTCAAGATCTGTTTGCTACCTCACCTAGTTCATCAGAGCATGACAACGAAGATGAAATTCCTATTACCGTTGAGTCATCAAAACCGTCGCAGACATCAAGTCGTATTGTCATCTCTGATGAGAGCGAAACAGATGCCTTACTTTTATCTGTTGAAGTTGGTGAAGCATCGGCTGAAGCTGAAGACAAAAAATCTCCAGCATCGAAATCAACTTCCCCAACAGTAAAGAATCGTACACAGCCCAGACAGCGTACCCTCTTGGAAATGCTTGATCAATGTTATAAAAGTACTGGTAGTCCAGCGAAACGTTCAAAAAGCTAAAATAAATTATGCAATTTTAAGTTATATTTAACAGTGGAACTGTATGTTTTCTTCTCTTTTTTTCACAGTGAACTGTCGTAAATATTCATTTCCTCCTCACAATTCACTATGTTTTTACAAGTTACAATTTTATTACTCAACTAAGTACACAACTATGCTACAAAAGGTTTTAACAAATATTTACTAATAAATTTTATTAAATTGAGATATATATATAATTAATGAAGGTCAATTACTATTGTTTACTTCTTATAAATTGTTTACTTTGTTAGGCTTTTGTACTTGTACTACTCGCACTACACATATGATAAATACAGTAATAATTGAACAGTTTTGGCTTTATCTGCATCGCAGTGCTGATAAATGTTGTGTGAATCTCCGCATTTACAATTTAAATTAATTTATTTTTTTACTCTACAGTTCATATTTCTTTATTATTCCTATGAAAACTAAATATAACATTAAAGTTCTGATTGAAGATTTGAGATTATTTTCAAGGGCTTTTCCAAAAACGATTTGTTTATTGCCAAACTTTGTTCTTTAAAAACCAATGCGCAATGAAGTTATAAAAACATTTTCTTATCATGTGCTTGTATTTAAATAGAAAAACTCCGTCTGAACGATTTATATCAATATTATAATAGCTATTTTAAAAAACGTTCAAGTGGTATAGAAATTGATAATTTCATTTGTTTACTACCAATATACATAGTTAATGGAAACGGTACAAATTTCTGTTTAGACACTCATCTGAAATAATTATAGAGCGCTCTTATTTTTTTGATTTGCAGAGATATCAAAGTGGACATCAATTTAAAATCAGAAATTAGGGCCAGACAGCCTTAAATTTACACTTGACTGCCACTCCTACCTAACCTAACCTAATCTAACAGTATAGATTTTTGCGCTTAAAACACGCAATGCAAACGTATTGCCTCTGTGGCACGATCAGCACACGAGTTCAGTTCCGGCAGATGTATCTAATTTTTTTTGATTTGAACTTATTTATAGTATTTTTTTTTTGAAAATACACTTGATTTGAACGGGAGTTTAACTTGCCTACTTTTTGGAATTGTTTGAGAGCGACTTCGTTCCTAACCTAGCTCAGTCAGAGTAAGTTGATTTGAATCAACGCTAAAGTGAATTGGCGAAAACTTGTTGACTACATACTTTTCAAAAGGTCATATTAACCGGAATATCATCTATGCCATTTTTAATTGATTTCCTGATTATAATCATTTCATTGTAAAGTCCAAACACTGCATACCAAAAATCAAAATAGATCAAATTCAAAAATTTGTCGCCTGAGTTCTCTTTTGCGCCATATAGTCTAATGCTGTTGTCGTAATACTATCTGTTTTAGTTTCTGAGATATGCAGTTTGCCACTTTGCTCCATAAGCCACATTCTTTAATTTTTTAATTTATTATTTGCTGCAAAATCGCTATTTTGGTTCATGAAGCAAGTTTTATATGAAAAAAAAAACTATTTGTAATGAATTTCCTCCATATATCTAACATATCCATATATATTTAGTTAAAAACTAAGCAGTTATTATTTGCTTCATTGCAATAGTTCCTAAATGCAGGTTTGCTCCATTAACTACATGAGAAAAATAAGTTTGTCATTGATTTGTATTGAATGGAGCACACTGCCCAGTGTGAGTTATCTGATAAAATATCATAAATCTCCAAAAGTACTTTGAAATTTAGCACAGAGCTACCCAATTTATCAATTTACTGTTTGATTTAAATTTCGATGCTACTTTTTCGAATCAATTTTCTTTTCTTTTCTTTTAAGGCTCAAACTTTCTTTTTTGATTTTCTCGGAATACAGCTTCAGGCGTATGGAGCGAAAGAGAATTCAGGCGACGTATTAACAAAGTTTTTGAATTTTTAAATTTGCAGCCCAATCTTAAAATTTAAAAAAAATTTTGTGTTGAGAAAACAAAAACATAAATTAATCTCATGTGACTGCATCTTTTGTTAGAATTAAATGAAAAAAAAATGTATGCAGCAATTAAAAATTAATTTGAATTCTATTTTTAAAAATCTCAAAGAACTTAATTTTTGTGTTTGCTGTGCTTTCAAAGAAACATTGCTTGTTTTCGATTATATGTTTATAAAAAGAACTTGCAAAATATCATATTAAAATTCCCTAATACTGATGATGCGTTTCTCGAAGCACGTAGTACATCTTGGAAAGCAAGAAATTCGTACAATAATACGTTAATTGATTTAACAATTCAAAAAAAATGTATACAATATATGTTATGGTTGAGTTCTCTATTACTCGTAATAAGTACAATTGATTAATTGATATTAAGCACTGCGTACTATTTACTCACTATTTTATGATTATTTGTGTACCGAATAATTTTTGGGTTGACCTTCATTTTTGATTGTTTACAACTTTGTTTCTATTAATCAAGCGCTGATTAGATAGAGTGGAATGATAGCAAAGTGAAAGAGCTAGGGGTAGGTTACAAAGATCTTGAACTTGTGACTTATGATGCTTATTTACTCATATGATTATGGGAAATTTTTCCTTTAATTTTTATATTTTATAATGCCTCGTAGGTGTAATATTGATTTGAACAAAACTGGAAAAGTTACAATAGTTTTAGTATATGCACACTTTCAGATTTTTTCAAAATTCAAGTGCCCGTTTGTTTTAATTTCAAATTTCAAAATCGACAAAGGAATCACTCCTTTTAACATGAAATCGAAGAAGTGGATTCCAATTCCCCTGCATTGTAGTTAATTCTATCCACTTCTGATGCTAGAATCGCGGCAGTACAAGCATTCATTAAAACGCCCAAAGATAATTTTCTTAATTTTATTCTACATTTATTGTTGTTTGTGCTTATAAATTAAATTTTTATAAATAGTTTGTTATTGTTTACGTAATTTGATTTTACTGTATCTAAATAAAAACTTGCATTTATTACTGCTATAGGTATTACGATAATGTTGCAAAATTTATATTTAGAATAAAACTAAACCTTATCTTGATTAATAATAACCAGCCGACCAAATGTTAATCGATGTGTCGTTATGATGGCATAATAAAGATTAAAAATTTTGTTTTAATTATTTTATTTAACTTGATTTATTTTAACCTTAGGTATTGAGAAAACAACAAATAATCACGTTTATTCCCAGAAACATACGACGTAAAAAAACATTTGGTCTGGCGAAGAAGTGTCCACTGGTGGAGTTTTGCTCCAAAGAAAGATTAAAACAGCAAAAATCTTCGTACTTGCTTCTATTGCTCGTGTTCAGGTTTTATTGAAAAATATTTTTTTTGTGGGCAATCGAGGTACTCGTATATATGACTAGACAAAGAGCACACAAAAAAAAGGATTTTTCACTGGATTCTAAGTAGGCTAAAAAAATGTTTTCTTTCGATTGATTTTTTTTTTTCATGAAAAATGTTAAGTACCACAAAAGGAAAAATCGGACGATCAGTTTGGATTTCATTCCCGGCGTTATTTTACTATCATCAGGAAACGATTCCACCAAGCCAAAACTTTCGTTAGCGTAGCTGAACTTTTTGCACACTCAGGACTACCACGTACATACCATACATAAAATATTTTTATATTTCTAATGGAATTACCACGCCCCTAAAGAACATGTTAATCAAATTTTCTAAAAAAATTACACACGGGACATTTTACTGAGCTGGAGCTGTGCATCCTTGCTCTAATGCATAGTTTTAAGACTTCGCCTGTATAAAAAGTGCTATGACTTTAACTCCAATATCGGTCACTTTTTTGTGCTACTTTGAATCAGTGATGGCATGTGGGAATGTACTGAATTTAGACTTGGAATGTATTTTTTGGATGGCGAATATATTTCTTGTCATATATCCAAAAAATGTATGGCGAAACCAAAGCTCGAATGTATTTAAAATTTGTCCATTGTACTAGTGTATTTTTCAAAGCACAAATGTACTGAAAAAAAGTACAACTGTACTGATAAAAAGTACAAATGTACTGAAACTGCAACTGCCATCACTGCTTTGAATCACGAAATGTTTTCGCAACGTGTTTTGCAACATAAACTTCTATAAACTATACATAAAATCTATAATAATAAAAAATCTTTAACTCAAAATGCAAATTGTGGTAACATAAAGCAGTAAAAGCAATAAAAGATTTTTTTATGAAAATGCGTTTTTCTTTTTCATTACTTTAAAATATGATTACTCTTAAAAATTACCTAAATCAATAAAGGATAAATAAACACTAACGCTGAGTACAGTGGCGGACCTAGGATTCTCTTCAGGGGGGGAGGCTGACATTTTATTTAGTGAAAACGCATATTGATTGAATTTTTCAAACAAAAAATATAACAAAAATGAAAAGGTTAAATTTAGCCCTTATAAAACATAGAGATCTTTTTTATCTAATCAGTAGTCCAGTCGAGGGCGAGGTTTCTTCTGACAAAATAATTCTACGATTTTATCCGAGCAGATATCGATTTCTTTATGAATATTTCCCAGAGCCAATCCATTCAAGCGGTCTTCTGTCATTGTAGATCTTAAATACGATTTCAATCGTTTTAACACAGAAAAATTTCGTTCTGGTGTTGCCGAAGTCACTGGAATCGTGGAAAATATTTGTAGTAAAATTGTGATGCTTGGGAAGAACGATTCCATTTTTTTGCTTTTGATAATGGTCAATGCTTCCATTGCACTCAAAGCATCTTTAAAATCGGTCTTACAACAATACTGGTGCCACAATAGAATTTCGGATTTGAGCTCAATTTTATGCAATTTAAATCACTTTCGTAAGTGAAAGCAGCTTCCACGATTTTGTCAACTGATACATTCGAGTGATTTGCCGGTATTAAGCCTTCTACTGCTCAAAAATTCACCTTGGAATTTTGATTTTAGTTCTGAAATCATATGATCCAAGAAAGGGTAGTATATTGCGGCTCTAAAACATTTGAGAGAAAAAAAAAAATTTAAATAAAACTAGTAAGTGCTATCTTTGGCCAGGCCGAAACTCACATACCCTACACTGCATTGAAAGTACCTTTTAAAAAAATTTAAAAAAAAATTGAAGAGGATGAAGTCGAAAAAAATGTAAAATGTTTGAAAGAGGTCGAAAAGTGTTGAAACAGTTGAAAAAGACTTAAAAGACTAAAAAATATGGAAACCATTAAAGAAAGTTGAACGAAATTGAAAACGTCGAAAAATATGGAAAATGTTGAAAAATGTTAAAAAGTTGAAAAAATGCGAAAAAATATGGAAATTGTTGAAACATATTGAAAGCGATTGAAAAAGTCAAAAAATATTTAAGAGGTTGAAAAATATTGGAACCATTCAAAATCGACGAAAAGATCGAATGAATTAATAAGTTAAAATATGCACCGCCCACTTCTCCAACTTCGCCTAGCTTCGGTTCAATAAATAGGTGTCGTTGCTTTGTTCTAAGTCTTCTAATGTTTCAGAGATAAACTGTAGCAATTCGCTGAAAGTATCAACGCATTCATGCCTTTCTACCCATCTAGTCGCACACAATGTTTTTAAACGATTTTTTTTTTTTCTGGACTCCGTTCGGAAATTTTATCTTTTAATTGTTGTACTCTTTAAGATGAGTTCGAGAAAAAGTTTGTCACTGATGAAACTGTTCCTAGCATGCTACGAATTTTAGAAACATCGCATGATTTGCCTACGGACAGATTCAGAGAGTGACTGAAACAATGGGTGTAAAATGCTAAGGGTTGGTCTTCAGATATCAAAGCCTAAAAATTAAAATAAATAAATTTTAAAATAAAAATATAAGAAAGTTATGAGAAAATATGTATTGTTATTAATTTTTCATTTTAATTTTAGACTACGTCGTAGCAAAGAGAATAGACTTTTGGTGCCAATGTTGTAATAACATGAACTTAGGAAACAATGTAGCTATAATTTCAAACTTATGTATTATTACCACTATTACATAAATCTTATTTCATCTCATATTTCCTTAATAAATGAAACCCATTCAGGATCTTTTTTGACATTAATTTAGATATTTAAAACAGCAAATATGAAGATCTATGATTTGTTGGCTTTGAAAGTGGAATAGAAAATCGTGAGCCTTTAAATAGAACACGGTGGAGTGGTAGTGTTGGTGTTGTTGTGCTGTATAAAGAAACCAAAAAAAAAATGTTCGTTGATATATTTTCTACATCATAACAACACTTCACCACCACAAACATTTTTTTCGATTTCGATTTTCTGAAACGGTTTTGAATCGAAATATTTTTCGGCGGATGCCAGGGGTGCTACAGCCCCCATAGCCCCCTCCCCCCTTGAGACCGCCACTGACTGAGTATATGAAAGTTGTGATAACGTTTTCAAAAGTTCTTGCGACTTCAGCGCTGACATCTCTGAAATGTGTCATTTCATAGTATTTATCACTGGGTTCTGAGACCTTTATATGTTTTGGTCATCAGTTTGAATGTTACTGAATAAGATGTTCTTACCCTTTTTTTTTTTTTTGATATGGGCAGCTACTTGCATACAACGAGAAAAACAGATTCCGAGAAAATTTTAAATTCCCCGGAAATACAGCACCCTACCATATTCTGATTTTACTGCACCGAGCAATGTTCACAGACTTTTTGACACCAAATAAAAATATTTTTTTTTTATTGCATATCAGTTATTTATTTATTTTTCATGCGCTTAAATTAAAAAAATACTATATGAAAGCTAAATAAATTGCTAAATGAATGTTTGAATCTATAAATTCTAAAAATCAACAAAAATAATATAATTAAATGTTTTCGTAGGAAACAATATAATTTTTTTTTATAAAAAATTTTCTTTTTATCTTATGTTGTATCATTTAATATTAAAGAATGCTTATATTTGCTTATTCAGTATATAAAGTTTTCGTATATAATAATCAGGATATAATATAATACTTATGTATGTATGTTAAATGTGAGCTTATAGCTTAAGATCTTATATATGCATGTACGTGAATATAATTACTATGCCATTATAGAACTAATTAAAAACAGGTTTATTCTTAGAAGAAAATACTTTCAATTTAGCAGTCACATATGACAGTTATATATCTATATATTTACAATAAAACTGATTAAAATTTAAAATGCATAAAAAGTTTTATAAAAACTCGTTGCTTGTACTTAACTTATATTAGTATTGTTCTCATTGCTTTGCCACTAAATTTCTTCGAGTGTATCTATACAGTTTCTTGAATATTCCAGAATTTGTAGCATTTACTTGCCAAGGCTGGTACGTCTGCCCTGACAAAGATGACAGTATTGATAAAAGTTGGGTGTGGGTGGTGGCGATCCGGAAAATATGCTAAATGGTTGAGCTGCTGTCGTCAATGGAAAATGATTCCAATGTGGGCACGGTTTGGGTTGAGTGACTGGGAATGGCATTTTGTAGTTGTTTGTTTTTAGTTTTTATTTAAAACTTTAAAATGCAAATTTTTATGATATATTTGAAAATTTTCAGCGGTCGATGTTTTATATTTAATTCTCAAAATAAAACTTTTATTAAATGTTTTGGTTTTTTTCAATTTTATTATTTGTAGTCAACTTTTCAATTCAAACTCTTGGTGTTTACTGAACAAATGCTGTTGGGCGTCTTGGCTTTAATAGGATTTGAAGAATCGTCGCATTTGGCTAACGGCGGTGTTGCTGCTGCTGTTATCGTTAGATTGTTGTTGCTGATTTTTGTTATCGCCGCCTTTTTTCGTGTCGTACACAATAAACCGTTTGTGGCGGGTTGTTGAATTTTTTTTATTATATTTTTGTAGCTGTTTTGGTTTTTGTTTGTTGTTTTTATTTGTTGCTTTCATTGTGGCCAACGTTGTCATAAGACAAGGAAGGCAGGTTTTGTACAATCTTTACTTGCGTCGTAATTCAAAAATAACCACGGCATTCGCAAATTATTGTTTTGATCTCTTATCTTGGATTTTTATTTATGTTTTTCTTTTTCGATATAAAGGGTGATTTTTTTGATTGATAGAATTTTAATTTGAAATTATATACTAATCCAATCTAATTTGTAATATTTTTTGTGGACTTTTTCTTTGCACGGAGCATAAAACTTCCACTAACTTCTACGGTTTTGCAGAGCATTAGCGAATGTCTTTGATTCTCTCTAAAATTTCATTGATTCACGCATTTCTTGCTTACGCACGATGAGGACATCCACATTTTTGGCTACTGTAATCACTTTGGCGATATGAATATATGTAAACTCCATTTCCATTTTCGTAACTTTTTTTTTAACGGATCTTATTGGTATATCACAAGCAACTTGACGTTGAGAATGAGCCTGGGCATCCAATTTTTAGAATTAAGTGAAGGCAATAGTTGGTGAAAAACTTATGAATTGTGTAGCAGAGCGTGCTGGTAAGCCAAGTTTCGCAGCCAACAAGAAGAACTGTCTTCACAACTGACTCAAAAGTTTCTAGTTTTGTTGGCTTTAAAAGGAACGAAAAAATGAAGCTGAGTTAAAGTATCTTTTGTTTAGTAAAACATCTGCCGCTCTAAGTAAAATTTTGAAATTAACAAAGAAAATAAAGGTCAGTCGAACGAAATTGAATAAAAATTTGAAACTATGATTAATAGAAACTTTTAATGGTACGTATCTGCAAATCGCAATTAATACCGACAACCACTTTACCGCCTCCAAGTCTTTCCGTAGCGACAGCCCCTTTCCTACATAGCTACACCACTGCTTTTGTTTTGTTGCTTCTAGCATGGATGTTCTAATTGGTACCGCTATCGGCCGACCGAATCACTGAAGTTACCCACTGTTCTTTCATAAAACTGCTCACGATTCGTGCAGTCTAAGGCTATGCTAAGGATATTGTCCAGTACTATCAAAATTAAGATTGGTGGACATCCGACATCGACTTAAAAGGATCAGAAACTTTACCGTTTTGTAAGATTCTACACTTGAAGTATTCGTATTGGGTTTTGATGAAGGTCATGCGCTTGGGTAGTGCAACTCTTCTCTTCAATGCAACCGAAATGTAATTGTGGCCGTCCGAATCAATAAAAGCTAAATGGAACGAAACCTGCCACTCAGCTACCTGTTCGAACAGTAACCTGACTTTTATTTCAGAATAAGTGGCTCAAGTTTTTTGATCCAAGATTCTTATTTTGAAAAATAGTTTCGGGGAAATGTCCACCACGACTAGGTGTAATAAGTTATTGAAAAATTTCGAGCAACATTTACTCACTTGAAGTAATAACAAGATGAACTGTATATATTGGTGCTTTAAGCTACTTATGCAAATGATCAGGACATTGAACGAGGATCGCTAATCTTTCTTTTCTCAAAACTGATGGAAAATAGACTAAT
Organism: Meiosimyza decipiens; assembly: GCA_963680825.1. Taxonomy (NCBI): domain Eukaryota; kingdom Metazoa; phylum Arthropoda; class Insecta; order Diptera; family Lauxaniidae; genus Meiosimyza; species Meiosimyza decipiens. The sequence goes on along the minus strand of OY804258.1, from coordinate 129,380,375 downwards.
TATAACGAAATGTTTCATTCAATATTTTTTGTGAGCCAAAGCAGACGCTGGATTATTATAATTTTTCTCAACAATAGAAGAGTTGTTTTACGTTTCCGTTCTATGCTCAGAGTCCCCATGCAGCTTTATATAATAATGAAATAATCACTAAATCGATTCAAATAGGTTTCTTGAAGAGAGTGGCTGCAAAGCTATAGGCCGAGCTGTTCCAAGGTAACAGGTTCAAGCTTATTAGGAATTCACACTTTTTTTTCATTCTAAAAGATGCTTCAGCAGTTATTGCTACGTGTAATATCGGACATAATGACGTCAACTGTTATGGTAAGTTTTTGCGGAGGCAATGTGCAATACAATGTCGATACAGGCAACAACAAAAAAATAAAAAATAAAAAATAGTCAGTCTATGCCGCTTAACGCTAAAAAAACACGTTCTGTACTATACAGTATAATAATTAAATTTAGCTATGCCAAACCGACACCAAATTTCGTCAAGATAATGCTGAAACAGTTATGCGTAGGAGAAACACAGAAAGCATTACCTTTAACAAATCTGTCCAACTGCTAGGAATATTTCTGCAAAGGTTTTTTTATTGTTAGCGATAGGAAGAAACGAATGATATTTGAGTTTAATTCAGATAAACCCAAAACAATAAAGTAACATCTATCCACGTCTGGGACATAAATTTTCGATCCATAAATGTGATCTTTTTAATGGAAAATATTAGTTCATATACATAAACATTTGGTCCTCAATGCGAGGTAGTTGCATGGTAATGAATATTCAAACGAAGAACTGATGATTTGCACAATGAATTGGATAGAAGACAAGACTCCACCTTGCAGAATCTTCAGTTCACAACCATCAATTTGGAAAAGAAAAGGCGGGTCGAACAACAATTTTCCGAGACACCGGCACCAGCTACAAAAGTGAAAAGATGCATAAGTCATAAGGTATAGCACTAACAACGTTCGAATAATTCTGGCAATTGCATGAAGAAAATCAATTCGTTCCATGAAATCTGCAGAGTATCTAACTTGTTTCTGTTTCGATCGCACAGAGCAATATTTATTAACTCAAAGTTGTTCACTAACTAGCAGTACTACAAATTTTTTCCCAAAAAAAAAAGATATATTTTACATTTATATAATAGTTTTTATTTTTCTTTAAAAACTTAAGTCTAAGTATATGTACTCTTAAATCTAATAAGTGCTAAAGTAATAAAATGAAAAAGAGCTGAAAGCCATACATTTTCTCAAAAAAAAAAAAATATTTTCCACAGAACAATATAAAAAGTTTAGTTTAACCTTAAAGAATCAATGATGAAAATCTGGTTTTATTCTAGTTTGCAATAAAGATGTTTTTTGTTTCATTTAATATTATAAAATGCCAATACATATTCGCTTATTCAGTGTATAATCTTCCGTACATAGTAATCAGGATGCAGTATATAGGATTTATGATTGTTAAATGTGAGCTTATAACTAAGGATAAATGATGCGACATTATAAAGCTATACATTAAATGAGAACTCCAACTGAACAATATTTTTTTTATAAAGAAATATTAAAGAAAATATTTTTAAGCTGTTGTTTTAATTTATAGTATAGCTCTCTAACTACGCGTCAATATGTATGTATGTAAATATAATTCAAATGCGTTTAAAAAACTAGTTAAATACAGGTTTGGTTTTTGAGGGAAATACTTTCAACTTAGAAACTACCATACTCGTACATAGGTATAATAACAATAAATGTATAATGTGTATAATAAAATTGATTATTAAACTCTTAAATGCATAAAAAGTTTTATAAAAACTCGCTGCTTATACTTAACTAATATTAGTATTGTTCTCATTTCTTCGCCACGACATTTCTTCGAGTGTACCTCCAGAACTTTCCAGTATTTCCATTATTTACTTGCCGGTGCTAGTGCGTCTGCCTTGCTTTTCAGCAGCACACAAATGACAGTATTGATAGTAAATGGGCGTGGGTGGTGGCGAACCAGAAAGGATACCAAATGCTGCCGCTGTTGTACTCAATGGAAAATGATTCCAATGTGGGCAGGGTGTCTGTTTGGGTTGATTAACAGGGAATGGCATTTTGTTGCTATTGTTGTTGTTGATTTAGTTTTGCTTTGATGAAAACTTTAAAATGCAATTTTTAGAATTTATTTAAAACAGGTTTTTCTTATTTTTAGCTCATCCACCGTCGATTTGTTTTTATTGAAAAATAATCAGTTTTTTTGTTCACTTTTTAAAACTTTATATGATTTTCTGCTTTAGTTTGTATTCAACTTTTCAATTCGAACTCTTGCTGTTCACTGAAACACTGCTGCTGAGCGTCTTGGCTTTAATAACATCACAAGAATCATCGAATTTTGCTCTCATTGGAGTTGCTGCTGCTGCTATCGTCTGGTTGTTGGTTTACTTTCCTCCTTTTTTTGCTGTTTTTGTTGCTGATTTTATGTTTGTTTTTGTTATCGTCGCCTTATTTTGTATCGTACACAGTAAACATTCGTGTTTGTTTTTGTAGTTTTTTTTTTGTGGTTTTGTTGTTGTTTTCATTGTTGCCAACTTTGTAAATTAATTTAACAAATCAAGCCAAATCAAAAACTACCTTATAGCTCAACTCCGATGACGGCGGAACAACCGCCGGCACTTACCCGCTGTCAAAACTAGAGCACATTTAACCGCTTGAAATAGAACAGGCTTGCGGCGGACGACGGAAAAACAGTTACGCAAAGACTTATATTAAATTATATTTTATCCGTCGGCGGACGATGAATTAAAAATATTTCAATAAAAAAATGATTTTCTTGCAAACAAAAAATGACAGTTGAAGTTTCCGTTGTCCGTCGCTATTATGTTTACTCGACGGATTCGAGCGTTGACGGATTTCTGCAGGCGGTTTTTCTGTCGTTCGTCGCAATTCTGTTTAAGCTATGGAGCGTTAGTTTTGCATGGAGTATACGAAGCTTTACTCAGAATTTGAGCGGTCTTTCGTTTAAGGAAGTTTAACTCTAAAAGTTTTTAACTTAATATTTTCGCACATTCGAGATATCATGGTGCATAGCTTATTTAAAATCCAATGAATATTACACAATTTTTTCATTAAAATTTTAAGTTAAATTAAATAGTGCTGGCAACTATGCACTTTTGCCGGACGCTATGCGTTCATTGTGCTCATTCATAAAAGACACACCCACCCGCAGAAAGCGAAAACAGTGCATATATGGTACAGTTGTAGCTCGATACATTGTTTGATACTACAAATGTTCAGCCGCAGGCTTTTGAGCTATTAAAATATATCACAGACCAAACGAATATGTAAATTCAAGTTTCTGAACTTCTGTATTAAAAATTAGATTAACGAATGACAACTGTATTTTATGACTTGGAGTATTGAGTAGATTTTCGTGCGAAAATGTTCTCGACGTTATTTCGCTTTGTAGCTGGAGTTCTAAATTGAATAAACCCAGACGATAAAGAATAAAGAGCACAACAAAATAGTAAAAGTAATTGCGTATTAATTTTTATCACTGTGTATTTTATGATTTTGTTATTGAAAACCTGTTTACTTCTTTTTTGTTATATTTTCGCTTTTCTTAAACTGCTCGCCTCACATATAGAAAGAACGAGTTTTTATCGCTTGTTACAGTAACTATTTGTTGACATTTCGATCTTTGTAAAATACAATGTTATGAAACTTGTTTTGAGTTTTATAATATTTTATTATCCACATTTAATTAAATATTATTGTTGTTTTCAGTTCAACATGGCGTATACGCAACCTACAATTAAGCAGTGCTGTCGGAATAAAAAGAAGTGCGGCGCCAACTTTTTTTTCAAACATTGGTGCCAAACGGGCGAGACAATTTCGAAACTAGCTTGTAGGAAAAATGTCTAGTATCGCAATATAGGTGGAACGGAAAAATTGGGTGGCTAAGGAGATGTAGCCATCTCCATTTAATTTTAAACTTATCCTTTAAAATATGTCCACAAAAATTTTTACAACACTCAAGGATTTCATACTCGTATCTTACTAATATTATAAATGTAAAAGTGTGGATGTTCCCTCCGTAATCATGCATTAACGACTGAACGGATTTGGATGAAACTTGGTGGATAGATAGCATATGTCTTGGATAAGATCATATACTTCTTTTCATACCAAAAAACTTCTAGTTGCTTAAGGATAAAATTAATTTAATGCATGGGTGTGCGTTTTGTTTTTCTAAAAATTCGGGAATGTTTCGAAAAAAAACAGAGCAGAAGCAAAGCAAGAGAAGCAAAGCAAGGCTGTACAAAAATATAAATTATTGCAATGCACTGGAATATTTATGGGAGAGAAACAAATTTGTATGTAAAAGTAATTTATATTTCATTGAATCAAGTGATGCCACATGAACGTCGTATCAGGCTATGCTGCTCAGTACGGTATTCAAAGATCCACCAAAGATTCCCTACGTGTAGGAGCAAGTCTTCTGGGAAAGTTTTCAATTTTGCACCATTTCTTCTTAGGGATAGCGCAGATAAATCTAAATTAAGCAATGACCTAAAAACAAAAAATCTTATGATATCTTAAGTAAAGGGTGTTTTTTTTAGAGGTATAGAGCTTCGAATTGAAATAAAACACAAGAAAATCGTTTTAATGTCCATCAATTTGGCTTTATTGGAAGGATAATTTTATGCCATTAATGTTTAAATATGATTTCGGGCATGTGGCCGCCGCGGCTGGCTCGAATAAAGCCAATTCTACAGGTCCAATTTTGAACCACTTTTTCGAGCATATGGGGCCGTATGTCGGCAATAACGCCACGAATGTTGGCTTCCAAGTCCCCTAACGTTTCTGGTTTGTTGGCGTAGACGAGCGACTTCACATATCCCCAAAGAAAATAATCCAATGGTGTCAAATCACACGATCTTGGTGGCCAATTGACAGGTCCATTCCGCGAAATTCTGCGCTCATCGAATGTTTCCTTCAATAAATCGATTGTGACGTGCGCTGTGTGGCATGTAGCGCCGTCTTGTTGGAACCACAACTCATCCACATTCATGCCATCCAATTCGGGAACAAAATAGTCGGTTATCATGGCTCTATACCGGTCTCCATTAACGGTAACTGACTCTCCAGCATTATTTCGGAAGAAGTATGGCCCAATGACTCCACCAGCCCATAGAGCACACCAAACAGTCAGTTTTTGTGGATGTAATGGCGTCTCAAGGGTCTCATGTGGATTCTCTTCACTCCAAATGCGGCAATTTTGCTTGTTGACGTAGCCATTCAACCAAAAATGAGCCTCATCACTGAACAAAATTTTGCGATGAAAATCAGCATCGAGATCAATCTCATTTTCGGCCCATACACGAAAATCACGACGCATTGCATGGTCTCGCGGCTTTAATTCTTGCACAAGCTGGATCTTGTAAGGTCGCAAGCCAAGATCTTTGCGCAAAATCTTCACTAAAGTTGATGGACAAAGCTCCAATTGCTGTGCACGGTGGCGAATCGATTCATTCGGGTCCTCTTCAACATTTTGCTCTACAGCGGCAATTGTTTCTTCGGTGCGCACTGTTCGACGTCTCTGCGGATGCGTATTATCACATAGAGTAAACGTAGTGCGAAAACGATCCATGGTTAACCGAATTAATTGCTCTGATGGACGATTATGTCGACCATAAAATGGACGGAGCTTGCGGTAAACTTCGCGAACTGAACCATTATTTTCGAAATAAATTTGCACGATTTGCAAGCGTTGTTCTTTTGTCAACCTGTTCATGATGAAATGGCAAACCAAACTGAACATAAATGACATTAGAGTTGCCAGATTTGACCATAAAATGCCAGTTTTATCTCTATTCGAAAAACAAACCTCTAAAAAAACACCCTGTATATCACATGTACTTTTTAAATGAGGTGATACTTTGAACGGTTTTTAAATAATTTTTCACACAAAAAATTGCACCAGCAACAAATTATGGTATGGAGAAGGTCACATTTATTTCGATATGCAACGTGAGGCACAATATTTTCATAGAGTTTGGTGATGTTATTTTTTTATTTATTTTGACAGTTTGTACAATATTGTACGCTTAACAAGTGTAGCTAAAGAAAAATGTAGTAATATTATAAAATATTTATTTCACTTTTCTGTTGTCAATATAATTAGGGTAACGTTGTTATTAGTAATAAAATCAATCTAAAAATATAACGTTTTAATGACGATGAAAGCAATAACTACGTAGTTGAAATAATTGTAGTTTTTAGGGATTTTGATAGCAATAATTAGTGCTGCAATAAAAACTAATCTTACTGAGGCTTGAATAAGCCATAATAATAATCTATATACACCAGGTTCTGTAACTTTCACCCGCAAAAACTTCTATAAATGCGTGGCAGCGTGATATACTGCTGTCAGCGTGAAAAGTATCAATTTTTTTGAACTCTAAGTTCGCCAGTAATACAGAGAATGATAATGAAAGTTCTGAGAAGAAAAAAAACATTTTTTTTTGTTGCTTGTTTTTAATTTTTACTAATAGAAAATGCATTTATGTTGAGATTTTTATTTTTTTATTTTTTACAATTTAGTAATTTTAATTTTTCATTAAATGTGACAAAATTATTTTTATTTTAATATTAATTAAACAAATCTACACATTTTTATTATCATTTAATGTAAGTTAATTTTTTTAATAAATTTTTGATTTATTATTGTAATATTCAAATGATTATTATTTAAAATTTTTACTTTTAAGTAAACAAACGCAATATTTATACATACTACCTTGCATTTTGTGTTGACATACGAGCGTTTGTTTGTGTGTGTGTGTGCTGCAAAAATTAACTTTTATTAACTAAACTATTATGTTTTATACTAAATACGATATTGATTTTTAAATATTTGTTTTAGAATTTAATATATATTTTATTTTGTTGCCTTTTTTCTATAATTTTTTAATTCCCTAAGAAAAAAAATATCACGCAAGACAAAAACCAAAAATAGTTAACAAAACAAAACTTAAAAGAAAGTGTTACAAACTACGCTATTTAACTAATTTATATTAATTTAGATGTGTATATATATAAAAACTTTAAAAATAACCTCTCATTAGTTATTATAAATTTAATTTTAATTACAATGTAAGTAATTTATAGACACTAGTTAATATTAACATTTTATGTATGGATGAGTACAATACAAATTGTTTTGTTATAAAATTGTTTGCCTCGACTTCTTTTGTAAAAATAAAGAAGTTTCGAAAATTTCATTTTAGATTGATTTTTCTTGAGAATTCATGTAAAAACTCGTTTGCTTTAGATTATACACTTTTCATTGAGATTTCATTAAGTTAATAAAGTAATTTTTTACTTATTATTAAATTTTAAGCTTACTATTTACAAGTACCAATTTATGTTGTTTTTGATGTTTTAACTGAGTAGGGTGATGCCATCTGGAGTGTCACACCCGTTATGCGTTATAACTCTTTTTTGAAGAATGTTAACAATATCTCTTGTTATTTGAGAAATCAAAATTATTAAATTGTCCGACAATTTTTACCGGGTGTGACATTTGCCTGGAACCACCCTAAGTAGTAAATTAAAAAAAAAAGAGTTCGATTTTTTTTTCTACTTGAGCTTTATATGCAAATTGTATTTTTTTTTTTGTGGATTAATAATGCTAAATTTTCGTATGCTTTTTTTAAACTAATATTTCAACGCAAATAGTTTAAAAACTAAAAAAATTTCTTTAAAGTTTTACTGTCTCTTCATAGAACAATTTTTTCCTGTCAATACTTTCACTTTGTCCAAGCTCTGTTGCTGTTTCAAAAAAAAAATTACAAATAAGCTAACTGATTATAAAAAGGTCAGCATTTTCTTAAGAAATTTTTGAATAAGTTTTTGATTAAAGCTTTAAAAGCTTCAATCAATCATAAAGTAAACACACACTAATTTTCCTAACGTTATTAAGCCAGCACGTTTAGACTAACCGAAACTTAAGAAATTGTTTTGCAATAATTTACTATTACAAAGAGAAAACAGACCAGACGGTTGGGGGCAAACTAAACGTTTCACTTTGATTTATGTTACAAATGTTTTTTAAACTATAGGTGCACGCGCTTGATGCCATCGATGCAAATCAGATTCACAACCATAGAAATTGTAAAATTTGCTCTTTGTCTCGGAATAGTTATAAATTGTGAACTTACGTTGTAGTCTCATCTCAAGACCAAGTGTTTCTTTAAAACAATGAACGTATTTTTTGTGTAGTAAGCCCCCACCATTGTTAAGAATCATATTTTAGGATTGCTACTAAGCGAAATTTCACAAGGGTTTATTACTTATTACTGCGGTGATAAGTTTGATTATTTTAAAAGTTATACTTTTTAGCTTTATTTAATATTTAAACAGTGTTATGATTTTTGAGATAAGCATCCCCTCAGTTGTATTTTGAGAGATCAGTTCTAAATACATATCCTTTGCAAGTTATGCCTAATTTTATTTTAAATTTTAATATAATCGCAGTTCCAATGCCAATCGTCTTTTTATAACTAGAAAAATAGTATTGATTATCTTAATGAGTTTACTGTGCATAGTGTTTGTAAGACAATAAAGTAAACTAAAAAATAATTTCAGAAATAACAATATCAGTTAACACCAAGTCAAGACCATATTTCGGTTGCAGTTGCAAAGCTATCCTCAGTGACTTTGGCCTAATACAGTCGATAATTTCTAAGCTTTATTTTGAATATTGCATGAACTTGTCAAGAACTAAAGATTAATTATTAAAATCATTAATAAGTAAATTATTATGTGTTCCAATATAACATATTCATCTTCGGTAAGTTCGCCGATGGATTGTAAATTTATTGACGAAGTGCCTGCAACAAAGTGTTATATCAAGAGTTCCAAGAACAAAAATATGCAAGAAGGTTTTTAAGAAGTTGGTGCAAAATGAAGCTACCTTGGAGGACGTGTGCTCTATTAGGTTAAATTCACTGATGAACTGAAACCATAGGCTGACTTGGTATTTTTGACATTGTTATTTTATCTTACCATACTACTTCCAGGCATTTACTTTATTTATATATATAGAAATTTGCGATATCTTCATAGAAATATTGAGAATTTTATTTATTGGCTACATTTTGAAGTTATAACTTCTGGGGTGGCTTATCTTATTTGATAACAACTTCGATATAAAACAGAGCTAATATAACCGAAAGCTGTGTATCACATAAAATATTGCATTTTGTTTTATTTGCTATTTTATTCTCTCAGTAAAACATATTATTAAGTTTTCTAGAATGTCAAAGAATTGCAAAACATAAAAAATTGTTTTATTTTTGGTCTTTAGTACATTTTCATTATTCAGATTCATTCATAAGTACACTTCCAACTCGCTGTAATTAAAAAAAAGAGTTATTACAAAATAATATTACAGTAATATTTGGCACTTTGTTTACAAAAATTGTTGCTAAGACTTTCGAAAAAAAAATTAAATCAGCGAGCGAAGTACCGCATTGGATAGATAATATGTTTTGCATTAACTTAAGTTGCAGCGGCAGCTCTATGATAAAAGCGGCCACGGAACAAGAATCTTAAAATAGTCTTTCAAAGTTAGATTTAATTTTCGTCTGAATACAAAAAATGACATGAAGACACAAACTATGCAGTGACTTTGGATTCAACGACCAAAAATGCAAAACAAAATCTGGCTCAAGTAAAAAAAAAATGATTTTTTTTTAAATATGTTTTTTATAGTATCACAAAAATTTTTCAAAAAACATTTTTTTTAATTTGCTCGAACCAAAGTATACTACATTTTCATAAATTCATGGTCGCTAAATTGGTATGCATTTAAGGAAACTTTCCGCCAATTTTGTAGTTTTAATTTTGGTTTTCTCAAAAACTAATACCAAATTTGCGTTTAACGCGCCAAAAGGCATAGAGAGCAGGCAGAGTCATTAAAAATAGGAACTTCTGATTGATATTGAAAGAAATAATATAATTTATTTTGGATACATATGCTGTCATTGATAAAGTCTGATTTCATAAGATGAATTTAAATTTGAAATTAAGCAAATTAAATTATGTTCAAAATCTTTTCATGTCGAGTGAAATTTGAATATCAGAACCACAGAACTTTTTAATGATAATGAAATTAATGTTTCATTAACATTGAGATTTCGATGGTGATAATAAAATTAACTACTATTAGCTGAAAATTGAAATAAAATGAATCTGGATCGATTTTTTTTAAATAGTAATTAACTTCTTTTCACTGCCCTTAAAACTCCAAACATAACGAACATTATTGCTTAAGTTTTTGTAAACGATCTTATTTTATATACACACATTTGTTAGCGTGTAGGGCGAGGCTTTTAAAAGATGTTTACAATTAAAAGTGTAAAGATTTTTGAAAAAGTTCAAAAAGTTTCTTGTGCGCTGTCACTAAACATGCTGACTTTTACATTTCTAGCAAAATAATATCGGTTGCAGAATATCTTCTATGAAATTACATTTCCTAACTTAAGTGTAACCTAACTAAATGCCTATTTTATATGTTTGTATATTAACTTTACAAAAAACTGTTATTACAATGCTGCTGTTGCTGCTACGCATAGATAAATATGACTTAACTTGGCTTAGCTTAAAATTAAAAACTACATTTAATCATTTAATTAATTGTTAATATATAAATATGTAAATCATAAATAGTTCATACATAATAATTTGCTACAGTTGCATGTGTACATTTTAGTTACTCATATAACATACTATCATATATAAATATATTTATAAGTATTTGCAATTATGTAATTTGAAAAAAATTACCCAAACATGCCTTTTTTAACATAATAATGAACTTTTGCTTATTTTAATCTTTTAAGTTAAGTGCAGCAAAGTCTTCTTTTCACTTTCTATATCGATTTTGGTAGGTTTATGAAGTCATTTTTCTTCGCTCGAATATAAAAATTCATGCATCATCTTAACTTTATTATACAATTTGAACAATTTTGGCTAATCTCGACAAAGAAGCGCCGAGAAAGATACAACAAAAATTAAAAAACAATACACCACAGTTGAAAGGAGAAATAATAAACCTTTTAAGCTGCATAGTTTCAGGCACTTCTTTGAATTTGATTTCCCAAAACTTACGCAGTTTCAAAATAAATTATTGAGAATTTTTTTTGCATAAACTCAACTACAAAATTAACTACATAGATTGAACATTTGTTTTAGTTGCCTAAGGACACAGCATAGTAAAAAAGAGAGTGAGAGTGCTAAAGTGAAAATTTTTAAGAGAAATTGTGAGAATGTACCAGAGAGGTAAAGGTAAGAGATATGTTTTGAAGGAATAGAAGAAAGTTGCGTGCAATTTATTTGTAAAAATGCACAGACGCTACATTTAGGGTGAATGTAAAAGGAAAATCAATAATTCACATTACATAATCGTAATAAAACTTAAAATTCGATATTTAATTAATCATGCGCAAAGTCGCCATAATAAATGCTGTTCATTTTCAACAGCACGCCGAGTTAAAAATTTTGTTGCTTGGAGATTTGGTTGACTTCCCATTGTTTTTGAGTTTTTTCGTTTAAAATTCTCAAAGTCATTTAACTTAAGGTGCAGCATTTGACGCTGATGCAGTTGTCGTTGCTTGACGATAATAAATGTTTGCACCTTTTATCGGTAATGGATGCGCTTCTGTATTAAAAACCCATTCATCCAAGGGTAACAATGAATCATCAGAGAAGAGCAAATACAGATACTGCAAAGGATATTTATAATTTTAATAAATTAATTCAAAAAATCAAAACGTAATGTTTCAACTCACCTTTAACGTCTCTGCCAAGAAGAAACTTTGTTGCACATCATCTTTTTGTGGCTCCTCTTGATAAACATTTTTAATACCACAATATCCATGCGGTGTTCGACAATTTCGTTCAAGTGCTTCAACTGCATCCCAGCCCCAGTCACGATATTTTTGATCGTGCGTTAAACGCCATAACACAAAATAGCTTTCGATTGTTTCAGGACGTAGTATATAGTATTTTTCTTGAGATTTTAGTGCGCGTGCCTCGGCGGCGTCGCTAAAACTGTTAAGGCAAAAGATTTACCAGTTTTTTGATTAAATAATTTAGTATACACTGTGCATAGGAAATTTATGAAATAACTTCAAAACTTTTGATTAAATTTGTGAGAATATGAAAAGAATATTTTTGATCAGTGGAAAATTGAATGATATAATTTTTATATTATGTACTCTCGATATGTTAAATTGCAAAAAAAGAATTTAAAATAAAATGACAAGATAATAAGCACACGCGAAAATGTACAAATAAAATGTAAAAATTTTACCAATTTGCTAAAAATTGTTTGGCCTCTATTTTAACCTAATCTGACGGACCTAGGCTCCTTTTTGTGCGGTTACTTGGAACAATGCTGATATTTGTTGGATGAGTGGGACTTGCGCTCGATTTATTTTGCATATAATATCACAACAAAAAATTTAAGTTTGCAGAATCCTACATATTTAGTTTACACTGCGAAATTGAAGCCATTTTTAAATTGAGTGCCCTACAGCACCCTATAATAGGTTCTTATAGTCCAATAACTTTTTTCCCCCTTCTTTTTGTAGTGTAATGTAGTTAAAGTTTTTTTGCGTGGAAGCCTACTCTTTCAAGTTCATCACCATGTTTCATTGAATTCCGCTTGAAAATTTAAATGACTTGATAAATCGATATTGTTTTGTTTTATCGAATCCGCGAATCTCTTTCACTTTGCAAACAAAAAGTATTAGTAATATGAGCTCAGATGCATGGATGCAAATTAATATGAATTTAAATATCAACTTCAGGTGCATGGATGGAAAAAAATAAAAGAGAAAAAATTAAATTAATATTCATACCGAAAAGCTTCTGGGCCAAGTTTTGTAGCCGTTCTTATGTAACTTTCATGGCAAGTGTTTGTTATTCCTTTGCCGATTTCCATGAACTTTTCTGTGTATTCATTTTGACGAGTATTAGCACCGAGCGCAAAGAGACCACCTAAAATTATAAATATTCCAGTTAAGTACATGATTTCAAAACCAAATCGCTATACACCGTTCCACACACCTGAAAAACACGCCAAGTGATCCATTTTGTGCTCCAAACGATCAAATTTCAAATCTGACACATACGTCAGGCCATTCGTGCTGGTACGCACCATATGCTCAATAATTGCCAACATAGCGTCATCAAACATATCACGCGCCTCTTCATCTATTTGACCCGATTGCAGCCATGCTTTAAGCAAATACTCAAAATAACTATCGCCTAGAGCGCCAAGGGACATATGCTCTGAAACAAAATAAAACAAAAATGTGAGATAAAATATTCATAACAGCGTATTTAATTTCATTCATACTCACTTTGACCCCATTTGCCTGTTTTTGGATTAAGGAAGTTTGGATATAGACCTTTCGGTTTTTCAATTTCTTTCAGCACTTGCCGTATGGCTTGTACGCGTTCACGATACAACGGATTCCCCGTAATGTCACTGAGATATGCAAATTCCAAATGTAGAGTACCGAATTCCGAAAGTATTGAGCTACCACCAGAAGCCCAACCATAGTTTTTACTCATGCCTGTCTTAGTATTGACCAATGCATATGGTATGCCTGTTGGAGTTTGAAAGGCTGGCAGCAATTTATCCGCGATATGTTGTGCACGCTCCCGATACATTGTGTCACCGGTGAAGGCATAAAGCGTCAACAAACCGCCAACAAAACGTATGTTTGTTTCGAAAACAGAGAGATCAGCACTGATGTTATCCAACCAGAGTTTACGTTCAATCCATTCGCGTCCCTCTTTATACTCTTTGTCGAGACCCATTATATACAGCGTATCCAATCCATCAATGATTGTTGCACCCAAATCGTTAGCACCAAATATGCTACCCGAGTGCGGGCGTTGACTGAGTGGTCGCAATTCGTTTTTACCCCAAGCATAGAGTTTGTAATTTTGCCAAGCGTGTTCCATCATCTGAAAGTGAGAGAGGGGAAAAAAGGGGGAGAGATTTAGTTTATGATGCGATTGAATTTTTTTTTTGTCAAAAGATATTTTATATATTAAAGTTTGACATCATCTTGTAAATATTTTGTATTTGCACCAATATGCAATATATCTACTGCAAATGTAGGCACCGCTTTTAAAGTTAAGAAATAAAGGTGTGAAACATTGCAAGGTTTGATACACAAATAGACTCTTTGAAAATAGAATACGTGAGTAAAGCTACATAAACAGGCCATGCAAAACTAGCGGTACGGCTCCTAAGCTACTAGAGTAATTTAGACAAATGAACTGTAACTCACTCTATGTATTACTATGAGGATCAATACGGCAACATTAAAGCTTCAAAATATGTTCATAAATAGGTAGAGAAGCAGTAGGCACAAACGATTTTTATTCTAATATTTCGTGAACTTAGTTTTGGATGTTATAGCAATTTAGTGCGAGATCAGGCGTTTTACTGTTGTTCCTCACTATTCGATACTCCCAAGTTTTTATGGAATTTTTCGATATTGTTCAATGCTTTTCATTTTAATGAACTTTTTCCATATTTTTCGAATCGATGCCTTTCGACATGTTTCACTTTCTTACCGTCTTTATCTTGCGAGTTTTGTTGGATTTTTCGCAATACTATTCGGAATTTTTTGTAGTTTTTCGATACTATAAAACTGTTTTATTCACACTTTCCATGGTATTCGATACTTTGACTTTATCGGCTTATTCGATTGTTTTATATACTTTACGGCTTTTATTGACTTTTAAGTACTACACATTCGATACTTCATGGTTTTTTTAAAACTTTCGACATGTTTTAGACTTTCGATATTTTTCGACTTTTATCAAATTTCTCACTATTTTTTGATACATTCTGGACATTATATTTTTTAATATTATCCGATGCTTTTCGAGATTTCGATACTTTTCGTTTTGTTTCAAAGTTTTTCAATATTATTTGGAGTTTTTTACTTTAAAACATTCTAAGAAGATAGTTTACAACTTGTATAGACTTCTCAAATTTTTCCATGGATTTTCGATTCTATTCGATATTTTTAGAATATTCGATGTTTCTCGATTTTTATTGTCTTAATCGATTTTTTTTCACTTTCGTTGACTTTTTAGATGTTTTTTCATACTTATCGTTGCATTTCAATATTTTTCGAATTTTTGATACTTGCTTTTTTTCTATGTTTTTCAATATTCAAAGATTTTTTCTATGTTTTGCTACTATTTAGTACATTTCGATACCATTTGACTTATTTGATATTTTCATTGAATACTTTTTGATAGTTTCTATTATTTTTGAAGGTACTCGCTACTCAGTTTATTAGCTTTTACTAAATTTTAGTTTTATTTTAATAGTTTTTATTCTGGCGTGTGTTACAAATACACACCCAATTTTTTTCTATTTATTCAAAATAACTAAAGGGTCGTTGCATTTGCTTGTCATTCATTTAAATGAAAGAAACTAATTATATCTGGATCCCTTTCATTTTATAATTATTCAGACAAAAAAAAAACAATTTTTTGTTCAATTTTTGTTATGAGTTTATTTGTTTTTGTGAAAATGCAATTTTGATAATTTAAAAAAGAATACCCATTTGTAGTAATTTGCTCCAAAAATGTAAACAACAGTAGAAAACAAAGGAAACATTAAAATTGAAGCACGTAACAAGAGCGTCAGGAAAATTACAGCAAATCAACAGCATTCATATGCTTTCGTGACACATGCAAATTAGTTTCTGCTTTCCTCACCTTAACTTTAAGTTTGTATTTTAAACAGAAAAAGAAAGGAATTTTAACTTTCAGATCAATTTTTTTTTTACAAAATAATGTGTTTGCTAAAAAATTTAAGTTTATTCTTCGAAGAAAAAAAACTATGCGAATGAAATTAAAAGTTAACAAAAGTTACATATTTCTTTGAGCAGGTTTGAGTTGCTTTGGCAATTTTAAAAGTTTTAGAAGTATAATCTAATTATAAAATCTTTTCAAATGTATTATTATAGACAAACACATTGTGGACACTTTTCAATCTCAAAACTGCATTTGCCATCAAATCAACACACGTTCCCAAACATTTTTTCAACAAAACTTTGAGTGAGAGACTGTTATGTCCGCGGTTAGATTTTCAAGCAAAATTCTACTATCACTGATTACTGACTTTTTTAACAACTTACAAATTTGTTGCAAAAGTAATTACTATAATAAATAATAGACAGTTTAATAATTAAAATTGTATGCTATAAAAAACAATACGACTTTTGTCAGTCACAATTGCAGTCATCAATTTTAATGAATACAAAAACTATATGAACATTTCAATGATTGATGAATAATTAATTTACAATTTTGCAAATCGTCAGTATCCACTGCAAAGCACCAGAGTTTATGTGGAAGAAAACTTAAATTTAAAATTCATTAGTCAGTCGATTGTTGGTTTATTAAATTAAGTAAATCATCAGTTATGATAATTAAATTATAAAACAATCAAGTAAAATGCAAATCTGTTGAATGTTGTCGCATTTTTCGGGAACAAACAATTTGCAGTTGATTGATGAACTTGGCATTAACTTTAAATGCAATTTAATGCGACTAACAGCGCAGACACACATTTCCATATCTCGACAACGTCAATTTTCATTCAGCCATTCAATTCAGCTTTATTGCTTTTCAATTTCGTACTTTTTTTTCTTTTCTTTTTCTCTTTGCAATCGCTGTTTTCCATTGAATTAAAATTCAGTGAAAACCGTGGCAACGCGCATTTCAAATTGCCTTGCTTTGGGAAACAAAAGCTTAAGCCGTCGAGAATGTCAATTATAGATGATATCGACAACGACTGACTTTGGATTTTTGTTGTAGTCACTCTTGTTGTTGTGGCCTTTTGGCAATGAAAAAATAGAAAATCAAAGATAAATAGAAAAAAAAAAGAGTAGAGCGAACAAAAAGTGATAGCATTGAGAGGGGAACAAAATGCAAAGTTGAAAACTATCGATTGCTGATGAGTGAGTTTTTCATGACATCAGACTGGATGGAGCAAAAGTTTTGAATTGCACGAAATTTAATTGAAAATTGAGAATTGAATGGGTGACACAAATGTTATGAATGATATGTTCAATGATAATATTAATAGTAAACATATATATATATATATATATATATATATATATATATATATATGTTTTATGTACCCCACAAAGATTGCAGATAATCATCGTTATTTTCATAAAATTAAATTACAATGTCATAAGTACTGCAGAAATAATTAAAAAAAGGATTCTAGCATACGTTTTTTAGCCGGAGATCAGAAAGTGGTCGAGTTCGAAAGATTTTTATGAAGACGACAAAATATATATGTATATTGGTGAATAGATTTTATTGAACAATTCCGGAAAGTATTGATTGGATTTTCTTATATAGCTACCTCAGAACATCGTTTTTCGCATTTTTTAGAAATCTCAAGCACCTGAATTGTTGGGAAAGAACTAAAAATCAACTTTTTTAAGTACACAACAATTTTAAGCACCTACTTGATCTGCTGTATAGGTTTGACCATAAACTATATTTTATAAGCCCATCTTGCGGGAAAGTGTTGGATAGAATTGAAGGCACTTGTTGTTTAAGAGTTTTGAGGCGGCTCTATGCAACGTGTGGAGATAAAATTCATGAAGAGAGATGTCATGCCTGCAATTTAACTGACGAAAAATAGTTCCAGGTATTTAATGAAAAAATTCATTAAAACAAAATTTGTGAAGTTAGCTCAGCATATTTCGATTTTCAAAATAAAAAAACTTTGTGCTGTCTTGTGCTGGACTTGCGCTATGATGTGCCGTAGTGCAAAAAAATATATTTTAACTTCTGCAAAAATCATACAAAAATGTGTGTGAAGTTGATCCATTTAGCGATTTTCCACCATAGTACAAGTCGAGCACAATAATATTTTTTTTTTGAAAATCGAAAAATGCTGGGGCAACTTCACAAATTCTTTTAACGTTTTTTTTTACTTCAATAATTCGATTTTTTTTTTTCGATACGGCACATCAGAGCACAAGTCAATCACATTACAACACAACATCAATTGTTTGAAAAATAGAAAAATTTTGGTTTAACTTTTGCTCACAAAGTTCCAGAAATCCTTTACGGCACATGGCAGCACAAAGTTACTTTTTTAAAAATATGAAAAATGCTGGGCCAACTTCACACTAAAAAATTATTTTGCTTTTGAAAATCGAATCTTTAGAGCAGCTTTTTTTTCAAATACGGCACATCATAGCACAAGTCAGGCACATTGCAGCACAAGCTTAATTTTTTGAAAAATCAAAAAATACTGGGCCAACTTCACTGACATTTTAAGACGTTAGTTTTCAAAAATGTATGTTTCTTAAATAGCTTGATAAAAAAAATGGAATGGAAAAAATTATGTAGAACACTTTCAACCAGTCCTAAAAAAAACAAAATTTTCAAAAAAGTCAGAGATGCTAAAGTAAAATGGTTTCCGAACTGCCCATATATCATATATGTATCTTCAAGCACTTTATGAGTTCAAAATCCGTATAAAATAATGTGATATTCATTCATTCAAATTCAATATCCTGATTTAATTTTTTTGGGTGCATGATTTTGTTAGATTTCTGTAGGAAGCATACGTATTTCAGTATCCTAGCGTCCGCTCCATTCTTTAATTGATATCAATATCATTGATGAATAGCTAAATTTAGCAATGTTAAGCTCTAAGCAAAAAATAAAATGAAAAAAAGAATATAAAATTCATTTAAGTGTGAAATAAAATAAAAGAACTCAAACATCGATGGTCATTGAATGGCTTAACGCAAGTAGAAAGTGGCTGAATAAAAATGCATTCAAAAGTTAATGCAAAACGAGTAGGTCGATAAAAAACCATTCGTTGTCATTGAAATTCGGTTGGCAATGCCAAATGAAGAAGACTTACATATATTTCAAAAACACTTTGACAGGCATTGAAACCTAAGGTCAGTTTTGGATTAACTATGGTCGTGAAAAAGTCTAACAAACACAAATAGGCTATGAAAACTTTGTGTCAATAAAAATAATAGAAATTAACTCAATGAAAAAATAAAACACAAAAAAAATAGCAATCTACAATTTGTGATATTAAATTACCAGCGAAAACCCACAATGTTCCAATGGCAAAGTAATTATTTTACAATTAATTTTTTTACATGTACTTGCTGTGACAACAAGTGGCACTAGCAACACTTTTTTGTGCCACTAATGCA
This sequence comes from Meiosimyza decipiens, assembly GCA_963680825.1. NCBI lineage: Eukaryota > Metazoa > Arthropoda > Insecta > Diptera > Lauxaniidae > Meiosimyza > Meiosimyza decipiens. Next base: position 129,361,068 of record OY804258.1, on the reverse strand, counting down.
GGATGGTCTTCGAAGATTTTTTTCGCTTGCTGCAACGATTTTTTTTTTATTTCTGTGTTTGCCATAAAAATAGCGTTAATTATAGAAAGTGGAAATGAAATGAGTGCTATAATATAAAAAACGTTTCAATTGCAAGAAGAGACAATTTTTTCAATTAGAATTTCAAGAAAGTAGAAAATTCTAAATAAAAAATATTTAGCAAGAATTCTGTCAGTGACATATTGAATAATGCAGATAGCGAAAAAAATAAACATTGAGTTTAATTGTGACATTTTTACCCTAATAATAAACTTTATTGTCAAATACTTTATAAATCAAATTGTCAAAACTTTTTACTTTTGCATTTTTTGCAAGCATATTGCATATTTTTCGGTGCTCATTTTTCAGTGCAATGTAAAAAATATTTATTAAAAACTAATGCTAAATTCAATTTGCACTTTTCCTGCTTGATATTCCAAAATATTTTTTGGAAATATTCATTAAAGTATTCTGCATATTTCGATCAATTTTTGTTATTAAATTATTACTTAGCATATTTACAAGCTTTTCCAATGGTAGTGCACCAACTAATAATAATTCTACCATCATTTCTATAGCATTGACAAGTCAAAGTAGCGTTTGAGAAAAAATTAACTATCACAAGTTGAGTTATAGTGCACGGTTTTTAATTTTGCGTGCTTTTAAGTGCGCACATTTAAATGTGCTCGGCAACACTGACAATATTGCACAAGGACAACTATGACGCCGCAAATGACTGGATATTGCAATAAAAAAAATATCAAAACATAAAGCAGCAGCAAAAAAATAACATAAAACATGTAGAATAGCATTAAATTAATGAGAAAGTACAAAATATAGAAGAAAAACACCATTAATTTATGTGGGCGATAATACTTATAATAAATGTCGTTACTGAATTATGATCACAAAGGAGTAAAAATGGAATTAATTTTCAACACTTAAGTCCTTTTAATATTCTCAAGACCTAAATTCCCTGGCATTTTTCGGTTTTCAATACTTGAGTTTTTCTGACTTATTATGATACGACGTAAATAAAATAACAATCATCAGCAATTAATATAATAGTTCTAACGAACAATTATTAAAAAGCATATTTTTGCACAAAAAAACTGGTTACACTTAGTGCCTGATTAAACAGTATAACATTTAACTTATGCTACAAAATAAATGTAGTATGCACAGAAAGGATTTAATTTCCATTTAATGTTTACGAATTAAAGACTCGATGAAGCTTGAAATTTTAAGCCCTTTTACATTCCATGCTCAAAGGATTAAAGCAACCAAAGCGACTTAGTGCTGTAACCTCTTACTGCTCGTAATTTATTTAATTATCAAAACATTAATATTAATTAACTTGAGTTAATTAAAAGCCATAAACAAAAATCAACTTTATAATAAAGCGCTCTGTTCGTAAACCCTTGCTATCGTAGTTAATTTTGTGCCATATTGAGTTTGTCAAATTCGTACCCAAGAGAGGGATAGATAGACAGAAAGAAAAAAAGACGCATTGAACTGAGAGAAAAAAAAAATCGAATAAAGTAAACTTTGGCGTTGATCCAAAAGTTAAATTGCCAAATAAACGAATCAACGCCAACTTTCAAATGAAGTTGGCCAGCCACAGAATAAAAATCAGTGTCAAGATTACAATGGCAGCAATGGTTGGAATAGAAGAGATTGCAATAAAAAAAAAAGGATTCAGAGCATATTGATATATAGATGGATGGATTGGTTGTTGAAGCATAGACAACAGTTTCTATTGTATTGTAGTTGAGCAGATTTTAAATCGAATAAAATACACAAAAGGAATTCACTCACACGTACGTACGTACAGTGGAAAGGACATCCACGTTGTGTTTTTGAAGGCGTATGTTGCAAAATTAGGCATTTATTTAGAGTTAAAGTAGCAAAGAGCTAGTAAATGTGTGGGAAAAAAAAAGGAAGATAAATGGAATCCACAAAGTTGAACGTAAGACAATGTTTTATAATAAAAATATTTGGGAACGTTAATAGTTGTAACATTTTAGAAAAGTTTTAAAAAGTCACACTGAGTTCAGAACATCTGCATATCTGAGTAGCGATATGAGAAGATTTAATGAAAAACTATGCCAACATTTATTGTGCACTGTGGAATGTTTTAATACTCACAACTTCCTTTTATTGTTTTTAATTTTTTTTCTTTTCAAAATAGAAATGTCATAAAATTCAAAATTAAAATTTCTAGAAATGAGTACTTACTAATGGACGTCGGAAATGCTTAAGTTTCACTGACGTTGCTAGGTTTTAATCGATGAAAAAATAAATGAATTAAAAATGGCATTTTTTGATAAAAATAAAATCGACGATGACGATTATTTTTGATTAAAAAATAATAAAATAGTGACAACAACAATAGTGAAAAAAAAAGTCAGGTGAAAATCAATCAATAAAGTCAATTAGATAGCAGATTCTCTATGCGTACATATCATAAATCCTATTCTCCTGTATGGCGCTGAAACATAGGAAGTATCTGACACCATCTGCAGGTTTTTGTCAACAAATGTCTCCGCATAGTGTGCCAAATTTTTTGGCCCCACACAATCAGCAACGATGACCTCCTGACTCTAACCAACAGCCTGCCAACATAATTAGGGATATGGAAAAGAAAATGGAGTTGGATTGGTCGCATCTTGCGCAAAGACGACAGCGATATAGCCAAAATGGATATGAATGGAACCCTCAGGGTACTCGACGCAGGAATACTTGGACAAGGACCGTACACGCAGAATGTGCAGCTATAGGCTCATGGCGAGAAATTCGACGAATTGCACTGGATAGAAGACAGTGGAGGGGACTTGTTGCCGCCCTATGATCCAATTAGGAGCGGTTTCTTTATATATTTAAGTATTTTACATTTCAAATATATTTATATACCAAGGAAATAATAGCATAGACTGTACCCATTGTTACTATTAAATATTAAGACCACTTTTGTCAGATACGTCTCTCTGAAAAGCAAGGTGGAGTTTAGTATGCGGCTTCATTTTAATATCATATAGATCAGTGTTGGAAGATTATAAACTAAGTTCAGCTGCAGAATCTTAGGATGAATCAACTTTGTGAACACATTAGTCCGCTTTGGAACATTTGCTTACTATATATAAGGCAGCGCAAGAATGTATTGAGCATTTGTGCTTTGAACATGATAGCAAGAAAATCTTGATATATCTAAACAGAAATAACTTAAGAGTCCTGGTAAGAATCATAAGCGGATAATGTAAAATACTTAAACATGAATCTCTCTAGTGATAGTGTTTACGTAGCATACCTACTGAGTCACACGAGACCAAGTTTTATATGGCAAAAAAGTTCGCCATGCCTGGATTAAGCAGTGCTGCCAACATAAATCAATCTAAAGGGTGGTTTTTTTAGAGGTTTGTTTTTCGAATAGAAATAAAACTGGCATTTTATGGTCAAATCTGGCAATTCTAATGTCATTTATGTTCAGTTTGGTTTGCCATTTTATCATGAACAGGTTGACAAAAGGACAACGCTTGCAAATCGTGCAAATTTATTTCGAAAATAATGGTTCAGTTCGCGAAGTTTACCGCAAGCTCCGTCCATTTTATGGTCGACATAATCGTCCATCAGAGCAATTAATTCGGTTAACCATGGATCGTTTTCGCACTACGTTTACTCTATGTGATAATACGCATCCGCAGAGACGTCGAACAGTGCGCACCGAAGAAACAATTGCCGCTGTAGAGCAAAATGTTGAAGAGGACCCGAATGAATCGATTCGCCACCGTGCACAGCAATTGGAGCTTTGTCCATCAACTTTATGGAAGATTTTGCGCAAAGATCTTGGCTTGCGACCTTACAAGATCCAGCTTGTGCAAGAATTAAAGCCGCGAGACCATGCAATGCGTCGTGATTTTGGTGTATGGGCCGAAAATGAGATTGATCTCGATGCTGATTTTCATCGCAAAATTTTGTTCAGTGATGAGGCTCATTTTTGGTTGAATGGCTACGTCAACAAGCAAAATTGCCGCATTTGGAGTGAAGAGAATCCACATGAGACCCTTGAGACGCCATTACATCCACAAAAACTGACTGTTTGGTGTGCTCTATGGGCTGGTGGAGTCATTGGGCCATACTTCTTCCGAAATAATGCTGGAGAGTCAGTTACCGTTAATGGAGACCGGTATAGAGCCATGATAACCGACTATTTTGTTCCCGAATTGGATGGCATGAATGTGGATGAGTTGTGGTTCCAACAAGACGGCGCTACATGCCACACAGCGCACGTCACAATCGATTTATTGAAGGAAACATTCGATGAGCGCATAATTTCGCGGAATGGACCTGTCAATTGGCCACCAAGATCGTGTGATTTGACACCATTGGATTATTTTCTTTGGGAAGCCAACATTCGTGGCGTTATTGCCGACATACGGCCCCATATGCTCGAAAAAGTGGTTCAAAATTGGACCTGTAGAATTGGCTTTATTCGAGCCAGCCGTGGCGGCCACATGCCCGAAATCATATTTAAACATTAATGGCATAAAATTATCCTTCCAATAAAGCCAAATTGATGGACATTAAAACGATTTTCTTGTGTTTTATTTCAATTCGAAGCTGTATACCTCTAAAAAAAACACCCTTTATTATTTAATGATATAATTTTTTTTTAAACCACAATCTATATATGCTCATAAATATATTCATTTGGAAAAATATTTATTTACCAATTCGAAGTGATATACAAAGTGAAATGGCAGCGGCAGTTTCAGTTTCTTTAAAGTCTTTAAAAAAGAAAGCCAACAAAACCTATAAGTTAAACAATAAAAGTTAAGCCACCACCACAGTATATTTGCACGTAGCCGCATAGGACCTTTACATGTTGTTTATTCAAATGTGCTCGGCTATGCAATAAAATTTCAAAACACACACACACAGCCACATGAACAACCGATTACACAGTGCTCAACGAGAAGCTCACATGCAATTCAGCGAAAACAGAAAATTGGAAGAAAAGGATAAACGTGACTCGTAAATTCAATACGCTGGCAAAAACTTTTGCCACGAATAAAATGCTGCATTAAGTGGGGTCAGTAAAACACCCAAGCCGACTTGGGTATTAAACTTTTCACTTCCTGCCAACACGCGCCGCATGCATACATCGTCGCCTGTGCCGTTCGTTGTATCGATCAGTTTCAGTTGCAGCAGCAACAACGGCGACGTTTGCATGTAAAAAGGATTCACTATGAAAACGACGATACGAGCACGAACACAAAAGTTAATAAAGTCACGAAAGGGGTTAAATAACAGCGCAGCGCAACATCCAATAACGCGTATTTGGTGCAGAACACACAACAACAAATTAATTGAAATGTAATTAAAGGAGTGTGTGTTTGAAGAACGCAGTACTCGCAAAGGATAATCATAAAATGTTTGTGAATATTTGCAATTTATTCCAGCAAATTTATTTCTTTACCACAATTCATTGGCCATCGCACACAACCACATTAAAGCAGTTCAAAATGAAGCAAATTTTTAAATTTTATTTTATTAATTACTGCATTTAATATTCATACACATACATACGTACATGCGTATGTACATATACCATACAATTAAGAGAAATTAAGTTAAAATCAAGCTGCGTGCACAAACACACGTGTACAAATTGTCACCATCAGTTGCGTATATGCTGTATACCCAATAGGAAAAGGTGATTTTGTAGATTATTTTTATAGAAACTTTTCAAAACTTTTAATTCAATTTTTTTTTTTTTTTTGAGTTTTCAATTAAACGTAGCAGTGAAAGGAGCCAACTCGAATTTCAGACGACTTTGCTGAGGAAAATATTAATGCCATTTAGAGACATTGTCCATATTACACTAAAAATTGTTAATTTTGTGCTGATGAAAGTACAAGGTGACTGTCTTGGATTCACTAAAATTGAAGGCTATAAGACTAAACTTGTTTTCTGAAGAGAAATAAACGAAATTTTTAAATCCAAACTATTTGGAAACGAAATTGCCAGGAATGAAAACACAAAAAGGCCTCAACGTTTCAAGGATGTTTGAAAATAAATCGTTCTCTTGATGTATATTGCCTTTATAAATCAAATCTTATATAGCCATGCTCAACAAGGTCCACAGGTTCAATAAAATTAATACTTCAAGCAAATTTAAAGATGTTTTTGCATCTTCAACCGCTTGAACTGTCCATACACAGCCATGCAATGCACGCAATAAGAAGAGCCCAGAGCCTAAGAGAAAGCAAACTATTGAAACAGAGTACTTTAGAATATGTACCTAACTATTCCGGCTCAAAATAGTCTGCATAGCCAACTGGTGGCTATAGACTATATAATCATTTTTCATGATCTTAAAACTATTTACACAAATTTTAGCACTGATAGAAACGACGATTGGGTATTGACAATCAGGCAAAGATTTTATACTTAAGAGATCTTTCTTCGAAGCTAAATAGGCACGGAACTTTATTCAACACTGTTCTATTACGTTATACTGGATTCACGGGCATTCAAACATCGCAAGGAATGAAAGGGTTGAAGACTTTGCAAAGAATGGCTAATAAATGTACTCACAAATCTCAAATCGCAATCGGTTTACACCGTTGAGGTTTTCAAAAACAAAAATTAATTTGAGATAACTAAGAAAATAGGATATTATAGATAGAAAGATATTAAAAATTGTGCAACATTTCAATTATGGCCCAAAAGCACAAGTTGTGGAAGTGAAACAGAGACGGAATCATTAAGGCATCTTCTATGTAAATGCCAACATTTTTCGATAAACTGACCGATACAGTGAATGTGGCTCTCATTGATATGCTACAATTGATTTTCACACGCTTAGGTTTTTTCAATTACTTAGCATACAATGTGCCAATGACCTCTGGCTGTAATTGCTGTCAGCAGTACTCACCAATTGTTTTGTTTCCTGTTGGCTACTCAGTTGACGTTTGCAAGTGTCGGCATTTTTCTTGTATTAATATGACTTTCATTCATGTAAACTGCAAATTTTGGACACCCCCTTGAAACAATTTAATTGTTATTAATGGTGTTTTTGATACGCTTGTAGTAGTAGTGTTTTGTAGGCGCTAGTATAATCGTACATGGGTGGGAGGAGCTCATTCAATAGAAAAGTCATTAATTCTATTTAAGTGTTTGTAAACACAACAAATGCGTTAAATTGGTGTTTTTTTTTTTCGTTATGTTAATTGAAGTCTGTTGAACGAAATAAAAAAGTTTATGGAACAATTTTGACAGTGAAAATATCACTTTAAAATTGATATAAAAAAGTTAAATAAAACGTAGTATAGCCTCTTGACGTGTATTTTGGATTAAGCAAAGCGAAACTCATGGCAAAAAAATTACATTTTTTATGCATTTTCGAAGAAGGAACGCCACATTTATATAAGAAATATTTGGATCACAACAGCCATTGACTTGCAGAGGTCGTAGTTCCAAAAATCACATACATCGTAGACCCTGTGTTTTCTTTTTAGACACTAAGTAAATATTTAACTGGCAGTTCAGTTGAAATAAAACCTTTTGAATTAAACAAAAACTTTAGTCATTTTACCAAAGGTCATGTTTTTTTACAAGCAATACATACAATGGTGTTGTGTGACATTTTTTCGCAAAGTCCCTTGCACACACATTTGCAAACATTACATTGAAAGTGTTCGAGCCCATATTTTATGTTACACATACGTTACTATTAAGCCTGGCAAAGCTCGAATACAATATGTCCACAACATGTGAAGCTCAAAACACTAAAGGATTTTCATAGACGATAACATGAATACGAGTAAAAAGCTTGTAGTGACTAAATTACGAAAATTCAAAGGACAACAGCAGGAATGACAACAAGAGCAGGAATGACAACAGCAATGGCAGCACCACTAAATAAAGGCAATAGCACTGGTAGCAACAGCAGAAGCAACCAAATGGTCGCCTGCTATACAAAGCACAAATAATGGGACTACTGAAAATTATCGCTCACTGAATGGATTGTGCCAAAAGCTATGGACGGTATTTTCGCAGCTTTTCAAAAATGTTTTAATAGCACCTTCGCATTCATTGATGTTGTTGACATTGCAATGATGTTTTTGCTGATGCTGTTGACGTTTTAAGTAAGCTGTGGAATTAATGGATTTTTGACAGCACAGTTCTATATTTCTAAATTTTTTTTTTCAAGAGTAATTTTGAAAATCATTTCATCATATACTACAAAATTAAAATTAAAAAGTTTTCCGAAAAAGCACAATTTAAATAAAAATCTGACAATAACAAAAAAGGAGGTTAAATTGCATCAGAACTAAAATACTTGGCAATTGAAGAAACAACTTGGTAGTGATCTTAAAAATTAAGTGTTCCTTGGCAAACTAAAGACATCATGAAATTTTGGTTTAAAGTTTTCTTGTTTTGCAGCTGACACCATCATTTGACACCCACGTCCGCCATCATTGGCATACGGTCCACTGGCTTTCAACTTTAATTGAGCAACCGGAAGGAACCAGTTACAAGTGGTGCAAGTTAGAGAGAAAGCTTACGACAGATTTGACACATGTCACAAATGAAACTAAATCGCTTCTAGCAATTAAGTACTTTACGCTTGTCATGGTCGTTGTCGGTCACTGCTACGGCTGCTGTTAATGAATGGCGTTAATTTTAATGGGCGTTCACATTGGCGCCTGCTTAAGCTCAAGTTAATTAAAATCGTTTTTTTTTTTTGCGCAGCACTGTAGGGTACTTAGTAATACTGATGTTGGCGACAGATGTCAACGAGTTGGGGGTGAAATTAATGCAATTGAAATGTATCGATTACACTTCATAACAGAAGACATTTGTTAATTAAATTAAAGCCTAAAAACATGTTAAGCAAGAAATTGTATTATAACATATAAAAGGTGTTTTAATAAGAGTCCAATGATTTTTTTTTTTTTTAACGAACAAACCCAAAATTAAGCATTTAATTTTGAAATACAATCCATCGAATTATGTTGTAAAAAGTATTTTATTCAAATGGCCGCCGAATACGATGATTTGAATTGATGACCATCGTTTTGATAATTAATAGCTCTCCAAAGTGTGGAGCGAAAAGAGCAGTTGAAATTGAACTTTTACTTCGAATAATCCGTCCGTATTGTGGCTGCGAAACTGCTCTTTATAAACTGTGATCTTACTCTCCCTCTGTAGGAACAGATGCTTCTCTGTTGTAGCTTTTATATATGTAAAACAAACCCTTGAAATCATTGCTCTCTTCGATTAAGCTACAATCAAAACACACTTTTTAATGTTTGTTTAAATGATTGCTTTATTTACTCTTGAAACTAGTTCACATACTTTATTCAACTTTGATGTTCATGCCACAAAGCAAAGACATTGCTTTGATTAAAAATTTAAGAGTTTCCAAGCGTTGTTGATGCTAGTAACTGTACATGATTAAATTACAAGCCCCACTTAATACAATAAGACTTTGACATTTCAAATATATCGATATGAAAAGATAGCACACTTATTGGAAAACATACAAAATTTTATTTATTGAAATGAAACAACTAAAATTTAACAATATAAAAATAAGAACGCTGTTCTTCTTAAATATGAAATTTTACCACGCCATTGAAAAGATAACATACATCAAAAGCAATAGCACAGCAACATCATCCGAAAACTATTCAAAGCACTCGCATAATCAGCTGCTGCAAATTGCATTCTTAACCAGTGAAGTGTAAGCAAAACTTTTATTTTGCTTTTGGCATTAATATTTTGCGCTAAATTGCATAGTTAGATAAAATTTTATATAAACTTTTGCTTTGCTTAATTAGTGCAGCAAGTTGATGCTTAAATTTCGAAAAAAACATTGGCTGTTGCACAAAAACAATGCACAGCTACGTTGAATGCTTTCAAATGAGATGAGCTAAAATTTGTTAAGCAACATTGATAATTTTACAATTGACTGAAAAGTTTGCACCAATTTTCTACCATTTTAGCTGGCAAATTCTACATTGAATGGAAGCAGCACTTAAAATTCAAAAAAAAAATGCTAAAAGCCAAATATATTTAAAAAGTAATCGGAACTATTGTTACAAAACTGCAGAAAACTTTTGGAAAGAAATTTCTACAGATTTTAAAGTAAGAAAAAGGAATTAAAAATCCTCAAAAAATAGAGAGCCAACCGAAACGAATGCCAGGCACATATAAATTACGGATTGTAAGACTTTTCGAAATTGTGAACAATTTAGTTAAAACTTTTGAATTTGTTTGAAAAGTAAATAAGGCAATCATTTAAATAAACATTAAAATGTGTATTTTGATTACAGCACAATCCAAGCGGATAAAAAAGAAAGGTGAAGTTCTCGTCCGCATTTTCTATCCCTCTCGCTCGCTCTCTCTCTCTCTTTCTTTCTCTCTTCATCATTGGCCACATTTTGATTTCGGCAGTCAAATCATAATATAAATTAATTGTTAATTCTCGTTTATTGTTTGCACTTGGATTTTAATGTTGGTTTCGATTTTTATTCATCTCCCCAAGTAAAACTGACTTTCTCTTAATGATTTTATCTTCAGAATAAGCTCCAAACACAGACTGATCTATGTGAATGGTGGATTATATTTTTTTGTATGGAAAAACTGACGCTCTAGACTACAAGCAAATGATTTGTTCTATATTAGCACCAAGTATTTAGTCAGCACCTACAGCAGGAGCTTCGAAAGCAGTTGCTCGCCGAGCACAGTTTGTGAAATTTTTGCTATTTTTCTGACAGTTTTCCTAACTATTATTTAAGCATAAAAACTTAGATGGAAAATAAAAACACTTGCGTCATTGCCACCATTATTTTAAGTAATTTTCACTTAATTTAAATATAAGCGAACGGCATAGTCAGTAGGGCAGTAAAGTTTTTTGATTTATTAAAAGTAAAGTAATTAATTAAGCCGTCTAACGAGGATAATAAAACATTTTCTTTGACAGCTAACTTATCATGGCAAGGACTATAATAAAGCAAACAAGTTATTAAAATAAATGACAACAATAAAAAGATACTACAAAGCAACATAGATAATATAAATTTATTTGCTTAGCGCCAAAAGGTATGCAAAGTAATTTTCTAGCAATGCTAAGAAAATAGAAATAAAAAAATTTTATCACAACTTAATAACAATTTTAGTTGAATAAGTTTTACGAGTATTATATCCTGTCAAATAGAAATAAAAATCAGTCAATTCAACAAGTAAGACCTCAGAGCAGAAAAAGTAAAGCAACTTTAAGTTATAAAAAAGAAAAAAATGATAAAGCACAAAAGCACAAGTAAACAAAAAGCAACAGGAAACGGAAATGACAAAGCCTTTATTGTATTAGTGCATTACTTCCGTTAGAAAATTAGTTGTAGTTCATGTTGTGGGTGCTACTTTATCGTCACAGTCTGAGTCGTTAGTTTGTCATTTAGGTCGCAGAAACGTAATGAATTGCAATTACAACCGCAACTTAATTCATTTCGAGGCTGTAATTAATCTAATCAGCAGCAGGAGCAGCAAATACTCGTAAGTTGAGAACGTGCAAATTAAATGGGGTATTGCAGGAAGTAGGGTATGAATACAATTGCGATTGCTGCCATAGTAAGCATAATTTTGTAAGCGAATGTTGAAATCGTATGTGCAATTAAAGGTGTAGTGGCACATACAACGACAGGGGTAGGTAAGCATTTCAATTTATGCCAAATTGCAAATTGAACAGGTTAAGCATGTTGTTGGTGTTGACAACCGGAAAATTGCAAAATTTTGTAAAAAACTTAGCAATGCACGAATACACATATGCAACGATAAGTAAATGGCTTTGATAAGGTGGTGAGAGGTAAGTTGACGGAAAATTTCAGGCTATTTGAATTTCCCATTTTCGATATAAGTCAATCACAATTGAATTGAGCACGATATATGCATTCAGCATTTAAAGTTTAAAAAGCTTAGGGCTTATTTATAAATTTTCTCCTCTGAAACGATCTAAAATTATATATATATAAAAGCATATATATATATGTATGTATGTATATACGATTGATATAAAGACTAGGGTGGTTTTTAGGGACAATTTATTGGGGACTTCCACTCAATTGGTTTGAAATAGGGTAATAAAGTTTAAGAAAATTTTTAAAGATTTTAATCTTTAACCCGTACTGACCCTATTTCAATGTGAAATTCGGCATATACCGCCACATTTAGGTATCGGTTTTTAGGAAGGAAATCGGTTCTAATTTGAACAAAAAAGTTTTCTAAATATTTTCCAATTTTTTTCTTTCGCAAAAAATCCAAATAGAAACATGGACTATCGCCAGTAAACTTAGTAAAATAATAAAATTTTACTGATTCTATCGATGTGAAAAAGGGATCATTACATTTGGTACGGGTTCGGATAGCAATCGCGAGTCAAAACTACAACAAAGCGAACAAAGCGAAGTTTTTAGTACGTAGGGCAGAACGTAATCATTCTGTTCCTCTCTTTTATTTCTGCTTACCATAGTACGGGTTGGTGTTTGAATCAAAAAGCGAAACGAAGAATGTGAGAAGTAAAGATTGCGTTGTGCGAGTTGAACGTTACGATAAGATGCGGTCTTTTTTCATTCCATAAAAGGATGTGACGATATGAGAATATATCGATTTATTTATTTTTAGATATAGATTTTTCGCCAAATCGATTATAATATATGTAAACGTTAGCGGCAAAACCATATTTCTTTCGCCAAATACATGTTTTGGTGATTATTAACGTGTGAATGTTTGCAACCAAAAACTATTTTTTTCAATTAGTTATTACTTGGTAATTATTAACACACATATGATTGCCTTAGCATAGTTATTCAAATATCACTGGTTGATTATTAACAAATATATGATTAATTTAATACTATTATCCGATTTGGTTGAATACGCAGCGTGTTAACTTATATCAAATATTTATTTCACCTATATCAAATATCTAATTTGTTACTTATTGCCAAACTTCGATAACTACATACAAAGCGATCGTTTGCTTTGTAAAAAAAATTAACAATCTTTTATTCCTTAAAAAATAACATTGAATGGAATGTATGAAGACTTTCAGATGATAGTATATGCACACTTCATTCGCACTCGTTTTAAACTTACCTAAATCATTACAATGTGCTGGCATTCTTATAACATGAAATCATAGATGCTTACCTGGAAATAAAAAAAAAATATTTCTTAGAATTTTTGATAACACATCGTTATTTGAATAAGGCGTTCAATGTTGTAGTAAATCAAGTCAATTTTCTATTGAGTTCGATTTGAACTTTTATTTTTAGACAATAATTTATTAAGTCCCAAAGCAAACCGAGTCTAATTGATCAATTATACCGCACCCAGTAGGCAAGGGCAGGAGCTTGCAGGCCTTCTAGCAGGCCATCCTTGGTAAGATTAAGGCCTTGCCACCTCCTTTCAAACTTACTTTCTTTTCTATATGAGTTTTTTAGCAGGCCTGTTAGAAATACTCTTCGAGCAGGTCTTCCCACATCGCTTGTGTCAAGAGCCCTTCTAAGAGCGCTTACCGTAGAAGGGGTCACAGAAGTACTTTGAAAAAATTAAATCTTAATACGCCGCGAGACTCTTAGTTATATGTATTTTTTATCTGCGTCAACCTCCCTTGCATTGATATTTCACTACTTATAAAATTTACTTTTTGTTAATATTAACAGATTGTAAATAAAAACAAAAATCAAAGTAAAAAAAAAAAATGTTTGTTATTTACATGAAAATTTAGTTTTGAGAAGGCCTCTTACAATCGGAGCGGTGCTAGCAGGCCTTCTCCGGGGAAGGCCTTGCTCAATTGCCTGCTGGGGTACATTGCATCAAAACATGCTGTCTATTTTGCCCTACCCACCACTACATCAATCAGGTCACAGATAAGAGATAAGACAAAAGAAATTTTAACTTTTTTTGAAAAAATTTCATTGAAAGAAACATTTGCTTAAAATGCAAGCAAAATTTTATCACAACAATAGCAAAAATGTCAAACCACAAAAATACAAAAATGATAAAGTTTTTAAAATAAAAGGCCAACTAAAGTGTATGTACAAAATCCATTGAAACAAAAAGTTTCCATTTGAAATAAAAACAAATGGTTCGCGGTTGAATTGAACACATATTGAACAAAAACACCGTCAAATGTCAAAACATGGACACAAATGGACAGCAAGCATCAGCACCAACATCACACAAAGACAGAGCAGCAACAACATTTAACTTTTGTTGATTGCAGTGGCAATCCAATGGTAGAAGAGGTTTTTTTCAGCAATTTTGGTTTTATGCATATTTTTGCGTTTTGCACAAATGTTCGAATTTAAGTGAATTTTTTACTCTGCGGTAGTTGGTTTATAATGAAAATTCAATTTGTATTTTAATTGCAAAGTTGAGTGATACTCGGTTTACACAATGTACATATTTTGGTCAGTAGCCAAGAGAGCAATTATTAGAAATCGCTTCGATATGTTGACATGGTATCGTTAGTAGGAGCGACAACAAAATCAAATCATTTGGTTTTTGTGTATTTAGAAATTGAACAAAAAATGGTTAATCTAAATCAAACAAGCGCCTAAAACTATGCAATTAAAGGCGACTTAAATGTTATGACAAGCAAGAAGTAAAATCAACAACTGTTTACATTGCATAGTTTTGTGCTGCAAATGAAATTTCTATATTTTTTATTTTCCTAAAAGTATACAAAGTTTTTAATGAGTTTAAGTTTTTTATGTACTTACATAAATATAATGCAGCATAAAACTTTATACATTATTACCACATAAAATCCGAAAAGCTGTCAACTGTCACTGCATCATCAATCAGTCTCAATTAGTACGAGAGTATAAAGAAAGTAATGCTGAAAAATGTCTTGTCACAACAGCTGGTTTTGAAAATTCTTTATAGCATACTTATCGCAAAACGAAATCAGTTTGTGGTAACAACACATCAACAATATTAAAATGTAGAGAAAAAGTTTTATGCGTTGCTCGTTAATAGGTAAAGCTTAAAACAACAAAACTAAACTCTTGATGGTTTATTACATGACACAAACTCGAAGTGTCCTAAATTTAATATCAAATTCACAATTATGGAAACTTAAAAAGAAATTGTTCAAAGACATTTGCATAAAAATTAAAATTTTTAAATGAAATACTGATGAGAAATACCACCTCTTACAACACTAGAACTCATGATATTCTGAAACTATGCATCAGTACATGTATCTATTAAGCTATAGAACTGTAGCTTTCGCATGTATTTTTCTCTGTATGGAATTTTTCAAGTGAGCACTCAATGTATGCTCCTTACTAAACGCCAAATAGCAGTTAAAAGGCTTTTAAAAATGGCATTGCCAATGTCCCTTTGCTGAATTGATTGAATTATTCAGAACACATTAAGAAATTTTATAAAATCTATTTGTGCGTTGTGCTCCTTGACTCTGCCACTTTTTCTACGCATAGCTCAACGTCTAGCAATAGCAGTTCTATCAAACCTAATTTCATGCTTGATGTTGAGTTTAACGTTAACTACGACGAAGCAGCAGATGCTGGAAAAGGAAACGACGCAATCATATTTAATGCAATCATCAGCATGACAAGCGTAAAGTGTAGCAGGAAAAAAAAATAAACATGAAAAATTGAAATGGAAAATTTCAAATGTAATTTTCATAAAATATTAAACATGGCAAATAAATTTCAATACAATGAAAACTGACATTAAATTAAGAAAATTCTTGTATTAAATAAAATTCCATTATAAAACAAAAATTCAATAAAACAGAAGTTAAATTAAAATTTAATGAAAGATTTATTTCATTTCATTCTCCTAAAGTTCATACTTATTTGTCCAATAAAAATGAAATTCCTTAGAATATCAATTTTAAAATTTTTATGATTCCAAATTGAAAGCCAACAAAGCGTACACATTTAATATGCCTGCTGCTATACCGGAGCATTTTATGTGAAGAAGACAACTAAACACTAAAGTTTTTTAAATTCGATTCTATTTTGGTCAGTTACACCTCGAGTAAATAATAAGAGTATCAAGCATAAGACCCATATCAGACTAAATATTCAAATATTTGTGAACTTCTTATAGTGCTCAGAACTAAGTAGTTGGATCCGTGGGAACTGTTGGCTTTCATTTAGCAGAAAAGAGAAGTTTAATTTTGATCAAATGTGGAATTTTGAATTCAATGCGTCTCTAGGTATTAAGACGTGATTGTGACGGTAAGTTTTCCAGCCCTTTGGTGAGCGATATTTTATGCGATTGGTAGCTTTGATTTAATGTCTTTTGAGTGACACTTAAAAATTCAACTTTTCGTTCCACTTAACAGATTTTCATTGTTTATCAGAAAATTGTCAGACCCGGTTGACAACGTCGACATTTTTGAAATTTTTTTGAGTTTTTCGATACTTAAAACTTTTCGGTGCTCTATGGACTCTTTTTGAATTTCATCGACTTTTTGATACTTTTTTGAGTACTGAACTCGACTTAAATCGACTGTTTGGATAGTTTGCAACATATTGCGTTAGTTTTAAAATATTATCGGTCTATTCGAACTTATTGAGATTTTTCCACTTATAAAGGGTGTTTTTTTTAGAGGTATAGAGCTTCGAATTGAAATAAAACACAAGAAAATCGTTTTAATGTCCATCAATTTGGCTGTATTGGAAGGATAATTTTATGCCATTAATGTTTAAATATTATTTCGGGCATGTGACCGCCGCGGCTGGCTCGAATAAAGCCAATTCTACAGGTCCAATTTTGAACCACTTTTTCGAGCATATGGGACCGTATGTCGGCAATAACGCCACGAATGTTGGCTTCCAAGTCCCCTAACGTTTCTGGTTTGTTGGCGTAGACGAGCGACTTCACATATCCCCAAAGAAAATAATCCAATGGTGTCAAATCACACGATCTTGGTGGCCAATTGAAAGGTCCATTCCGCGAAATTATGCGCTCATCGAATGTTTCCTTCAATAAATCGATTGTGACGTGCGCTGTCATCCACATTCATGCCATCCAATTCGGGAACAAAATAGTCGGTTATCATGGCTCTATACCGGTCTCCATTAACGGTAACTGACTCTCCAGCATTATTTCGGAAGAAGTATGGCCCAATGACTCCACTAGCCCATAGAGCACACCAAACAGTCAGTTTTTGTGGATGTAATGGCGTCTCAAGGGTCTCATGTGGATTCTCTTCACTCCAAATGCGGCAATTTTGCTTGTTGACGTAGCCATTCAACCAAAAATGAGCCTCATCACTGAACAAAATTTTGCGATGAAAATCAGCATCGAGATCAATCTCATTTTCGGCCCATACACCAAAATCACGACGCATTGCATGGTCTCGCGGCTTTAATTCTTGCACAAGCTGGATCTTGTAAGGTCGCAAGCCAAGATCTTTGCGCAAAATCTTCCATAAAGTTGATGGACAAAGCTCCAATTGCTGTGCACGGTGGCGAATCGATTCATTCGGGTCCTCTTCAACATTTTGCTCTACAGCGGCAATTGTTTCTTCGGTGCGCACTGTTCGACATCTCTGCGGATGCGTATTATCACATAGAGTAAACGTAGTGCGAAAACGATCCATGGTTAACCGAATTAATTGCTCTGATGGACGATTATGTCGACCATAAAATGGACGGAGCTTGCGGTAAACTTCGCGAACTGAACCATTATTTTCGAAATAAATTTGCACGATTTGCAAGCGTTGTTCTTTTGTCAACCTGTTCATGATAAAATGGCAAACCAAACTGAACATAAATGACATTAGAGTTGCCAGATTTTACCATAAAATGCCAGTTTTATCTCTATTCAAAAAACAAACCTCTAAAAAAAACACCCTGTACTCTTCGAATTGTATCGATAATTTTCGAAATTCTTCAGCATTTCTAAGTTTTTTTCTATATTATTTTTCGTTCCATTGATACTTTTGATAGTATTCGATGCCATTCAACTTTTCGATACTTATCGATTATTCGACATTTTCGATACTTTTCGACATTTTTTTGATTCTCATCGACTATTTAATACGAACGAGACTTTTGGCATAAAAAACGTCAATTAGAATCGATAAAGTCGATAGAAGTCAAAACGTAGCTAGTAATATCGATATAGTCGATATAAAACTGGAAATACCGAGTAGTACAGAAAAATTCAATATATGTCTTAAGTTATCAAAAAGTATTGAAAAAGGCGACAGAAGTCTAGAAGTTTTGAATAGCACAGACCGCATCGAAAAAGCTCATAACAGTTTAAAGCTAAACACATTGAAGAAGTCGAAAAGTGTTGAAAAATATGTGAAGTTCCGAAAAGTATGTATTGAAAATATTGAAAAAGTTGAAAGACATAGTAGAGCATCCAAAAACATTGAAAAATTTAAATGTATCGAAAAGAGTGATGCACATCGAAACATATTGAATGGTATTAAAAAATCTCAAGAAAGTTAAAACGTTTCAGGAAACAGCAAAAAGTTCATAGAGGTTGTATTATATCGAAAATAGCAGGGATCAACTTCAGTTTCGGAAGAATTTCTCATTTCTATTTCAATATTTGCGGCAAATTTCATTCTAAACGCTTGCAAAGAGGTAACTTTCCCAAACAGAAATAATTTCGAAAACATAAAAATTTATTCGATTCCCACTTCACGTAAAATGCCCCATACGGGTATCACTGGATATTTATATTGTTGTTTGTATTGTTGTTTTACGTCCTATTATTGTTGTTGTTTACATTATTGTCAGTTTGCTGTTATTGTTATAATAGAATATTTTATGTCAACGGTATATATGTGTGTACTCATATGCTATTGCACATAAATTATTGAACATTGTGTCCTTTCCATTTACCATAAGATGACTACAGGTCCTTGTGCAGGACCCATCAGGCGTATATACGATGATATAAGAGAAATCGGTATACAAAGAATCTAAGTATGCGTATCGAATTGAAAATTTTGCATCAGCACAATGAAAGCTGGCAAGGGTTTCTCCCTCCACCTTTTTCAATTATTTATTTATAAGATTATGTTTCATTTTTGTGTTAACGACATTAAACTGATTTTTTATGCAAGAGCTCTTTCTATCCCATGGGATGTAGTAAAAATAAATCGCAATTTTGATTTGGTACACGGTAGTTTTGAGGATAATAACACCTACTCAAAGATGCTTAAAAAGCCTATTTACAAAATTTAGTTTCGGTGGATTGTATTGTCATCAAAAACATAACGTTTCGGGTTTACAAAAAAATGTTTTATTCATTGTTCACAGTCTTTTATAACACTTTTTAAAACTGTTCGCATGCTTTAAATGCAAGAGTTTATTAGCAGGACTACTTTTTACTACCACAACTTATTTAATTTTCTATAATAAATGTATAACGAAATGTTTGTGAAATAAAGACAATTCAACAATTAAAATTACAAAATCAAAAAAAATTAACTGTCACATAAATACTCGCTTTAGTGAAATTTTTATATGCATATGCTTATTTTTGGCATCGTTGTTGTTATTATATTTGCGAAAAAATTTTGATTTTAATCGAAAATGTAATTTATTTTTTAGCTACAGCCAATTTGCTGTACGTAATGGTAGGGTATAAAAGTTTGGAATATTTTGTTTTACATTGAAATTTGCAAGTTTGCTCATTAATGACTTTGCTGCTTTATTACATTTGTAAATACTAGACAGCAATTGCGTGTTTTGGCAAAATATTTCCCAGTAATTAAGCAAATTGATTTCTGCTCTAGAGATATACTGACAATTTTAGTAGAGATTTTATTGTAAATTTGTATGGTATTCGGTGTTTTAAATTTTTAACGTTAACACTGCTGAGTGATTGTGACCTGCACCATTACGCTCTGGGTAAAGTTTACAAGCAAATAATTTAGAAAAATATAAAAAAACACAAAATAAAACAAAAAAAAAAAACAAGATATAACAAAAAAAAAAAAACTACAAAAAAAAAATACAAAAAAGCACAAAAAAACAAAAAAAAAACAACAAAAAGATATAAAAACACACAGAAACACAAAAAATGAAACAGCATACAACAACAAAAAACAATATGCAACAAAATAAATACAACAGAAACACAAAAAAAAACAACAAAAAAATAACATATATCAAAATAAATACAAAAGAGCTACAAAAAATAAAACAAAAAAAAAAGACACAATAAAACAAAATAAAAGAAACAATAAAACAAATGATACAAAAAAACATAAGAAACAAAAAAACAAAAAGCCAAAAGAATCAAAAAAATAAAAGAAATAGAAAAACAAAATAAACAAAACAAACAAAAATATCAAAAAAAAACTAAATATATACCAAAAATAAAACACAAAAAAATCAGCAAAAATCAAAAAACAAACAACAAAATAACAACAAAAAAAAACCCACAAAAAACTAAAAATCAAAGTTAAATAAAACGAAATGTGGTGCATTGATTAGGTGAAATGAGGTGAGCTGAGCTGAACCAAGTCAAGCTGAGGTAAGCTGAGCAAAGTTAAGGTAAGATGATTTGGAGTTACAGTACAGACTCGATTATTCGTCTCCCTATTATCCGACACCTCCGTTAACCGTCACCGCCCATTTCATTTCATGTTTTGCTTTCGTTGTCGTCTTTTCAAAATAAAGAAAACACGATTCATTATCTGATATTTATGCGACGGATGGTTTTCGTTTCGTTTCTCTTAGCTCATATTACGAGAAGGTAAAAATAAGCTTTTATGAATTATCCTGAGTTCCTAACAACGACGTTAAAATAAATACTTTCATCACAATGTCCAGATTCCTCATCACAATTCACAAATTCAACAGTTCGGCGGCGTTCAATTTTAATCTGATATTCTTTTGCGAAAAAATTCTCAGAATTTAGGATATAAGATCTGAATCTGATGTGTTTTCTATCAACCGTCTTTTCAGTCATTCGTCATGCGATCATCCTCGTGCCTGACGGATAATCGAGGTTCTACTGTAGCTGAATTGAGATTAGGTAAAATGAAGTTAGGTAAGTTGAGGTTAGGTTAAGTGGAGTGACGTAAGTTGCGGTGAACTGAGGTGAGATGGGGTGAAGTGATTTGACGGGAGCTAATGTGAAGTTAAGTAAAGGGAAGCGAATTGATCATTCATTTATTGTCCGATAGAATATCTTAAGTCCTTTTTTTAACACAAAATTTATAAAACCAAACGCACTGGTAGATCAGAAACTATGCAGGGATATACCCTAAAGGTACCAACATATATGTAAATTTTCTATATCTATATAGCAACAGCAAAACTAGAAAGAAACACAAAAGCAAAAACAGTAATATCAGCAGCAAATACCAAAGCGTATTTATCACTGAGTCAATTTAACATTCCCAACGTTAGTCTAGCAGTTTCCTAGTTTCCAACGAAACTAAAATCTCTTGCATTAAAATTAAAGAGTTATTTTATACCAACTGCAAGTGTGGAGTCACTTTTATGATGTGCCGCGACAAAAAAATGCAGACGACCAGACGGCCAGACGGCAACAGCAAATTTTTATAATTAATAAAAATATTAATTCCACATATTTTTATTGAAATACATTTTATCGCATCTGTGTTCTCATGTCGTTGACTGAATAACTGATTGCTATGAAAGCGACGCGTCAAAGTTGAAGGGTACGTTGAAGCGAAATCTCTCCGAATGCCAATACCATCGTCAAGCAAACGAGCAGCGCGCCAACAGTGTTGGGCATTAAAATACATTTAAGATGAAATTGGTTGCAATAAAAGCTGCATATTAAGGAATGAGTGGATAAAATCATAAAAATAAGTGGATGTTTGAGTGAACAACAATAAAAATAAATACCTGTTGAACGTGCGGAAATTTTTGATGAAACGCTCGACTCGAATGGCAATTTTATGATGGATGTAGTGTGATTTTGAATAAAAATAAGAAGCCGCGAATTTCTAATTTTTCTTTTGAGGTCGATTTAATTCTGGTGGCAGAATTTCATGACTTCAAAGGTGGTTAATATATTCTGTGTTTTCTAGCAGATTTTCTCGAAGGCTTATTTTTTCTCACGACTAGGCGCTGGGCAAGCGTTAGTAATATATTTATTCATATTTTTTCAGACATAGTTTGCAACTCTTAGTAATGTTCTTTTGATTGGTGTGTGATTCGAGTAATAATGACCACGCATCATTTTTACGAATGTTTATAGTTTTACTTTTATAGTTCAAAGAAATAATGTTTTTTATCGAAAATCAAATAGGAAAGGGCATATTATTGGGAGGTTATTCTTTTCAGATAGTCATACAAAATTTAATATTCCGACGTCAAATTAAATTTATACAGTTTAGTAGATATTAGAGGTCTGCACGAGTGCACTTGAAACGACCAAGCCACTTGCCATGATTGCGAGTCCATCAAGCCTTTGTGCACGAAAGCCAACAATCAAATCGAAACAAATCCAAACACCAAGCCAGAGTGTTGAGTGCTGCATAGCTGATTTGCTATGCCGCGTTTATTTTCACGGTGAATTTGAACAACAACAACAATTTGAATGACGCGTGATGCGTGAGAGACGAACGCAAAACAAATCATAGAATATAATAAATTTTTTAAAACTCTACCGTCATCTTTTTAGCGACACATTGAAACACAGTTGACTCGCTGTATTCATTGTATTTTCTCAGATACGGTGTTGTAAATGTTTTTTTCTGGTGTGAACAATGTTGGCGGCGAAATACGAGTCGTGTTTTTTGTGCGAGTCTATTGATGACTCGCAAAATCTGCTGACTCAGCAAGCGCACTCGTGTAGACCTCTAGTAGATATTAAAGCTATGCAACAAGCTGATGCAACATGTTTGAACTTTTACTGTACGCAACAAGTCAACTCATGTTCAGTTTGTTCGCTGTCTGTATCATACGTTTGGAACTCAAAAGTTTCGAACTACTCGTCTGTTGAAGTTTCGACTTTTTCCCCACTGCACTGCACACCACAATTTTCATTTCTTTCCTTCAGGAATATGTACGCAGCCACAAAACAGCAAGCAAAATAATGAGATCTGAACGAACATATCGTTTTGAAAAAATTTGGTGCGGAATTTTGTGAAAAGCTCGTGAGTTTCGAGTCTGTTCGAACAAGTTCGTTCGTTGCACAGCGACATTGATCACTGTGTTTCTTCCATCAAAATAAATAACCTTTAGTAAAAAATTATGTGTTTACGAAATCATGACTGAACAAACGTAATATGAAAAAATTTATTCAAAACTTTTTATTTTGTGGTCATTTAAGGGCTAACTTAGAACTTTGTAATTTTTTTTTTCGTGAGCTATGTTATCGACGAACTAGAAGATTGATATTTAAAAGAAAAACTATTTTTTAATTCGGCCCCGAGTCTCTTCAAACTAAGCACTAATGAATATAACAAAATTGTCAGTTTAACGAAAAGTATCAGTAAGTGAAGTAACTCAGAAGTTTCGGATAAGTCCAACAATTACATAATGAGCTTTGGAATGTCACCAAGTGATAGGTGCTGAAACTTTCAACTGTCAAACAAACAGCTCGTGATGGGTGCCTAACGATGTTAATTTTTTGAAGTATTTTTTATATAAAAGAAATTTAACTTTGTAAAAACTTTTTGCAATAATATTGCTGTAACAAAATAAATTTCTTTTTCTATGCAAAAATCCCTCTATTCATTTAGCTGTTAATAAAAATATTTGTTGCGGCAATAAAAACTCAAATATTTTGTTTAACTTTTTCTCTGGCTAATTTTTTATTTCTTGATCTTTGTTTGTTTGTTTGTGTGTGGGCGAGTAAGTGTGTGTCAGTGATGAAAAACTTTTGCCATCAGCTTCAAACCAACCAACGCAAATTGTGGCTGAAGTTGCACCGGAAAAAAAAAAAGAAAACTATCATTGTGTTTACTTTAGAGCTCAAAATGAGTGTAAACTGAATAAAAATCTGCATTAGATAATTATTGCAAGTTTGAAGGACATTTTGTAAATTAATATATTCAAAATTTTCTAAGGTTGTTTTCAAAATTTTCACTTCAAATAACGTCACAAATTAAATCTTTAAGAATTAAAACTTTTTATCATTTTTCTTTCGGTGTAAAAGTACCAAGAAATGCCGAGCCACTTGGTTATGGTTTAAGCTACTTTGGCAAAACTTTTGACGCATCTTTAGCAAAGTTTAAATTTCTTTTTTTTCTTTGTTTTCATATTTTATCTACTTGCTACAGTTTGCTATCTTCTCATTCTATTTTTTGTTTCATTTCTTTGATTGCTTTCTTATAGTTTTGATATTTGTCCTTAAGCAAATTAAGTATGTGGGTATTTTTTGTAGCAAATTTTGTTATCTTAGATCGTGCGACTTCTGAAGCAATAACAGTCAGCTTTAGTTTTTGTCATTTGAACAATTACCAGAGCTTCTTTACCAAAAAAAAAATAAACATTTTAATTTCTTTTATTTAATTATTCAGAGAAAGATGCAAATGCTTTCTTGCGAAACTTATCCAAATACCATTACCCCACCAGCTCTTGGTGTATTTATTTGAATTTTTCTCTATTTAGGGCGGTATTTTCAATTTTTCGTATAATTTAAGAGAATTTTTTATAAGAAGGCCTGCTGAAAGAAAGCAGCTGAGAATACGTGCTTCGGAAACTCATAAGCGAAGGAAGTTCTTTCAGGGCTGTTGTAATGGGTTATTTCTTATAAAAAAGAAAGCACCATAATATTGAGAAGTCCCACTTTTCCGCAAGCAATACCTTCGGACAGCACTTCCTGTATCTGCTTTCGTTTAATGGGATGACTACTACTCACCTTAGAGTTGTGTTTTTCTTAAGATCTTGGGTTTTTCAGTTCAAAAGTTTCCAGTACACCAAAACCTATGATTATTGTCATCAGATAGCATGGGGGAGTATTTTGTTTCTGGGGTGTTTTGACCCTTGAAGAGAAATTTGTAAGGTAGTACGTGAGTCGCATTTTGTGCATGTGACCGCATGCATAACTTCATTCGAATTGATTTGAAAAATAATTAACTGAAAGCCAATGATTGATTTATATTGTTTTCGAATCTTTATGGTTACAAGTATTACAAAGATAATTTATAACCTTTCTAGTGAAAAAGCATCGAAAACATCGAGAAACTGATTGGAAGTATAATTTTATTTTCATTTATGGATATGTATATATTTGATAACTAAAAGCTCGTACACTATAAAGGGTATTTGGCATAGTTTTTTGAAAAAAAAAATTAATGGTAATCCACTTCCCTCACGACTACAATTTTTATTATTTTTGTTAGGAATACCTAAGAAGTCATTGGTTCACACTCAGCGGAGTAACTAGTAGTCGTGAAGAGAATTAGATTTTCTGATTTTAAAATTGCACATCTACCAAAAAAAAAATACCCTATATGTAAAATCGAAGCTTTACATTACTTTAATTACTTTCCGGACTAATTAAATCCAATAAGATTGATAAGAACTAATTTAACATAAGCAAAAAAAACTTTAACACGAAACAAATTTTTCTTGGAAGTCATATGAAGGACATTTATTTGACAATGTAAATAACTATAAAAGGACACAACTAAATATAGTCTTCTCGACCGCAAACGAACAAGAGATTGTCATGAACAAAATATAAAAAAAAAATTAATAAAACATATGGGAAAAAATTAAATTATCCCACAAACTTTTGTACAGGAAAACTCACTTGTGGCATGTAAACAGACAAGTGATTGATGGCACCATCTTAATGTTGGCACATGAATTTATTGGACCAGGATATATGACACGACTGCTCAGAACACAAAGAAAGCCAACTATAAATGGTATGGAGAAAGAGCAAAGAATGACAGAGAATAAAGGAAAAATCAAAACAAACATTAAGGGAGAAGATTAACAACAACAACAACAACAACTTGTTACTGCAGCCAGTAAAAAAACCATCTGAGCTGAAGATAAAAATTCCAGCAACAAACTGTCAAAGGACCAAGCGAATAAAAAAAATTATCCCCAAAGTCATTAGTTTAACAACATTAACATTAAGATAGCGTAGCTTAAGTGGAACAAGAAAAATTGAGCGCAGCTTATTGTTGTGACATAAAATTGTGTGGATTTTTAATCAAGCACAGCAAGGATATTAGGACGAAGAAGAAAAAAATGAGAAAAAACCACAAAAAATACACAAGCAACAGTAAATGAAAGAAGGAATGCAATAGGGACATATTGTAGTAGCGTAATTACGATACTTCCCTTTCTCACAATGCCAGAGTAAGGATGATACAAAAGGATATGAATATACGATAGTTAAACATTATAGAATGAAGTCAAAGAAAACGCACTAAATGAAAAGATAGAAGCATAAAAACGCCTTCCGCAAACAAAACGAGCCTTAATAAAACAGAAATAAAATATATATTTTGTATATCAGAAGGACAAAGGCAACAGCTACAGCAACAGCAACGGCAACAATCACAACAAAATTCTATGTGACCGAGGAAAGGACATTACCAAAAATTACACAAACATTTTATGTACACTGCAAATGAGCTTTACTTATGGTTGTAGTTAATTTGCAGCATTTATTGCAGGACTACGCAACAATCCCCAATACAAATAAGTGATAAAATTATTTGTACTACAACATAGAGAGTAGCGGTAGAGTGTGCTAAAAGACAAATGGACGGACAGATGACACAACAGTAACAACAAAAGGATGGTAAGGACACTTGGTAACACAATAGACAACAAGAATAGCAAAAGAAAAAAAAAACAATAAACTTAAGACACGACGATGGCGATCCCCATGGTGATGACGTATAGTGGGGTTTTCGCATTATGCGTTCAATTCAATTTCAATTTCAGTGCGAAAATCAAAAGAAGTCATTGAAAAATTTGATCATTATCACCACTATTTCCTTCAACCTCGACCGGGGCATAGAGCTACAACAAATCTCTGTCAGCTTTCTCGGTCTTTAGCTTGATATTGCAGAGGCGTTTTCTTCTGGGTTGCTGCTTCCGCAAAGTCTATTGATCTCCACGTTGTTTTTAGTCTTCCAACTCGCAGTGCACTCTGAGAATTCCTATCGAAAGACTGTTTGTTGTCGCTTGGCTTTCTCAGCGTGTGACTAATCTCGTGTCATTTACGCTCCCTTATCAAGACATAAACAGCTTCTTACTCGTTTACGAAGCAACTCTGGCTTGAATATAAATAGCAACCAACGAATCTTTAGGGTATATCACAGACAGCTATCAACAAAAGCCCGTTTCTTTGTTTGTCGAGACTTTCCAGGCTTCACAGTATATACTAGCATGGATTTCGCGTTGGATTAGGGGGGTCTCTACTTAATGTATAACCAGATGTAACTGGATTTTCAAAGTGGAGACAGACAGCATCACTAAGGCAGCGCGTACTTGACTTATTCTGCCTCCAACGTCTAGGTACGTTTTGTCATCAGATGATACAAAACTGTTCGACCTTCTCAATTGTCGCCTGTTTCAGAATAATTCGCTGATGTTTCAAATGGACAGTGGACATTATATTTGTCTTTTTACAGTTGATCCTTAGACCAGCCTACTTTCTATTCAACTGCAGTGATTGACACATCTCGTCTAGCCTCTACCATCAGCGGTATAGTCCAAATGACTTAGATTTTCAAACGGTCTCTATTGGATGTCATGTGTGATATATAAACTGGGGAAACCCGAAACCCGGTCGTACTACAAGTCTATGGACAAAACAAGGAAATTTGGATGATAAAACGTGCTGGTGCTCATGCATTATGTTGGGTAGTTTCGAAGGGATCCAACGAAATACTTCAATATTTGCGAGGACAATGCCCAGCACAGCTTTTCATCCAGAGCGAATTCATGTGAATTGGAAATCATATGAAGATCATAGGAAGATAAAACTCGGTACAGTTTTGGAACACGTCAATTGAACCAACGTGTTTTATTCCAACAACTGTAAAAAATACACTTAACTTTTAGTAATAATAGAGTTTAGCTACTACAGATATTAGTCTTCTTAGCTATTTAGCTTGAAGCTTTGAATCAAGTAAAAAGCTTTTCAATAAATAAACTTAACAAACACTTAAAATCATTGGCCTACTGTGCAACGATTGCAAAGTAAAAAAAAAATGTTACATAAATCCTTTCGACCATAAAGAATATAAAAAATGTACACCACTGCATCAAAAGTATAATTTTGATGACCGGCAGTAGGTTGTGTTGGCTGTGGTGATGATGGCGGAAGATAAACTGCTCACTGGACAGCAGTCACAAGTAAAAGTGTTAACACTTTGGTGTTTTTTGGTTGGTACTTTGTTGCAATACTTTATAGCGCGTCACTGGCGACAGCACGGCAGCACGACAACAAGAGCAGCAAGAGGAAACAAATTAAATTTTTAATTCGCTTGACTTAACATTTTCCATTCACTTGAGTTTCACTTTATTTTTTCTTTTCATTTAATTTGCATTTCCCGACTTTCGCTATAGTACGCGGGAAATGTGTGCACGTTATGTTGTCACAACTTCACGGTTTGTGTTAACCCCACGCGTTTAATTAAAAAGTTCAACTGTCATTCTAGCAAGGGTTTCTTTTGAGTATTGAAATTTATTTTTACGGATAGGATACAATTGAACATCAATTAAGTATTTAAGATGTAAGAAAATTTAATTGTCTTTACAAATAAGTGGTGTATTATATATTAAGAAAGTTTTCAAGTCCTCATTTAAGACAAAGCGTTTCACGTTTTTGACATCAACGGATTTAAGGTCAATAGATGTCCAGCTGGTTCAAAAATTTTCCGACTAAGCTCTTCCTATCTTAACCTTTGGTTTCGCAAATTGAAAATTGGCTCTGTTCATCAAGCTTCCTGACGAATGGTTTGAAGGCTTTCTTACTAAAGTTATAAAAAAAGGTGATCGTACGCTTTTTTAGAAATAACAAAAGATTTAAAATTCTGTGGTCGCTCTTAAGTTATCGTCAAACACATTTAAGGCAATCTTTGTAGAAAGTTTGGAACGCATTGAAAACAAAAAAATGTTTCTATCAAATATTAGATGTTGCATCCTCCACAACAACAATCTATCATTACCAATCGAATCAAATACTTATTAGAGATAAGCAGAGCTGCTTGATGTCATCCCTGTTATTTCTAATTACGATGTAATAAATCTGACTCTTTCTTGGGACTTTTGGGGTCATCTGGAGGAACTGGCTGATGCTAATGATATCGCCCTGTTGCCACCAAGATTGTCCAAAATGCAAACCAACAGTTGAACCACAAAAACTAAAGTTCCATCAACAAAAATGCTTCCCTCAAATTTTAACATAAAGAGTAACAATATGAGCTTCAATACATCGTTCAGCTTGGCAGCGTTCTCACTATTAAAAGCGGCACCGCGGAAGACGCAGCAACAAGAATCAACATTGCGTAGTGTCTTCACACAACTCCATATAATATGGAAGTCAACCATAATCTTAAAACTGACCAAACTGCAATTACTTAAGCCAAATGTTCCATTGGTGTTGCTTAATGCTTGCGTATCGTAAGGGATATGGAGGCTCCACACGATTTCAGGTCACGAACTTCATTTGGCTAACAACCATACTCCTATCTAAATTAAGATTGTAAAAAGTCACTAGCAGTGGAAATACACCAAGAAATCTTATTGATCAATGCGTTGGTGGAAGGCGGAAAGAGATACTGGATGCAGAGGAAAACCAAGAGCATAGTGGTGCAGACTGATAGAAAATTATTTGTCAAAAAGCGGAACGAACTGGCACAGCATATAACAATGAACCAGAGATCGAAGCGGAGTTATGATATAACTGATGTAGTAGTAGTTAGCTTATAAGAGGTAGAACGAGCTGTGGCTCTTTTGATCAGCTCCTGTTAGACATGCTTGCAAGCTTTCTCCCTAAGAAGCATAGTGGTTGGTAGTATTATTATTTTGTTTTTTCCATCTACTACGTGGTATTCTTAGCACGGGAATCAAAGGGTTAAATAATAAATATTAATTAATTGCGTGACACTTTTGACAAGAAACATAATAGAAAAGTACAAAATTTGTGAATTAAGAAAAAATAAATGCTGCAAAAAAAAAAATTATTAATAATTAATGAGTTCAACTTCAGCATTTGAGAGGAAATGGTGCGATTAGTAATATATAATGTTTAAAAGAAAATTAAAACAAAAAAAAAACATTAGCAGCATGAGCGGTGGATGGGCGTAATCCAACTGTATAATACAATCCAAGGCTAAGTAATAGAATTTGAAGTCATAAATTTAAAACACTCTTTGGCAAATAAGTTGGGGAAGCAAATTTAATTTTTTATTTTGCAGTCTTCCTTTTTTGTATGCTGTGTGCATTTTAATTTTGGTAGTAGTCACAAATAAATCATATACAAAATATGGACACTTCCGAAGTTCGTACACTTCACTCCTCACTCGTACGTATTTAACATTCCCATGGCGATTTAAAATACACTACGTAGTAGGCGCTCATAAGCTCCTGTCTCACTCCAAATTCATAATGTTACGTTACGAGAGGTCCGTCGGCGTCCTGCTTAGAGCTCATTATTTAAATGCAGTGATAATGTTGAATCCTAATGGAAGTAGTTGGCTCTGCAGTACAACTTTTACTTCTCTGCGTTCTGTACGTCTTCGTTCTGCACAGCGTTGTATGTAATTTAGCATGAAAAGGAGCGCTACGCTAACATCATTTTTTATTTCTTTGATTTTTTATTTTTAAGCATTTTTTCCGTTTTAATTTTGCGCATTCAAATTCTTAGCAGCAAAAGACCAGTAAAGTTTTAGTGCGTTTTGTTTTTTAGTTGCGTTTTATCAAAATATTGAAAAATTTTCTAAATTAAATTTGCATTTTTAGGAATGTGGATGAGGGTTTTTCTGGTGGGCATTGCGTTGAGAAAAAAAGAATGCGAAAATTATATTTCATGAAGAGCAGAAGGTTATTTTTTCCATCGAAAACGTCAAAATTAATGAAATAAATTATGAAGAGCTTTTACTCTCGAGTTTCATATTTTAGTTAGTCAAATAATATTGACAATCAATCTTTTGAAGCTACTGTCTTTGCCATTTTTCCATTTCTTTCATAAATATTAAGTTTAGTATGAGAATGCTGAATACTTTCTTATTATAATGCTGTTTTTTGACCTTCTTTAAGACCTAAGACCACTTAACTCGGCGATGATAAAAAGCTTGGAACTGTTTTAAAAGCTTAGTTTTGCAATAAAATATGAAAATAAAACGTAAAATTTAATATGTATTTTTTTTAAATAACTTGAAATTTTGAAGATCATGAATTTTTGTATAAAATTATATATACGATCCAGATGCACTTCTTATCAAGCAGTGTACTTATCGAAAAAAAAAACTGTCGGCAACAAATCATGCACCAAGGACAGATCACTGGGACACTCCTATCTCTACTTTTATTGTATACTAGTGGTAGTGGTGATTTTTCATAATGAAGTTACTTTCTCAACATCGCATTCTATAATCTCTTTTGAAAAATAAAACAAAAACAAAACAATTGAAAGAACGTTTGTATTTAAACTTCGAAGCCAAATATGACAAATGAGAACAGAAAACAACGATAACAACGTAGAATTTAAGAAGCAACAAAAGCATAAGCAGCGAAAAAGCAAAACGCCAACTTGTGCGTCAGGTTTCAAGAAACTTAGTTCTAAAATAAAGAATGCTTAAAAACTAAAAAAAATAAGTATGCAATATCCTTCATTAGCACAAATATGTTGTTTTAAAAAACCAATTATTAAAATCCGTTCAGTATTTTCAGCGCCAAAGCGTTACAAACAATCTCCATATGTGCAATTTTATATAAATAGCATAGATGACACATTGTCGTTAGCTTAAGTCCTTTGCTCTCTTTTTCTCAAATATATTTCGAGCACTGTATTATTTTTAAATACGCTTTCCCGATCAATCGTCTTAAATGCTTTTTTGAAGTCAAAAAAGTGGTATATGTAGTTCACTGCTTATTCGCATGACTAATGCTTTCAAAGACCGCATTGGACCCCACTTTTCCAAAGCACAATATTTATAGAGCTTAGCTACTACAGCTACTTGCTTTTTTATCTATTAAGCTTAGAGCTTTAAATCAAAAAACGCTTATAAAAAGTAAATTTTGGAAATAAAAAAAAATGTGCTTGGGATTTTGTTTTTTTGAATATTAAAATAATTATATGTATAAGTTTGCATGCTCTTAGGTATAAATATTAGAAAAGTAGTATCTTATCAGATAATTTTTTCAAGGTATTTATATGTCGCTCTTTTTAGTTTTAAGTTAATGAAATGATTATTAAGCTAAGGACAACAGCATTTAATTTAATGCTGAACACTGCAATTTTCATAATTCTTCCAGTAAAACATGCATTTATACGTGAGTGTATATGTGTTGTGCGCCTAAAATCACACAATTTATTAATTTTGACAAGTGGTGCAGATTTCAATGTAAACACACATATACACATACTTGCACAATTTGACGCTGATACTGACACTAATACAAAAACAAACACTAACATACAGGTAACTAACGACATGACATGAAATACGTGACAATAATCAAATTTTATTTTATGTGAAGCATCAGTTGGAGCTTAGAGTGGATCATTAAAAGAAAATTTCTACCACCAGAGGGTTATTGATACTAAACAAAGCTAATGGGTACATAAAAAATATGAAGAAAAAAAAATCATCCAAATATGAAGGCTCTACATATAAAAAATGGCCCAAAATATTGGGTAAAATTTTTTTTAGTCCAAATAAAGTTTCACACTTTGAATGAGGGGCGTTTTTGTCCAATAAAAACCAAAGCGGATTTTTCTGCATGGGCACGTTTCTTGTTTCTTCTTTTGAATTTTTATCAAAAATTTACTTAAAAACAGTGGAATAACTTTAACAAAACTAACAATATATAGACAGATATAAAAATAAAACCATACGAACAAATGACTAAAAACTATATTTAAATCCACCCTAACACACTCACATATAAATGTCTGTGACTTTTAAATTAAATTGCCCTAGGTGCTCTTATGGACAGCTGATGCTTAGTATTTGTTACGTTTGGTTTTGGTTTTGTTTTCAGGTCGTTCCGTAACATCGGCACCATGTGCTAAAGATGAAATTTTTGTTTATTCAGTTGCTGTTGTCACAAAGTGAGCAAATGTGTCGTACGTAGAGAACATGAATAAACTTGGCACATTTTCATTATAGCGATATTTTAAAATGCCATCTAAATTTCAAAGGAAAAACAACTAATAATTCTTGATAGCAAGCAGCTATTAATATCTTTTGTAGGAAGAAAATTTTTGAAATTTTTTCTTATTCTGATATTTAAATAAAAATAAAAATTAAAAAAAAAAAATTAAAATATTTAAAAAATCACATAACGTCAGAGTTTAGTTGTTTAAAAATAAATGCTGTAAGGTTTTTAAAAGAAAATTTTCTTTCAACATATCATCTCTATGATGACATGGAATTCCCATATGGAAAAATAAGAAATTTTCAGCGCTTTCAAGTTCTCAGAATTTCCACGTGCTGTCAAGTAGTAGTTCAACAGCCTCATATTCTCGTCTTTTGTCATTTATTATTTTTTAGCACTATTCAATCTCTTTTGTTTTTTAGCACTTACTCTATTTTGTTGTTGTTTTTTTAATAATGTGCCATAAATCATTTCGCAATATGGTTGCTCAACAAATTTTCGGAATTTATAAAAATAAAAGCATTTATTTCTGACACATATTTTTTTTTTATTTTGCGTAAGTATTAACTCAACGAAAATAATTGTTAGCAGGTATTTTGAATTGCGTTTGATTTTGGCAAAAAATCAAATTTTTAGTTTTTTTTTAAATCTGTAGAAAAATTAACATTAAAATTGTAAACCGAAATTTAAGTTGGGTCTCCAATACCTTCCTATCTCATGCGAATTTTCAAAAAAATTCAATAGAAATTAATTTTATTAAGAACTCCAAAAAAAACTTACAGATATTGAAATCTCATTTTGGTTTTGAAACATTTTTTACCATTTTTTTTTTCATGCAAATTTCAACAAAAAAATTTTTAAATTGCGTGCTATGCTGTGTGTTGATCTTATTTCAAGTCAGATTCAAAATTTATAGAAGCGTAAACGTATGAAAAATTTATTTTTTCGAAGGAACAATTAATTTATAGAAGATCAGATCATGTCCTTTTCGTCTCCTTGAAAAATTTGTAAAAAACAAATAATTTTTAAGACATTTTTTACATTTTAGATATCAACTCAGCAAAGAAAGAAGTCCTGACATAAAATATTTGAAACTAACTGGTCCTTCGAAAAAAAATCGATTTTTGAAAAGACAATTAAGTCGAACTTGAAAGTCCTCAAGGTACTGCACCTCTCCCTTTGGCATGTTACACTTAATATTTCACCGAGACCGAGGCGAGGCGAGATTCTAGTTGTTCTCGTTCTCGCCTCGTTTTTTAAATTTGATTCTCGTCTCGCTTCGTTCTCAAACGAGAACATGCCAAAACATATCTCGCCTCGCTTTGGCTCGCCTTGCCAAAACCTCGGTAAAAAGCGAGGATTTTATTAAAGTGAAATTAAAATTATCAGACCTGCATATTGTCGGCTCACAAGCAAAATTGAATATGGGTTCCGAGAACGAGGTTGCTTCACAGCCTAGGTGAAACACTAGTTAAATCCCACGCGTGCACTTGTATCTAAAATGAAATCTAACAGATTAAAAAAAGTTTAATTCTCAATAAACTATTTTCAAGTACTAAACAATTTCACCCACATAGTTTTTCGCAACAGTAATTTCATTGTTTCCAATTTAATTAAGAAACAAAAACATGTTTTGAAACGTCACAATTATCGCACCATTTATTTTAAATTGAACTTAAATTGCTTTCTCCGTCTTTGACCTACTACGCGATAAGGTTCCATGTGGAAGATTTAGTCGCCTTTGTCATTACCGCCATTGCTCATACAATAAATTCTATCGATGAATAAATTGAATTGCGTCATTACAAAATGCATTTTGTAAATTGTTGACGCATTCATGGTGTATCCAATTCCAATGTTTTAATTAGATATTGCAATAAAACTTACTGTGCGCCATGCATACAACCACATACATGCCATATGTGAATGATATGCATTGTTCACTATAAGCTAGACAATATATCAAATCATTTGATATCAAAAGTAGCCATCATAACCTTCAAGCTGATTATACTTTGTTCAGTAAATAAAGATATAAATGATACTATTGTCAATTTTGCAAAATTGAAAAAGTTTGAAAATTCTTTTGATCTATGACCATTTATATTAGATTTCAAGCTTAATTGTATAATTCCGCAAATTTTACTGATGTCTCTTGATATGCAGAGCTTACCTATCAAAGAAAATTAAGTCATTTTCATACGCATGCCTTCAATATATTTCAATGCAGGAATGTTGGTGAACATGTTGCGTCTATAATTTTTTGATTTAGATATAGTGATATAGATACAAATAAGAGAAAGATATCGATCACTATCAAGCATAACTTCCGAGGCGATAAGATTGCGCTAAGTGAACTATTGGAGAAAACTACATTGCTACTAGCCAGTTGCTAAGTCATTGTACCAAGCAATATCCTTACCGATATATCGATACAAGGGATTGATATATGTACAAAAGACTACTACAGATGCAGATACAGGTCGCTTCAATATCGAACTTAGCAAAGACACATCAAGAAGACGCTTAACAGAGGAATGAAAGCTAACACATCACTAAATGAGATAGTAAAAGATTTGTGCAACATTTCCCTTACGAACCAGTTGGGTTGGAATAAATGTAATCAATGTTTCAAACAATACATAATCTGATATTATATTTTACTGAGCCTCATGTTCAGTACTGTAAGTGAAAAAAACAAAAAAAAATTACACCGCAAAATGTCCTAAGTGCAAAAACAAAGAGCAAGATGATCAACCACTGCTACATGGTATCATCATTAAACTTTGTTAGCTGACGTCAAAGAATTCAGAAGCATATTTTACTTTATGCAAAAACCAGTTAAGAATCATAGCAAAATATAAACAAAGAGCGCCAAATTTCATAGAAAAAGGAAAAAATTTAGAGTTTTGACGCGCTATGTTTTTATTTTGCTGATTGAAATCTGATTCTCGAGACATAGTATGTAAGGTAAAAAATTAAATTTTTCGAAAATTTATTGTTGTCTGAAAAATTTTGGTTAAACCAATTCATTCTTGAAACTGATTAATTTACTTCGTAGTTTGAAATGTTTCTGACTGAAATATTGTCAAAATTAGGATTCTGAAAAAATTTTTATGTGTTGTTACATGCCAAAAAAACGCTTCAGAAACCAGTGTAGGGTAATTTGCTTTGTTGTTTTTGTTTTAATTCGACAAATAAAAAATTGTATTAAAGGCTTTTTTCTCACTTTTTAAAGAATTTTTTAAGTTAGTTTTGGGCACCATGACTGGTTTAAAAGGCGTCGGAATCTATAATAAATGAGTTCATAAACTTTTATTTTACAGGTTTTCCCTCCCACAAAGCCGTCAACGAACGTTAACTATATAAAAAGAAAATATGTTAGTTTTAACCCTTCTATGCGTGACGGGGTACTCATTTCATTTTCAAAACAAATTTTTAAACGTTTGGATATGCTCTACACAAACATTTGAAATTTTTAGTCAATTTGTGTTAGGGTATCCTGTCAAGGCATTTTTTTTTTTTGTAACGCACGGAAGGGTTAAATGCATTATAACTTTGACTGTAAAAATCCGACTCAGAGTTTGAAAGTGGAAGTCTGATAATTCCAATAGTTTTATGAATATTGTAGTATTCTCTTTGAACGTTCTCAACTTAAAATTAGAAAAAATCAAGTAAATATTTACTTTCACTTACAGCTGCCATAAACTGCATAAACTCACCTGAAAGAAAAATACAAATAAATTGATTAGCACAAAGTTAAGAAAAATTAATTAATATAAATAACTTAAGTCAAGCACTAAAAAGATGGGCAGAGCATACCCTGAACAGATTCCAGTTATTTTTTTTAAATATCTAAAGGCCCTTTGAAAACTAAATAGCTGCAGCACAAAACTTTGTATTCAACGCGTTGCTATAGTAAAAGTAATAAAACAAAACGCAAAAGAATTTCAGTTTATAACAAAAAAAAACACAAAATATTAAGGTCATAAAATTTTAAATCAAAGGAAATCTTATTATAAATGTAAAAGTTATTTAGGTACCTTTGCTATTAAATAAAACTTAGTTATAAGTAATTTAAAGTTACCAAACCGTAACCTGTTATTTACTTTGTTTTAAAAATAATTTTATTATCAGCCAAAGCCTCAAAGTTTCCCCAAGGATACACACAAAACTTTTGTGCTGAAACACTCTATGTTTGTGTTGAACCTTTTTTTAAGGAAGCTGTAATAAGTAGGTATGTATGTAAAATGATTAAATGATTAAGAACAGAACACAACAACAAAGAATTTGTTACGGTAATAAGCCTAAAGCTTAAATTTAAATAACTGAAAGAAAGATACAGGTATCTATGTATACTTATTCGAAATATTGCAAAAAGTAAAAAAAATAACAAAAATTAAATTTAAGTGAACCTTGAATTTATTAAAAATTCAAAGGAGGGCAAACATCTAAAATTTGCTTCTTCTTATTTTATATCCGTAGGGTTTTAATATCCCATTTGAAGCAAGCACCATACACTCGTACTCATATACACAAATACCGTGCCGCCAATATTTATGAGGAACTTATCTTAATTGATTTGGCATTAAATACAACCACATCGTTTGGCACACACAAACAAATAAACAAATACTTAGCCATAGCATTCATAGAATAGATAGCTATTACCCAGTTGGAAAAAGAGTTTCACTTGATTTATTGTATATTTTACTTTTCTTTTCTTGGCTTTTTAATTTTAATTTATTGTTTTTTGAAAATTATTGTAAAAATTGAAAAAATGATTTTTCAATACTAATGTTTAACCAGAAAATGTTCTACGGCAAAAATTATCCAAAAAAAAATCTTAGCTACCCAGATTTGTTTTACAATTTTTTTTTTTTTTCAAATTTTAATTTTTTTATTGAAAATACTTTGGAGCTATTTGAACATACTGGACTATTGGAACTTTATGAGTCATTTTTCCATTTTGAATATTGTTTTTTGTTATCTCTTGTAGACAGACATAGACAATCTTGTCCAAAATATTAAAATATAGGCACTTATCGCCCAAAGTATTTTAAAAAGAATAAAGCAAAGGAAATAACAAATCGCTTTAAGATGATAATACAGAGGGATTAATTTCTTGTGAAATAAGGTCTTTCATCGGAGAACAGACAAACGGACATGCCTAAACAGACTCATGAAATGACGTTGATCAATAATGTTAATGTACTTTCAAGACCTACCACAGCAATTTCTATGCGTTTCAAACGAAATGACTTAAATAAATAAGTGTGATATATATGAAATAAAAGATGAATCAATGTAGGTCTAATACAATTCATATGCAAAGTTTTGCTACGAACTATGTTGTAAAAATCTAAGTATAAGAAATTTCGAAAACATTTTTAGCAAACGACATTTTAATCACATGTGATTTTAATCACATGTGATTTTATTCACATGTGATTTTTATCGCTTGTGATTTTCATCGCATGCTATTAATTTTGCATGTTATTTTGCTAGCATGACATCTTTATCAAAGTTGATACCAAATCTTTTAATTAATTGACTTAAATTTCAATAATTTTTTAGCAAACGACATTTAAATCGTATGAGATTTCTATAACATATTTATGTTTCATGTTATCTTGCTGGCATTACATTTTTAATTAAAACTCATCATAAATTTTCGGTAAGTTTAAAAAAATTGAAATCATTTTCTTTTAGTGATTTTTAAATCAAATAATAGAGTATTAGAGAAAATAGACGTAACTCTATGTGTAGCACTTGTAGAAACAAAATTTCATCATAGACAAACTGGCATTGAGTCATAGAAAAGAGAATGGGAATAAAAATAAAATAAATTTAATGAAAGCCCAACTTATGACGGAAATTAATAGGTAATACAAGAAAATAGAATAGAAGAACTGGAAGAACAGATGGGGATGATGACTATCTATAGTAAAAGGTCGAAATTAGTAGAAATAGAGATGCCACTCTAGCTGGTATAAAAAAGAGTATGTTCAGCTGCAGAGAAATTAAAATCTTGAATTCAGGCACTAAAATTGTATCTTCGGTAAAAAGTCATGAATTTAAAGTTTGTTAACAGCATAAAAACTTTTGAATCATTGTGAACAATAAATAAATAACTTATTCTCAAAAATTAAAAAGTGTTAGTGTCGCCAACCAAACCTAATCTATACTCGTTACCCATATAGATTTCTTTTACAAATTAAATTTTCAAATTTTCCTACCAACAAGAAACTTCATAGTCGCACACAATCTCACACGTTCCTTCGGCACATACTAGACTAGCTGTGAATTGACGTTGCGCCTTAAAGTATGCCGCATAATTTACATTATTTACTTGTTAGTATTGGTTCGGTTTGCATTCGATTATTGATTACCACTCCGAAGCGAAGTGTGTGTGCTTTGCCAGCAATTCAATAACCACAAAAAGAATAGGCGGGGTGAACGCCACAAATGTGAAGCATCTTAAAAGGTTTTCATTTTTATGAAGAAAAATTTACGCCTATATTTTAGGCTACTCGCCATGAATACCAAAAACGTGATGGTGGGCGTAGTGTCTCTTTTGGCGCTAAGGCAAATTTTCTTCGGCGAGTTTTACATACGTACGTATGTTTGCTATATGGCACACAAGTAGAAAAAAAAAGATAAAAATGTATGGATAGTCGCTTCCTCGAAAAGCTTCTTCAAGGTTACCTAAGTAATTTTGTGGTAACCACCCTAAAAAATAAAAGAAAGCAAAAAACCCAAGCTGCTTTATAAACATAGCGCCGTTGACCTAGACATAACAAAGGTAAGGGAGGATGGTTATGCTGTTCCGCATTAGATTTTGTTGTCCACAGGTTTGTCGAACGGTCAGTCTGTTTGGCACTTCATTCGTCTGTCTACCTTTAAAGTAGGCCCAGCATTAGCCCAAGCAATTGAACGAGTGCGCGCAGGCAAACAACGCGATTACGATGGCAGTTGAAAGCGACACGGAATTCTAATAGCAGGTCATCATCGAAGTGCGACGTCGACGACTACAAAGAGCGTGTGCACGTTTACAAGTAGTAGTAGTGTTCGAGTACTTTTTGTTTTTTGTATTTGTCGTTGTGTTCGTCCTGTTGTTGTGAGTGAGTGAGTGCTTTGAACCACCACTAAAAGTAGGAAACTGGCGGTTGCTCAGGTGTACCAATGGTGGCACAATTGGTAGCGCCGTACAGCACTCCAGCACTGAGTTAGTAAAGTGCCCTCGAGCTGCGTGTCCTATTTGAAGCTGTAATTTGTTGTCGTTTTAAGAGCGACGTGAGGTGATATATTTTTGGTTTCGCCCAGTTTTTTTTTTTTTTTTGAAGCAAAATGCTGACAAAGCTTACGATAAAGTTTTTCCATCAACATTAAATTCTCACTTAATGGTTATCTGGTAGTATGAAGATTACTATGCAAAAAATTGAAATAAATACATTGTAATTTGAAAGTTTTAGCTTAAGCGCTTAAGTTTCTATGATGTGTAATTTATATCATAAGAGTTACGGGTGTAGTTTGATTGAAAATTATATGTATTTTCATTTGACAGGAAAAAACCAAACGTAAGACTCATACATAGCGACATTTCACTGAAAAATCTTAAAAAAAAAACGTTAATACAGGGTTCGTTATAAAGACACTTGAAGGATTTATAGTTAGTTAGTAAATTGCTATATGATTTTATCATGCGGCAGAGGTTGAAAATCATGAAATTCAAAATAGTATAAATAATACGAACAAGCTCTGCCAATGCGTTGTCTCGGCGGTATGATATTAATTGAGAGCCTTTGAAAATTGTAAAAAAAACAACAGTATTATCGCGTCTGCCTTTTATTTTCAAAAATGTGTCTGTACACAAAAAGAGATAAATGCGAGCGGCAGACGTTTTAGCTGCTGCGGTGAAGAGTAATTAAGTTTTCTGACAAGTTTTATTATATATACAAACTTTAAAGATTTTATCGTCAGGCAGATTGCAATAGTTATAAGGATTATGTCCTAAGAAACGGGAAAATCCACATCTGCAAATTAACTTTTGCTGCATTTTAAGATTGTAATATTGCAAACATTTTAAAAAAAAATGAGTACTTTATCATTTTACCGCGTTTTCCAGGTTGACTGGTTCCTTCAGTTATAAAAAACACGAAAATATAGAATGCAGAATATTCTAGCGTTGCTATTTCGAAGGCATACGTTTTTGAGCACTTAAAGTGCATATTATTAAGGATATATTAACATAAAACTAATACCTAACTAACTAATATAATATTTACTATTTTATTTTTTGGTAATTAATGTTATTTTATTAAATTTTTCTGGCTGTATGAGCATTCGACGACAAGTCGGAAAAAAAATATGATGTCCCTAAAATTAATACATACATATACGAATTTGACCAAAATCGACGAACCTCATATATTTTGAAAAAGTAGAGACATGCACGTCTGCTTCGTGTATGTATTTTCTGATTCTAGGGGCGATACTGAAGACAACGAAGTTCTGGAAGAAAACTATAAAATTGTGTTTTTTTTACATATTAACAATTGATTTTGCTAAAAGCGGCCGTGTGGACGTCTACCTTTTATATTTTCGTTGTCATCACTATGCCTTAACAGATATATCAGTGGCAAACAGGATAAAATGATATGCTTTTTTTTGCAACTTCAAATTTTAAAACAAAGCTGTGTTATCTTGACTTTACTTTAAGATTTTCTAATTCGCATATATGTGAACTACATTGCAGCATATCAATAGTATTGGTTGCCAGACATATAAAACATCAAATTTTTTAAGTTACTAAAGTTGTTGTAGTTCAGGAGGCACTTCATATATTTGGTGAAGATTTTCAACAAAAAATTTTCCCCACTGATCTTTTAATTCCTAGTTCTTGGGACAGATTTTTGAGTTATTTATCTCTCATTGATATTAAGTTTTCTATGATTACGATATACTGAGGAATCTTTAACCGATTTAAATTTCAAAACGAGAATTAAAGCATTTCTACCACCAACAAAATTAATGGCTCAACTTATGTACGAAACTTTTGAAATCCCCTCACCCTCACCAAATATTTTTTCAAGTAACAAGTACACAATAAATCAATTTCTTAATAATACCTTAAATGTACGCAACACTCTGAAACATTGGCAGCTAGAAAATTAAATGAAAAATGAAACCTAATCAACTATATCATTATTAAATGTTAATGTTGTTGTTGTTGTTGATGATAATGACGTTGCTGCAAACATCATTGAA
This sequence comes from Meiosimyza decipiens, assembly GCA_963680825.1. Taxonomy (NCBI): domain Eukaryota; kingdom Metazoa; phylum Arthropoda; class Insecta; order Diptera; family Lauxaniidae; genus Meiosimyza; species Meiosimyza decipiens. The sequence continues at coordinate 129,318,475 of OY804258.1, read as the reverse complement.
CAACAACAATGATAGAGTTACAAAATTCATTAATATGATTGAAAATTCCGTGCTCACAAGACAACAACAACAACAACAAGTGGTGCAAAATTGCTCCAACACTCTGCGGCGTGGCACTACACAAACCAAACACTGATCAGTAGTATCTTGGTAAAAGATGAAATGAAACCAAGGAGGTGGGGCGGGGTGAGCAAAAACGTGAAGTAAACAATAAATAAAGAAAATACCATGTGTGCGAATCAACAGCTTGGTGAGCAAAAATATGAAAACAGAAAAAAAAGCGAAGAAAAATCAACCAACAAATTCGTGTAATCAACAAAGGAGCGAACGGAATGGAGCGCCGTTTTAAGCGGCAGCAGGAGCTGTCAAAGAAACCGCATCGCAAATGACGCAAAATCTTTTGAATGATGTTTTCATTTTTCTGTTGTTTCATCTTCTCAAAAAAAGAAAACATTCCTTACCTAAGAAAGTTAAATAATAAAATTTCATATTTTTTCATACGCATTTTATTGAGTGAGTAAAAATAAAACGTAACGAGACTGTTGAGAGAATCAACAACAACAACAACAACAAACACAACAACATAAAACTTTAGTGTTCAATGGCAGTTTAATCAAAAAAAAAAAAGCAAAAAAACAAAAATCGATTTAAATGTAAGGAATGCGTTCGCTCGCGTTCGATGGTAGCTACTTTTGACATTTGTTTTGACAGGTCGTCATATTATATGTGCGTAAATTGGCATTTTGTTTTTGGGAAGTTACTTACATTTGTATAGTGCTTTATAAACGTATGGGTGGATGTCTGTATGTAAAAGGAAGTTTGTGGTTTTATGTTTAGGGTGGGAAATAAAGTTGGGTAGAATCTCTTGTTTTCATCGTAAGTGCATTATTTTTATGAAATTTCGATACGACATAATCAACTCCAATAAAAGGTATAACAGTCACTTTCAAAATGAAGAGTTTATTTTTATTTGACAAGCTGTTTTTCGTTACATTGTGTGAATACCAAGAAGTTAAGTTCATCATCTTTGATATTGGCGCTGTAACAAAGGTTGGAACTTTGATGACTTTTAAGTTTCTGTTTTAATGACTAGGGCGATTTTCTTTAGATATAAAACTGGAAAACTAACTAAAATAATTTCTAAGTCGCTCAAAAATTTGGGAAATTTTTTTTTGAAATAAATAAAGCCTCGTTCAAAATAACTTAGAATTCCAAAATGACAATTTTTGTTTTCTTTTTTGAAATTGTAAACAGGTTTTGAAACGAAATATCTCAAAAACTATAGGGAGTATATATATAGAATAAAAACAATAAAATAACAATAAAATACAATAAAAAAATTGGAATTAATTTGTTTAAACATTATTTTTTTTCCCATAAAAATGTTCCTCATGATATTTTTGACATAACATCTTCAAATTGTATGAATTGTTTGATATTTTCCAAAGTTATGTGGGGAAATTCGATTTGAAAGCAGATGTATCAGGATTAATTGAAGAATAACATTAAAAAAAATTATGGGAAGATAATTTGAGAAACAAGTTGCGTGCCATCGGTAAAATATTCATAATTTCCTAAATTATGACGGAATTTCGATAAGAAATAAGATACATTCCAAGGATCGATTGTACAATAACATAAAAAAATCATAAAAAAAATTTATTCAATTTATTTAACAATTTAAAAGAGTTTTCATTCTAAGCAACTTATTATAGAAATCACTATTTTGGACGAAAAAGGAAATTTGGCTAAGGTCATAGTTCATAAGCCATTATTAAATGGTCTTCACAAAATGCAGCAATAGTAATAATATCAGATGATGAAATTGAAGTTAAAGTTTCTAACATTTTGATCAAATTTTTTCTTCGCATCTTTATAAATTGTTACACTTCAGACTTCCAAAAAAAAGTATTGAGAAGAATATGGCTTTCTGTATAGAAAAAGGAGAATGCCTTTGAATCGAGGTGGCTGTCAACCTGACAATCCTTGCATAAGGTCTAAAGCTGGGAACTAAGGGTTCAACCTTAAAAATGTATGTAAAAACTTAGATCACTGAACTATAAGAACACTAACACTTACTTGTTAATTTTTAAGAAGTCTGGGTATTTCACTTTAATAAATTTTTCAAACCTAGAAAGTGCATTTAGCAGTTACTAAAGCACATTGATTTGTACAGTAAAATTAAATTACAAACAGTAGGACTAAATAAATCAAGAATGTGAAGCAACTCGCGTTACAATCAACTTTATTATCAAAGAATTTCAATGTTTTTTTTGGTTATATCGAACTAAATAACAAACAATTGCAAAGGCATCATATAGTTTCATTACATATGAAAACATTTGCTTAGTTTCGTAGCTGAAACGACAATCACGACATTTATTGATAAAATGTGTTTTTTAAAATGTCGCCTGAAGCAAATGATTTTTAGCGAAGGAAACAAAAATTTTTATAGGAGGTTACAACTTGACCATTTTCGTATATAAAACTGAACACATAAGATTTCGTTTACATCTCATTCCATCTTCTGTCTTCAAATGTATGATAGCAAAAAAACACAATTGAAATAGAGTTTGTTCTTTCAACCTCGAAGCCAAATACAAACGGTACAAATGAGAACAAAAAAAAAAAACAACAGTAACAACAAAGAATTCAAGATGCAGCATAAGCATCGAAAAATCAATCGACTGATTTTTTGCAAAAACTAAATCTAGAAAAAAAAAATATTTTACTTAAAAAAATAAAAAAAATAAGTATGCAATAACCTTTTTTAATACAAATATATTGTTTTACAAATGAAATTATTTAAATCGGTTCAGTATATTTTGCTCCAAAGCGTTACAAGCTACTTCCACATAAGCATTTTTATATAAATAGTATAGATATATAAAGATGTGAGCAACTTTACGAGAAATTAATTTTTCAATTAAACTTGTCGATATATTTCATTGCATAAAAAACTAGCAACAGCTAGTATTTTGAAAAATTATTTTAGAAAGAATTTTCTATTGGTGAGTACTTTCGATTTATGTACAAAGCATTTGATTTCAAAACAAAGTGGCGTGACAATTATGAAGCTATCCTACGTTGCTTTTTAACTTTTTAGAATTTTTTTTTTTTGTTCTATTATTTTTTATTTGCTCTTGTGGCAGTTCACGCTATAGTTTTCTTGCCCAATTTTAGCCTCAAGTTTTAATTCCTTTTGTTTTTTTTCCTGCACTTAAATATTACAATTGAAGAAGCCATCATTAGCTTTTGGAAAAGTTTGTGTGTCTAAAAAAAATACTTTTGATATTTACCAACACTGAAAATGCTAAAATAAATTAATATTTGCAGTTGTTTCAATTTACCTTAACAACATGATTCCGTTTTTCATAATCAATCATAGTGACGTTTTTCTCGGACAACTTCATTTGCTGTGGTGGCTGCTGTGTTGTCAACACAATGTTGCTGTTCCTGTTGCTGCTGGTTGTGACAACAACAGTCTCTGGCGTAGAGGAGTCTACATCAAAAGCACTACGTACACTGACAGTGACAAGTGCGTCATCGGTAGCTTCGCTAACAAGAGAACTAGCAATTTTTTCTTCAACTACAAATTTAGCATTCCGAACATTGCCAAGTTTGTTAGCGCCCTGGGGACGGTTATCATTGTTATTCTCAGGTTTTTGGTTGCTATTGCTCCAAATTACTGCAGCTGTTTTAGGATGCTCCTCAGCGTCTTCATCGTTATCAACTTTCATAACTACTGATGACATTTCGTTACGTATGCGCTCAGCATTACGTGTATCACCAAAATCATCATCATCGTTGTCTTCGTCATCATCGTCAACATTATGCCGGTCATCGGCGATGAAAATTGTTGGTGGTAACCGCAAGGGTTTAACCGTTGAATCGTCGGCTGGTGGATCGTGTTTAAATATATTCTTAGGATGATTATTAGCGTAGTTCATTTCTTTAATATGATTGTCACTGGCGCTAACGCTATCACTGGCAACTTTCTCATTTAGTCGTATGATATTTGATAAATTAATGTTGTTGATTAAAGTGATGCCAGTGATGCCAACCAGCACGATGACGAAACAGACACCGCCAATTAAAAATATTGGCGTCTTCGGCGTTTTGGGGCACATTTTTATTTTTATTTTTTCTTTTATGGATTTCTTTTTAACGATAATTAATTTTAGACGCAAAACGCAAAATATCACAAATTGATTTCGATTTAAAAGTTTTATTATTTAAATTTTTTTTTTTTGTTACTTTTTTTATTAATTTAGAATTTTGCTGAGTTTTAATTTTTTTTTTATAAATTTTCTTTTTTTAAATTATGTTGGTCACATGTGTTACAATTTAAATTCACAAGAGTACGAACATTTCAAACACTTAAATGAAATCATTCGAATGTAGAACGTTACGTGAAAGTCTGGTTGTCAGAGGGTAAAAAACGTATTTGCATTTTTTCTTTTTCAGTGATATTTCTTGTTAGTTTTTTTGTGTAAAGTCTTGATATAAGTAGAATTTTATTACTTTGTAGCTTAACTTTGTTTGTGCAATAAGACAAAAAAAGTTTTTGTCAGGCAACAAGTTTGATATTTGGTTTATATTGCAGATCTAACAAGTTTGTGAGGTCATGTCGCAAAATAATAATGAAAAAAACCGGATGGCAAGTAGGAACATCACTGTCTGTGCACTTGAAAAAAGATTTCATTGAAGCAGCAAAATTTTGACTTTTACTGTTAAATTGCAAAAGATAAATTTTAAGATGTGCTATTAAACTACTTGGCAAGCAAAGTTTTAGTTACAGCAAGTGACTTCGTATTGCTGTATTCTGTTTGAAATTTAATTTTGTACTAACTCAGCGGTAAAATTACTTTACGAAAGTTAATGGAATCTGTCTTTCACACTTTGACAAAACTTAAATTTGCACGTCAGAAATTCCTAAAGTTCTATGCAACTACTAAGCGTAAATAGCAATAGACGTAAGAAATGCAATACGTCAGAAAAAGCACACGTCAGAGTGAGCGCATTAAGCTGGGATAGTATGCGTGCAGTTTGAAGTGGCACGAAAACATTATTTTTTTTTATTTTAAAGTTAAGTAAAAGCGTTTGTCACGTTACAACAAACGCACTCTAAATTTGGATTAAATGCTATTTGGAGATAATGTCACCTACTATATGTCGAAAAAGTGAGGGGAGGCAACTGAAACAAAACCCCTATTCGTTGTTGATTTTATGATGTTACTGAATGATATCTTGTGAAAACAGTCATTGAATTGAGATTACTCTAAATAAAACGTTAAGGAAATGAATAGTTTATTAAAATTGAAAAAATGTTGCTCCCTTTCAAAATTGACATTGCGGCATGACAATGGAAATGGGTTTGTGCAGATTTGTGACACATTGTGACAGATGTGGAGAGGGTAAAATAAATACGCCAAAAAACTGTGACATCAGTTTTGGAAGCTTTCTTTATGGAGCGCTTGAAAAAAATAATGACTGCATAACTCAGCCAATTCACTCAAGCGTAGAGTTTTTTACACACCCACCGTATCCTGTCCCACATCAGGTCATGTGCTAAATTTATTTTCAGCTGATTAGCGAAATAAATCATTTTTTGAAATATGTGCCCAAAAAGAAGATTTTAAGAGTCTAAAACAGTGTCAGGCACAGATGCATGTTACCAAAACATGTCAGTGTGCTCGTGATACACAATATAATACAAAAACGAAGAGCCAAATACAAGTCGTATCGAATCGTATTATGCAGCATACACGACGAGCAAACATATACGCAGCCTCTGCTTGTGTTCTGCCGCAGTTGCCCGCGGGCAGTGGAAAATCAGACAATGGTCTAAAATGATACCATCGGTGGTCTAAAATAGAACCGTCGACAACTATGGTCATATCCAAGATTTATTTTCAACTTTTCCTTATCGATTGATGCAATAAAAATTTAAACATACAAGCACTCATGTGACGATATTTACATATATTCAAATAAAAAATGGAAAATAAAGTGGAAAAGTTCATGAATATGTAGTAATCTTAGAAATTCAAAAAATACACCAAAAATCTTTGCGCCAAAACTTTTTGTAAGGACCTCGAAAGTTTGAAATAAATTTTTTTACACAACATTTAAATTTCTTGCAAAAAACCTATTTTTTTTTGTAAAAATCGACGAAATTACTTACTTTCAATTTCATGTGATTTATGTGGAAAAAAATTTCAGGAATGGCCCTTGTAAACTTCGAGCTTTTTACACCAAGGCTTTAGAGAAGGACTTCGGCGGCACTGCAGTTGAACGATTTCAGAACGACCCTGTCAAAATTAATTAAGGGCAACGTCATTTCCCCATTAAAAGCTCTGAACTCGCCACAATGAATACAAATTTTCTAAATGAAAAACTACATTGGTTCAATACTTTCACTTCATCAAAAAACAAAGGGCCTACAACAAGGATTGATGAGAATACTAAAATTTTCCTTCAAAATAAAACAAAAGACCTACAATAAGGGTTGAAGAGAATAATACTAAAATTTTCTATCAAAATTGTTTCCAGCAAACGAATAAAGACACTTAAGTGCTCACACTTACACTAAGCAAACAAGAGTATTAAGCATATCAACAGAAACAAGAGTATCAAACACTTTGTTTTAGAACGCCACTTAAAAGACGCACAAAAGTATGCAACCAATAAGAAAACGTATAAAAAAAACAAAAGCATAAAATCATAAACATGAAAACAAAAAACAAAAAGATTATGATAAAAGGCCCTAAAAAAAGACACAACTGAAGTGTATAACAATGGCATATTAATGTATTACAACTCTATTGTATATAAATAAGAAAAAAAACAATGTGAATAAACAAAAAACATTAATCTAAAAATATTAAAAGGATAATGAAACAAAAAACATGAAATAAAAAAACCAAAATATTCTGAAAGTGTGCATCTGTGGCTTTTATACTATATGAGGTGTTGAATAAATTTACAAAAAAAAAATACAAAATGTTGAAAGTGTTGAAAGTGTCACCGGTAAGTAAAAAAAAAAAAAGAGGATCCTGCATTAATGTGTTGCTTTTAATTGCGACATTGCAACCACAACAACAGCAGCAGCGGCAGTAGCAACTTGAAAATGGTGCGCCATCTTTAGTGGATGATGACGCGTTGAAATGCATAAATTTTGCCACTGCCTGCCTGACATTCTTTGTGGTTTTCGAAAGCTTTTCATTATTTGCAGGCAAAAAGGTGTGAAGCAGCAACAGCAGAATGCAGCGCATACAACGTGCAGCTTTTATGTTCAGCATCCTCTTCAAAATGTTTTGTACTTGTGTTTCGAATCAGGTTTTTTAAATAAAATAAAAAAAGGCAGTTGATGTTGGTAGAACTTGGCTAAAATTTGAATACAACAAAGTTGTTGTTTGGAAAATTGTGAAAAATGTAAGGAAAATTTAAGCATCCATGAAATTTCAGCCAAGAAGCTGAGCATTGGTTAAAAATTTGGAGCTCTAACATAAAATACATTTGCTTTAAAACGTGGATAAAATGTGAAATGCATCAGTTGGATTGAAATCATATTTTTGATTTGCATTGAAGGCATATGTTTAGTGCAAACATGATAAACATTTTAATGTATTTCAACGTCTATATCGATTAAAATCTTTGACCTCAAATTATGAGATCATTGGTATCAGAAGTAGAAATTGCTTCGGCTACATAAATTTCAATATGTCCACCTGAGACGTTTTCTTCTAAGCTTATAACATATTTTCGAATCACGTTCTGAGGTAAATAAATTTAAAAAGCTTGGGTTCTTTTCAAGATTTTGGTGCGCTTTTTTTTTAAATAACTTCTCATAAGAAGTACTTAAAGAAAAATAAAATTTTTGGAATAAGTTTTTAAAAATATCTTCAAGTTTTTAGCGTTCCATTTTTCGAAGTTATTTCCTCCAACTTAAGTAGTTTTTTTGCAAATATTAGTTTACGTATAGCTGATAATCGAAATAAGCGTCAGTCAGAATAGTGGTGGGCCTGGTTTTGAGAAACTGACAAAAAATTTTTTTCTCAATATCTCGGAAAGTAAGCCATAAGTAGAAAAATATGAAATATGGGTCAAATACTGTTGTTCGGAGATTTTTCGGGCATGAAATCGATGTGCTTTTATCTCCTCTACAATATTTGTCTTTATATATTTTTCCTCTTGTGGCTTACTTATACCTATTCAGCATATTTTTTTTTTTTTTTTTTTCTTTGGCCTCTCACAACCAGGTCTACCACTATTCTGGCGACTGACGCTTATTTCGATTATCACCTATACTTAAACTGTCATTTGCAAAAAAAAATTCAGTGGGAGGTAATAACTTCGAAAAATGCACCGCTACCTCCCGGACTAAAAAACTATTTTAAACGAAGGCTGATGTCTACGCCATAAAAAAGGAAAATTTTTAAGCCCTAAGAAATTTTAAGTGCAGATTTTGTATGAATGAAAAATCCGGGTCACAACCTTTGTAATTATTTAGCTAATGTCATTCTGATCAAAAGTTTGAATTTACACAAAACCATAATATCGCTTATAGTGAAGTTATAGGGGCTCAAAAGTCAATGATAGCCAGATGACATTGAATTCTGAATCCTCCATATGTCTACAACTAGCCATAACTCATACTTTTTTCCCTAAAGACTTTTCATCAAAGCGATGTAAGCTACATTATACTAAAAGTTGTACTGGGAATAATGTAATTTGTATCATCCTGACCACTAATATCGCTTGGACTAACAATAAAATGGTATTGTGCTACACAGACTTTAAATAAGGGTGTTTTTAATGAATGGCCGTTTTGGATCACACAAAATTTACGGAGTCCATTGAGCGATGATCACGTGAATAATGTATCGCAGTAAAAAACTTTTTTTGGAGCAAATGTATTTACTTGAGCAATGAAATAATGTATTATACACCAATGTAAGAGCAGCTGAATAATAGAGCGATAAATTTAAAAACAAAAAACAGACTTTTAAACTTATTAGTAAGAATTTCTAAGCCTGATATGTTTCTTCTTTTTGCATAGATTTGTTGAGAGCCCAAGCAACAAGTGGAATACAGCAATGCAAACATTATTTTTTTAGTAGTTAGTGTTCCTTTGTGTTTGTAAAGCCTTAACCAAAATAGACGTGACGAGACGATAGCAAGTAAACGAACGTTCGCACTCGTTACGTCTGTTTTGACATTAAACCCAAAATGTTACGTTAGCCAACGAATCAAAGCAGCTGTAATGACGAGTAGTGACGGTTTCAAGTTCGGTTCTTACAGAACAATACGTCTCGTCAAAATGTTTCATTCACTTTCGATCAGTTAAGTGCGTTCATTTTGGTTATAAACATTGGTTACCATATACTCGAAAACATTGGTTACCATATACTCGAAATTACTGGTTACGTCTCGCCACGTCTCGTCACGTCTATTTTGATGTAGGCTTAAATCATTCGATGTTACACTTTTCTTGCATGCACTTTGTCGCAAGCTTTTTAAAAGTTCAACATAAATCTTTAGTCAAATGAATCTACACCGCCTCTCAATTTATTTTTTCATCAATAACAATCAACCCCAGTTTTTTCGTATTTTCAACAATATTTCTACAGCTCAGCAGCATAGAAATGCGCAAATTTAAAAATGTATTAATTTTTAATAATACGCATATTTTGCATTTTACAGAAATTACAATTTACAAAAAAAAAGAAAAACCTTTACAAAACAGAATCTTTTCTTAAAATCATTTGTCTGAAAAAGGGAATTAAAACTTTTAACAATTTCATTTCCGAAGCAAATATGAAAACAATTATGGAAATCTTTTATTCTACCCATAAAATAAAACCATCAACGTCAAAGTTTTTAATGAAACATTAAAAATAAAACCATACAAATGTCACTCAAGCTGTAAAATGTCAATTAAACGAAAAAACACAGAAATATTGTAATTAAAGAGCAAAAAAGTTATTTTCTACGCATTTGAAACAATTAATTTATATTGCTGAAAAAGTTTATTTCACAACTCTTTTTTCAAACTAAAGCTGTTAGTGGAATACGCAGACATGGAAGTCGCCAATTGAGAGGCTTCTTGAAAAACAAACCACTATTTTTGAAATTAAAATCACCAAAGAAATTTGCACTCAATTTTTTTCCCATTAAAAGTTTTGCAAAAATCATTGGAGACACAATTCGGCAAAGGGGTAAAAGATGAACATTTTCTAATAAGACAGTGTTTCGCTTTACAATATCTTATACCAACTATTTAATCCAACAATTTTCGATACATGCTAAATGGAAATGTATATAAAGGTTTGGGCGGTATCACGCCTATAGTAAATGCTCTAAGTGATTAGTGCTCTTTGGAACTTATTATTACTCAAAAACACTGGACTGGACAGGAACTTTTAAACAGCAGCTTTTGGATTTTCAGCTATTTGCAATTGCTCCACTTCTCTTTTTTTAATTCGAAAGTAATAAATTTCTTTTAACTATTTAAAAAAAAAGCGAATGAATTTCAAGGAAATTACTTACAAGCCGCACTGTTTTTTTTAATCTTTTAAAACGGAAAACACAGCGAAACAGGAAAACACCCGCCACTTCCGGCGGCTTAAATGAATACAAACTCAAATATATATTGTTGTGGAAAAGGTTGCAAATATGATACTCAAAGGATAGCGAAAAACATAGAAGTGAGGTGGCATTAAAAGTAAAAAAACTATAGTCGGTTTTAACGACTAACTATATACGAAATACACTATGTCGCTTAAAAGATAGTAAATTTTCTAGGATATCATTCCACGTAAGTCGAGGAACATCACAAGAAAAATTTTTTTCTTTTCAAAGCATATAGAATTTTAAATTATCGACGAATATAAATTTTGATTTTATATCTATCTATATAGATGTAGGTACGCACTACCTCGCTGTCATTAGATAAAAGTTTTTCTTTTGGCAACAATTTTTCAGCGCATTTCTCTTGAAACGCAATTAAATGCCAAGGGATCGTGTAAGAAAAAAACAAACAAATTTCGAGCTCTTCAAACAACGAGCTACTTTCATAAGTAATAATTTCATAGCTACGCAAAAGCAGCGAGTAGCTAAAAGTACCCAGCAGGCAATTGAGAAAGGCTTAACCCGCAGAAGCATTGACTTCTCAATATTATCTACTCATGCTTGGTCAACACTTGCCTTATACTAGATTGGCACAGTCTGCAAGCAGGGCCTCAACAAGAAGCCATCAAAAATCTGCTTAAAGTTTTATTTTTTCATCATTCGCTGCATTTTTTATAGTTCTCAATAAGTTTATGTGATTTCTGTTATTACTTATAACCATCAAGGAGAGAAGTTCAATAGAAGCTTTTACAGTAAATATTCTTTCATGAGAACAAAAAACAAAATCGATATTTTGAAACTCAAGATTTTTATAAAAAAAACAGTCAACTTTCCTTTGACAAATGTTGCTAAAATTGAGTGTTCGTTTTTGAAAAGGACTACTACTCTCTTCTATCTATTTAGAAGAAAGGACTGAAGATCACCGAGTCATTTCATATAAAGAAGAAAGTAAGTTTAAAGAGAGTTTTCTTATTCACTTCTTACTCTGCTTTTACCTAATGGGTAGGTAAATGCAAAAAGTTAGTTACCTGCAAGCGATGCAAAACACACACATAAACAAACACACTGCCAAAAACAAATACAAACACAGAAAGGTACTAAAAAAAAATAAGAAAAATTGTAACCAAAACAAAAGCCATACAGAAAATAAATGTGAAAAATGTGCATGAAAACTTTTAATGGCGTAAGGATGAAGGAAAAGGAAGAGCAGCAGGACGAGAACGTAAAAGAGACAACAGCCGTAGCGGCAGCAACATCAACACTTTGCAGGAAAGTTCGCAACAGTAAAAATGTAACTCTTTTCAGAAAACAGAAAATAAAAATAAAAACAAATAGATACGGGTAAAAATAAAAAATGTAGAAGAGTCAAAACAAAAATGAAACTAAAGTACAAGAGGGAAAACAAGCAGCATCAAAAATATGGGTAATTTCAAAAAGTACTAAATATTTGTTAGTATTGAGAAATTTTTATATATCATTAATGGAAAATTTACTTGAAGTTTCATTCATTAAAGCTTTTGTTAACTCAACTCCATTACGAATGCTCAATCTATTTGAGCTATCATGATATTTGAAGCAAAAGTGAATCATACAAAGCTTTTCAAGTGGCTTGCTTTTAGATAGTGAAATTGGTTTTGTGGCAACGAAACTACTAGCCAAAATATATCATAAGCAGCGCCGTCTTTAAGCTAAGACTTACTGGACTTTGGCACCGAGCCTTAAACTAAAGGGGGCCCTAACCAGAATAATTTAGTAAATTTAGGTACGGTTACGGTCGAGGGGCTCCAACTTAAGAGGACAACAATTTGTTTGCTCATCAATCAGATATTTTTATGCATTTTTAAGAAAGTAAACATTTTTTTCCATTTTTTGGTCCCGATCGTCTCAAAATCTAAAGACGGTGGTAGTTATGAGGATATATTATTTATAGACGATTTTAGAGGTGATTAAAATTCAAACAGTGCTGAAAGCCGACGGACGACAAGTTTTAACAGCTGATTCTAATAAAACTTGAAGATAAGCAGAAAATGTTAGGTGATATCTTTTAATATTTCTCTTGGATTGCGAGATATTTACTGTTAAGCTTTTCAGTTTTGCAAAAGTGAAAACTTTCCAAATAACTATGCAAATTTTGGATGACGGATGGCTAGATCTTAATTAATTAAACTAAGCAGAAAGTCGAATAATATTTTTCAATATCTTATTTGGTTTTCGAGTTATTCGATGTTTAATGTTGTACACTGTTACATCGCTTGTATCCTTTATATCCTTTAGGCCTCCACAAAACTTATTTAGCATGCAGGATCAATAGCGATATAAGATAAACTTGACAAGCAATGACATGAACCGAAACAGTAAGGTAAAAAACTTACAAATCGTGTATCTCGAAAACCATACTAAATATTGAAAAAATGTATTAAATATTTTGTGTTTTTTTCATCAAAAGCAAAAACTTATTGTCCGGAGTACTTAAACGGTGTCATTTTGAGTCGTTTTGTTTCAAAAAATATCAATTTCTTGCTAATAAAATATAACAATGTTCAGCTATGGAGTAACCCATGGTGAAAATGTTGAAAAGTTGCGACGGAAAGAAAATGAACGGTAGAAGAAATTGTGTTGAGCATAAAGAAAGTAGCAGCTTTTTAACTTTGATACAACACATGTCCTTGTCGTCGTTGTAACAATTTTACAATTTTTGTCTACAAGTGTACATGGTACGTAGTTGTAATTTTTGTTTTGTTGTAGATAGTAAGATAAATGATATATTTTTTTTTTGTAATATCACTTGTTTGTGTTGCTTTTGCTGTAGGCATAATTCTTGCAGTTGTTTTTTTTTTGTGTGTCATTGCTTCGAATGTTGTTTTTTTGTTTCAAATGTAGTTGTAACTGTAGTTGAAATTGGCAAGTACACATGTACAACATGTTGTATTTTGAAGTGTAGATGATGCATTATCATAGTTAGTACTCGTATAATTGTTGTTGTTGTTTTTGCTGCTATAACTATTATTTACACATATAGATGATGATGCTTTCTATGTTTTAAGCCTTAGGATTACATAAAGACTAACACGCATAAAGCGGTTGTAAGTAGTTGCTTAGCATTAAGAAACTCATTAGGAACTTTACAATGGAAAACACCCTCAAAAGTATGCAGCATTATATTTTACTTAGTACTTGTTGGTGCAACATAAATTATTAATAGAACTCGAGCTAATAGGTCAAAGGGATACAATGACTAAACTCTTTGGATAAAAATTTAATAATTGCGGACTTTAGAAATATTTCACACAATCAATAATTTTTTTTGTAAAAGTTTTGTCGTAACATAGCAAATTGTTCAACAGCATCATAATTTAAACATACACCAAAAGTTATATAACAACGAATACAAGCACAGCAGCAGAGCAGCACACATTAAAGTGCTAAGAAAATTTTGGTACTCAAAGAAAATTCCCAAACCAATTCCTTGCCGAAATGAAGAACAAGCAAAAGCACCAACATTACAAGATGTTTCTGTTGTTGCTAGAAAAGTTATGTTCAAGTTGTGAATTGTTAACGATAAAAAGGATACGCAATTGAGACTTGAAACTCACAACACGCAAAACTGAAGACTACTTTATTAAGAACAGTAGGAGTAGAAAAGTTAAAGAAAATGGAAAATTTTTGTTTTTTTTTTCTGCGATAACATACAATAGATGAACGGAAGTTTAATTATTAAGAAAAGCATATATTATATAGAAAGCAATGCTTTCAAGGAAAATTTGGCTGCGTTTCCATGTGAGTAATTCAAAAATTTAAATTGTCATTTCATACAACGTAACTCACAGTTGTCACTGAGTAATGATGTGAGTTACAATTCTGTTATCCTTTGTGTAGATAGGTCTTCAAAACATTTAGATAAATTCAACGTAATAATACAATAAACTGAAATCAATATCTTTAAAGAACACTCAAAAAGAACTTTCCAAAAAAAAATGTTGTTCTTTGCAAAAAACTCAGATTTTTGCTTCTTACTTCAAGTTTATGAGAATGAAAATTATGAAAAAATTCATACATCATTTTAACATTACTACTGATACAAAAACAATAAAATTATACGCTTCATTTGTGAATAAAATAATAAATCATAAACATTTTTATTAAAATGGCAATAGTATTTTGACATTTTTTATGGCAGAAGTGCATTTTAGAACGCCTCTCATATTTTATAAGACCCTACTTTTCTTACGATGCTTTCAATACTGACAACGAATATGGAATTCAAAGTTGGGAAGCAGAACTAGTTTCAGAAATATATACATCAAAAGTCGAGAATATAGCTTTCAACAAAATCATTATAAGTTGGGAGTCGATATCCAAAATATGGATGTCATATGAAGGATAATTTATATGCTATATATGAAATCGGTGCTTTGGTTCTGGAGTTATTACAATTTATTTATATTTCTGATCAATTTTTTTATTAAACATTACACAAAATTAGTCCACATATATAATTTTCTCTATCTAAATAGATTAAGGATAGAAAGGCAAATCCGAAAAAATTGTCCTTGGGCATATTTCAAAGAATAAAGTGTGATATTATTATTAAGAAATTTCTTCAAAATTTACGAAAAACGCTATTTTTAGATATTTGAAACCAAATTCTTCTCAAAAACTCATGTGTAATTACAAAGCCTAAGTTCGTGTTCAGCGCAAAAAAAAAAACCTTTGGCATTACTATGTCACTTTCGACATGAAAAATTTTCGAAAAGAAAGGGACATGGAGACAAAATTACACATACAACTGCAAAATATGGGTTCTGGAAAGGATCGAAAATCAGACTATTTTGCTTTGGCGTAGAGAAGTATGAATAAAAAAACATGCGATTACTGGGAAAGAACATCTGCCTAGTTACATAGATTTTGACGTGTTTCAATCGATGTCGAATTCATCCTGAACCTTTAGTAAAGAGAAAAGCCCAAGGTTTAGGTTGAAAAAAATTTGCACAGAAACTGAGCTTTTAGGTAATGTCTTAAAACAATATACGTTGAGGTAAATTTCGTGTTGAAAACGAACATCCTCCAACTTAAACAGCAACATACTGGCTAGCATCTATTATGCCAATAATTTTTAAAAATTTTCTGATATCTTCCACACACTTGCAACCCACACCATTTGAAAATTTATGCAAAAAAAAATTACTTCCATGGCTGTGGTCTTTCGTTAAGCGCGTAAGGAACTTAAAGTAAAAATTAAGTAATAAATAAAAAAAAATGATGCAGTCAATCAACAGGTTTGTTTGCGATAAATATCAATGGGTGCGAAGGGTTGTAGGAACGCCATAACAGGCAGACTCTTGATTGTGAGGGGCGATAATTTAATAGTGTGGAGTTGAATGAATACGAATATTTTTGTAAAATTATTTGACATGAAGGATGCTAGCCAGCATGAATTTATTTTAGTTGCTGCACTTGAGCAAAGCACGGCATTGTGGAACAGGTATATTTCAGGACATTTCTTTGTAAAACGAAAGTGATCTGAAGCACACAACCATTGCAATGAATTCTCATTATTCTCACCACCAAACATATGTGTTGAGCTAAAGCTTCATGATATGTGCTCATCTCATTGGGACAGGACGCTCTCAACCTAAATAAGATTCGTTTCTCTAAAACGGCGTGTTAAAAACATATGCAGACCCAGAGTACGCCAACTTGTTCCTCGTAGTTAGGTAAAGTTTTAAATCTCGATGAAAAATAAAATTTTTTCGTATTACTTGTAGTTAAGGGGATCGATACCTTTAGCAAGAGCTTTTTTATGTGAAAATTCTTGGCACATTTATTTTCAATAAGGCCTAGTAATGAAATTAAAACCATTTTGATTCAGACTTTGAGGGCGCGGCATTGCCCAAATATTCAACTTTAATACATCGAAAACTATAACAGATATTGTTAAGAAATTGTGTGGATGGGTAGAAAGCACCATAGGAACTGATTGACTTCATAATTTGAGGAGTTGAACAAGTAGGCGTGGCACTTTAGTGGGAACAAAAAATTGTACAACATACCAGTAGTCTTAGAAAACGGGTTTCAAATTTAAAAAATAAAATTTTAAGTCAAAATTGTTAAGAGCCGACGATGAAGAATGGAATGGTTGTTTTCAAGAAAACTAAGCAAGCTATTGTGTTGAAATTCGGTTTAGAGTTTTTGATTACTTTTTCTTCTCTTCAGGACAAAAATGATCAAGATTGCGTTGATAGATGTGGTACCTCCGATATAATCGATGAGCTAACTTAGGTAAAATTCGTTATTGAGAACCTACTTAGTTGCCTCAATGCACAAAAAATTTACGAGATCACATCATTGGAAGTGATACCTCCAATACAATTTAGCTTCGTTTGTAAGAGTGGTGCCACGTCCACTTAACCGATTTCGCTTTTATAGTTTTTTAAATAATTGTAACAAAGATTGGGACATAAGACACCCCTTTATAAGGGAGTACGCACAAATGATCTTTTCCGTCTGGACTTAATCCGATGTCTAAGGATATTACAAAAAAGATAGTGCACTTCGTTTTTGTTGACGTTTTCGTCGCATTTAAATTCGCTTCTCACCGCTCGTGCTACGGGAAAATTAGCTGGAATTCAGCAAGGTTTAAGAAAAAGGTTATTTGTTTCAAGAATTTTAATTGTTTTTTTCCTTTTCAAAAACTCAAATTCATAAGCAAAAGTTGTCAAATCTTGAGATTTCTTTTTTAATTTTAGATATTATTTCTAAGCGGTATAATGGTATAATTACACTGGTGGACAAAATAGTTTTTTTTTTTCTTTTTTCAATACACAATGAAGTGTTTCTAACAGGGTTTTTTGCGTATTTTACAAGTCTGATATTGAAAAATTTTCATCATGTAAGAATTTTAAGAGTCAGTGTCAGTTCGGAAAAGATGTGTTGATTTTCTATTGCTTCAATAAATTCCAAAAACAACTTTACGGAAAGGGTTAAATAAAAGTGTAAAACTAAAATTTGAAAGTGATACCATACGAAACAATATAGAGCGATCTTGGGGAATCTTTCTGAGCAAACGCGGATGGCTTTTTTACGTATTTTTGCGCTCGGGATTTTGGTCTTATGAATTTTTATTAGCTGATGCCAAATTCGTTTTAAGTGACCACAAAAATTTTGAAAAGCAATGTCTATAAAAATCAGTAAAAATTTAAGTCAAAGTTTTAAGCGGTAAAAAACGATTCCACCATTGACCGCAACAAGTGACAAAACTACGTTTTTTATTTTCTCAAAAATTGTGATGTGATGCAGAATATTCAATTTCAATATTCTAAGGTAAAAATCTTATCAGAAGCAGCTCCGGTTTTCGCTGAAAACAAAATCGTTGTTGTCCGGTCAATTCTCTTCTAATGAAAGTTAAAGTTTCAGAAGCTGGACATTTTTTGAACAAAAAACATCGGGCTGATTCTCTTTGCCCAGAAATACGCGCACTCTTGCTCCGCTCCTCGTACAAGAGACACTTGAAAAACAACTTGTGCCAATTTTCTTTGCAATACGAAACACACAACTATACGAAGGTATAATAAAATGGTGCTATGTTTTGCCATGCTAAATTAACGCTATGAATGTCCTGGCAGCTCAAGGACGCGCGCAATTAAAAACGGAGCTTTGAACGTGTTATTCGTATTCTTCATATTTTTTCTTAGCTTTTCATAAGAGCGCACATTTTCAAAACAAAAACACAAGTGCAACAGTTGAAGTAAGGATATTCGACAGAGTGTGTATGTATGGCGAAGGATTGCATGGGTTCATTCGTTCAGATATTAGAATATCACTTTCAAGATATTTTTATCATTTCAACCAAGGTGTCGAAAAAAAGCAAATAAATTTGAAAAAAAAAAAAAAATTATTTATTTACAAGTTCACATTTTCAGAGCACTTTTTTCACTTTATTTTAAGAAATTCGATTTGACGTTTATTATTTCTATTTTCTATTCCGCTTCCAAAGCCAAAAATCAAAAGTTTTCAAAAATAATAAACTCAGCGAGCGAGCACCGCCAGAAAAACCGCCCGTTCGAGTTTGAGGCGAAAATAAAACTGAATTGAATTATTGCAAAGGAACGAAATGGCAAAGAAATAAAATGTAATCAAAATAAATTGAAACAAAATGGATACTAAACAACGGAAGGAAAGACGCAAAGTGGGCGGCTATGGGCAATGGTACAACGCATATCAACAACAACCACTATGTGAAACAGAACACAAATGTGGAGCAGAAACATAATTTATCATAAAATAAAACATTGCCAGCAAGGCCTAACATATGGAATGAATAAAGAAATAAGAGCAGCCCAAAAGAGAAATAAAATAAAAGAAACCCAAGTGACGGACGACAAATAAAACGTGATGAAAATCTCAAATAAACGCAGCAAATTTTTAATTTCGCTGATTCTAGGAAATAAAATATAAATCATGGAATTAATATAAGAAATAAAATCGGAAGAACAAGCAGAAGGAATATAGGATAGTAAAAATGAAAGAGATAGCAATAGCATGCTGTTCTCTGTTAGAATAGAACAAGGTATTAGTATTCGAACTAACGCAAAAAAAAAGGTCAGACATCGTCGTCGCGTGATTCAAAAAATATCACATGTTGAGCTCAGCAGGTAAAAAATAAAAACACAAGCGAATGATAGAGAAAAACAAATAAAAGAAAAACGCATTCAAAACAAACCTCCTGCAAAGCGTGCGAAAACGAGCGCGCGCATTTGTGCGAAGCTTTTCGAAATGTGAGCTTTCGAAAATGGAGAGAGAGAGTGCGACTGCGACAAAAAATTGTAGAGAGTTTGCTGTGGTTTCGGACGCCAGAGAAAATTGCGTCTTTTGCGTGCTGGATTTTTTCTAACATTTCAAAACTTCTCACTACAAATTGCCATTATCAAAGATATTTTATGTAGATAAAGCTGCGAGCGTTAATTTTCTCAATTGGATGAGTGATGTAGCGGTTTGTTGAAAAATGCTAATAAATTTTTTACTATAAAAATAACAAAACAACAACATTAACCTTAATTTGAAAAGCCGCAAGAAATGTGATTAGGTAAATTTTCTAAACAAAAAACATGAGATATTTTACAACTTTTGAAAAGAACATTTTTCATTAAAATTATCGCACGCAGCGAGTTTATCATAATTTTTATATTCAAACAATGCAGCTGGGTATCTATTCATCACATAAACAAAGAAATTTATTCCAAACAATACGGATTTTTATTCGAGTCAAAGTTGTGAGTTCTATTACTGATGTAAAAAAAAGTTATGTAAACCAAATTTCCACATCAGTCTTCATTTTCAAAATACATGGGGTAGTATGCAAACCTCGAAATCGTATATTAAATTTTTTGCTAGTGTTATTAACAACAGAATTAACAACACAGCTGATAAAAGCTTAACATTTCCTCATCAAAACCTACTTTATATTACATCGATATTTTATATTTTCTCCGAAATATCGTAAAACCATTTGCAAATCTCTCTCTGTCGTTATTAGCCCAATTTTTTGACAAAATCATAAAAAGATGAAAGCTGAATGCTACACATAAATGGATTTAAAAATAAATGGCATCAGGACATGGAACACCAAACTTTGAAATTCGGGCAATCGTAACATATACTGCCTGAAGGATTTGAGAGCCTGTAACAGAGTTACAACTCGTTCTCTGAATGAACAGGCGGATTGAACTATTTAATTGAACTATTTTCATCAAATTGTGCTCAAATCTTGATACCTTTTTTTTTAAATCATCCAAGAGATGAGTTTAAACTCAAATATTTGATGTTAGGATATGAAGATCATAAAAAAGGCAAGAGGGTTTGAAACTCCTTATACACACAAGGGCCTTAGTTGAAAGAAAAACTACCTCTAAGTTCTAAGTTGATTTGAACACTCAGTCAGTCTAATAATTTTTTAAGGTACCTATACTTTAAACACAAAACTGCTTTATCAACGTTTTATGTTTTTGGAGTATCTGAAGACCCTTATTGGTTATTCATATAGAGTTTTGATTACAGTACTAGAAACCGATATCGGCTTTATTTTTGTCGTATTGCCCAAAGGCAAGTTTTGTGAGCAAAATGCATGTTTGCTAATAAGGATCCGAAGCCTACACTGACCGTTTTTATATTCTAATGTATATTTTCTAATTTGTACAATCAACGATTGTTGTAAATAAATCTCAAGTTTTTAAGGTACTATTATTTGCTGCTCAAACGAAATTCCGAAACTTTTTTCGGGGCAAGAAATTAATATTATATACAACACCATTCTTAAATTGCCCTCTACAAACCTTATCGGAGTAGTTCGAATCAAGAACGCTGTCACCATCGTAGTCAATGTCGCTAAATCGCTGCTATTCAACAAGCTATCTATCGAATTTCGATCGCTAGGTGTTAGAAACATTTGAGACAAACAGTCAATAAAGAGTCCCGAAATCTAAACATATGCTCTTAAAAATTTGAAAGATTTGAAAAGTATCATAAGCCTGCCTAAATTTCGACAACTACGATAGAAATAACTAATCCAGCTTCTGTTGCCAATTTAAAGCACACCAGTGGATATGATGAGTTCAAACGTATTTGTTCGGGAAAGCCAAAGAAATGGCAAGCGTATATATCATGGTAGAATTATAGAAGGTAAAAGCAAATTGTCAAAATTTGAAAAAGTGACACAGAGAGAGTCTACAGCGCTTGTCAAAATCATAATCACAACAAAACAAAAAAAATTTTACGATATGGCAAAAGCCATGGCTTCTACCATCAAATTGCGCTTGGAGCAAATATATTAAAAAATACTTAAAGGAAAGAAAAGTCATGCCGCGAAGATCGAGAAAAGCTGGAACAAATTTGCAACCAACTTTTTGCAACCAACTTTTCCGACACAGCGAATCCTCTGAGGAATTTCATTCGCCAGAATAAATGGATAATGCAACTAATTACGGACTAGAATTCACAGGACGAATAGTAAACCCATATAGACCATCAACAAGCAGAGCTGCTCAAAATGTGTCAATAAATAAACAACCTACGGCACGCAAGAAGACTAGCCAAACTCCAGCGCAACACCAACGGACACCCGCAGCGCAACACCAACGAACCCCCGCAGCACAACACCAACGGGAACCTAACCGTTCGTCAGTTAAGGAACGGCAATCTGATGCAGGTCGTCGTAAACAGCGCATGCCACTTCAATTTCGAACCTTGTTTCAATTAATGCAGACAACAGGTAAGAACGGTTTGATGCACCATGCCATGACTTTTAGTGCCACAAGTTTTTTTTTTCACAGATTTTCTAGTACCGCGTTTACCTTTTGGACGCTTAATAAAAGAAATTTTGATTAATACTGGCCGTGGTACTGAGGTGAACCGTATATCAGGAGTTGCCCTCGAGGCCTTGCAAGAAAGCGCAGAAATGTAGGTTGTGCAACAGTTACAGGATGCCTACACATTGACGCTGCATCGTGGACAAGTGACTCTACAGGTTAAGGACATGGAAGTATTAAGTTTTTTGCGCGGATATATGCAATGCATTTTTTCTTGTTTGATTTTATAATGCTATTTTATTTTTGCAAAACTTGACATTTATTTGAAATTACAATAAATGCAATCTACATGCGAAACATAAATGTTGACAAAATTTTGACGTTTTGTTTTGCTCGATTTAGACTTATTCTGTGGACGGAAAATAAGAGAAAGAGGCAACATTTTTAGTGCAGTAACCATGTTAGTTAAATCATGGTATATATGAGCACAAAGATACTCCATAATCAAAACTGAAGTTGTGTGTGACAGTTGACATCACAAACATCTTAAAAGAATTTTAGCATATAGTTGTTGTTTTAGTTTGATCTTATGTACAGTAGAACCTCATCTATCCAAGATAATGTGGTGAGGAGCTATCTCGGATAAGTGAAAACTCGAATACCACAGCAACAAAGTAGTAAATGCAAACTACTATAGGCTTAAATAGAGCCGCTAAGGCTCTATCCGTTTTATCGGAGATTTCCCGTATTATTCGAGCATAGACTTGAATTAATGCGGTGTACTCGATTGGCTCGTTTGCCTTAGATAACGCAAAGGCTTGGTTAATTGAAGGCCGGATAAACGAGATTCCACTGTAGTTTTGTTCGATTCATAGCTATACAGCAAATAGTGCCAAGTGGCTGACTGGAACAGGGAAGAAGCCGTCCAAAACAAACAAAGATAAAGGATCTACCGGATAGATTCTAGTCAGTATTTGATATCTTATATATATTTTATTCTAAGCTATTTTAACAAAGAGAGAACAATAAGAGTAGAGTACTTGTTATTCACAATTTTCATATCAATGGAAAGATAAAATTACGGCCACAATATCAGACAACGCTAAAGCTCAAAGTTCAGGCAAATAAATGGCTCAAACCGATCAATTGAACTTTAAATTGGTTGATAATGTTCCTTTTCCTTCAGAATTGCTCACTGTGATTATTAGCTGACTCTGAATTCGAAGAAATGTCGCTAGGGACAGAAGTAAAAGATTAAGTTCAATTAGAAATTCAGGCGTCTATTTTAAGTGTTTGCAAATATCGTTGAAATTGTTTTCTCAAGCCGAGATAAAAAGATTTGTTTTTATAAGTTTCGAATATCTGTAGCGATTACTACATAAATTTCTTTTTGGGCAAAGTTTTCATTAATTTAAGGCAAAACTATGCGGGCTATTTTTTCAAGAGAATAACAAATTAAGCTCAATATGTAATTGCATTGTAGCTGCTGTATATATGTATTTTATTTCTGAGGATAAAAATGTCCAAAATCAAAATAGCACTAAAAACAAATATTTTATGTACCGTTTACGTTTCATTCTAATGAAAATGTCAACATTACGGAAAGTTTCACATCAAAAAAAAAAAAACAACTAAATATTTGTGAGAGCACCTGCATATCTTTTAGTTGTGGCAACCCTTTTTATTCGATGTACTCGTACATATCCCTTATTATAGATATACGTACCTTGTTTTCCTAAGCATTTTCATTAAACGCTCAACTTATATAATCAGAATAATCTTAATTTTCTCAGGCATTAAGTTAATTGTTTGGTTTTTTTTTTGTTTTTTGTACGGCTTCATTATAATGTAAGCCCACATATTAGCCCTGCTAAGCCGCATTATCATAAGCGCCTCTCCCTCCTCCATTCTGCTTGGGCACGGCAAGTGTTTACTTTACTTAACAACAGAACGCATCAATTTCCCTTAACATACGAGTTAGAACAACCCATTGTTTTGGTTTCGTTTTGCTTTCCTTCTTTGTTTTCAGTTATTTTAATTGTGTTCTGATTTAATTAGCTATTTTTTTAAGTTCTTTATGAGCATTTCTTTACAAGCTTTTTATTGTTTTATTAGCTTTAAAGCCTTGGTTCTACTGCATTATTTTCAGATGTGTTCACTTTAGAATTTCACTCATTCGCGCATCATTTTCATTAAGATTTATACAATTTTTTTTATTGTCTCAATTGTTCGCGAACATGGGCGACGTTTTTAAATTGCACTGCATTTTCTCATGTTACTTTGTTACAATGCATTAATGACTGTTGTCTACACGTCGTATTTAGCATATAAATCACTTTTGAGGTTTCGTGAAACGTGATTTTTTTCTTCTCTTAGGTGGAATGTGATTTCTGAATGAGAAATTATGTGGCGATTTTATTTTTAAATGCGCAAAGTTCTAGGTGCAGAGTTTATAGCAAAATAAGGAATGCTTTTGGCTCTTAGAAAATTCAATAATGACTTGTACGTTCCAAACACCCTCCAAACGAGATAAATATCATTGGAGTTGAAGAGTTTTATTGTAACAACGATAACAGCATGTGAGACTTCTCATACGAAGCATATGAGTTTTATTTTTACGGAATAAAAATGTTTTTCTTTATAAGTCCGTATATATAACAGCATTAGTATTAAAAATTTTAAGTACTGGCTTATAATAAAACTTTGTGCTTTAAAATTTCCAACTTTAATAATTTTGACTCACATACCCACTTGGCTTCTGGCAAAATTTCTGACAAGAACAAATCGCACAGCAGAAAAGTTAAATAAAATCTATAAAAATGTCAAAATAGTCACGTGACAATATAATTTACAAGCCAAAAAAAAAAACATAACAAAATTTATAGTATCCTGGCGATAGATAGACAGCTAAAATAAAAAACGAAAAAGTATCTAAAAAATAACAGGTCCCAAGCAAAAGTAGCAAAAGCTTCATTGGCCACAACAAAAAATTTACGAAAAAAAAACATATTACATACAGCAGTCAGCTTATGACAAATTATCAAAATAAAAGTGACATACAAACAGAAAAATTACGAATGTCTTAAAAATTTATTAACTTAAATAAATTTAAACTTTATGCAAGGCGTTACATTCGTAAAAAACAAATCAAAAACAAAATTCAAAGAAAAAGAAATTAAAAAGTTAAAAACAACAGAAAAAATTTAAGAAAAAAATATAATAAAAATAATTGAAAACTTTAAAAAGCCATTTGTTCGCCTCAAGTAACAAACCAAAGTTTAATGTCAACAAAACCGGAAACGGAAAGTAACAACTTTACGACAGCGGCAGCAATAGAAAAAAGAAAATAAAATGATAATGGCGCACACTGGTGCAAAAGTGGGAAAAATAGCGAAATTCATGGCTTCCTATGGTCGATATTAAATTTTTCAGTTTCTAAGAATTGTCTAAATAGCATGTTTGCAAAAGGTTTTGGTGAAATTTTTCCAGAATTTTTGTAATGAAGCCTTTAATGTCAATTAATTGAGAAACGCTTAAGGCCTAGGCAACGCTTGAAAATTTGTAGCATACTTTTAGGCTTTGAGAGTAATAAGCAAACATAATTTAAACTCAGCAAAATGTATTCAACTAAACCTAAAATTATACACCGACGTTTTGCTAAAAACCGCACAAAGTTTCTTGCGAAACGTGTGAGGTTCACTTAGTTTTTGCTTGATAAAAACCAAATGATCGATTATTTCAAAATAAAGTTTTTTAAAAAAGTCAAGTTGTCAATAATGTTTTAGAATTATGGGAGAAAGTTTAATTTGTGAAAATGTAAGAAAGTCTGTTGTGCAAAGTGGGCGTAGCCGGAGTCATTTTGTTATTTTTTTTTTCAGCTCAGCACATGCAAACTTTTAAAAAGGTTTGTTGCAATGAATAATGACATTCATGAAAGAGTGACGCACGTTGGCGGTTATTAGAAATTTCATTATTTTCCCTAAAGCATAATCTCATTCAATTTATTTAACTCCATTTTTAATATTAATTTCTCCCCCAAAAATTACCCCTATGCAGATAAAAAAAAGTTGACAACAAAGAGCAAAAATAAATTGGCGGCACAATGAGCGCGATGCCATCTTTAACGTTGGGTGATAATTCACAAGATTAATAATTGATTAACTATCACACAAGTGGCAACAACTTGTCGCGCACGATTTCATACCACGCCCCATACTTTTATGGCGCCTCTCGACGATAAAAGCATTTTAGCAAATGCCAGGGAAAATAAAAGGCAAAACATTTTACGGGTAAAAACGCGCCCTTTTTTTCTCTGTGCTCCAACAATGGCAGCGTGCATTGTTTGTTGCGAGGAATAGCAAAATAAAAAGAAAACACCAACATTGAAGGCAGGGCACAACAAAAGAAAAAAAATAATAAAGTGGGCCAACTTTGGTTGTTTATGTGATGACAAAAGTTAAGGAAGTTACCATACCCTCCCTCCTTCTCTCTCTCTCTCTCTCTCTCTCTCTCTCTCTAGAGAGAAATATTCGTTTTATCCTATTGTATTCAAAGTGACAGCAGCATGTCAGGATGGGGTACAAAGAGGAGTTGGGCGTGAGAGGTAACAGCATGAAATTTGGAAGGAGATCGGCGGCAGGCGGAAAACACGTTACCCGCTAACATGACATGAAAAAGTTTTTATTTTATTTTTATTTCTATGCGGCAAACACGCTTGACAGCAGCGAGCGCATTTTTGGCGGGCTTTCGTTTTTATTGTGACAATATAACAGTGGAACGAGTGGAGAAAAATTTCGTTCATAAAATATCAAAATCTAAGGATATTGTTAAAGGACCACAGTATACTTTCACTTAAAACTGACTCGAACAAAATGAAATTGATTTTCCATCTGAGTAGCGTAAGTGCTTTCACATCAAAGAAGAACTCTATCAATACTGAGAGGCTTTTCTCTTACTCACGGCTATTTTTTCGGTGGTCAACAAACATCAACTTTTAAGCTTAAAAAAAGGGTTGGATTCGCCTTGCTTATACTGTTCAATTTCTTTTAATATCGCAGGAAATTGTCTCAGTTTGCCAGCAAAATCGCCCATAACTTTTAAGAATACATCACTTAAAAAAAAATTTTAAATAGAAATGATAAAAACCACCTAAAAATGAAGAGAAAACTACGTGTAGAAGCAAAAAAAATCGCACAAAAAAACGTTACTGTAAAACGAGATTAGCTTTTAGGGCCATTGTTCTTTATCATTTGGGTCAAAAACTGCGACCAAATTTGTCATAAAACTTTTCATTTTTCTTTTTCCAATTTTCTTTATTTTATTTTTTTGTTTTTCATCAATCCTATTTTTACTCCACTGTGCCTTGCTTGCAAAAAAGAAAAACAACCACAACAACAATAGAGGAGGACCAGGCCTAATGTTCCATTAACAAAAAGGATTCCAACGTAGTGTATTAAGCTAAAATTGGAGTTTTATTTTTTTTTTTCTGCATCGTTTTCTTTGTTTGGTCTCTTTTTTAGCAATTTTCCTATAACATTGCGAAAAAAATATACAAAATAACAAACCCACTAAAAAGAAGCGTAAAAATGTTAGCAAGGACTAACAAACAGTAAGTAAAAAAGGCGAAACCTACACTTAACATCATCAGATAAAGTGTGAAATTTTTGGGTACAAAAGCACGAAACTTGTTAAGGGTATACGTACGGAAGTGAGGAATAAAGTGATGAGACAGCAAGATGAAAAAGCCACTTATGTCTAAGTAGAAAAATTTCCAAAAAGCAATGAATTTGCTAGAAAAAAATAAGTAAAAAGGATGCTTTACAAACCAAACAAAAATAAAAATGGACCATAAGAGCATAGCAACGAGTTGATTCAGTTTAACATGTTAAGTACCAAATGACACCTTTAGAAAGTCAAAGGAAAATTTGATTATGCTTTGAGGGAAAAAAGGATGCTGTTATTTTAAGCAAGTGCTAAAATAGTTGTGCATATACCTAAGCCTTTTAGTAAAAAAAAAAAAAAATGCTTATCGAAGCAGAAGGATACCATGTGCTCTAAATTATAAAATCGTTATGATTATTTTGTTAACTATATTTATATTGATCTGAATTCACGTTTATAGTTGTTATATGAATATAAAAAAAATTAAGAAATCTTACCAATTTTGCATTATAAAATAGATTTCGTAGCGAAGAGAACCTCCGTAACGAAGGTCTCGAGGACAAAATCTCCAAAGAAAGGTGAATCGTTAAGAGGTAATCGTTTAAAACACTCTCTTAGTCGTGGATGGGCAAAATTTTGGAAGTAGGAGCTACGTACACCAACAGCAACAACAAAAAGATGTGCGTGTGCTTATTGATTTGGTGATTTTTTTAAAGAAAAACTACGTGATTGTTATAATGAGCCACAGATAGCTCATTTTTCGAATTTCGCCCATCGCTGCTCTAAATATGTTTCGCTGATTTCGCTGCTGCCTTCGATAAGGGAAGTCAATTTGGAACACACTGACAGTAACAAATTTTCCTACCAAATGCAGCGGTCAATCAGGATTCCTCGATGTCCCTTGCTTTATGCTCACAAGCACACTGACGCGACGAACCTCAACCTTTGTAAATTCCTGCTTGAGATGGATATTGAGGATATGATGGCCAAACATAACATTTAATCACGAATCTCATTTAACTACCAATCACACATCTATCTCAACTGTGGTCATGAAAAAATGCTGGCAATGGAGAGGTCACACTATTAGGAAATACGCTAGGGAAACTAGTCGGTCAGCGCTCTTATTAAACTCACAAGGATATAGATACTGAACAAGATCCAGAACATAATGGAGTGGAATGACAGAAAGTGCTATATCACACATCGGAAGTAACAGTACAGCAGTAAATAACAAGCAAGAGATAGCAATAGCTATAGAACTTTCGTTTAGGTCTTACGATCCTAAGGAAGTTAGCACATCCGAAGATTGGGCACAATCTAACCTTACCTTTTTTTTTGTAAAAATTTTCAGTTTGAACCCTTTTAACTCCCCTCATAACTCCCTAATTTATTGTGTGCGTGAAATATATCAATTTATTTATTACAACAACAACAAAAAGAGGTGGCGCTATCCGAAAAATAGGCGTTACGCTGAATGCGCGCAAAATTTCGCTACCATGGCAACATTTTTAATAAAACTTTTTTCTTTTTTTTTTTTTTTGGCATAAGTAAAATTTCGCTGCCGCACAAATTTTCTTTAATCCTTGAAAATACAGCTGCTTTGTTGTAACAATATACCCGCAGTAACCACTAAATCAGCAACAAAATTACACGCTGAGTTTTAACAAGAGGAAAATGACAAAAAAGGAAACTTTTTTTAAGCGTCAAGAATAACCGAGCAACCAGCCCAAAACATTCATTGCTTTCTTTTTGCTTTTCATTCTGCTAATCCTTGACGCAAAGCATTCAAACAAGAAGACGCTGTAAGGCAAGCAGACAGCGAAGAAAAACAGAATATCCTGCTGTGTTGTTACTCTGATTTATTGAGTGTGGAAATCACAAAGTAACGGGGTTAGCAGGAGGTAAGAAATATGATAACGCAAAGAAGACAACATGAAAGTAGCAGCCAAAGATGCAGAAAAAGTCATAAAAAATCGCGCTGTTTCACTTGCGTCATACGCAGCGCACACACACACACACACACAGGATAAAGTAAGAAAAGTGGTAAAAGTGCGCAAAATATGAGTGGCACAAAATTTTGGTGCTTTTTGAAGCTGCTGCTGCCTTGCTGTGGGAATCTTTTGTTAACTAACATGTAACAGCTGCTGGTGTGAAAAGTGTTGATGGTCTTAACGCTGCCGCGGCTATTACTCGTCATATTGGTGCTATATTTTGTGGTCTTCATTGTGCCATTTGCATATAAATTTACTGCTTTTTATGCTCTGAAATTGAATGCTGCACGCGTTAGCATTTTTAAGGCTTAAAAAATTTTTATATGAATACAATATTCTTTGCGATAAGGAAAATAAGAACATTTCATGGTTGGCAAATTTATGATTAAGGTCACCAAAAATGTTTGTTTTTGTTGTTTTGCTTAGTTGTGTACTTACCATAAATTTTGTGAAAAATATTTCTATTATATTTGTGAAATGATGGATGGGTTACGTACCTGCAAAGAGAAAGAGAAGGATATTAAAAAATTGTTAGTTTGTTAAATTAAAAAGAAAAAATTGTCAATATTATTTAATTATTGTAATGAGAATTTCACAAACACATACATAAGTACCATATTAAAAAAGTTAAAGAAATTTAAAAACTTCGAAAATTTTACAAAATAGCAAATATTAGAAGAATTGAAAAATTTTTAAAAATTTAAAAATTTCAATAGTTTCAGAAATGTCAAAAATTTTAAAAATTTAAAAAAAATCCATAAATTGAAAATTTAAAAAATATTTGAAAGTTTAACAAAATTGGAAAAAATTGAAAACTATTTCATTTTGGGCAGGCCGCGAAATCTTCTTATCAACTTGACAACCCCGTACGTAAATAACGAAAGACAGCATTACCAGTTGAAAAAATTCAGTAATTTCAAAAGTGTGCGAGAATGTTTTTGAGTTTTGTATAAGCCAGCATCGGTTCATACAAAAGGGCAAGACGGAAGCTGAAAAAGGACACGAATTCTTTTCGTAAATGTTGCATACACAAGCTGCAGTTGTTTAAAGCTAAAACCAGCTACAAAACCATATTATATTATGTGCGACCTAGAGTTTTCGTGCTGCGAGGAACAGAGCGTGAATAATGCTTCAGGGACTTTTTTTATAATACGTACTCATATTTTTGTATGAGATATTAATGTTAGCTCAATTAAAATTATTCCATACAAAAATAAAGTCTCTGAAAAAAATTGCGTGCCTCATTTCTCAGAAAATTGAAAATTTTCAAACAAACATAGCCATATTCCTCTATTTATAAGAAAATCTGAGGAGCGCCAAAATCCCTTTCAGAACTCTTCTCAACTATCGATACAATAAAAAAATTGTGGGGTCCTGAAACCAATTTAATGTTATATTTTGATGTCACTAATAGAATCACTTCTACGTAATTGGAAGCTTAAGTTCAATGATTTTTACAAAAGCTGTGCTGACAAGTGAAACAAAGCAAAAATTCATCAACTGCCTTAAAGAAGCGACAAATTGACGATATCATGGTACTTATATCCAGAGTATAGCCAGTGAGCTAACTGATATTGTCGCTGAAAGAAAAGCAAAGAACAAATATCCTAATGATTCAAAGAACACCTTACCTGATCAAATATTACTTGCAAACGTAATCACCATAACACAAATTTAAATGTCTCTTAGAAGCACTTACCAATTCACTGATGTGTAATTAACTTAGCGCATGCACATAAATCAAAGCAAAGATAGAAAGTTTGTAGTACCATGTAAAATCTAGCCAAGTTGGATGGTGTTAGAGCGCAACACTTACCATACAGCAAAGGTGACAACTTAAATTATACGGCACGTAACTTGCAAAAATATGTTTGCTTTGTTGTGGGGAAAATACGAACACATATGCACAGGTCACTTTGGTTTATGTATTGTGACAGTGTGTGGCTAGTACTAATTGTAATTATGGCAGTACTAGGCGTAAACAATGTGTTTGAGCAGCATCGGAAGTTGCAATAATGCAATTTACGAGTGCATATGTAAGCTATCTATGCACACGCAATTTAAATTTAATGAACAATAAAGCTGGCGACTTGTAAAATCGTTAAATTTTATTTGTGGCATGCAACAAACAAATGTGTAATACGAGTATGTCTACACACGGATGCATGCAAGTATTATACAAGAGATATGATAAGTCATAAATATACAGGGTGGTGTTTAATGTGAAATTTTGTCAAACAAAATTACACTGCTTTTAACACAGAATTTTTCAGAACATCTCGCGCAAAAACATCAATTGGCCACAACGTTACTACTTCCGATTGCTATCTTTCTTTGAAAGAAAAAGTGCACATTAAAGAGCAAGCGACCAACCTTTTAACTAAAAAAAAGTATCCGTAATAAAAGGGGTGCCACAACACCAAAAATTGTGCACAAGGTCATGGGAAATATGCTGCAAAGAGCACAAATGCGCGAAACACTAAGTGTGCAAGATGTTATCATCACGTTTAGGTCAATAAAATTCCCCATCTGTGTGCTGTGTTTAGAAAAAAAAATCACAATTTGCACCAGAATAAAAGGAATGCAAACCATTAAGGTCACTTTGCATCATCCTGTATGTAGCCACACATTTACATGGCGTGTCTGTGCTACATAAACTGGGACACTTAATAGTGGTGTGCAATTGAATGTTAAAAATAGCGCCTCAGACTAGGCAACAGAAATGTGCATGATGCTTTTATAACCGGAACTTGAAAAAGTATACCCAGTAGGTATTTTACACATTCTTAAGTGAAAATGTCGTGACAATTATTTATTATGTTTTCACAACCTTCTTTGAATCCGCTTTTTAGCGAAAAGTTGTGAATATTTTCGAAATGGAAAAAAAGAAAAAAAGTTTTTAGTAAAAGTGAAGAAAATTTGGAAAAAAAAATGGAATCCTATGAAGCACAACAATTGGAAATAAATTTCGTCAAAAAAATAATGCAGAAATAAGAATTTTTAATTATTAAATATGAACTTGTCCGAGGAAAAGTTTGCTCTATTGTTCCTTAAGATTGTTTTTTATCTGATCATCGTACTGGTCAAAGTGAGGATGATATTTTTTTATAGGTAATTACACTTAAAACGATTAAGATGTCTAAGCAATCAATGTAGTTCACGAATTAATCTATCTACGAAAAAAAAGGTTCCGTCAGGAAACCAAAGTTTTCCGAATCAAAGTTTGTGACGAGGGTGAAGCAACTGGTCTAGTCGACAAGACGATATTACGGATGCTAGTAGAACGCAAAAAAAAGAAAAATCAACATAAAAAACTTGTAAATTCCTGGCAAGTATCAGCTCCTGTACTAACCTATACCTTACCTTACCTAGTAAAGGCTTAGAGTATTGTTCGCTTCCATTTGACATTTAATCATAAATGTAACTCATCATTATGAGTACAAAATGATTAGATTTTGTGAGATTTAAGAGACTTTTTTGTACAGCAACGACTCTTATGAACGCTCAGAAAACGCTCATATTTATGTACAAAAAAGTACTTTTTTATGAACCCTAACTTTCATTAGTTTTTTTAAAAGAGTAATTCAAAAATTCAAGTTTTATATTTTTAATGTTTTATAAAATTTAGAGAATAGACTCTTTAATGAAATCTTTTTATGAACAAATTAGGTAAAATGTTTTTTAAGAGCGCATAGAAAACTCTTATGTTTATGCACAGAAATTTCTTTTAAGAACGCTCAGAAAACACTCACATAAAAGACTCTCTAGAGCTTCTAAAATGCACAAAAAGCTGATAAAGCGCTCATTTGTACTTCTTGAAAGTGCAATTTCAAATCGAATACATTTCGCGCAATTTTTTCTATATTGTGATGTTTTCATATAAAGCTTTTAGTTACATCAAAATTTCAAAAAATAAATGTGACAGCCAGAAATGAGCTAAACTGAATCACAGTCTGTCATTACATATTTTATTTTCAGTTGTGGGAGATGATTGGTTTTTATTTGGCCCAAAGTTTCTTGTACTTTATTTTTGAATGTTGATTTTTTGAGCGGTAGATTCTATTAAATTCAGTACAATCACTTTTTTTTAACACAATGCTAGTTTGCAGTTTACACATTCAAAATAAAATTAAAATAAAAGTTTTTAAAAATTTGAAAATAATTTCCCACCTGAAAGTCACAGATGTCCGCATGAAAAAAGATAAGAAAAAAAGTTACGCTGACGTCCAAGAGCAACACAATTTTTCAAAATTTATTACTGCGACATGAATAAATATTGTTTATTTTACACTTAATATTTATTATAAAAAATGCTGTCGTCGTCTCGTGTGAGTATATTGTGCAAACTTTCTGACGTTGTATGCACAACACACACACGAGTAAGTATCTGATTGCAGACATGAGGGCCAGTCAGCTTGTGCGTTTGAATTTGACCCTGAAGTGGTATGAAATAATATGCACTTGACATTTGGTAGTGTGCCGGGTGAAAAGGAAACACAACAAAACTTTAAAATTTTGAGAATTTTATTATAGCTAAAAAAAAGTTTCGCCTAAAAGCATGCAATACAAAAACGCGACAATTTTTACATCATTCATTGTATAGTTTCAGGCACTTGTGTTAGATTATAGAAGCAAAAGTTCAGCAACACTTTCAGACCAAAATTTACTTTAATTTCCCGCAACGCCCAAAAATATGCAATATGTTTTTGTACTGTTCTTTTTAATTAAATTAACAGTGCGCGTTGCACTGCATGCAATATGCTACACATAATACCCTTATGAAAATATTATTGCTACTTCTGACAACATAGCATATATCACACAAACAAACACTTGACGTACATGCATACATA
Organism: Meiosimyza decipiens; assembly: GCA_963680825.1. Taxonomy (NCBI): domain Eukaryota; kingdom Metazoa; phylum Arthropoda; class Insecta; order Diptera; family Lauxaniidae; genus Meiosimyza; species Meiosimyza decipiens. The sequence continues at coordinate 129,284,032 of OY804258.1, read as the reverse complement.
CATATTTGCTACAACACACACAACCAAACACGCACAAAGGAATCCTTGGTAAAAGTGTAAATTGTTAAAAAAACATATAATAAAAATTCATCGCAAGAAAAAAAATAGCTATTTAGATGAAAGTTTATGATGCAACCAACCACTTTGCATTGTTGTTGTTGCCGCGCTGTTAGTTATGCCAACAACATACGGTATAATAAATGAGGGAGGGTGCGCGGCAATGTTGAACCGGATACCGCATCAAAGGCAACAGGTTGCTATTGCCAGAACACAAGCAGCTGCAGCAACTCCTCATACTTGGCACCGTTAATATGTTGAGTGAAAAGTTCGTTGCTGCATATGGACAAAAAAAAATGGGCTCACACCACAGAAACAGCAGCAGCACCGGTAAATAGCAACAAAGTTACTCACATTAATTAAATTATAGCGCACACAAGTTGCATAAATTACTGCCTAGCTTTAGGGGCGTTGTTTCTGAGGTACAACGGAATTGAATGTTCATAAGTTGAAATTTCATTACTGTTTTCTTCACAATGTAGCTACTTTAAAATGAACACCGGAGTGTTTATTGATTGAAAAACGTCCAAGCAGATTAATAAAAAAAACTTATTTTATGAACTGAGTTTTTAAACAAAAATACTTTTAAACTGAATTAAATGACAAAAATGTTTATCCTTTGAGAAGGAACTTAAAACGTCACATAATAAAATATTTTTTTTAATTTTTACTATATGTCCAAGAATTTTTCACAAAACATTTACCATACGAAGTTGCTTGAAAATATTTTTTGTAGAAGACAATTAATTATTCATGGATTCATATATCACCGCTTGACAATAAAACATTTACTTCCGTTGGCAAATGCCAAGGAAATGCAAAAACAACAACAAAAACAAAAATTGATAACAAAATTGAATGCAAAACTTTGGTAACACCACCACCACCAACATCACCAAATGAGTGCAGCAACCACGAATGCAATTAATCAGGCAACTGGAAAACAATGGCCAAAGGCAGCAAATTGTTTGTGATAAAGCAGGAAATACGAATAGACAGATCAAGTGAGCAGCCAGGTAGGCACACACAGAGATATGGTAAGCACAGGGTAGTGAATTAAGGTGAACGCTGGAGGGATGTGTACGTGTAGCGTTGTATGGAAAATTTAAAATACGATTGTTATAAGCAGACTATGGGTATACAACCAGACAGGTGATGGTGTACAGGTTGGGTGTGTTAGTGAAGCATGAGTAAAGCCCACAACAACAAAAATAGTCAAATGCCAGTTCAACAATTTTAGGAAGTTTTTGGAAATAATTGGAATTGATCATCAATTTGAATTGTAAGAATTTGAAGAACAATACATGAAGAAAACAGGGTGTAGTTAAAAATATTTACAACAAAAGTGAAGTTTTTAAAATAGTTTTTGATTTGAAAAACTTTTTCAAATATTTTCATGTACTGATATTTGAAGCGGAAGATTTGAATTTCTTAAGAGCAGGGTTGACAAGTGGCACTTGATGCGGCTCCAATTAACTTTTTTCTGTTACCGAAGCTTAAATTAACAGTTCGATGTAGTCGATATGTTATCAACGTGCCAGCCGGAAATTGCCACGATATTAATACAGGCTGGATTGTAGCAAATCATTCTAATATTCGAGGACACTTCTTGCTTGATATCAACTTAACGTGAATTGCTGTGTTATGATTCATAGCAGTGCATCTTGTTGATATCGCGTGTCATGCTGTCTGTATAAACACTTAATGTTTCTTAAACAGAACTTAAACTTTAACGAGGAATTTTCTTAAGTTTTTTCAAAGACATAGAACGACAGAAAAGCATGGAATCACAATTTAAAAAATTTAATTAATTCAGCGTAGGTAGCAAGATTAAGTAAATCAATTGTGCTTACCTTTTTTACAACTGAAACACCTTTTATTTATCTACACCCCTCGACCAACTCAAAAGGAAAATAATTTCTATCATTTCACATCTCTATTTTTGTGCTTTGTCTCATTTGATTTGCTAATTAGGAATTCAATGTTGATCCCTGTTTAATGAAGAGCAAGAAAAGACGAAAGCACTCTCTCCCACTTTCATCGCTTTATTTATGCATTTTAAAAAATTTTAAATTTTGTGTTCTGCCAATGGAATAATTAGGCATTTAACTTTTTCGCTATTTCAGGTTATTTTAAATAACAAAATAAACAGCGAAAAATCTTTCTGTCTTCTAAAAATATATATTTTTAAGAAATGAAAGTGAGTAAAAACTGTTCATAATAATATTTAGCTATGAAGCCATTTAGTTCAGGTATTAGCTATATTTCAGTAATTTTTAACTTCATGCTTTGAGCACACTATTTTTTACACTAAAATACACTGGAAAATAATTTTATTAAATTTTACTTTGAATCATTAAAACAGTTTTCAATCTTCTAATTTATTGCAAATGGTTTTTAAAAGAACCAGGGTTGCATTATTTTGCTATATGCTTTGTTTGAGCTACATGATCCATTCAAAATATTGTACTTTTAGCTTGCTCTTGCAGTTAAGAACTTATTTTTATAACAATTCGCTTATATAATGCTGTAACGTCATATACTATAAAGACAGTAAACGTGTTATAAGTACGAAAAAGTTCATATTATCATTTTTATCGAATTGTTGAAAAAACGACTCTATTTAACCACAAAAAGAACTTAACTAATTTTGAATTTCTTCTTTCAATAAAAATATTTAAAAATTAAAATTTCTTAGCAAAACAAAAAAATGTTCTCTATATAGTGATTTGAGGTGTTTGAGTTAAAACCAAAGTCAAAACGAGTAAAGTATCAAGCGTGAATCGTATAATAAATCAGTGAGCTCACCGTTGTTTCACTTTTTTATTAGGTTCTATCAGATTTATGGAAAATGGGAAACATATCAGACCTAGGAATTCTTACTAATCAGTTTAAAAGTCACTGATGACTCCGCTTAGCAACGGACGAAACCAGTATGACAAGCTATAGTTCATTTTTTTGTTTTATTTATCTTTCTTAAGTGTAATCAGTTGACACACATTATATTGAATAGTAAGCTTAGTAAAATATAACAATTATAAATAATTTTCTGTTCTGACACACGACAAGGAAATAAGCTTTCGGCAGCCTGCCTATTTATAGTACGATTTGCGCTTGCTACTTCGTTTTGACTCGCCAACGAAGTTGATAAGAAGCGCCTGCAAGAAAACGTGTAATATGCAATAAGTTACAAAAACAAAGGTAATTAAACAAAATAAAAAAATAGTTTTGTTTCACTTTTTGATTGAGTTCTCAACAGATCTATGCAAAAAGGAAAACATAGCAGGCATAGAAATTCATAGTAATTAATTCAAAGGTCACTGATGATTCCGCTTAATAACGGATGAAGCTATTATAACTACTAACCTACTATGAGCCTCTTTGCGACTGAGCTAAGGCGAGCAATTTAACGAAGAAAACTATGTCGACACGGATTTAAATGAAATACAGAATTCTTTAATGTATACAATAATGATTTTATGCATTATCGGTACTAAAAGTACACAAAATATGCAGCACGCTTTGGTATGAAATAATTATAGTAATTAATAATAATTTATAATGTAAAATAAATTGAGTGAAATATTTTATTTTGAAACAAAAGTGTGTCTATATAATTAGTTAGTAAGAAAAAGTTGAAACTATTGACACAAACGTTTAATTCCAAGTAATGGTTACAGGCGGTGTTTTTATTTAGAATTTTATAATCAAAATACACTGTAAAATATTTTTTCTACAGAACTATGTTTTAATAAAAGACAGTAAAGATATAACGATTTAAGTTACAAATACTTGTTAATAATAAGTTTTTGTAATTTCCAGTCAACACTGCTGCAATATAACAGGTAGTGAACGTGATCTGCAGTAGACCTAAGTACTTTAAAATATGACATGTATTTTTTTGCAATAAATTTTACATTTAACTTTGCGTACGCTAATTTTTATAGTTTTAGTCACCTCTGCTCACGAAAGTAATTAGTTTTTATATCGTTTTATCACGTATGTACATTGTACATACTCGTATTATCAATAAATTTATTGATCAATTGGTTTGTAACAACACTGACGGTTGGCAATATATTATACAAACAGAAATGCTCATATGTCAATGCGAGTAATAGCGAGAGTAAAACAAATATTTTATTTTTAAGTTTACATTTCTACTAAAGATAACGCTTGTTGCTAATTTGGCTTAATATCTATTTGTTTAAAGTCTATATAAAATATTTTGGAATTCTGATGACGTTAAAAGCCAGCGCATTGATTTAAAAATTTGATAATTGGCTTCAAGTTAAGCTTGTTTACTTTTCTTCGTTTTTTATAAAGCCATATTTTTATAAAACCATATTTTGATTTGAACACTTTTACATATAACTACTGGCATATCCATAGACAGATAATATGGAACTGAAGTTGCTCTGTTTTTGGGCGCTTTGCTAGTAAAAATTGTAGAAAATCTATAATGATCGACCCAAAAGTTGTGCATTGAGTTGACTTTTTTTTTAAATGTCAAAATTACATGAAAAAACTACGGCTCCATAGCTGGAAGAGGAATTGCAGTAATCAAAACATTTACAACATCAAAAAAAAATTAATTCTCGAGAGGGAATTTTTCAAAAGATCCATCATAAGACCCACTAAGGCTTTTAAGCAAAACAAAATGGTTTTCTTCTAACAAGTTTTTGAGCTAAGACCCATATAAAAATGGCTCGCTATCTATACAAACCAAACGTCAAACAGCAACTTCTCGTAGATTATTTTCTATAAAAACCATTCTATTTTTTCAAACAAAATTGTTTAATGTAAAGCCGAGCTAACGTCAAACTTAGAACAGTCATCAAAAACGCGATAACATCAGTGTGAAAGCTATTTATGAAAACGAGCTAAATGCAGAACGGTCTATTTTTGATACCTATGTGAAAGTCTTATAAGACAAAAAAAATTATTTAAATTATTCTTAATTCATCAATAAAACAAAAAAGAAAACGAAGCTAAATAAAAACATTGAAGGAACTAAAAGAATTGAAGGTTTAGTTTTTATGTTTGTGGCTTATAACAAACCACTTTAGAGTTAAATTTTAAAAGTTTTACAGTCCAACAATCATAAAAATTGAGCTAAATAATTGATCAAATGGAACGGTTGAAAAATTAAACCCAAACTGAATTTAGGAAAGTAATGCTTGGCTCATCATAAAGTATTCCAACCCACTATTACAACAGATAAAAAATGTTGCATACTTAGGGGCATAATCCATATGTTTGCAGCAAATGTATCGGAAAAAAGTAGAAACAATTTTAAATTTGCGTTCGTCATGATAAAAAAGATACAACAAATGAAAATTTCAAAAAAGATTTTCATTTCATTTGTATTGATTGGGGGTAGTGAGACCTAACTAAGTTATTTATTTTTAAATTCAATTCCTTTTAAAAATACAACGCATACTAAAAATGATGACATTTTAATAAAATTACAAAAAAATAAAAATATTAAAAATCTTTTCAAATGGGAAAATGTTCGTTTACGTTGTAATATTTTATATTTACGTGATATTTTGGCCTTCAGCAAACATTGCGTCCTTTACACTTCAGTGGGTGGGATTTTTCCACTCCCCTGACATTATGCATGTGTGCGCATTTATATTCGCATGTTTAAAATGTCAATTTCATAATGTAGAGCACACTATTATTTTCAAGTTTTTTTGTATTCCTTTGGGAAGTTCTATATTTACCCAGTTATATTTTTAACCTTTTAACCTTTTTTTGGAAAATTTTACGCTTGTTTACAATTTGATATTGTTATGAGTGGAATAAATAAAACATTTTTGATTTATTTTTTTATAATTTTAATAAATCACTTACTCTACAAAAATCGACTGCATGTGACAAATAAGGACATCAACTGACAACTATATCATCGCACATTTTTTCCAAGTTTATTTTTAACAATTTTCCATATGATCGCACATTTGGCAAATATTGCGGCGCGCGTATCGAAAAATAACAAAATATAAATTTCATGTGACCGATTTACAACACAATACAACAACATATCATTGTTGTTCGAGCGACGATATTTGTTATGTTGTACATTGTTGGGCGTGTTAAATGTGTAGTTTTTATTTTTGATTTATTTATGTCACTTTAGTTTAATGTGAGTTTGCAAGTTTAACTTTGTGGATATGAGTAGCTGAAGTTTAATGTGACCAATAATTTTATTTTTATGTTTGTCACTAATCAGGTGTTGTAGTGATTTAGCAACAATTTATTTTTTGAATGCCTCAAATAGATTTGCTGAAGATTTTAAAATAAATCTATATGATGTTAAACTTGTGGCTGAGCTGTAAAGATACTTTTCTGTAGCACACAGTCCAAAGATAATTGAACTAAATTCCGATAGATCAAACGAAAATGAATAGAAATAGAAAAAACGATAGAAAGGAAGATAAAGGAAATGGAGTAGAAGTTACTCTTCCTCTTCTTCTTTAAGAAATTTACAAAGCATCGCTAAGCAACAGCCTTCTCTTTATCTTGCGAAAGTCGGTCGCTGAGCGGCAAACTCAGGCGAAGCCTTCAACATTTCGGCAATTATTCAATCTGCGCCCGTTGCTTTGGTCTTCTCCTAGAAAACCGCGGTTCATAGTCTCCGAAAAATGTTCTTCTCAACGAATTAGTTGGCCATCTGTAGTAGTAACTAAATTCCCGCTTTTGCTTTCGGTTGGCAGATTTGGTCTTAATTTGTTAACTGCCATTTTGCGTATTATTTCACAAAAATATCTTAGAGTGTGACCAAAAGCAAACTTTAATTTTTACTTGAGTCATTTGCTTAACTGAAGTGTGCTGTAAAAGCTGTATCATTGTAAATAATAGCTAATATCAACAACAATTAGTTTCCAAGAACACACTTAAAGCAAACCAAAGTTACACATAAGAGCAACTTTTGTACGAAAATATTTAATGAATAACTAAATATTCACCACAACCACAGCCTATTGATGAAAGCCCTACTCAACATAGATTTCATTTTCGTAAAGTTATTAACAAATATTTATGTTGACCAGCAGGCAACTAATGTGGAAAACTACTTGAACAGCAGCATCAAGAGCAAAAAACGGTCCTACTTACGGCAAAAGGACAACAACACGTTATAAACGGAAGCAGCGCCAACATGATGATGTTCATAATGACAAGAAAGATGATGACAAGGACGAATTAAAGGGCAACATTAAATGTCAAATCACAGAAATAGCAAGATAAAGAAAATAAAACTAAAAAGTAGGGGGATGAAATTAAAAAACCAAAAGCAAAACAAAGGATATATGTAGCTGGTAGTGAAGCGCATTAAGTCAGCCAAAGGATGTTATTGAATGTCATCAAGTTAACATGTAGAACAGCAGGCGGACAGCACAGGCTAAAAGGGTCGATTTTGCTATCTTTATCACTGCAGCGAAAGCAAATCTTGTCACATATTTATGAAGACATTTTTATGATGATGGCCAAAAGTGTTGGTAAGTGAAATAGATGTTCTTGATGAGAATTTGTGCTTTTTGTTTGCTGCATGAGGTGTCATTTGAGTGACACCAACAATATCCTTGCAGGCAAGAGCTTACAAACAGCAGCTTAATACTTTTGCCAAATTTTCTACGCTACTTAAATGTCACCCACTTGTTTTTCCTCAAAAAAAAAAAAACAAAAGATTTATCCAGTTTTTATTGTTTGCTACAGTTGTGTGTGTGTGTGTGTCTTAAACTGTGTTAGAGAGAAAATAATTGCGTTTTTTTTTAAACGCTATGTAGAAGATTTTCAATGCACTTATATTTGAAAGCGTCAGACCACTCTAAAGCACCCTAAAGCAGGAGCAAAAAGGAAAGTATTACCACGTCTGTTTAATTTTACCCATTTGCATCGAAAGATTTCTAACCAAACAGCTGTTACAATATAGAAACAAAAAGTAAACAATCGGATAAAGTAAGCAAATGCAATTTTTCGTTTCTTTACAAAACAGCTAATGTCAAACAAGGCGGCAACTAAAGTGAAACAAAAATCTAACGTCAGCAAAAACGCATTATTGCCAGTGTGAAAGCTTTTTTTTTTTTGAAAACGCGATAGCTAAACGAAGTAAATAAAAAACAGGCTGTTTTTGATTCAGGTCTGCCGCTTCACTCCATGCTTCAATTATGATAAGTATAAAAGTTGCACGCTCTGTAGGAAGAAAATTTTATGCAGCCTTGTAAAACTGCTGCATGGGGCAAATGTTAAAATTTTTTTTTTTGTTCTTAGAACACTCAATGTACAAATATAAACAACTAACATGCTACTGGTCGAAGGAAGTGCACAGGATGTTGGCAAACGGAAGTTTATGTCGGGTGCTGCTGCTGCAAATATTATTTATATCGATAGCTTTTCCTCAGCAACACAGCACACCAGTTGTTGTTATTAGTATTTTTGGTATTAAGGTTGTTGTTGCTGTTGTTGCTTCTACAACTGCACTTGTTGTTGTTGTCATTGTTCTCTATTGCCATACAAGGCTGCTAATTTAAATTGATTGTTTGTACAAAAATCGTAGCATAAGTAAGAGCACTTCTCTACTTTATAATATCAACTTGTAAATTAAAGTGGTCCTTTATTTTCACGTTTTAAGGAAGTGCCATGTGTGGCCCAAACAAATTTCATGAAAAATACTAAGAGATAAATTGCTTTGACATATTATATAAACAAAAATTGAACACTTAATTTAATGAGCACCCTAATAATTCCAAAATCAATGCCGCAAAGTATAGAGTGAATTTGTTCGTAATTTGGTAACATGAATGGCAAATAGACGCATATCATTTGACCTTAAGCAATATTTCAACCTTTAATGGCGCCAGACTAAACGCTTAGGCACATAAGATATCAATTTGAAAACAGTAGCATTAGTAACTTAAGGTTTAAACGTCTACAACTTAGCGAATCCTAACCATATAAGTGTAAATAATAGTTCATTTTAAGATATTTATTTAACTTTACGGCGCACTGTTTTGGTTAAAAACTTTCGAGAGAAAAGTTTAAACAACAAAAACTAAAAAAAAATGTGAAAACTTCAAACCAGCAGATTCACGCCATAACTTTCAATGCGAATATCTCTAGAGCGCTTTGGGACAAAATTTTGAGGTCAGCTTCGAAATTTTTGTAGCATGGTTTATTAAAAACCACTAATGTCTTGTCTAACTTTAAATATTTCAACAAAAAGAAAAACAGAGAAAAGGCGTGAACTCTTGATAATTTATATATTTTGCAACATTGTCAAGGACCACTCTAATGTACACACATGTGCGACACTCATACAGCAGCACATTCTCTTTAGCATACTCTTTTTCTTCCCACACAACATTAATAGTTTGGTGTTGGTCCTTAGTGCTACCCCTCCTGCTGCTACCAGTGCTGCCTGCTTTGCTTGCATGCTGTTTTATATCCACAAAACGTTCTATTTGGCTTAGAGCTACTACTATTTTTGAATTTTAGTTTAGAAAATTTATCGCTCTGGCACATAAACCACAAGGACTATCAAAACCACTTTGGCAGTATCATCAATGGCAACGTAGTTTTAAACTTTACCTCGATTTTTTTATCAGATTATTTAAGATTCATGCAAGAGTCAGCCATGGCATTTGTTTAACTGTAAGTTGGGGTTCTACGATTTATTTTCTTATCGAACCAAAATTTGATTGCTTTGGAATTAAATTTGTGTTTTGGCTTCATCTTTAATTAAAACTTGCAGTATTTACTTTGTGGAGATTTTAGCCTAAAATGTCTTAAATTTGACACGCACATGAAGTGATTGAATTTTTTTATTTGCATTTAGAAGAAAATCATAAAAATAAATTCAACGCTTAAGGAAATTGGAAAATGTGTTTCCGCCTGATTTATAATGCGAGATCACATTAATATTTCAAAGGCTGTCAATAGAAATAAGCAGAGGAGTTGCGGCTATAAATAGATAGAGTGAGCATTATTATAGCTGAGCTTCGATTTTAAAGTAAACAATTTAAGTAAAAACGACAACCACAGGATTTTTCTTTCTTAACACCGGTTAAGCCAACTCACTCTAAATTGGTGGCACGAAGTCTCCGAAAAGTTCTAGGTTTGTGATTCTTTGGGTTTTTCGGAAGCATTTTCTGAAACAAATTTTTCATTAATTTCAGGCGATTACAAATATGCAATTTTTTAATTTTTATTTTGCGGAGATCTTTTGTGTTGGTAACTAAAGGGTGTTTTTTTTAGAGGTTTGTTTTTCGAATAGAGATAAAACTGGCATTTTATGGTCAAATCTGGCAACTCTAATGTCATTTATGTTCAGTTTGGTTTGCCATTTCATCATGAACAGGTTGACAAAAGAACAACGCTTGCAAATCGTGCAAATTTATTTCGAAAATAATGGTTCAGTTCGCGAAGTTTACCGCAAGCTCCGTCCATTTTATGGTCGACATAATCGTCCATCAGAGCAATTAATTCGGTTAACCATGGATCGTTTTCGCACTGCGTTTACTCTATGTGATAATACGCATCCGCAGAGACGTCGAACAGTGCGCACCGTAGAAACAATTGCCGCTGTAGAGCAAAATGTTGAAGAGGACCCGAATGAATCGATTCGCCACCGTGCACAGCAATTGGAGCTTTGTCCATCAACTTTATGGAAGATTTTGCGCAAAGATCTTGGCTTGCGACCTTACAAGATCCAGCTTGTGCAAGAATTAAAGCCGCGAGACCATGCAATGCGTCGTGATTTTGGTGTATGGGCCGAAAATGAGATTGATCTCGATGCTGATTTTCATCGCAAAATTTTGTTCAGTGATGAGGCTCATTTTTGGTTGAATGGCTACGTCAACAAGCAAAATTGCCGCATTTGGAGTGAAGAGAATCCACATGAGACCCTTGAGACGCCATTACATCCACAAAAACTGACTGTTTGGTGTGCTCTATGGGCTGGTGGAGTCAATGGGCCATACTTCTTCCGAAATAATGCTGGAGAGTCAGTTACCGTTAATGGAGACCAGTATAGAGCCATGATAACCGACTATTTTGTTCCCGAATTGGATGGCATGAATGTGGATGAGTTGTGGTTCCAACAAGACGGCGCTACATGCCACACAGCGCACGTCACAATCGATTTATTGAAGGAAACATTCGATGAGCGAATAATTTCGCGGAATGGACCTGTCAATTGGCCACCAAGATCGTGTGATTTGACACCATTGGATTATTTTCTTTGGGGATATGTGAAGTCGCTCGTCTACGCCAACAAACCAGAAACGTTAGGGGACTTGGAAGCCAACATTCGTGGCGTTATTGCCGACATACGGCCCCATATGCCTGAAAAAGTGGTTCAAAATTGGACCTGTAGAATTGGCTTTATTCGAGCCAGCCGCGGCGGCCACATGCCCGAAATCATATTTAAACATTAATGGCATAAAATTATCCTTCCAATAAAGCCAAATTGACGGACATTAAAACGATTTTCTTGTGTTTTATTTCAATTCGAAGATCTATACCTCTAAAAAAAACACCCTTTATTTCTGTTACTTCACCTGCACCGGATTACTTAAGCTTTTTTTTAAAATTTTTGTTTTTCCTTCCTAATCCATTTAAGTTTCAAAGCAACTTAAGTCCCCTAAATAGCTCCAGTTCAGTGTTATTAATTTTGCTACACTTCTCTTGCACTCTTTATATGAACGATTCAGACATCTTCATTATGCTCACCATACATTAAGTGAAAAAGAAAAGCCATGTACTACAAAATGGGAAGAGAAAAATCGACCAAATGAGGAAAGCACTGGAAGAAAAGCGATTTTTCAGTTCAATTTATCAGCGACAATTGATTGATTTTCACAGCAGACTCAGCAGCAAGAGACGAGAGCTCGTAACTACAAATTTTTATTAAATAACAATACAAAACCATGGTCCAAATAGAAGTAGCAGCGCATGGGTTACACTCCCAACCATCCATTTCGAAATTGTTGAAAAATGAGAAAAATCGTCTGGATTGCAAAAGTACTTTACCACGGTATTATTGTTGTTTTTTTTGTTTTTTTTTTTGTAACTGTCCTGTGCATAACCAATCTAAGATGCAGCAATCCGGAAATTGAATACTTTCCGGACCTGAACAATGATGGTTATTCTTTGTACGGTATTTTGCAAAAATGAAAGTGCCAGAATGGAACCATGCTACACAAGTAACGCCAGCAGTAACAACAAGAATAACAACAACAACAATACCAATAATAATAATGACAAGCACAACATTCCACAAGCAACAAGGAGCACAGACTTACAGAATTGTAGAATTTACACTGTAAAAATATTTAATTCATTTTGTTTCTTTAGGAAATAAAGTCGTAAGTCTGTTGACTTCTTTTGCAGAAGATTTTCGGGTGACATCGAATAAAAGGTTACTAAGCAATCGTTTCAGATATATTTAGAATCCCTTATGTAAGGAATATAACTCCCTAGGGAAAAATTTAGTTGCAAATTTCATAATTCGCAATTTTTGAAATGGAAAACAGGAAATAACATTTTTTTCATTTAATTTTAACACAAACAATTTTAAATTTATATTTTATTTGAAATGTTTTGAAAATAACACTTTTTGACTTTACTTCAATCGTAAAAATCTTCAAATGGTAATTTGAAGTTGACCCAAAAACTACGATACAAACAACTTTCTAAATACCAATGCCAGGCTAAATTTATGATGCTTTCGCATCAAGAACCAACTACCTTACAATTTTTTTTTACCGTGTATTTCTGCAAAACTATTCAATACAGTGACTAGTGAAGCATTCTATTTTGTTTGTAAAATGACAACATCTCGTCAATGGTTTTGCAATATCCGTTTTCCCTGGAAATTGAGGGTTATTTTACACAATAACGGACTAAAAGACTAAAGCACTGAAGAGCCAAGAAGCAGAAAAGAAAACCTCTTATTTGAAGCTTAAGGAAGATACCAACCGACTGCTTTTTTTCATTGTCTCAAAGCGTATGGCAAAGGAGCAAAATATAGTTAACTTGCTAAGGTTATATAATAACGAACGAGTAGAGAGAAAAAATCAATGTAAATGCCAGCCAGCAGGTGGCAATTAAGCGACAAATGTTGATAAGAATGCAAAGCAACTGAAACGAGTGCTTTCTTTATCAAATGCAATTACAAAACAGCTGCCAGCGGAATTATAGTCAAATTGAAATCCACTTACTTAAAAGATAGTCAGATTGTCAACAAAATATGCATCTGGCAACCTCATCAATTACAAATACAAATAAATGCAAATTAATACAACTAAACAACTTTTTCTCGCATTTCAATTCTGTGCACATAGTACCGGCTGCGGTGGTCAATATTTATGGTTGCCACTTATGATGTCATCAACATTTGACTCAAGTAAATCTTTGGTTCGGTGACTTTTAAACATGGGTCAGTCATCAGCACAACGCTCAGCGCATTTTATTCATGGGTCGGTCAATGAGAGACACTCACACACACACACACGCAGTCGACGTTAAATGCAAAGAAATAAAAGAAAGTGCGCAATTTATGTGCAAAAGATGTCTGCAGTACCAATGTATTAAATTACAAAGAGATAGAAAACTTAAGGCAGAGGAGGCTGAGCAAACACAAATGTTCTTTACCAACTCATTCGCTCTCGAATAGGAGGGGTAGATGCAGCGTAGCTCCAGCTGTACATATTATGGCTGTGAGCAAACAATGTAAATGTTTTGATTGCTAAACAATAAATTTTGGGTAAACATTAAGGAACTGGGGGATAATAAGTCTTACACAAAAAATATGGTTTAAAGATTTAGTTGAGTCAGAGTAAAGTTGTCGCACTGAATTCATATGGTAGATTTTTTTAAGCTTTTTAGCTTTCCTTGAATTATAGAATTTCAATTGTGAAAAAGAAACAAATATTTTTAAGAATAAAGCCTGTCCCAAAATGCAGGCAGGATTTGAATGTTGCTGTTGGAAAAAAGACAGCGTAGCAGCGACAGTTTGGGGATATTAAAAATGAAGCGCTACATAATCAACAACGCGTCTTTATTGTTGAGCAATATTTGAAATATAATGAAAATTTGGCAGCAGCAGTTTACAATTTTCGAACAAAATATGGCCGGATTAGTGGTAGTAAATTCATTATGAAGAGATTAATAACAAAATTCATGGAGACTGGATCAATTAATGAAGAACTCAAGAAGAAAAACTCTTTCAACAAGTCATTCAAAACAAAGTATCAAAGCAGTTCGTGAGAGTGTTGTTGAGAGTACAGAAACATCTATTCGGACGCTTAACGCTTAAAGTGAAGCATTCAGCAACGATTTTTCACGAAAGATTTGCATGCTTACAAAGTTTAATGGACTCAAGAACAGAAGCCTACTGACTACGGACAACCAAGAAAGTTCGTTGAATGGATTATGGAAGAAAAGCAAGGGGATGCTAATTTTTTGCACAATATCATCTTCAGATTTAGAGTTTTTTGAAGTTTAAGATTTATGACAACAAGTCCTGTAGCGCTGTATCAACGACATTTTTTAAAAACAACACCTCAAGACTTCAAGAAGCAGCATCAGCAACGAAAAATCAAACGACAATTTTTGTGTGAGATTTTGCTAAAAAAAAAGAGGATATTTACTTTTAAAAAAAAAATAAGCATGCAATAACTTTCCTGAGCACAAATATGTTGTTTTAAAAAAAAAAATATTAAATTTGGTTCAGTATATTTTGCACCAAAGCGTTACAAATCATTTGCATATAAGCAATTTTATATAAATAGTATGAATGGGGATTTTGGGACACCGGACTTATTTGTCCGAAAACTGATAACTTATTAGAAACTTCACGCTATTTCTTCTTTCAGGGATACGTTTTACGGGTTACACCATAAAGTCATGTAGTTAATAGGGGAGGTAACTACGGCTGCATCCGTTCAGTAATAAGAATTTGCGGCTTAAGCCTAAAACATATATATAATCGCGGACAGATAAGTTCAGACAACAAAAAAAATCATGAATTTTAATGAAGTACAGCAACAGACGTTCAACTTTGACAACTGTTTTTTTTTGTTAAGCCCGTTTTCTTCCATCATTATCCGTCGTATACTTTAACGCAAGTGAAACGATGGAGTTAAGGGGTTGCCTCCTGCGAGTGTATCATCTTAAGAGCTAATTTTAGCAAGTCCTCTGTCGGCGAGTTTTTGAGCAACCACAAAAGGACCGACAGACCGTTTACTTTTATTTTATTTTAATTAATTGCATAGGCAATTTTTGTTTATCTACAGAATATTATATATTTGGTAAGTGTTTTTTACCTCAGTTCACATAAGTATTTGATTTACTGATTTTTTTCTACAGAAATTTATTTGCTTGGGATGACAATTCGTAGGTTGTGTTCAACATTTTTGCGTCGGTTTGTTTTATTTGGTTTGCCTACTTTTTTTATATTTATTTAGCTAGAATTTGTTTGGCAATGGGGATTTGGATTTTTCAGTTTGTTACCTTATTTTTACTTATTTTATTATTTTTTTTAGATATTTCACCGTTTGTCCAAACTATTCTTTGTTTGCCTATGTTTTTCCGATTTTTTTTCATTTGACAAGGAAATTGTTTCTCTATCAGAACTAACTTTTATTTGTTCAATATTTAAACGTTCTTTTCTGTAGATTTTTCGTTTGTTCGGCGCGAGTTCTTGTTCTTGACTATTTTTTTTTTTTTTGTCCATTTCAATTAATATTTGTTATATATTCAATTTTGTCCGGAAGATATCTTTGTTTACTCATCTCTTTCAGTAAAAAAAAACAAAACTATATGTGCTATGCCATAACATATAGCGCATTAAAGCAACTACAAGTATTCTACTCCACGAACTTACAGCAAAGTGCAAAAATGTCAAAAGAGGTCGAGGAGCGAATCAACGCTTGATTACAATAGCAATTTCAGTCCATTAACTTAATTAAGTGGGTTAAACATATTCATTGTGTACTCTTGTTAGCAATGGGATGGACACATTGGATTCGGTTTGTAACAAGCGACTCGTAGAACAAAAACAATAACAAAAAATTAAAAATTCATAAGTTCCATGGAATTTATAGAATTAAAAACAAAAATTATAAATAAATATTTAATTTGTGGACAAAACTTTGAGAAACTATTTTTATTATTTACCCATGACACGCAGCCCCCGGAAAACACTGTAACAGCTGTTGCGTTGATAACACAAATATTTTCAACATACCTGCAATAGATAGGAAAATATAAATAGTTTAGTGAAAATTGTTAATTTTAATATTATAAATTTTTAAAAATCGCTAAAATTAAAAAATCAATTTATTGAGACCATTAAATTCAATAGCAAGGATTAAGATATTTATTTTCAACACAAATGGCAATGCATTTAAGTGTCAGAATAAGTTCCTTTTATTGTAGCATTATCATGCAATGCCAGGAACTGTATGAATTGGAAAGATTTTTTTTTCTTTGTTTAAGGATTTAGCTGCATGACACAGCAGCAGCACATTGTTAGCCAACTGTATAAGCCAACTTTTGTTCAAATTTTAAGATAAAAGCTTTTTAAAACTTCCATAATGCAGACAATGAATGGAAAAGTGTGAATTGTACAATAAAAGTATGATGTATAAAAATAGCAAATCTGTGCCGGACACGCATTGTTGAAAGCAGGTTAAACGGTTCATGGAATGAACTTCGTATAAATATTTGGCCGTCACTCAAGTAATGTGATGCTATTTATTCACAAAAATCTGATCTTGTATATAAACATAGTTTTACACAAAGTTACTTTAAGATAATTAAAAATGTTGCATAAAAAATTTTCTCTAATAATTATATTTTTTTCATTTTAATAAACCTTGCTTTTTGCTAAGTCAACAGTTTCTTTAGATATGAAATCATGTTTGTGTCAAAAAATTTAAAGAACATCCTCAAATAAACTTTAATAGGTAGGGAACATATGGCCTAAATTTCTATACGATTTTATTGTGCGGCAGAGTTTGAAAATCATGAAGTTCTAAGTATTATAAATAATTTGCACAATCTCGGCCATGATGTTGTGTCACCGTTATTTATTGAGAGCCATTAGAAATTGTCGAAAAAAAAGCTATCATAAACAATTTTATCGCGTCTGCCTTTTGTGTTAAAAAGTGTGTCAATACACGAAAATAGAAAAATGCAAGCAAGAGGCAGACGTTTTTTTTTTTTGCTGCGTTTAAGAGAAATTAATTTTTTCTCAAAATTTTAGGATGTATACAAACTTAAATGATTTCATCGTTAGGCATATTAAGATTATAATAAAGATTATGTGATGAGAAACAAGAGAAAACCCCTCTGCCACTAAGTTATTACTGATTTTAAAAATTGCAATAATTCAAACATATTAAAAAATTGGGTATGTAATCATTAAATAGTGTCTGCTTCTTGGCTGACTGTTTCATTCACTTATAAAAAACTTTAAATTAGAAAACGCAGACTATTCTAGCGCTGCTTTTCCGAAGGCAGACGCTTTTGAATACTTAGAATGCACACTACAGAGAGAAAAGTTAGATATGGATATACATACATACATCGTTAAAAATCAATTTTGAAAAGATGCGCTTTCAACTATGTATGATAGTCAAATATAATCGGAAAAATTTGGTATCGCTTAAAATAAATACCTACACGAAGTTCACCAAAAAAAAAGCACAGAGCGAACTACACTTCTGCCTCTTGTTTTTTAAACTTCTAGGGGCAATACTGAAGACAACGAAGTTCTGGAAAAAAAATTATTTTCTAGCTGTTAGTAAAAATGCAGCAGTTTGGACGTCTGCCATTTATTTTTTCGTTATTTATACTATTTTTTGATACAATGTACCAGAGGCAGACGCGATAAAGTAACTAAGGGCAGGTTTAATTTTTGAAAATACAAAATTCATTATTTAAATAAATAGTGTTGGCGTTAGTTTTTCATGCTATATCGATGTCTGGTAGAAAAAAAAATGCAACACGACGAAAACGACGCTTTATCTAAGAATATTTTGCCAGAATAAATAACCAAAAATTTAATATATTGCTAAAAATAAAGTGTATTTTAAATTGGATGCAATAAAGTCAGATCATTAAATAAAACAAATAACTGCGTTAAAGTGCCCTCTGAGGTCAGAAAATTTTCTCAATTATTTTTACTTTTGTCAGTAATATGAACTGATTTGATTCAATTTGCGATGTGCGGCAGTGACTGACATCTTTTTCTACAAAACAAACAACGCGCATTCATATGTATATATATAAGTATACATACGAATATTAGCATATGTGCGAACAAATCAGCGCAATAAAGCAAAATAATGAAATCTTGGCAAAAAAAAATATCTTGAAGCTGCAAGTTCGTTGCGTCGCTAATTATCACGTTGTTAATTGCATGTCAAATAGTTCAGATTTTCTGTTTTGTTTTTCTTTTGCTTGCAAGTGGGTCAACATTTACTGTGTTGTTGTTGTTTTTTAACACTTATATTCAGAGTTTTTTTTTTAGCTGTTGCAGCCTGCAACTTTAGTGCTATATGTTTCTCATATTTTTTGCTTTCTACTTTTGCCTCGAGGTAACCTATCAAATGCGTTGCTTTAATAACCTCTGACATAACGATGACGACTTTGACGTTGATTTTCTAGTTCTAAGAACCGCATTTCTTCTGCGTATTCTCAAGAGCACTTAAAGAAATCAAGCAACTTGTCGTTAGGAATTGAAATGTAGGTATATAATAATTTTATATTATTTATTTGCTGCTTCAAGTTATACTTGCAGTTTTTTTATTGAAGATTAAAGTGTTTTATTATTACGATTACTTGTAAATCAAAGGAAATGTTTTATTTCACGAAGTAGGTACTTTGTGGCACATAGTTGTTAGCTTCGACTGCGACGGTAATTTTAATAAAGTCTTTAATTATGACAGAAAATGTTGCACGGGCTTAGAACATTTTCCTTTTAATTAAGAAGTCCTTTACATAGTCATATAAAGAAAAAAAATTATTACAAACTTTAGTTTTTCACTTTTTCACGAGAATGTCTGGCGCAAAATTTTATTTAGAAAACGATTTTTGATAAAATTTACAGTAGGCAAAAACCACCTTAATCATAAAGTAAACAAAGTTAACTATTCATTTAAAAAACAACAAGACACATGATTGGAATTATCCAAAAATCAATAAAAAAAAAGCATAAGAACCAGCTGAAGAACAAATTTTCCGCCGATTATCACAAAATAGCGATTCCTTTGCAACGCACATTTTTTGAAAATGCTTCCTTGTTTTTGGATCATTAATTTTTCATTTATTTTAAAGCGATTTGAGACAATTTTTTATTTTTATTAAAGAATAAAGAATAGTCTAGATGACCTAGCTGCTTTTCACTTCACTTTCCGACCAGTATTGTAAAATACATCAATTCTTTGGATCCCGCACCACAATGTATACATTGATATGCTGAAGTCAGTTCATAAAGCATTTGACCGCAGGATCGACACGCAAAAAAAGACAAAAAACTCTTGACAAGATTGTATTCCACACTAAATACGGAGGAAAAACTCCATAGGTTTTTATAATACTAAAAAGTTATTATTATGAATGCTTTCAGCGTACAATTAAGGACACTTCTTCCTCAAAATTCTTACTTAAACGGTGAATATTTTTTTAGTGTAAGCTTAAAACTCAAGTTGAACCACAACAACCTAAAAGTTTTGGGGAATATTTTCATAAGACTGTTTTATCATAAAAAAAAAAAAATTCTTCAATTCAAATAAAATTAATGAACAACATGGCTCGTTAAATTAAATCAAAGTGTTTAATTTGAAACAAAGAAAAAGATATGGGAAATGTAATGCAGATGTGATTATAAAAAAAAAACTAAAATTGACATCAAGGTGTGACAAACAAAGACAATAATAAGAAATCTTCTAAATAAGGAGCCAAAAATATATTTTGGGTGTGACAGGCAACTGACTCATTTTTTATTGATGCTACAAATCAATGGTGTCGAATGTTGCCATATACAAAATTTTTTAATAATTTAAAAATCAACGAAAAAGAATAAGAGAGAGAAAATAAAAATTTCATAATTTTAAAAAAAGTCAGTTAAGATTTTATATAATGAAGAACTAAATATTTTGTATTGCAGATTATCATGAATTAAGCTTTCAGTGGACTGCTTTAGACCTTTCGCATCGAATACATTTTTTGCCATAATTAATGTGACACCTTATAGCAAAAACAGTTTCCTTTAACCAGCTCAGTGGCGTGAGTTAAAGCTACAAATAACTCACGTGATCAGTCAATTAAAATAAAATAAAATCCAAAGGAAATGCGCTGTGTGTTGACAGTTAACAGTAAGCGTTTTGGTATCTACCAGTTATGTGAAAGTCATTTACTTAGATATAAATTAAATCGCAATAGAATATTTAAATACGAGTACGTAATTGATTTCGTTTGGATTGAAGCAATGTTTTCGAGAGAACATATAAAAAAAAACAAGTTTTCTAAATGGGCTAAAAACACGCTATTTAAATACATTCGTGCATACATTTTGATGCTAATGCTATGCCGTACAGTGCGCTATGTTTGCTAACAGAGTGTTAGCAAATATTTAAAAAATGAATGAGAAACCATAACTAAAGATTCTGAGAAATGTAACAATCTTTGAAAGTTTCAGTTTGGACTCATGTGACAAGTCGTGGCACAGGCCAAAATATCAAAAAGCAGCGTTGCGTAATATAAGAACAGCCCCTTAAAAAAAATAGAAGTGGAAAATTGTTACATCTGACAAAACTTGAGTTTTTAAAAACTACGAAAATATAACAAAGCAAAAATTTTTTTTTAAAAACTGCCTGCTTATAACTCATTAACAAGCCTGTCGATTAATACAATCGAGGGAATTCCGAATCACTTGTAAGGAAATGAACTTAAAAGAAGTTTTTCGACAATTTCTCTGAAACCATTAGTTTCGCGTCAAGGCTTTCTAAGCAAAAGTTATATTTTATTTTTAGACTTTTAGCTGATTCTGTAAAAACACAACGTAATATATAAATTGGGTTCTTACGTATTTAGAATACGCAGTCATTCGATTGTTAAACATTTACATATCACGTAAAAAAACCTATAAAGTGTACTGTGCATCGTTTACGTGAACTTTGTAACATAACGTTGCACTATAGCCACCAAGAACTGCACACGATCATTGATAGCAGCAGCAGCAACAGCGTATAAGACGGAAATGTTAAGCTGGTAATTGTGTTAAACTGATGAATAATAAAAATAATCATATGTTTATATCTGATAATTTATAGATAAATAGTAAAAAAATAAACTGTAAAATGCAATGACATGTAAATGAGACTAAAAAAATTATGATGATAACAATGTGATGACAAAAATATAACATTTACGAATGCATTTTTAACAAAAAAAAATACAATAACAGTAGCTGTGAATGATAGATAAACGTACTTACATAAATCATTTCTGAGTACTAAAGCTGAAAAGTCATGTAGCGGAACGTTACGCTACAGCAAATTTAGAAATTTTTTTTTTATTAAATGCCAAACTAATTGTCAACACAAGTGACATTGCATTGGATTGGAAATAAAAAATAGTTTAAAAATCAAAATTTAGGTTCTTAAAAAGTACCGAACGCATGGGCACTACACAAAATAGTCTTAGAGATCGAATTGCACATAACCGAAAAATTTGTGTATACTTAACAAAAATGCGTTGTCACTTTTTCGCTTTTACATCAGGACACTAAGCTATTTTTGCTCAAAAGTACAAAAAGCATTGAGTTTTGGTATTTTTAACATTCCATGCCTATAAGATCGTTGCCAAAAGATATATCAAGATGTTTTTCCAATAAATTTGGGCACATGATAGTCTAATTGAATTTAATTCTTAGCTTGTAATATTAAGAGTGCGCTTTTCACAATTGTCCAGTGTGTGTGAACAATTTAGTTATGACTTGTGAATAATTGTGAACAATAAATAAAGCAATAATTTTTAAAGGATTGAAAATGTAAATTTAAATTATTTTATCAATCAAATTCGTAAAAAGCAGAGATCGTTAACTTTAAAGCTTAAATACGTGTAAATATCAAACACACCCTGAATGCATACAGGGTGTGTTCATTTTCTAATTCAAAATGAGGCTGTCAATTTTTTCATATTAAAGTATTTAAAGTACGAAAAACTTTGGGAGATAACTTTCACAGCCACTTAAAAGTTCAATAGAAATGTTTTCCATTTCCACTAAATTGAAAATGTTTTTAGTTAAACTCTTTACTTTTTGCATTGGCAGGATGACCAGACCAGAGACCAGCAAAGTGGGGTCCAATATGAGCTATTAACGTTTGGTGAAACGCTTAATACCAAACATTACCCAGAGCAGTTGATGGATTTGAACCGCTCGCTGCTTAGAGCATCAAAAAATACAACACAAGGTAATTTTTTCTGGATGGCAATGACAAAACCCTTGCGTGACACGTTGAATGCACTCGGCTGGGTAGTTTTTCACAATGCGACTTTCCCATCAGTTTAGGCTCCTTTTAATCACCACTTGTTTGCATCGATGGATAACGCAGATATGAAAAAAAATTTTTAACAACAAATCTCTGGCAAAAGATTTTTACTGGTTTGGTATCCACAAAGAGCCCGATAGATTCGAAAAATGAGTTACTTGGAAAAGAGCATACTTTGTATCAGGACTCACTCTTCCAAGCTTAAATTGAATTTTTCGAAAAATAGTATACGAAAATTTCACTGACTATAAAATTATTTTGGATATCAGAAAAGAGATTGCGCTTTGGAATGAAATTTACAAAGCCTTATTTCGACTCCAGAAACACCTATTAATCATATTCTGAAGAAAATTTTGCACGAAAAATGCTTTCTTTGCTTATATATTGCATCGTCATTCCAGAAGATAAACGGTTATGCAAAAATAAATAACACCCAATATGTTACGTGTTTCTTACAAGTTATCAACTTCGTAGTGCATACGTATGGATTACCCCTACAGTTGCCCACAAAGTGGCATCGTATACAACAAATTGTTGTTGATAAAATTTTTTTTAATGCAATGTTACTTAGTGTAAATATTAAAAGTAGCACCAACTGTATCAACAATATGTTTATATATACAATTAGGAAATACAATTGTTACTAGTATTTACTACATGAAATATAATTTTTAAATATATAATATTTTATATATATATGTACTCATTTGTTGTCACATTTGCGTAGTTAAAAAGTAGACAAAATAACAAATCGCTGTCAAATAAATTCATCGCAAACAATAACCAATTACTCTGTCATTGTAATTACAATGCTATTTTTTTTGTGACTTTTTTGTTTTGATGGGTATTGTTAATTAATTAAGTATTTTTTTAAAATGAAGCATTGTTATTCATGTTATTCATGTTATTCATTTAAGAATTTAAATTCTCAATATTTTGACGATCATCGCTCATTATCCTTAGGTAGGGGTTGTTGGCTTGAAACAAAAATTACATTTAATTTCACTATAAAAATCATTCAAAATATAGTCAACAAAAAATAACAACTTATATATACTTTATAGAACTTTTGTAATATCAAGAATTTGTGTAATATCAAAAGAGTTGCAGGAGCAATTCCATGTAAAGGGAGAAAGAATGTAGAGTCTTGTCGCACAGTGTTTGTGTTTTTCGCTATGATTCTTAACTGGTCGATGCGAAAAATTAAATAAAGTGTGTTGCAGACTCTTCAACATCGACTAACAAAGCTTACTGAAGATATGACGTAGCTGTCATTGAAGCAGCTGGTTGCCCATTTTTTGTTCCTTTACAATTGTTGGAGGTATTCTCCAACAATTAATGCATTTTACGCTTTTAATTTTTTTGTTGTTTTTTGCACTAAAAGTACTGAACATAAAAGTTCTATAAAATATATAAAATTTTGCTTTGTTCCAAAAAACACAAATAAAAAAATAATAACAAAATTAACACAAATTGCGCTACAACAACTTAAAAAACACTGAAATTTTAAATTAATTCTTAATGGAGCACAAACTTGGAATGTATTTACTTCCTAGTTAAAATACCGCCTAAAAGTTCAAGACCCAACACGACTTTTCTTAAAAAATTTAAGACTCTACCACTGATTGGCTCTGAAAAGAATTGAAATTTAAAATTCCTAATGGAAGAATATTTTAAAAAATCAAAGGTTTTTTTTGTTGTAGTCATTTAAATATTACACTTTTTTGTGCCTTAGCTGATATTTTCTTTTCAAAATCCAACTCTACTTTATTGTACTTTTGTTAACTAAAGGGTCGTTCACAAAAGACGTACGCAAAAATTGTGGGATTTTAACCCGTTGCAGCAACCCAACAAGGTGGTCGCCATCATTTGTTTCGAAGAAGATTTTTTTCGAAGAAGTTTTTTTGTCTGGGACTCGTTTATCGAGCTCTTTTTATACGGGTTCCATGTCTGACCGGCACACTCTGGGAAAAGTTACATTGCAAAATTGCAAACTTTATTTTACTTTGAACGTGCAAATTTTAAAGTTTAAAACAGTAAAAACATAATTTTTCCACTTTATTTTCAACACAGACAACTTTCTATTCAATTTGAGTTTGAAAATATTTAAAAATAATAATTTTTAACTATACTTCAACTGTATAAAACCTCAAATTGCATTTTCAAGTTGCAAAGTATATGAAAACGTTTAGCGTTTATGGTTGAATCAAACGTAAAATCATTGAATTTTTTCCCTCAGTGTAGTTTATATAAGCGCATTTTTCTGTGTCGCTCTTAACATTAGTCCTGAAATCATTTGAAGTATTTCATAATGTGGATCAATAAGTCAGATGTAATAGAGGTTCGAGTATATCGCTACCACTACTATTTTGGAAAATTTTCATCTAAAGCACTGTCGGTCGAAAGCGCTCAAGGTCTCATTTATTTCATTTCTTTGGGTCTGCTTGATGTCTCGCGTTAATATTTTGTGGTACGAATATATCTTTAGACATATGTCAAATATACGTCAATATCTCTCTAACTCTTTGTATTAATAGAGCACTGTAAAGTTGTGCTGTCGGTGAGATTTAGTTCGAAAATGACGTTTCTATAAAATTCCGAAGAATCCGATGAAGACTTAGAAATATCTTAAAACAAATTTTTTAAGTTAGACGCGAATCAATATTCAGACTAATTCATTGTTGATATTTTCAGTATTAGAATTTTAATCGTTGAACTAATGTGATGGTAAACTCAGTTTTATACGTAGTACCTAATCCTATATATATACACAATGCTGATTCAATGTATTTCAAGGAATACCATTAATATCCGCTTGGAACCTTCTCGATTTTGACATGTGATGTGGTTTTCTGTCTTCCGCTGTGGTATTTAAAATACCTCAATATTATCTTAGTTTAAACTTTGTAGTTTTTATATAATTGAATCATTTAATATTTTAATTTATGCACTTTTTTCCATCACGATTATAGAATACAATATTTTTTAAATATTTGACTTAATTAAATGGCAACAGTGATTGGCAGCAAGAAATTGTGTATGGATATTAAGCATTTGCACGTGCCATACTAAATAGAAATAAACATCAAAACTAATAAGGGAATGTTAGTTTCAAACTGACAATAAACTCATGAACAAAATAATTTCTTAAAAACACTTAAGTAATATATTGGCTGGATAATAAGTATTTGAACGTGACTTACGAGCTCACTCTGATTTAATCGAATTTTAAATAGAATTACTTTTGCTCAAGCTAAAGTCTGAAGAAAAGTTTATTTATGGCGTCTAACGAAAAGTTAGGTACACAAAATGTTTGCTAATTTCTAGTTTTCAACTGTTTTTTTTTTTTTTTTGTTGGAAGTTTCAATAATGCCGTGTTTATTCTGTAAAAATTGAATTTTTTTAAAAATACTGTGAAATCTTCCGTTGCAAACAGCTCTCTCACTGAACATATTTGCCTTAAGAAACATTTTTTGAACGTTTGAAGTTATACATATATGCATGTAAGTATATATGTATACCAATATACATATATTTGTAAGTTCAAATGATCTAAGTGGGTTTGTTGAGAAAGTGCGAAAAAGCTAAGAATAAAGTTTAAAAACATTATTATGATTAAGAGCTTCCAGATAAATAGCTAAGTAGGCTAATAACTGTAGTAGCTAGACTCTATCCTTAGTTTGATTCATATTTTTATATAAGATTTTTAATTGATTGAGAGATGCAAGATAAATAGCTAAGAAGGCTAATAACTGTAGTAGCTAGACTCTATTCTTATTATGACTCATATTGCGTGCGGTAAATGGACGCGGACAAGAATACCAGTAAGAAAAATATAAATTTATATCGCATGGGTGAATAAAAATAAGTTGCAACTCGTAAAATATTTTTGCTTTTACACTTAATATTTAAAATGTTTATAGATTTTGAATCACTGAGTTTTCTTCTGTCATGAAATCGTTAACACATTTTTGCCTGATGAATCAGAAGTTGTAAAGCGTCTCGTCGGATTGGCTCTAAATTTTCAGATACTTAACCCTCAACTCGCACCTTGCCTATGAATGAGTTCGAGCAATTTTATTTTATTCGCGAACAATCAAAGTGCAATCTCTGCAGCGATTTCATTCAATTTAGCACATACATATCTGATATATTGCGTATAAACATTTGAAGCCTGCTTGAAACGACATATTTTGAAGTAAGCTGGCACCAAGATGTTAGGATTGCTTAA
This sequence comes from Meiosimyza decipiens, assembly GCA_963680825.1. Taxonomy (NCBI): domain Eukaryota; kingdom Metazoa; phylum Arthropoda; class Insecta; order Diptera; family Lauxaniidae; genus Meiosimyza; species Meiosimyza decipiens. Next base: position 129,257,176 of record OY804258.1, on the reverse strand, counting down.
TTTTGAATTTTTTTTTATCATGCATTCTGGAAATATGGTTTTTCCAATGTGAATAGTTTCAACAATCAACAATTTCCATACATAGCATTATTTAACATTTTTAATCAATTGAAAATTATATGTTGTAAACAAAATTTTATTTTGTTAAGTAAAAACAATAATGGAAATTTCCCAAGAATCTTAAACACTACAAATATTTAGGAATTTTAAATTTAACAAATTCAAATCAAAGCTTCGGGGTTTTGCAAAACACAGCAAATTGTTAATTTTTTTGTTCTCACAAGCCCCTCAATTTAAGTTTCGAATAACAAAATAAAAAAATATAAATAAATGCGAAATTTTTAGAGCACATGCATGCTATCCGAATATAAAATAAAAATAAAACCTACCTTTTTAACGACCTCACGTTTCTCAAAGTCAATCATGCCGGGATTATGATCAGCAATGCTTAACCGCTCAACTGACGGCAATGATGTTGATGTTGATGTTGATGCTGATGATGATGATGACGTCACTTCCGGCTCATCGTATGATTTTGTCGACTGCAACAACTGCAATTCTCTATCCGACGCCAACATTTGTGTTTCGTTTAGGAAACGCTTCGTTTTCCCCGTAGACAATCGCCATGCCGCAGACGCATTTGTCGCCGTTTCAACATTTACGGCAGGCACTGAAATTGAATCCACATGGCCATCAACAATGGCGGCACTAATTGGTGGTGATGTTGGCGATGTTGCTGTTGTTATTGCATTCAACGTAGCAAAATGTGGTGCCGCTACTATCAACACACTATCGACGGAAGCACTTGTTGCATTGGCGGCACTTGCACTGGAGTTGGCGACACTTGTAGCATCTTTCAACAACAAGTCGCTGGAATTGGAAGAAGCAGCAACTGTGAAATTGCTGATATCAATTTCAATAATAATTTTATTTTGTTGCTGTTGCTGCAGTTGTTGCTGATGTTGTTGATGTTGCTGCAACTGATTAACAGCAGCGAAGCGTTGCAAATTCTTTGGATGATTTGCTCCTATATAGTTGAGGTCACTGCGCGACAAATGATGTTGCTGCAATTGCGCATACTGTTGCTGAACAATTGCAGCACGTGTTTGCGCTGCTGCAGCACCACTTGCTGCAGCCGAATCGCTTGCAACCTTCTCTCGTAACTTGACAATATTCGATATATTGATGCTGTTGGTGAGCGTAATGCCGGTGATGAAGACCAAAACGATGGTTAAAATGACGCCGAGTATAACTAACGTGGGCATGCGACAACATTTCTTACTGCACATGTTTTACACTAACTGTTTGAGTCGCGTTGAGAGTGGGGAGGGGGCGGTCAGCAAGTAGCCGTGGTTGGCAATGTGGGAGAAAATTATTTTTTTAATTTATTTTTTTCAAAGGCACACAAAATGTTACTTTTGTTTTACAGAAGAACTAAATTTTTTTTTTTTGCATTTATAACACACGTTTTCGAAAACAATTTTATGTTGCACTACGAATTTCGGAACAATCAGTGTTGCCGACTTTATCACTATTTTTAATAAAAAAAAACTTTACAACACTGTCGTTTTGTTTGTTGCTTTGTCTGCAACGTTTCACTGTCGGAATCCGAATGATCTCGTGTTTTCAATGACACCGCTGCATTGCGCCGCGTTCAACTTTGTTTTTCCAAATCGCGCGCAGTCGTTTTTATTCGTTTATCTAACCGTTGCTGGATATTTCATACGTTCGTTGCCTCTCCGCTGCTAGTTGGCGTCGTCGTTGTTGTTATTGTTGCGATTTCCACCAGCTGTGCCGAGCTTAAACTGTTGCCGGCAACAAATACGGCGGTGTTAGCTTTGGACTCAACATTGTAAATCAACATTTTTGTTCTCTTTTCTTTTTATGTCTCTGTTGTTTTCACGATTTTTCTTTTTTCTGCTTTTGTTTGTTGCATTTTTTTATAAATAAATAAATGTATTATACAAACATTAACAACACTTTGTTTTTGCCAATTGGCAGCAATATATTGTAGTTCTTCAACCGGTTTATTGACCACAGTAAAACAGGGTGAGTCACTTTAATGAGCAAAGTTGAATTAATTGCATTGTTTTGTTTTTCGTTAAAAATTTTGGGGCTACGGCAAAATGTCGCCCAAAAAAATTAAGTTACTTAAAATATTTGAACGATTTTGCTCAAATCAATGAGAACGACTTTTCACCATAAAAGTCATGACAAAAGTCGTAACAAGCCATGTCTTGAGTATTTGACATGAAAATGTAATAAATTTTATAATGATATGCCAAACAAAAACTGAGTATCTCACATGCTACCAAGTGCATAATTTTAAGTGTGCAGTGATGGAAATACTGGGATTTCTGCCAAGTTTTGGGGTAGCAAACTGCAATGTTTGGCTAGCAACAATTGACAAGTATAAGTAACAAAATATTTTGTAATCACAGTGGCTATAGGTGTACGCAGGGTCTTTCTATTGTCAACATCTTAACTGGTGGATATGGAAGAAAATATTTACTAGAGTAAAATTACGCTGACGCAAGTAACACTGTTTAGACTTATCAACTTTCTCAAAACTTTTCAACATTTTTTCAACTTTATTTATATTTTTTGTTGTTTTGAATACTTTTGACACTTTCAATATTTTTCGATTTTTTCAATATTTTTCTGTTTTTTGAATATTTTTTCAACAGTTGTTACATTTTTTCAACATCGGTTGCATATTTTTAAAATTTTTTCGGCTTATTAATACAGGCACTCCCGTTTTTAATATTTTTTCAAATTTCATAACATTTTTTTCGCATTTTTGACCTCTTTTATATTTTTTGATTTTTTCAACTTTTTTAGATTCTTTCAACATTTTTTCGACTTTTTGAATTATTCTCGAAAAATGTTGAACATTTTCAACATTTTTCAACTTTTTGAGAACAATTTTTGTATTTTCAACACTTTTAAGTTCTTTAAATATTTTAAGTATTTCTATTCAATATCTTTGAACAATTCAATATTTTATGACATTTTCAACCTCGATTTTTCAATATTTTAAGACTTCTTCAACTTTTCAACCTTTTTCAAATTTTCAACGATTTTTCGTGTTTTTAACATTTTTGAGCAAATTAATATTTTATGAAATTTTCGACACCGACTTTTTCAACCTTTTTTTGACTTTTCAATAATTTTTCAACTTTTCAACAATTTTTCAACTTTTCCAACATTTTTCGGTTGTCTTACTATTTTTAAACTCTCCATTATTTTTGACCTTTATAATATTTTCTGACATTTTCAACATCGACTCTTTCAACATTTTTCAACTATTCAACTATTTTTCAACTTTTTCAATATTTCTTTCAAACTATTCAAAATTTTCTCAATTGTTTCGACATTTTTGAAACCTCGTTATAATGTTTCGATTTTCGACATTTTCAAAATTTTTTAACTTTTCAACATTTTTCGTCTTCTAATAATATTTTTCTAATTTTTCAACATTTTCGGCTTTATCAAGATTTATCGATTTTTGCAATATTTTTAGAAATTTTCAACATTTAACATCATTAAGTGCATACCACTACTTTTATTAACTTTAAAATTAACATACTTTGCCTTTTATAAATAATTTTTAACGACTTTGCATAAGAATCGAAAAAGCGATTCAGAACAGTAAGTGAATCACTGTTAATTTTTACTACTTTTAGAACACAAAATTAGTGTGATATTTCTGAGTTTAAGATTTGCTTTAAAATCCTTATATAAACAATATGTGTACCAAAATATAGTTTTCTTTTTTCAACACATTACAGTGCTGTTCCCTTAAGTGATAAGTTTTGTCCTTGAAAATTAACTGGTGAAAAATTATGTTTGAATTTGTAAAAAAAATAATTCAAACTTGTGAATTATTATGATAGTTAAATAAAGCAGTACGTAGTTATAAAGTTTGATAGTGTGTTTTTGTTTTCGGCACAAACCAGTGATCAAAATTGTAACAACTAAAGGTTGTGTATTTCGAAACTAAATTATGTACACAATATAATGTGGCATTGGATATAGTCATACTTTAAGATTTTGACCTCTTTATTCCTAAAACTGGACAGTACTTTTGATTCACGAATAAATACCAGTCAACGCAGCAAACTATTTGTAATGTAATCACAAAAAATAAAAATTTAAAATTAAATAAATAACATCAACTTTCAACTTCTCCTGGAAAAAAGCAAAAATTTAATGGCAATGATGAATCACCCTAAAATCAAGCCGAGACGACCGGCAAAGCTACACTTTTTGCTGATTTTGATTTCTTGCAAAGATTAAAAATTAAACAAAATGTCACTAACAATAAATCAAAAGTTCGTTTTGAAATCGTTAAAGCCATTTAAAAATATAAAATAAAAAGCTGTTGGTACAACCAATCAACCAGGTTCTTAGAACTTTTAGCGGCATGAAACGCGACTGCAATTATATATAATTGGCGTTGCATTTAAAATGGGCAGTAAATTAATTTAGAAATTAGAAAATCTATAGTAAGTTAAACAATCAGTATAAATAAGTAAAAGTGGAATATGTAGTAATTGAATTAATGTACGTTTCGCGCAGACAAGAAGAATTCAATAATTAAAGTGCGCTTGCAATGCAATAAAAATGCTACAGTGGAAACGCAAAAGAATTGACAAAGCAAATATCTTAGTCACATTTTTCATTAGACATTACAACAAATGAACATGATGGTAATAACAATGCCCTTAATGGAGTTACTGCCACTGATGCCGTCACTCAAAAGCTGCTAATAAAATAGAATAATAGCAATGATTTTACAAGTGATGCTACATGCGTTTTAACTTAATTAAGTCATTTTACTACAGGGAACTTCCTTAAAAGTTATAAGAGAATAAATCTTTGGAAATCTATAAATTGAAAATTTGTATGTGTAAAAAAAACCCACTTGAAATTAATTTTTAAAAGCCAAAAATGCCAGTTAAGTAATACTTAAGAAATTTCTTTGCAAGAACCTCTACTACTTTTGTTACGGTATTAAGGTGTATATATATAGTTTATGTTAAGTACCTCACGAAATATGGACGGGAATTTGCAATCAGGCGTAGCACTTTTCATACGATAAAAACACTTAAAACGCTAAATCTTCGCTCCTTTGACAGCAAGAACCTTAAAATTTTGAGTTAGGATGCATATAGTCTATGCTAAGCTCCTTAAAAAATGTAAACGGGACTCGATGACGGGGTGTGGCACCTTCCATGTCATAAAAACAATTAAAACGCTACATCTGGTAACTTATGGTAGCAAGATTTTTAAAATTTGGAACGAGGTTGTATATTGTATATTTTAAGAACCTCATGAAATGTGGACGCGACAAGACAAAGGGGCATGGAACCTTCCTAACAACAAAAATACTTTAAACTTGGCATCTATGACAGCTACAGTTGTGAAGCTTGATACATGGATGTACATTGATTGTGCCAAGCTACTCGCAAAATGTGAACTTCATTATGTATAGGGGCGTGGCTGCTACCATACAACAAAAGCACTTACATTACCATTCTTCGTACTTACACCAAGTTGTGAAATTTGGTGCATAGACCCACCCAATTGTCTGCAGTAAGGCATGTGTAAATGTTAGCGAGATTGTACAACGGGAAGTGAGCGGGCAAAGTCGCGGGAGCAGCTAGTAATATATGTGTATAATCTAAGCGATCCACAAATGAAATGTTAAGTTTTATTTGCAAAAGAGCAATTTAATGATAGCAATGAATCCATGTTCAGACAAATAATTAGAATTTCAATGCAATTTTGTGCCTTTCACAAATATATTGAAGAGAACAACAATAAGAACTTGGTGAAACTCACGGGTATACCAATATAACATGATAACACTATAGAGTCAACAAGTTGAACATGCAAATCAATGTTAACTGTTTGTTAAGTTGCAAATAAATTGAGGTTTCCGTTGAAACAAAAAAAAAAACAAAAAAAAAAAGTGAAAACAAAATCATGCATACATACATTTGTATATACATACTATATGTATGTATGCATATTAAGAACCTGTTGAAATTCTCACATGATTTAAAAAGTTTTGCTAACCAACACTGCCATAAGTCATATTTTTTTTTTTTCAACTGACTTTGATTACCTCACTCATACACACGTTCAAGCATTTAAGCAACAATAATACAATAAATATTAATGTTAAACTGAATATAAATAAAATTTTATACAGAGAAAGAAAGTTCGGAATGCATTTCTCAGACTTGTAGTTACGAGTACCTTACGAAAGTGATATAAATATAATGATCATGCCAATTTTAACGAAAAATTAAGTTTGTGCGAATTTGTCAGCTATAGTGTAAGAAAAGTGTTGTGCTGATCATTTTCGAAATCAACGAGTCAAAAGCGCTCAAGAGAATAAACTTAGGCGCCTGCTACACGTTCAATATTTATTGTGATTTGGATCGCAATCCATATTTGACTTTCAAAATATACAGATATTTCGCGATATGGCCATCAGTGTTGCATGCTAAACGTTCAATAAATATCGCGATACTGGACCGCGCTCAATATATATTGAACGTGCAGCAGGCGAATTAAAACTCTGCACGTTTTTTTTTTTTTGCGCATCTGTGTAATTCAATTAATGTCGCTCATACGACCTGTTGTACGTAGTTATTACGCAGGAATATAAATAAAAGAATGGTTGCCTTAAAGAAACAACACTTTTCTTATTAAATTATTTTCAATCAATATTCATCTTTTGTTCCACATTACCCGCTCCAAACGAAATATTTTACTAACGTTTAAGAAAAAAATTTTTAAATTTGAAAAGTTACAAAAATTGTTAACCACTGAAGTAGAAACAGTGATCCACATTACCCACCTTACATAATATAATCAATAAATAAAACGTTGCATGATATGGAATTAGATTTCAAGTTGACGTCATAGACGAAACACTGCAATTTCTTTTAAAATTTGAATAAGGGCCACGTTAAAATTAAACATAAAATGGAATCATTACCGACAACAGTGTTTTGTTTTATCAAACGAGTGCATGTGCCATAATATCCGCTCTTGTTGTAATAATCAAACTTTCGGCAGATAGATTATTTTTCGAAAACTAAGGAAATTCTAAACATAATTCACATAATTTTATAGTTTACACTTTTTACCAGAAAAAGTACATCAAGCTTTTTAAACATGAAAATTAGTTTCCACTTTCAAAAAGAAATGTAAGTAACGAACCTAGAAAAGTCGTAAATGTTTATAGTATTTGTTATCAACTTTAAATTCAAACAACTTACTATATAATAAGAAATGTAATGCAAAAAATGTAAATTAACTCTTGTCTGGGTTGTTAGCGAATTGTTACACTTTAATGCGCAAAAAAGACACTCAATTATGTGCATGCATGTGGATTGTACTTAAAAGGTACTCGTATAATTGCACAAAATTATATCGTTGATGATTTCAATTTGACTGATTTACAAGATTCAATCACGCGAGCTTGGTGGGATCAGCTGAATTTTAAAATATTCGTTTTAAAAAATATTACATAAAAAAGTTGCTCTTAAATTGAAAATATAATTTTTCATGTTGTTTAGTACAGTGTTAGACAGACAAAAGAAAATGAAGCACTTTGATTGGAAAAACTTATGAAGCAGGGTATGGTACGTTAAGCGAACTTCATTGATGCCTGAGAGAGCAAGAAAGTAGCGCAAGCTGTTTATTCCACATATGATTTTTTTTTTTTTTTTAATTTCAACTTTTTTTTTCTAGATCTGTTTTTCGATCTTACACTCATTGACCTTTCAATTTCTGACGGTTTTCAGATGAGGCATATGAAATGAATCGGAACAGGAGTTCGGTACCAGGTAAGGCTTAAACTTAAACGCTATATCCTGGCACCTTTGAGAGCTACAGTTTTAGAGTTACATGCGTTGATGTACATACTGTATTGTCTGCGCTTTTCACTTTCGTTTTTTTCCATTATCCTGTTACACAATTTTCTGATACTTTAACTGTTCTTTAAATTTAACCATTTAGATCTATTTTTTCTGAATTTTATTTATAAAATGAACATTGTAAGCAAACGAATTCACAATATCTTAGCAGATTTCTTCTTTCTCATGAGTTGATATTCATAGCCAGGGAATGAAAAGAAACCGCACTTTATCGTAACGCTCAAATCGTACAAAGCAACCCAGCAGGCATTGAGCAAGGCCTTCCCCAGAGAAGGCCTGCTAGCACTGCTCCGATTGTAAGAGGCCTTCTCAAAACTAAATTTTCATGTAAATAACAAAAAAATATATTTTTTTTTTAATATGATTTTTGTTTTTATTTACAATCTGTCAATATTTACAATAAGTAAATTTTATAAGTAGTGAATTTTTAATTAGCAGAATAGTTACACTCCATTGAGTGTATACTCATGAAATGCAATTATGTACTGCTATAAGGCCTTCCCATAGCAGCAGTGCTATAAGGCCTTCCCACAGCAGCAATGCTATAAGGCCTCATAATAGAAGGCAAAAAAGAAGGACTTCATGTATTTTTTTATTTCATGTATTGCAATGTTTTATGATTCGACATTACTTTTTTGTCATTGCATTGTACTTATACGACATCAAAAGTTGATACATGGTTAGCAGTAAGGAACGGTGTGCATGTTGCTAGGTTGGTCTTCTGTTTCATGTTATGCTAAAGTGGTAGAGTGTTGTGTATTCAATGTGAAATTATAAATTAATAAAACGTCACAAAAAATAAACATTAAAAATGGGGGTTGACGCAGATAAAAAAAAAACATTTAACTAAGAGTCTCACGACGTATTAAGATTTAATTTTTTCAAAGTACTTCTATGACCCCTTCTACGGTAAGCGCTCTTAGAAGGGCTCTTGACGCAAGCGATGTAGGAAGACCTGCTCGAAGAGTACTTCTATCAGGCCTGCTAAATGAGGCCTTACTTATCGGGACGTTTCATATGAAAAAGAAAGTAAGTTTGAAAGGAGGTGGTAAGGCCTTAATCTTACCAGGTAAGGCCTGCTAGAAGGCCTGCAAGCTCCTGCCCTTGCCTACTGGGAAACTTTACTTCTCACATTCTTTATTTCGCTCTTTGATTCAAACACCAACCCGTTACTATAGTAAGCAGAAATAAAAGAGAGGAACAGAATGGTGACGTTCTGCCCTAAGTACAAAAAACTTTATTCATTCTGTTGTGGTTTTGACTCGCGATTGCTACCCGAACCCGTACCAAATGTAGTGATCATTTTTGTCATTAGATTCGTATTAGTGATGCCATGTTTTGGAAGTCAAAAACGGATACCATGGTCCAGGGACCCATTTTTGGGTCAAAAACGCTTCTTTCCCAGATCCCGAGCCTCTATTAGGGATGTCCAAAACTATTTTTGGAGCTATCCTTCATTTAAAAAACAAATTTTTGTTTTCTCCCTCATACGAAACAAAAACGATCACTACATTTGGTACGGGTTCGCATAGCAATCGCGAGTCAAAACCACAACAAAGCGAATAAAGTTTTTTGTACGTAGAGTAGAACGTTACCATTCTGTTGCGCTCTCTCATATCGCTTGCCATGGTTTGTGTTAGTGTTTCAATCAATGATTGAACCACGGAATGCAGAGGGAAAATTTTAACGCTCATAGAACAGAACGAAATCGAACCATACTATAGTTTTTATTTCATTCTCTGTTCATGACACAACTAATAAATTTAAGCATAGTTGAGCATCAATCATTTCTTCGTAAATTTGACACTTCAGCAGAGCCATTGTATTATCAACCAAAAGTTTTTGAGCGACCTTCACGAGTTTCAACCTCAAAATAATAGTCACCGGATTGGAAACTTGAAAGCTGTTACAATGAAAGGTGCATTTATACCACAGGCAACCAGAATATCATAATGAACTTCTTGCTGGCTGTATTGCAAGTGAAATTTTTTGCCGACCTTGATTCAGTTAGTAAGTTACATAGTATGAATTTATAAACCAACGTTTACTTCGGAAACTTTTTTTATTTGCATGTCAAGAACTTCTATAGCCTCATAAGAGCATAATTTAAAAATATAATTGATATTTAAAAATACGAAATCCTAGATTCTTCAATATAAATAGTAGGCAGCATTACTCATCAGTGATTTTTTCGAATGTATGAAATACTTTTTATTCGATAGTTCCTATCAATACTTAAAACCTTTAAAACGATAAGGTCAATAAGATAGCATTTCTTCAGGTATTTTTTTTTTTTTTTTATTATTTCAAAAATATATATATTACTACATATAAGAGTATTGACACAAAACAGATTACTTGTAATTTTGTTGCAGAAGAGGACAACTCATTATCTAAAATAAGTGAAAATTACTCATAGTTTAATAAGAGATATTACGATATTGATCAAAGAAGCGCAGTGAGAAATTTTGCTCACATTTTGAAATCAATTGTTAAGATTAATTTGAAAATCACTTTCATTTTCCCTTTCTTTTTAAGATCGAAGTACCAAATTCGCGCTTATCTCAAAAAACAGTTTCTAATTTGCAAGGCAAAGCGCAACAATGTACAATCCACGTGCTCTTCAATGTCAGACAAATCTGAATTAACACAGCTAAATGGCTGCTAAATTTCATAAGGCAATAAAAGAAACAAAAAAATTTTTTTAAATTATAGGATGCTCTTTTGCAGTAAAAAAAATACATTTATTTTAGTCAATCTGAACCATGTTTCCCTTATGGATTTTAGTCCGCCGATTCTGAATCAGGTTGTCATTTTTCTATAAAATTTTCAAACTTGGCACAATGCTCTTAAAAAGGTAAGCACCTCAAGGCTTTGAACAAAACTTTAGATTTTATTATAGCCTTGCAAATCGGCAACAGTTCTTTTGAGGATAATGTAAATTTAGCATTTTGAGTTTAGAAATTGAAATAAAACTTTGAATCTATAGTACCTTAAAAATTGGTTTAAAAATGCAATATCGTTCAAAAAGTGAGCAAAAGTGCACACTCCGTGGCATACTGCGATTTTAAGATTATTCATTGGACTACAAGCAATTATCGCTTGTTAAAATTTGAGAGTTACTACGTATGCCTGCTTAATCTCGGCTTCACCAAATTTATTTATTGACCTACCTACTCCACACAACGTAGGAAAAGTCCTGGAACATGTTGCACGATCCCTGTGGCATTGAGTACAAGGTCGACCTTCTAAAATAGTACTATTTTTACCAGACAGCAGGTCAGGTTCAAAGGAGGGCCAATAAAAACAGACCACAAGAAATCCATGGTACATGCTGTTAACAATTTCATTAGAAAAAAAAAGTTATAATGATTATGTGAATAATTAACTGTCCGCTATTTCCCAAGTTGCTTTTATCCAAGAAATCAATAGATAAAGGAGATAACTTTAAGTGGTCATTAACAAGTTACACTTCGCTAAAATAAAAATAGAAGCTTGGAAGTAACGGACAGTCTAATGTATATTTACACGGTTCATTAGCAGCAAAAGAAAAATGAGAAAATAACCCATCGATTTTTCTGAAATTTTCAAGATTTCAGTGTTGATAATTTTTTTGAATTTTTTCTCAAAATCTATTTTTTCCCTTACTTACATTGTGAAATAAAGAAAGAATCGATAGGTTTTTTATCAAGTTCTTTCCACTTTAAAAATCACAGTGATTTATTTCTATGTTTTGGGAACTGGCATTATAGACGAAGATCTCGTTACCACCTTACTGTCATTTTTTTTAAATGTGAGCCAACGTTCGCGGAAGCCTCCAATCGAGTTACGAGTAAATATGATTTTTGTTTTTCCTATTTTTCTTAAGAAAAACGACGTAGTTGTTTTAATGTGCCACATGTGGCACATTTGTCATGGTTTGCTAATCGCTGATGTAAGCCATCAAATTTCTACTGATAGTGTAGATTATATCCGCAAAACCGGTCAGTTTAATCAAACGACGCTGGTAACAAATTGGTTTTTGGAGTCACAGCAAAATGTGCTAAATCGATTTTAGATAGCCACTTAAGGGCGAAGTATTAGACTCGAATATCAACTTATACTTTTGGCCGTTATTTTTTCGACACATCACACCTCAGGTGCGATTGAGCCGATATGCTTAAAACGTTAAGTGTTGTCAATTTCGTAATATATGCGACAACCTTATTGTGAATTGCAGGACACAATACAGACAACATTGGGTTTGCTAAGGATAATTGTTGCTATTGGATTGGATGATTATTTCAAAATGCATGAAATTCAGTAACTATAGTAGGTATTTTACTTTCTGAATAAGGAGTTCTCAAAATGAAAAATTAAAATTTTAAAATATTTTAGGTCAAAGAATAGTGGTCGATTAGTAGAACCAAAATTTCTTAGAAAAAATATATAAACTGAACAATTTAACAAACGTAAATCAATGTTATTGTCCACTTTTGTCATGAAAAGGTCAAAGAAAAATTCGTTTCTGTTCGTCAATCATTTATAATAACCACATTTTTTCATGTATTTAAAAAATGATCGCAGTATTTCGCCTGCCAGCTCTTAGTCTCAATGCATTTCCCATAAAAACAAAACTGTGCAAAAATTAGTACAACACCTGGCACCGCCACATCCTATGAATTCCGTTAATGGCCATATCATTTGTGTAAAGTTAGCCAACTTCGAAGGATCAGTATAGTATATTTTTAAAAATGATTTCCAATCTTTGATTTGATAGCCAACTTCAACGTACCAACTACGTACAACACGTCCTGGCCAACTTGCACTCAAAAGATGACGCTCTTTAAAGGAAAAATTCATCTTGCACTCTAACAATTCTTTGCCTGAAAAACTGGTAAAGTTATAACATGATGATCTCTTATATGTTAGAAGTTATTACCAATCGTACTACAACGGGGTTTCTCTATTTTACATTCATATAGATATCGTTTTGCCATTGATTCCAACTCACGACTCCAATACTAATTAATGAAAGTAATTATTTTATAAATTCGCATAAATGTATGGGAGCTGGTACCATCACCAAAACTAGTAGTATTGGTACTATTGTGTAGTCGAACCCATCTTCAAAGTGAACAGTTTCATATTAATACCAAATTTATCATTTTCTGCGAAGTAGGTAAAAAGAAATAGACTTTTGATGAACTGATTGATTGATGAACTGATTGCTCTGTGAGGGCAGTTACTGTTGTTAACCAACACCCAATAGCACACACAACACTACTACTGTTGGTCGTATGTACCGGAGTGTCCACATACGTTTTGGTAATATATTTTTTTAGAGCTGCATTTTTTGTATTCATTTAAGCAACAGATCGACTTTGTGACTGTTTTATTGCAAGTATATTTAATTTATCAATAGCAGTTGCAGCAGAGACGATTTATTTAGCAGACTTGGCAATGAAAACAGCTACGCAAAAACCCAGACTCAATCGATACTTTTTTATGTGAATTGACAACAACCGGGGTTGAAGCATTCTGACAGACTGCGCTTCAATATTGGAGGATGTAAATCCTAGTAACAAAAACAGCAGCAGTAACAGCAACACTAGCACTAATACTAACACGAACAGTAACAATAACAATAACAGTAACAATAACAATAACAATAACAATAACAATAACAATAACAATAACAATAACAATAACAATAACAATAACAATAACAATAACAATAACAATAACAATAACAATAACAATAACAATAACAATAACAATAACAATAACAATAACAATAACAATAACAATAACAATAACAATAACAATAACAATAACAATAACAATAACAATAACAATAACAATAACAATAACAATAACAATAACAATAACAATAACAATAACAATAACAATAACAATAACAATAACAATAACAATAACAATAACAATAACAATAACAATAACAATAACAATAACAATAACAATAACAATAACAATAACAATAACAATAACAATAACAATAACAATAACAATAACAATAACAATAACAATAACAATAACAATAACAATAACAATAACAATAACAATAACAATAACAATAACAATAACAATAACAATAACAATAACAATAACAATAACAATAACAATAACAATAACAATAACAATAACAATAACAATAACAATAACAATAACAATAACAATAACAATAACAATAACAATAACAATAACAATAACAATAACAATAACAATAACAATAACAATAACAATAACAATAACAATAACAATAACAATAACAATAACAATAACAATAACAATAACAATAACAATAACAATAACAATAACAATAAAAATAACAGTAACAGTGACAGAAATTTTACCAGTAACAGTAAAAATAACAGTAACGGAAACTGTAACAATGACAGGTACAGTAGCAGTAATATCACCAGTTACAATAACATTAGAAGTAACAATAACATTAACAATTGCAATATCAGTAGAAGTAGTACAACCGCCATCACAATTAGTAGTAACTGGCGGTGCCGTGATACAGTCTCCACATTTACGAAATGGGGATTATGTCCGCAAATTATTCGCTTATAATCCCCATTTTCGGTACGGGGGTTATGACCACAAAATACACGAACATAATCCCCATAAAATAGCGGACATAATCACTAAAGCTAAACGGGTATTATGTCCACATTAGTTTCGGTCATAAACTCCATTATAGGAATTATGTCCGAAACTGATGCGGACACAGTCCCCATGACAATAATTTTGTAATTGGCAACTTTTAAGGTTAAGAATCGGATAGAATTATGTCCGTGTGTCCAACACCAGCTTCGCTAGTTAGTTATTTTACATAAAAGTTAAAGTAAGTGGGCGGCTTCGCGGATCAGTCTATACTATTTCCAATATCAGATTCGCTAGCTACAGTAAGTCTACATAAAAGTCATTTACAAAATGGGGATTATGTCCATGGGGGCTATGTCCGGTGACCGTAACTGGCACTGAAAGCACTCGTACCAATACAAGTGCGAGTTCACACAAAGGTATCACGATCACTATCACTATGTATCGCTACTGCTGCAGCTACGAAAAACATACAGCTCTAATAAAATCAAATGGTACGCACAAGTAAATTCATATTTCCAATGTTAAAGTCCAATGCCACTTTATTACGTATGCCATTGTGTCCTTGTATGAAGTATTTCTTTTCAATACCCCCCAGAGGGATTTCTTGAAAGCCTTTACATTTTGCTGGATACTAAATGAAATAAGAAAACTTTTCTTGAGAAACTGAGCTTCTATTTTCAAATTCAATGCAATTTTTACTCTTTCACAAAGGAAATGTTTTGTTCCGTTCGCACATTGATGTTCTGGATCTTCTGGACACAAATTTGTTTTTGAACGTACTGGCAATGTTAAACGTAGCCCTGCACGATTTATTTGAATTAACCATCCAATTACTAATAGAATACGGAAATAATTTTTAACAAAATATATATTCATTTTACAAATTCAAGAGAAAAGAATAAAAACTGAAAATTAAATGTCAAAATGATAGGAATGATAGAAAAAAAACTTTGATGGAAAAAATGAAATCAACAAGCAGGAAGTGTTGCCACGTTTGTTTCATTTTTCAAAAACAGTCTTATCATTGCACGATATTCGAATTTAATTCATTTTTGTTGAAATGCAAAAAGGATTCGCTTCCCAGGTCTACCAAGAAAACACGATGCGTAATGACAGCTGCCAATTGATGGTTAATACTCAGAAAGTGCAACACTTACTGCTGCGACCATTACAGAAATATTGGAAAATGACTCGAGCATTAGTATAGAACTTTGTCTTAAACACTTTCTGGGACTATTTGCAAACAATTGAACCCCAAACTAAGTATGATTGTTGCATAATTCGCCAAAAAAAAACGAGGAAAAATTCTCGAATGATACGTTTTTACCAAGACTAAAAAAATTGTAAGAAAATCAGAAATTTCACTACATTTTTAATCGAATTTATACGGAAACATTCTACTGTTTAGCTAAAAGGAAAACCAAAATTAATAAATGATTTCTTAGTGTGTTACTAAGAGCTAAAAGTTTCACAATAATGTTCACATTTGCACCTCAATTTTTGGTTATTAAGGAGATATAGTAAACTTAAGAGAACACTTAAGGCTTAAAACAAAACAGAAACAAATTAAAAAAGTTCAAATGATAATATCCTAATAAAAAAAAGATACGTTATGAATATAAAAGCTCAACGTAAAAGGACATAGAAAGAAAGTGTGTAAATATATTGTCATTGAAAAACCTTATTACAGTGAAGGCATTAAAAATTATGTTTTTGTTTTAAGATTTGATGATGGTTATTTCAAGTTTGTTGTTGTCCTGCATGAAGTCAAACTGTGCACCGTTAAGAACAAGAAAAATAAAGTACGCGCGTAATTGCTGATTATATCATGGGAGCTTTTTTTACTTTTAATGTTATTGTGTACAAAAAAATTTGGTTGGTTTTAAAAAAAAAAATACTTTTAATAGTAGAAATATAGACATTACTACAGTGTAATCCACTTTATTTTCCTTAGGCCAATATCTTGAGATCAAATACGAGTGACCTTGCTTTTGCCCATGAAAGCAATTTTCAAGATTAATGCGAGTTTAAGTACAAACCTATATTTTTTTTGCAGATTTGTATTTTATGGCAAAAAAAAAGAAATATTTTGTATTAAAATTTTTTCTAAAGGATTTTTAGTTTTTGAAAATATCAAAGGTCAAAGGTTTTGGACAATCGAATGCATAATGATTTGGTGGTTAAGCTTACATCAGAAATTAAGTACAAACAAAAAAAGGGTGGACGGATATGGACATCCAATGGATAATCAAATGCAAAATAAATTTTCATTTTTCAAAGTTGATGTATCCACAGAAATTCGGATTTATCAATATTTTTTAAGCCAAATGTGGACAAACAAATGCAACGGGTAGACAGGCATGGACATTCAGATAAATGATAATGCAGAGTAATTTTTTTTACTAAGTTTCTCAGAGGTCAAAATGTTTTGGATAATTGAACACAAAATATTTTGAGGACCAGGTTCACATTTTTTCAGAAAGTTTCCAACATCTTTTTTTGGTCAAAATGTGGACAAACAAATGCAAACGATGGTCATGTGAATATGGGCGTTCGGCGGACAACCAGATGCAGAATAATTTTTCATCTTGTCAGGCTGAGGATTATTAGTAATCATTTTTTTTAAATCGTTTGCTAGAAAAACACAATATAATTTTTTTATACTACACCAAAAATAAATTAGACTACCATTTGTTATAACACAATAAAGCGTACAAAAATGTCAGTCATTTCTCCTTTACTGCTCAGTTTTTCAGTCTTTATCTAAATATTCAGACAACCTGAATGAGTCTTATGACAATAACTTTGCCTCGTATTTAATTTGTTAATACTTAGTGAGAGTTCAATTTGTGTGCGACTGTGTCAGGATAATAACGCGCAAATCCTGCGACTAATTATGTGAGCGCACATAAATATACGATATGAGAGTAAAACAAACACAAGCACATACAAGTCCCTACACTGCCGTCAAGGATATGTACATATATGTAAGTATTGAATGTGTGTGCGTGTATGGGAAGAATCCTATTACTGTCATTTTTTGTTATTGTTACCATTACAGTAAAGACAATAACAACTTAGAAAATTATATCTGTGTGCTGGCAGGTTTTTAACGCCGCAAAAGCTAAAAAGGTAAAGAATTACATTAACAAACAAATCCGCTTACTTAGAAGTGTCTGTCTGTCTGTCTGTCTGATTTGTCAGCTTGTTGGCATGTGTGTGTTTCATTCGAGTGTAAAAGTATGTGGGAAAATGTTAACGTTGGTATTTGCAGCATATTAAAAAGGTGTGCATGAGTACTAGAGAGCGTCAAAAAAATATGTTGATAAAAAGTATTTGAAAATGTTGAAAAATTGTCTTCTTTCAAGAAGTTTCCGAACTCGATGTCACAAAAAAGTATTTTTTTTATTTTAAAGTTTAAGGTGAAAGTATTTTCGATTGTGAACATAGAGACAAAAATAAAGAAGTCTGATATGAATGGAACTGAAATGACAATTTCAAAATAAAAGTTTCAGCGGGCATACTGTAAAAGTGTTTCAAGATAAAAAAGATTTCAATTTAAACACTTAACGCCGTGAATCCCTTCGAAAAACATGTTTTCGCTTATATTAACGCCACTTGATATTTTAAGCAAAATGAAAGGAACTAGCGGGTGATTTTCATAAACACCAAAAAATATTTTTTTTTTTGGTCCTCTCTAATGTGTATGTTGTACCCATTAGGAAAGTAAGCCTTTTCTGACCGATTTCGATTTAACAAGTTGTGGTTTTTAGAAGAAAAAATTTTAACAAGATTTTGAAAAAAAAATTTTAAGCCTTAATTGTTATTTTATGCAAGGGATGGGCCGAAAAAGTGGGTCCCAAAAAATAAAAGAAAATTACTTTAACATAAAAAGAATTTTCGCCCAGCATCAATGGAAAAATTTTCAACAACGTTAATAAACCGAAAAGCTGTCAAAAAAAGTCCTTAAGCAAGGATTCTGGAAAAAATTATCATAGGAAATAGATAAGCGATATCTGCTTTTATAGTTTCTCTGAATGTTTTGAGGCCATCGAAGGTCACTTCTTGAACCTCTTGAAGTCTTTGTTTGAAAGAGACGTATTGAGTTTACAAAGTTTCACATTGATATCTAAAATGGTTCTTACTGAAATCGTAATGCAAAGGACTAAGTTATGATGACAATAATCTCCTTCCATGGTAACAAAACTTAATATTTATTTTGCAGACACTTTTTTTGGGGACTATTTTTTAGTTCTGCTTTTGGTTTCTAAGAAAAAATTGCCAAAAAATCATAAAACCAAAAGTTTACAAACAAATTTCTATAAAAAGAAAATATTTTCTGTAAAAAAAAAATTCGCCAAAAATGGTTTGTAGGTTACGCGTCTATCAATTCATATGTCTATTGGTAATTTCCTATTGGGTTTAAGCGTGTGTTAGTGTATTACGCACAAAATCGCCTTATGGTAGAGTTATTTTGAAAAAAAAAGTAAAAACGCGTTAGCTCATTTGCAAATCCCTTCATAATGAGTCCTGTAGTCAGTTTATTTGCAGATATGTATGCAAAATCGCATACATACCTGCTAACACTCACATACCACTTACAAAATGACATTGTTACAACACAATCAAAGCAGCGTACATACTTGTATAAACAGGCACACCGACAGTGACACATAACAACACGCACACTCACAGCGTGAGATTATTTTAGCTTTAATGACTTTATAATTCACTCGCACCTGATTAATTTATCATTGCCATGAGACGAGACATAAAATTTGTGCAAATTCATTTCAAATTTCATTGTGTGTGCTTTAGTATGTGTGTTTTCTTGAGAGTATTTGTATGTAAATTGCAAATTAAAAATAAAGGCACATCACAAATTTGGAATATTCGTGAGAAATTGGGTTTAGAAATTGTCAAATATGATGAAAAGAAATCTAGACAAAGCATTTAAAGGGCTGTAGTAAGGCAAATATTAAAACAAGGACAATGTGAGTAACGTTAATTGTTTTATTAATCTGATAGCACTCATTGGTTACTCATACGTCATGTTTACAGTTGTTAAAAAGCTAAATGTGTTTAGTATGTACTACATTAAAATGATATGCATGAGAACAGGTTGAATTCGCGGTTTAAAGAAAATATCATTGACTTAACATCTCGCTGATGATATAACATTTATTTATTACACTCATTGTTAGTAGGAATACCAAGATATTTGAAATCAAAGACCATTAATACAAAATTAACTACAGAAGGACAAACATCACCATATCAGCAAAGTTCACAAGCTCTTGCAGTTCAGAATTTCACGCCGCACAGTGGTAAAGTTTGGAAAATTTAGCCACAAAATTAAATTTTAAAGAAAGTTGAGTAAAGTCAAATCTATCAAGAGATGACAACCTGAAATATGAAATTTCATTTGTAAATAATTTTATAGTTTCATAGAAAGCTATATACAGTAGAATCCCGATTATTCGTAATCGCAAGGGACCAGCAATTTTTTACGAATTACAGGGGTTTTCGATTTAACGAGGTTTCGATTTAACGAGGTTAAAATAAGGACAGTACGAATTAACGAAATTTCGATTTAATAAGGTTAAAATAAGAGTACTACGAATTTACAGGTTTTTTTTTTATTTATTTAGCATATAATAAAGTCACTATTTCTTTACTGTGTTTACTACCATGCCACCTTTCATTTTTGAAGCAAAATGTGCGACCTGGCAGGAATTTATAAAATTAGCCAGTCTCGTCTGCGTTGAAAATATCCTTGGCATTAAAATCCTTTATAAGATGTTTTTATTTTTCTTTCCATTCTAAACAAACACCTTCATTAGCGGCAGAACTTTCACCGCAAATATTTTTAAATTTTACATTGTTCCGTTTTTTAAAACGATAGAGCCAACCGCTGTTTGTTTTGATATTATTCACGTTTAATTATTTAGCAAAAACAGCGCTTTTTCCATTAATAATGGGCCTCAAACAGGAATATTAGACTGTCGGCACTGAGTAAACCATATAAGTAGAGGCTTTTCTATTTCCAGATTGCATTATAAATATTCTTTTCTGTAGGATTAAAGTAATCGTTGATGGAGCGATTTCAAATTGTTTATCCACTTAATTTTTTTTTCCTCCATTATCAATGGCTGAAATGATGTTTTGCTTTTGCAACACTGATAAAGTCTTATAATTACGTTTGTTTGCCATTTTCACGCCACACTATGTTTTTCACGCATCTATGGTAAAGCAACGAACAAACTGACCACGAAAATCACAAAAAATTCCATCAAAAAAAGTGAACGATAAACGTAGCCGTAGCTACCTACTATGATTGATTTTTTTTTTTAAACCATAGTTTCATAGATTTTGCTTTGTATTACGAATTATGAGAGGTTGTCAGATCCAATTACGATTTATAAGAGGTTAAACAGACTTTATTGAAAAAAAAAAATACGAATTATCGAGGGGACCAAAATGTATTCAATTTTTACGAATTAAAGCGATTTTTTCAAGGGACCAACAGTTTGTTACGAATTATTGAGATTTTCGAATTAACGGGGTACGAATTACCGGGATTCCACTGTATATTGATTTATACTTTATTTAAAGAGATGATTTGAGCATTTTAAATCTGAAAATTTTACCGATATTTTACCTTCAGGTCTGATGAATAACACCTACAGCGTGGTCCTCTGAATTCGCATTATTATATTTTTTCCTAAAACTATGAAGTTTTTAAATTATTTAATAATCGAGATTTTTGAAAAATTCATCTACACTGCCCTCAATAGCGCTCGAAAAAATACATATTCTGGATTCTTAAGCCATCGGATAGCTTAAGAAATTACGCATTTTCTATAGAAAATCTTCTAAGGGAATTTCCGCTGTCTCAATTTTAGAGGCATTTCCAAAAATTGGCATAAACAAAACATTAGCTATGTATCTCGAAACGCATTTGTTTGAGATACGCCTTTTGCGCAGCATAGTCATTTCAAATTTCTTACCATATAATTTAGGTTCAACAAGGCGTTTTAGCAACATTTAATTTCAATTGAAAATTAAAGAAACTCAACTGCAGCGGTGTACTTATGGCAAGTTATTATTAAGTTGCAATAATTTTATAAAAACATAATAAAAAATTTTATTTGTTATTAGTCGACTGTTATTATTAATTAATTTATCAATATTTTGATCGAATTGTACAGTCTTAGCAGAAACCGATATTTTGTGTGAAATTTCACAAATCGGTCAATGCTTTTTAACAAACATGACAGAGACAACAAATGGAACAATTTAACCTGGTATGTTTCGGCTATTACCACGTATATACATATTCACATACATATATACATAGCCTCATCAGATCAGTTTTGGTTAATTTGTACACGGATTTGAACCCCGACCATTCCATGAATTATGTTTGGACAGCCGCTCTTAACACTTGAGCCATGAAGGGAGTTCTCCAAGACGTGTACAAAGTGCACTTTTTCATTTAAGATTTGTGAAATTTCACACAAAATATCGGTTTCTGCTAAGACTGTACAATTTGATCAAAATATTGTTCAATTACATAATAAAAAATTTAATAATTTAAACTTAATTTCAACTAAGACCACAGAGTGAAGATAACGCCCAATCAAAAACAGCTGTGAAACACCTTTTAAACCTTTTAACCCACTGCAGCATAAAACTGCTTCGTAGTTGCGAAATTTTCTTTTGTCGAATTTGAAAAAACCATTTACAAGACTGAAGAAAAACTGCTGAAACCAAATAGTCTCCCACAAATATACAAAGTTTTTCTTTTTCAAGTTCAGCCTATAGCTATGCAATTATTTTTGCATTTTGTTTTTTCATAATACACACTTCAAAGAATGAATTCTACGCTTCTCATATTTTGTGTTAGTGAAATTTAAAACGATGAAAATTTCAATGAAATTAGGCATAAAACAACTACTCAATGTTTGTCGATATAATAAAATACCATGCGACACGTAGTTAAAACGCCGTAATTCAATAAATTTAAGATTTTCATTATTGCGGAAAACTTTGTTACGCTTTTGTTTATAATTTGTGGCAACTTTCGTCTAACAAAGTTTCATCAAAGTTTATGTTATCTAAAAATTAAAAAAATAAAAAATAAAAATCTTTTTAAACGTGATATTTTCATAGACCTATTTGCTTACCCAAACGAAAAGTTTTCGCTTGATAAACTGCTTCGTAGATAAGCAGAACCAACTTTTTATAAAATTAATTTTTAACAAAACTTTGACTAAAAGCGTAGCTGAAGCTAACTTGTTTATTTGCATTATTTTTCATTATAATTTAAAAAAAAAAACTTCAATCAAACATTTTTTATTTTAGGAATGCAATTGAGGGCACTGCCATAATCATCTGAAAATTAATCACCAAAGAGTGTAAAAAATCTCTTGGGGGTTTTTTTCAAAAATCATAGGATAGGTTAGGTAGGAGTGGCAGTCAGTTATGAAAAAACCGACTCACTTAGACCAATTGTCATCCATTGTGATACCACAGGGTGTTTGACTATACCCTCTCAAAATTCATAATAAAAAGAAAATAAAAGCCCACAATCTCTTCTGCAAAATGCATGACATAACTTTATGTGCAAAGGTAACATTTTACAAAATATTATCGACCAAATATCTATATTATTTATAAAAAAATGCTTTTATGAAAATTGTTTGTAACGCCTTGGCGCAATATATACTGAACCGATTTTAATAATTTTCTTTTTAAAACAACATATTTGTGATAAAGAAGGTTACTGCATACCTATTTTCATATTTTTTTAAAATTGAATGTCCTTTCTTTAGGATAAACTTTTAATCAAACAAAAATTGTCGTTTGCTTTTTCGTCGCTTATGCTGTTTCTTGAACTCTGTGTTGTTATTGTTGTTTTTTTTAAATCAAAAGGAGATTTATAATTTTCGCATTATTTTCATGGGAAAAACGATTCAAAAATTTGTATCCATTGTCAGGAAAAAAGTTTTAAAAAACATAGAGCATGAACAACAGCCTCTTTGCACGATTTTAAGTCTTACATTTTATTTTTGTAATAAAACTTAAGGCAATTTGAGCAATAAATCCTAAAAAATCTCCTGTAGACACTTACAACTTTGGTGTTGATTTTGGGTAAAAAGTGGGGTTTGTTGGTTGGTTGGTTGAGGCCTAAATTATATATCCTAAATTATTATCATTGAGAGATTTTGCTGACATTCAAATTGATCAAATTGATTGAAATATTTTTGAATTCATGCCAAGGTTTTTCGCGCTCATAAAAAACATACATATTGGATGGTATTTCAAGCACAAATACCTACAGACATTGCCAAAATACGCACTTATTGTTCTACCATTAATGATTAATCGAATTTGGCACCGGAACGAATGGTTTACTTCGATGCTGCATGGGCAATAAATTGCGTTATAGACATGATGAGTAGCATATGCGAAAATGCGAATTTCTAAATGTTTGTCATAGCGACGAGGATGGCGCAAAATTCAGGGATTACCATATGGCTTTGAAACAAAAACGATGTTGGTAAATTGACAGGAAATGGCAGCGTTAGCAGTGCAAAAATAATTGATAATGATGACGATGATTATGATGACCATGATTATGATGATGATGACCATGATGATGATGACCATGATGATGATGACCATGATGATGATGATGATGACCATGATGATGATGATGACGATAATAATTGATGATAATGCTGCTGCTGATGATGATGATTAGGATAATATGGACTTTCAAAATGATGTCGACAAAAACAAAAGAGGTCACACACAGCAAATGACTGGGCAATGCGCATATGGATGATGATAAACGCACAGATTAGATAATGAGATTTCATAAATTAATGTGCAAATATTGATTGTTTGAATGAATAAATTGAGAATTTCTCGACAATATTTTGCTTATTGAATGGGTGTTTAAATGCTCAGTAGCCTTTGTTAGCGGCGTATTAATTAAATTGCAAAAGAATGGCGTGGCGCGTTCAATAGAAGTTCTGATGGAAGCCTAAGAAATATGAATAGAATTACAAATAAATAACAATTTTCTTGGTTAATGGATAGTAAACACAATTTGACCGACCATTAAATTCTTTCACAAAGTAAATGCTATGCAGACAGAGTTTTGTTAAGTGCTATGGGATATCAAATGAATTTTAATTGCTGTCCTACTCAATAGCACTACAATGGATTTTGAGAATAGACATTTCATGAAATGTGTTGCCATTCAAATGATAAATATAATAACATAATTTTTAGCTGCAGCTTTTGAAACAAGGTTATGGAGCGGTGATTATAAATTGTCTGATAATTAATCGAGCGGCGAAAAATTTATGAAACAAAGTAGTGAAAGAGAACATTTTGAGCGAAGAAAAAATTTTCTTCAAAACATAATTTGACTGTTATTGAAACGTTGAAAAACTATCTCTTGTACAACGGTCGCCTCAAGGTACCCAAAATTCAACTGAATGTGCAATTTTGTAGGCGGGAATTCGCAGACTATTTGACAAACTGTTATTTTAATCAAATTCGTTTTAGTGTACATTAAACGTAGCATTATTTTTCTTCTCTTATTTCTCGGCATGTAACGTTATTTAAATTTTTCAGAAATCATTCACATGATATCGTACAAAGTTTCAGTTAGGTTTCAGAAATCTTTCATTTCCATTTCAGAAACCATATTCAGATGTTGGTGTCAAGAAATATGAAATTTTCATCATAATTACTTAAATCGGCTAAAATTTAATGTTTCAGGAAAATACCCCATAAAAATATTGAATACGCTGGGTGTTCGCAATGATTTTTTTTCCAAAAATTTCAAGGAATAATCAACGAAAAAAGTTTTACACAAAGTCTATACAGAAAACCGTTTGTTTTGATTTTTGGACGATTTTTGTAAGAAATCTAACCCAAATAATAAGGAGAAAAAACACACAAAAAATGGTTTTTGAAGGAAATTGAATTAAGATTAGCACTCTGCCAACTGAAGAATATTTTTATTTACACGCCACTTCTCAGAAGCTACTCCCAAAGGTTCGAGAGCATAATTTGTTTTACTTAATTATTGCTGCTTAGAGATAGGTCATTACACTATAGATCCCCTCATCTCGGTAGAACCAAAATGGATATCAGAGAATGGCAATGAAAAATAGGCTTTAATATTTTCCATTGAAGTATTTAATTTTTAGCACCTTACGCTATTTGGAAAAAAAGTGCACTAGTTAATTTTTATTGAAATTCGATTTTTCAATTGTTATTCTTTTTACTTTATTTGCTGTGTCATTCGAGTTGCCGGCCTAGTTGTTGTAATTGTATTGGTGTTCTTGTCTAATGTGTGTACTTCTTTGTTGGCACACCATGTTACTACTTCAGGCCAATCTAACAACATACAAATGAAAAACGTGTCATTGCAAAAGCGCCAACACAACAACAGCAACATCAACATCAACATCAAGTACGTAACATAACTACATACTCGTACAATACGTGATGCCTAACAACCATAACGTCAATATTTGCTATATTACGCTCTATCCTTGTTCCGCCAGTTTTGTCATTCTACGTACGTACGTACGTACATTGCTGTTATTGTAATGCTGTTGTTTATTGTTGTGCGCTGCTCGCTCTGTTTACGCATGCGAAGTGTTGGATATACCATGTGTTGTATACTATAAAGGGTGTTTTCATTACGGTTTAGCAGCTGGTTGGATAGTTGCTCGCTCACTTTGATCATGAATTTTGTTGATTTTGGTTTAACGTTTCGCTATTTTATGTTTACGATGTTTCATCGTCATCAGCGTTTTGGCATTTCGACAAAATATTTGCCAACAACTTGACTGCATATAAAATTGGTAAATGCATTGACATTTTCAATGCATCATAAAAGCGCTTAGCTTTAATGCCTACTTGAATAAATTGCGCAAATACCTAGTAGGAATAAGTTTTTTAAATAGTCAATATATAGACCGATAACTCGTGAAATTTTTCGAGTTGGTTTTTGACAAAATTCAAAACGAAAAAGGAGCGTTTTTATTGAAAAAGAGTTTAAAATTTATTTGGAGTATACTTTTGTCTTTGTCACTTGCTGCAAAATTTCCAACCAGATTAATAAACGAGCAACACTGCAGCAGTTGTTAGTAAACATTGCATGCTTTTAGGTTTTCTTTCATTTTTCTTTTTGCTGTTGCATTTTTTGTATGCATATCCTTGGGTGTTCACGAATGTCTCATTTGTAATGTTTCTGACAGAAATTCATCATATCAAATATATTCTTGTTATTGGTTGTAATTGTAGTTGTTTTTGCTGTTACACTTAGTTTTTATACACCACTGCATTTCTGATTGATACCCAAATTACACGTTACACATATTTTATTATGCCATTTGTATGCATTTTGGGGACAGATTTATTAAGTACACGAAATAATTCAATTTGAAACAAGAAATGCTATATTATTACAGTTTATGAGAAAAATTAGACAGTGCCATTTTCATAGGGTAACATTTTTGTCTTAAATGCACTTAAATTTCTCAAACCAATTACTTTAAATTTGATTGTTAAAACTTTAAAATGAAAGAAATATCTTTATGATTTTACAGCAAATTCCGACCACTAGATTTAGAAAGCTATTCACATTCAACTTCGGACTTCAATTTCACTTTCGAAATTGCCACAAAACTTAAAAAAAATCGCACACATTTTTATATCAATAGAACAGCCTAGGTATGCCACATTACCAGCAATAAGTAAGTAATTTCGTGAATAGTGCAATAAGAAAGAGTTTGTGTTGAAAAAACTTTTTAATAAGGCTCGATCGCACAAAGGCTTGTAGTTCTTCAATTGAAGTTAGTAAAAAATAAATGTGCAGTAATATGGCACACTTGCAAATTATTGAATATCAATATCGATTCTGATTTTTACTAATATTAGCTATAATTCGATTACCGAACTATGAAATGAAATTTAAGATTTTTCATTAATTTTTACTTAAATAGAAAACAGCCTTATACACAGACAGCCACGCCACGGCCGCATTCATGACGGCAGTCCTTCGCTGCCATTAAAATTAGTTGATTGCTTGACTGAACTTAACTTCAGTTGACTGTTTAGCTCGTTGGTTGGCAAATTATTTAATTTGTCATTTACCAGTTTATGCAGCTAGGCAGCTATGGCTACCCATTTTTGTAGTTGAAGCTAATGCTGCTATGCGCACAACTGCTGATTTTTAATTTGGGCAATTTTCATTTTCATTTCCTTGCGACGCGACCAACTGAACGGAATGTGATTTGGAAAAGCCAAGGTTATTTTGCTGTAAAGTTTTTTGTTTTTCATGCTGCTATTGATATTATGTATTACAAATCGAGGTCGATATTTGCTATCTGTGACATTAGTTCAATAAGTTATTATTATTATTGATTTCAAGTAATTTACAGGTACTTTAGTTTGTAAGTGCAAATGAAATAAGAGAAAGAGCACAATTTGCTGACAACAAAGAAAAATTGTTTACCTTTTGATAAAGAGATTATTTTATTTCTCAAACTTATTTAAATAGAAAGTTGACTGCTGCTTTTTTATAAAGTTCTTTTTAGAGTGAGAAATGCATTAAATTTAAGGAGTATCAGTCTGCACGATTATTCCTTCATATACCTATGGTGATTAATCAAAACTGCATTAGTACGAAATGAGTGTTTTACAGTAAAGAATTGGAAAATGTTTCTTAAATATATCAGCGAAGTTCCGTTTTTAAAGTTTTTCAAGAATTAAATGAGAATAACTACAAAGACAGATTTATGTACAGGAAGCATTCTAAATTTTTCATTTGGAGGCCACGAGGTATTTAAAAAAAAAAAGAATCAAAATGTGTCCTCAAACATCTTATGCCTAAACATATACTAAATTGAATCGCTCAAACTTGGCAGAAAATGTTTAAGTTCAGACTTTTCCAGTTCCCAATATTCACCTTACATAGTATGTAAAGATGTGA
This sequence comes from Meiosimyza decipiens, assembly GCA_963680825.1. Taxonomy (NCBI): domain Eukaryota; kingdom Metazoa; phylum Arthropoda; class Insecta; order Diptera; family Lauxaniidae; genus Meiosimyza; species Meiosimyza decipiens. The sequence continues at coordinate 129,228,574 of OY804258.1, read as the reverse complement.
ATATGTTTCAAGAGATGAAAGCCTCAGTAAACCGTTCAAAATAGAGTAGAGAACAAAAGACAAACATCATTTTCATCGTTTAGATGATCGCTGATAAGAAGTCAATTTTGATCATTTATATGGAAATGTTTTGTAACGCTTTGGCGCAAAATTTAGTGAACCGATTTAAACAACACTTTTTTTAAGACATCATATTTTTGCTAAAGAAGGATATTGCATACCTATTTTTTATTTTTTTAAAGTTAAACGTTTATTCCTTAGGATTAAGGTTTTGCAAAACCTCACACAAAAGATGTCGTTTGATTTCGTCGTTGCATATGCTGCTTCTTGAATTCTGTGTTTTGATTGTTGATTTTTTTTTAGTTTTTACCAAAAAAGCCAAATGGCTTCGAAGTTCAAAGAATAAATTCTCTTTAAATTGCTTTTGTTACTTTTGAAGAGAGAAGAGATGTTAAGAGAGTAATTTCATTATGAAAACTACAACGGAAAGTGCGCGTTTGAAATAAAAAAATGTAGAGACCATCAACGAGTACCGGTATTAACAGCGAGTAGAAATCTAAGCAACTTGGTCGTTTTATTGGCATATAGGTAGTGATTTGGCGAATAAAACGCAGCTTATACCAATGATCGCCCAGTTTCTAGTTTATCGCTACAGCATTTTCCGCAGGCATTTTAACACAGCTCTAAGCAGTTTTCTCAACAGGTTCCTTCTGAACAGTCTTCTTTACAATTTTTAGTGTGATAAGCATTCTTTTCAACACTCTAATAACTATATTTTTAAGAATCGCCTTAGCTGCATTTTCAACAACTTTGTTCCTCAGCAGCATCGAAAGAAAAATGTACTCTCAGTCAGACAAAATATCAGCGCAAAATCAAAATGAAAAAAATTCGAATGCAAAACTTTTGGTTGATTTTATTCACATATTCATATCTTAAAAAAAATATTAAATTAAAGGGAATGAATAAAAAGCTACTGCTACTGGTGCCATTTATAAAAACACCACCTTGGGCCATAATAATGTTTATCTAAAATAGCTCTCGACTTTGGCATACATAGCACGAATAAAAACGGCATGACTAAAGCCAGTACTAATGCGGTCTTTTAGCTTTTCTGCCAAAAAGAATAGTTAAAAAAATTGTAGTAGTACGAGTAGTACTCGCTCGTTGCAACAGCAGACGTAATAAAAAACCAAAATAAAACCCTTTGAACCACTTTTGAATTATTAATGGCGTTGAATAGAGTTGAAAATTTGCAAACATAACACGAGAGCAAACAAACGAAAAATAAAAAACCAAATGAACCAAACGGATGAGCAGCTTTTAGAATAATAAGACCGAAGAAAAAATGGCGCAAATGTAGAACAAACATCGTCATCGTTAGCCGCCAATTTGTATGCGTTTGTTTGTTAGTTTGTTTGTCTGTTTTGTTTAATTTTCAGAATGCATGCTAAAAAGAATACAAAATTTAGAATAAACAAAGAGAAATACAAACAGATGACCCAGCAGAAGATGTAGATAGAAAAACAAAATGAAGAGGTAAGGTACTCATGAGTTCATCCTTTGCTTGGCAGTTTCTTGCCAAGCAGCGAGGCACTCAGCCAGAAAGCAACAAAAAACGAGTACGAGTACATCAGCTGCAACAGCACCTAAAACAAACTTAAACATATAGCACTACACATATTCAAAAGTACTAGTCTGGTAAAGGATGCATTTATAAACGAGTAACTGCAGAATAGAGACAAACCCAGTAGAAAATATTTTATGTTAAGGATAAATAAATAAATAAAATTCGATCTCAATAGCAAAAAAAAATTCTGCAGTAAACCAAAAGCCAATTCCAAGAATCAAGCGAGTACAACATGAGTGTAAAATTGAAAGTACACTGATCAAACGAAACGAGATAAACTATCCTCAATATGCGCATTGTTGCTTCCTTGTTCTCTCACTTCAGTTTTTTTGTTTTTTTCTGAATAATCCAATAATAACAGTAATTCAAATTCCGTGCATAGCGCGTATAAAAAAAAAGAAAACATAACAATAAAATAGTACGCAGCTTTGGTTTTTTTCTTAAGAAAAACGACATGTTTGTCATAAAGACCTTAAATTGGCTCATTTTTCCTATTTTGCCCATCGCTGGAACATCCGTATTTTCGATTGTATGCAATCTAGCACGTTAGTTTCAAAACTCAACTTCTACTTTTCTTAAATAACCCACTTTTCATGTAGTATTTGCATCATTTAGTGTCCTTAACGATCTTGATATGAAATAACATTAATGCTTCTATAGAAAGTGCTATATTGACTTATACTTTTGACTCGGTGAGAAATATATTTTAAATATCATCTCGTTATCGATATCAAGACTGAGAACGATAGCGATATTGATCGGTTCTGGGACTATTTTCAAAGTCTCTTAAGATAAGGAAGGTGTTAGTATTCCATTAGCAAGATGTTGCTGAAAAGCGGTATTGTAAAAATAAACTTGCAAATCTGGCCAGAATGGAATGCTGAGCGCTCGGTAGCACTGTTGCTCCATCAACAATTGTTGCTCCATCAACACTTGGTTTGTTCTTATGCGATGCCGTATATAACCTTTTTCATGTTGGTATAGGTCAGTAGATATCAGCAGCTCTTTAGTTTCATTACAAAACCTGATTGGCTTAACGAGAGGGTTTAGTTTAGTTCTATATCCCGTGAACCATCAAGTAGTTTAAAAAATAGCTCAACATTTCAGAACAAAGTTTTATTACGATAAACATCGTGAAGTAAATGTCAAATGGAAGGAAAAGTTGAAAATATAAAATTTCCATTAGGCCACATATCCATCCTAAGATGTAGATAAACACACACGCAGTTAAGTCTTTGAGTGTAAACATAAGGTACGAAAGTATATCATGATTTTGCAGGATAATAAAAATGTTGCATAAAAAAACGGACAAAGAAAATAGAAGAAACCTCTATACATAAATCGATATATATCTGGTAGCTTAACTGCTATTCCATCATCCAAGTTAATGCAGAGATGGCGTACGTAGCATCCGCAGACGAATGCAAAATGTAGCAATATACTAAATGCAACAACAACAGCAACAACATCATAGTCAATACTTATTTATGGTGGCTCTTATGGTCTACTTGCGCTTAAAAGTGAGTACAAAAACCTCAACACGAACACTTAACCCAGCTTAAAGTGTAAAATGTTGCATGTAGCACAGCAGCAGCAGACACGAACTCTTTGAAACTCTTTGATGTTTATAGGTATAGTAAGAAATGTCTGTCCTTTGTCGTTGCACATATTATTAGATATTTATGTACGGATTTGTAAAATAGTATGCTTTACTGGTATTTAAGTATTTTTGAAAGTTAAATCTTTCGTTTGCATGTTTTAAGTTAGAAAATTGCATGTGGCTTAGTGACCAGAACACTCACGACCACTTTGATAAGCTACCATTTTTATGTTTTATGCCAGAGCTTTATTCTAAACTATAAATTCTGTGGAGTTTTAAGTGAAGTTCGATGTTTTTAGTGTCAGGCAATAAAAGCCAAAACGCTTAAAAAAATATTCCATGATAAACTTATAGAGTACATACTATATGAGTAGTGGTAGATTAAGACGGAATATTTTACAGGACTAAATAAAAACTAAATATGTAAGTATGTATGTACATGGATACTTAAATTTTTACATTTTATGATAAGATTGCAAAAAATCCGTCGTGTCAGCTGGCGTACTTGAAATTTGAATTTGTTTTACCATACTGAACCTTTGCTTTAAAGGTTTCGCTTTGATGTCAACTTAAATAATAATGTCCATCGATTGAAAATTCGGGTACATCGGTTGTGTATTTTAGCCTTTGATAAATTTGAAATCAAGAAACTATTTGGAGCTACAATTAGAGTATAAGGTTATTTGCTATGATATATTCCTGATTTAGATTACCTGCACTTTTTTGCGCCCCTAGCAGAAATATGCAGATTTTTCAAAGAATTTTGATGTGTTCAATAACTACATATACAGAACGAGAAGAACGCAACTGACTTTTTGTTTTATTTTACATAAGTTAGAGTAAGTGTTGCGCGCAGAACTGTTTTACAAAGTTATAGCGAATGTATATTTTATCAAAAGTGAAAAAAACTTGCACTGCTTCGAACTAAATAAATGTATTTGGAATGTAATATAATGAGCTGTTCCAAATAGTAATTTCTTTATTATTAACAAATTCATTTATTATCTGTAAAAAAATAAAAAAAAAATGTGAGTCATATCTTTCTCTATAACCGTTTCTTTTAAAGTAATTTTTGTGTAAAAAAAGCCGCCTCTGCAGGTTTTTTTTTGTGAAAATATGTTTATCTGTAGTAAATTGTTTCCATAAAAATGTACCTATATCATGTGGCACATTATAATGAAGATTATACAAAAAAATAACTTTTTAGGTTTTTGACAAACATACAGTGTTGCGCAAAACAATAGCAACAAAATCAAGTCGCTGCTAAAAAATCCTGTATCACTTCTACAGGGTGTTTTTTTTAGAGGTTTGTTTTTCAAATAGAGATAAAACTGTCATTTATGTTCAGTTTGGTTTGCCATTTCATCATGAACAGGTTGACAAAAGAACAGCGCTTGCAAATCGTGCAAATTTATTTCGAAAATAATGGTTCAGTTCGCGAAGTTTACCGCAAGCTCCGTCCATTTTATGGTCGACATAATCGTCCATCAGAGCAATTAATTCGGTTAACCATGGATCGTTTTCGCACTACGTTTACTCTATGTGATAATACGCATCCGCAGAGACGTCGAACAGTGCGCACCGAAGAAACAATTGCCGCTGTAGAGCAAAATGTTGAAGAGGACCCGAATGAATCGATTCGCCACCGTGCACAGCAATTGGAGCTTTGTCCATCAACTTTAGTGAAGATTTTGCGCAAAGATCTTGGCTTGCGACCTTACAAGATCCAGCTTGTGCAAGACTTAAAGCCGCGAGACCATGCAATGCGTCGTGATTTTGGTGTATGGGCCGAAAATGAGATTGATCTCGATGCTGATTTTCATCGCAAAATTTTGTTCAGTGATGAGGCTCATTTTTGGTTGAATGGCTACGTCAACAAGCAAAATTGCCGCATTTGGAGTGAAGAGAATCCACATGAGACCCTTGAGACGCCATTACATCCACAAAAACTGACTGTTTGGTGTGCTCTATGGGCTGGTGGAGTCATTGGGCCATACTTCTTCCGAAATAATGCTGGAGAGTCAGTTACCGTTAATGGAGACCGGTATAGAGCCATGATAACCGACTATTTTGTTCCCGAATTGGATGGCATGAATGTGGATGAGTTGTGGTTCCAACAAGACGGCGCTACATGCCACACAGCGCACGTCACAATCGATTTATTGAAGGAAACATTCGATGAGCGCATAATTTCGCGGAATGGACCTGTCAATTGGCCACCAAGATCGTGTGATTTGACACCATTGGATTATTTTCTTTGGGGATATGTGAAGTCGCTCGTCTACGCCAACAAACCAGAAACGTTAGGGGACTTGGAAGCCAACATTCGTGGCGTTATTGCCGACATACGGCCCCATATGCTCGAAAAAGTGGTTCAAAATTGGACCTGTAGAATTGGCTTTATTCGAGCCAGCCGCGGCGGCCACATGCCCGAAATCATATTTAAACATTAATGGCATAAAATTATCCTTCCAATAAAGCCAAATTGATGGACATTAAAACGATTTTCTTGTGTTTTATTTCAATTCGAAGCTCTATACCTCTAAAAAAAACACCCTTTAGTTTTAGAAGCATACAAAAATATCTTATAGGATTGAAACAATATATTCACTAATCATATTAAAATAAAGTTACAGCAGTTGTCCAATATAACGTATAACGACATAGCGAATTTCCATTTTAACGAACAGTTTTTCAAATTGGAATTTTACCAATGATATCTCTAAGCTACGAAAAATGTTCACTATTCCAAGTAACTAACGCAGTTTAATTCAACAATAACTGCAATAACTTTTTTCTACAAGTAAAGCTGATCACAAAATCTAAGTTTTATATGCGTAAATAAAAATCAGTTTCTTCAATAAGAAGATTAACGAATTTTACGATATTACAACTTATTCATGCATTAATTATTTCGTTATATTGGACGTCTACTGCATAATCAAATAATGTTTTATATTTTATTAATTTAATTTGAAATTATTTAATACATTCAATTTGTCAGTGTGCAAAACATTAGCAACAAAACATGAGAATGTAAAAATAAAACTGAAGTTTCAAAAATTAACAGTAAAAGTACCGTTATTGTTAAATATAAGTTCTTTCTGAGTCATAACATTTTATGTTCAGCGGTTCAAAAGTTGTAGAGTTTTTATTAACTTGAGGCATAAAGATTGGTTCCACCTGAATGACTGAATTTTACTCAGTCATAGACAGTTTCGAATAACTGCTGTATTCAGGAAGTCAAAAATTACTCCAAAATATAACGCTTGTACGTGTTGTTTTCGACGTAGACTTATTATAAAGTATGCAAGGGCGCTAAATAGTGTTTTGTGACATTCTGATAACTTAAACCAACTTTACCATTTTTAGTTTTATAATATTAAGTTATTGTTTTTTTTGTGTCTGTTAAATTTGACAAAATTGTTGCCTTTGGCATATTAAGGAATTATATAATAATTTAACAGTTATTAGTTATATAATCTTGGGAGACCAAAATTCATTTTACTCGTTTTACTATTATGATTAACTTATACAAACTTTTACCATTAGACAAAGTTTTCCGATTTAAAAAAAATTAAATTAAGGAGAAAAAAATTGGAAAAATTCTCATAAATGAAAGAAAATGACGCGAAAGCAGCAATAGCAGGAGAAGAAGAAAGACTTAACAACTTGAAAATTAGTTGTTAATCATTTTTGTTCATTTCCCTCTGTTCGTCGTATCACATTTTTATTAAAAACTTTCACAAATGATTTTCATGTTGATTAGGAATGTAAACACTTTGTTTGCACTTTTCCGTTCACAAATATCGTTTCCGTTCGCACGGATTCAATGTAAACAAAAACAAATGCATCCACTTCAACTTCCGTTCTGTTCAAGCAGAACCGTTATTCTTTTAGCACTCGTTTTGCGAAGCCCGTCGTTGATTCGGCCAGTCTGAAGGCAACAACTAACGGTAAACAACTGAACCAACCAGTGAGAGGTAAAAAAGAACGGACAACTTCTTCATCGGTAATCACTCACGCACGCAGCTAATGGATGTGGTAGAGGATATAATAAAGTATGAAACAGCCAACAACAAAATCAGAAACCAACACTACGAATTCACACGAAAAATCCTGCCGCTCATTCGAAATGGATAGAAGAACAACAGAATAAAAAGTAGATGAAACCTAGAAAAAAATGCATTATTTAACGAACGAACCTAAAGTTGTCTATGAACGAACGAAATGGGGAGGCTTTAACACACTCGACTCTCAAGACTCGAATCACTCGACTTGACAATAGAGCGTGTCAGCTAGCAAAATATTTAGAGAGCACCAAAGGAGAGCTAACAGGGATACGTTGAAAAAAGAGAGCACAACAATTAATGGCTAGAGCAGTAAATTTCTTTATAAAAAAAAAAATATTTGGCGGCAACGCTAAAATAGCAGCAATTGTAAATATTTAAAAATTGTTTTAATTTTGAACTTATCTCTTAATGGTTTTTGTTACCAACTTAGTTGCAAGTGTTATGTTTTTATACTGGCAACATTGAAAACTTATTTTCATAACAATTTGGAGCTTTTTAAAAAATTTGCGCCAATTTTATGCAGCAGCGCAAACGAAATAGAGCGCAGCAAGAGAGCTTTCTTATCATTGTTTGGTTAGTTAGTAAACAGCAAACAACGTGGTATAAAAATAAATTTCTCCTTTTTCGAAAACTCGAAAAGCTTTTTACAGTAAAAGTTTAAGGCTTAGCTTTCTTTATACAAAATTCTCTCCTACACTGCATTGGAGCAAAAGCTAACATTTTTGTACCGTTTGGAACACTTTGGAATGGAACAATTAGCTTTTGCGTGTGCGTAAGCACAGAATATGCCATCAACGAAAGGTAGCCAGTTCAAGAGCTAAAACTTTTCAAGGCCTTTGCAGGAGTTTCTTTGGAGGGTAAAAATAAAGCTTTAACAATTGGAGAAATTACGATTTTGAAAGTGTTGGTATTTAACCCATTCGGAGTGAAAGAGATTAAGATTGAAAAATGGTATAACCAGTTTAAGTGAGAAATTAACAAAATTTTGTGTTCAGTTTTTAGGGTGGTCGCTAATACTAATAAATAAATTTTAGAAATAATTAGCATTTTTGTTGGGAAAATGGGTCCAACCAAACGTTTATGACACATTTTTGGAAACAATTTTTTTATAAAACTTATCGATGGGAAATGGTCAAAAATGGTAAGATTTCATTACTAGAACCAGGTAACCAACGGTGACCCTGGCTTTGGAGGAGCCTGTTGCAGGCTAATGAATGGTGGACCTTGGATAATTCAATATTAATTGCTAATTTTTGCGACTTTCAGGCGGCTCTTTCTTTCATCAAGAGGCATCAATACTCTTATAATATAATACAAGACATATTTTAAGTTATAATTTCGTACTAGAAATCAAAAACAATTATTGCGAATAATGAAAAAGTAAGCAGACCTTATGAAGCGTGACGCTACCATCCTTGGCGATATCCAAAAATTCTCGTCAAAAATTCAATCTTTAGCCAAAATTTAAAGCAAAACGGTTTCCTAAAAAGTCGGCTGTTTACACATATATATCATTAGCTATTGCCCCCGGCTCTGCCCGTACCAGCGCTCGCTGGTTTTAATTACTATATTTGAATTTTGGATTTCCAAAATATATATATATATATGTATATATCAAATGCATGACTTTGGCTGCCATAAGTGATAAGTGATATTGTGTTTTCAAGTGATTTTGGTGTAAGTATATGAGATACCACACCTCTTTTTTTTCAATCTCGTCCACTTTGTCTGTGGTGCTTAGTTTAGACCACATACAGACATGTGCCTAATTTTGCAACAATAGCTGTTATAAGTAAGCAGTTTATGTTATATTTTTATCATATATTTTTTCATTTTGATTCCAAAACCGCTGCTCCGAATAGTTAAGTCCACATAATGCTTGTGACTTCTCGTTAGATCCAAAAATGTGCGAACAAGAGATAGAGATTCTGAGAAAGCATAAACAACAAACGGAAATGTTGCGTTAGTTTTTATATAATAGAAAAATTGGTGTTCAACCATTTGGAATCGAAATTTGCTAAAACAAAATAGTTTTTCATTTTTAATCTTACAGATCATGACAGCGGCATTGCGTATGTAAAACAACACAGACAATGCAAATACTTTTATCGTACGAAGCGTGCCATTACCGAAGCACTTGATTTTTTTGAACTTTGAGCTTGAAATTCTGGACACTAAACGTAACTCAGCAGTTTATTACCGTCTAGCTATATTTATATCTATTTTGTTTTTTTTTTTTAATGACATGTGTCTTCGGTTCTTAGTCTGTCATTAGCACAAGCAAATATGCGTAGTTTAAAGATAACTGACATATTAAATATGAAATTTTTAAATATTTATTGCAATACGAAACTTTGATTAATTGCGATAAAAATCTTAATATGTCTGATATAGTTTTTATTATGGCAATTTGTAACTAATTTGATAATTAAGATTTATATTCATGAGCCAATGTTCTTCGATAGTGGCGGTAATTGCAATTGGATACGGTTCAAAAATTAATACAATCAACTCAATAGAAATGCTAAAATACAGTAAATAATAACGAGAAAGATCTCATAACACAAACATCATTTATTTTAACAAACCAAAGATTGTTCGGATTACTTAACACCTATTTGCAAAAATATTCAATGAACTGGTCAAATATTAACATAAGCTACGATATGCAGAAAAACTTTCTCTAACTTTTCATGAGCATTTCAAATAAAATCTGATTTATATTCATGTGAACAATTTGTATGTTTTAAATTTAATATAAATACTACTCACTGCATGTTACTTTAACAAGAGTGGCACGGTAGTTTGTCATTTTGTCATGACTGACACGCACTCAGTGCCGTTGCAAGTACCGTCATCATTCTTTATTCTGTTACTGTAACGTAGCAAAATGTAACGTAAGCATGTACTTCAAACGTATCGAATTGAATAATGCGGCACATTTTTTCTGTTCTTGCTAGTTTTGCTCCACAAGTTTGTTGCACAAAGCGTGACAATGAAATTTGTTTAATTTTTTTTTTACATTTTATGCGCAGCATTGCGCTTAGTTTAAGCAGTTGGCCCAAATTCGCTGTGTAAACGTTTAAATGGAAACATTTTTTATTTTTTCTTTTTTTAATTGCGATTGTAGTAAGAGTAGACAAAGAGTAGATTATGTTGGATGGTGTGCGGACACAACAAGCTAAGAATTACTTTGTACCGGATTTTATTATTTATTGTAAGAAAATGCTTACAATGCTGCAATTAAGATAAAGAGAGCTAGCTATTTGCAGTTTCCGTAGTGTCGCAAATTGAAGGAATTATTAATTTTGTTGTTGCAATTTATTGTTTATTTACATTTCATACGCAAAAGTTTATCTATTTATTATTTTTCAGTGAATTAAGTGAATTAGTCTTAAGTGAATCAGCTTGAAGTAGCGCCACTGAGTTAAGATTCGCACATGTGAATAAGGGTCATGGTATGGCCTAATTTCGACCATATTTTGACAAAAAATCAGAATATGTATGTTTTTTTGTGTTTCGAGAACTTAGCTTTCGTTGAAAGACTGAGCAAAGTCCGAGACCTCAAAGTGCAACTTCATTTGTTTTTGGCACATAATTTTCCAATATATTCTTGAGAAACAAATTTATTTTAAAAACAACTTATCAATTTTAATGAAGCTTGGTTTACAAAGAGCTAGTGACAGTTGGCGGCCACACATTACAATCGTAAATATTCTTCGCTTGCTAAAAAATTACATACCTACTATAACGGAAAAAATTATTAACTTCGATTAACATGCGCGCGATGACCCACCCGGACTATACTTTTATGAGATTATATAGTTTCAAAATTTTTTTTACATTTTTGTTTTAATTTGCGATTCGCGTTTTTCCGATCGCTGCACACAACTATGCTAATAAAAAAATTATCCTAAAACTCCAATATTTTTATAACGTTGACGAGCCTTATAAAATAAATTACGCGCCTGTGATAAAATGCCAACCCCTTTGACGTTCATTTCGTAAACATGCCGCGATCAATGAATGCCTTAATTAAATTCTCATGACATTTAAAAAGGCTTTTTGTATCTTCGACAAGCATTTTAAACAGATAATGCATTGAAGCTATAGCTATACAAAACTAGCCAACGAATAAAAATTATTAGCCAGTGGCGTCTTGACGCCACTGTTGTTAGGTCTGAGTTTTAGCTTATATGAAAAAGAAAAACAAACGATTAGTCATATCAGTAAATTAAATCTCTTAATGAAATTAACCCAATCATGAAGAGATGATCATATTACTTAAAGCTAATAAAAGTAGTTTGCAATAATGTTGTAGTCGTTTTGCATTTCATGTTGGTTTTGTTTTTGTTTAGTCACAATATTTCTAATAAAATGTTTCCTTGAACTTAAAAGTGTTATCTCAAAATAGCAGAAAACACGTCGTTTATGATAGGAGGTTATGCGAATAGTACGGGAGTTAGCACCATAAGTTTTGCGACAGTTTCATACCGCCTGAAAACATGTCTATTCACTTCGATGAAAGTCGTAAACAAAGAAAAACAAGCACTGCCGAGATATAGCCACTCAAAGAGGCTGAAAAATGATTTTAACTCATTAAGTGGACAAGTAAGCCGAAAAAGATACGAAAATACATTGAATTCGAATTTATAGAAAAGATGAAAACAAATCGATTTTGTGCCCGAAATGCTATAGTTCAATTAGAGTTCAACTAGATTTCATCGTATCACTTCAATAAAACTTTAATTTTTCCAGATAAGTTCTAAGGAACAGCTTTGGGCAAAACTAAACAGCTAAATTGGCCAAATTACTGTTGTGAGATTGATAAAATCTCAGAATTTACCCGATTAAGAAAATAGTTTTCAATAAAAGAAATATCAGCTCTGCCATTGTGGAAAGAAAATGGTGTTTGAGCGCAACACGGTACAGTAGAAATAAGAGCATATTTCATTACGGAAGTACTTAGCCCGGTACACCGTCTACAAGTTACTCAGCTTTATTACGAAAATCTGTGTTCTACGAAAAATGTGTTTCGTGGTCTTAGAGCAACTTATGGTCAATATAATCGACCTACCAAACGCAAAATTCCCTATGTTATGAAAAATTTGAAACTTAATTTTCATTCACTATTGGATAATACGCAAATGAATGAGCCACTTCCAGCAATTTGGCGCATTTTACGTAAGGACCTTGATTTAAAAGCAAACAATACAAGCCGAAAGTCACCGTTTCAGTGTTTGAACTCTTGAAAATATTGAAGAAGATCCACTGTTTTTGGCCAAAAGTTTGTTCAACAATGAGGCCCATTTCTGGCTTAATGACTATGTCAATAAACAAAATTGTGATAATTCAGCTAGCAAAAACCTTAATTTTTCCAAGAATTCGTGCAGCACTAAATTTTTTTTTTACAGCACTAAACTAGCACTTAATAAGCACTAAATTATGGCATTGGTTTCGTTGCATTCGGCTAACTTTGCTTTGCTGAGTTAATGGGTCTTCTGAAGAGCAACTCGAAGAAGTGCTATTGGAGCCATTACATGCAGACAAAGCAACAGTTTGGTGTGGATATTGGGTGGTGGAATCTTAGGTCCATATTTCTTCAAAAATGAAGCTGACCAGAACATACATAGCTGTGGATGGCACCTATTCGGCACGATGACGGACTATTTTCTGCCTGAAATTGAAGCCGTGATCCCAACGACTTTTGGTTCCAACAAGGCGGCGCTACTCTCCACACAGCCCGTGAAGCCATGACTTTATTGCAAAAACAGTTCAGTGAACAGTTAATTTCACGCTGCGAACCAACTAGATCAAGTGATATCGTGCCAATAGGGTGGGGGGGGGCTAAGTTGAGTCCACAGTCAACATGAATAAGACGGCGACAAAGATGGATTTGGAAGCCAACATTACTCGCGTTTTTCGCCAAATATCACTCGAAATGCTCTAAAGAGTCGTAAAAAATTTTAACTACAGAATGGATCATGTTATTTACGGTCAACCTTTGAAAGAAATTATATTCAAAAAATAAATGTACAGTAACTAGTAAAGATTACCCTACAAAATTTAATTTTTTGATTTTGTTTTATTTTTGAAAAAAGTTCAAATATCCAGAGAACCCACTCCAAACCAAAATTTTAAAAAGACAACTTTTTTAAAAAGTACGCAAATAACGATGCAGTAAAAAAAGTTTTATTTCATTTTACTAGTGCGACCTTTAAAATTTGCAAATGTCCGTATCGAATTGTCCGAAAATCGAAAAACGCTAAGTTTTTAGTCATGCCCCAAATCATAAGAAACATTGAAAAGTGAAATTTTCACAGATGATTTGAATTTGTAATGAATCCTACAGAAATACAGAGGCGTACCGCGCACATTGAGCGCCCCGGGCAAAGAAGTAATTTGGACAATCGTGCAAAAATTTTTTTTTACCTTACCAAAACAAAAAAATAAGGGTCGTCACTGTCAAAAGCCCTAGAAAAATGAGATATATTTCAGGACCATTTTGCCGCCCCTCCAAGCGTTGCGCCCGGAGTAACAACTCATAAAGTAAATATCCTGTGGTTGCAATTGATCACAATTGCACTTTACGGCTAATTGATGGATATAAACTAATAATTTTGTACGGATATGTGTGAAAAAAATAAATGGGCATAATTGCTGCTGCTGCTGCTGCTGCTACTGCTACTGCTACTGCTAATACGAATAGGTGCCATGACTTTGACTTATCAAAACAAATAGAAATTGCCAGTGCGTAAAAAAATGGCAGTAAAATGAAATTAGCACACGCGTGTCAATGACCACTAACAGCTCGGACAGTTATATGTGAAGCCTAATAAGTTGTACCGTCTGCGTGTTAACCTGTGTCCCTAACTATTTTTTGGTCAAACTTGACTGGCTGTTTAGCGGAAGCACAAGTACAAAGTTGTTGGCTACCAACAGACACTATCGGAGCAATGAGTACTCGTTTTGGCGTATATGTATGTACGTACGTATGAAGAAAAAACAACAAAAACTATAAAGACAAACGGAAGTCGCCGTATCCAAGGCGTGTACTAGTAGCTGATTAGGCGCTTAGCGTTGTTGCTATTAAATTTTTGGTAATTAAATACTAATTTCAGTAAAATGTTTTTACAAAGCATTTATTTTTTTTGTTTGGCCTTTTGTTTACATATTTGCTATGTAAGCAACTGGTGGTATTTAGTTTATGTTATAGTTTTGGTCGTATGTGGCAAGATTTCTTGAACGTGAGCCAAATTAAGTTTTTGAGTTTTTGTTTAGTTATTATTCCAGACGTATTTTATGTTTTAGACTGTCTGAAAAAATGGCTTGACTTTTCAATACACAACTTTCTAAGTTTTTTAAAAAAAAACGAAATAACTCCTTATATTCTTTTAGTAGGCTTACTAGCTTTTTGTTAAAAACAATTTCAGAAAAACCCTAATACTGGGTGGCACGCTATGCTTGGTAAAATAAAAAAAAATTCAGTTTTTTTTTTGTTAACAAAAATATTAATGAGTTTCTTGATTGAAAATACTTGAGAAATAATTGACAGTCTGGTATATGTGTACTAGGGGTGGCAATCCTTTTTTCAAATTGCAGGATCGAAATGATCAAACTTGGTAATTTTACCAAATATAAGTGGAAAGGAAGCTGTAATGTTTAAAATCAAAAATGCGTTATTTCACAACCAAAAGAAGTCAATTAAATCGTAAATTTTAGTTTTCGACAACCAGTATTAGATAAGTGACCGAAATTGACAAGACCAGGCCCAGAATACCATGTCAAAGCCGGGGACCTGGTAGGAATTCAATAGTTTCTGAAATATCCGGGAAGTGGACGATCTTTGTGAAATGAAATACAGGTTGAACAAGAGAAAAAATAGGTATCCAAGTTTTCCCAGAAAAAAAAGTTACGTTTTACCATTTGAGGAAAAGAAATTTTTTTTTTACAAAGCCTGGAATTATTCTTTTTCAACTTGGCAACAGAAGATACTTTTTTTTAACATCCATTAACTACAGCCCATTTTAACATCTTTTAAGCAATACATAATATTCTTTTTTCAATAAGCACAAAAGTTCAATTAATTTAAAACATGTCCTTATACTTAGCAATCGGTTAAAAAGTCACGGAGCGGACGAATTCAAAAAAAAAAATCAAGTAAAGGTGTTATCTTTGGCCTTGCCAAAAACTAAAAAGGGTATTTTTCCACCACACCTCATGCTAGCTGCTTTGACTAAGCGTCGTACCCACATTGAATTTGACACCAGCTACTTAAATAGCTCGCTGTGTAGCTTTTTGAAGCTACTCTCCTCTTTTAGAAGCTCTCCAACTTTTTGTGTGATTTTAAGGTGTCCTTAAGTTTTCCTATCTTTAATTCTTTTAGCAATCTATTAAATGTGGTATGCTTTGTGGAACATAAGAATTAACTATAAAATTTTTCCTTAAAAATTATTTCGAAGCGTTTCACTCGAAAACGCTTTTAGTTTTACATATTGAATGCTATATTAAAACAGAAGCCCCCTAGGCATCCGCCGTCACTCGACAATCTAGTTTTATACGCTATAATAATTTAATATATAAAAACTAATAGTCTTTATTTCAAGGTTTTTACGGCTTTTATATCATCTTTTAAACTAGTTCCGGTTTTGAGCATCAATTTTCTACAACTGAGAAACATTTTTCTAATTCGATGCTGAACGGCTGTATCATTAAAAGATAGTCATAAGCTTTTTGCAAGTTTTCCACATACTTGTTTACATGACGATCAATACTGTGGCCACAAGGAATAACAGCTAAGCTTGATATTTGATGACAAGGTGAAACAGTATAAGTCATATGAAAATACACGTAATTTATGTTGTTTTGCCTTGGGATCACAGATCGACATTAGCTGTTATTCCTTACGGGTACAGAATTTTCGTTTGTAAAATTGTATGTGGCTGATGAAAAAAGGGTTTCAGATGAAAGTTAAATGTAAGTTCGAAATTTTTCCAACTCCTTCCTTAATGTTGAAATTTTATGTATTGAAAAAATGTCGTTGTGTTGAAAGTAGCTATTGCATAGATTGTGAAATGGAATATGTTAGAAAAAAGGAATATTTTTATGATAAAAACTTAAAGAAATCTTATCGGCATATCTACATCACAATACTGTGTATGATTTTCCTACCCTGGGATTATGACCCCTAGTGTGTACCATATAATTTAACTTTATATCGTAATTTGCTTTTTTTAAAATTTTACTAACTAATGGTTTTATGATGCGTAAATTTTATCTTTGTAATAAAAAGCAAAAAACAATTTTAATGTTATTTATAGGTACACGTTTTTGGAATGTGATTAATTAGAAAAAATTTCGTACAGGTGATTTATTTCATTACTATCATTGTCATAACTATTATTTACACAGTTTAACATGATTCTGACCCTTTCCATCACTTGAATGAAATCAAGCATTCCTTACAGATCATTAATGCTGCATTCTAATCTGTTTATAGAATGCAGAATTCATTTTTTGGAGACTTTTAGTCAGAGCAAAACTTTTAATTGAATATTATGGACTTTTGTTTCATTCGCCTAGGTTGTCGGAAAATATTAGTATTTCATTATTTGTGATTTTTTTAACTTATTTTATTATAAAAATCAAAATTGATTTACCTCACCTGTTCGGCTTTAATAAAATTATTTCGCTATTACTTCGTTTTGCGCTTACCTATAAAGAAAAATGAAAGTTACAATTTTGTTCATTAAAAGGCAATAATACGAGTAAATAGAATGTTAAGAGCCAATAAAATAAATTTTCTTTGAGTTATTATTTTTTATTCCCACAATATAAAGTTTTGGGTGTTGTTCTTATTAGTTTATGATTGATAATTTTTCATAAACAGCAACAACAAATGGCAGCTAAATGAAACTTTGCTAAATGAAAAGAAAAAGCTCAAGGCTTTAAAAATGATATATCGCTACTTTCATTTCAACGCTATTTGAAAATAGCTCGATTTTTTAAAACTAGTAGTTACTTCCAATAGTTTTGAGCTTATTTCGAACTTTTTTTCGTTTTTCTCGTAAACATTTTTATGAATTTTATGTGTGAGTGTAATAAGATTCCGACAAATTAAATTTTGCAACCATTTATTTTCGATTAATTGATTTTTAGAAACAGGTGTGCATGCGGTCACATGCAGAAATCAACATTTGTATTATATCCTTAGTTCTACGTTGAGGTATGCCGAAAAAAAAATTACCTGTAGTGGCCCGAACTTACAGCTTAAGACCGTTTTACCTGTTTCGACATATTTCATTTTAAAAGTTTGAAACATATGCATTTTGCTATGATACAAAAATGGTCTTCGTCCAGGCAAAATACATAAGACCATGTTTCGGATTTAGAAAGTCTGATCTGATACTATGAAAGAGCATACGCAAATCAACATAAAAAGAACCATAAACGCATTTGTTAAAAATATAAACTTAAGACGTTAAGGCCTAAGTAATTGTCTGCAGTTAATGTGATATAACGCAATGCTGAAAATTGTCACAAAGTCAATAAAATTTTACAGTCAGTAAACGCTGTTTTCGAATTATATTTTGAAGGGAAAATAAGCAAATTTGCATTTAGATTAAAAGTTAAAATATTCAATGAAAAAATTCAAGAAAAATAATAAAAAAACTTGATTTCTAGAAAATTATTTTTACGATACCACGTGCAAGGCATTTACAACCAAGTTGATAACGATAATTCAGTACCTATAGTCATTTAAACAAAAGCCCTTTTCCTACAAAACTTTAAAAAAAAATACAGATAAGACAGGTTGTTATATAAACGACGTGTTCGAACAGCAATACTTTTAAGAAACAATAGATTATCGCAAATGGATATCAATTCGATATTATCTTTTATTGCTTGCTCACCCATAAAAAATAAATTGTTGTTATTATTACAAAAAAAAAAAAACAAAACTATAACTAATGCACAACTATTACTTTAAATGCTGTATTTTGTGCTCAATTAAACACATACCGAAAGTTTTCTGAAACGCTTGGAAAGTTGGTGTTATATTGAACTCAATAAAACAGCTGTAAGCACATGCAACATTTGCCTCATGTTTAATTTAAACGAATTTGGTATCGTAATTTTCTTAGCAATAGTTGTTTGTGCCTATAAAAAATATCAATTTATTTACATTTTTAGTTAATTAGTAAAAATTAAATCATTGTCACGCAAAAATAATTCATTGGCATTTTGTTTTTTTTTTTTTAAATACCCAAAGTCTCTTTAGTTTTACTAGCAAAAAGTTTCATTGCTTTTACTTAGATACTTGAAAAAGAGGTGAATACCTTAGCTAACTATACAAAACTGTGGAAAACATTCGAAAATGTCTGTTCGTCTCTGGATAATCAATGCTTGTGTCACTTAGTTCCTTTGATATTATCGAATTCCTCTGGAACAATGACTCTTGGTATTACATTTTAAAATTTGTGCTACCAGGGATGATTCTGATCATCCCAGATGATGGTTCTATCAAGAAATATTCTCATTTCTATTTAATTACATTGCTATTTGAGCACTTAGCTTTTTGCTTTGGTCCTGTCTATATTTTAGCATTCGAATACAAATGAATTGAAATTTTGCCGCAGCAGCTAACAAACTCTTTTATAATTAGATTTTCATAAAATTCGTTAATAAACTTTATCGTGTGAGTATTGTATTGATATTAACTTACTATGAGGTTCAAGAAGTAAACAAACGTAAGTAAAAAAATCGAGATCGAACCGATTCATCTAACTAACGTAAGAACAAGAAACTAGTGAACGAGATGTTAAACGAGAATAGCATTGTAAAACGGAAGAATCGCTTCATTTTAGGATTGTACGAAAATATACATGGCTTTTGTACAAACTAGCATCAACTAACATAACAATAAGTTTGTTTACATAGTAAGTCAGTTGATTAACATTTTGTCTGCAATGAGCTTAAAGAATCTTAAAGAGTTTTTAGTAATTAAAATAAGTAATTAAGAAACTAAAATAAAACATTTAATCTAATAAATAGTAAAAAAATTAATTTGGTGGCTCATAATCCAGCGGGCAAACTCATCAGAAGTGAAGACCCTAATATGAGAAGGAAATTACGTAACAGAAAATTTAATTTATCTAGGATAAACAGTTTGTCCTTGTTAATGATTTATAAATGTATTTATTTATATGCATTCAGTCAGGGAAAAACAATAACTTTTTATATGGAGAAATTTGTAGTAGTGCTGCCTACATGTAAAAGGATTCTGTATTGCAAACGTTGGCCGAAAGTAGAAATAGAGACATTTTAAGATTTGCTAGATTTGAATTAGTTAGCTATAAAAATTTAAAAATTATTATTTTTTTGCATAAATAGAGCCAGGACAATCTTTTAAAAATTAATTGTTGGCATTTGTCTCGAAAAGTTGATATGCTATGTGAAATCTCGTTCCATATTCTGAGGGATTATAAAAATTATATAAAAAATTAATTTAAAATTCAAGTTCAATGCAAAGTTGTACAATTTTTCAAAACAACATTTTTTATTTTTTTCAATGTGTTTTGGGCTGGTCACTTTAATTTCAAATATTTCAAAACTCTGCAATAACTTTTGTATGAAATATTAATATACTGGAAAATTGTACGAGCTGAATTGAATTTAGCACCAAAACTGCCTTAAAAGTTATAGCTTTTTGAGCAAAATCTTAAGATTTAATGCTCTAACACAAGAAGATATTGTTACTATCAGATTAGATCTTAGCAGATTAATCTGTCACGCATCATATTTTTAGTGATTAAGTAAGTGCTGGCGTAACTAACTGCTGTTCCCAATGCTATTGAGGTATGGTGTGTAAACATGTATTTTGAATTTTTGTTTGTTCTAACTAATATTGATATTTCTAAGTGACTAAAGTGAAGAATTTATTTTAGCTATTTCAAATCGATGAGCTCAAGTTTACTTTTTCTCGTAGTATCATTTTATTTTCCGATTTTGGAATATTCACATTTTATATATACTATATGTATATGTCGAATAATTTTCAGAAAACAATCACGCTTCTTTATTAGAGATATTTATAACAATAAAATCTATGTCACTATGAAAATCAGAAGTTTAATAGCAATTTAATAATAGCGCACCAATGGCGTCTCTGTTATAATGAAATATTTGTATGTTGTTTCTATACAAATCAGTGTAGAATTGCAATAAATATGTATGTGTATCACAAATATTTGTAGCAAATGCTTAGTAATTTAATAGCTTATCAGAGCAGAAAACAAGCGTGTAAAATTAAAGCTTAAAATACATCAAAAACAATGGTTAAAATAATACACCAACATCTGTCCGAAAGATCTAAAAAACAATAATAAACGATTTGAAACAAAGCCAATGTAAAACGAAAGTGAATTTCTGGGATAAATAAATTAATTATTTGCAAATTCAGAAGTGTTATGTAAACGAAAATATGGCATAGATTTAAAAATTAATACCGAAATACAAAAAAAAATATAAACTGAAAGAAATGTTTTGATCCAAAGCGATTATCTTTGAAAAAAGAAAAAATCAAAGCAAATTCCAATATCAGACATATTAAATTTTGTATTTTCTGACTCTTTACATGAAATGGCAACATGACTACTACTTAAGACGCTTTAAAATTAAACAGCTTTTGGTTTGAATCTTAATTTGTTAGAAAGTGGTTTGGCAACAACTGAACGTAGAAAGAAAAAACCGAAATAAAGTCTACGTTAATATTTTTAGCGGAATACTAAAAAAAATGTATAGTATAGGAAACAACAGCACAGCGCAGAAACGTCGAAAAAAAATAATTATAATAAATTTGCACCTTACTATAGGGAGAGCAAACAAGCGTAGAACCAAAACAAAGTTAAAACATTAGATATACGCACGCTGCTTGGAACATATTTTAAATCTTTTATCAACAGTGAATCTTGAAGTGGGTCAGTAGTGCTTTTGACAAGATACTCTAAGCATACGTAGAGTAACCTTTTCTATAGTTAAAGATTAGAGTTTTGAAGTTCTTTATTTTGATTGATTATTAGCATTTTATGGAAGACTAAAAAAGCTATATATGAAATGGTAATACGAGTAAATTAATCAGACAAGAAATGACAAATTAATTCCAATTGTCGTTTGTTCCAGTGGTTTTCTTTTAGTATTTATAGCAATTTTTTGTTTAAAAATACTGAAACAATAATTCTTAAGTTTATGTTTTTTGTATTTATTATAGCTATTGAATGTTAAAAGGTTTAAAGTCAACTAAGCTGACCTAATCATACTTCTAAATTTCAAAAGCATTGATTCACAGAATAAATCATATATATGAACAAATTTGAAAGACCTAACCCACTCCTTAACACAATTTTTAAAAGATATTCAGTACTTTCTTTAGGCTAAGATAGATAACAGTTTCAATGTCTTACACACTAGAAGATATAAAATTTCTAAATGATATAGTTATTGTAATATTAACAATAATTGATAATTAATAGTAAATTAATTTTTCTTATCTAAATTATTAATATTTTTGGTGATAGCGATTTTGAATTGCCTTCTTCAAGTTAAGAAGCAATTAAGCTCAAAAAAAGTAGCGAAAACATAATAAATTATGTAAATTTATTTTAAGTATTTTGTATTCAGAGTATGGAAATCCATACGAGTATTATTAGATGCTTTTTGACTAGCTGGTGACCGCTTAATTTTTTTTTTTTTAAATTTTTGTGTCACCAAGTTTTACAACAATTAATTGAATACTTCTTTCAATATGGTCGACCTTTGTATGACGTAGTAAGAATGCCAAGAAAGTTTTAAGGATATTTTCTACGTAGAATTTCATGATAATAAAAGAATATTATTTTATTTCCTTTAAAAAACATTCCTCAGTGGTTCAAAACATTTACCAACGAACCGCATTCAGCGTAAAGTGTGATTGATTTTAGAGATTTTATTTGAACTTTGGCACACATGGCATTGATCCCTCAGCAAAAGTTTAAGCAGAAAATACTATATTTCCAAAGATTCAGGATAAGACCCTATTCAAAAAAAAAAAAAAACAATGTGTCATACCTAACAGACTCTAATAGTACATACTAATTTGAAATTCTTATTAAAAAATTGTTTAGGCATTGACTTTACTACTTCTTTAGACCTTCTTATTGTGAATAATTATGCTTGCAAACAGAATACTTAGAAGTTAAATAGAAAATATGTACTATTAACTCACCTCTTTAACCTTGAGCCGCTTTTCCTCCACAATTGGGTCCGCATCAGCATGGCCGCCCAAGGGCATTTGTAAATTTAAGTTACCCACTGGCAAATTGTTTTTATCCAAATTAGCAACGTCATCGTTGCGTGCACGAACCGGCGGCGGCGGTACTTCACCATTTAAGGGTGGCGCAGCACCTTGCTGTTGTTGTTCGACGTCGAAAGGTGAATCTAAGCCACCACCACCACCACCATCACTGCCTCCAGCAGCAGGAGCGATGTCATTGCCACCATCAGCGCTATCAGCGATTTCCTCTTGCTGTTCCTCAATCACAGGTTTATCAAGCAGCTCGCCTAATTCTTCTTTGATTTTAGCCTGTAATTTTTGTCGATCATTTACAAAATGAGGATCTGACTCCTTGGGTGCATGAGCCGCTAGCGGTGGTGCTGGTATAAATATTTCTGGACCGGCTTTTTGAAACTGCTTATAAACGCGCAATACACGGTCACTACCGAAATTATCAGGCAGTAAAAAGATGCCCCCAAAGCAGAAGAGACACAAAGTGGCGAGCACCAAGCCAATTAGACACTTCTCGCGGGAATGAAAATTCGATTTACGACTGATGGGGCCAATGCGGTACATGGTGAAGCGGCGTTTTGAAACAGGAATCCAAAATAAGCAACACAATCGACAAAAGGAAGACACAAGAGTTGGTCAGTGGGATTGAGGAGCAATTGAGATTTAGATGGTTTAAAATTGTTGTATCTTATTTGGCAAAAGCGTTAAATTCTTTAGTTTTTATTTATTTCGACAAGCTAAGTAGCGTTTTGCATTGCACCAATTTATTTTAAAATTTCTACAGCACTTACACGAATGCGTTTTATCCGCCCACAATTTGTACACAAAATAATTGCAATTTTTTCTCGTTCTTGCAATTTTTATTTTATAAAATAAAAACACGAAAAATCACAGACAACAAAATCGACCGACCGACCACAAGTAAAAACCAACAAAGTACAACTGTCAACGTGACAGTATCCGAGAGTGTCTTCACAACAACAACACACGTACACATACACACGAAAGCCAGTGAATGACGATTCAAGCAATGGTGCAACGTCAATGCGACAGGGGCATGAATAAACAACAACAATTAATATCAAATTTTGTTATTGCTTAAATGAAAGTGGTGAGCGCATCAAAAATGCAAATGTAGCGAAAATTCTCAAATTTTGGATTAGCAAAATAAATGCGAATTCATCGAAACTTATTGGAATCATCAACTTTTTATTGTTGCAAAACTTTTGTGAATTTGTTTGCTTTATTTTATTTCATTTAAGACGAATAACATTTTTATATTTTGTTATACTTATGTACTTTCTGTACATTTTATTTCAACCAAATCTCCTTTCGTCACTTTGCTCCTTTTATTAGTTTCCTTAACTGACATTTACGAAAATACACTGTTTTACACAATTTTCTCGGGCGTTGCGCACATTTTAAAACCACTTCCTTTATTTTAAATTTTTAATACGATATATGCAAATGTTAATTTTGTATTTATTTTTTTTTTTTTGCTTCTTTTGAAACGCACTATTTAGAGCTTTTTCACACAAGCGTAGAATAAAAATTAAATTGCGATCCGTTGTCGGAATGCTAAGATTTCCTATTGCTTTATTTATGTTTTTCTGACACTTAGCGTTATTTACTTTACTCCAGCATAATTTCGTTTTTCTTGCTTTGTTTTGTTTACTAAGTCAACGTTTACACGAGCAAATTCAGTTTGAGAAATTCTTGTCTATTCTCTTTTGTGAATTTCTTTTGCGTTTACACACGATAACTAGAATTTGTTTGTGCAAGAAAATTTCAAAGCAATTTCTGCGTCAACCCGCCACAACAAACGTAAATTCAAAGCATAATATCAGCTTAAGAATAGAACGAAAGGGATTTCGCGTGTACGACAAATTCTGTACACCACCCTTTCGTTTTTCCCTTCTTGCCAACAGACAGGGAAACTTTCTTTGAAGAGTTTCTTCGTGTAAACGCTGTCTAACGAGTACGAAAAAGAGTAATGAAAACAACATCGATTTTTATTTTCATCACGCTATTGGTTACTTGAGTAACCAGGGACACACATGAAGAGCAAGTTTTAAATTAAATCAAGTAGCGGACATTGATTCATTGTATAAAGCGTTCTGAAATGGAAATGAAAACCACAGAAGCTATACGTAACCGTCCTTGGAATAAGCTAATCTTAGAGTTATTTTGAGGATGAATATAGGGTGCGCTCGGACCTCCTTAATATTTATTTTTTATATTGAAAATGGCATTTTCACCAACTTTTATATATAATTTTTGTGGATAGCGATGCCGGTGTTAGATAAACTATAGAATTTATGCGATTCTCAAGCTTAATAAAAATTTAAAGGAGGTACGAGTATGCCTTATATGCAGATATGTTCTAGCTTAGAATAAGGTTTTAAGGTTGAAAAATAACATATTTTAAGGTTAAGGCCAACGGTGACATGTATCTTATTCTGAATAATTACTAGCATTTCTGAAACGTAACTGAAGCTTCCTAAGATCTTATTTGCAAGATATGCCAAGTGTGTGCTTATGCCACAATCACAATTAATCTTTCAAATACGTCAGTAGCTTAGTGGATTGCTATTATTTCAGCTTGGAAAAGCTTAAAAGCCTGTTGTGATCTTTATTTTCTGTATTAACAGCAAACCTGTACCTGACTCTTTCATTTTGCTTGGAGCTATTTGATTTGCTTATTATCTATAATGTTAAAGTTTTCTTTTAAAAATGAAATAAAAAAATAAAAAGGCTGAGAAATTCTGTTTAAATGCTTACTTCCAGTTTTCTACTAGAAATAAAATACGAATTTCGAGTCTAATTTCATAATTGAAATGAACAGTAATTTTTCTATAAGAACCACTTTGCATCGTTTTTTATAGTAAATTTGTTTAAATAAAAAAATTACTTCCGTAAGACTGTATTTCATTGGATTTAATCTTGAGAAAGTCATAACTTGGCAACTACACAAAATAAAAAATAAATAAAAAAATTTTTACACAATTTATTTATACAAGGGGGGAGGGCTACATGAAATTTCCAAACTTTGACCTATTTTATCTCGGTAGCCATATGAGATCGACTTTTTTTTTAGATTCGGTTTTAGGGTGTAAAACTCGATGTTTCTAAAAAAAAAATGTTTAGAGCATCGCTTCTAAAGTAAAATTATGCCAAGAAATCTGCGAAGTGAAAGCAGAAATAAATCGTTATTGCGCTAAAAGTTATCGATGTTCATCTAATCTTGCAAACATCGATAGCTTATGATTTTCCCTCACCTCTAAAACAACTACAATTACTGAATTCTTAAGTACTAAATGTTGTAAAATTGTGAAAACTTTAAATGAAATCTGTAGGTGAAGCACGATGCTTGAACCAGAAATAAAATACGAAAATTGCGAAGAAATTTATTCGAGTCCATCTGTGGGTAATGGAGAATTACAAGTACCTACGGATGGGCCAAATAGTGAACTTGGTGATAACGAGATGGCACAACAGCGCCTAAAACGCAATTACAATGAACATATCGAGGCTATGTTGATGGTTGGTAGCAATAGTGGTGGGGTGGGAACACGAAATGGAGTTGGCATATTACATGGCGACCAGTTTGGCACAAGTAACTCTTATAACACAGCAGTTCCAGAAAATGGCAATAATTACTATAGCACAGAGCAAAGTGTGCAGGTTCCGATGCAGCAGACGACGCCAGAACTTTTTAAGATAAAACGTCAGCGACGTTCTGAATCCAATATTCTGTTTTCACATCCATTTTTTAATTTGGTAAGTGTTTTATTGTGAGCAAACAAATTACGTTCTTCCATTAATTTATCAAAAATGGCGGCTTTTTTAATTTGGTTTTCAGGCGAGCTTAGCGGCTAAAAGATCTGCTAATTGTATCATAAGAGATATTTACATATAATTGTCCGGGAGGTAGCGTCACAAAAATTGATTCAATTGCGTAGTTTTCTAATGTGACGATTTAGTTAGATCATTATCGTCGGAACACAATGCTGCTGGTTTGTCGCTGTTAGTTTCCACTAACACATCGCACAGTCTCCTTGGAAAAATGTATATCCTAGCTTGAAGTAAAATATAACTATCTGAAACTTGGTATTCTGGAAATTTGTTGATTGTTGAATTTGAATTCAGTGCAGGTTTCTTGATTAAAAGAATACGTGAATTGGACGTCAAAATAGACAGCCATTTGTTGTATGTATTTCTATGTATTTTGTTATGTTGCTAGAATACATTTTCTTGTAAATATGTATAAAGTTTTCCACAAAAAGCGTTCGATCCGGAAAAAATTTGTTGGTTTAGAGAGAAAAAATGAGTAAAAAACAGCTAATCACAGGTAAAAAAAGTGTGACCTTGAATTTACTTTACGCCAAGCCTCTTATTTTTTACAAAGCAAATTAAACAAATCTGTAAACAAAAATTGTAGCTCCAATCTACTTTCGGATATAAAGCCATCAAAAATTACTAAGTTCACTACGAGTAGAAGGCCCTTCATACATTTTTTTTTTAAGAAAATAAATGAATATGATCTAAAAATATTAATAAAATATTGGTAATTATTCGGAAAATTATTTGGTAAATCGAAATCGATCACTCTTAACGTATAACGGTTTTTTAAAAAGCTGTATCCAACTTGCAATGTCAATATCACCGAAACCAGATGCGTCCCCATCTTCTGATACTATATCAGTTGTCAGTATTAAAAGCCTTGTAAGACATCGATGATTCAATAAAAAAAAAAAGAGAATTTCTTCTAAGTAAACTTATGCCGACAATTCAAAGATAATTTTTCAAGCTATACCAATCAGATACAAAACTTTTAAGTCGATCATTCTCTTCTTGAGTAATTTCCTATGTATAGCAATATTCTCAAAAAGGTTTCACTTGGCTTCCATTCAGAAGGTATTGCCCAATGGTTATGCAACTATGGTGCAACTTTTACCTCCTGCACCCTGCCATTTATTACGTAGTATGTTTACTAAAATGCGCGCCACTTTTTTTTGAGTTTTCATTTTTTACCCCTTTTTGTGTTCGAGCCGAAATTATGGTGATTCAACTAGTCAGAGAAATTTCAGCTTTTATTCTCTAAAATATAGCGATTGGCTATAATTTTTTTACCACAGGATCAGGTTCGAACAGACCTAATGTCTTCTTTTATTATGATTCATACACACAATCATATTATTTTTTATTTATAATAGCATATTAATATCCTACTTGATCTAGCCGTAGGCCATAGTTGCTAGTTCTAGTATATAAGATTGTAATTTCAATTACTGAGTTGAAATGGACATTAACGGATAAAAGATAATTTGTTTCAAAATTTTAAATTTAATTTCGGCTTTTGATTCACATGTCATAGAATTATTATCTAGATCGAGATATAAACTTATTCCAGTGATTTTTATTCTGTTGATTAATTTTTTGATAGGTTTAGATTTACTTATAATACGGGAGGTAGCGTTGCATTTTCATGTTCATTTTATCCCGCTTAGTTTTTTTTGTAATTGATAGTTTAAATATGGCTAATAATCGAAAAAAACATCAATTGCAAAATAGTGGTGGGCTAGTTGTGAGATTCGCAAAATAGATTTTCCTATATATCTCGGAAAGTAAGTCACAAGTACAAAAATATATTAAGGTTAATGTTGTAGAGGAGATGAAAACATCGATTTTATTCCCGAAAAATCTCCGTATGACTCCGTTCGACAAAACTCGATTGTCTGACCAACATCAAGTGAGACATCAGCAAATGTTTAGCATTTCACCCTGAATCTTATTAAACCAAAGTTTTGTTTTTGAAATTGTGTGAGTAATTTTAGCCCAAGCTGAATTTCTGTTCGACCAATAGAAAGCTGGGAAGATATTAGCAATAAAATGTTTTATGTGACATTTGAATACATGTTTTGCAACGGGAGGAGTCTTTTTAATACATCTAAATTGTAATCTCTAAATTATAAAATACTCTCTTTTCCGAAATTTTTATCCTATTTAATATGATTCAATAGAAGATGATGAATTTTGCGTTTCTCGAAAGTGTCATACTTCATTAAGATTTAAAAATGAAGAATCAAACTTTGGTAAGCAATTTAACTAACTAAATTTTTTACATTCCTTTTGCAGCAGGATGACTGGGAAAACATAGGCTCTCGTGAGACCATCACAGCTAAATGCTTGTGCTGCAAAGTAACATTACGTGGACATAAAAATGTTTCGTCAAATTTCATCAAACACATGAAGCGCTTGCATCCTGATCTTTATAAAGTATATGAAAATTATAAACTTCTCAAATTTAAAGGCTATACACAAAATGTGGAATCCCCCAGTGGCAGCGGATATCATTTGCAAGACCAAGGTGCTTATTTCGACGCTACTGCATTTTTAGAGCACATGGCTACTACTGTAGGGGGTGAACAGCAGCAAAACTCAGCGGCCATAGAGCATTCCATGACACCAACTAGCAACAACAATGGCAATGCTTTAGGTAGTGATACCTTAGAAAACACAGATGCACCAACACCAACTTCAGCAACACGTGTAACAAGCGGTGTACGTTTGGTTTCACAAGAGAGAATATTGGATGCTAAAGCGACAACGACTGAGGTAGATCTATCTGCTAAAACATTAGAGCAAATGAGTCGTCTGTTAGATCAAAAGTTGAATGGATTTGTAACTAAAGCAGAACTGGAGGAAGAAAAAGAATCCACAAAGCAGCAAATTGAAAAAATAGTCATAGAAACTGTTAATGCAGCTGCAGACCATACCACCAAGCAAACTAATGTTCGCAAACAAGATATCCAGAACACAAACAACAGTAACGCCACCGATGCATCAATGCAAGTTCAAATCAATGATTTGAAAAATGAATGTCAACAGTTGCGTGCAGCAGTACAACGTGCTCAAAGCAGTAAACGACAGCTGCAAAAAGAACTTCAAATTATGGACAAAACGATGCGACAGCGAAAACTAATAATACGCAATGTGAGCCTGCTAAGTATGGACGAAACTCCAAGGCAGGCTGCGACGCGTGTACTACGCGACTTTTTACAATTGACAGACGTACAAATTACCAATGCTTTGATATTACGCCAACAAAACAATAAAACTAACAGACATAATATATTGCTCGAAGTACAAAAGGTCGCGGATGCTAGAGCTATTTTTAGTTGTTGTTATAAATTAAAAAATACTGGTATTATGGTGGAAAACGAGCTTTCACCAACAGCGCGCAAGCGTAAAACTAAACTGCTCG
Organism: Meiosimyza decipiens; assembly: GCA_963680825.1. Classification (NCBI taxonomy): domain Eukaryota; kingdom Metazoa; phylum Arthropoda; class Insecta; order Diptera; family Lauxaniidae; genus Meiosimyza; species Meiosimyza decipiens. The sequence continues at coordinate 129,198,685 of OY804258.1, read as the reverse complement.
TTTTGCGCAAGGAAATTCTGCGCAGAAACGACAAATTAAAAGTTCTCGTAAGAAATGCACAATTAATTGTTTGTGGCAAACAATTTTATTGGGATGAGGTGGAAGGACTATCTGTGGGAAATTTATTAAATTTTAGTTCCTCTGATGACGATGAACATAATGAAGATAGCGCAGCTGAGCATTTAAAACAAATTACGGGCTCTGATATGAAAGAGTTTATAAATGTTTTGAAAAACTACGATGTCAAGTAAATTAGTGTTCTTTCATTTTAAATTAGATTTTAATTGTTTATAAATGATATAGTTTTTGTATCTCCTGTATTTGAATTGGAAATAATATTTATATTACTTTATTAATGTAAATGTAAAAATAAAATTAAATACATATTTATAATATAAAATACATATATGTACGTAGAAGGAATTTTTGTTTTATTGTTTAGAGATTAGCCACTTTTAAACGCATCAAAGTTTTGCAGGCAGCATTATGTATTTTGGGATCAATTTGATCTGCAATTACAAAGACTCAAATTAAATTTTTACTTGAGTAAATTAATTTTAATAATTACATATTTTATGCTGTCCTTTAATGGGAAACACAACTGGCAGTTGTTCTGGACTAGAACATACAAACACATATGGACTCTCTGATTCGCCATTTGGATAGATTTCACGATATTCCTCTTGTGGAAGACATTCCTCAACTTTAACGCAACCCAAAAGGCAACCGGTAGGATAGTGTTCAGGAAATTTAATATTGGGATCTGCAGGGTTTCAAGAAATATTTAGAAAAACTATATTGCACAAACTATGTACATATGATATTAACCGTTATAATATTTTTTATAAAAGATCTGCATTTCTTCTATTTCTTCTGGATGTGGATCTTTGGCCGTTGATGCAATCCAAAGGCGACCACGATGTTCACTATACCAAACACGTCCTTCATGTCTTTTTTGTGAAAATTGTAAGTAAAGAGAGTAACTAAAAAGGATTCAAAATGTTCGCTTACTTTTTAAGGCCTGCCACCAACAGTGATGCCCATGGCTGGTGCATAGATAGGCACTGACGCATATCTTGCATCTCTAGAAGTTCTTTATCTTGTACGCGATTGTAGGATCGCTCAAGCCCATCAGTATGCATAAAAGATTTAGCATTTGCTTTACCTTCTGGCGTTGCTTTGTAAATTGGACGTATGGCATCCAAGTTTGGATCTGTCGTGCAAGTATCGGGTGTTATTTTAAAAGCTTGCTTAAGATTTGACCAGGTGTTAGCATTAGCGTTAGCTGCTGAGCCAATTTCTTTTAGAACGTTGCGCTCATATTCCTCTGTTATTTGTGGTTCATCATCATTTACGGCGCGCCCAGCGAAATCAACTTTTATCTTACGTTGAGCGCGTCCAGAATGCTTCTTTAAATGCATCTCTTGCTTAAGACGTTCAAATTTATCACGTTCAGCATCGGAGAGCCAAACAGAATTTTCCTAAATTTACAAAAATTATTTTCCAGTACAAACTACAAGTTAACTGTTTACACAAACCTGAAAGTAATCCAGTTCATCATCAATGACTGTAGTACGCTTCTCACTGTTACGATCATACTCTAGCAAGCGATCGCGCTGTTCTAGCGCTTTGCGTAATGATTCTCCGCCACCTTTTTCTTTGAGCGATTTCATTAGATTTTCACCTTTTTTGCTAGCACTTTTGAGTACTTGCAATTCATCAGCCGTGCAGACGATTTCGCCACAAAAGAGACATGGTCCACTGCCTTCCTGCTCACATACAATGCGTCCACAACCAAGGCAATTATTGATTAGGTTATGCTGCGAAGCTTGGCACTCGCAAAAACGTCGTCCCTTCAGCATAATGGTTTCACCTATAACTTTTCCGTCAACTGCATAGAGACTAACATATTTGGTTTTCTTTTTCGCACCCTGTTGCTCTTGTTGGGCTGCTGAATTATCTGATTTTACAAGTTGTTGCTGTTTGCTGGCTACACCACCAGCCATATTCTGTTTTATTTGCGTTGATCCATGACTTTGGGGTTTTTTCAGTTGTTGCTGTTGTTGACCTTTTTTATTGGGCAAAGCTTTACCTATTGTAAATGACATTATTATCACTAAAGTTATTCAAAAAGAAAAAGTTTTTACTAAAAAGCCTTTGTTTGCAATCGGCAAGGAAATGACGGTGCTCATCGCATTCTTTATTCAACAAAGTCTCAAAGTACTCATCGAATTCAGTGGAAGTTTTCATTGACATAATATATCTAAAAAAACAAATTTCAAAGGATTACATACTCCGTATCTTCAATTATTATTTACTTGATCATATCCTCCGGAATGTCGAAATCCAGGCAAAGAGACAAACGTTCGCGCAACCATTTATCCATCGTTGCGAACTCTTGAATTATTGAAAACGAAGTATGATTTTCAAACAGTATTGAGTCTTATTTAACTCGAATTTCCAATTTTGATAATAATTGTTAGAATTAAGTTAATCACTATCCACGGGTTTTAAAAAACTGCTACTTACACATGAAAAAAACCACATCTACCAACATTCAATGCGTTAAAGCTTAAACACAATACCGACGGACGATATTACAAACTTATGCGTAACAGAATTGGGACGGGATCGGGAAAGCGGCAACGATACTCGCTGTCAAAAATTTTAACACTCTTGATCGTTTGAAACTGAACTGCGACGTAGTCAACGTTTACACGAGGAAACTCTTGGAAGAAAGTTTTCCTGTTTGTAGGCAAAAAGGGAAAAACGAAAGGGTGATGTACAGAATTTGTCGTACACGCGAAATCCCTTTGACAGCGTTTACACGAGTTAACTCTTCAAAGAAAGTTTCCCTGTCTGTAGGCAAGAAGGGAAAAACGAAAGGGTGGTGTACAGAATTTGTCGTACACGCGAAATCCCTTTCGTTCTATTCGTTAGCTGATATTATGCTTTGAATTTACGTTTGTTGTGGCGGGTTGACGCAGTAATTGCTTTGAAATTTTCTTGCGCAAACAAACTCCAGTTTCCGTGTGTAAACGCAAAACAAATTCACAAAAGAGAATAGACAAGAATTTGTTTGGCCGAATTTGCTTGTGTAAACGTTGACATACGACTGGTAACCTGTCGCCGGTTTCCGTCGATTTAAATTTATTTCTAATATTATCGTCGGCGGGGGACGTTCAGTGTATCATTCCCAATCAGCCTGTGTCAATATTTTTGTTTACGTTTGAAATGTCAATGAAAACAAAATGGCAGCTGAATTTTCCGTCGATCGTCGTCCGACGCAATTATGTTTATTCGAACGATTTTCCGAAGAAGCTTTTTTTTTGACAGCAAGTAATCGTTGCCGCTTTCCCGTTTATTTTAATAGCGTATGGACTGTGGAGTAACTATTTTTGAAGCCGAAGTGGATGTCTGATATATATTGAATTGGTTTATGCAATTATTGAACCTGATTGTTAGAAAATATCTTCAATGTAAAATTCGAGATACAGTTAGACTCGCATGCTATTTTCGGATTTAGATTTGATATATTTATTTTTTATTTTATGAGGTAGAATACTCAGCGGTTTTTGGTGAAAGTGCTGTTATTTGTTCCCAATAAAAATATATTCATGAAAGCATTTTTTGTTTCTGAACATGACCAAGGTAAAATCTATCAAGTGCCAAGATTAGCTCCATATGGAGTTCTACATACATTCGTATATAATGACAGTTGGTTTTTAATTGGAAAACCTAATTAAATACAAAAAGCTGTGATGCAAACAAAACAATCAAAATAGTTGAAAAGTGTCGAAGCTTGTGAGAATTTTGTTGCTAATACACTATAGAATGCCGTCATTTCACTCAGAATTTACGGAAGCCGAAACTGCAACGATTGCTACAGAATTTCAAAGGGTTGCCGGTATGTATTTATCATTAAGTAACCATTAAATGTATGACTCGCTCAGTGCCGTCTTAAAAGCTATTATTAGGGTCCTTAAAACTCAGTGGATAAATGACGAACTGTTTCTGCAGCTCTTAAATCAATTAAAATCATTTTTTTAGTCCGCTCAAACCTTGAATTTTCACGAATTTAATAAAATATGCCTACATTATAGTTATAAATGAAATGCACAGATTGTGAAATTGTACGAAAATGTAAAAAATAGGACAGGATTTCCAAACAACTGGTTATTTAAAGGTCATTTCAAAGTTATTGGACCGAAGTCTTACTCGTTTTTATAGCAAAAAGTAGATTCTGGAGGTGTCGAATTTTTAGTACCTCATGTGGGTACTTTTCAACTTTCAAATAAATAAGGTATATTGCAAACTATAGATATAAAAAACTATGATTATATTTAATTTACTTTTTAAATAATTAAACATAAATATGTATTTTTTATCAACCTTTTATCATCTACTGATTGCGTGACGAAGTCAATTAGTTACTTGTTTTATTTATTTACAATGACAAGACAAAAATAAAGTATTTTTGTAAACAGTTAAGATAACAACTTATGTACGTTTATATGCCAATGATAACGTTAAATATGCCGTAAATTCATACGCGCGAATGCCTATGCTTTTTGCAAAGATCTTTCCTTTAAGGAGTTTTATCCGGAATCGAGTTTTGCTTGACATTTTTGATTTGCAAATGAATATCGGTGTCTGGTAATGACTTTAAGAGGCGTTCTCATTTGACTAAGATTTTGGATACGGGAAAAAGATTAAGTCAACTTAATGTAAAGTGAGTACGCGAACATAGATGATGTAAGCTAAAAAAAAAATGCTGATTTCGTTAATTGATATTAATGAAAATACCCAATAAATAATTCTTAGTGGGATTCAATTTTGAAGTATTGACACTCATGTTTATTTATTTCATTTAGAAAACACATATCTTGATCATGCCGGAACAACACTTTATTCTGAAAACCAAGTTGATGCTGCTACAAAAGTTTTGAAAGAAAATTTGTTCTGTAATCCACATACGTGTAAAGTGACTGGAGATTTAATTGATCAAGTGAGATACAGGTTGGTTAAAATTACATCCGCTTTTTTTTACATAAATTATATTTAATTTATTAGAATTTTAAAGCACTTCAACACTGATGCTAATGAGTATGCGGTGGTATTCACAGCAAATGCAACAGCTGCTCTGAAAATTGTCGCAGAATGCTTTCAATTTGGATCCAAAAATGCTAGTAAAGGCAGCTTTCACTATTGCCAAGAAAATCATACTTCAGTTTTAGGTATGCGGGATTTGGTTCAATCAAGCGAACTATACATGTTGACAAAAGATGAACTTTTGCTAAATTTAAAAACAAAATCCAGCAAAAATCATGCAACTACTGAACCATCTTCAAGTCAAAGTAATTCACTAGTTGCATTCTCAGCACAGTGTAATTTTAGTGGTTATAAGATGCCGCTTGATATAATTGAACCAATTCAAACTTATGGACTCGTCACTTGCGGCAAACAAATACGTGGCTCTAGTAAAGTTGGACAGGATATAAAGAGTAATTATTTTGTTTGTCTAGATACAGCATCATTTGTAGCTTCAAATTACTTAGACTTACAACGTTATAAGCCAGATTTTTGTTGTATTTCGTTTTATAAAATATTTGGGTAAGTGACTACATCGAAATAGAAATAAAGCAAGAAACTTGTTCAACTTACATATTTCTAGTTTTCCAACTGGAGTCGGTGCTCTCATTGTAAGCAAACGTGGTCAGGCAACTTTACAAAAGACTTACTATGGTGGTGGCACTGTTAAAATTGCAATGACAAGACAGGATTTCCATGAAAAACGTGATGGGTTTACAGAACGTTTCGAAGATGGTACTCTAGCATTTCTAACAATAGCCTCACTGCTGGAAGGTTTTCGTACCTTGGATCATTTGATACCAGCTTTGCCTCCAAAATTGCCTATACAACGTGTTACAGAGCATGTTTTTCAATTAGCAAAATATTGTTACAGTAAACTTGCCGAATTTCATCATGCAAATGATGCACCACTGATTAAGTTCTACAATCATACCTCGTATGAAAACTCAAGCAGCCAAGGTGGAATTATTACATTCAATGTATTGCACGACGATGGTTCATTTGTAGGTTTTGCTGAGGTAGCCTGTATTGCTGCTGTTCATAATGTTCAGCTACGTACTGGTTGTTTTTGCAATCCTGGTGCATGTCAATGGTTCCTACAACTCTCCGACGACGATATTCGTAAGCAATTTAATGCTGGGCACATTTGCAGTGATTATAACGACTTAGTAGCTGGTGTACCTACTGGAGCTGTACGTATGTCTTTTGGTTACATGACACGTCTACAAGATGTCGACAAAGCCATCGCAATAATACGGGATTGTTATCTGACAACGGCAGCGAAACGTCTACGTCTTTTAGAGAAATCACAACTGATACCAAAAGCTTTACAGCATATTCCACAGCGTTTACATCCACGATTGAAGAAAATTTGCATATATCCAATAAAATCATGCGGCTCATTAGATATCCTTGATAAATGGAAATTAACTAGCACTGGATTTAAATATGATCGTGCTTGGATGATTGTCGATAATAATGGTATGGCTATTACTCAGAAACATTGTACACGTTTATGTCTGATCAAACCCATCATACATCAAAACGACGCACAACTCGAACTTACATTCCCTAATATGAAATCTATTCGTTTTGCGTTAGAATATGAAACAGATTCAGACAAACGTATACAGTCTAATTTATGCCAGAGTAAAGTTTGCAACGATTTAGTTGAGGGCTTAGATTGTGGTGATGAAGTCGCTGCATGGCTGACGGAATGTTTAGAAACAGAGGGATTACGTTTGCTGCGACAGAATACAGAACGACAAAGACGCGCTGAAAATGGTGTCAGTAAAGGTATTGCTCTTTCAAATCAAGCGCAATTTTTGCTATTGAATCGTGCATCCGTTCGATGGTTAGCTAATAAAGTGGAAACTGAAATTGAGCCACTCGACAATACAGTGGATCGCTTTAGAGCAAATATAATTATTGAAACTGCAGATCCATTAGAGGAAAATAATTTTGAAAAACTTTCAATTAGTGGTGTTACGTTTAAAGTTGATGGTTTTTGCACCCGCTGTCAAATGATATGTATTGACCAACATACTGGACAGAAGACTTCTGAACCCCTTCGTACGATTGCTCGTGAATTCGCGGGAAAGATTCGTTTTGGCATTTATTTATCATTTAAGGTACCAGTTGAGGAAGACACTGAAATTGTTTGCAATGATATACTAAAAATTGTTAACAATGAAAGTAGTGACAAGTGATAACCAAAGTTATTAAAATATCTTGTATTTACTTTTTGTGAATATATCTTTCAAGTTAAAAAATGTATGATGAAGATTTCAAAATATTGAAATGGTTAGCTAAGATAACTGCAGTTTTTTTTATTCTATTATGCACCTAGCCCATCCCAAATTTTTTTTAATTGTGATTTTTTGTGTCTAACAAAATATTTTAAGCTAACGAGTTTTAAATGTAGAAATTTTAAAAATAATAGCAGAACTAAAAATTTTATAATTTAAGTAGGTATTTATTAACAATTATTGTCGCCAGAAGATTACATGAGCACGCAATTATCAATAGGATCTTCTTTAACCTTTGCTAGGGGTACACCCTGTTTAGCTTTGCGCACGTTTTCTAATACACTTTCATGATTGGGAAACGCTAAGCTCTGTAGTTTTGAATGTACAAGTGTATCATCAATTTTTACTTCAAACGATCCTTGCCTTCCTTTATGACAAACAATTTCCGTATCTGGTTGTTGCTGATGTAAAAAATTTTTTAACATTTGGCACTGCCAAGCGAAGTTGCATTTGCCGCTATATTTAACAAACTATTGGAATTTTTTTACTAATTAAGATGAAAAATATTTACCAATATTCAACATCAACTATGACCATAATTTGGGTCGTTTATGTATAAATTGTTTTTTAAATTTGCATTAACAGTGCTCTGCGAATTTTAATAAACATAAAGTATATACATAAGCAGCTGTTCGTTGCATCGATGTCAAATGTCGCCAGTCGTTCGGTCTTGCCACTGTTCCCATATCTTTTTTAGTTGTCAACAGCGAACAAAACAAAACGTGAAAAGTATTCACACTTCACAATCCAACATTTCATACTTCAATGCTCTCCCAGTGTAGCAGAGTGTTTTATTGCTTTATTTTAACTGTTTATTTTTTTATAAAATAACAAAAGTGTGAGTTAAGTACTTTATACATTAAGCTAGCTTTCTGATTTCCCAAAAAAAGTTTTTTCCCGAAATAACGAAGGAACTCTAATCTGAGAGCCCTACGTGGCCGGAACAAAACGAAATATTTGATTTGATTACTTGACAAACAGTTTGATAAAAAATTTGATGCTATGAACTCGCTATTTGTTTTTATTTGTAATATTGTGTCCAAATTTCGCTCATACACTAAATAATTCTAATAATTCACACCCGTTTAAACAATCCTGCTGTTTAATTCAATCCTGCGACTACTAACTGGGCCAAAAATAAAAATAAGACATCGGTATTTATTGATTAATTTTTCTATTGTGAGGAACCAAACCAAGAAAGCATTTCGAGAGTAAAAGTTTTATAAACATTTATTCAAACTTCTAGTGATTTTGTCTAAAATGCAAAGTCGCAAATGCATAGTCATCAATAAACGTTCTGCTGTCACACTGGTGTTCATTTTTATTGCAAGTGGCATTCGACAAAGTCAAACAGCAGTCAACTTAATGGAGTCTGAATCCAAGTCAGATTCCACACAAAAAAATAACACCAGCAGCAACAACGATGCCATCCCACTTACTATCGTGAAAAGTTTGAATGATACCAATATCTACTGTCCTAGTGAGTTGGAATGTTCAGCTCTTACGTTTCCATGCATCCGTTGCAACTTTAATTATTCATGTCATTATGGACGTGAATTGAATGTAACATGTGGCGTCTTGGATCATGTACAATGTCAAGGCAATCGATCATTTGTACGACAAATGAACTGCCGCTACTGCTATCAGACGGAAAAGTGGCAGCAGACCTGTGTGCTGCGTGGAAATTGTAATTCCGTAAATGACCACCACTATCGCACAAATTGTACCGTGCTTTCGGATGTGCTCTGTTTGGGTAATCGCTCTTTTACGCGTAACATAAAATGTAATTGGACTCAAGGCTATCGATGGAGTACTGCGTTGATTATTAGTCTAACGTTAGGTGGATTTGGTGTTGATCGTTTCTATCTCGGACATTGGCAAGAGGGCATCGGAAAACTGTTTAGCTTTGGTGGCTTGGGTGTTTGGACTATAATTGATGTTTTGCTTATTTCACTGCACTATTTAGGACCAGCGGATGGTTCTCTGTATATGTAAATTTAAATAAATAATTTAAAGGATGTTAAAAGTAGCAGACTATTAAATTTATTTTGAATGTTAAGTATTGCGCTTGTTTATAAACGTAAGCCAAGACAAAAGATTTATACTGTGGCATTTGTCTAAAAACGGTTCTTTAACCGTACAAATGGATTCCACCAATGGGCAAATAACTAATTAAACAAACGTCAAATAATTTGATGTTAATTGCAGTTAATACAGTTTTTATTGATTCCTGTAAAATTTCATTGATGTGACTTGTGTTGCTTCTGATAAAAAAACGATGCACATAAGTTAAATTGCACATCAGTTTTTTAAAGTTTTCATAAATTTATTTTCACTTAAATAGACTAATATTTCTTTGAAAGTTATAAAAAGAGTCCATTTGAATTTTCATCGCTCCAGTCAGATATTTTTGTTTTTCACCCACGACAGCAAGTTGAGGCACGAAGAGAAAAAAAAACTGGCTTCGTTAATTTTTCATATGTTTGAGAAAGCACAAAAAATGGTTAAAATTTTATGAGTTACGTTGAATTTGACTAAGTTGCGGAAGTTTTCCTTTTCCAGATGGCATACGTACTTTAAGAGGAATCATATCACGTATTTTAATTTTTTTTAAGTGAACAATGCGCTCAATTGATTCGCATGAATTATTTTTTTTTGTTTGAAACTCCAGGGGGGATAGCAAAAAATATAGTAATGCCCGAAGGCAGTGCACTTTTTGTATTAATTTGTAGTGATTTTTTTAACATCGCTAGCTGAAAATATATCTATTGATCCATCATCGCCAAATCTTATGTGTTTCTTTAATAACTGCTTAACCTTCTCCCTGCCTCGTTTTTGTGGTACCTTAACTTTTTTATTCAATTTCATTTCACGATCCTGTTCGATTTTATGCCAGTACTCTTTTTCAGCATCTCCACCAATCACTTTACATTTATATTCAGCACAACTAACTTTTCTAACAAAATCCTCGGCTGCATCAGCAGATTCATGACGTAAATGTGCATACATTCCACCTTCTCGAACATCAACATACTTTACACTTTCATATTGACGCATATCGGCTTTGAATTCTTTAACAGTAACGACAGGTTCTTGAAAGCTTACTTCAACGATCAGCCCCGGTTCGTAAGAAAAAAGTGGAGCACGTTCAAGCGCTGGATTATTTTTTATGTTCTTGTCTGTAAAGCCGACTTTAACAGTTGAATCTGTTATGTCGGTGTCTCCAGCACCGTAAAAATTCATATTCATTTCGTGCAGCTTGCGTTCATTTGGCTTGTATTTCTTTGATGGTGTTTGCTGCCCAGTTGTGTTGTTTTCAACACCATCGGTAAGATTTTCTCGGCTTTGCTGTTGCTGAGCCTCTTTCCATGCCTTTCGTTTAAGCTCCGCAACCTTTTCTCGTTGGAGATTTAAATATTTATTACGTAAGCGTTTCCAGTCACGTTTAGGTAAAATTTTTAAATCATAAAAAGTTGCATCATTATTTTGTTCAACGTTGCGATTTTGTTTGCTTAGTTTTTTTGACTTCTTTTTACGACGACGTTTCTTTTTTAACGACTCATTAGTTGGATCGACATCGGTTTCTGTCTCATTTTCACTACTTTTTTCAGTTTTGCCATTCGAATTTGAAGACTCGTTGTCGGTGGCAGTAGTTGCACCAGGCAAATCATCTGAAAATTAAATAAAATTGTAATTATAGAAACTATAATACTTCATCATTCTACCTGCAGACTTTATTTTTTTAGCTTTAGGCTCTTCCGACGCATCGTCTGTATTGTTTCGCCTCTTTCTATCTGTTTTATTAGGCTCAACACTTGTGGAATTACTTTCACTATATAATGCATCATTTTGTTCTTTTATAAATGATTTGACACTTTTTAATTCAGCTGGATCTGTTTCCAGCATGCTTAGTACCCCATTAAAATCTTGAAATGCCTTAACCGCTTTTGAAATACTTTCCTGCTTTTCGAATTCGATGAAACCAAATTCTTTGATTTTACGTGACTTGGCGTATTTTGGTAGAGACACATATGTCACATTCCCAAAACGAACAAAAATTTGTTTTACCCAGTCATGATCTGCATTTGGTGGCAACGATTCCACGTACAATGTTTTATCATCCACATTGCGCTCTACAGGTAGCGCCGTTTTCCGTCGCACTTTTTGTTGTAATTCATCTAGCTCCAGCAACTGTGAATTTGATAAAGATTTTGCTATTTCAGTCACAGTTGTGGCGAGTGCTTTTAATTTGTTAAACGTTAGGAAAACATCGAGTGGGACGACTAAAAGTAAAACAAAATTCTGTTATTTATTCATGTCCAAGTATTCTTACTTACATGGATCCTTATCGAGTAGCTGTTTTAAATATCGATCTTTGGAGAGGTTAGCATCTCCAAAGTAGAATTCCATTTGTTCACGTATCGCATTAAAATGTTTACGCTTTCGCTTGCGATTATGCTTGTTTTCACTGGCGGATCTATCTTTTAGTCTGGATTTTGAGCTCACGTCATCTGCGTCCATAACAGATGAAACGACCTCACCAGGCATTTTTTTTAAATATTTTATTTTTTCAGATTAATTTAATCAATTAACAATCGAATGAATATTGGGTTTTAATATTTCAAATTGTACGTACACCCATGGTGTAATAACCAAGGTGAAGTAATTATGACACTTCTCTCATAATTTTCTGGGTATTGGCCATTAATAGACTCACATTGACATTTATCATCATTTCGACTTTATTGTGTTTCGTTACATTTTTAATACATGGTTGTTTTGATTATTGGGACCGTTCAGCAACTTCAACATTTTTGAATCGCTTTCAGCAAGTTTTAAGTGATCAAATTTCTGATGTGAACAAAAAACTACGATAAATAGTGCAGCGTGTTCCGTTCTGACAGTCATAAGACTTTTTTGTTATTAAATAACAACAACAGCGACTAAATTTCTCAGAATTAAAATAGTTTCCAACAGTTTCAGAACATCGTTCAGAGAATATTCAAGAGCTTTATTCTTTAGCGCTGCAATTCATCAAAGCGCTTAACTTTACTGAACGGGCAATTGACATGTTATGAATGTCAAAGATAAAGCAAATAGGCGATCTACTCTCACGCTCTCAAAATGGCTTCCACGTCAGTACGCATTGCTCTCCTTAATTACAACACCATGTTTATTGCACCATGCGTACACCCATGATACAACTATATAAGGCTACTGCAAAAAAGTTTCTCCTTCTTCCAAAAGTAGGTCTAGTGTCAAATTGTATAAGATTTTCTTATCGATTTTTGCTTTGAATATCAATTTTGACACTGCGGCTTTCAGACGTTCAATACATTCAGATGTGAGTTTGACAGTTTGCGAGAACCGTACACTATGATTAAATTATATGGGTTACTGATAGCTGAAATGAGTTTTACCCATCAAATGTCAAGGAGTAAGGAAAGTAGTCAACGAAAAATGCAAGTTGTATATACTTGACGGAACGTCAAAAGAGACAAACATAATGCTCCGTGAGCAAAAGCAATATATTATTTTAAATTAAGAATTTTGCCATGAGGCATTCGATTTATTCATTTGAATTGTTAAAGTATAAGCAGGCCATACGTTACAGCCGCTAAATGTAAAAAAATATAGTTATCATTGTCATTCTTATGTAAACGCTAAATGAATAGAAAAGTCTCAATAAAGAATTCAATTCAATTCAATTCAACGAAAAATGCAGCACTACAACGGGTGTAGGGAAATCATCAACTTGTACCCGCTGTCCAGTGGGCATTGGCCCACCTATGGATCTGATAGTTGTTATTATTCAATACATCAATTCAATAAAACCATCTAATAGTGGTGGAATTATAATTCTGGGACCCCCAAGATTTGCTGTAGTGACGCCACTGCCTCTGTCAAAATTATAGCTCACTTGATCCGTGGTATATAACGTAAAAACAAATTGTCAAAATTTGAAAAATGCAACGCTGAGAGAGTGGTTCAGCAAAAATCAAAATTATAGTCAACGTTTACACGAGCAAATTCGGCCAAACAAATTCTTGCCTATTCTCTTTTGTGAATTTGTTTTGCGTTTACACACGGAAACTAGAGTTTGTTTGCGCAAGAAAATTTCAAAGCAATTACTGCGTCAACCCGCCACAACAAACGTAAATTCAAAGCATAATATCAGCTAACGAATAGAACAAAAGGGATTTCGCGGATACGACAAATTCTGTACACCACCCTTTCGTTTTTCCCTTCTTGCCTACAAACAGGAAAACTTTCTTTCAAGATTTTCCTCTTGTAAACGTTGTCTAAGAAATTAAATAGAGTTGCGGCGTACGACTGGTAACCTGCCGACGGGCAAACAAATATAACTAAGACCCTGCACAGTGATAGCAGAAATAAAAATCAATGTTTACCGTTAGCCCTAAAAACTATAGTTGCCAGTATATATCGATGTTACTCGATGTGCTATAATGGGAGGTATGTCGAATCTACTTGTAGATCTGTTTATTTTTTATATCGTTGTAAATTATTATGCTCTTATGTGTTGAACAGAATACAAGCGTGGTCGGGAACTCGGCGACGATTACCCGCTGTCATAAATTATTTATTTTTTAATATTATTTATTATTTATTTCTTTATTTAGTTAAAATAACTAAAATCAAAACACACTTGGTCATATGAAATGGAACAGAATTGCGGAGTACTAAGCGTTGAACAGAGTTGGGACGGAAACGGTGTTGGGACTCGCTATCAAAAATCAAGACACACTTGATCGTATGAAATTGTACAGGATTGTGACGTACCCGTCGATTTAGATTTGATTCTATTTTTATCATAGGCGTACAACGAGCAATGTTGCATTTGGGGCAGTTTTTTGCTTGGCGTTTACACACGCAAATTCTTTCCGAAAACTTTAAATTTTAGGGGAAGAGTGGAGCAACAAAAGGGAAGAAGTAGAAAACTTGTCGTTTGTCGTAAGTGCAAAACAAAAAGCACAAAAGCGAATAGGCAAGAATTTCACCGAATTTCTCTCTGTCAACACAAAATGGCAGCTAAATTTTCAGTCAATCGTCATCCGTCGGAATTGTCTTCACTCCAACGATTTTCCGACGGGGCCTTTATACAAAAATTGTTTTTGAGCATGGTAATCATATGTAGATTTGAGAACGAACTTTGAGCATTTGAGCAATTGTAAAAAAGCAAAGTATATCCCTGGTTTGTCAACAACAGCATTATTGTTATTTTGATTTTGGCGCAATTTGTTTTTTCTTTACAAATAACGCATACAAGTTTTTTGTTAAAATATCACTTAAAATTTGATTTTATTTGATAAGAGAGTTCATGAATATATAAAAAGATACACAAAAAATGTGCCAATGTATATCAATTTTCGCAATTTCTACTGTAAAAGTTAGATTCACTTGTTCCTAATTTTTCTACATTCTACACCTAAATTATGAACTGTCAAGCAAAAGGAGACAAGTCAAAGCAAGTCGTCCTAGGACCGAAAGAAACGCTTGTTTTGTGAAGTGCTTCAAAGTTGTACATTTTACATATTACAGAAAAAAAGAAAAAGATACATTTTTAAGTGTAATCATTGTTTTGTGTTGGAAAAAATATAGAAAAGGTGTAAAGTATAATTTGGACTTATCTCATCAATGGAAGTCGTTGTGCTACACACGGACATCGCCCGCTTGGTATTGGGTGAGTGCTGGTGGAATTTTACAAATAAAAGACAATACTTACAACAATATAAATTTTGTACAGCCTATTTAAAAAGTCAACGCCTTGAGAAGGCATCACATATATTTTGTAAAACTTCCCCACATCTGCGTCAAGAATATGCAGCATTTAAACATGGTCTACAAACTCACTCATTTCTTTTGGAGTTGGAAGAAATTATACGTGAATATGTAAAAATAGCACAGAAGAGTAAGTTAATAATGGAAACAAGTACAAATATTTTAAGCAGCAACCAGACCACTTTGCCCGCGTTTTCGAGGATGCTGTACACGATGGCGGTTTTCAAATTCTTTTTGAGTCGGCCCCAACCTCTATAATGGCCAAAAACCGCCCTCAAAATGGAGGAATCGCATATCCCGCATCTTCCATTGTAAATGGTGTTTAAAATTTTTTGGAGTTGACCCCAACCCACAAACGGCCAAAAACTACCTACTAGGTAGAACGATTGAAGACACGGAATTGACCATTTCGGAGGGTGGGGCCATCTCCAAAAGAGTTTTAAACACCGCCACCATGTTTAGTATCCTCGAAAATGGGGGTGGAGCGGTCTGATTGCTGCTTAAAATATTTGTATTACGAAGTTTTTTCAACTCACAGAATCCACTATAATGGGATACCTGAAGTATTTATTAATTGGCTTTGAATTTTTACACATTTAACAGTTGAACAAGTGGTTGCTACTTTGCCGGAAGTTTTGCGTACAACATTCCGAAATAAAAAACTTTCCGAAAAATTTTACGAATTCTTGGACAAATCATTACCTTTATACTTGGAGCAGCTTGCTACAGAACCTAAGACAGCTTCTGCTGATGACAAATTGAATAATTCAACGGCGGCTTCAAGGAGCATTCAGTCGGATAAAGAAAATAACTCAAATCAGAAAGCTCGAAAACGAAAAAGGTCAGTAAAATTTAGAAATTACCAAGGAACGCAATTTCGGAAGAATACTTTATATCATTGTATTAATATAATTTAGCATACTTCTTTGTGGGAACAAGCAAATGATATGGGGATCAGATATTGAAAAAAGCATCTCCCATAAAAGCAAACAACTTATATTTTTATATTGATAAAGCCATTTCAGCTTCTAATTTCTGTAAGTTATCACTAATTTGTTTTGCTCGACAAAATTTCAAAAAATCAATATTGAGTTTGCATTTGCAGTCCTGCAATCTCGTTTAAATAATAGACAACATTTGTTTTATTTTTAACATTTTGCCAAGATAAAAACACATTGAAGGATTTAATCTTTTCATTTCTTAAAAAAAATTAAAACTTTGATTTTATTGCACTTTTATGCTGATAGTAAAGATGGACACCTAGTTTGATTTCATTTCGCTGTGTCCTGACGGTTTCTTATAAATTAAACATGCGTGCATGAATCCATCAAATATATCTATTATAAGAAATCGTAAAGATTTACGAGCTGAAATAAATTGTATATCCTTATATCTGGCTTAGATTTTCACAAGCTTTCATTCGGGCAGATAGAAACTGACGCATCCGAAAATAAATACCGTAGGATTTCCTTCTTTGGAACCCTAAAGAAGATTCTCACAAAGTTTGAGTAAAATTCAAAACAGTGGAGCAAAGAAATTTCTATTTTTTAGACTTTTTCATCCGGAAAGACTCGTATAAATAACACATATTCAGCTGGTCTTAGTTTATAATGTGCTAATTTTTTAATAGAAAAGAAGACTCAACTACTAATACATCTGCTGAGCTCTTAAAATCAACATCTATGACAGCGGAAACTTCACAAAAACGGCGAAGAGTAGTTGAACCTTATTGTTATTTAAGTGTAAAGCGTCCGTACGATGGTGATAATTTAGCTATTCCTTCCACTTTAAAACAAAGCAGTAAAAATGACGATTCAAGCGTAGATGAAACTGATAGCGTTAATAACGATGATGATTTAGACACCGATGAAGAAACTTCAAATGTAGCAGAAGTTGATCATAACTATGATGATTTGTCGTTAATCACAGATAAACCAACAAAACAATCAACGCCAAGAATTAAAACAGCTTCCTCAAAACTATCGACACCTTCAATTCTGACAAATCTCTTACAAAAGCAAGTAAATTTGCAACCATCAAACGTAACAACTATAGAAGAGACCACAAATATCACTACAAATGCGCGGCAAGATCGAACTACAAATAAATCAGTAAAATCCGAACAAAACGTAATATATACTCAAGTTTTGGACCAATTAGTTGACATTTTGGCAAATAATGTAGCAAAACCAAATATAGAAGATTTCGTTAAAGACATAATATGTGGTAAGTTAAAAATAAAGACAATCAGGTGAGTGCAAGCGCTCGCGGCATGATGCGCGGACTTAATAATGTTTCGTTGAATGTGGAAAAAATATGGAAATAGCGAAATGTGTTGAAATATATTGAAAAAGTCAAAAAATATTAGAAAAGTTGCAGAATTAAAAAAAACAAAATTGATGAAAGAGACGAAAAATTTTATGATTCGAAAAAATAGAAATGTTTAATAGTCTCAACATGTTGAAATAGTAGATAAAGTAAAGTGCTAAACTTTATACGAGCGATGGATTTTCTTTCGTTACCGTTCTTGCATACCCACCAGTAAATACATTTATATATTAAAAAGGTTTCAAATGCCATCACTGATCTAATCATTAGAGCGTATTACCTCCAAATGTAAAAAAGTTCACCGGTCTATACTATATGTACTTGACGATCGGACATCAAATGGCAGAGCTATAAAAAAACAAAAATCAAAAAAGTAACCTCTATTTTAACAAAAACAAATTGCGTTGAAAATGTTCTGATGTAAGCATTCAAACTGGCTGGTTATCGGTGAACTTATTTTTTCGTGATACGTCCTATTGATTATTGAAATAATTTTATTTACGTGAATGTTAAACACTCCCTTAGGGGTGTAAAAATATAACACAATTCGATATTGGGTCAAAAACTCCCTTTGGGAGTCGGGGAGCTTCATGTCATGTCAAGATATTTTTGCCGATCTTTTCCATCGATTGGTGCAATAAAATATTTTCTGCTTAAATGGAGCAAAGCACCCTATTAGCGGAGGCGGAGCGCTCCAAGTCATATTAAAATTTTATTTCGACTTTTCCGTATCGATTGTTGCAATAATATTTTTACATAGTTGTGGTCAAAACACACCTTAGGGGAGTCGGAGGCGCCTTCACTCATCAAAAAACTCATATAGTTTTTATCAATAAATCTTTTACAGCAGCCAACAAATTGCAAAAAGATGCAGGCGATCAACAGAAAGAACAACAACCTGCGGCAACACTAATTACCGATATAACTAATGTTGCTGCATCTACTTCAGATGCTGTAGAAAAAGAAACAAATGTTCCTCCCAAGACACCACTAATAATTCGGTCAGCAGTTAATGCTGCGATCGCTAATGCTAGTGACGCACAAGCGTTACCTCATTCATTAACATCAAATTCATCTTTTGGCTCGTTGATCGATCCAAATTTTTCTATTTCAAAATTGATCGTCTTAAATTCGAATGAAAGTGCACAAAAGCACTTATCTGAATCGAATATTGGATATACAACTGCTGGCAATTCTAGCAATCAACAGGCGGCGGAATTCGGAAATATGGCTGGTGGTGCAAACCCAAATTTCGACGACCAAGTTTATTTTGATGCTAATACAGGTCAGTTAACTTTTCCACTATTTCTTACAAACGATGGATTGCTGGCAAACTTTCCATTTCTCATAAATAATGAAATAGTCTCGCAACAGTTACAGCCCGATAATATTGCAAATTTAGATGTGTCGCGCATTGAAATACCACTAGCAGAACCTATTATAGTCTCTGCTGATCAGCTTCCACCTAATTCAATCATAGTTGGTAGCTCACAAAAGAAAACAACTTCAGAAACTGTAGATCTTCTCCAACGTACTGTAAGCAAATCTATTATAGAGAATCGAACCAGTTCGGTGTTGCCCTCATCATTAGATTCTCGCCTGAACGTAAACATAGAACGTTGTACTCCGTCCACCAGTGGCATTGTTAATGCTAAAGCATTTAAAAGCCTTTCGACGCCAAGAAAAAGTGCGTCACATGTACGTACGTTAACTTTTTCTCCTTGTTCAAGTTTTACGCCTCTTTCAACCCGACAAGCATTACTTGGCAAAATAGGTAGTTTAACAAAAGCTATTCCAAAGGAAATTCAGGAAAAAAATTATGAAAATAATGTTGAAGCTGCTGAAAAACAGAGCCCACTTGTTAAAAAAAATGAAATGCCAATTTTCCCAATGCAAGCTACCGAGGCGGTGGTTTATACTAGCGCAAATGAAAGTAGCAATAGTTGTAATGTGCCACCGTTGTTCGCTATGGAAGAGAGTAGTAATCAAACTGTTATCAAAGCAAACTTATCAAATGGTCAAAAAGTGACAGCTAAGCTAGCCAAACCAAATTGTACATTATCAAAAGACGTAAAAAGTAATATTTCAGTTGACACGCCCAAGCGTAAACAGTCTCGTAAGATTGCAGTAAGATCTTGTAAAAGAGTGCTTACAAATTCACCAACGGAAGAAGATTATTCATATGAAGAAAAACAAGAAAAGGCAATTGAGGCCATGTTGGCGATTGAACCGGCAGTTGGGGCGAAGTCGGCAGTTGTGGCGATGCCAGCAGTTGTGGCGCAGTCGTCGACTGTCGTCAAAACGGCAACTGAGGCGAAAACGGCAGCTGAGGCGAATCCGGTACCTGAAACGGAAACTTCAAACGCCATGAAAACAGAAATTGATGTAGATAATGAAAGTTTAAAAAGCAAAGGAGATGATAACCTAATGGAGGAGTGGGTTCGCATGCGCACATCGAATCCCAATGATTTAGATGGTAGACTTCGCGAATGGAACTCTAAAATGATGTATAAAATACCAAATCAAAAATGTCAGAAAAAAGTTCGTAAAAAACGTGGGAAATCTTCAATGGTAGCAGTTAAAAGAAAAGCTAATCAATCGGCTGAATATGATAGCATTTTGGTAGATAATTGCGATGATACACAGGAAATACAAGTTGATGATATAAAAACATATCCAGTTACTTATACGTCCGCTGAATCTGAAAATAAAATTAAAGTCGAAGAAAATCCGCATGATCCAGTCGTAAAAACAGTTAAAAAAGCTTCTACTTCATTGGAAATTATAGAAAGTGTAAAGCCAAACACAAAAAATCGTCACTCAAAAGAGAAACAACGTAGCACAACAGATTTTACAATCAAAGTACCAACACCACAAAAAAGCAAACAAGAAAAGTTAAAGAAAAAACTGGTACAATTAAAGCCCAAAAAAGATAGTGCTATAAATAAGGAAGCTAGCCCACTAAAAGAAAATTTAAGAAGAGTATCCACACAAGAAGCAATTGAAGCTGCAGATGCCATGATAAGCTTGAATAGATCAACTCAAGGAGCAGAAACCTTTGTGCCGCCCAGTGAAGTGCACTCCTCATCTTTACCATATCACACGCACTCTGAAGAATCTATCCGCGAAAAACGAACTGCAAATATAGCTTGCCTTTTAGAAACGCCATTTAAAGACAATAGCGTTGCTATGATGCCACCTACACCAGGAATTTTCGCGCCTTCGTTTGACACACCGATTTCAAAAATGAAAACAGCTGAAGAAGCATTTCATTCCGAATCGTTATTATTTGGTTCTTTGACCAAAAGTGAATTAGATACACCGCTTTTGAGTGCAATAACTCCCGGTTTTAATTTTACACCCTTTGTTTCGAAAGATGCAACACCACGTAGTGTCGCGACCACAGAATACTCTTCGGGGGGCTCATATTATCGTCCGGATGAGTCTGAGGACTTGGACCGCAAAATTGACAGAATGTTGCGGGACTCTGCACAAAAGAAACCTGATATTGAACTAGATGAGGAACATCAGCAGCTAAAAGAAAAAAATAATTATATCCCTGCTAAAAAACCACTCTCTCAATTTGAAATTACAACTGGAGGAGAAGAAAGTATTTGCGTCGCTATTCCAGCAGAAAAACTAAAGGTTGAACCAATTGTTTTGAAGCGTGTGAAATCATTTGATAGTGAAGCTGTAGACAATGGTAAAGATTTAGCTAAAATTGATCCTCATTATACTTTAGCAGCTGGTTTGCCTGAAATAAGCAATGATGAAGCGTCTTCTTCTTCATCCTCAAGTTCTTCATCTAGCTCTTCTTCCTCCTCATCAAGTCCTTCAAGCAACTCAACGTCTGAAACACGTACCACCAAAAATTCATTATGTTCTCAGAGTGTTTTGGCACAATCCAATACCAAAACACCGCAGAAATCATTGAATCTTTCTTTGGATAACCTCTCTGAAATAAGCAGTACAGAAGATGAAGAATGGCAGCGTTTGGCGGCTACTGATGGGGAGAACTCGCAACTCGTTGACAATGAGGGCGAAGTACGTTATCCTGTACGCAGTTGGTTAACGCCTAGTAAAGAGCCGTCATTATCTTCAAATACAACCACCATTAAAGTAATGTTGCCTTTAAAATCTGCAGAAAAACGCAACAGACATCTTTCTGAATTAGAAGCAAAGAGGCTACGTATCAAAGAAAAACTTTTGATTGACAGTCAGATAAAAGAAAAACTTATTCAACCAGTAGCGGTGGGCAACTCTGACTTAACGCTTGCTGCAACACGTAAGTTACAGATAATCAAAGAGGGTTTAAAGAAACCACCACAATTACCAGTTCAACAGAAACTACAAGAATTAACGAAGCTAGATGAAAAACTACAAAATCCTGCTATCGACGTACTCACGGCGCTTAATCTTTCTGCAAAGAAAAAACCACCTGTTGCAGAGGCATTGCCTGTGGCAGCGAATACATCGTCAGTAGACCGGAAAATTATCCCACAAGCACCTCCATTGGGTGATATTGATGATAATGCAATGTCAATTGTTTTTGACAACATTGCTGCTAATACCAAACCAAAAGAAAATGTTGAGTTGGAAACCTTGCTAACAAGCGCATCGACGACTTCATCGAAAACGTCAGTAAAAGCGGTAAATAAGATGCCGCTTAAAACAAGTATTACTTCAGGAAAAAGAGTACAGCGTAGATGCTTACAAATAGAACCGCGTCCTGTACCAAATTCTCCTGCACTAGCGAATCAAAAAAAGGTAACACGTTCAAAATTACGTGAAGCCAAAGAAGCGGCGTCAACAAATACTACTACGATAGTAGTAAATGAAAAATTAGATATTGTGAAACCTAAACCGGTGCCTAAAATCAAAATAAAAACACCAACTAACAATGCCAAAGTTACTAAACGCAACTCAATATCGCAAACTTCAAAAAAACTTCCCAAAAAAACTACACCGATTACACCGACTGAAGCCAATAAGAATATAAACAAATTTAAAATACCATTGATGTCAAAAGAAAAAGTCATAAGTGGTCAACCAAAAAAAATTACGAAGAAACAACAGAAAGAAAATTTGCTCAAAACGAAAGAGTCGCTAATTCCATCTCAAGACACAAAATTAGAAGTTGTCTCAATAAATGTGCGTGAAATTACAAGTTCAGAAAAAACACAAGCAGTGGAAAACTCAAATAAGTCAGAAAATGAGTCACTAACTGAAGATGCAGAACTACAAATAAATTCATTCACTCAGTTTAAGGAGTCTAATAGTTCGAACCAAACCGAAAATGTCCCTGTTGAGTCGCCACCATTAAAAGATGATGCCTCTGAAGAAGATGATCCTATGAAAGCTTGTAAATTGACCAGTATTAGTGAAACTGATAAGAATCGTTTTTTTGTAGTAAAACATATAGAAACAGAGTTAGGGCCTAAACATCCTCCAAAAGAATATGATTTGAAAAACTACCGTATGTTTATAACAGTTGATGAAAATGAGCAGCATACACTTCAAGTTTCAAGTGAAATTTGTCTTTTTGAATTTGCACCAAGTGTGCAAGCAAAAATCACTGCTTCACCACCTACAGATAAAACGATAAGGAATATACCAAAAAAGCGGAAAATACAAACTAAAACTAACAGTACTAATGATGATTCAATGGAAGCGTCCTCAAAAGTATCCAATTCAACAGTGACAACAAAATCAGACTCAATCAAAACTATACTACCAGCGCCACATTCAACACCAACGATATTAATAGCGCCGAAATTACAACCACAGCAACAAAAGAAAATCCTAGGCAAATCAAGCAAAACAACACTCGCGTGCAAAGAAGTGTAAGCATAATTTTAGTCATTTTTTAATTGCCTAATATAAAATTTCTGTGGACATTTGACAAAACAACCTCTTTCGATCAACGGTAATAATTTAATATAGCGGAAGTCTTGCGTTGAAGCAAAGGGTTTATGCTGTTTATCGTAAATCGAAAGAGGTTGTTTTGTCGAATGTCCACAGATTTGTGTAAACAGTCTAAAAACTAAAATATTTATGTTGTTTATTTCTTTTAATTTTAAACATAGCAAGGCAAATTTGCCAATCAAATTATCAGCTGCAGCTAGTAATACAGTAGCTGACGGATCGAAACCTCTACAATCGTCATTATCTAACAACGCTGCCGAGAAGTTACATATAGTGGATATCGAATCTATCCTGTCACATTTACATGGCACATAAGTTCGTAATTTTCTGCAACGTAATTTTCCTTTTTTCTGTAAATTTTTTTTGTTAAATTATCTTTTAACTTTTCAAATTAATATCTCATACATCTAATTCGTGTTAAATCGAAAATATATAAAGCCGACAATTTGATGAATTTCTGTATATCGATAATGGGAAAGAAAACATTGAATATTTAATATAACATCGATATAAGATAAAAGGTATAGTAGTTTTTCCTAAGTCATGCAGTTAATGCCTATAAAAATAACAAGTAATGTATATTAATTTTATACCCTGCATTCTAACCCTAATAAGTGTATAATATATCAAACATACTCTAATAAAAATCAATAAAAGAATATTTTTTACCAGCTTGTAATTTTTTCATCCAATCAAAAACTAAAATTTTTTAAGTCTTTCACCAGTAAGAAAAAACGCTTTAAAAAAACTTTCCAAGATTAATTAGTGAATGAAGCATTGGAAAATATATGCAAACTCAACATATTGGAAACGGTTAGCAATAATTGTACTATAATCAAAAGTGTTTCTTGAATGTAAGTTAGTGCTCTCTCGTTAGGGAAAAATAATAAGCAAAACGTTTCCCACGGAACAATCGTAAATGAACATTTGGAATATGTTTGACAAAAATATTGGAATACATTTATACATAATTTATGTGGAGTAAGCAAAGAGCACTGTCAGTTTGTCTTTTATTTATTTAGAAAATCTATTCTTTTCAAATGGTAACATCTAAAATGAAAGCTTGAATTTAGATTTAGGTTAAAGTTTTTTATTTACTATAGAATCAAAGTTATGTTACATTCCGTTGAAAAACATTCTATGTGAGATAGCTTAAATGAGAGGTGCCATGCTTATATTTCGCCCACTTTTCGTCTCAAAACCGTTTTTGCTGTTTTGCATCGTTGTACAAAGTGTTATTAATATGTTGGAAAACATGATAACTTGAAGCTTTAGCTTGTCCAACCTCGTATCCTCGCCCCGTCTGTTAGAGCGATGTCTATGTTTCTTGGCATTTATGTACGAAATTTCAATATATTTCAATGGAAAATACTATAGAAATATTTTAAAGTCTAGGCTTCTTTGGGAGGTGCAACGCCCATATGTCTAATTCGATATTTTGTACCTATAGTATGCATGCCATTGAAAGGATAATTTAAAATTAAAGTTTGTGAATTTTGGAGGTGCTACACCCACTTGCTCAATCCCTTCGAATTCCATTTAATTTCAAAGCTTGTAGTTGGCGACTTGTATTGAATGCCTTCAGTAGAATCATTTCTATATTTTTTCATGGAAAATCGTAGGCGCTGTTTTCGTGTAATATTGAATCAAATTTTAGATTGTATAAAAAAAAGTGCTACGACTGCTTTTACAATTCCACCTCCTTTTTTTGTAGAATTAAAAGGAGGTGGGACAACTCCAATTTTATATATTATTGGAGATGTAGCGTATCATAAATAAATAATAAATCTGCAAAAAAAAATTATTGGTCGGATCTGGTTTAGGAGACATAAATAGCCATCCAAAGTTGCGGATATAGCTTTTATAAAAAACGCTATAAGTTGCGAACACCTGGATGGATTTTCAAAATATGGATATCATATGAAAGGTACTTTAATGAGATATTATTAATTTAATTCCGTTGGTTAGTTTTCGTTTACGAATTATTACGTTATGAAGACTAAAATTTAGTACAGTGTCACGCCCTTAGATTGAAAGTCTTTTAAAACTTGAAACGTTGCCATTGACTTGAAACAATCATAATATTTATTCACTTATGCACCAAATCCATAGTTTTAATAAAATCGTTGCAGTCGTTTTCGAAATAAGTTTGGCATACATACAAATCGGTCACTTTAAATAACCGCACAATTCATGTTTTGACTTTTTTCAGTTTTTTAAAATTAAATATATCAAAAACTATGAGGAACATGGTACGATTATACTTGGGAGAACTATCTTGTCAAACTCAAATTATGCAACCCTGAAATGCCTACCATTTGTGTCAAAAATAAACAAAACACAAGAATAATTCTGACAAACGTGCGTTTTTTAACTGTGAAGAGATCAAACAAATCAAGCTGTTTTGACAAAAGGGGTAGGCATAAAAATAAAGAGAACTGTCCCTTAGAATTGCTGCTACCATAATAATTTTACTATGCATGAGGAGTAGGATAAAATACATATAATCATGGTATAATTTTGCAAAAACAATTAACAAACACTTTAAGTAATTTTGTTTAAGCATTAATTGTTTTATTAATAAGCTTTTTTCTCAAAATATCGCTGACATCTCAACTCTTATTTATTTTCTTATACATATGTGTATATGTTATTCTTCAATCAATCCTAAGAATTCATCTGCTTTCAAACCTAAATTTGGAAAATAGCATACAATTAGACTGGTGCGTGCATTCAATGAAAATTTCAGGGAAATCTCCATAGCGAAGATTTCTTACATTTCTTTTGCCAAGTATTAAAAAATCATTAATGCAAACCTTAGTGACTTCCACTTTAGCACATCCACAAAAATTACATATATGCGGTCAATCGCATGTCTATTACAGCGGATTTTTCAGTCGTACGACTTATGATAGCGCCTCGCTATTATATCATATACGGATTATAAAGGTGCATTCTTGGACAAACTACTCGTATATTAGCATTTTTTTGTTTGATTCCAAAGCTTGAATGTGTAAATAGCACATTTCAAATGACAGAACTCAAAACGCTGTTCAAAGTAAACGCAAATGGCAGCTTTAAAAGAGAACATGAAACGTAGCTTTGAGTTCAAAAAATTTAGTTTTGCTGATTTATTTTTGTTGGCAATGCTGTTTCTATAATATCTCTACGGTGGTAGCACTGTGACTGGATTGTCTGAATTAAAAAAAAAAAATTAAACGGATAGTGGCGCAATCTACAAATTTTGAACAAATTGAACACAAATAAAGAAATGATTGAGAAGTCGGAAAATCTTCCAGATTCTTTTGATAAATTTAAATATTTATTCCTCATGGAAAAGCATAGAGTGGAGAGTTATTGCGCTTGGCCATTTGCTGAGGGAACATCTTGCAGCATAACCAAGGTTTGCTTTGCTTACATTTACATGAAAGAAAATAATTGCAAACTCCGTTTTGTTTGCAGATGGCTGAAGCAGGATTCCATTTTAATGGTAATGAAGGTGACAATGATACCGTCACATGTTTTATATGCGCAAAAACCTTGGATGGTTGGGAAGACACCGATGACCCTTGGCAAGAACATAGAAAGCATGCACCACAGTGTTTGTTCGTAAAATATGGCAAACGAGAAGGCGAACTAACAGTAACAATTTATTGTAATATAAATTTAGTCTTACTTAATTATTTTTTCATCTATAGGTGGAGCAGTTTCTCGAATTACTTAAAGTAGTCCTTAAAAACGATATAGTGAAGAGGGTGGAAAAAATGAAAAAGTATATCATTAATGTAGCTACAAAAGATCTGAATACATTCTTGGGCGAGTAATTTCAATCCATACTATTGTTTACGTCTACACATCGTTACATATGGTATAATACATATGATCTACAAAGACTACTGAGGATATATCAAATTTTTTGCTTCAATATATATAAAAATAAGGGTTAAAAATAAATACTTATCATTTAAATATATTTTTTAATTCGTTTGGAAAAAATCCTTACAGACTAGCATAATTTAAACCTCAATGATAGGCTTGAAACGTAAAATAAAAAGGTGGAGAATACTATAGCAGTCAAATGGCTCTTATATTAAGTAAACAAATATGTAGTTTAATATAAATTTTTCGTGGAACCCCACGAATTGACGTTATAAAATCCAAGCAGGAATTATGTTTATAAATTAATTAAAATGATATTTTTTTGTGAACCATTTTCCTTAAATGCTGAATTATAACATGTACTTCTATTATTTACTGGGTCGAACAAAGCCCTCATAAGTATCAATTCATGTGTACAAAATTAAATTAACTTTATATAATGCAATCTTAAATATATAAAACAGCAATTATTTTGCTAACGAAATTCGGATATTCGGGACATTAGATATGAAATTGTTTTTATGTATTGCCATAATTTCTGAGGAAAGGTTATAGTACTGAAAAATACCGTTGATATTAGCTACATATAGAGCCTTAAATTGTTTAGGTTTGGCCCCTGTAAATTCCGGTAGGAGTTAAAACAATTTTCAAAATAGCTGGGATTTTTGTTAACTGTACTTATATTTTTTTAACGATTGAAAAAAATTATTTTGTAATATTGCTGACCAAAAGGTCATTATTACCATTTCAAGAAAAAACTTTTATTTTGAGGAAAGCCGGGAATTGGTTCTTTTCAATCTGGGTTTTCCTGAATCGCCTGAACCTATTTCACAATGTTTTTAAATTTACGCTTTCTTATGCTAACTATAAAATCGTTAAGATACAAACTTCAGATCATCATAACTCAATCAAAGCTTATCATAACAAATTGACCAAAAATTTATGTACAACTTATTTTTTTTAAGCAAGAAAACTCTGAAAATTCTAATTGTTTTTGAAGCGCCATTTTAATCAGAAAGCTTGCAGTGGGTGTGTGATCAGCGATTAACAACATTTGGAGTTTTTTTAGCTAGCTATGTTTTATTTTGAGCTGGGAAATTAATGTTGCCTAAATATACTCAATTGGTGCGTCCCTGTTGGATACTGGCTGCATTGTGATCCGATGATCGTTGACTAACTAAATAGACGTATTATAAAAGTGGGCAAATGGTACATGGTCTATTAGACTCGATTGTATAAATGCTTTATTTAGTTATGACGTTATCTTAATATCCAGTTTTAACTGTCATCGATACTTTAATTAAACTAAAGTCACAGTTAAAATTTAACTAAACATAAACGCTCCCTGTTAATAAAAATACATATGTACTTAATTATTAAGGAATGATGATTTCCTGATGTGTATTTCTTATATGCAGAACTATTTAATTGCTTTAAAAGCAACAGGTGTTAAGCTTGCAATCCTAAAATAGGTTTGTTTGTCGTGGCTAACAAGACACTACGATGAGTAATTTGCTACGTAATCTATTTTTTATTCACGACAAGGCAAATTTCTTTGATTTGCTTTTATAAATCAATGTAAATTATTGAAAATTATGAAATTGTTTTATCCTTGTCAGTATATGAATTAAATTGTTACAATACTTTGACTTAATCGTATATGCCCCCATCATTAAATTTGACACTGCAATTATTGTTGAAAAGATGTCTGTGACTTTTTCAAAATCATTGTCACAGTGGATATTTAAAGATTTGTGAGGAATGTCGGTACCAAGCAAAATAATTATTGTCTTGCAATGGGGCATCATTTGGATTTTCTATGTGCAGACGCACTTTGCTGTTACAAAAGAATTAAAGATAGGTAAAGTTAAGACACCATTTAAAATAAGATTTTATGCATACATACTTTCGCACAGTGTTTTTAGTTGATTCCGTACAAAAGGATATTAACAATGATATTGCCGCTTCTGTTAAGGAAATCGAAGAAATTAATTTAGATATGGAAATAAAGGACTCTATACTAATTGTGGATAATATGCAAGATGAAGATGAAGTTATGAAAACATGTAAGTTTTGTTGTTTACATTATTCCAAGACTGATACGAATACTTTTTATTTTAAATTTTATGTATATTTTTTAAGTTTCGGAAATCAGTTACGACTTACATACATATATATATATATATATATACATGTATCTTTATTGGTCTTAATATTTTATCAATTTTGGCTAAGTTACATCCTTTTGCAATTAGCTATTTCTTGGCTTAACGGTTTTCAGTAGAATGGACTTTTTTATTACTGTATTTTATATCATCCCGAAAAAATCTGTAAGGATATCAGATAGTGATTGCTTTTTCAGTTCATTTCTATTTTTTCATTAAGTACATTAAGTAAGTTGTGAAAAATATACGTAAATACATTGGATTCATTTTTAGTACATTCGGTGAAATGTTTCAGTACACTTAGCGCAGCACCATCATCAGCTGACTTACATTTGTATTATTTATAATACAACTCTAAGTCAAGAACATTTCCAAAAGTCACAAATGCCATCACTGATATCAGACTATTCTATAGTTAGCTTAGCCGATTTATGGGTCAAAATTCAATGAAAACTATTGATATATTGATATTACATCCAAATAAACCGTTTACTCAGTGCAGAAAAATACTCACATTGGGAATTGAAATACATAGACATATGGAAAATTATACGACTCAGGTCTAAACTTTGCATGGTGAATTTGTAAGAAATATTGTGACGCTCCAAAATAATGATGAAAAATAGCACCTTCAGAGATTAAGTAAAATTTCATGAAAATTCAAAAATAATTTGTTTTGGCTGGTAATCAATAATTCTGAATTCAAAACACGGGAAGTATAAACATCATTATTTCTTTGTTTTTAAGTATTACTCTAAATAAAAATAAAGAAATTTGTAGGTATACATACCCACCTTAAAATTTTTTACTTACAACAAGAAAAATATCAATATCCATGTACGTGGCATTTTGGAAATAGTATGCGTGACCGTGCTCTCAGATTTTGAGAAATTCTAACTGCTCGAATAAGTATGTAGATCTTATTAATTTTGTTCATTGTTAATGGATGTATAGTGTGTGCTAGAATTGTCAATGAAAGTCTATTATCAGTCAGAACTCCCAATAAAGGTTTATTTGCCTTATCAGTGCAACTTTAAAATAATGCAATTTATCCCTACAATATATTTAAGTCTGCCAAATAGTCTCTACGGAAGGAGTATCTGTCATAATCGATTTTACTTATCAACAATGGAACGGTGGATTGAGTTTTATTAATGCACATCAGATTCCTTACTTACATGTTGAACGATTACTCAATCCCTTTTTGAAAATGTTTGGTGTATATTTGCAACAAAAAGATGCCAATGATGTAGCATTAATATTTCAAAATGAACAGGACACCATAGAAGCCCTATATCATATGATTGATGGCTTTGCTTTTCGTACTATGATAGTCAATGCTGCTGATAACTCTACCGATTTTGTTCAGCGCTTAAAGCAGTTACGACCAAGCCCATCATATTTAGGAATATTTGCAAGTGGCTCGAATATGAATAGCATTTTTGAAAGGGTACGCAAAATTAGTATAAATAATATGCTGTTTTTTATTTAAATTTCTTTTTAAACTATGTAGGTCAGTAATGGTAATCTATTTGAACGACCCACAGAATGGCATTTTGTATTTTTGGATTCGAGAGATCGCGATTTTAAGTTTGACAAAATGGTTGAATTTGCCACAAAGTTTACAATAGATGCCAAACAACTTTGTAGATCCATGCAAATGAAGGACGCTTATTGCTCCAGTGGATTTAAAGTATGAAGTCCTTTTTTATTTTTAGAAAAATTGTCAGTATTTTTCGAATCTATTTCAGTTTCAACGAGCTGTAATCTTGGAAATCTTTCGTAGTTTAATTGATGCAATGCAATTGAATGCAAATTTTCTAGAGCCAATGCAATACGAGTGCACGAATGATACTTCAACGCTCATTAGCTATCAAAGTAATTCCGAACTTTTTGATCTTCTAAAGTTTTATGACTTTATGTATCTTTCAACGGACGAGGAACTTAATAATTTTCAACCAACTTTGACATATGCGGTTAATGTTTCTGTTAACTCTTTTTCTAACGAGCTTGAAGCTAACATAGAATTGGCCGCATGGAAAGCAGGCGTATTACTCAAAATCAACGAGACCATTAGTCCTGCTAAGAGGTTTTTTCGCATAGGCACAACAGAGGTATTATATAATATAATAAGAAGGGTTGAGTATTAAATTTATAAGCTTACTACATATCTGTGTATTGGAAAATACACATACAGTACCAATTAGTAAAATTATTTCCAGAAATTTTCAAACAACTTATTTTTATATTGTCATGCACATATACAGAGAGTGAGTTTTGAAACAGGATAGAGCTGTGCCTTTCCATCAGAGAACTATGAAATTGAAACCAGTATAGACAGTTCAGGATTTTAATAGGAGAGTTTAAAACACATACGAATTAAAACGTTAATATGTAGGTTTTTATTTATTTTACTTACATATATAAAATAAAATTAATAATAAAAGTTTTGTATCAATAAACTAACCTGGTGCAAACTTGCGACGTCACAATTTTTAAGCCACGAATGCTTGCACATTTGCGTGTTTGTCAAATTGTTGGATACGAAAAATCAAAATATAGCATGCAAGTTGGCGTTTCTGCATAATTGTAAATTTTTTTCCTTCTACCTCATTGCATGTGTGGCTTACCGCGTAAGGCAAAGCAGAATGCAGTTTCATCTTTTTAATTTTATTTAATTTAGTTTTCATGAAATTCCATATCACTTCTATTGTGTATTACCACAGGGCTTACCTTTAGATAATTAACTCGATCGTGACAATCGGAAGAGCATCCATTTTTTTAAAAATTACTTTAAGGAGAGCTCATAATATTAATATTTACTGGTGGCTCTTTGAGGATTTTAGTGTTCCATACCGAATTCCCGGCTATTATAGAAATTTTCGAATTCCTGTTAGGCCCCCAACTTTGGCATTAAATGTCGGACTTCCAGCCACTTGGCCAACCTTCATACACCAACTTTTATTGCACTTCCCACTCAGCTTTGGCCGAAGTCACATACACAAGGCGTGGAGATCAAACATAAATTATGTGTAGACTTTGTGCCTTTGAGATTAATAGAGAGTATATTATATTTTAGTAAATTATCTATGTCACCCTAAAAACCAGGCTATACCATGGAGTTATTATCGTCGAGACATACGTACCGGTGAAATATTGCTGGATGACAATGGTAGCCCCATTTGGGAAGGTTATTGCATTGATTTTATAGCTACTTTGTCCGAAAAACTACAATTTGGTTATGAAATCATTTCGCCGACTGAAGTCAGCTTTGGGGATCGTGATCCAATTACTGGAAAATGGAACGGCATTGTTGGTGATTTAGTTAGTGGCGAGACAGATCTTGCAGTTGCTGCTTTGAAAATGTATTCAGAACGTGAAGAAGTAATTGATTTTATAGCACCATATTTTGAGCAAACAGGCATTTCAATTGTGATACGAAAACCAGTGCGGCAAACATCGCTATTTAAGTTTATGACTGTGCTGCGTTTAGAAGTGTGGTTGAGCATTATTGCTGCTCTAGTAACAACGGCTTTTATGATTTGGATTTTGGATAAGTATTCGCCATATAGCTCTAGAAATAATAAACAGTCGTACCCGTATCCTTGTAGGTAAATCAAAAATATTATAATAACTTTGAGCGATATTACACAGAATAACATGGTTTCTTTACAGAGAGTTCACTCTGAGAGAGAGTTTTTGGTTTGCTTTGACATCATTTACCCCACAAGGTGGTGGGGAAGCTCCTAAAGCTGTATCAGGCCGTATCCTAGTCGCTGCATATTGGCTGTTTGTTGTTCTAATGTTGGCCACATTCACTGCAAATTTGGCAGCTTTTCTTACGGTCGAACGTATGCAAACACCAGTGCAGTCTTTGGAACAATTGGCCAGACAATCAAGAATAAATTACACCGTTGTAGCTAATTCTGATACACATCAGTATTTTATCAATATGAAATTTGCTGAAGATACGTTATATCGAATGTGGAAGGAGCTTGCACTAAATGCCACAACAGACTTTGCACGATACAGGTGACTTCTTTTTTCT
The DNA here is from genome assembly GCA_963680825.1 of Meiosimyza decipiens. NCBI lineage: Eukaryota > Metazoa > Arthropoda > Insecta > Diptera > Lauxaniidae > Meiosimyza > Meiosimyza decipiens. The sequence continues at coordinate 129,165,140 of OY804258.1, read as the reverse complement.
CGAAATACTATTTGTTATAGCTCTTGACATCCATCTCAATGTAGCAGTAAGTTAGATAAAAAAGATTAGCGACATTGATATACAAATTTATAGAATCTATGAAAGATTTCTGCTTTTTTTAGGAGTGAGCGTATCGAGATGCCTTTTATTTTATTTTATTTTATATTCCATTCAATATAAGGCTTAAAGTATTTTACTTGTATGTTAGGCACCATGCAAGGTTTTGAACATCATAAAAAGGAATAACGTTACCGAATCTTTTGAAATATGTGTGGACGCGAGATATCCGTATAGTGGAAAGGATCAGAAAAGTAGGTGTGTTCCACTCAAAACAAGCGAATATTTTTATGTGTGATTCTTAAATATCCACTTTAGCAATTGTAATGAAATTTGAAAAAAACATTTTATTTTGTACATTATTAAATCGCGTTATATGCCTTTTTGAATTTGTACCAAAAACGATTGTATGTACATATGAAAATATAAACTATACACATACATATTAGAGATATTTTCAATAAATTGCAACACGATACGTGCACTCCTAAAAAAAGAAACTTTGATCAAAATCAAGCTAATTTTCATCGACTGTTAGAGAAGTTTTGATAACGAACTGTTTTTTTGCTTGTGATTTTTTCATCAGAATTTGGGACTATCCCATTAAAGAACAATATGGGCAAATCCTTTTAGCTATAAATGGCTCCAATCCAGTATATGACGCAGCCGAGGGATTTCGTAAAGTTAACGAGCATGAAAACGCTGATTTTGCTTTCATACATGACTCCTCCGAAATTAAGTACGAGGTCACACATAACTGTAATTTTACCGAAGTCGGTGAGGTATTTGCTGAGCAGCCCTACGCTATTGCAGTACAACAAGGCAGTCATCTTGCGGTAAGATATTGTTATTGACTTTTTTCGTCATATATAGTTTTTTTCCACTTATGTGATTTTAGGATGAATTCACTTATGCTCTTTTGGAGTTGCAAAAAGATCGCTATTTTGAAGAGCTTAAAGCAAAATACTGGAATCGTTCACGCCTTAAGGATTGTGCACTTTCAGACAATCAAGAGGGTATAACTTTGGAGAGCTTGGGTGGCGTTTTTATTGCAACTCTTTTTGGTCTGGGCTTGGCTATGTTGACTCTAGCGGGTGAAGTATTCTACTATAAACGAAAGCATGCAAATTGGAATAACTTAGGCAACATAACTAAAGTTATTCCGATAAAAGATGTTCTACCACAACCTCGTAAGACCGCTTGGTTTATTGGCAAAAATACAACTGTATCAAAAAGAACTCCACCACCTTCGTTTGAGTCAGTTACTTTTCGTGGAAAGAATGTGCCACAGAACATTACTTTGGGTGGTACAGAATTTAGACCTCGACGTACTGGAATGTTGCTTGATTCGCTTAGAAGTTTGGGCATGGATTCAAATGATGATTTGTCGACAAGAAAATCAGAGCTGACGCCATACGTTGAGTAAATGGTTATGATTGGTAATGAAATTGTAATTTTAATCATAAAATTTAAAATTTATTCTTAATTGCACAATTTTAATGAATAAATTTACTTGCACGATAAATTTACCTGTCTGGAAAAACCTCCATGAAATTTTTTCCGATATTGAGATCGAAGCTTTTGCATTCCTTGGTGGAGCTATGCAAATTGGTGTAACAAGCTTACGGTTACCCTGGGGTTATTACATATTTGAAAAAATTAAAGCAAAACTTTGACAAGTGAAAAAACTACCGAGATGGGAGTTTAAGACCTAAACAGACTTGTGCGATTTGGGTATGAAAACCAAAATTGGTCACATCTGTTTTCAGAGTACTTTGGAACAAAGGATAGGATCCTTTTTGCTTTGGAACAAGCTATAGATGTCTAAAAGTACTTGTATTTTGACAGTTCTCTAATAAGTTAGATCTTTCTCACAACCTCTTCTAAATACTTAAATACGAAGAGAACGTACGCATTGCTTTTCGCATATTCAATTTTGACGTGCTGCAGAGTATGTTAAAAAAAACTGCTTAAAATCTTAAATGTACTCCAATTTATAATTCGTTAACACCCTGTAAGTAAATATTGTGAATTGTTCATAACAATCGATTACAAATCGGTCCGCTGTGCGAGCGCCAAAGAAGAACAAAATGAAGAACGATAGTTAACCTTCTTTGCTTATGACATTCTTTTGACATTTCTTTTCAGTGCCAGTGAGAAATCTAAGCGAAATAGAATATTATAACATGAATTTTTCGGATAATTTACAAAAGAAAATGTTTCACTATCACATTTGAGAATCAATCGCTTTTCCGGAAAGAGCGTCGGGGAATTTTGTGTGGAAAATTTTATGTTGTGTGATAACTGCAAATATACAAAGATAGAATAAAAGTGCAATAATCAAGTGAAAAATTGTGAAAAAATTAATGTAAAAAGTAAATAGTTTTTGGTCAATATGATGTAAAATTTTATAAATAAATTTGGAAAGTAAAAAACGAAAAATGTGAAAATCTGAAAAGCTTACGTTATTTTATAATAATTTGATCGAACAAAACTATAACAGAAAGGCGTAACCTCGCAGTGCAAAAGTAAAAAAAAAAAATTAGCAGATAGAAGGAAATCACCACTTCACTTCCTAACCTTCCTGCCCAACCCAACGCAATTAATTTCCACAACTTCAAGTTGCGTTACTGTTGCTGCCGATCATTTTGCCAAACGAAAACTTTTTTCGCATTGAAATAAACAAATTTTACCGCCCTGTAGCCTTCGACATCTCATTTGCTGTTGGAGCATTTGAACATACAAAACAGGGCCAAAACTAAAAGCTACGATGGCGATGGCAGTGACTGGCAACAATGATCTGTGGCGCGAGTGTGTCTCCTGGTTGACGCGCTGTAAAATCATTCCGCCCGATCATAAAGCTAATTGGCCTGAATCCGAAATTCGCGTGCTAGCGCTAACGTTGCGCGATGGTGTTCTGCTTTGCAATTTGGTAATTTTCTTAGATTCCAGCAGCATGGATCCACGAGATTTTAATCGGAAGCCACAAATGGCACAGGTAAGTTGAAAGCAAAATGCTTAAAATTTTTAAATTTCAAATTTGTACTACCAAATATAAGTAGTAGAAATTGTCTATGCTATTAGGAAGCAGCATCTCCTGTCAACATGATATTGCATGAGGCAGTAACTTTAGTAAAAAGTTGAAAAATCCTAAGACATGAAAAGGTCGAATTTGCTTCAAAATTTATCATAAGTTACTAATCACAGATTCACCTCTATGGACATGTCTACAATAAAAATACCTACTTGCTACTGGGACACTGACATTTTCCATTTTATTTACTTATCACATTTTCATCCACTTAAAAATACTATCTTGTCCGACAAAAAACAACATTCTATAAGAAATGGAGAATGTTTTCGAAGGATTGAGAAAAGTGTCGAGGCGTAATCGTCCCGGAGGTAGAGGTCATTTCTTCCCGCTTAATTTTTTTGCAATTGATAGTTTAAGTATAGCTGATAATCGAAATAAGCATCAGTCGGCAGAATCGTAATGGACCTGGTTGTGAGAGGCCGACAAAAAAGTTTCGCTCAATAACTCCGAAAGTAAGACAGAAGTAGAGGAGGTAAAACCACATTGATTATAGGCCCGAACAATTTTCGTATTCCAAGATTTGATCCACTTTTCATAGTCTTAAAACTAATAATTTTTTTTATTAACAATATATATAAATTAAACTAATTCAATTACATAATTTTGGTAGGACAATGCAACTAGCTTACTTTAACCAACGAGCATTTTATTTCTAGTTCGTGTTATTAGTAAAAGGAAAGTTTGGGCTTATTGCAAGCCGCCACGGTTGGTGTAAGCAAGATCACAAGGTCTTTTTCTTTGAAGTCGTCTGTCTTGACTGCCGCTTAGAATAAGTTTGGAAACTTCTTCGTTTGCATGCTAGCTGTGGCGCAAAACGTGATCTTTGGCGTAGCTGTGTATTTCATTGGCTACTGTCTTTATGCCGAGATCTCGATGAAGATCAGTGAGAATTTTTATTTAAAAAAAAAGGAATTTTTTTTGAGAGTTTTAAACTAACATTACTCGTTCAAGTCTGAAAACCGCGCTTTTTCGCCCAAAATAACCATTTTTTGATCAAAGTAACAATATTTATTGGAAAATTTAAAATTGTGAAAGGTGGATCAAATCTTGTCGTATGGATATTTTTCGGGTTTGATATCGATGTGTTTTTATCTCCTCTACAACATTGGTCTTAAAATAAAATTCTACTTTCTACAACCAGGTCAATCAAAATATTTCGCGCCACAAACAAAGATTCAAATTTTGTCTCGAAGAAATCTCTTTAAATAAAATGTGATTCCTCGCTCAGCGTGATATCAGTTTGTACTCATTTAGGACTTGGAACTTGACGGTATTAATTTTTCTACCACAAAAATTCAAAATCATACATTAATTTACAACAAAAACATAATCATTCGTGTATTTTATTCAAAAATTAAGTGTGGAGTCGAATTGGAAAGAAAACATTCCGGAGAGAAATCGGAGAAAACATATATTCAGAAGCATTCCTGCTAGAAGTTTTCGCGAAAATGACTGTTGAGCCTAAACAGATGCTGCTCCTGAATCGCCACAGTATTTCAACTGGACACTGCGGGGTTAAAAAGTACCTTTTTAACGTGGAACTAGATTGGACAGGTGCTGCAGGGTGTGTGACGAGAATGTAGAGGCAGCAAAGCATGTATTTTGTCACTGCCCTGGCTTAGCGTTAACCAGACTTCATCACCTGTGGCTTACCTTCAAAGAAATTTGCACGTCTGAGGTCTTTAAAGTCACTGGCATAAGCTCGTCTACTTCGCTGCATTCAATCTATAACTAAGTGGAAAAAATTAATTTTGGAACGTACATTTCTCTCTAAAACTAGAATTTAGTTTTACTAGTTAGTTAACTTTTATGCCAAAAAGTATGCAATGACATTTTAATACAAGATTACTGTGGCCTGCAAAGCCAGTGTAGCAACTCCTTAGCCGCCCACTTACCTAAACTTTTATATAGTTACCATGGTAAGCAACGCAAGATAATAAAAACTTAAAAATTTTATTGCCTTTCTATTTTATTGTATAGGTAAATGGGACGGCCTTTGGCCAGGACTTACATGCTATTGTGTCCAACTTTGCCGGTAATATATACAAAATGCTTATGAAGTATAATTTGAATGTTGAATTACGTAAACGAGATGCTCAACTTCCAATCTAAGTTAAAGAGTAAACGCAATCTTACTTTCAAACCTTAAGCTATTTTGAAAATAAGATTGAAGTGATTCCACATTACGATATTCGATAGGTTTTGAAAATTTTATGAAATCTCATAACCATATAAACGTAAAAAATTTCATATGAAATGAAGTGTAAACCGCTTGAAAGGTTTTTGAGTTTTCGTGAATACCCTCCATATGGTGTAAAATATCTCGAATTATAAAAAAGTATTAAACAACATTTCTGAACAAACGAAAGAAATAAAATTGTATAAGATATTTAGCCATAAAATTCAATATGGTATGATTCATAAATATACTCGTAATGCATGTTCTTAAAATCAACCATAACTTAGTTCTGAGTTCCGTATAAAACTCTTAAATTGTTCACTGCTGTCCTAACAAACATTTTTCAGTTTACTTTCCATTATTTTGTGTGTGTTATTTTCATTTTCATTTAAATCCAATGTGTGCGCAGCTGCTCTCTTGATAGCGAATGAGTTTGGCCGCAAAGAATGATAAATCATAGACTACGAAGCTGTAAAATATAAACTTCTTCAAATGTTTTCAATGTATTTTTCGTCATTAATTTATAATAGGAAAGGTTCGTTATATCATTGGGTTAAGTCAAAAACTTTCTTAATTCTGTTGTTTGTGAGTTCTGATGAGTATCACACGCATCCATTGACCACCACTAGCTACTATTAATATTCTAATAATAAAAAAAAAGGAAAAATCTAAACGAGGCTAGTTACATTTGAATACGCACGCACGGTTCAAATTCTGGAACAGTTGCCTCATTTATTTACAATTCTTGCTTATAAAGTGATTTGAATATCACATACTTGATTCGACTGAAATTTGAACCTGCTTCATTTCTAGAATAATTTAAACGTGACCGGGTTCCTTAGCTGGCTCGACTATATAATGTTAATGTTATATAAAACAAAATTGAATAGTTACTTAATACGAAATCAGGAAATTGATAATAAAACACAAATAGATCTGATTAATGAAGGGCACAAGCGCTCACAAGTAGTTTCATCGATGATTTTTCGGAATACTCTGCTTATTTGTCTTTGGTTGTTTCAATTTCATTCTCAACACCTCATTTGTTTATTTCAATGTATCGCAATTTGCTTATTTTATTACTCATTAATTTGTCTAGACGTGTGACTTGACGGAAGAAAACGTAACCAAATTTTATCAGCCAAAAGAATTTTACACAAAACTAAATGGATGGTAGTTAAAGCTACATTGATATTAGTCATATGACAGATAATTTTTCTAGTAACTAGTGTTTTTAGCAGGGGCGTATACGGACTCATCATAACACTTCGTTACACCTTCACTTACCTACACTTTTCATAAGGTACCTACACTTTTCATAAGGTACCTACACTTTTCATAAGGTACCTACACTTTTCATACATGAAACGTGCAGATGTAACAAAGTGTTATGATGAGCCTGTGTACGCCTCTGCTAAAAATACTAGCTGCTAGAAAACTTTCTGTCATCTGAATATTATCAATGTAGCTTTAACTATCATCCATCAGTTTGTACAGAGTTATTACTAACTTCATTGGGAGGATATTCACCCTCTGCGTATGCGTAAAGACCTTACTGGGTATGTACCGTATTGTATATGCATTATGCGAATATTTTTGTTCATTTTTAGCAATATTTTGAAAGTAAATTTTCTCATTGTATAGCTCTGTTTTCATGACCAAAATTTCTGCAGAACCCTCCCAATCTTTATGGTCAGGAAAGAACTCGGTCATTGAAGAATCTTTCATGTAAAACTCGATCTGAATGACGTGAATCTACAATTTCATTCTCTTTCTACGATTCTTTCAATAATAAAGTAAAGCGTTAAAATTTATTTTGTGTAAATTTTCTATTTTTTCTTAGAGATTTTCAATTAACTAACAAAAATTTCATGATTTTTAAAATTAAAATGAAATTTAAACTTCACCGAAAACTACAATCTTTTACAACGATGGCAAGTTAAACAAACGGTCAAAAAGAGTACGCTGAAATGCGTTGCTATCATTTTAGGATTATAAACACTGGTTGAGAATTCGAGCTAAAGTGGGTGAATGTCATACAGCTGAGTAAGTGGTGATGTACGATTGGCATAAAGTTTTATGGGATATTAAAAGAATAATACTGAGCAATCCTCTTTATGCGTTGAGGTTTATAAGAGTGAGTGTAATATTTAATGAACCTTTTAAACAAAAATAAATTCATATTGAGTAAATTAACTTGCAGAGTATCCTTAAATTTGACTTTTACACTTAGGTGGTAGAAAGTAAATGAAAAAAATAAAAAAAGGCGAGAAATACTTTTTCATCTGGACTTTCACAGAGTGGCAAAATTATTCAATAGTATATTTTATTCAATCTGCTTTCTGACGAACAGAACATTAAGTCCTTTGGACATCTGAATGTTTTTCACATATATAATAAAAGCATCGCATCTATCATATTGTTACGTAATTCAGTTTTTGAATAACTGACCTTAACTTTTCTGATTCAAGAACTATATTTTTTTTGCAATTGAAAACAGACTTTTCAGTATTTTTAGATTAACTGCTTTATTTATTGTTCAAAATAATTCACAAACTATTATTTTACTACACGTAGTTGGCACTAATTATTGGTCAATTAGTCGCAATTTCTTATATTTAGTGTAAATAGGAGATATTTTCTTTACTGCAGCATGAGATTAAACAAGGACATAGCCACTGTTAGTTTTTGAGTACTAAGAAGGCTCCAGCAAAATGTTTTTCCGTCTCAGAGATAACCCGTTTTTAAAATGAACTCATTAATTTTTGTTTCTTCTAATGGGAACCAAGGTTGCAAAAAATAAAAGTTTTTGTTTCTCTGAAAGCTACCACGTCCTCCAAGTACGCCAATTTCTTGTCTAGAGCTTTTTCGAATCATTCTTACTATTTGTGTGAAATTTAGTTTCATTACCTTAAATAGTTGTCTGAGTAAACTATTTTGAAATTTTCGTCTGCATGTTAAGTGCCACGCCATCTCGTCGAAATTTGCAAACTTTTTACCAGAGTCTGTCTAAATTTTTAATTTTTTAGTTGTATGTGCAGCAGGCGTCTTCTTTAGCCAATTTCGCCATTTTATAATCCTAAGAAGCTTGTTTGAAGGTGTGGGCTATGTGCCAAATTTTATTCAATTAGCTTGGTTGGCTTACAGACGAAAATGGTTAAATTGACTCCGTTGGTAACGCTGATCCAAAATATATGTACTTTCTATACCTTCCATGCCCCATTCTAAGCGTTACAAACGGAATGACAAAGTGCTGGGTATAACTAAAAATGATAAAAAAAATTCTGTAAGAATTAATTTTTATAGATTTCATCGAGTTTTTTTCCTAACATAAAAAACCACACATCATCCAGATAAGCTTAATTCTCTTATGATAATTTTATTAGAAAATAATAATAAAAAGTTAATTGAGTGATGTAAACATTTCCTTAACTGTTGTACTACTTAATTATAAAATTTGTGCTGTACAAATTTTCTCGTTTGCATCAGCCATAGTGTAGGTGCTTACTGTTGCTTCACAGTTGTGACGTAATTAAATGTCATGCTGTTTTTGTCCCAACTGGTAGTGCATCAAATGATGGCTAATTAATCACCATGAGACCTTTAGCATTTCATTTAACATTATCACAACTCATCAACTTGTTGGCAGTAAACTCTTTGATAAACTTGGTTTTGCACCCTCTAACAATTAATTTACTGAATTTAATGAGCTTGTGCCCAACAGCAGAATCCTTGTCAACAGTTAGCAGCTAAAGCACCAGAGTAGTCTCCACACCTTATTACTCCCAATGGTTTAATATAAAACAGTTGCGGGCAAAGAAAAAAAAAGTTCAAAAAGTAATCCATCCACGTGCAAATGTTGTACATCTACATAATTGTTGATTTAAGCTTTTTTCGATTTAAAAATGCAGGATTTAGGGGACAGGCTTCTTCACGAAATTTTGGACTCTAATAGTTTTATTGAAATTTTGAAAATTTACTGGCGCAGGGCCATCTCTTCAGTGCTTTCAAGATCCGAGCTATTCAAATGAAACGGCGAAAATGGAAATTGATTGAACATAGGTTGCGCAAAGTTCTAACTGAAGTCTGCCGACAAGCATTGGAGCGGAACCCTCGGGGTAGAAAAAAACTTTGATTTATTTTTCACACTGGATTTACATTTCAAATAGCTTCGATATTTTATAGAAATCATCATTCCCCTAACATCACTCTCCTCACACCATCACCTTTTAGGAGGGATGTAAAGAGAAGTGTGATAATTTTTTGAAACCAGCACTAGTTTCAAAAACAAAAATTTTTATAAAATTTAAAATTAACACTAGCAAATGATAAGTGAAAAAGTTTGTAAAGAAAAGGAGATAACATATTTGATATGTGTCTTGTTTGAAATATCTTTAAAAGAAAGACATATACATATGCCTAAAAAGATCAATGCCACAAATTTTGTAATTTTGGTTCACAAAGACCTGTAATCTGTAATCAATGTTGCAAAAACTTTATGCTATCGTTTCTTAGAATATGTATCTTATTTGAAAAGCCTTTGTTGGTATTTAATGTAATTTATGTAAACTAGATAATGCCTTAAATCTCGCCAAAGCGACGTTACAGGTCGAAATTTGAACCAAGAGTTCAGCTTATCTGATATCATATTCCGTTTGATTTTTTTCTTTTTTTAAAGCTCTACAATTCTTACCTTGCTACGTACCTGAGTTTTTATTACCATCGTATTATGCGTATCCCTGTGTACATGGCCGAACCGTAGGAGAAGCAAGTAAACCGAATCGGCTCATGTCCCGTGCTTTAAAGGAAGTCCCGCGTATTTATGAAGCCCCGTGGCTTTAGTTTGTCTTTAAGTTATATATTTTAAAGTTAGGATCCTTTTTCTTTGCTCATCAAATAGGTTTTCCCAAAAATATAACTTGAAAAATTATATTGAATTATTTCACTCTCACAGGCTTGAGAACACATCTCGATCTGCTAGGTCGAAAGTACAAAACTTGCATCATTGACATTTTTATTCATATGTATGTATGTATGTATACATACAATATAACGATAATTATTTTAAATGAGAAACATGTTGTGTGGACATTACATTCATATTCTTCTTTTCTAGAATTAGGTAATTAACAGAAGAAGCGAATTCAATACTAATTGGCACACCTAAGTTGCAACAATGCGTCTTAGTCCATTTTATGCGCTAACATTTTACAATGGACTTTGTGCTGTTATAACTACTTTCCTTTACTCTGAACTAATTAAAAAAAAGTGCAAAATGAACACGGTGAAAATATTTATTCGCAATTACTAAAATTCAAAATAAGAGTAAAACATTAGAGCTATGTGATGTAAAAAAAATTCAGCTTAACCCTGAGCTCAATTTTGTTTCAAGTGACTAAAGATGATAAAGTAAATCACATTCTTTCTTGGAAGTAAACTTCCCTGGAGCTATCTATTTGTTGTATCCAAAAAGGATATAAACATTTTTTCAGATAGTCAGACAGCTATCAAACCTCTAGAATCAGTTTTCCTAAACTCACTAGATGGCTCGATATTTTTACATTCACCTCATCTGGGTGCCTGGGCATAGGAACATTGACGGCAATTGCAAAACGGATAAACTTGCTAGGCAGGGGACTACTGTACTAATTCCTCAGGACAAGGAAGGTGTTGGCATGCCACTTGCTACCTGTAAGTTACTGCTTACAGAAGAAATGGTAAAAAATACTAATAAAAGATGGACTTTTGGGCTTGCGCGAGGATGTTTGAATTCATTATGTCCATTTCCAGAGACACAGCTATATTTCCTTTCGAATTTTTAAAATTTTTGCGAATAATTAACTATATTTTTCTCTCTGTATATAACACTAATTAGTTGACCTGACTTGTGTTAGTAATTATTCTTCTGCAGACAATCTTGTTACCTAGTTACTAGTATGTGTTTATCTTGCTTTATTATTTTAGCTGTAATTATTTGTTTTTAATACCCTTACCATCGGTTGCTGTATAAAAATAAACACAAATATAACGAAATCATTTTATCGAAACATTTTCATTATTTATCTGTTACTGCGTAAGCGCTGTCATTTGTTGATAAATATAGCCACACTTTGATAACCGGCTGTTCACCGGACGCAATGCCGAAGTCGTTACCATAGACGCAGACTGTGAATTGAGCCCGGCGAGAAAAGCTGCGTCAGTGTTTGGAAGCAGCTAAAACGACAGTCTGTTAATATGTTCGATCACTTTTAAATGTAAAGTTAAAAATAGTTCTGTTGTAGGAATATTTGCATAAAAAGCTGATTAATTCACTAACTGAAGTCTGCCTGCAAGCATTGGATTAGAACCACCCTCAGTGGTTGCAGAAAATGCAGCCGTCCTAAATCTCCACGGAATCGTTCGGGTTGGAGAGAACTGAAAGCTACTAATCGTGGAGGTTGGAAGAGTTTTGTGGAAGCTCTATTCTCCATGAAAAATATAAACCTTATACTCTCTTGACACAAAAAGATATATGCATGTATATATACTAGGTGAAGACTAGGGAGCTAAGTCCATCTTAGATAGGCTACAGCTAGTCTCCCAAAAATATTAGTTCGAAATACATTATACGTTTATCACCCGGATATATCTTTAGTTTCGGTTATATGTATGTACAATGTACAAGGCCTTCCTATATTGCCTACTGGGATGCGTACTTTTTTTTGGGAACAACATCAACGCTAGCAATAAGTAATTCACACGCTGCGTAACCCATTTTTTTGCAGCATGCGTTCTGAAGGGTCTCTAATGCTTAAAAAGCAACTAACACAACTAATAAGGGTGTTATCTTTGGCCTCGCCAAAATTTAAATACCCTACACAGCGTTAACAGTAAAAGTGCGCGCAAGTAATGTGGCAACATTTACTTCAAAAGCTCTCTGTGTAGCGCTTTTAAGTTTTTGCTTGTATGAGAAGTGCAACGCCAACTTTTCGAAATTCGTCCATTTTTTGTGTGATGCTAGACCGAACCATTTCTTGTATTTGTATAAGATTTGGTTGCCATAAGTTTAATTACTCTTTTAGTATAACGTTTTAAAGCTTTTGTTTTTATGCAGAGTGTCATGTCTATATTCTTGTGCAGAGCCTTACCGAATCATTGCTACTATTTGTGGTAAATTTGGTTCCATTATATTAAATAATTCTCTAAGTAACTATAGCGTTTTGAAATTTTTGCTTGAATGCTTTGAGGTGGCGAGCTCTTGTCGAAATTAGCTAAAATTTTGTCCAGGGATTGGGTGGTAGGCGTGTCCATGAACCGATATCGTTCATTTTCAATTCTAAGAACCTGATTTGAAGATGCTGCCGGAATGAATTCAATTTTATTTAATTTTCCTTTAGTTTTCCCGTAATCGTGATTTCCACAGCCAGACACAGACGGACTTTGCTAAATCGACTCATTTGATGATGCTGATTAAGAATATATATATATATATATATATTTCTATACCTGTCACGACCCCTTCTATACGTTACAAACGGAATGACAAATTGAATATACCATGAGTGTAGGGTAAAAAAAGTTAAAAGATAATGACGATGAGGTTCTTACTGATAAGCGGAAGGAAGTGCGTGTCACATGAAAAGCAAACATGAATAATAGATAAACTATAATGAATTAAGAGGAGAAATTAAGACGAAGTTACATATAAAAATTGTAATATTTAATTATAATCCTTATGGCATAAATAGAGTAAGATTAATTAATGGCTTGTTATGAGACTTCCGAAAAAAGATTTACTGTCTCAAAATTATAGTTCAGAACCGTGTGAATATTAATTTATTTATTTGGTTATATGAAATTTTTTATTCCTATGTTCCTAAATTGTAACCTAAAGTTCCAGGATATCTTTGGTGACATACAAAGTTTTGAATTTCAGTTTCATTACTGACCACAACTCTAAGTGATTTCACCGTTGAGACACCAGGTTATATGCTCATAAGTTAAAAAATAAACATAAAAATTAAATTTTTGGCAGAAATAAATATTTGTTTATCTATAGCAAGTAACTCCATGAAAAGAAATTCGATAGAGTTGATAAGATAACTCCGCACTGTCTTGTTTATGCAAGTTGAATAAGATCCTTATCTTTTTTTTTTGAATTTGTTGATGTTGATAAAGTTGATAAAGTTTAAGCTTTTAGAGTGCAGGGTATCCCACTGTTGTTCTACTTTTCACTTTTTTTTCATTCAAAAACTTGCACAGCTGACACATCTTCGGCCGATAATTCTCTAAGAAAAAATGCCTGCTAATGAACATAAAGAAGTCTCTTCATTTTTAAAAGAACATTACGAGTATAGAAAAAATATTTTGATCAGAATGATTATTCAATTAAATGCAAGGGTAGAGCTTTTCGCTTGGATATTAATCAATCAAGATGTTGTTAAGAAAACTGCCACGATTAAATGCTGGGGTGATGGTGAAAAGTCTGTTTCGAATGATGAGCTGGAAATAATTAAGCAATTGCTACTTAACGCAAATGCTTCTTTCGCAGGTGTAGAAAACAAATAACAAAATTAAAAATAGATTGGGCACAGCGAGAGCAGACCAATTAATATTTTAATCCATCTTATAACAAATTATTGTGATGAGTGAAATTATTTATATTAAAAATATTAAAACAAATTTCTTGAAGTGCAGCAGCTAAAAATGTGATATCAAATTAATTTTGTATTTTTTTACAAAACATCTGACATCAGACAAAAAACAAATTGTAAAAACTGCATTAATGCCAGTGTGAAATCTATTTTTAAGAACGAGCTTTAAAAACGAGATGAAAACAGAATGTCTTTGTATGCTAGTGTGAAAGACTTTTAAACTCAATCCGTTGGAAAATGTGCAGAAAATTATTTAAGACAGAAAGCTAAATATTATAGAACAAGCTTTCTATGATTATTCATGTCTCTTTCTAAAAAAAAATGATCCAAAAATTACATAAAAGGGGCAACGTGGTGATAAAATATTTAAAAAGTACTGTTCCAAATTTATCGTAGGCCAAGCTCTTTTAAAACTAGTCCGCGATCTTCACGTGAAAGAGAATTTTAATAGATTGGTACGTTGTAAACAGAAGAAGACTACGTTTTTGACACTTTAGCTCATGCGAATCATAAACTAAAGAGCGTCTCAAAATTCGCGCAAGATGTAAATCAAAAGCATTTTTTTTTATAAGAAAATAGTGTTAACACTGAAAAAATAATTTGATTGAATATTTCGATTCTATATTTGATATAAAACAAATAATTATTTATTTGAGTCAAACATGTAAAATTTTAAGCTAGATTTGCCACTATTTGTGTCACATAAATTATGTATGTCTAAAATATATATTTGATTGCTCTATATCAAGTATACAATATAAAATTGTACCAATATTTGTACTGTAACACTGAAAAAAAAGCTTCACTCGACTTACGTTTTTGCCAAAAAGTAAAAAAATTACGAAAAAATCTTTTCAATATTCTTAAAAAAAACATTTTTCCACGTGCGCTCTTGCTTTAGACATTATTTTGAATTATCATTTCCAACTTGTTACTGATTTCCACAAAACTATAACACTGTTCTCAAATTTGATTCATTCATTTACCACGAAATCACAAAACAATTGAAGACTTAATTGTTTCCAATAAAATTGTTTCTTAATTTTTGCGTTTTGCAATTTCTTTATTGCTTTAGCGACACTTATTTCTTTATTGCATGCCCATCATCTAATTTAGAATACGATAACAGAGGGGAATAAAATTCCAGAACCTGTTGGTTAAAATTGGATTTTTTCAGAACACAAAAACAAACCACAACCAATTTTAAAAAAATTTGCATTTTCTTACGGGTACTGCTGTCATGGCTATGACAATGATCTAGAAATTGTCTATTGATGTAGTGAGTGAAATTTTGTTGTTGAACATTTTTTTTCTTAAAATTTTTTTTGCATAAATTGATGACAAACCGTGACCTCTATTGAAAAATTTATATGGCATTTTTTGTTTGTTGATGTTCTTAGCTGCTTGATGTTGTGACATTGACACGACATCAATGTAAACTTTGAAAAAAGTTTTGCAACTTTATTTATGTAAATTGTTTTCACAAATGTTTTTCCCATTTAAACTCAAGTTATACACAGATTTCCTTAATGGACGTAGATTTTCAGCATACGTAATGATAGCCTCATTTTTTTTGGTTTTATATAAATGTGGTTTTAAAGTTATGAATGATAACAAAAACTTGAGCGATTAAGTAAAATGAAATAAATTACCCCCCTCACTCCCCCCTTTTCCAACTATGTTATGAAATGTAACCAACCACCGCTTAGTAACGTCACACATTTCCACTTATTTTACACAGCTATTTGCCTGATATACATATGTGTATATATGTAGATATTTTATTTATATAAATCAATTAGACGATATATAAATATTTTAGTATATATTAATTATATAAACAGACCGAATTTCATCAAAATTGTAAAAGACTACTTTGATTTTTCCAAACCTTCCCATTTATTCCAATTTTCCTAAGAAATTTATCCATAGAAATATTGACCTCTCACACGTAATTTTACTCATAAAATGTATGTGATTTGTTTGAAAACGAGGGGGCTAAGCTTTCCGGCAAATGAATTTGCGAGGTTGAAACGTGCTAATGTCCTTGTTCAATACATTGTCACGAAAATGTGCTTCCTTCAGGCTGCTACATATTTCATTTTGTTGTCTTGAATCGAGTTTGATTTGATGAAAAGGTACGTGATTTAATGTTTTCACGAAATTAATTTTTGATATTACAAAGTCTCCTAAATTTATTGTTCTTGGTAGAGCTTTAAAATCTTGTAAAAATTAAAATATGGAAAAGATTAATCTGTACTTTAAAATAATGTGTAACGACTTTCCATGGTCAAACTCAATTTCGTCACAAGTTTTTCAAAAAAATAGAGTTACCGCAAGTAGCTCGCATTTATAATATCGCTTCAGTGTAACGTAGCCTCTCTTCTTCATGTGATTTCGTCGAAAATATGTGTGCATGCTACATCTCCGTAGTCGCGATACGTTATAGATGAAAGACTCCAAAGGAGAGTATATAAAGCAGAGATGCCCAAGTCGAACAAAAGTTTAGCTCTCATATAAATTTATAATAATAATAATAATAGAGTTTAGCTACTACAGCTATTAGCTTTCTTAGCTATTTTGATGTAATAGCGATTTCCAGCTCTCTTACTCAGCTCTTCTGGCCATTCTTGATATAAAGTATAATTTCTGCTCACTTAAATCTATGACTTAAAATAAAAAAAATTTTGCTTTGCACTAAAAAATATTTTCTATATGAATCAACTTTTGAACACTCAAATTTAATTGCTTACGATTAAATTGAATGACCCCTATCTCTATTTGTTTTCAAAAGAATTTACCGCTTAAACGAAAAATGTTGCTGCAAATAACTTTTAAATAGTTCATGGTCTTGATAGAATTTTACAGAAACTTTACCGCATTTTCTTGGCACCACAAAAGATAACCAACAAAGAGCACAAAACGCACAAACCCTGAACAGATATACGAGTACGTATGTAATATCAAGGACCAACAACTTGTGCTGGTAAAATAAACGCAAGGGATAAACAAAAATGCGCCACCACCGCAAACATCATCATCATAGTCATTACATTACAGTACATAAATTTGTAACCTTAACATTTTGCAGACTATTAAACCAACGCCCACTTGTTTTTATGAAGGTGGTAAAAAATAGATAACACAAACGATTAGATAGATAAGACCAACATGAAAAATGGAAATGGTCCAGATGTGACAAAAACAATGCATTTTCTATTAAAAACGAACTAACTCATATACAAAATCCATTAACAAAAGATAAATGAAATCCACCTGAAATTTCATTAGGAAATTCCAATATGTTATATATATTTGTGTGTATGTGTGCATATATGTATGCACATAAATATAGTTGTGTCCCAACAGGAAAATAGATTTTTTAATGTTGCATTAGGAGCGCTCCTTCCGGATTGTTTTTTTTTTGCTTATGTGTGTATGCAGATGGTCATTATGATAAATCATTGCTTGAAATGCAAAATAAAAATTAAGAGAATTTTCTGTTTCACATTGAAAGTGAAGACTGTGCCTTGAGCGGCCTTTGAGTAGAAACAGAAAGAACGTTAATTTGAGCTTTTTACAAAGAAGTTAGTTTTTCCTTCCCGCCGAATTTTCTCATAAATATTTTCTAGAAATTTCCTGATTTTTTCCGAAATCTACGCACCAATCAAGAATTTTTAAGAAATTTAAAAATTTCTAAGTTTAATAATAATTTTTTTTTTTAAATATAAAGTACTTGAGGTTCATTATTTCTTCAATTCGTTAATGTCTTTTCTCAAAGGATATATTTGTGAAAGCCTTTATCTTGTCTAAGTATGATCTCCATTAAGTATAAGTAAAAATTTTTACCAAGTGCTTTTTGCTAACTCATATGTCCTGAACCAAGATGATGTCGCTTGAATCCATCTTGTAAATAGCTGCTCATAACGCTATAGTTCTGGGAATCAAAGCATGCTAATGAAGGGTATAGAAATAAAAGTAATAATATAAGCTATTTTTTGACAATAGTCTTTAAAATAAACATCTTCCAATTCGTTATTGTACCATAGACAGAAACAATAAATTTATGTGCTACACATCCATTCCGCGAACCTCTCAATCTGATGTTCACATAGAACCAATATTTTTAGCAATTTTTGTTGAGATTGAAAAGTTGTTTAAATGTTCAACAATTGAATAAAAACTATAATACATAGACAGTTTAGTTTTAATCACATATTTAACTTTAAACCCTTTTTTTACCTGTGAGTATTTTAAGTTTGTCCTTCTTTTTGAAACGCTTGATTCAGCGATTCAGTTTTACTTTGTTTTTTATTATTTTAATTTGAAATAAAATATCTCTATATATTGTTTTTCGTGTACATATTTTGAGTCATTGAACACAATTTGGCCAAAATATTTTTGTGTTATTACCATATTTCTTACAATAAAACAACAAAAAATTTTTTTTTTGTCGGTTTGAAAACCAGACTTGTTCTGTATAGACATATCATTTCCCATAAAAAGCTTTCTATTGATTTTTTTCGTGAAGATAAGACTTTGTCAGGCTATTAGCTTTCAGAGTTTTGAAACATTTTGAAGATTGAAAAGTTAAGTATTCTTTACCATATAACTTCTATAGAAAATTAAAAAGTTCAATAAGTCACCAGTAAATATTGATTTTATGAGCTCTTCTTGCAACTATTAAACCTGTTTGAAATCAAAAAATTAAATCAACTTATTATACCTTGACTTATTACCAGAAAACGGAGTAGGGCATACTTTCGATGACATAATTGGGACTGCATATAGTCGATTTCGCTGCGCAAAGATGTGCCTTAAAAAGTTCAAACTCTCATTCACCCTGCACAATAGATCAAAACCTCTTATGTTAAATAAAAGCTGTCTTTCCAGTCTCTTGTGCAGACTTTTGGTTTTATGTGACTTATAGCAAATAGGATATCAAGTCTATGCAAAAATTTATTACGGCTTACAGAAACCTAAAGTTTCATAAATGGTTGCGTTTGTTCAACAGAGTTCCACCTTTCACCAATAATGGACGATTCATATATCACTTTAAAAAATGAAATCTGGTCACTTTATATAATATGTAACGCTGTTTGCCATAGCTTTATCTTAATAAAAAATTTTCTTGGCTGCATTGCCCGCTTATGAACAATCTTATCGTAAATGGATACAGTGGACAGGGACTTAAAGCCATCTTATCGTAACAAAAAGAGCTCATTGACTGTGGTGTGACTTACATAAGTAATAGGATTATTAATACATATATTCTTCGTAATTAACATTGCAAAAAAGAATTCTTAGTCAAATACGAGTATGTACTAAAAAAACAAAAAAAAAGTTTTAAAATTAAACAAAAACTTATTTTACACTCATGGTTTCAAAATAAGTAGTTATTCCCTAACGTTCGTTATATTCGTGTTTCCAAAAAATATGTATAAACACGTATGCTCACATTCTTTTAAATGTAGTTGAACTAAATACATATCACAACCTCATACAACCCCAGTAGAAAAGTGCAGGAGCTAGCAGTGCTTCTAGCAGGCTTTCCTTGGTAAGTATAAGGCCTTGCCACCGCCTTTCAAACGTACGTTCTTTTTTATATGAAATGTCTTCTTTGTTTTCTACTATCAGCCCTGATAGCACGCCTGCTGTGGTAAGGCATAATAGCATTTTATGAGTATACACTCAATGGAGTGCCATTATTCTGCTCATTAAAATTTCACTACTTATAAAATTTACATTTAATATTGACAAATTGTAAATAAAAATAAAAATCATAATAAAAAAAAAGTATGTATACATATTTTTATTTGCATGAAAATTTAGTTTTGAGAAGGCCTCTTACAATCGCAGTAGTGCTAGCAGGCCTTCTCCGGGGAAGGCCTTGTTCAATTGCCTGCTGGGACTTATCACACCTCATACAACATTACGAACACCAAAAACAAAAATTGCATACATGTGCGCTTATTCATTAAACGACAGCAAAGCGCGAAATTCGCTAATATAGTGATGTTGCTGTACGCTTAGCGCCCTAATGTATGCAATAAATGTGTGTGCGAGTGTAATTTTAGCTAATTATACACATGAACACATTTTATTAATGCTCGTATCAGAACTGCAAAATACTTGGCGATCAGTATATTTTTTCTTAAATAATGAAAAGAAATATTGTTAGATTTTTTATATTTTTTTAAAGGTCATGCGGATAAAAAAAACATATTTTCATTTTTGAAATCTTTTTACATATTAAACCAACAAACTACAGATGCCTTGAGTTCACAATTTCACTCATTAACCGATATGAGAAGTAAATGTTAACTATGATTATATTAAATGAATCTGGATTGAAAAGCCTTTTTTAGTACTTTAATTGCACTGTGTGCAGTAAAATTTGGAGGGACTGACAGCAACACAGAGTAATTTTTGGGTCGCTGAGCTTGAGTCTGCCTTCTGATTTTGGCCTATCCTGGTCAATGTTTCAAAATTACGGTAAAACATCATAATTTTGACACGGTTACTAACGCTCTTCTACGATTTTGTTTGTTTGAATATGTTTAGTGTCTGTAGCAAAATTGTTCCGCATGAAAAGATTAAAACTTTTTCTATAAACACAATCTCATCAGCATCATTCCTTAACCCACCTTTGGAGCATATAATTTTTTATGAGGAATATTTTTGCCTAGAACCATATGAAGAGTCGTTGTAAATTTTAACATAAAATTTTTTTAAATTTGACTTAAATATATCAATCCTAAGTTCATATCAGTCGATGTTCATCCAGCGTTTGGCCTCATTTTTGCATATAGTGTTATCAATGGAATGTTAGTTTAATTTGGCAACCAGGGCATTGTTGTCTTTACGATAACGGAATAGCCTATGAATTGAATAACCTTGGATACGGAACATTTTTTTTCTATCTATGTTTCAGTTTGGCTTTGATGTGATGATATCAAATCTTCTACGTTTCATAAACAAAATAAAGAAACTTTCTAGAAAGTAAACGTTTGACTTCTTTACTGTTTTTGTATTACTTTGAATTCCACAAGAGCAGGATACAATACCCACACGCTGTTGTGCACTCACCCCCAACCAAATCTAATCTAAAAAATAATTATCAAGAGACAAATAAATATCTTATGTTGCTTCTGAGATTAACTCCTGATCAAAATATGTGATCAATTTTTTTCAGTTACTTTTTGAGCATAGCACAATGTAAACTATAAATTTCGGATTTGAGAGATAATTTTAAATTCTATAACTTCTCGAAATTAATTTTTGTCAGTGACCCGGTGTGGTCATATTTGATCAAAATATATCTTCAATTCAACTTTTATTGAAATTTTTTTTAAAACTCTTGAAATAAAATTCATTGCAATAGATTTCTTCAAACCAGTCTCTTACAGCTCTGGTTGGTATGTTTAGTATGCGAGAATTTCTAACATGTAGTCCTTGTATGGAAAATGGGATTGACGTTCATAGCAGCAAAAAGCGCTTACACTCATATAAGGATAGCAAATTACGGTTCAATTTACTATGGATATAATGAAACTGCTTAATTAGCATTTTTAATTAGGTATCTAATTTTTAAACATGAAAAAAAAATTGAGTTATTCAAAATAAAGAAAGTGACACCTAGACTTGATGTAGTGCAACAGAAGATGAGGTCAGAAAGGGGTTACGAAATTGGGTATTCATAAACATTTATATTGTTTTTCAGACTTGACATAATATAAGACATAGTGGTCACCAGAATATATTTTTTGTACCTGAAATATGACTTAGTTTCGGTTTTCTATTTTTTTTTCTGTCGAACCAAACATTGTGCCAGAAAAGGCACATGAGATTTTCATCTCTAAATAGTTCCCATATTTTGCGTTCAAAGTGTAGAAACATTAAAACAATTTTGCTATTAATATGTATGGAATTTTATATACTACTATATTATAAAACGCACTTCGTTTACTGCTTTATTCACTGTTCAAAACATTTCTCAAGCTTTAATTAAAAGTCTACGTGTACGTGTGCTTTTATTCTTTATAACAACAAGCAACAAAATTCAAAAAATTCTGTTACTAAACTTGCTGTTTTAACATAGGATTATAGCATCCACAGAG
Source organism: Meiosimyza decipiens (assembly GCA_963680825.1). Taxonomy (NCBI): domain Eukaryota; kingdom Metazoa; phylum Arthropoda; class Insecta; order Diptera; family Lauxaniidae; genus Meiosimyza; species Meiosimyza decipiens. The sequence goes on along the minus strand of OY804258.1, from coordinate 129,143,057 downwards.
TTTGTCTCGAATGTTCTGGGGGCTGAAATTGATATCATAAAACTTTTGACTTAAAAAAATATGAATAAAAAATAATATTTGTAAAAAGCATATTGACACCCCCCGATAGATATGTTTTGCTTGCCTAACAGCAGCAGTTAGTAAAAGTAGGATTATTTGCCTTATGGAAAATGATGACAAACAATAAAAATTTCTATCCATTTAAAACGCTTCACACAAGTATATAGATGCTCGTATTAAATTCCCTCGAAAGCGACACGAACAGCAGCAGCACTAAAATAGCACAGAATACAAATATCCTTCACCTCCACAAGATATTTGCATATTTACGTACAAACTGCTATTCAAACAGCACCCACTCATGTACGATACGAGCAAACCCTATCAGAATCAAGATACATCTGCAACATCAGATGTTGGAGGTGGAATGGCAGTAAAATTTTACTTTCTTTTTTTATTTAAGTGCAAAAAAATGCTACTTTTAATTTAAAACTTTTACCGATTCTTGTGTATCCTCTACGTAATCTTGAAACTAAAAGTTAATTTCTGCAAGAAGTTCTTTTGACACGTTCATGCAAATGATGCAAACTATTTGTGTGCTCTAGAGAATTTTATTAAATTCAACTTTTTCACTATTTTTCATGTTGTTATTACTGAAGAAGTCAAAAAAAAGCAGTTGTTATACTCGTAATTAAATATGTTGTATGGTATTTTATGACATTGGCATTTTCTTTTTGTCGTATTTAATAACTTTATATTTAATATCTTTTACTCTTCTTTTTTTTTAGTTCTTATGCTGCAAGAATATAAAACTTTTTCTGGATGTTTGTCGCAACCATTTTAATATACGTGAATCTGATTTGTTTGAACCCACAATGCTGTATGATCTGACAAACTTTCATCGCGTTCTGATAACACTCTCGAAATTGTCACAGTGCCGTAAGGTACAACAGTTGCATCCGGATTTGCTGTAAGTATGATAAGTGTTTTTATAAGTCTTGAGTCTTATATAGAATTACATATTTCTCAATAGAAGAAGTATTGCACTATTCAAAGGGTGATTTTTTTCGAAGTAATGGAACTTTGTATTGAAAAGAGAGAACATAAATTAAATTTGAGTTCTAGTGTTGGAAATTATTTTTGATCAATAAATGCTATAGCTTAATCCTTTCAATTAAGGAAATATCGAATTCAACGTATTTTGTTTTAAATTAAAGTTATATCACTTAAAAAAAAGCCCTTTACGTTAGACTTCAACTCAAATTTCTTAGACCAGATTACAAGAAATTGCATGTATAACGAGCCCCATCCAAAGAGAATAAATAATAATATTATTTATTCTCTCTGCCCATCGTACTAATAAATATTTCTTATACATAATTGGCAAAATACATGCTAATAACCTTTTTTGTTATTTTTCTTACAGCGGTTTCAATATACAATTATCGCCCAGTGAACGTAGTCATTCGGATGAGGCCATCTACAAGGACTTGCATTCCACGTAAGTTTATGTTTATAAAAAAGTTATTTAATATTTAATTTTTTTTTGTTCCTCCCTAAAACAAATTTTGATAAAATCGTTTTTTTTTTGTTGGCATAAGCGTTTAATTCAATTGTATATAAACTGAAACATTTTCTTATACTAACAATGCCAAGTTCTATATGTTTGTTAATTCTTTCTATCTTTTGCCCAATTTCTTAACTCCTGCTGTTAACTGTATTCGCAACTTCGTTTCCTACACTGATAAAAAAAATAACAAAACAAAACACAATTTTAAATATACCAAAATTATTGATAACTTTAAAAATGTAAAGTGAGTGCAAGAACAATGGCAGTATTGAATTGGCTTCCGAAAACTTTGATGTTACCTCACATAGTGGCTCAATTTCAGTTGATGATGAAAATAGTGATATTACATTTGAAAATGGTACCGAAGATACTGAAGATTATGAAGATGATATTGGTTCCGCGTCATGTGAAGCCATCGATGAAGATAAACAATCCGTCCATAGTGGTAGTGGTCGTACATCCACAATCACAATTTCAACAGCAACTGGTGCTACCGGCGCAATAGCAGCACAATTTTCACGTTATACTTCAGCTTCAGGCGCTGCAGGTATTGCACGTGCATCCTCAACATCGGCTGCAACACCAACACCAACATCGATGGCCGCTACTAAAACAGCAAATGAAAATCAAAGTTTACAAAAAGCCGCAGCTGCTGCATGGAATTATCAGACGACGGCGAAAGAAACTGGCATTGATAATGATTATTTAAATGACATTTACTTTGAAGAGGAAGAAAAAGTCTATGAGGACTTATGTTATGTCACGTTTTCTTCCAAATTACCCGAGGTGTGCATAAACAAATTATACTCCACACATAAAAATGACAAAAAAAAAGTTCCATGTAGCGAAAAGAAACCTTCATAGTACTTAAAGTTTTTTGTTTGTTTGTTTGTTGTTGGCTTTTGTTTGTTCGTTGGTGCATAAATGTCAGTGATGATAATGATGATAGTGTTGCACTGACGCACAGATACTCATTGCAGCCACGTGTTATAAAAAAAAAATTTAATATATTTTCTTTACTTGAAAAGAGTCAACTTTGTTGAAAGTGAACTGAAAAACACAAATTGGAATTTTTAATTGGAATTCATTTTTCTTAACTTTTGCTGTCTTAGCGTCTGGCTGTCTGTGTTATTTGGTACTATTATTTGCTATTCTTATTTCTGTTTTTTGTTTTTGTGACTTATTTTTTAAGTAGTATTTGAATTGTTATAGTTTTAAAGTATTTCCTCATTTTCATTTGAAATACCATTCCAATTTTCTAGTGGTATTGTTTTTATTAAAATGCCTTAAAATTGGTCTACGTAATACTTTGAATGCCCAAACTATAATTTGCAAATTACGCATGAATTTCAACAAACTTCCTTACAGTATTTGGAAATATTTTTGGAAGGATCTTTTCACAAGTATTAAATATTTTTGAAGCAAGCAAATCTGTGCCAAATTTTGTTCACCAAAATATTGAAAGAAATCAAAATGTTCAAGAAAATTTTAGTTTTTACTAGATATGCATACGCATATGCATATCAAATTTTAAGTCTTACATATTTTTAGTGAGTTTAAATAAAATCCCAATCAGCAAACATTTTACGTTATGCGTTTGAAGATTAAAAGAACCCTTCCTCATCTTAGTGGGAAGAAAAAACATTATTAAAGCACATTTGGCTCATTCCATTGTAACGGCTGGTATATTTATTGCTGTTTCGACAAATTTTCGATATTAACGAATTGAATTTTCGTGAGAGATGGAACACATAATATATTGAAATCAAGACCTATTTTAATTTTATATGACTTGAATGATGCTGCAGTTGCTATCTCCAATTACGATAGTGCTTATCAAAATAGATATTGTTTTGAAAACATTAACTGCTACGACGGGCTGGCAGGACTTAAATTTTTGACGGGATGGGCGGGTAGGAAGAAATCTTTGTCAATCCTTTCGTAATATTTACATAGTACTGTAGAAACGGCTTTTTTCTTCGCAAAATTCGGACTTACAAAACATCTGAAAACCATAAAATATCACTTTTCTTACGATTTGTATGTAATTCTCTATAACTGGGCAGAAGTCAAGATGTATTCAAATAACTCTAAAATCCTCTTTATTGCAATACACATTCCTACTTATTTTCGTCTTACTTGAGTTCGGTAATTTTCAGAATTAGTTGTCCCATCTACCCATGTAACACCATGTCACACTATGCCAGCAGCACTTTGCCAACTAAAATTTCCAGTTTTAGTTAACACAGATATTTGCGTTATAAAAAAGTTAATTAAATGAAAATTTCATTTATTATTAATTAGGTCATTGTAAAACTCGCTAAGCGCAATCCAAACTTTTCTTTTTTATGTGAAATGAAAATAAACTTTTGTATTTATGTAGTTAATTTCTCGAGGGTACCACTTAAAATTCGTCATTTTAACACACAAGTTTGTTATAAATTCAATATTATTTTTTCACTTGAATGTTGCATGGTCTTATCGTTATTTAAGAAATATTTTCCAGCTGTTGCATGAAGGATTTTTCAAGTTTTGCAGCAGTATGAGTCGGCTATGATTTATATTCTTCTGCTAAAAAAAGAAACTACAAATTTTATGGAATAAAATTTAATGAAATTCAGTATGCAGCTTTTTTCAGTCTTCTTTTGATAAGCCAGAAAACAGCAATATTGTTGCATGAATAATTTTTGCGATTGAAGAAAGTTTCTGACATCAAAATCAACAATTTCTAAGTTAGTTTTTCATTAGAAACGCATAGGGTCAGATTCATTTTTAGCTGGCGATATATTTGTAACTTGGTTCTTTTGTGTCTGTGAACTATAGCAATCATCACACCAAAAATATTTGCATTCCAAGCGTTGCCACCCTTACCTTACATGCAAGTGAATTCGTAAAACCTTGGTATCCATTGTACTTGTGAAAATGTAAAAAAAATAGCAACGATTTAAGGATTGCCACACCTACCTTGGGGTGGTGCAAATAGTGAAAATAACCTTAGATAACTTAACTCCCTGACTGGATTGAGTTTAAGCTTCTGCAAAGCAAATACATACCTCTTATCTACATATTATTATAATGAATTTCTAACATTTGAGAAGAGTTTATTTAGAATAATGCTATGTACATTAGAGTGTATAACCCCCCCCCCCCCCCCATACAAATAAAAATACCACTAGCCAGTTTGAAAGATTACCACAAAAAATTTTCAACGTAATTTTCCCTTTTTTATTAAATTTTCTATAGTTCTGCCAATTGTTGTCCGAATCATCAAGTATAATTTATCGTTGTAAAGGTCTCGACGAGCTCAAGGTACTAAATGTAGCTTTAGAGCCGCCCTGCTTGCGTGTGATTGACAGTGATATGAAAGCACAATTTGTCATTCTATTGGAGTAAACATGCTTTCTAAAATCATTAAAAATCAGCTTTAAATTAAATTTAGATTTTAGAAATTTTCGTTATAAATCATGTTTGAAAATTCTTTGACAGAATTTTAGCCTTCTGGAATTAGACATATATATAGCACTTTAAATAAACATTTATTTAACACTTGAATTTAAAGCATAGTGTAACATTAGCTCTTATTGTTTGCTCAGACTTTTTGAAATATACAAGAAGTAACATGAAAATAATACATTTGCTACATTCACAAATAAAAGCTTTCCTATTCCATAGTGGTTTCTTCTTGAGATTCCGTAATTTCGTCATTACTAGTTGACATTTCTGCATCGCTGAATTCATCACTACTAAAAGTAGCGCCACCAAAAAATCCATTTTGAGATGCTGCCTGTTGCGGTCCATTAGTCGTCACAGTTGCACCGAATAAAGGACTCACATCAATACTAGGATATTCCGCTTTTACAATTTGACCGAAAACATTAAGAATCGCGTCGAATCTACGTTCTAGTCGTCGATTAAAACGACGCTTGTGCTTATAATAATTGTCACGTTCATTTCGTTTACACCTTTCTTGATGTTGTTTTGCATCATTTTCTTTGGGCTCTTCCTTAGGTATCATCACCATGATTGTCGGCTTAGGATTTGAACTGCAAGTTGCGTTAAAATTTACGCGATTCAAAGTATTATTTTGTAATGTTTCGGTGTTATTTAATGTTGTTGCAATACTTTCTTGATCTAGTTCACACTTGCGTTGTTCAATAATGTTTGTAGAATTTATTTGATTTAGATTTGTTTCTTTATCAGTCTGTGTATTGTTATCATCAGATATCTCAGTTTTAATTTCGCATTCAATTGATTTGGTCACTTCATCATCACGATTTGCCCATTTTCTTTGTATTGGTGACTTTTTTGAATAAAAATCATGATCAGTATTTTGAATTTTCATTGCTGTAGCGCTAGTATTGCTATGTATATCATCTTCTAAAACTTGCGTAAGTGTCTGGGCTTCAGTCCTACAGGTGGTTGCACTAGTGCAGTGGGTCTCTTGTGAATCATTGTTGCGTACTTCATTTGAAATTGTTTGTGTTGCCGCATAATCATCGTTGGTATCGCTACTGAATGTGGCATCATTTTGTCCTGCTTTGATTTCCGGTGAGGGGACAATACTGTCATGCGTCGGCGTCTCCGCTGTCAAAGTTGAATCTGCGCTTGCAGCCAACATTGTTTCCATTTGACTCGCTAGGCATGAATTGTTCTCGTTTTGTTCTTTTTTCGCTTGTTGCGTTATGTTGCTGTTGGATACTTTTTGTTTTCTCTTTCCCTGTGTTAGCGCATACGAATGCAAATTTGTGATTTTACGTGACATAAAACGGTGTATGGGATAAAAGAACTCCCATTCTTGGGTGACTTTGCGTAGCATTTCATCGTCAATGGCATTGGTTGACATGTTGTCAAGTCGGCTTTGCTATAGAAATATAAAAAAACAATGTATGAATAGTTATAATTTTTTATATACTGCTAAAAATTAAAGTTTTGTATAGTTAAAAAAATGTGTCTAGTGAATTACTATTACCGTTTCAGTGGCAAAAAATGTATCAGAATTTCTAGCGTAGTTCCCTAAATATGAAGAGCGAAAGAGAGGTTCCAATTAATACAATTTGGGACATCATTGCCCTAGTGAAAGAATATATATCAATATATTGTATAACAACCAAAACTCTCAAACCAATTTTCATGCCGATTGCGTTAACTGTTCACCTAATATAAGATGCAAAAAGGTTGCTTATATTGGAAGTGCCACGACCATTAGTGCAGTACTACTAACTTCTTGTTCTGGGAACCTTATTAAATTTTGCTTTGAATTTTTTTTGCTGCAAGGTAGAAAATTTTGACTAAAATCAAAACAAATACCATTATTTCCAAGGGCTCTTTAACTTACAAACTTTTGTTTAACTTTTAGAGGATATGAGGGAGTTAAAACAAAACTTATCTAAACAAGAAATAACTAGTTGAAAATTTGCCATTTTTTCAAAAATAATTATAATTGAATGATGTAAAACTTTTACATACAGAGGTTATTAAATACTTATCAACTAAAATTCATATTGTTTAAAGCAATTTATTGATTCTAATCTCATTGCGATTTTTCATTCTAATCTCTGCAATATTTTCATTTATTTTTTTGGTAGCAGTCTTAAGAAGATTAACTTAAGGAAATCCTTTGTCTATAATTTTAAAGACTTTTTAAGAAGCTAAGCTAGTCAATTTTAAGTACCGACTTACAGCAGATTTTGAACTATTGTGTTAAGAGAGACGATTTTAGGCCTCTGAAAAATTTAAAATCTACTTATTGATAGAAAGTTTACCCTAATATACCCACCATATCCAAAACCTTTATTTGCTTATGGGAATTATTCCATTTTTATTTCATAAAATCATTATTTATATCTCCAAGCAGTAACAGAAAATACCTCCTAGTATCTGATTTAAACATACCTTTACGCCTTCATATGGTTTTTGTATATTTAGCTTACCTTGAACTGTTTGTATTTGGCGACCATATTCGACCACTGCTTCCTTACAAAGTTCACACTGAAATCATCTAACTTTGCTAATGTGGTGATTTTCCTATTATCAAAGAAACAATTTGGTTAATTTGTGATAAAAAACAACATAAACACAAGGGACTTACTTCCAAGTAGTCAAACAATTTGAAGGTTTCTTTAAAAATATTCCATCATTTGCTATGCGTGCGTCTACCAACTTGCGTTTTTGCTCTACCGTCCCTTAGTAATAAAGAAAACATATTTTTTATTTAAATCTAACAAAAACGTTTGTAGAAATTTGTATTAAAACATTCGCTGTTGCATGTATTTACGAGTAAACACAGATTACGTGTAGTGATGTTGCATGATGTGGCCAATGTTGAAATTGAGGAGTATCAGTAGAGGTGTAAAAAACCTTACTGCCAGCAACTACTTACATTTTTTTGATGCTGCCCTTCTTTTGGCATAAGAATGTAATTCCATTTTATGGCTGATATATTACATTTTTTATTGGTTGTGATATCTTAAAATTCCACAATTTTATTCTTTTTAAATTTTTCACAATCAAAACTTAACTTTGCACACATGAATTTTCGCCAACTGACTGACGTTTAGTCGTGGTTCTTTGTCATGTTTTTGTTCTATAAATTTCATGTTTTTGACGTTACTTTTTTAGGTTATTTTGCCAGTGAGAGAAGTAAGAAAGAGAGAAAGAAAGAGAGAGAGAGTGAAATAGTGCGCCTGTCGTTATCTTGTTTTTGTTTACTTTTTTTTGTGTTTACTTGTGGAGCTAACCGCGTGTTTATTGTGAACTCAGAAAGCTATCGATTTTCTTTAGTACTATCGGTGCGGTAACAGCACTAAAAATTTAACCCGTTAGTCAACGTTTACACGAGCAAATTCATTCTGAGAAATTCTTGTCTATTCTCTTTTGTGAATTTCTTTTGCGTTTACACACGGAAACTAGAATTTGTTTGTGCAAGAAAAAAACGTAAATTCAAAGCATAATATCAGCTAAAGAATAGAACGAAAGGGATTTCGCGTGTGCGACAAATTCTGTACACCACCCTTTCGTTTTTCCCTTCTTGCCCACAGACAGGGAAACTTTCTTTGAAGAGTTTCCTCGTGTAAACGCTGTCTTAGTCATTTACTGATTTTTGACTCAAATAAAGAAACAATCCAATTACGTTATTTTACTAATGCATGTATATTAGGGTGGTTCTTATTTGAAATTTTTTTTTTGTGAAAAAAACTGAATATAATGAAATTGTGGAAACATATAAGCTTTTTTACATATTAACAATTGTCGTTAAGGAAAAGTAGAATTTAGTTGTCATATAAATATAAGAGGAAACAATAATTTTGAAAAGCGCGCGGTAAAACCCACGAGCGAAGCGTAGTGAGCTGGAGTCTCCTAGTTTTGTATATTTTTGTTTATTTCCGTAAAATAACTAAACAATTTGCAAATAAAACTATACAATCAAAAACCACAATAACAATAAATTAAAGATATAATAGTACTTTGTGTTTCCACTTGTTTAAATTTTTGAAAAACTTTTTCCTTAGTTCGAATGCTAATATTTTAACTTAAAAAAATAGAGTTTGTCTACAATTTTCTGATTTCGAACGCTTAAAAATAGCTATTTACATATTTTCCTTTTGTAAAATGTATATTTTTCCTTTAAATTTCCTGTTTTTTTTTTTGTAATATATTTTAAATTGAAACTTGGTTTTGCCAAACTATTTTCGTCATAAATAAAGTAAGTAGATTTTTTAACGACTAAGCACCTCACAGACTTTCCTCTAATCGATCTTTCGACCACTCTTGGTCACGTTTTTTATATTTTGTCATCGTCGTATAAATCTTCAAAAAAGTTTGCTAAATTTAAAAAAAAATATATTTTCAATTTATTGTGTATTTATTTTATAAATATTTTTAAATTTTATTTATTTCTTTTCATATATAATTTATTTATAAATTGGATGATGCACAAATGTTGTTCACAAACAAAAATAAAAAAAAAAAAATACTCACACATTATTCAGTACCAACGATAATGCTGCATGCAATGGTCATGTTGATGATCACATCAATGCAAAAGAAGAGGAGGTCTATCAAGATCTATGTGCTTTGCAAAGGTCCAGTAGAAGTCAGGTATTATTTATGTGTTTTGTTGAATTTTATTTTATTTTTTTATTTTAAATTTTGATTTATTTTATTATTATTTTATTACATTTTAAGCATGGCTTATAAATGCTTCTTGAACGTAGTATTATAGATATATATTTATATATATCATTTAAATAAAAACATTATGATGACAAATTGAACTAAAATCCTTACTACAATCCTTGCTAGATAACTTCCACCACAAGTTTTGAACAACGTGACTATGTCATACGTGAACTAATCGACACCGAATCCAATTATTTGGATGTGCTGAATGCTTTAAAGTACAAATTTATGCAACCATTAGAGAAATATTTACCCGCAGAAGATATTAAACATGTTTTTCCTAGAATACGTGTGAGTAATCCATAATTTACTTTTTATTGACCAGATACGTTAAAAAATGAATTTGTTATTTCAGGAACTCTCCGATATACACTCAAAATTCTTGGACAAACTACGTGAAGCTGTGCTGCCCAATACAAAACTTAAATTAAGTCAAGTTTTTCTAGATTTTCGGGAACCTTTTCTCATCTATGGTGAATATTGTTCAAATTTGATCAATGCCATTGATGCATTAGGTGATATATGTAAGCGTAACAATTTAATTGAGCAGTTAGTACAGCAATGTGAAAAAGAATATAATGTTGGAAAACTACAACTTCGTGACATATTGTCGGTGCCGATGCAACGTATTCTAAAATATCATTTACTTCTTGACAAATTAGTGAAGGAAACTTCTCCTGTAAGTGAAAAAAAAAAGAGAAATTGTGTATTTTTTAGCCTTAAGTTATCTTTGAAGCAAAGAAAAATAGATTATCAAAAGTACATATATGTAATTAGCATATTTTCTTATATTGATCTGAGAAACTCAAAGAAGAAAGAATAATGAAGATCCATTCAGTGTAACTGGCTCCCGAGGTTTTTATTCAATGGCTAATTGCGCGCTGAATCTTGTAAAATTACTTGAGCTTTTTCAAAGAGAAACAAAGTTCACACAAATTATTACCTGAATTTTGTTTAGTGTTGCAATTAACTTGCGAAAATAATATTTTCCAACAAATTATTTCAACAAAATCATTTTCAAACCGAAGATTTCAACTTAAATGTGAAGATTTCGTTTGTTCTTGATTGAAGCTTACAAAGCTGTTATGCGCCATAGTAAATATATGAAATCTATAAAATTTATCTACATCCACTAACGGCTTCAACTGTCCGCTAGGTTTAATTTATTTAAAAAAACCTAATTTTTTTGTGAACCATGTCGTACAAGCAATGTTTAGTTATCTTAGAATACCCATTATATACATATGTACTTTGTTTACTTTTTCTTAAAAAATACATTAATTTTTTAGGGCCATGAAGACTATCGTGGCTTGGAACGCGCCAAAGAGGCGATGGTTGATGTTGCGCAGTATATTAATGAAGTCAAACGTGATTCCGATCATTTAGTGATTATTCAAAAAGTTAAGGTATGAGCGCTTCATACGTCTTACATTTTTCAAGCTCTATTCAACTTAATCTTCTAACTACATCAATTGCAGGATAGCATTATTGATTTGCATCTACTGCAAAACAGCAACGATCTCACACAATATGGGCGGCTCTTGTTAGATGGTGAATTGCACATTAAAGCGCATGAGGATCAGAAAACCAAATTGCGTTATGCATTTGTATTCGATAAGATTCTAATTTTAGTTAAGCCACTAAATGCGAAAACCGGCGACACACAGTACACGTATCGTGATTCACACCATTTGGCTGATTATCGAGTGGAGCAGAGCCATTCGCGTCGTACGCTGGGTCGTGACACACGTTTCAAATGTCAACTGTTGCTAGCGCGTAAGTCACAAAAAACAGCATTTACACTTTATTTGAAATCAGAGCCAGAGCGCGATAAATGGCGTAAGGCGCTGACGGAGGCAATGTGAGTTTTGTTTGCTGCAAATACTTTATTTTTGCAGTAATATTTTTATTTAATAATTTCTTATCATTTTAGGGAAAATCTCGATCCGCCTGGTTGTCGCAGTACTGATCATAAAATGGAAATTTCCACATTTGATGCACCCGTGATATGTCGACATTGTTCAAAATTTTTAAAAGGACGCATACATCAAGTGAGTAGTTAATGAGTTTTCCTCATAAAAATAAAACTTGATTTTCATTTGATTTTCTTCTCAGGGCTACAAATGTAAAGTTTGTGAAATAACTGTGCATAAAGGTTGTATATCCTCTACTGGACGCTGTAAACAAAATCCTATTAGCATGCCACCACCTGTGTGCGATCGACAGCTTTCGGAGTTTAATTGGTATAATGTTTTTTAATATTGTTTGCAAATTATTTGAGAACGCTGTTTTATTTTTTTTTTGTTTTCATAGGTTTGTCGGAACGATGGATCGTGAAACAGCTGCTGCGCGCTTAGAAAATCGTAATGTTGGTACCTATTTATTGCGTGTTCGTCCACAGGGTGCATCTAATCCACACGAAACGATGTACGCCTTAAGTCTCAAGTATGTACTAAATAAAAATTAATGATTTTCTCTATGTTTAAGTCATTATTATATTTGTTATTTTAAATAGAACCGATGATCATGTCATAAAACATATGAAAATTAATCAGGAAACTGATGGTGATTCTGTCATTTATTGCTTATCGTCGCGGCGTCACTTTAAAACTATCGTCGAGCTGGTGTCATACTATGAACGTAATGACTTGGGTGAAAACTTTGCTGGGTGAGTAAAACACAAAAGCATTCAAAATTCTGATCTTCGCCATAGTAGATAAAGTGTTTCAAACTAGATTTTTTTCACATAAATTATACAAGGTTTCAGAAGCTCTATGCATTTTTAAAAATTTCTTATAAAAAGTGTTACGCTTCTATTTTCCAAAAGAATTGCTATTTTTAAAAAAATGTCTTTTGAGTTGCCTGTCACGAGCACACAATTCAAACTGAAAAGCAAACTTTTTATGTATCCCTTTTCTTCAATAGCTTAAATCAGTTTCTACAATGGCCATTCCGTGAGATAATCGCTACTGCTATTTACGATTTTGAGCCCAAGGGCACAAATCAGCTGCAGCTTAAAACCGGTTGTCAAGTATTAGTAATTGGCAAAGATGGTGACAGCAAAGGTTGGTGGCGTGGAAAAATTGGTGATACGGTAAGTTTAAGAAAAATATTTTCTATTTTTTTTGCGAACTTTGTCATTATACTTTTATAAAATACAAACAGGTTGGGTATTTTCCCAAGGAGTACGTTGTTGAACATCCACCGACAACTGATGAACTATGATATTATAACTATTATGCGGTTAATTTGGAGCCAGCAGCGGAACGTGTTGCATTTCCGGTATCAGAGGAGAAAACAATTTTTATTGATGCTGGTGGCCAGTACTAAAGATAGCAAATTTAAAAACTGTGAAAAGTACATACAGTAGCGAGCAAAATTGCGACAATGTTAGGCAGTTTCGCACTTAGATGGTCAGAAAAGTATTAATACTAAATCAGTTTAGTATTGATAGTTTTCTGACCATGTAAGTGTGAAACCGCCTTACATTCTCCCAATTTTGCTCGCTACTCCATACATAAGAAACTGAAATTGTTTTTATTTTTGAAAAAACCTAACCTTTAATATTAAGCATTACGTATGTTAACTATGTTTGCTTTAGATAATATCTTATATTAGACGTTTAACAAAGTTTGTAAAGTGTTTCTGTGACAAAAATGATGCATGTTTACTTTAATTAACATATATGTAAAAAATACATAAATTCATTGTATTTTTATGAAAAAGTTGCCATTTTAAAAAGTAACTTATGGAAAAAATTAAGCTTTAAATAAAAGAATAAAAGTCTACACATTATATACAAAAATACAAGAAAAAAAAAACAAACAAATTAAAACATATTTATCGTAGTATATACATACAAACACATTATATATGTATACATATATATTATATATATAATATATATACGAGTATATAAAAACTACTCTTCAAAACATTAGCTGAAATTTAGAATGAAAAATTATTTAAAATTAGCAACGAATCTTAAAGCGTTTATTATAAATTTTGTGTCAAAATAATTAGAGTGTTGTAATCTATCCGAAATCGCGCTGTCGCTGAGCGAAAACATTATTTTCAATTTTTAAGATCTTGTTTTTTTTTTAAGAAAATTAAATTTCTTAAATGTTTATTTTTGAACTAAACGGCTTGCGATTCAATCGAACAGATTGAATCAAAATACTCGTATTTGCCTAAAAGATTCACTCAATTGCTTACATGTGTTCGGGAATTCTCTTTCGAGTTACAGAGGAATATGCTTTCGTTTATAAATTAAGTTAACCAGGTTTATTATCTTTGAGTAAATGTATTAAAAACATCTTTCAAATGAGGTACTCATACTTCGCAGTGAAAACTTTCTTTCTATGACTTGTGCCACGGATAATGCCGAATTAATATGTTCAAATTGCTTAGATCTGTGACGGTCCACTTTCTAGGCGGTCTACGCGAGTTTTGTTTTAAAAATTCTCTATTAGTGTCTTAAACTATGCAGCATAGCTGTTTTAATTTTCGTTTAATACGTACATGTCGCAAAACTAGAAATATTTAGGCATGCATAGTTTGAGGTACATAATTCGTATATGAAGTCAGTTAAATGAAGAACTTGGTTTGCAATTTTCTTATTTAAGTTGCAATTTATATTTTATTCATGCTGTGCGTATTTTCGCTGTGTATTGCTATGTATATCTACAGTAAAACTCTTTTTATGAGTATAACAATGCGTTCAAGAAAACAGTTAAATTACAACTTATTTTAATCATAAAATCACTTTTATGGGTGTCTCAAACTTTAATCAGTAATTTTTAAAATCGTTTATTGGACCAATACATATGCATTATATGCTGACATTTCGAGAACACCATATTCTTTGGCCTTGATAATGGAAAAATTTAAATTTTATTTTTAAAGCAATATTAGTTGGTAGTTGTTGAGCAGTTGACTTTGAATAAAAATTCGTTGGAATCAATTAAATTTGCTATGTAATTAAGAAAGTGATTCCAAATTAGAATTCCTTGGAATGGGACTGAAAGTTTTTCAACCCAAATTTTTTCCAATTCCTGCAATGGATTCTATAAATGAAACGTTTCGTTTGGCCATGGATTAAAATGTTGTAGTTTTGAGTCAATTGAATTATTGTTATAAAGTTGTTTAAGTGTAAATGAAAAAATGGGAGAAATCATTTGAATAAGGGATGCTAAATAGCTTTCGAGTCGAGTCAAACTGTAGTATTCGATCTTGCGAACAGTACGAAAACTTTGATTAATAAATAGTATAATGCTATTGAACAACAGTTTTGAAAGAAGTATTTGTCAACTTTGAATAAAATGTAAATTTTTTCACTTAAATTAAAAAAAATGTATTTAAATTATTAAAATTTTACGCACTAATCAATTGATTAGAACTTTTTTGAATCATTCGAACTATTTGAATTATTCCAAATGCCTGAACTACTTGAAGTCTCGAATTATTTAGTCTCGAATTATTTGAATATTTCGATCATTGAATTTTTAAAAAGCTTAAAGTACTAAATAAGTAATTTCAAATGGTATACTTGGCTTCGACTGACACTATTAATAACAGCGTATTTGTTTTAGAAATAAATTAGCATATTTCTTGACATCTGAGTAAATGTATTAAAAATATTTTTCAAATGGGGTCATCATACTTTGCATTAAAAACTTAATTTTTCCCCTAGTCAAGGCATTGAATATGTTAACTTTTGAAATTCTAGGCTATTACATATAACGAATCGCTTGTTTGCTGCAAGATAGCCATAACTCAAAAAACCTAAAGTGGTGAAAAATCAGTTTTCAATTAGTGACTATATGAAAATTAAAAAAAGCATAATTAATTCAAAAAAAAAAAATAATTTTTTTAAGTTACGACGGTCTTACAGTAAACGAGCGAAATGTTTAGAACATCCATAAACGTGATCAATGAAATAAAAATGTCTGATCTAACTATTTGCTTGAACGCCGTGATTAGGTTGATGATTAATTAAGAGAATGTTCTTTTAGTTAAAAATTTTATTTTTATACCTTATAATTTAAGTATTTTATTACTAAAAGAAAAAATTCTAAAGCTTTAATTATGACACAAATTTCGCTACAACTGCTGCACACAAAAATGTGGATTGATCGTTTAAAAATTGGCCTTATGTCCAATTGAAGCGAGATGAGGTCATTTTATTTTAAATTATTACTTAAAAATCTAACGAATATAAATAAAATAAAACTAACATTCCGTTGTATAATATTGTATAATTGTTCGTCTTAAATTAAAAACTGCACCTAATCGCTGTGTTTACATTTAATTTTTCTTTGTTATTACAACCAAATATTTGAATAATTGCGTAAGAAAATTTATTTAAAATCTGCGAACATTATTATCTTCTATAAAGTGTTTGAAACTAAACTCATTTATCTTTATAAAAAAAGCTAACTATAAGAATTACGAAACGTATTCAATTATAAATTGTATAAATATATATGTAATAGTAACATTCAAAGATCAAATTAGTTAAAATTTATTACTATCTTCTCAAATGAAAAATCTTAAAAAATAACGCACTGGTTTCAATTATACTTGCTTTTTACTTTTTTTTTTTACAATGGGCGCGTCTAGTTTTGGCGTATTTTTTAAGTGTTCGTTAATGAGACTTTAATACATACTACATATTAGTATAGTACGGAATCAAATTTTAGTTAGCAGTTACTCATACGTCATGTTGAACAAAACTTCATACTCTAATATCTTTGTTCCGATGAAACTTAGAACTGATATGCTACATTAATTTTATAAAATTTTAGTTCTTTCAAAAAAATGTATAACTTGAATTTAATGGCCGCTTAACGAAAAAGACAACACTATTTGCCATTGCCTTTTAATGCGTTCAGAATTTTAGATTTTGAAGTTGTCACAACGATATGCTACATTAAAAAATTAATTAGTTTAGTTAGCATCAAATTTATATCAAAAACTTAAAAATTAAATAAAAAATAAATCATTTTTATGCCAATTCATAGCTTAAGAAATTTAATTGATTGTATATATATTAAATTGTTTCAATTTTTAATCACGCACAAATTATCGCTTTTCCTAATATTTTAAAGAGCAATTTTTTGCTTTTGCTAAAACATTTATGTAAAAACCTAAATATACTAATGTTTAGTTTTAAATTTTAAATATTTCGTAAACTGTGTGCTGCGTTTTTATTTATGCATATTTTTAGTTATTTAAATTAAGAAACTAACATGTTATTGTGTTATGATGTTAAATTTTAAAATAGTGCAAAAAATAAACTTAATTATATAACAAGCAATGTATTAATTATTTTATGAATTTTTTTCTGGAAAATGTGAACACTTGATTTTTTGAATTTGTTATTCGTTTCATATTTCCAATGGCTTGTCATGGCCACATTTTATTAGTTTGTATGCGTGAATTCATTCATATACATACATATGTATGTATGTGTCTTAAAAATACACCTTAGAATTATGAATGAAGCATCAGAGCTTAAGTTTATTGTTACTTAAAACGCATACAAACAGTTAAATCATTCTCCAAGTTACTTTTGTTATGCTGTCATCATCATGAGGTGCATCAACAGTTAGCGATGCAGCTTCAGGTATCTGTCATGGTGGCTTCATAGCAACACATGCTGCTTTGTTTTTGTTATTTTTGTTGCTATCTATCATTGTTTGAGTGAATATAACCGCCGTTGTATTCCTACCTTCTGTTTTTACCTCCGGAATAAAAATCAGAAAAAATAAACGTGTTTGTGTTTAACTAATTATTTCTTGATCATCATTGATGCTCTCTCGATTTTTTTTAATTTTGTAATTTTTTGCTAAATCAACATCTTTGATGCAGTGAGGTTGCTATTTTTTTTAGTGTGGAATTTAGGTTCTTAGTTTTTTGAAAATTTGGTAACGAAAATTGAAAGCCCTAAGATGAAAAAGTAGAAATCGAGTGGCAAAGCAAGTCCTAGAAATTGGAAAACCCTCGCAAACTGTGCATTTCTTCACCCTCGCAAACTAACCGTCAAAAATCATATGGAAATATTTTTTTCAAACAAACTAGAAAAGTTTGCGGGACCAAATTGTCGACCTTTTCTTCAATGATGTGAAAAACAAAGCAATTAATGTACCGCTAGTGTGGAAAAAAACCGAATGGACAGCTTAAAATTTTTTCTCATGTTTCTAAAAAAATATATATATTTCTAAAAATATTTTACTTCAAATATTTTCGCCATAAAATATTTTTTTTTAATTGTAAAACATATATTTTTATTTAATAAAATTATATGTCTACTCAAGCGCAAGATAAAAACTGGTATAGGTGTTATCTTCGGCCAGGCCAAAACTCACATACCCTACACTTAAAGCACTTTCTAAATAAATGTTAAAAATACATTGAAAATTAATTACCTAAAATTTTCTTGAAAATCGTATGTGCCAATTGTGAGTTGTATGAAATACAAATTTCCAATTTTAAGTACAATTTAAGATATTAATGATCTGTACCCCTTTACTTAACTTCAACGCAATATCTTGCACGGTTAACAAGTTATGGCGTTATTAAAGTTAAAATTTAGAGCTGTGCCACGCCCTTTTAAGAGCCTTTGCAAAGTTGAAACCTAGCCCAATCTTAAATTTGTTCACATGTTCACTGAATCACCAAGTTTCATTTAAATTACAGCAGCTTTTTTCAAAGTGTGCAGGAGTATATTTACATAGAGTATGGGCGGTGGGCGTGGCCGTAAGCCAGTTTTGCCCATTTTTACATGCTAATAGCTTGTAAGAAGGTGTGACCTATGTGCCAAATTATTATTTGAATGGACAGACACAAACAGACAGACAGACGGACATAGCTATATCGACTCAGGTGGTTACGCTATTCAATCATATATACACTCTTCTATACCTGCCACGCCCACTTTTATGCGTTACAAACGGAATGACAAAGTGAATATACCCTGTGTGTAGGGTATAATAAAAAGAACACAAACCAGTTGTCGGAACTTGGCAGCTCGGTCAACTAACCCAGACTTATATCGCATAATATTCAAACCTACAATATAAAATTTTGAGTTACAATTTTGAAATACTTGAAAGGTGGGTCAAATCTTGTCATATGGACATTTTTCGGACATGATTTCGTGGTGCTTTTATCTCCTTTACAACATTGGTCCCAACATATTTTTCTACTTGTGGTTTACTTTTCGAGTTATTAAGCGGAACTTTTTTCGTCGGTCTCTCACAATCGAGTGACGGTTTATTTCGATCATAGGTCATATTTAAGCACTGAATTGCCAAAAAAAATAATCAGGAGGAAATGACTATGACAAATGCAACGCTACCTTCCGGACTAATAATAACATAAAGCAGTTCATGCATACAGTAGAACCTCGATTATCCGTCAGGCACGGGGATGACCGCATGACGAATGACCGAAAAGACGGTTAATAGAAAACACATAAGTTTCAGATCTTATTTTCTAAATTCTGAGAAATTTTTCGTTGTCAATATGTATGCAAATACGCAAAGGAATTTCAGATTAAAATTGAACAACAATAAATTTTTAAAATGTGCTCAAATCCAACAGTTGAATTTGTTAATTGTAATGAAGTATCTGGATATTGTGACGAAGGCGATGAAAGTTGTTTATCTTACAGTCTTTAAAACACATTGGGTGTAATATATTTCTTGTGACACAGTTTCAGGAACTCAGGATAAAATTCATTAAAGCTTATTTTTATCTTCTCTAAATATGAGCTAAGAGGAACGACTTTTCCAACTTTTTTTGAGTTACGACGATCTTCTAGCAAACGAGCGATATATAGTCAGCATATGGTATTCTCACCACTAATGGGTGGTTAACATGACTAACCATTAAATGAAGTAATTCTAATTGCAATGTTTTGCCAGAAGATATGTAAATAATAGCTAACTAGTATGTTGATGTAACAGAAACCCAAGTCAATTTTTATTGTCCCCCAACATCATCCATCACTATGATCGAATTGAAAAAGCCAGTAACTTAGTCGGCTCTCTTAACAGGTGCGCATCGTCTCCAATATGTTTGATTCCAACATGTCTGACTCCAACCGTTAGTTGGTTCGTTTTGTTAAGATATTCGTACCGCAGCAGCTAACAGATAAAGCGACTGTAGGAAATGCAGTGCGATCGCGCACCGTTGTTGTTAGTACGAGTTTTATTTTCGTGGAGTTTACTTGTGGTTGGTTAAAAGTGTGCGAAGTAAAAAAAAAAATAAAATGAATTTAATTAAATTTTAATTAATTGAAAAGAAAAAAGTCTATAAATAGCACTATCATTAAATATAAATTAGAAAAGTGAAAAAAAAAGCAAAGTATCTCATGTACTAAGGGTATAAACAGACTTTCTTTACATATTCCCATGCATGAGGAGTGTCTGTTTACATTACAAAAAGATATAAAGTAAATAAATACAAAAAAAAAATTGTTTTTGATTAACAAACAAAAAAAAAAATATCGCCGCCGCAATACTTTTGAGAAATTTTCATGGTGAAAAATAATAAAAAAAAGAATTCATTCAATTAAAATACGTAATTGTAGTTAATTGTATGAAAATACTAGTACAACAACTAAGCACAAGTTTATTGTTGTTGTTTTATGGATACACCTGGTTGCTTCAAAAAAAGCATTGAATGTATCGCATAGATACTTGAACGAACATTCAATTGAATAACGTGGTTTCGAAATTTCAGAGTTTTTTTTTTCTGCTGTGTTTTTCAGAAACGAATTTGAATTTTGTGTTGCGGTTTGTTGCATTTTAACGACAATTTTGTGCAAAACTCAAAAAAAATTGTATCTAACAGTTTGAAATGTATCTGTATATGTGCGCGCTCAAATCAATAGTGTATCTGCGAAGCTAATTAAAATCAAATGTTCGAGCTAACAAAATGATTTTTTCTTTATATATGTAAATTAACAACATTGAGCGCAAAATATGAGTAGTGTAGTGAGTTACAAAATAATTAAAGTTCAGGAAAATTTTAATATTTAACTGCAATAAGTTCGTCATTTACATAACGTGTTAGAAGTCACGCTACAAAAAAAAAAGCGAGTAACTTTAAGATTCACTTTTTCCATTTGGATTATTTATTTGATTTTTTTGCAACGCTGCTGTATACTGGAGTCTGTGGAAAATGTCGCAGTTCAGAGATAATTCTTGGGTAAGTGAATTATTCTTTTTAATTATAAATTGTGTGATTTTTCTGTTTGTGATTTCTTTTTTGGTTTTGTCCAAAAATTATATCAACCTATGTACAAATGTATATGTGTTGTTAAATGTATGTTTTTGTGCTACTTTTCATATCATATTATGTATATGTGTCACTACTTATCTCTACGCTATTATTAATTTGTTTAATTTCTGCTCGAGATTATATTTTGACAGAATATATTGTTTTATTTGTTTTGTGTTTCACCCCAATGATAATACTTACTTATGTACAGGGTGTCCACCGGGAAAGTATACTACATACTCTGTTTTACCACCATTTTAGTATATTTTCGTTTTGACAGTTCATATTTGGCAGTCGTGTAGTAAAGACGATACAGACAAATTTATTATGAAAAAATATTTGACAAGCCAACTAATTTGAAATCGTCATTCTCTTTCATTTAACTAAAATATATAATCAAACAAAATATTATACATCTCTCGATGGAGACCCTGTATTTAAGTTCTTGTAATATTTATTTTGCATCTATTAGATATAAGCTTATCTATCATTTGATTAATTCAGATACAGTTTTATACTTGACGTGATCAATTGCACATACAGTAGACGTCCAATATAACGTATTACGATATAACGAATTTCCATTGATGTCTCTAAATTAAGAGAGCTAAAAATGTTCTCTATTCCAAATAACGAACATTTTTTAATTCAACCATAACTGTTGCACTGAAATAACTTTTTTTTATCAGTAAAGTTGATCACAAGTTAATATAGCATTCCAAAATCTAACTCAACTTTTATACCAGTTAATATATGCGTTAATAAAAGCCAGTTTCTTTAATAAAAATCACTTCGATATAACGAATTTTACGATATTACGACTGACCCGTGCATTAATTAGTGCGTTATATTGGACGTCTACTGTACATACATAAATAGCGTGCGTGCCGCGTAGTCAATATATATATATAAAGCGTACACCAAAATTCGTCCCAAAACTTACACAAAATTTGAACTTCGCGCCATTTACGCAGTAAAGTTGCTGGAAAAATGGCAGGGTGATTCGGAATTATTACAATTGGAAACCACCACAACGCGTTTTCATTGTTGTTGAGCAATATTTTAAAAATAATTAAGCTTTGGAAGCTAGACTTACTTCTTGCGTGAATTTTGGCACTCCCTTTAGGTACAACATATGTTATCAGGGTTACCCGACCAAGCCTGGAACTTTATGCAGGTACGAAATCAAAAATTTCTGAAATACCCAGTAATTGGACATTTTTTTTTTTGACATAGAAATCAAATTTTTGTTGAACTAAAAACAACAAATTATTTTTAATATTGCTGACCAAACAAAACAGAAAAAGGTCAACTTTTTCCCAAAATAAGGCTAAACTTTTTACTTCAGTACGACTTGGCAACTCTGTATGTTATAAGAAAATAGTATAATATAAAAGTTATCTTATTTTAATATTAATTTATAAAAACATCAACATTTGTTGTAATTAAAACGCTGTAATTTTTCCAATATAAATTAGTTAACTTTAAATGGATACAGTGTTGTGCAAATAGCAACAAATTCATAGGAGACATGAAAATTTATTGGCTTCTCTAACACCAAATGTCGAAAAATGGCATTTTAGGGTTTTAGTTCGTCAAAACAGTTTTATTCCTATGCACTATATATAAATAACAAATTTGTTGACTTAAATGTGGAAAAGTTCTATTCTTAAATTGTGCTATTTTTTGCTGGTCAAGCTTGAAGCATTTCCAAAATTTCAGGTGTAATGGCACGAACTTTGTTGCGCATAGTTTTGTAGTTGGGGAATAGCCGCTGAGATATCCAAGCACATACACTAATTTTTTCAAATAAGTCGAGATCAGTTAAGTCCAGTGATTGCTGCGGCCTGCGTACCTTACAGTGTGAAATAATGCGTTTGGTGTGTGGTTTTGCACATGTTTTAAGCACCATTGATGGTAACTGCGGCAACGGCTTAACTTCTGAAGAAGGGCTTATACAACTTTGCAGGTGCGCCTTTTGCATTGCAGATAAATCCAGTTCTTATGAATTCTTAACTATAAGAGCTGGCTTACGCTAGGAAATTATGTGAAAGAAATTATTGTCTATTCTCTTTTTTGAATTTGTTTAAAGTTTACACAACAACGACATATTCTGTACTCAACTCTTTCGTTTTTCCACTCTTGCCAACAAACCAGAAGAATTTTTGAAAATAATTTCCTAGTATAAGCCGGCACCAAGAGCTTTTACTAACTAAAACTACTGACAAACATCGCTTTGAGTATCTATTTTGTATTTGTTTACTTTGTACTTTTGTTCACTTTTTGTTACTTTGTTTTAACAGATGTTTAATGATGAAATTTATACGAAAGTACGAGAAATTGAACAGCCCTGTCAATTCATTCACAATATCTTATGACATATTTTAGAATGACCTAATTTGGTTAAATCTTTTCTTACATAAGACTTTTGGGCATGAAGTTTATTTAATTTCTCCTTTTTCTAACTTCTTCGGATTTCAATGTCTGGTATTGAGTTAAACATTCCCGCTAAGTTTCATACTTTTAACTTTTTTCACTTACTATCTTCTATGTAGTATGCAATCTTCCACGCCTTTTTTTCATTTTCATTACCTTACCTTTAGTAGAATTTCTGTTGCTGACTTGACTAAAGTTGTCAATGACAACGTTGAATTATTCACTAAAACTTTTACTTCTTAAAATTATTTCAAGAGAAGAATTATAGCCGTCAAGCCTGGGTGTCAAAGCTTTTAGATATTTAAAATTTTTCGACTTTATCATAAATTTTGTCGCCCTGTTCAATATTTCTTGTAATTGCTTAATATTTTCAACATTTTTTCTTCTATATCAAAATTTTTTGACTTCGTTAGCATTTTGCAACTTTTTCAAAATCTTTCATTTTTCAGGGTGCATTGGTGTCTTTTGAACTGCCTCTGGCTGCTCTTCGCACCAAATTTGGCAATTCTGTTTGTTGACGTACCAATTGAGTCAAAAAAGAGCTTAGTCATTGAAGAAAATTTTTCGATAGAGCGCGAATTTTGATAATAAAATTGAATGATTTGCAAGCGTTGTTCGTTTGATAGTCTATTCACGGTAAAATGACGAACCTTACTAAGCATTTTTGGTGTTGACGCATGTAATGAGTAGCGCAGGAGGTGTTAAAAACTTTACACTTAAAAAACAAATAGCAAAAAAATCACCCGTTATAACATACATTGCATATGTATTTATAACGACATCCCCAAAATTTGTCTGCTTTTAAAAAACTTTTCGGATTTGCAACATTTTTCGATTTCATCAATATTTTGCGAACTTCATTTTCCAATTTTCCATTTTCTCCCATCATTATATCACGCTTGCTCTCACAAGGTTTCTTTTCTCTTGTACCTCAGGCCTTTGAGAAAAACATCAATCTAAGAGATTTTTTTTGACGGCATAAGTGCGCGTCAAGACTTCGAAATCTTCTATATAAAGCGTTAAAGGAGGCATATAGTACTTGAACAATTTTCATTGATTTGTATTCAGCTTTCAAAACTCAACAAGAAATGAAAGGTTTCATATCGCAAATATTCAACAGTTAATGACAATTAATACCTTTCGGTCTTATCTACATGCACTCATATAACTTACAGTCATTGAATTTGAATGATTCATTATAAGGCTCGTCTAAAACGAAACTTGCGGTTCTTATTTATCTATATTTTTTTTATATTTTTAAATGAAAAATTCCAAAAGTTGTGTGTATTTTTCAGTGATGTCAAACAAAATTATTACATGCCACATCCATCATTGACTTGCAGTCAACCTTACTTATTAATGGTCCTAAAGATCACAACAATTACAAACAAAAAAAAAATTAATAGGAAACCGAAAAATATCTCAATTGAACAAGCTCCTGAGGATTGTAACACTATGAACTTACTTTAATTAACACGCAAACACACACACATACACAAGTAATTACAAGTCATTTGAGGTGAACTCCTCACCCAATCTAAACGAATTAACCCTTGCAGTAACCTCAATAAATAGCAAAACTTGCACATTTTTAGTATATTTTTATTTTTTTTATATTTCCTTTGTGTGCACTTTGAGTTAACAAAAAGACAAGAAACAGTCGTAGATACATACTGGCAGATACAAAGTAGATAAATGCTCAGTAAACTTAACTCATTTATCATTTCAGCGCTTGGATTTTGTTCACATGAGTGAATTGTGATTGAAAGCCCCACATAATGAAAATTACAATCGCAACTCATAAATATTTTATCGGAATAATAAAATGGATTAATTTAAACCTTAATTAATATATGAGAAATTGGTGATCACAAAAAATATATTGCTAAAAAATCTTTGTTCTCTTTCAAGAGTATAAAGTAGTTTGCTTTGTCTTGTTAAGCTATAACGACATTTCTTGTAAGGCTATTTCTTTTTTGTAACTAAAGCTGCCTAAAACTTAGGCCCTCTTTTAAGCTTATATTTCCAAAACTAATGACCGATGTTATGGATATACATATTGTCACCACTTATATACAGCCATGAACATATAAATGGCACATTTTTTATATTTTCTTTCATACGCCATAGTATCGCAGATTTGAGAATGAATTTATTCAAAATAAGAAAACAAAAAAGAAATATCTTAACAGCTTCGTGTGTTTCTTTCATTTTGCACAGTAGTTGTCTGTTCTAATTTCTAACTATTGTATTGTAAACGCTAAAGTAAGTCGCTCTTTCACCTGGGCATATTTTTATTTTATTTATTTCTTATGCTTTTTTTCAAATTCATTATATTTCTCACGGACAATGCAAAATTTCTTTTTGTTGTCATTTCTTATTTGGTTTTGTTGAAATTTTTTTTCACTTAGGATTCTGGTTACGCTATAATGGCCAGCTATTTTTTATTAATTATTATTTTGCCTTTCATCTGTATACCCTTTTTCTTTTTGCTCGAATATGTATCAATGGAAGCTGGCGAAAACGTAAAACAATAAATTTAAAGGTATTTTATTTGTATCTATTGAATAATTCTCAAGTGTTGTTTCGCAATGATTTATGGTTTCTATCGTAGTTTTTTCTTTTATTGAGAAAAATTGCTTAATTAAGCATTAAAACACTTGAGTTATGATGGTTTGAGGTTTTAATTATGTACCGTAAAAATTATTGACAGCAGCCCCACTGAGTGAAAAAATGTACCGTAAAAGTGAAACTTTTCTTTTGGCTTTGATTTTGGTTATTTATTCCCCTCTTACGCGTGTACGAAATTTAATTGGTTCTTAAGTGTTACAAAATAATTTCCATTATGTGCATCAGCTACAGATATGAATTTAAAATGAAATTAAATAAAAATGAATACTGTAAAGTGGCTTAAAATTATTTCATAAAGCGAGCAGATATTTTACTTATTGTATATAGCTGTTTCAATTAAATAAAACATTGTCATTAATCTTTCTTCCAGCTGAAGTAATTTTAAAAATAAAAAAATTACGAAAAATTGTCAAAAAAATATAGGGAACCATTAAAAAACTATATGATATTTGATCAATTAGAAGCTATAAATGTTTAAAGCATTATCTTGTTTTTAGATCCGCGTAAATCAATTTCGCTCGCTATATCTACTTCTCTATTTGACTATTAACTTCTAGCTATCTTATTTCTGTATTTCTTTGTCTTACCCATATCGTTCTTCTTTATCTCTATCTCTCTTTGTTTCTTTATCTAACCCATATCTCTTGATCTCTATATTGGTCTATTGCTCTATTTTTTATCGCTTTATTTATGTTTTAAGCTATCGCTTTATTCCTCTTATTCTATTTATGTTTAACTGTCTTTTTATACCCTACACAGAGGGTATATTCACTTTGTCATTCCGTTTGTAAATAGAAAAGTATATATATTATTGATCAGCGTCACCATCTGATACATAGCTATGTCCGGCTTTCAGTTTGTCTGTCTGTGTGTCTGTTTGTCTGTCTGTCTGTCTGTCTGTCCGTCTGTTGAAATCACGTTTACGGGAAAACTAAGCAAGCTAGTTTAATGAAATTTGGCACATAGGTCACACCTTCTTGCAAGCTGCTAGCATGTAAAAATGGGCGGTTTGGCCACGCCCACCACTCATACTGTATGTAACTGTACCCCTGCACATTATGAAACAAGTTGGTGCAATTTTTATGAAACTTGGTGATTTAATTAACATGTAAAAAAATTTAAGATTGGGCTAGGTTTCAAATTTGCAAAGGCTCTTAAAGGGCGTGGTATAGCCCTAAATTTTAACTTTAATAACGTCATAACTCGTTAACCGTGCAAGACATTGTCAAATAATTGAGTTATAACATTTTGCGTGACATCTGAAAAAAAATTGTGTCAGGTAAATCCGGGTTTAATGCCAAAAAATATGCGAACAGTTCTTAAAAGCTTATCACGATGAGCGCTTAAGCCAAGCAGCAGTTTTCCACAGGTATAAAAGTTTTCACATATGTGCTGCCTGGAAGTCACCCGAAGAACCGAAATTCAATTCACCTAAATGCAATTTCGATACACGAATTTCTAGTGAAAAATCCTGCCTGCGTGCTAGGCCACCATAATCGCCGGACTTAGCACCTTATAACTTCTTTCTAGTTCCGAAACTGAAATTGGTGCTCAAAGCTTGTTTTTATTTTTGAAGACGTAGACACCATAAATGCAGCGGCGATGTAACAACTGTTGGCAGTACTGATTAGGGACATGTGCCACTCTTTTGAATCACTGTCAACAGTTTGTAGATGCGTAAAGGGTGTACTTTGAATATAACATGAAGAGTAGAATATAAAATTGTTTTGGTCCTATGAGAAAAGTCTAGGTGGAATATTGTCGCACTTTGTATGTGCCATGTGTAGCTCATTTGAAAGATAGGTTTTGGTATTAAGATTTTTTCAAATTTTTTTTTTTCTGCAAATAGCTACTCATGTGCAAAGGGCTAATCTCGTGTTGAACAATTCAAACGTATTTTGAATATCTTCCTTAGTTTATGAAAGGGCTTGATTTCTCGGTAGGTCTAGGCTACTACGGTAGTATCGGTAGTGGTTAAATGAAGAGGTAAAATGAAACTATTTGTTTCAAGTTTCATTACGTTATATTGAAAAACTATTTTAATATGTTAACTTAAATTTATTACTTTTATGGGAGATACCATGCCAAAAAGTACAATTTTTTTAAAAAATTTCACTACATTGCTGCGGAAAACGTTACTACAGTGGAGAGGCCATCATTCAGATAATGTCTCGTCAGTATGTTTCTTAGTTTCTTTGAAAACTCACTAACATGACTGACACTTATGTGTGGTGCCACACCCACTACAATACCATTCATCGATCGATGGTGAACATTACACTTTGTTTCCGTATATGAAGATTCCTTATACTGCAATACAAAACTCTCTTGTTTTGAAACAGAAAACTCTGCATTAATAAAAAGTTTTAAATTTAATTTAATTCATAGAATATACACTACGATATCGCTTGATTTGATACAAACTATAAAATACGAAGTACATTATATGTACTGCTATTACAGCAATAAATTAGCTACAATTAGAAAGTACAAACATGAGCTATAAATGTCTTCAATACCAGACCTAGCACAATATTTTTTATTGTAAAATATCGCAATTCGATTGTATTCTATCAGTTGAACATAAAATTAATCGTATCATGGCAATATACCAGATATATCATGCTCATAGCAAGGCACGGGCAAAGCTATGCCCATGGCATAGCAAAAGTTGACAAGCGAAAAAACCAAAAAAATCGAACGATAACAAACAGTACGACTATAAAGTCAAAAGAAAGTCACATGAAAGAAAGTCACGTTCATGAATTGTTGTTGTTGTTGTTAGTATTGTAATTGTTATAACTACGATATTTATGTTGATTGCGCATGTGTTAAAGAGACACGATTTAGATTTAAATTATGCTTTTCATTTCCATATCGAATACGAATTTTAGTTATATTTTCAAGAGTTGCTTATGTTTGAGAATTGCGTGATCAGCATAAATAATAAAGGGCCTATAAGACTCGCTGAACTCAAAAACATAAGTTGTAGCTCTTGAAAAATCATGCCGAAATTGAAACAAAAAACTCAAGTTATGATTTGCATTTTGATCAGAAATGCATTCTTAGAATCGCCACACTTTCGGCCCAATTACTCAAATGCTGACACCAACTTTCTAATCGACTTTTTCATTGGACTTTTTTACTTTTGTTCTAGTTATAAATAGGTTTAACTGATAATAGGCAGTTTTATCACTGCCCTGATATCAGCATACTTTTTCTTTGTTCTTTTTGATTTTGACGAATTGATATCGATAACAAGAAATCTTTATATCATAAAATTTAATTATACTACGCGCTTAGTCATGTACGAGATTGAGGGGTTGGTTTCCACTTTTCAGGAGTAAACAAAACTTAATGGCACAATGCTGATAAGCGATTCCTTTGATGAAGTGCAACTTTTAACTGGAAATCATTTAAATTCTATTTTTAAATTGTTCGCACTTTGTTTGTGCGAGTACATACTCGCCTGATGAAAGTTGTTTTTAAACAGCAAATGACGAGTTAATAGACTTACAATTTGTATTAATTACGCGATATGACTGCGGATATAACATGATTGATCATGCGGACAAGTTAGGAAATACAATGCAAAATTATTGATATATTAAACAATAATATTTCATATTGGTTTCATTGAAGAATTTCAAAATTGGTTTCACATTGATTTCGATATGTAGAAAATTTTAATTTGTATACGTAGTTTGGATATCATAAATTACGCAGGCCAACACAATTTTTATGCAGCGATCAGAAAAGTTAAGTTTGAAAAATTTTTTGTACTTCAAAAAGCTCTGTTTTAGTTTTTATTCAAAATGTCAGAATTCTATTTAGCCTTTCATTAAAGAATTTTAAAAAGCTGTTTTGGGGCATATTTAGAAAAATTGGTTTTTGTTTTTGCAAATATACACAGTGC
This sequence comes from Meiosimyza decipiens, assembly GCA_963680825.1. Classification (NCBI taxonomy): domain Eukaryota; kingdom Metazoa; phylum Arthropoda; class Insecta; order Diptera; family Lauxaniidae; genus Meiosimyza; species Meiosimyza decipiens. The sequence continues at coordinate 129,113,037 of OY804258.1, read as the reverse complement.
GACAATTTTCGCTCACACTTCAAAGCAGTGCCAACTGAAGGCAGCACCGGTTGATGGCATGTGCCACGCTTTTGAATCGTTTTGTGTTGATGCGGAATTGGAATATTTTTAATAACATATAAAGGGTCATGAATAATTTGCTTGGGTTTTATGAGTGAATTTCGGGTAGTTGCTCCATCTTTCAATCAAACTTCTAGTTAAGTTTTTTTGGAAGAGTATATTTAGCTTAGTGATAACATGCAATGTGCCCACAATTTTCGTCTTTGATCAGATGCAAATCGTAACTATTTAAGATGAAATTCTCCATCTCCATTAGTTATTAAAAAGCTTTTTACTTGGTTTAAAGCTTTAAGCTAAATAGCTAAGAAGACTAACAGCTGTAGTAGCTAAACTCTATTATTATTATTAATGAAAAAATTAGCGAGCCTGCCTAATACTGGGTGCCAGGTTTTGAGGACCGTAGCGATCGATAACATAAAGCTTCCGGTGCTGTCATAGGTATGCAAGAAACCTGCACAGTCTTACTTTGTTGAATCCTGCACAAGGCGTAAAGGGAGTCAATGTAACAATTAACAATCTTTGATTTTATCTTGATGGAGCAGAAGCTTGGCTCTCAGAAAAAATATGTTGCTCTTATGCCTATATTTCTGTAATGAAACTTGAAATCATTTCAATATGTTCTACTTAAGCAACACTGGAACAGTTTTCGAGTGGAACAGAATTACTTGTGTTGGATCCTCTCAAAGCTTCAAGCACTGTAGTAAGCAGAAGGAACGGATTTTTATAAAAATTTAATGAAGAAAGTTATTGGCTTTGTAGTGCAGCAAACCTACAGATTTGGCTCACGACAGTGTTTTTACACTTTTAAGTAAGGTTATAGGTATAAAAAAAAGACCTGAAATGAGGTCTTGTTTAGCATATGAAAATCTTTGTATCAGCCTATGTAATCTAAGTGGCATTTATTCAGCTTTTAGCTTTAATTTCAAAAATTTAAATTTATTTTTATCATGGTTATAGCTGTAACATCATAAAACTCAATCATCATTCGTTGCGGCCATTTATAGTTAACGATTGAAGTCTTTTCAGTTATTAAATTCAGTTTATATTTTGAAGCCTAAAGTAAAATTGATGCGTTAAAGTTCTTAGTTACGGTTAAATTCTTTGATGACTAATCAACAATGAAATGCTCATTTCCGTTTGGTTAAGAATTTAATGATTTTACATTAACTCATTCTAACGTTAGGGCTTGCTTGCTTTTACTGTAATGTTGTCCGTCCTGGCGCTTCTTTCTTAGCTCTGATAAGTGTTCCTACGAATCATATTAATTCATTTCTATTAACCAAAAACCCATTTATTTTAGATAAGTGATACTTTACGAAAACCAAATCTACTACGCGTGGAAATAAGATACCGGCTACTTAAAAGAAAACTGGTAATTAAATTAAAATAAGTTATAGTTAATTTTAGGGTAATGTTCAAGACAATTCAACATAAAATTAAGATTCCTCATGCATTTAAAAATGATCAAACTCTTGAAAATAGGCAAATATTAATGCCAATGTCATTTTTCTTATTACGAGTATAACTTTAAATAAAAACAAAATTTTTTTTTTTCATAATACGGGCTCCTAGAATTTGCTGTTACATGTCGGTTAGCTTTAATTTAAGGAAAAATTGTTCATTTGCGATAAGTTTTGTGCTCTCTTTTGAACCAAAAACTCGATTTGGGGACTCTGTTAGTGGGAGCAGATAAAGTGAAGATCAATGATATTGGAAAGACCTTATAGAAATGTGCTTGACTTGAGGTAAATAACTTGATTCATTAAGAAATCTTATGACTTCCATATGGCTATTAAAAAGGGTGCTTAGACCATAGCAAAACACATCTTTCTTAATATAGTATAAATACAAGTCAATTTAGCTCACATTAAAATTTTGTAGATCACAAAAAATACTACCGCCAATTTCATAATTTTTGTGAAAGGTCAAGTTTTGAAACTTTTATGTATCCACACACATCGTGATTTCCAACAAAACGCTCTTTGCACTACTTGATTTTGCAATGATTTGACGGGATTGTTTTGGTACTGTGATTCGTTATATTTGGCTTGGAGTTTTTTTATGTTATTACCAACAGTTCCTTAACCAGTAATTAAGAGGTCATTGTCATTGTTTTACTTTAACCAGTTGAAGTTGGTTTATTCAACAGCAGCAGCAGCGCTAAGGTTTTGCTTAATTGAAAAATGAAAACTTGTTTTAGAAAAGCTACTTATTTTTCAGCAGAAAAAATCATTATGAATTTTTTTTTTTTTCAACAAAACCAGAAAAAAGTGGATGTACCATAGACGTTCTGCTTTGCGGGGAAAATAAAAAAAAGTTAAATTGTAAAAAAAAAATGTCCGTAAAAGTCAGTAGAAAATCATCAGTCAAACAAAAAGTCAATAAATTAAATGGATAAATTGTATTTGGGCACGAATAAGATAACTACTGCTATAAGCAATGATATTCGACTTTTTTTTTTTGCTAGACAGCGGTCAGTTTTCAGTGAATATCTTCACAGTAACTATTTTGTTTAACAAAATGTAAAAATAATTGCAAGCCAGACAACTGAGCAGTTGGTAGGCGCGCGCATAGTTGATCGATCGAATGTTTTGGATCATAACTTGTGCGATGAGTTTTCGCGGCATACCAGGAGTTTGGGTTTTATTTTTGCTTTGCTCGAAGGAAGTAGAAAGTTGCATTCGTGCGCACCTGTATGTTGCTGGTGGCATTGAAAGAAAATGCACTGGAAAAATCAATATCAACAAATTGTATTTGTAGTTTGTGTGGGCAAAAAATTATCGTAATAAAAATAAATGGAAAATCGCCGAAAAAAAAAACACATACGAATTTGAAACTTTTTACTTCAAAATATCATTATATCAAACAAATCGAAACACCAAGCCAGAGAACTGAGTGCTGTGCCCTCAAATAAAATATTCTATGAGTTCAAGCACTCGTAGTTTATTGCATTCGTCACCGAGTGGCTTGCTGTCTCTTAGTGCGTTTGCTCAGACAACAGATTTGCTATGCCGTGTTGCTTTGGGCGGTGAATTTGAACCACAACAAGAATTTGAATGACGCGTGCCGCTAAGAGACGGATATTAATGGATACTAATATGCACGCAAAATTCGTTTCCATGTAGGGGTACAACAACCATATGGAGTTGTACTTCTGCTGAAGTAGAACTGAATCGATGTAGTGCGCTCACATTCATGTACGTATATATAAATGCTCTCTAGTTACTATCAATTGCGCTCTCGTTAGAACTTGCAGAAGAACTTGTGATGCAGCATTCATTGATTTTTCTCATTTGCGGTGTTGTAAATGTTTCGTTTGGCTTGAACATCGTTGATGGGAAAATACGAGTCAGAGTACAAGCGAAGTCAAGTCATGTCGTGTGATCACTCTGCTTTGTGCGAGTTCATAAATAACGCGCAGAATGTCAATAGATAGAACTCGATAGTGAGTACAATAATTTGTTGACTCAGCAAGCGCACTCGTGCAGACCTGTAATAGCTATAACCGTTCGTCTGTATAAATCACAATTGCGAGAAAAGCAGTTGAGGTAATTCGAAGAAACACGCTATAGCAGCAATTATAGTTTGTGCAATTGAACTCAGTTCACGGACATGCCTACCGCCCATATAAATCAAACCTTGAAAATTCAATGCTAAATACACGGAGAAAGTTATTTAGAGCAAAGCTCTCAAATTTTACACAAATAAATGGAATGGTTAGGACAAAGTTTGGTCAAAAATTTGGCGTATTTCAAAAAAAAAAAGAGCGTGACACCTCCCTCACCAGCAAACGCTTTAAAATGGCATACTGGAATAGTTACTAAAGCTAAGGCAACCAAACCACAAACGGATGCTAGAAATGTTTTGGCCTAGCAATTAGCAAAAATGGTCGTATTTTGACAAAAAGACATTAGAGTTTCCATACAAGAAACATAATTGGCTTAGAACGTATTGCTTCCAAACTTCACACATATATAGATTGAAATTTGGTGCATTTGAAAGAAGTGCGTGGTATCTGCTATACCAGCAAAAACCTCAAAGCGCTATACTGACAGAGTTAGTTGAGGTAATCCAGCCAAATTGAACACAAATTCCAGCAATGGTGCAAAATGAGAAGAAAAAATTTGCTTTCAAGTCTCAACTTTTTTCTGCCCAATGAATGGGAAACGAGAATTTAAACTTTGACCAAGAATATTTTGCAATTCTGGTAGAAGTACCGTATCAACCAATAAGAAAAAATTGGTCTGTAGCTCTCCATTTATAGAGTTTGACAATCAATCTCAACGCTTCCGCATCTTACAACAAGGCTAAGGACCTTTGGTTTCTTACAGTTACATACCACTTACAGCTGCTAAGCTGGCCATCTTTAGTTTATACATAAATGCACATAGGTACTCAGCCATCACAGCCATACAACAATGTAGCAAAACAACTTTGCTCCTAATCTTGATTACCTTAACATGAGACTTTTTTTGTTGTTGCTTTTATATGAAAGTGAAAAACGTGTTGTTAAAAAATGCCAATAACACTTGACGGTAACAAAATTGTTAAAAACCAAATGAAAGAGACATCACTTCCGTAAGACATGAACCTTGTAAAAAATTTCACTAACCTTGACGCAGGTGCAGGTGCATTACGCTTCCTAACAAAAAACTTTGTCTGCGTTATCTTTGTTGCCAAAATTGCTTTCAAAGACAACCAGCTTTGACACCTTTCTACCTGTCTTTTGACTATTTGTCATAGATAATTTTTGCATGCAACGTATTTTGCAGCATGTTGCATATCCCCGCGTGTATCTTATTATGCTTATTATATTATTATCTTATTATATTGTATATTGTTTTTCGTGTTGTCTAAAATTGAAAAAAAATTATTGGCATCATCGATTTGCTATGAAAGACAAGTTAATAATTTATGGCATAACATTGCAGTTGCAGTTTTTAGCACGTTGCACGATGCTTCGTGGCACATGCTGCACATGCGCAATTTTCGATGCCATTGTACTTAGAGTGCGCAGTGCAATGCAAATGATGATCACACGAAATAGTGGAGAAAAAAATGCCAAAAAAAGGAAAATAATTTAAATGCAGTGAAATTTTGCATCGTTTTGCATTTCAAGATATGCAAATTAGCGATGCCCGGAACCAAGCAAAAAAAAAAGCCAAGTGTAACGCCATTCAATTTGCATATGTTAAATGCATAGTTTCAATTTTCCTTTTTTTCCTGCCGCTATTGCAATTACAAGGAGTACCTACCATGAATTTGCTTGAAGCGCAATTAAATTCAAAAAATGTGCAAGGAATGTAAATGTAATATGTAAATTTTTTTTTTTGAGCATAATTTCTTTAAATGCTTACACTTAGCAATAATTGCTTGAAACTTTTTCTAAAAGATCCAGAATCTTATTATAATTTAATTTGTTTAATTGATTCAAGATATTTTCTGGCTTAAAATGCATATAAAGTAAATTTGTTTATAAGAAGCTTCCCATTTTTATGTCACATGAAACGAAATATATAAAATATATTGACTTAATAAAACTGCGTATAAGATTATTTTCAAAATGGAATGATTAAACACAAGCACTAATTAATCTTTTGACCAAAAATGTTATTAGCACCCACATACATTATCAGCAATGTACCATTAAAGTGACTGGAAACCACAAACGTTGAGCATCGCTAATGAAGTAACTCACCGCTGAAGCTGTAAATTGAGCATCAATCAACCTCAAATTAGAATTTGATGAGATTATTCTGAACCCTAACTCCTAGCAGCATTAATCTCTACGAGTGCCATAAAAACAAAGAATAAGAGATTTGGCTCGGTATTCCATAGACATAATTTGATGTAAAGCATAGCAACCTACAAAACTTGACAAGACCGCAATAAAGGTGGGTTTCAATGATTAGCAGAGGCTGTTGCTGCTGCTGTCACTAAGATGAGTTGCTAACACTTGTTTTCAACATGAACACGTTATATGTACATACCTACATCTCCCATTGAGAATATCCATATTCTTAAAAGTGGATCTTCACGCGGTTAAAAAAAGCAGCTGATAATTTTTTTATTTAATATTTTTTTATTGCCATTGACTATTGTTTGTGTGGTTTCGTTGTGGGTTGTGCTAAATAGTTAGTTGTTTTATGGGTATTCAGCATTTGTTGAAAATTGCTTTTGTTTCTTTCTAAGTAAAAAAAAAAAACGAATAATATCGTGAGTTGTAAATTAAAAAATGTTGACAAGGTGATATACATCGTAACTGGTTCAGGCTTAACTCTGAACAATATCTAGCACAAAAATGACCTGTAGGCCATGATTGTGCTATTGCGTAAAAACTTATCAAGCAACAACTTAGCGAAATTTTCAAGAAGATGTGGCAAAAAAGGCTAACACAAGATTGCCCTGACGGTCAATTTGGAACATGGCAATGCCGCTAAGCGTTCACTAGAACTGATATCCCGCTTTAGGCATAGTTTCTCGTCCAGTTTTTGCTGTCATAACTGCCCCATGCCTCATCGGCAGATAAGGTATTCGGTCTTTTGACTTCTGTAAATTTTATAAGGATGTGGAGGAAGATTTTCTTTGCTTCTGCCACGCACTTACTAGAGAATGACACAAAACAATTGGTTCGTTTTTATTTGATGAACTGGACGACCTTAGATATGTTAGTGTAGATTTGCTACTTAGTTTTATTACGAAATCTGTTTGATTTTATGGGAGTCTAAAGCTAAATACACTGTGTTCTCACAAAGGATCAACGTTTGGTTTAAGTGAGTCAGATCGTAAGCTAACTGCCACTTCTACCTAACCTTACTTAATGGTTTGGCTCATGCCTAAATGACTTATGGTTAGCTTTCTTCTTGTCAAATACTACTCATAAGAAAGAACAGCAAAACTCTGTCAAATCTTTACACTTTGACCAAAGATGCGACGTAAACACTCACAACTTTTTGGTGGTATAAAACCGACCTTGATCTTGGTCAAAACAGCAATATAGTATGTATATTTTTTTAAAGCTTAGAATGTATTTATTAAAATGATTTATTATTGAAAAACGTATATGAAACATTTCAAAAGTTTCAGCCAGTTCAAGGTCTTCACATTATCGATTCATCGATAGCGTTTTTTAAAATGATATTGCCCAGAGTCTTCGGAGGGAACAAAACAAAACAAATTTAAGAATTTAAGCCTTCGAGCTAACTATATATAAATAGACATCGGCAAAACGGTTCCATCACTTTTTTACTCCCATAATTCAAAAAAATCGCATAATTTTTGTTTTTTTAGAAAGCTTGCTGTACTGAATTTCATTTGTTTTCCATTAGTAGGAGGTACCACGCCTCTAACAATAAAATGTGTTTCCACGTCCAAGCTAATCAACTGATTTGAATGAAAATTGGTATGGAGATAGACTGAGCCCTGAGGAAAGATATTAGTTTTTAAGTGGGTGGTGCTACGCGCTTAACAGGAAAATATGTTTTTATAGCTAAACCAATGCAGCAATTTTTTGAATCTTATTATGGAGATGTGTTGAACTCTAAGAAAGGGATACCATGATTATCATTTTTGGAAAAAATTTTAATAAATATTTTTGTTTTTGTGTCAGTATTTTAATACCAAAAAACATTTTTTGTATTTCGCTACAATGGTAGAAATTCAACCAGTGGGTGCATTCAAGCTTACGAAAATACAAAATTTTTACATACGATCAATTTCAAGTTGTTCTGTCAAGATGCAGATTCAGAAGCAGAAGTAGAGAAGAAATAAAAATCGGGTGTAAATTGGAAGAAAAAAAATTCAAAATCTAGAGTTTCAAGGAGCACTGCAATACTTATAACCTTGCAAGCTAAAGTGAATTCTACGTTATGTTTTGTCTGTTTTTATACAAAAAGAACACGTTAGCGGAAAAGAGCTTGAGTGGGGCCAGAGCTCATGATATCGGTGCGGTGCAGGGAGATGGTAGTTTATATATTTTATAATTACACTGGTGGCACATGTTGAGTTTTCATGTATATATTTTGAGTGAAGAACATGTTAAGTATAGACGTGAACTCTCCCCCAAGAAGAAGTGTAGTGCTGAGTATAGCTCTTACAGTAGACATTACTTATGAATCTTTTTAATAGACTCAAAACAAAAACACAACTTTTACAGGATATATGGACATGCATCCATTATAATAGAGTGAACAACAAAAACTCAACGAAAAATTTGGAAGTACACAAAACTTAGCGGAAATCTGGCTTAAGTTTGTCGTTCTTTGTAGAAAACTCTAACGTTTGAGTTCAATGAAACATGCCAAAAAACAAAATCTAGTAGATTCTAGATACTTTTAAGCTTCTGCTTCTAAATACTCTTGAGACATATTTACATTTTTTCATATATTCATAAAACAAAACTCAAATCAGGGACCAACAAAATGTTATCTTTTGCATCTTTTATTTATTTCTTAAGCATTTTAATTAATGGTGAAAGTGTTTCTTTTTGTACTTTCCTAAGCAAGCACTGTCAATGAGTTAAAAGTCATAAACTTTTCAAAGAATACCACATTTTTGTATACCGACGGGCTTTGAGAAAAATTTCTTTTATAGTAAATACCTTTTTTGTGTTGCCCTTTCACAATTACATTAAAACTGCACAAAAAATAAACAAAAAAAGTAATCCATGGAATCATTAAAAACAAAAACTGGAAAAATGAAATTGCCACCGGCACTCGCAGAACGCGTACCGCCTAGCGCGTTTGCTGTTGTCTCAACACTTTATATTGCACAATTTACCTTAAAACGTTTTGTATTTCTTTTGTTAAGTTTCAGTTGCAAATCATTTAAATTTTTAAACTTTTTTTTCATGATATTTCTTGCTGGGAATTTCATTGTTATGGCAAACTTTTTTGCGTAAAATTTAATTTTTTTTTGGTTTTTTATGAATGAGGTGATGAGCTGTAGCTGAGGCAGTTGGTAAATGAAACTTATTAAATTTCCAGAAATGAAATCGACTCTCCCGAAATAATACTATGGGTATGGAGAGTTGCATCCAAAGAACAACATAGCTCCGGAAATCAATGCGATAGAAAATATTGACCGAAAAGCCTAAGGCGTTTTTTAAACTTTGTTTTGAAAATTGTTTAGAGTATTCCGAAGCAATACCAATTTAATAAAGTAATAAAAGTTTAATACATTGAGTTCTCATGAAATTGCAGAAAAATTTTAAAATTTTTTTTTTATAAATAAACTAAAACGCATATCTTAAGCAATTAATCTTTTAAAATTCTATCAAAATCGCAGTGTCAATAAAAAACACTAACAAATTCTTAAGTTGTGATTTTTTCATAATGATAAACTAAAGTGCTCTGAAGAAAAAAACAATCGCTTGATTTTAATCGACGCACTTGAAGCAAATCAGTCAGTCAGCTACTGAACAGTTGATGTCATTCATGTGCGAAACATGCACTATTCCATATGGTATGACATTTATAAATTTAATTGTACCCTGTTTATAATCTGCACACTTTTGTGCTCGCTGTTGTTAGCCACAAGTGAATTCAGGTTGCTTTATTGACCATTTAGACAAATTAACACTTTTAATAAGTTAAGCTAAGTCGACAACCTCATTTGCCAAATAATTACAAACACCGTAGTTGGTTTAAACAGCTTGTGGATTTACAAGCAAAAAATAAATAATTTACCAACAGGTGTCGCTATATTGTATAAATTTTAGAGTGATAACAATAAAAAAAAATTATATTGTCAAAAATTTTAATAACCTTTTTAAGGACATTAAATTTTTTAAAAAAGAATTGCCAAACTTGACCGTGTAGGATCAATCAATGGCTCCGAAGATATGATATAGTATCTGATCCTCTCATAAATTTTTACACAAAAAAGCTTAATCGATTTTGAAGAACTTCTAAAAATATTCTTGTTTATGTATTTTCTTGGGTCTGTATGTACTGCTATGTATATATTTTCTAAAAATGTTTCATCTATATTTCAGAAACAAAATGTTTCAAAAATAAAAGGCCATAGTATATATATATAATATCTTGACCAACAATATATATTTCTGGTACACTAGAGATGCCACCAAATTTAAAACCACATCTTCCCATTGATTTAAGAACTTTAAATCATAAAAACTTGTGCTTCTCAAACAGTTTCTTGTTTTCCGTAAGCACGGTGGTAACCATTTTCTCGGAAACCGATACGATAAGTTTCTTAACAATTAAAATCAAACAAGATCTCATTAGTGCTTCACCGAGGCTGCGAGGCAACCTCGTTCAACGAGGCGAGAACGAGGCGAGGTGGAAAAATAAATTTGCCTCGCTCGACCGAGGCGAGGCAAGATCACACCGGCACCTCGCCTAGTTCTCGCCTCGTTCTCGTTTCTGAGAACGAGGTGCCTCGCAGCCTCGCTTTAACACTAGCTCGTGTCGGAAGTAAGTGCAGTATTTTTTGTTTTGACACCAGTTTTTGAAATTTGACTCGATATTTATTTATTGGAAAGCATAGATAAGGCTATAAAACTTTTATTTTGAGTGCATCTTTAGGGTGGCCCTCATACAAATATATTTTTTAAATATCATTTTCTCGAAGACCGGTTAACCGATTCACATCGAATTCACACCACGTTGCTTTCACATTAAGAAGCTCAGCTTAGGCTACTTTTATTTAGAGTCCAAATATTTCGTCATATCTTCGGTCTTTAGAGTCAGCAGTCCTAAAATGATCTCTAATCTAATGAGAGTTAGAATAATACAGCTACTACTCTCTTTTGTTATTATTATATGACGAAAGATTTAATAAGGGTACCCCTACGTTCGGTAAAAAACTTTGTTGTTGATGTCAAAAACCGTTCAACCGATCGCCTGAAGATTTGGCATGTGTTTATGTTTCTTATGATTTGGGGAAGGTTCGTAGCATACCTTGGTATTATCAACTACTTGACGCAGATGAATAAACTTTTTTTTTATATCTCAGTAACTATATGACGTAAATGGATACGATTTGGTACATATAATTCTTATAGTTTGTAAAAGGTTCGTAGCTTAGCTTGATTTGAATAAAAATGGACAATGCCACGATGTCCCATATAAGAAAAGAATTAAATTCATCATAGCTCATCAATCATCATATATGATTCAATCCACCAAAAATAAAAACATATATTTTATTTTACTTCTTGAGTCGTATCAACGCGTGCCAGCTTTGCTAGTTGAATATATCGTTGGCATACAAGCAAAATTGACCATTTTTTTTTAACAACCGAAAATAATATATCACAAATTTAAGAGGATGTAAACATAATTAAACGATTGATTAGCGCCACCCACTTATTATTTGTTTGAAGATAGTCAATTTTGCTTGAATGCTGACAATATACAGGCCTGATAATTTTTTTTCAGTTTAATAAAATCCTCGGTTCGGCGAGGTATGTGATTGCAAGACCTCGTCCGAGAACGAGGCGAGACTCAAATTTATAAAACGAGGCGAGACCGAGAACAACTAGAACCTCGCCTCGCCTCGCCTCGAGTGAAGCACTAGATCTCATGCTTAAGCTAAAAATTAAAAACTCGAACCATAGAAAGACATTTGATGAAAAAATTTTGGAGGGTCTTAAGTTCGCGGAGAAATTTCGGCTGCAGATGATTATAGTTCTCAAAGCTTTCCTTAAATATTTCATGTAGAAAATAAAATACCAATATTTGAGTTTATTTTAGTTTTTTATGTGTTTGAAAACAACCCCTGTTGAACGGTGTTCTGCACTCCGCATATCGTGAAATATCAGTTCAGCTGACAATATTTAAACTTTTTCACAACATACTACATGTCAGGGTCGGATGTTGTGAGCATTTTTATAGGAAATAGTTTTCTTTTATGATTTCCATAGCATTAGAATAAATTTTTGAAAACACACACCATATATTTGAGTGACTTGTAGTAAATTGCTCAAAGTTCAAAGAATACTTGAAAAACTTGTTTGTGAAACAAATGTTATGAGTAAAGTTGCCGAAAATCCCGATTCAGAACCGCTTTCTTCGAACGATTTAAATGTCGACTAACTCTCTCGATAAGGGTATTTAAGAGTTTCTTTAGCGAGATGAAATGAAACATTTCGTCAGCAAAACTTTTTGTTTTTTATTAATTTTTACGTTTTATTGAGTTTATAAAAATGTACCTGAGATAGGTAATGATCGTTATTTTCAAAAATTGAGAACAAAAATTTCAATGAAAAAACGAAATGTGAGTTCAAGTATACTCATTAGTTTCTTTACCCCAAGTAAAGCATATAAAAATTACAAGATTTTAAGTCTCGTGATTTTTATTCTAAAAAGCAAAAATAATCATAGTTTTGAATTTTTATATTTTTCCTTAAAAAATAATCGTTATTTTGAGTTTTTCTTTTTCTGATCATACATAATCGTTATTTCAGATATTTATATTTTTTGATAAAAAACAATCGCTATTTTAGATTTTTGTTTTTTTGAACAAAAATAACAGTTTTTTTGGATTTTAAATTATGTCGATCAAAAATATCTCATTATTGATTTCTATTTTATTTGATCAAAAATATTTGTCACTAACGATTTTTATCGACGGAGAGCGTTTTTTTTTTTCCAATAAATTTAAGGCTGTTGCTGGTATTCCGGTAATCAGACGACCTTATTTGCTTTTATTTGTCCGATAGTCCAATGATAACAACAATTATAGAGCTTAGCTACTACAGCTATTAGCCTTCTTGGCAATTTAAGATAACGTATGTCTATAAAAAAAGGAAAAATTCAAGAGTATCGGATGTGTAAATAAAAAATAAGAATATAATACGAATCAAGTAAAACTAATCAACAGACTATCGGACTTTTAGATATTCCGTATATTTAATTTTTTTTTAAGGAAGGTCGCAACTGCATTTTGCATTGATACTCCAGACTAGTCTTTGACATTTACGATAAAAAGTATCGATACTCTCATACTTTTTCGATGTTTTTTGATTTAATTCGACATTTTTGAAATTTTTTGATAAGTTTCAAACTATACGTTTGATCGTTTTGAACTTTAAACGATCATTTCAATGTTCTTGAGAAATTTCCTACTTTCCTCGATGTTTTTAATGGTTTTCAGTGGTTGAACAATTGAGTTTTGACGTCTGGTCTGAAACATAAATTTGAACCCAGGTTGAATTTACAGCTCAAGCATACCTCAGTACAGGTTATGAAAATAAAAAAAACTTGTATTTTCTTAGTGTTGTAGAGTTTCTATTAAATACATAACAAGTTAATGCTATTCGTGAAGTTATTAAGCAAAACTGTTATAAATGATTGATATTAATTTGTCATAAAAATATTTGTATATTCTGGCGACAGTTTCGCTCCAAACTATCCAAATATTCTTTCAGAAAAAATAACTATTAAAATAAATAAAGATAATAAAAAATTTGCATATCCAAATTACAAAATATCAATTAACCGCATTTGCCATATACTGAAATGACCCACTTTTTTTTTCATCGACTCGCGCTCGTGAAGATTTCGTCAAGCGCTTCCCACCAATTACTGCTTCTACTGTTTTGGTCTGAATATGCATCCACTGTCTGTTGACATACAAAGTCGGTCCAATGACCGTAACTCACCGCATGCGTTTCTTAATCCGTGATTAAGTGAGTGAGTGAGTCTGTGTTTTTTTTTGTGTTTTTTCGCTGTTATTTAGTAATTTTTCAAGCATTATGATAATTTCGTATTGATAGAAAAATGCTCAAATCATCATTAAAAACTCGTTTTATTTTTAATTTTTTTCATTCATAAATAAGGCGGCTTTTTATTTGAATAAATAAAATAAAATAAAAATATGAGTTATTTGAGCGAATGGGCATTAATGGCTTATTTTGATTTTAGATAAATGAAAAGTCGTAGCAACGAACTCTTTAAATCACCAGCAGAATTTAGATTTTATGCGTGATATTCGCTGGTGATGTAGCTACACAAATTTTGAATTATTTATATATGTATGTATAAGAATGTGTTTTATTTCCATATTCACATTTATTTTTAAATATAATTTTCATCACGATTATGTCAGAAAACAAACAAAATGAAAGTTATGTTACAATGTCTATATTACTTACTTACAGCAACATATTAAACAAATCTATCACATAATTGTTTTGTATAAATTCTTACATAAGCATATCATATGCTCCAGTGATTTAATGTTGCAACAAAGAAATATTGATTTTAATGCCATATAAATATTAACTCATCCATATATTTTCCGCATTTCCACATGGGTACGCCGGTTTATCTAACGACTTTATTCGTTTCAAATATTTAGCCATGCGTGAAGTTGATATTCGTTTTGTTTTAATTAAAACTGCAATTTACATAATCAATAAAAAAAACTTAATCATAACACATAATGTCTTGCATTGTTTGGACCAAAATGCATGTAGCGTTAACTTAAGTGCAAATAATAGCGCCAAGATAGACTTTGCAGTTTGTACTCTAAATCGGTTTTTGCGCTATAACTAACAACGCGTGTTTTATCTAGATGTCTGCGCACATGTGAAACCAGTTTTCGATAAAACTTCTGAAGGTCGTCTAAGGTAAGTTAACTAAGAGCTGAGAAATAAATTAAGCAGCCAACTAAATGCTGATAACATGATATATAGTTCGGGAGCTGGCGTTACAAAGCATGTGCCACTTTTGTGCACTTTTATAAAATCCATATTTGCTTAGTTTATGAGCGTCTGAACACAACGCCATCGGTCTTTTGCTCAGTTGGTGAAATAGGGGCGCATAGTGGCACCGAATTGAGCATACTTAGATAAAATTCATTTCCGAGCTCAAAATTAAATTATATTTACCCGAAATTTTCAGTGAATTCGTTTTCGCAAACAAAAAACCTTTGGCGTTCCAGTTATAGTTGAGGAGTGGGCGAACAAAACGGCACATGTCCAGTTGCAAGAAATTGCTCAAAAATCGCAATAAAATTTGTGTTGCTCTTAACTGATCAAAGGAAAATTTTCACTTTGCTATCAAAATTCTATGAAATCTTCCGATTTTTTGAAGTGTCTTAAAATGAAATAAATCACTTGAAGTTTAGTGCAATGAACACCATTATATAAAAAAACTCAAAACGACCGATGATGGACATGTGACGCTCTGTTCGCCCACTCCTCAGTTATATTAAACTTTCTTTATTTCTATTTCATTTCGAGCTTATGAATGAAATTTGAATAAGGATACTGAGTTTGGTCACATTGTGCGAGCAGGTCACAAACTGAGCGGCAGACCGGCAGCATTGTGTTCAGTTTGATCATGCGGTGGCTAAATGGGCATACTATGAGAAAAGTTCGCATGCGCGTCAACATTTTGTGACGCTGCCTCCCAGATTAATATGAGAAGAAGTTGTTAACTTAAAAAGGGTATTGGAAAAGTGGTGAAATAAGATTGGTTTGATCATACATTTAAATAAAGGCATTTCGAGTTTTGGAAGTAGCAATCACTGCACACTTTCTTGCAGCATAAAATAAATT
Organism: Meiosimyza decipiens; assembly: GCA_963680825.1. Taxonomy (NCBI): domain Eukaryota; kingdom Metazoa; phylum Arthropoda; class Insecta; order Diptera; family Lauxaniidae; genus Meiosimyza; species Meiosimyza decipiens. The sequence continues at coordinate 129,097,448 of OY804258.1, read as the reverse complement.
CGAATTAAAAAATCATCGCTTAATAACTGTAGCTAAGCAAACTAACAACTTACATACAATTTATTCAGAAATTAATTAAGAACTCTTAGGGTCAATTTTTTAAGGTTTTTTATTCATTATATCAGAGTTCGATACCGTTTCATAACTGGACCAACAAATTAAGTTCATTTTTATGTTTAGCTCACACATATTTCAAACTTACAAAGGGAAACTTCTCAAAAATAACTTAAATGAGTAAGGCGTTAGCCTGGACTAGCGACAAATGTGGTTTTTTTGGGCAATGTAGTCCTTCACCTTAAGGAACATGGGTCGCTCTATATATGTATTCGATTATGGTGAATCAGTTGTAGGATACAATTTAAGTCTGATAATAACTGCCCCTGCTGTTATTTGACATTTGGTATGATTCATGATTCAATATTAGAGATATAAATATAGATTAACAAACTCAAAATTGGTTCATTTATATGAAAAAGTCATTAAGGCTCGCATATTTGAGATTTTCAATCCTGATTTTTGGTTACGAACTTCCCTTAATAGCGATTTTCACAGACAGATGAACAGATAGAAGAGCAAAAAGGCAGAAGAGATGAATTTGGCTCAATATGGTCATGACTCAAAAGAGCTGATTCATCAAGAATATATACGCTTTACTATATCTGTTACTACCCTTTTTATGCGTTATGAAGGTAAATGTAATATATTCTGAGTTTAAGGTATAATTCAATTCAAGTTTGGATTTTTTAAAGTTGAAAGTAAAAAAGTACCATAAGCTTTTGTGCACTTATGTATTTTGGTTCCAAAAATTTTTTTTTGAAAAAAATTCCATTGTCAAAGAAATATTTTTGATCAAGCAAACGTTTCAACTGCTATTACCAAATAAGCTTGAAATAATACTTTAAACAGTTTTTAAAGTCTTTGACTGAAAGACTTTTTTCAGTGTAAATATTGATGCTGTCTATGCGTACAAATGCGTGAGCTACTTAAAATTTTCAAAGCACAAACAAAATGCAATGTTTTGATGTCAACTAAGTTGATATTCTGCTTTGGTAAGTAAGTTGGAACACACGTATCACAACAAAAAAACAAAAACATAAAAAACTTCACTGACCTCGTTTCCGGATTGTCTACAATGTTAAATTATATGAGACAAGAAAGCCATGATGACAGACTGACAGACAGACACAACCAATAATTGCAGTAACATAATAATTACAAGCGGCATTAAAATTTTAGAATATGAACCATTTTTCCCAACGATTTTCATAAGTGTTATGAAAGTATTTATGTTGGGTTTTAAATTACACCTTTGTACATATGTACATAGTATGTACTTTGGAATACTTCTTGGATTGTTGCTTTTGTTGTCGAACACTTGGCCAAGCAGTGTTGTTACTCAGTAACCATAGCAAATGTATTAAGCTACAAACGTTACGAAGTTTTCTCAATTGTTTGTATGAATATCTTTTGAGTAGCATGTGTTTGAGTTGCAGAACACGTAGCCACTGTAGTAGCCAACTTGTGCGGCGGTGCTCCAGTTACAAAACAGAAAAAATAACACTTAACACTTCTGTTGACTTCTTTGTGGAGCATATGCACATACATACATATGTGTTCTACATATGTACATACATATTAGAGTGCCCGTTATTATTTAAATTTATTTTCTAAACTTGTTGCCGTATTTTATGTGCTGCTTAAAAGAATCAAAAATTTTACTTAGAACTTTTTTTTTAGCTCAGTGTAGCTCGTCACTAAGCACTTAAAGTTTTTCGTATTTATTTTTTCACCCGAAAGCTTGTGGACTTAGAAGATTTTTTTTCCTTTGCTTGATGACAAGTAATAACACTGAAAAAAAATTGTACATCAAAATATTCTGCACATACTTTTTTTCAGTGTATTTCATTTTTCTTTAAAAAGCTTATTTATTAATGTGTAAAACATGTCAAACTTTTTTTTAAGTCTACTAGCTTTCGAGCTATGGGCTTGTAACGCTTTGGCGTAAAATACTGAGAACCGATTTTAATAATTTTTTTTTGAAACAACATATTTGTGTCAAGGAAGGCTACTGCATAATTTTTTTTTATTTTTTCAAAGTTAAATGTAATTTTTTTAGGATTAAGTTTTTACCTGACACAATAGTAGTCATTTGATTTTTCGTTGCATATTCTTGTGCTGCTTTTTAAATTCTGTGTTGTTATTGCAGTCTTTTTTCGTTCTTGTTTATTCCTTTGGGTTTGGCTTCAAAATTCACAGAAGAAACTCTCTTTCAATTGATTTTTCTTTTTGCTTTTGAAGAGAAAAGGTGTGAGGAGAGTATTTTCATTATTAAAAAAAAGCAACGAGACGTGCGCGTGCGAATACGAATGTACCACTAATATTATATACAAAAGCATGTGCATGCTATACTGGGCAAAAAATTTAAATTTCTTAGGTTAAAAATTTTGGTTTTTCTATCAACAAAGAAATTATGGGATGAACTTCTAGATTAAAGAAACTTTCTTTGGTTTCTTAAGTCCAGTACCATAAAAAATTGTATTTAGCTTAGAATAGCGTGCTATCTTAGCGTTTGTTATTTCATTTAGTTTTTTACTCGAAAACTAGTAGACTTACAGTAAAAATTGTTAGCCTTTATCTGTTCACTAACTAATGATCTTTTAAGATAAAAAATATTGTACATTGAAACAAAAACTTGTGTTTTTATCACAATGACTTATTGTACTGATATACACTCCGGGCAAAATCACATTGTAAATTTAAACATTTTAGTTTTAAAGTTGAAAATAGTAAAAATAACGATTTTTCCTGTTATTTTTAACACAAACAACTTTGAATTCATTTTGAATATACGAAGTACTTATTGGAAAAAAAAAATATTTTTTAACTTTATTTTAAACGAAAAAACAATTGCATTTTGAAGTTGTAAAGTATTTGAAATTACACTTTTTTATTTTGTCACTATGTATCATATACGAAATCACTTTAAGTCAGTGTGAAGCCTTTTTGAATCCAAATAATTAATGTTTCTCTTTAATTTAAAGCTAAATCATAAGCGTTTATGGTTGAATCAAATAAAAGACCCTTCACTTTTTCCCTGAGTGTACCAATCTCCTCGATCAAAGAAACTTTGAAAATAATGGACAGTCTAATACATATATAGGTGCATATGTTCTCACAATTTTGTATGCACGATAATGTGTTCAAATACTGAAAGAAAAAAAAATTGGGTAAAGGTGAAGTTTTTTATCATTGCTAAATTGTTGTATTTGAGTGTTTTTGTTTCTTTTTCAAGTTTCAATGCTTAAAACTTTGCAAACAGGGCGTCACAAATCTTGTAATCGATTGGAAACGCCATTGTAATAATTTATAACTTAGTCGGTCACAATGATGAATTAATGTCAGCATTAATTTTTGCACAACTAATTTCAATTTGCATAGATAAAATTGCAAATTTACCCCAATTAAGATAATGTGCTACTGGGTTACTTGTTAAATAGAAAATAACTTCACAATTTTGTAACAAAATATTTATTTACAATTTTACATTAGCACTAACGCAATGTCCATTAGTAAGTGTGGAGTAAGACTGGCAAAAGAACATACACACACGCACTAAAAAAAGGCCTCCTTAATTACAATTAATTCACACATAAAATTAGTAAGCTAACAGCTCAAAACTAAAACTTAAATGGGTCAATTGACTTTTGGTGAATTTTGTTATAAAAATATGCGATGGAAAAAAATGGTAAGTGTCAAGCAATTAAATATTTTGCAATTTTCGAGTCACAAGTTTTTATTCAAATTTCCTAAAACTTTTATACAAAAAGTTTTTTAAGAAAAGCTAAATTCCAAAGCGCAATCTCATACAATATTTATTTTCGACAAGAAGACTGGCCAGCATATGCACATACATACAGGGTTCCTTTAAACTAAAAAAGGTTGTTTATTTAAAAATATTAAACGAAAAATAGAGATAAAGTTTTACAGACCAGAAAGCGTCAGCTCCAAAATGCAATACACATACAAGCTAAACAAGGGTGATCCAATACGAGGTCCCTTTTCCAGCTGGGTTATTTTGACAGCTGTCATGTGTCAAATGGCTTGTCCATATGACGCTTGCTCAGTATTCAATACGAATCAATCATAAATAGACTTATTCCTGAACAACGTTTATTAATTGTGGAAACTTACTACTAAAATCAGTCATCAGTTAGAGAAGTTCTTCAACATAATTTTGGTCGTTATGAGCGTCCAACTGAGCTAATTTCGAACCAATTTTACACTATTAGACATTCCTCATTCAACCAGAGCGCATACAGCTCGTAATTTGAAGAATATTTCTGCAGTAGCAGAGAGATCTCAGGCTTTGTGCATCTCTTATGGATCATTGTGGCGTATCGTGAGGCGTGATCTTGATCTGAAGCCATATAAAATACAGCTCGTACAAGAATTGAAGCCGGTTGATATTGGTTTACGTTTTAATTTCGGTTTATGGGCCTTACGACTTCAATCAAATTGATTCACTTTATGATCGAAAAATTGTGTTTAGCAACGAAGCTCAATTCTGGTTGAACGGCTAAGTTTACAAGCAAAATTGCCGTATTTAGGCCGATGAACAACCAGAAGCAATCCAAGAGCTTTCAATGTATCCCGATAAATGTACTATTTGGTGTGGTTTATGGGCAGGAGGCATCATCGGACTGTATTTCTTCAAAAATGCGAATGAAACCCGTGTTACGGTTAATGGTGCTCGCTACAGAGCAATGAATTTTCGTTGCCAAAAACTCAGGATATTGGTGTAGGTGACTTCTGGTTTCAGCAGGATGGCGCAACAGTAGCCATACAGCTGGAGAAAAATCGTTTTATTAAGGGAAACGTTCGATGAAAACATCAACTCAAGAAATAGTGCTGTTAATTGGCCACCAAGATCATGTGATTTGACGCCATTGGATTACTTTCTTTGGGTACATGTTAAATTTATGTCGACAAACCCGAAACTATTGACGTTTTGAAAACCAACATAACTCGTGTTATTCAAGGGATACCGGCCGATATGCTCGAAAGAGTTGTCGAATATTGGACTCACAGAATGTACCATTTAAGAACTAGTCGTGGGCAACATTTGAACGAAATAATTTTTAAACATTAAGCTGTAGGAAGCGAACTATCATTCCAAATAAAGATTTGCATCAATACATTGATTTTTATGTATTTTATTTAGAAAGCAAAGTAGGAAGCTCCTATTGGATCACCACAAACAGCACATAAACTTAACTACTAATATGAATCCACTTAATATAAACGAATTACTTTAAAGAACAAGTACGAATAAAAAAATTGCAATATTTTTTAAACGAAAATCTAAAGATGAAAGCTAATGATTATTTAAAATAACCAAGAACAAATAAAATTTTTAAATGCGTAATTTTTGTCAATTATGTTTGGATCTTATCTACTTATTTTGGCGTAAATGTTTTGAGAACATTCGAATATCTTGTTTGCAAGAAAATTAAATTTGTGGGACTAATTAGCAGCACTTTTAAAGTTGCACAAGGAAACAACTGTTGAAGTGCCCGTACTTTATTTCGCAAAGTAAACTTCTTTTATTTGTGAAATAATAACTCGAACAACTAAAAGTTCCAAAGTAAACATGAGCATTTCACATCACAATTATAGAAAGTTGAGTCAAGAAGAAAAAACATTAAACAAAATTATTTAAATAAATAACAAAATAAAATATTGCAAACATAAAAATAGCAATAATATATATAACAACGATAACAACAACAACCAGTGTGAAGAACTTCAACACCAACTTCAGCAGCAAAGATAATACAAATAAAAGCCGAAACAGTAGCTAAGGGCTCCGATGGTATCAACATTGAAAAGAAATCATTGAAAAGCTACGGGTACTCACTACAATATTAAAATGAGCAATTGAATTCCGTTTCTGCAATTGAATGGTACAATTGCACTAAGTGACCAATTCAATTAGCAAACACTTTGAATTTTGAGCACCAATGAGTTCGGTTTTGTACCTTAGTAAAAAGTTTTTTCCCAATTATTTTTATTATTTTAAAGCATTGCGACATTTTATTTTTTCATTTGTTGATTTGTTAAAGATTATGATGTAAAAATGTTTGTGGTAATTGAAATGAATTAAAGTTGTAATGAGTCTATTTGGTTTTCAAGAAAATGTTTGTATGAATTATGTAATACATTAAGCGGATTTTTAACTTTCTCAATTAATGTTTTATAGCTAACGATAAAGTTTGTTGATTTTCAGTGCAAGTTCTGGTTTGAACTTAAACATACACGTGCACTAAAGTTACAAGAAACAAACCGAGACAACATGATTTCTCCTATACATTAGAGCAAGATACTCAATAGAGCTTTTTTGGCCAGAAATGTCAAATAGTGCGCAGTACGATTGAACAAATTCTATTTTTGTTGCGATTTGTTGGTTAGAAGAAAAAGACAACACAAAGAACTGAAAGAACCAACGTTGCCAGTGTATTTAAATTTGTGATTTGCGCTACAAAAATGTGTCGATATAAAATTTAAAAAAGTAACGAATCTGCTGTTGCCACACAGCGACAGTGTATTGTGTAAAGCAGCGGTGGGCATGTAAATCTAGCAAAAAGGCGCAACAACAAAATCAAGCATCAAAAAGCGAAATTTTAAAGTTTTTTTGCATTCATTTCGAAATTCGCCAACAGTACAAAAAAAAAATCCAAATTACACTACAAACAAAAACAATTGCTACATTCGTCGAAACAACATGTGGCACCGTCGCTAATGCCTTTGTGTGTTGTTTTTGTTTTCATTTGAACTCAAGTCAACGCCGTAAGTCGATGGCGTTGAAATTCTGTGAATTGTTTTTTGCTGGTTCGTGTGTCAAATAACAGTTTGGGTCATGAGGGTGGAAAGTGACACTACGTGCCCATCGTTGGCTTAAAGCATAGAGTATTATAATATTCCAACGCAGGGTTCCCTAGCCACAGTAATTGTAAGGGTAAGTGAGATGCCTTTGGCCGCGACTCAGAGCTTTCATCCTATAGGATGAAAGTAGGCTTCTCTAGTAGGGCAGCGTAGCTCAGTGACTAACCCTCATGATATAATTTTTTTTGTGCTCTGCAATAGATTGTCGATGACAATTTTCATAAATGGTGGTCTGCATAGATTTGTTGGAGGATCCGTGTTAGCAATTTCTGCTCTTTGTATAATCATTTTTTTTTTAGATTTCATAACAATCAGCTGTTCTCGTAACTGCTTCATTGTGTTTTGACGCAAGATAAGGATCTTAAAAAATCGTTTGTCAAAAACCTCTTTTTTTTGTTCACTTTTTCTTGCGCATCCCAGTTGTATTTAGCTCTTTAGCCTTTTTCCATAAATTTGACGTTTCATGAACTTGACGTTCCATTCGCTGCTGCAAACGAAAGTTTGACAAAAGTTACAATTTTTTGCGTCAATTTTTCATTTCATTCTAAAAAATAGTTAAAGTTTATAAACATATACACATGTACTGAGAAAAGAGTATGCTGTCTTCAAATAAATGTATTTGGTTTATAGATTTTTAATATATATACTAACTATCAACAAATTTTGGTTGCTATTACTAGCCCCTAATTGAAAGTGCAATTGTTGTTTATTGGACCAAACATAATATTTATTTGGGTTGATTGCAGAGATTTGGTTTGGTTGAATATACATATATTTGATAATCCTATCTTAATTTCGATTCTCATTTATGTCGAAACTATGCAATTCTCAACTTATTTAATTGAAACTCTACTTAAATATCTTTTGCTTGGTACGATATTAAGGTATTTTCTCGCATGATTGTGTAAATACCAACAACATTCGAAATATATGACGATGTTGTTAATATCGATAAAGTAAATATTTATGAATCGATACTTTTAAAAATCGTTTTTGGTCAGCGGATTTAAGCACAAATCAATATTAATAAATGTAAACGTTTTCGAAAACCAAATATTTCTTCCGTCAAATGCATGATTTGGTGTTTATTAACAAGTGAATGCTTGCTTGTTTCGATCAAAATTTTATTTGGTAATTATTGCCAAATATTATTCTATACAGCAAAATTTAAAATATTGATGTTGGAGCTTTGGTCAGATTTCAATTTTAACTCAAAATATCATCGAAATTTAACAGCTATTTTATTAACGCAATTTTGAGTTACGTGGCGTATGAGTAACATTTAATTATATTGCTCGTAAAGTTATTCATTCGTCAACTATCACATGGAAAGAGATTTTTAAATTCCTGTAACTTTTCTAAAAATAATGACAAGTTAATAATTCGAAAACTGTTTTAAAAGATAAAGCTTCAGAATTTCCAGTAATTTATATTTTTTCAACCAATATTCAAAGCTAAAACTGTCCCTCATAGAAATATACCAAAATATTAGACAATCGCTTGGATCACTTTTAACATACTTGCAAAAGGTAAACAAACATTTTGTGCTTTTGGGACAAACATTTCGTACATTTGGGACAAAAATAGAAAGCTTCCGCTTAACACATCTTCCTCGTATTTAATAGCTAAACGAAAACACATTTTCAATGCAACATTTGCATCCTGCATTTAACGATCTGTTCCAACCGGTTTAACCAAAAACACACATCTTCGCTATGTGACATGTGACAAATGTCTCTAACATACCAAGCTAGCCAACGAAGACGATTGCAATAACATTTGTTATTTATGGTTTAAATGCAAACAGCTACAGCTACAGCTCCAGCTAAAACTACTCGCACACCAACTGATTAAACTGACAATTATTTTTTGTTGAAACAGTTGAAAGCAAAAACAGTGAAAGTTATTTACAATCTGCGTCTGCAGCAATTGGAACAGATTGAGATAGTTTTTCCATTATAAGAGTTTTTTCTTTCTTTATCAGCTGATGTTGCAGTCATCTAAGTAATTGAAAAGAAGCAAAAAATGTAAAAAAGTTGAGATTATTAACTTTAGGCTCTAGACAAAGTGCACGAAGATGTTACCAAATCGCTGACCAACAATAGACGCGCAATTATGTTGGTGATGGTGATGCTGTTGCTGCTGATGTTAGTCAGCCACTCGTTTTACGTAAGCGTTGGAAATTAAAAGTTTTAATTAGTTTTAATTTTTTTAATATACTTTTGTAATTTGTTTGAGTTTTCAATGTTTTTTATAAGATGCCCAAGAAAAATTAATATTTTTTAATTATTTACTTTTAGGGTGACATAAAAAATGCACTCGCGGCATGTTGTGTGAACTTAATGATGACTCGTTAGTATAGAAAATTATATAAAAGTTCAAAAACGTTGAAAAATGTTGAATGTTTTTTTAAAAATTTGTGACATTTTTGGATAAAGTTGAAGAGTGTTAAAATATGGTGATAAAGTCTAAAAAAACTTTGCAACGTCGAGAAGTATTTAAAAGTGTTGGAAAATTAAAAGTAGATTGATAAAGTTGAAAAATGTAGGAAAATTCTAGAAACTGTTTAAAATAGTGAAAAATGTTGGAAAAAAACGACCTAATAAGATAAGTTGAATAAGTTAAAAATGTTGACAAAATCGATAAATGTTGATGTTCGAGAAATAGTGAAAAACGCAATATATATGTACTGAAAAGCTGAAAAAAATGTTGAAAAATTCGAAAAATTTTGCAAAATTCTAAGATTTGTTGACAAATGTTGAAGAAGACATAGAATGTTAAAAAATTCTAAAAAAATCGAAAATGTTGAAAAATTATTATAAATTGAAAAAATGTTGAAGAAAGTCGGTGGTGTAGAAAAATTAGAAGAATGTTGATGAAGTCGACAAATGTTGAAAGTCAAAAACACTAACGTGATGCGTCACATTTCAGACAAAACACTCCAGTACTGATACACTTTCTTTCATAACCGCCAAAACTAGGGTTGCCAAGTGGCCGAGAATTTCATTTCAAAGGCGGGGTCCTGGTAGGAGTTAATAAATTTCTGAAATAACCGGGAATCAGAGGAAAAAGTGTTCTTATTTTGAAGTAAAAAACTTAGCAGATAAAGATTGCTCGAAAATTAAGCAGTGGAAAATTAGAAAATATGTCTGAATAATTAGTCTGCAACAGAGGCAAAGCTTGAAAAATTTTATGAAAATAATTTGCATAAAAATGTACCAAAAACAAAAAGCATCATCGGATTTTAAGAACTCGTTCGAACAAACTCGAAACTCATGACCCTTACATCAAATTTCAGAAGTTCCTTTAACTCGACTCAATGCGGTTCGTTTAGTTCGATGTGTTTGCTCAAAATTTTGTTGTTTTGCTGCTGTTTGTGTGTTTTCGTTTGAAAAAAATATATGAATTGATATGCTGCGTGTGACAAAAGTTCGAACCTTACGATCGGCTCGTTGTGCACACTTAGACTTTACGCAGGTTATATATCATCAAACAATTCAAAATTGTATCCATCACATGTTAAAATTTAATAAAATTCAATACAAATTATTCATATATTATTTCCAAATCTCAATGAATGCCAAGGACCGCCGGCCGCCTGGTCCTCGCTAGCTCCACCACTGATTTGGGTGCACTTTGGCAATTCTCTTATAAATATTGCGACATGATTTCTGCAGTTTCTTGTCGGAAAGTTCAGTTTACAGTTTCCTGACTTCGAAAAAATGGAATTTAATGTGGAGAAAGGACATTTTGGTACTTCTGGTTGTGTACTTTTTTGGTGTTAAGGCTAATAACAGCCTGTCTGCAACACAGAAGTCTCCCCAAGTCACAAGTCAGCTTCTAACGAAAATTCTTTTGCAATAAAAATGTTGGAATATCTCTTACCGGAAAACTCAGTCAAAATTGTGGGACTTATCGAATCGCATGTACTGGGCCTTAAAGTGAATAAAGATCATAATTAAAGCTTCAGACTTCAATTTGTGGCACATAAGCCCAAAGTCATTAAATTACAGTATGTTAGGTAATGACACGCATAATCGATATGACAACAGTAAAAAGATAATCCACAAGTAATTGGTCAAAATCTACTTAGCGTCAGCTGCAGCTCAGATACATCATCAATAAAGTGTTCATGACTGTGATTAAATATTAAACCGTAGTTGCAGTTTTGAAAACATAAAAGATCGAAAGACATAACAAATTTTCCCTATTGAACGCTTCATTGAGTTTTGGTCAATTAAATGCCTCACTTAATACCTTCGCAATTGTGAAGCTCTGAGTGATTGATGCAACTTGTTGCATGGTAAATAACATGGTATGATATTTACGTACGTACAACTAATCGTAAGGCGTTGTAGTCGACATAACATGTTGCATCTCCCAGCCCACTTTATCCACCCACCAAAACACTAAGTTAAATGCATTCAACTCATTATTACCAAACAAATGCAGCTGCATTATAGCGGCTGTTTTTTTTTTGTGTTTTAGCCACATTAATCTTCAATAATTGTGGTCGTAATTGGATTGTGTCTTGCAGCAATATCGACATTTCTGCATAAATCTCGCCCAGTGATGCTACGTCAGACGTTGCGAATTTATGCAGAGTTTGGTTGTTTTTCCTTTGTTTCTTCTCGAATTGCGTAAGAGTTTTACTACATCGTATTCGATTCCCATTCACTGAGTTAGTAAGGGGCTATAGCATATCATAGGGAAGCCTTAGCAAACTCTGTTTCGCGTGGTAAATACGATGTGTTCGTATTTGGTCAGAGAGCGACCCACTAACAACCCATTGAACAAGTGCGGGTGCGATTGTCTTACAAGATGGTGTTGGTCTGATTTGAATTCATTTTGAACGCTGGTTTGCTAGCTCTAAGCTTAAATTTTGACACTGCAGAGTGGTTATATCTTACGCGCGTTGCTATGTAGCTGGCGATTTATGTGTGAACGTGGCATTTAAGATAATTTTTATTAAATTATTTTAACGATTTAATTTGAACGATTGATTTTCAATTGTTATTATTATTTAATCGTAAGGTTAGAGGAAATTATTTTAATATTTTTTTTAAAACTTAAGTTGCATTTTATTGTTTGCAATTTATTGAAGGTTTTTGCATTACTTGGAATATATCATTTTTATTAATATCAAACGAAGCGTTAGTGTGGTTTGCGCAACCATATAGAGAATATTCGAAGGACCAAGACACAGTGACAGTGAATTTCAGAAAAAAGTGGTGCAAAAAGTTTTCGAAAATATATCCGAAAGTCCAAGCGTCTGTTCGTTTATATCACGGTTCAGTTTCTTTATGCCATCAAGGGAAATGAAGCCCAAATTATGTTTGTAAGTGTAAAAAGTAATAAAATTTTAAATGATTTTTTATACGCCTGATTCGACTGATTATTGTGACATGGACTTAGGCATAGCTCTGGTTACGCGCTAATATTCTATCGCACAATTCAACAATTTAATAACGCAAAATTAGTAAGGGTATCCGAAAACTGCGAAAAATTGTATGGGAATTTTTTTTGACATCAAGCTGTCAACGCATCCATTTAACGAAATGTCAGAGGCGAAAAACTAAATTAAATAAGTAAAAAAGTTTAATTAATTTAGTATTCTCGTTTCTTTCGGCATTTTTAACATGACATTTTTTCAAATGCTTACCAACTGTCACAAATTGCACCAAATATTCGAAGGTGCGTTCGTGAAACACATCACGTAAAATTTCCTATTTGCAGATGTGGGAAACTTACTCGCTCAGATCAATACCCTTACTATATTAACACAAATATTTTAATAATAAATCGTAAAATTAGTGCAAAAATGATTCTCTGCCGAACTTTTTTTTTTTTTATTGCTTTTTTTATTTTTGAAATTGATGAATTTAGGAGTTCATACGCTGCTGTAAATAAAGGATGTGTTTTTTAAATTTACCGCCATTTTTTTTAAAAGGCACTAAACTATGCCAATAATTTTTTTAGTATAAAATAAAAACACTGCGGTTATTTAAATCGGATCGTTATACGAGTGAACGAAGTGTTTTTTTTATTAGAACTTGTTTTAGATTTGTTGAAAGATATTCAGAAGCTGGAAGAATATTCGTTTATGGTAGAGAAAATGCTCCGATAAGCCACACACATCAATTAAACCTCAAACCTACTGGTAATGCAATTGCTCTGGATGGAGTTGGATATTGAGAGATGGTTAGAATCTTTTTCTGGCGTCAATTGTAAGATATTGATGTGCAGAATATGTGATTTCAGCAGGACGGTGCAACATGCCACACAGCAACGGAATCAATCGAACTCTTAAAAGAAAAGTTTAGTATTCGAATAATTTCTCGAAAGTCAGATGTATATTGGCCACCAAGACCAAACGATTTAAGACCATTGAATTGCTTGTTATGGGGTTGTTTGACAGTAAAGTAGATAATTCTCAAACTGTTCAACACCTCAAAGATGACATCATCGAGCAAATATCACTAATTGGACCATCACTATGCGAAAAAGTTATTTAAAATTTTGGAAAAGATTGGCAGCATGCCGAGCTATTAGAGGAAATCAATTAAATGACTTTCTATTTCATTACTAACCGGAGCCAATGTTCTTTGATTTTCAATAAAAATAAATAAAGAATTCACACAATTTATGTATTTTATGTAAAATTTAAAAAGAGACCACAGCCTTTATAAGATGCACACACTATTTGTGGCATATATTTGGCTTTGTTTGAACACCCTTATTATACCATAAGAGTGTGGTATATTTACTTTGTTGTTCTACTTGTTACGCAGTGAAAGAGTGGAGCAGCTGTAGAAAAAGAAATTAATTCTTAATTAGCGTTAATTTTTTTGTTATTTGAGCCATGTTCGTCTGTCTGTCTGTAGAAATCACGATTACTAAAAAACTTAATGAAATAATTTCATTAAAATTGATGTCGTGGCTGCACAATTTAAATTACAGCTCGTGAAATTGAAAATGAGCGAGAACAGAATCATCATCAGCTTATGAACACGCCTACCGCCCATTCAAATAAAAAAAAAAAATGAAAAAGTTTTACCAAGAAAGTAATTGAAGTTAGTGCAATCCCATTTGCTCCCACCCTCCTAAAGGATGTGCACAACAAAGGTTTATGGCAACCCCTCCCCACTTCCAGTTTCGTTTTTTTTATACCATGCACAGAGGGTATATACACTTTGTCATTCCGTTTTTAATGCATAGAAGGGGGCGTGACAGGTATAGAAAAATATATATACTATTGATCAGCGTCACCACCTGAGTCGATATTGCTATGTCCGTTTGTCTGTGTGTCTGTTTGTTGAAATCACGTTTACAGGAAAACTAAGCCAGCTAATTCAATGAGATTTGGCACATAGGTCACACTTTCTTACAAGCTGGTAGCATATAATAATGGGCAAAATCGGTTCATGGACACGCCCACCGCTAATACTCTATGTAAATATACCCCGGCACATTTTTGGAAAAAGTTACGGCGATTTTGATGAAAATTGGTGAGTTGGTGAACACGTGAACAAAATTAAGATTGTGATAAATTTCAAGTTTACAAAGGCTCTTAAAAGAGCGTGGTACAGCCATGAAAATTTTATTAATTTTCAATGTATTTTCAACATTTATTTAGAAAGTACTTTCAATGCAGTGTAGGGTACGTGAGTTTCGGCCTGACCGAAGATAACACCTTTACTAGTAACAATTAATGACTAAGGAGACATTGACCTCCTGTTTGTCCGCTTTTTTTCGTTTTTATTACCCCCCCCCCCCACTGCAGGCATCTTTTATGGACGATTATTTTTGTCAAAATGTGAACGTACTTTAATAAGAGGGCGTAACACCTCCCACATTTAAGTTAATGCAAATAAATATATATACTAAAAATAGTTTGAACTATCGTTAGACAAAAAGTAGACGCATTTTTGCTTTTAAATGATCTTTTACTGCTAGAACATTTTAGTGTATTTAATTCCAGCAAGGCCAAAGATAGCACCTTTACTATTTTTTTAATTTTAACAACACATTAAAATATAATTATGTGTAAATATATAGAAAAAAATACAAATCAACATATTACTGTGTGTTTGTACTAATATATAATATAAATGAAAATATAATGAAAAAAAAAATACTGTAATATGGCATGAAATTACTGCAATACTTAACAGAGCATAATAAAGACTGAACCGTGCAGAAAAACGTTAAATTAAAATGAAAAAAACGTAACCGAACTGTTGATAGGAGACACTTTTTTCTATTATTTTTATAATAGATACCCAACTTATAGTTTAAAATGAAGCTCTTGGCCTACGCGTAATTTATACGAATAAATATTTTGCCAATATTGCAAAAAAAAGAACGCTAATGCGCGATATCGATAAGTAGAAAAACTTAAGTTATAAAACCAATAAGTCCCGAAAAATCAAATAAAATTAATTCCTACAAATGAAGTTATCAAATGCCAAGTGCATATACGACACAATGAAAATGGAAAACAAAAAAAAATCTGGGAGCACAAAATACACCTGAGCGCATATGCAAGCGCGAGCATAAGGTGTCATGACCATGACAGGCGTGTCAGCAGTGACCGGAAGTCAATGCAATGCCGCGTACTCATCATCGTCGTAACATACGCAAGCAGCCAATGATAATGATGGTGCTGTTGATGATAAATACAGTTAGAGCCAAGTTGCGGTGAATGTGGCTTAAATTGAAAAAAAAAACTAACGATGAATGAATGCGGCGGCTTTGGATGTGGCATTGCAAGGAAAATTTCAAAAGAAAATATTTAATTGCAAAATTGGAGTTGTAAAGAAAACTGACCATAAAAAAAGTGCAGCTGCCAACAAGTTAACAGTATTATTAATGTCATCAAATTAACTAATGTTTTTATTATTATTAACAACTTTTTTTCTCTCTCTCTCTCGCTCTTCATTTCAATTTCAATCACGTAGCAGTTAATGTGATTTTGTTGTTTTAACCAAAGAAGTCAAAGCGATTTCCGCATTGGTACGAAGAAATTTTGTTGCACCCTCACTTACAATTTATATGATTTCTATTATTTTTTTACAAATTTCTTAAGCAAAAAATATACCACATATATATATATTTTTTTGAAATATTTCATATCTAATGCACGTTTGTCTCTTGTTATTTTGTGTGTGTGTCTGTTTTTTTGTTAAGTAACTGTATTCAGTATTGTTTTTCCTACTGGGTTAATGCAAATGTTTAAAATGCCTATTACATTTGTTTTATTTTTTTAATTATATAAATTATTTTCAACATTGATTTTCATATTTCTTTGCATATACCTTACCAATTATGTCCAATATTAAAGGTGACTAGTTCACGCTCAAAATTCTCCATGAAGAGCTTACGCTGTCGCAGTTCTGGACGTTCAAAGTCCAAATCAAAATCATCTGTTGATCTGAATACTCTAACGAATTCCACAAATTCAGCAATATCTATTGAACAGGTAAGCGTCGTGTGTGCTTTTATAGCTGTTTTTGTTGTTTCCAACTAAACATCTTGCGTGTTTCACCTCAAAGTGTTAACCACTGAAATCCATTAAGAAAAAAAGAAAAAAGAAAAGTTTTTCTTAACACAAAACTTTTTTCACCCACCACTTCACATTTCATAAATGCAATAACTACTTTTTTTTTAATCGAAAAGTTTCTAAACCAAATCTCATTAACATTAGCAAATATATTAGTTAACCATTCTGTTATGCCCTAAGGCATAAATACCCGTAATTTCCTTAAATGGGCACACAATCATATTAAAATGACGCTGCCTATTTTATGTTGTTTTTTTAATAACTAATACATAAAATTTGTTTCAATTAAAATTGATTGAAATTAAGTTTTTGAAATTATATTTGTAACTTTGAACAATTTTGAGCATGAAATTTAATGTAAACTCACATCAAGAACTAACTAACAGAACGCCACTCACATAAATTAATGACTTTTTATATTAAATTGTTTATAAAGTTGAAATCATTTGTAACTCGCCGTCAAAGTCAAAAATTTCGTTTTCGAAAATGTATGTATTCTGAACTGAAATGTAACGCTTAAGTTAATTGCAATATGGAAACCTCTGCCACTTTTTCAATATTTTTTTAGATGATAAGTGGCAACCACAACTTGTCTGAGAGGATATTTTGACGCCATTCATTGAAAAAAACATGCATTTCATCAATTCATAGGCAATAAGTTGAAAACAAACTTTGGCTTTACCAAAAAGTTGTTTTGGCCTCATTTATGTTTAACGTTCATATTGCACCAATAAACGGGGAAGGCTTGAAAAACTTTTTCACATTACTAGTAGCACCCTCAACCTCTCTACGTGGGTGCTTTCAAACCATTTATGTAAAAACAAATGTGCGTGGAAAGCTCGAAAAGTTGCACTCCCGAACACTTAAGCGTCATTTGGATTTCATTTATGTGAAAGTTCTCATCGCACTATTCGATATGGAAAGTTCGAGAAAGTTTTAAACTTGGCCGAACCCAAAAATTATTATTATTGTTTTATTTACATTAAATTAAAATATTGACCAAAAGAGCCGTTCTTATTTTTAATATACAAAAATTATTATGTTGCACCAATCGTTGCGATCAAAACTTAGAACCCCATTTATTAATAAAAAATTTTGTTGCATTTATCGATGGTAATAAGTCGTGGACATGACCAATGTAGTATTGGCACGTAGCTATATCATAAATGTAATGAATTCAGATTCGGATTGTACTTTTTTGGGGTCGAGCGTACTATTTTAACGCTTGAATATCTCTATTGATTAGTTTGTAAGAACTTGCAAACATAGGCGTACCGTGCACACCGGAAGCCCGGAGCAAAGAAGTTATTTGCCGCCCATACCGATAGAAATTTTCGTATTTTTTCGTTGATCTCACAGAAAAAAAGGTCTTCACTTTTCCCATTCAAAAATTTTACCAAACTGAGATATATTTAATTTTACATCGACCTACTTTCATTTACTAAAAACAAAAGGTACTCACTTTTGACTTTCAAAAACCGTAGCAAAATGGGATTTATGTTGCTGCCCCTCCAAGCCTTGCGCCCGGTTCGATCGTACTCTAGGCCTCCCGCTACTAGTGACGTTACTGCCTACAAACAATCCGCTAGCTAGACAGTAGGCTCTTTAAACCAGGTAGAAATACTTCATATAAAAGCGAGCTTTCAGTTGACCCAAAATAGTTCTGCGAATGCACTTCCAATATCTCCCCTTTTCGGTTACATTGTTCACAGGGTTGTCAAGTTGAAAATGACGCATTAAAGGCCTTCAGAGAAATTTTTTCGAAAAAATTTGGTGGCCTTATTTTTTTTGCTTGTATAAAAATAATTTCATCTCTTATTAACGGCTTTAACCTCCAATTAACGGCTTAACGGCCTCCTACGGCATGCAAGCGGCCTTTTGGCAACCCTGATTGTGCACATAAGTGTAATTTCGGATTCCCTACTATGTGTTCTTAAACTACCGTTAAATGTAAACAATCCTGCCCAATTTAGAAGTTTTTGTGCTAGATCGAGGTTTTTGAACTGAATGTGGATTGACTTATCTCTGATTGGAGAGCGCAGTATCAACTCCCTGAGGTGGTTCAAGCACCGGGCGATGGCTTGAGTCGCCGAAAGTTGAAATCTCTACCCTAGTACATTCATCAATTTACCCATAATAACTCTAATAAACTCGATCTCACACGCTGTCGCAACCATACAACAATTAACTACATGAAAGATGGGTGTCTTTTTGTATATTAAGTTGGAAACCACACTGCCAAGACATGACGAGTTGCTTCCTTTCTTTCAAAAACTCAAAAACTTACTATGAGCCGGTGTTCGTGTCTATTCATTATTGATTCATCATTTTAATCGCTTCGTGAATCATTTGGTTACTGTCATATTTTACAAATTTCTAAGGAAATTTCTACGTTTGTTTTTCTATAAAAACACAGGTCTTGCTAGCTATAAAAAGTTTTATCTTATAACAAACTCAGTTACTATAAAAAGTTATAGTTGAAAAGCAGCTGCAGCAAAAAGTTTTCAGTGCCATCGAAATGGTTGTTGTATGCGCTGCTATAAAAGAGTTGATGCATACGCTAAAAGCTTTGTTTAGGGTTAAAACAAATTATGGTAATCATTTTAAATAGTTAAATTTTCTAGCAATGAGAGTTGCCACACTCGAAAAAAGATGCAGAGACTAACTAGCAATCAGACATGAGATATCGCAACAGAATGATGATGTTCAGCTTTGCGTATAAATAACTTTATTCGCTTTGTTGAGGTTTTAATTCGCGATCGCAACACGAACCAGCACCAAATATTCGATTATGTGCACAGTTACAGCGAATGGATCGTCAAGTTCATGAAACGTCATATACATTGCAGGGCTTATGGTAAAATAGCTGATAAGACATAATATCTGAATGTCCGGCAATATTTGGAGTCTCCACTTGACTTTTTGATGACATGCCATCAACATTACCATAAATTATGGCCAATCGAAACACTATCGCAGATTCGTATTAGTGATGCCATATATTTTGGAAATCGTTTGTTTGCTGCGGAAATTTTAATTCATTTGCTTTGAATCAGCGATGGGCACGTAGTGGCTCGCATTAGTCAGCAAAACAAGGGCGAAAATGAGCGGTGCATTTGATACTGGTTCCCAAAAAACTAAAAGTAAAATTGTTAGATTTATAAGACATGAAGTAGCGACATTTGAACTTGAAAATGTTTGTATAAATTAGAAAGAACAAGGCAAATCGCGCTTAAATAGGTATCTGGTATCTGATTTGAGTTAGGTAGGTAAACACAAACCAAATAGGTCATATTATTAAAAGAGCAAGACAATGTTGCTTTTTAATTTTGATCGGCCTTTTACAAATCACATTAACTAATGTAGTATGACGTGTTTTGATACGTCTTCATTGCCATAGAAGTGATTCTGCAAGGGGGCCTCTGAAAGCAATTCGTATCCCCCAATAAAGGCGGTTGAAACCACCTTTGATTGCTATTGTTGACATCAATGTCGGCAAAATCATAATGATAATTTTAGTCGATGTTGGCCAAAACTCATATTACGAAATTTTGGACATATTTAATTTATTTTGAAATCTGCATAGAAAAAACACTGAGAAATGTTTCAAAATTGAAGTAGGGTTGAATTAAGAATACCTTCTACTTCTTTTTTTACTTGATAAAAAATTATATTAAAAAACAAGAAGTATTTCGACTAACATCAATTTTCAAGTTAAGCTAAAATAATATTTACACCATAGAAAAAATAAATTGAACACTTTTTTCAAAATCAAATATGTTTTAACTATCAGAGATAAAATATATAATATCTGAAAGATAATTTTCGGCAAATCAACTTTCTCAAACAATATGCAGTGTGGCCTTGGTCAACGCAACTAATAAAAGCCAAGCCTGTTGTAATAACCGCGGAAGTTATAATGATGGAGTCATAAAGTCTTAGGTATCCGGGTATACATATGCAAATGTTAAGAAATAAACTTTTTTCCATTTTGTGGTATTCACAGACTTTTAATATTATTTGTTTTCCAGGACAGGCTTCGGTATTGTTAATTAGTTTTTTTAGCGCAGCTTTCTTATGACTGAGAACTCAAACTACATATGTACATTTCATTAAGAGAGGTGAAATTTCTTTCAAAAGAGTCTGTAATGGAAGAAGTCCACTTGTTGTCATTTTATATGTATGTCACACATGTTACATTTTTCAAGAGTTTTATTTATGTTTTTGCAAGTGCTACACACTTAAGAGTTTAGGTAAAAGCAAAGTCCTCTCAAACGATGTTCGAAAAAATATTGCGTAATACGAGTATGAGAGGCGCTACAGGTTGTTCCCATACCTGAGTAATCTTTCAGAACTTTTCCATTCCATTCCAAAGGCTTATCCTTTCTAGTAAATAACTGCACGAAATATCCTTAAAATTACTCTTATGATCACCCATTACGTTCTTGAGCAATTAACATTCGAACATTTCATTTAACGCAAAGTAACAAACTAACTTTTTTGCAAATATATGCATATACACATACAAATCTTTATATCGAGACATAAAATCTTTTAATAATCGTGCTTTTTTTTCTTTCATTTTAGGTGAGTTTTTAGACTGCTGTGCATATTTTTTGAAATAAAGACCACACGTAACAAATCGTAAGTTAAAAATTTACTGTTTTTTTTTTTAAATTAAGTAAATTATAAATAGAAATAACTTTTTCCCTTAGATCTTAAAGTGTTAATCAATAAAGTTTAAGAACCTTGATAATGTTGATAAAAAAATTAAATGTATGTCAAATATTATCTGAAAATAAAGAAATGTCGAAAGTGTAAACAAAACTGAATTTTAAACATAAAATCAATCTTATTCTTAAGTAACAAAAATGTGTTGTGCTATTACTATTGAAGCATAAATACTACTTGCAAGTATCTATAGCATACCATAAGCATATTATATGTACATATATAATTACAGTTGTATAGTAGATAAGCATTTGTAATCAAGAATCAACCTAGTTCACATTGCAAGTTGCCTCACATAACCATAGAATACGAGAATGTATTTAATTTTGCCATTTGCTCTACAAATGTATCTCATAGATGCACGATGTATACAAAATCTACATCTTTACTTTATTGCAATGGCAGCTAAATAAGTGTTGAGGTTACTCTGTTGGTTGACACAACTTTAATTACTTAGATTCGAATCGGTGTAGTTTTTGTATGATTTGTTTTTGTATGTTAACTATGCATTTGCATCTGAACTTATTGCTGGTTACTCTGCAATATTTCAATGCAGTCTAGCGAACGGATCGATTGTTGATTAATGAGTGCACGTGATATGACTAAACTTAATCGATAAATACGGTACATACTCCATATTGCGTTAATAGCTCTTCGAAAAGAAAGATAAATATCTGGTATCGCACAATTTACATTTTTACATTACATTTACATTATGTAAGATGCAAAATGCATGCTCAAAAAAAGCTCTATTGCGTATCTTTCTCTAACGTATAGGAAAAATCATGTTGTCTCGTTTCGTTTTTTTATCGCTATTGCATCTCTTTCTAATTGTGTTCGTTTGTCTTATCAAGACTTGGCTTAGTCAGTGGTTGAAGCTTTGATCAAAGTTAGGCATTTGGTCGAGTTGATTGGGTCGCTACTCAATATGGATACATGCATTTCAATTTGGCCGTCAGTTGAAAGTATGACGTGACGGGCCGTTAGCTTAAGTGCTATGCCTTAAACACAATTGCGACGGGCATTGGGAAACCCGTTGATGTGTTGAGCACAGCTGATCCATTGCTGCCATAAGATCCGATGAAGTCTCAAACAATATTTTCAGTTATTGCTCTCAGGGCCGTATCTAGGGGGGGGGGGGGTACTAGGGGATAGAATCCCCCGAAATATTTTGACGGACACTATATAGAAACGATTTTGCAAACAATATTCACTACGTAGAAAAAATCTCAAATCCACGACCCGCCCCCCCCCCCCCGTAATAAAATGCTGGACACGGCCTTGATTGCACTCAACTACATATATTTTTTGGAAGTGGTAGTTAAATTTGTAGAATCCTATAAATTTACTTACAATTATTTTTAAGTTATTCGCCTTGAATTATATCATTTATTTTGGATTGCCTTATTTTTCTCACTTCTTCCCAGTTTCTTTCCTTTTTTGTATATTTTTTCAGTAATCAAAAAAAGATATTCTGTTTCAATACCAAGGTTGAGTACCGAACATAGAAGAAGTATTGATATCTTTTTAACGCTAGAATTTTCTTTACAGTCCACACTTATCATACGTGATGAATTCACTAAGATTTACTGAATATTTCCAGACTATGTGCCATCTAATTTCAAAGGCCAATTGTCAGGCAGAAATCAGGAAGAATAGAAATGTATCGGTTATGTTGATATCAAAATGAACGTATTTTCTAATGGCACAAATTTCCCAGAGACTGATCGTGTTTGACTCTCGAGGCAAAGCCCCCACCACCTTTTTCGTCATTGGTAATAGAGCCGTTAGTGTGTCAGCTTGTAAGAATTATGATATTACTGAAAAAACTGTATGTAATGTCAGCTATGTGCAATACAGCATCAAATGTTGCTTATAACCATTTAATTGGGAACAGTTACTAACTTTACAGTTTGGCGGAGAACGTTCGTGATTGATTGTGAGACTTACTGTTGAGTGTTTTAAATACGATCTGCCATCAGCGCTTTATCTACCCAATCGCTTTAGGATACTCCGCTTAAGCGTCCCAATAGAACAGCAACAAGAGAAGTGCTTCTAACCTATCATCTTTACAGCCTTTAACGTCAACATACACTCTAAACCAATATACACCGAATAAATACTTCTCTCCTTATGAATTTTATAATCTGTTAAGCTTTATCATTTAAGCAATTCCTCACAACAAATTAAGTACTGTTGCTCTTAATTTAAAATATCTAAATCCAATTAATACTGCGAGTAGCACAAGTTAGATATTGCCACCGGTTTTTCACTAGACCTGCCACATTATGCTCTTGCTGTTGTTACAAGCTACTGATAGTGTTATTACCAAACTAAAGAAGAAAAAACAAAAAAAAAAAAAAATGCGTTGGAAGAGATGCCGTTGCTTGTCAGAAAATTTCATTAACTTTTGGCTATTCCTTTACAGTTTTATTGCAATTTTGTTGCAACAGCAGGTAGAAGGAACAAGTTCCTCAAATTCTTGCTCATATCAGACAAAGTTTACGATTTATGTCGATAACTGTTGTACAGCACTTTAAAAGCGCCATCATACATAGCACCTGATATTGTTGTTGTTGTTGTTGTTGCTGCTGCTGCAGCTACTTTTCGCATTTAAATGCAGTTATGTTTACTTATCCCCATAGTCATGAAAAACTTACAAAAAATATGTTGCACACTAAACTAATGAGCAACAGTTAATAGTAGCTGCAGCAAAACGCAGCAGCAGCAGCAGCTGCCACAGCAAAAAGATGCATTCATAGGTAGAATGCATTGGCATCCATCTAAAGCTTGATAAGAAACATTGAGTGCATACAGCAGGTGAATGCACAGTGGGCATTTTACTTTTATATATTTTAACAATTTTGAAATTAAGCGCAGGCAAATCATCATGGAGTATACTTAAAAAGGAAATTTTTATTGAAAAAATTACTAAAAAGTGATCTTAACATAAATGAAAAACTACTCAAAAACATTTTTTATAAATGGGAGCTCAATTTTTGGGCGTTATTGTCAAGTATTAAATTTGAATCAAAATGTAAATTCAACCAAAATATGCGCTGGGTTAAGGTATATCAGATTTTGGGTTTAGTTCTGAGAGGCCAATGAAAAAAGTTTCGCTCAATAACTCGGAAAGTAAACCACATGCAGACAAATAAGTTGAGACCAATGTTGTAGAGGAGATAAAATCATATTGATTTCATGTCCGAAAAATCTACATACGGTAATATTTGACCCACCATTCACCGTTTTAACGTTTTCAATAAATACTATAGGTTTGAGCAAAAATAGCTATTTTGAGCGACAAATATGGTTTTCAGATCTGAACGAGTAATGTTAATTTACAACTTTCAATAAAAACCTTATTTTTTCGAAAATGGTCATTAAAAAATTTAAATCTATGAAAGGTGGGTCAAATCTTGTTATACCGAAAATCTTTGTGCATGAAATCGATGTGTTTTCATCTGCTCTGCAACATTGGTCTTAACATAATTTTCTACTTGTGGCTTACTTTCCGAGTTATTGAGTGAAACTTTTTTCGTCGGCAACTCACAACCAGACCCAACACGTTGGTGCCAGCTGACGCTTATTTTCATTATCTGTCATGCAAAAAAAAAACTAAGCAGGAGGAAATGACATTGAAAATTGCAACGCTGCCTCCCGGACTAATATGTATACTCAGCATCGAGCTCAGTTTATATGGAATTTTTGTCCAACGATGTCTTTTTCTTATTGTTGAGGATTGATAATTTCGTCCATTTCGGGGAAAAAAATGCCAGAAATTAAAAAAAAAAAAAATTAATTTAAAAGGCTTAGACATTTTCCATATTAAGTATTTTGGCTATACCCAGACATTACAAATACACAAAAAAATTGTGTCCAATCCACTGTGCAACGACGAAAATCTCAGCAAAGTGTGAGGTGCAACAAAAAATGAAAAGAACAAGAGCCAGAGTTCATTGTGCATCATTGATGGCATTGCTGCATGCTGATGAGGTGTTGCTGCGCATGCGTTGCACAGTGATGCAATATTTGATGTTGCACGCAATTATTGCTGTGTTTCTTTGTTTGTTTAATTCGCTGTTTGCTATGACCGTTTTTGTTGCTGCTGTCATTGCTGCAACTTCTGTAGCTGTCAACGAATTCGCTAATCGCACTCAAGAAGTCAAGAGACCCAAAGAATTTTTTTTTTGTTTCGCTGTGAATTATAATGACAATTTTTTTTTTTTTTTGTTACCTGTCACTTGTGGTTTATCTACCTGTAAGTTTTTGCTGTTTCTAACGTTTATGTTTGTTGTTGTTGCATTAAAAATCATTACGCATTCTACTTGCAACACATTAGAAAGTCTGTGATATAATCACAAAATTGTCAATAACTTCTATCGCTTGCAACGGATTGAGTATCTCTGAGGAAAATATTACAGATAGGCGTTGTGTTGGTTTTTTTTTTGTTGTTGTTTGAATTTCAATTGAACAGCAATAATGGCAACAGTAACAGCAGCAGCAATTTAGTGCTATAAAACTTTTTACATATTTTTAACTTTGCGATATTTTTATTTTTCCCCCATTTAAACAGTCAGTGGAAAATCTGTACTCGTAAATGTGCATATGATTGCTATTGGAATTTTAATGGCATTTATTGGCGTTTTAATATCTGCGTCTACTTCATAACGCTGCTTGATATCTTGTAGTTGCATTTTAATAGCTGACGCACATTCTATATATAAGTTGAGAGGCGACTGTAGAAAACGAGCGTGTGTCTTAGAATTATAGATGAACTTTTTTTTCGGGGGAGTGATGTTAATGAACTACCATTTTTAATATTTAATAACTTTATCTATAACTTTTGCAGATGTTGAATTTCTGTACGGCTAGCTAATAGAGATAAAAGCGAAAAAAAAAATGATTTTTGTGAACTTTGCGTGAGCGTGAGACAGCCATTTGATGCATCTTTAAATTATATTTTCTATCTTATTTTCATTCATAGATCTAACATGTTACACGTCAGTTTTCAACAGCCGCCTTTTTGCCCATTAGAAATACATTTCGCTCATACATTTGTGGCGAAAGGTATTGCGTATTCTAGACACGCATTACAGATACATAGTAGAGAATGTTAATGTATCGAGGTATCGAAAATATATCGCTCGAAAAATAACTTTATCTCTGCAGTTCCCCTGCTCCCAAAAATTTTTTAAATGAGTTTGTCGTTTTCTAAAAAAAAAGCTGAGATTCTAAAATTTTAAATCAAAATCGATGATGTCTGACAAGCGATAATCCTTTTGGTGAAATTTTTGATTAAACTTACGCACACATGTTGTGTATTGCAAGTGTTCACCCCTATAATGAAATTTTTGCTTTTAGAGCGCTTATATATATATAAATATATACATAATTTGGCTGTCTCTTCGACCATTGAAGCAAAATAGATTAATAAAATAAAAATACATAGCTACGGTGATAGTCCTTTCCGTTTTTCCCGGGACGGTACTGTATTTCACTAAGCGGTTCCGGTTTTTTTTTCAAAAAGTACGGGACGTACAGACGTCCCATATATAATTTTTAGTCCCATGCTTACTTAGATACTAATGTTTTGCTGTCAGGTTGAAATGAGTTTATTCAATGAGGAACATTTAAACTATTTTTATACTAAGTTCCTAAAGAAAAAAACAAAAGAAAAAAAAGTCATCAATTACTTGCAACAAAAAAAATATTTTCGCAAAATCAAGTTTTTTTTTTGTCCGGGCTTAGCTCCTAAAAATACGGTCACTATACGGTGGCCCAAGTCTTGAGAGTTCAAGATTGATTGTAAAAATTGTAATCCTTACGACTCAACCACCTCAGGTATTTAATTGAATCAATACCTCCAGTTAGTATTCGAGCGGGAGTAAGCTTTTTTTGTGCTTTCACACATTAGCTCTAGTGTAATGGTGTTGTTATATAAAGTGAAGTCATTAAGTAGAGCTATACGTACTGAAGTTGAAAACATTTTAAAAGCGTGAGAGTAAATCAATCGAATGTTTGTCTATTTGCTTTACTGCTGACCAATTAAAACAACGATATGTATAAAAAACGAAACTCAATAATTCCACCAGAGTGTTGCCAAGTTGGACCATTGGTTGCAGTTGAGACACATTGCTGCTTTTTTGATTTGCAACAACAAAGCGAAGCAAACATTTCTCTTAATGCCACAAAGCTTTAAGCTCTCTTTACTTAACCAAAACCAGCATAAATTTATTTCGATGACCCAGATACCGGAGCGAGACCCCGAAAAAAAAATCAATTAATGAAATTTTCAAATTGTAACTTTTATGTCTTTAAAAATTAAAGACAATATGGTGGCTTAGAATCATTTCCATTCCAATCAAACAACGTAAGTGGAAATGTATTGGGCACACGTTGCGGAAATTATCAGTTGAAATCTATTGGCAAGCATTAGAGTGGAACCCTCAGGGCAGCAAAAAACCCGACCGTTCTATATCATCGTGGAAACGTTATCTAGAGCACGAAATATGTGATTCGGGGAAATGTTGAAGAGAATTGGAGACACTCGCTAATGATCGTGCACGTTGGTAGAGTTTTGTGGAGACTATACTCATTGAGGAGATAAAGGAACCAGAAGAAGAAGAAAAATTAAAGAAAACTAAAATTGGAATCCAAGTTGGATTTTGATCAGTGATGGCCAGCTGATATCCTCCAAAAATATCTAGCTATCCAAAAATAGTTTCAGCTCGAGTTTTTACCACGCCTTATTCACTGATTGCGATGCAAAAATACACGAAAAGTATCTTGTTTATCAAACTCATAAACTCTCGCAGAGTCGAAAAAAAACAATCGATTTATCGAAAAGTGTTTTCTTTGAACATCTCTATTGTGTTGGCTGCATAGATTTTTGTTTTAAAATTCCATAAAAAAAACTGGATGTTGCAGAGAAATGAAGAAATTTTTAGAAATGGCTAACATCTGAAAGCAATTGGGTCAACATCATTAAAGACAAATGAATAAAAAATTATATTTTATGCACTTTATTTTTGCATCAAACGTATCAAATTGAGTTAAATTTTTTTGATACATAACCGGGTAATTAGCAACGGTTTAAGGTGACCTCAAGGACTTTATGGCAATATATTCTTTGAAATGCTTGAAATTGAGAGAGCTGATTTGTCTTGATAAATGAAGTTCAATTGGAATAAATTCCCACTTCCGTTATAATTTTTTTCAGAGTTTCCTTTTATTGAAAGTCCTTTGGAATGCATTGCAAACTAATGGTAATTTTAAGAACTGGAGTGCCTTCGGACTATGTTCTTCGCATAAAAAAGTCAGAGAACTTTCACAAAATACTATAAATCTGTCTAAGTTTCAAGCAATTCGCCGGATGTTCCTCATGCAAGCCGTCAATTTTATCAAAAATGTGCTCTTGTAGGACAATATATATTCTGGCTTTAAATAGGATATTACGTTTAAATGGTCTAAATAATGAAATCTTATCTCTAAAAACTATTTTTTAAAAAATCTAATTTCAAACTTTCTAACAACTGCATATGTTCAAAGAATTTTCTTATAAAATTTTAGTTAGAGGCTATAAAGATCAGTTCTTGTCCCGACGGCCTAACCGCATAGGCCTAAAACTATGAATAAAGAGATTCAATATAGTGCGTTAATTTGGAGTTACTGATTTTGCAAGAACTCTATTCCTATTCGCTGTGGAATTCAAAATGTCAGTTACCAAGAAAAATTTACTAGAAAAATTTTAGAATTCTCTAAATGAACAGCTGCATTGAATTGAATGACAGTCCAATGACAAAGTCATTTACATTGTTGCTCCTGTGGGCCTTTTTATGGGTTTGGCATTAGTTATTTTTAAGAAATGTGCGTAACCAATTTAAAATAGTAAAGTCATAAGAACTGACGACACAACCAAAAGAAACGACGCACCGAAAAAAATATTGACTTAATTGTAGTTTTAAATGCCATTACAAAAATGTTGCGTTCATGTCGGTGAAAATCGTGTTTTTCTGTTGAAAAGTACCGCAGTTTCACTACATTTGATTTCCACTCCACCTAAAAGAGAAAAAACTATTTATACGTCCAATGTCGATTATTTCCAAAATGGTTTTCAATAATTTGTTTTTGTTTTTTTTTTTGTCCACTTTTCCATTTTCCAATTAAATATTTAGCGAGCAGAGCATTGCGTTTTTCTACCCACCTGAGCCAGCATTGGGAATTTCAGTTTTGTTGCTTTAGCTAGACGCACAACGTGTTGCCACATGTGGTGGTTGTGCTGCAGCTATTGCTCGCTCGTCTGTCTATTGCTGCACGCAGCTTAAATGTTCAACATTGTCGTACAAATTAAAAAAAAAAAATCGGACACTTGGTCGCACCAAATTGGAGAAACATGTGCAAGGCGCTGCCTTCCTTCTGTCGGCAAAAAAAAAGGTTCAATAGATGAAAGCTATACCTTTTTTTTTGGACTTAAAAGGTTTTCCCTAGTTTTTATTGCTGTTAGCGTTTCTTCATCCTTATGAAGAGAATGTTTGTCATTATAGGAATTACACTGTGAAAATATTTAACTTAAAATCTTTTAAAGACAGAAGTCATAAGCAAATGTTTTCAAATTCGAGTATGTTTTGCCGACCAGAAGCGTGAAAGTAAGAGATAAGTGGAATATATCTTACGACAATCTTGTATAGGAATGGCCAAGTGAACGAGATTGACCCGGCCAAACACGGAATTGCATGTCAAATTCAGGGGCTATGTAGGAATTGGAAATTTGTGAAATATTCGAGAATTAAACAATTTTGGTGACCAGAAGTTTTGTTGAATGAGCAAAAAATATTTGACTTTTTACCACTTGAGCGAAAAACTTTTTTTTTAGAAGGCCAGGAATTACCTCTTTCATCTTGCCAACCCTGACCTTGTCATATATAAATACTCAAGGTTTCATGAACCAATTTTTTGCCGGAACTACGGGCTTGGATTTGAGGGATTTAATTTTGTTCAAACTCTTTCTTCAAGTAAAAACTATTTAATATAATGAGAATCTCTACATTTTTTTTTTTTTTGAAACACAGTATTCAAATCTATCTGCACTCAATACAAAAATTAAAGCTACACACATTGATTTTCACTAAGCTTTTGCAAACTTCTCAAAAAAAGTTATACAGGCTAGTGCTTAGATATGCAAGCTCAGATGGTTTATCTTATCATTCTCAAAAAAAACTAAAAAACAAATTTTTCTTTATGGGCACCAAATTAAACTTTGGAGGAAAATGTTTTACTTATCCATTTCCCATTCTCGAACTTCTGCTTCTGGCACATCTTAGAAGTACCAGTACTTTTCTTAGAACTTTACTAGCTCTTGATGAATATTAAGCCTTCAGTTTCTACATATATATATTGAAGAAAGTCTGAAAGACAGACTTAGGAAATTATCCCAATCAAAGACAATCAAAAATATTTTCTAACATTTCCAAAATAAACTAGAAACAATTTTTAAATTGGAACATATTTTATTAGGGTCAACTCTCCGATCTTTTTGTTTTTTAGAGGAAGTAGCATTTTATATGTCGCTCGGATCTATTTTCGAATATATGGTATACATTAGGAAACGCCAGACTGATTTTTAAAATATGGGTATCGTATAGAAGGTAATTTAATAAGGTAATAAAATCGATTTTGATAAAAATAGATGAATCTAGATAGAAAGATGATATTACTTCACTAACTTTTTTGTAGAATTACTGTGGATAGCGAAGCTGGCGTTGAATATAATGACTGAGCCACTGTTGAAGGCCCCCGCGAAGCTGATGTTGGACAAAACTATACATTAAATTTTAAATATTTATTTGTCGTTTTTATACCTTATTTAATTACCCTTCATATAATACCAATATTTTGGAAATCTGTCAAGGGGTTCCCAACTTACACTGGTTTTTATAAAATCTATATCCGCAACTTCCGATAGCTATATCTCCGAAACTATATCCGAGCAACATATCACTTTTAGAAACAAAAGCTACGTATGAAAATGTTGGTTTAAGAAATCAAGAAGGATTGTTCCCAAAGTAAGCTTGAACCATAACCTCTACTCAGGACGCGTTTTCGAAAGCAGTTTACATTCAAACCATTTTTGCTCGGCTCTTAACAAAATAACCTGCACTATAAGAATCATCTGGTGATTTATATATAAATTTTCTTGTTAACTCAATTTCATAACAAATCAATAAAGGTCGCGTTTTGAAAATAAACGGCTCAAATATTTCAGCTAAAATACTTTTTACAGTGTACTGGCACAGATGCACACACAAATCTCGACCAAATCACAAAACACGCAAGCCAGAAGAGCAAATTCGAGAAAAGCAAAATCAATTTATTATTTTGTTTTCATTTGAAATGCTGATGATATACCACATGCAAGCAAAGAGAAATAATATTATTTATTCTCTTTGATGCAAGTCCACAATATAGGGTGCGCATTTTTTTAGCGCGTTGCAGGCGATGTTTAGAAGAAGACTTGATAGAAAACTAAAACAAAAATAAAATTAGAAAAAAACGTAAGCAAACTTACGACAGGTACCAAAACAGAGAAATACCAAACATACGGCAAAGTAATAATGGGCGTGCTCTGAGAGTTTCAAATGTTGAGAGAGAGAGCAGCAACTGCCGCGCATGTTTTGCGATGTTTCGGTACTCCACATTGCGATGTTTTTCCCCAACAGCAACTGTGATGGCGATGCGCTGCGTTGGGCAACAACAAGAAGAGAACTCGATTGAATTCAACTTCCGAACCGGCGTTTGTAATACGAAAGAATCAGTTGAATGCTGCGTTCGACGTGATCAATTGATGCAGAAATATAGTGAAAAGTTCTGCATGGAAAATCGAATAAGCGAAATAGAAAAAAAAAAATATTTATGTAGGAAAATAGTGCTGGAAAATTATATATCACATTGGAAATTAATGTGTTTTGTTTAAAAATAAAATTCTACGCGTTTAAAAAATAATAATAAATTATATCAAAATATGCTGTGATATAAGCGAATTTATAAATAAAAATATATAAATGAAATATATGTATGTATTTAACACATAAAGAAAATATAAAGGAAAAACCAAACCCAATTGTTGTAAGAATTTTTTGCGTGCTATTTGAAAATTTCATAATATTAATGGTGAAAATTATTTTTAATATTGAAAAAAGTGAAATTTTCCAATGAAATTCTCATCCAGTTTTGCGCTACATCTCAATGATTTTGCCGTGTTACATTTTTGTTTTCGTTTTTTTTTGTATTTTAATTTTAATTTCTTTATTTTTGCTTTGAAAATCGAGTTCGTGCAGTTTTAAAAAAATTAATTAGTTGGCAACAAACAAACAAAAATACTCGAACAAATGCTGAACACACACAAGTGCAATTTATTGTATTTTTTTATTTTGTTACAACAAAAAAGCACTGTCACTAATTAACATAAATAATAAATAAATGATTATCATATATTAATTAACGTTTACACATAAAAAAAAAGTTGTTTGTAAAGATTAATAAAACGCTGTTACAGCAGAACACAAATTAAAATTCATTAGAAACATATTAAAAAAAAAAAAATTGTAATAAAATGTCGTGATTAACTGTAAAGTGATGCATGGCAAAAAATAAAAACAACATAAAAAAAGTTATGAAACAAATCAAAAAATAAAATATTTTCTTTTGATTATGCAATTTTTGTGTTTCTTCGAAAAAGCAACTTATTCTAAATAAACTTTCGTATATAAAAAAAATGAAAATGCCAAAATCGGCACTGTCACATAACCTAAAACTAAACTTTTAAGCGCATTTATTAAAAGAAGAAAAAAAAACAAAAATGCAAAAGCAACAACAAATCTGTCACCATTAATCGTTACACTTGTGATATTTGTTTTGTAAACAAAAAAAAAAAGATTTGAGACAAAATTTTTGTCTGTTCAATCGGATGCCAATACAAAAAGCAGGGTGACCAAATAAACCTTTTCGAGTAGGTTTCTTGAATATCAGTACAAATGTTTTAGTACTTTGTCAGAGCAATACAGCAGCTGGGAACACTTTTGAAAACTTAACAGTTAGCAATTTTTTATAGCGAAAACGACTATATTATATATATATTCCGATTTTCTACGCAAATATGTTATTCGAAGATTGAATGTTGATTAATTAGCTTTTTACTAAATTCGGATTTTTGGATGAAAAACTAACAGAATAAAATCTGGTAATTGCACACTGTCATAGGCAAAAGTCTGCATAAGCCCCTACTTTGAAACTTCTTTTTAATGATAATGAGCAAGATAATATATTTTCCTCATTGACATAAGTCTACAAACACTACGCAATTTATGCCTTAAGCTATTGATTAATTTTTATTAAGCTATTGATTAATTTTTATTTTATATCTACGATGTACTTAGTGTGATTTGGACGTGATATTTGATTGATATAACGACTCCGCGAAATAAATTTTGATTGATAAGAGAAATTTTGTTGTTAAAATTGGAAAATAAAAACAATACTGTGGTTAAATATTAAAAATATTGGGCTTGAGTTGATCAACACAGTACACACGATCATTAGAAATTACGAAGAAATTGATTCCATTCAAAAGTGGCCGTCCAAAGGACCTATCTCGCAGAGATTTCAACTTGATTTTAAAAGAACTGGACAAAAATTCTAAAATCAGTGCCTCAAAATTAGTCGGACACAGAAAAATCGTGGTGGGCCTGATTGTGAGAGGCAGACGAAAAAAATTTCGCTCAATAAGTGAGCGTGTCCTCTGAAATATTCGTTATATTTATGTGCAATGTGGTTTCATGACTTCGAGCAGTTCTTTCAGTATAGCGTTTCAAAAATTTTGATTATTTTGAGGGGTGCCACGTCCATTGGTTGAAATTCGTCTTGTTATTTTCCAGAACTTTTCCGAACTATTCTAGCTGTTTGTAAGATATTTGGTTGCATTTCCTTTCATAATTTTCTTATTATATGTTTTGAATTATTTGCTTGTATAGGAGGTGCCACACCCTCCAGTTGAAGCTCACTAAAGTTTTGTCTGTTGCTAGACCAAATTACTTCTTGTATTTGTGTGAAATTTGGTTTAATTACAATTCTCTTAGTCTCTTCTATAGAAGGTGATGTTTGATAGATTTTAAAAATATTTATTAATAATATATAATTTTTGGTAGATGTTAAAATCTACATAATTGGATGTTAAGGTATTGTTTATTAGGCCAAACATGATATTTGTTTAATTGGAATAAAATTATTTGGTTGGCTCAAATATTTATTTAGGAACTTTATTTGATTTCACTTCATAATGATATAAATATTATATACTTGGGTAAAACTCTAACAATTGCCTACTACAGAATTGAAACATTGTAGAAAAACATTGATTTATTTATAAATTATGAAAGATATGCTCGTTTCAACCAAACTATCATTTGGTAGTTATCAACAAATATATGATAAATCTAGTATATATAATTTGGTAACTATTACTGAACACACACAAGTTTGATCAAGCCAAATTATGTTTTATAGTCCCCAGACTTAGTGCTAAGTTCAAATTTTTATGCAGCCTGTCTCTACCGAAAATCTTAAATATTTTGAACTAAATGAGGATAGCGAAAGTTATTTCTAGCAGTTCTTTTACCTCAACTTTGAGGCTCCATATGATGTTAAGACAAATCTTCACTTTTATAATTCGAATTTTATTAAAAATATCTATTTGAAAATTAGTTTTACTAACGATAAGTAAAACAAATTTTCTCCCAAGATTCAATTCGATTTATTCGCAACTGTTTTTGTTCATATTGTTGTTTTATTAATAGAAACTTTTTGACTTGTTGCCAAAAACAACCGAAAGTTAAACTAAATACATAAGAATCTATATCCAACTGCAGCATTTCAAAATGTATTTAATTATGCTAAGAAACCATTAGCTTTCGAAATATATTTTAATAAATTTCTAACAGAAATTTCCATTGTGATATAAGAAAATATTCAAGGAATGTCAGCTAACAGTTAAAAGTAACGCGTTTCGTCTGCTAGATAATGGCGCTATTAAGAAGAACAATAACAAAAACAATAAATTCTAAATACCATATAAACGCACAAATTTAAAATCAACAATAAATGAGAAAATCATTAAAAAAAGATACAAAATTTTAAAACTAAAAGACACCTGCATGAATTAAAATTAAAACTAAAATGAACAATAACTTTTCGTGAACAAAAAAAAAACTAAAACAAATTTATGCCGCTGATTATGTTATTATTTTAAAACCTTTGTTAAATGAATATATAAAATATCCGATAAAAAGTCAACTGTTAAGAACTCATTTTCAAGTTCTTTCAATTATGCATAAAAAAGAGATCTTTTTGTATTTCCTAAAGAAAATTTATGACGGAAATAATGCTGTAAATTCATAAATGTTAATTATGAAAAGAAGAACTCTCTTTGTCAATATGCATAAATACAACATCGATTACTGTAAAGAATGATTTTTTTTTTCTATTCTGAGAAAATCTCTTACAACAGGAAATAAGACAGATACAACTTGTGTTCGTAACGTAGGCATATCTCCATCTTTCAACTCCTCTTCTCTCTTAGGAGACTTAGAAAACATTTGAAAAAAATTGTCAGGGTGTTGTTGTAAGAAAATAAGTGAAATATCATTTGATTGTGGTAATCTAAATACAAAGTGTACACATGCAATGAAAATGCTATAAAAGTAATTGAAAATGTCCAAAGAGCCAAAGAAAGCAATGGAAGAATCCCATTTGCTTCTTTCTACCAACTGCAGATAATTGCCGTCGATGCAAAACCAATCGAACGGAAGCAATTTTTATTTCCAGCAGCAATCACATTAATTGAGTTTATGTACTTTGACCCTTTTTTATTGTATTGCAGCAAAGAATACATTTTTTGAAGAATATCAACCTTACATTTTTTTTCTGTAAGCTTTATATTTCGAAAGTTAAAGATAACAATTAAATTATAAGTTACTAAAAATACATCGCTCACAAAAAAAATTCAAAATTTTTAAATGTCTCAAAAACTTTGGTACTATCTCAAAATGATATTTAAATACTAATATTGTAGCTTGTTGAATCATCTTTCATGTGACGCAGGATTCTTGAATTATAGTGATTCTTAGGCACAGTCAATGAGCCTTTACTATCCAAAACCTTTAATTTGACAACTAATATTTTCGGGTGGAGGTGGATAGTACTCTTGAATTTTATTACATGCTAAGTAAATGGTCTGACTGACGTTCTTCTGCCCTTACCGGTAGGTGACGCCATGAGCTTAAATTGGTTGTGTTAGAAAGTCTGGACAGAAGAGGTCGTTGGCGCGATTGGAAAATAGGCAAGGCACCGAAAAGTTGCAGGTTGTCTGTATGAATACAAATTAACTACTTGCTGTTTAAAATGGATTATTTTGGTAATCAAAATTATAGTTCATACATTGAATATTGAAAATAAATTTCAGTATTTAAATGTGCTGTGATATAGAAAATAGCGAACTTCCTATTGGAGGCGTGGCACCGTTCAGTTTTCATTGAAACTTTATTTTATCTTAACCTGCGTCAAATAGTTGGCCGGATATGAAAAAAATCAAATTTTGTGTGGTAGGGGCCTCGTCCATTTTTCCAAATTAAGCTATGCTAAGAATCTTCCAAAACCATAAGAACCATATGTACCAAATCTTATCTATATTATATGTGTGAAATAGTTGCTGAGATATTAAATTGTTGGTTTTTCTCTTCTGAGAGGCACCTTTTAATTGAACTTTATTTTGGTCGAAATTTTTATATATTTATCAAGTCTTATTTATTTACGTCGAATAGGTGATGAGATATGTTGAATTTTATTTTTCTTTTATATAGGGGAGCGTGCCATTGTCCTTTTTATTCCAAAAAAACTATGCTACGAGCCTTCTGCTAACTATAACATATGCTATAAATCTTTCGGCGATCAGTTGAATAGTAAGCTTTATATATATATAGATATATATATATGTATATATTAGGGTGGGTCAAATAAATCAAATGTTTTTTTTTTAAATCCAACACACGGAAACTAGTCCCTAGGTACCTCTAGGAAGTACTTACCAAACCTGAGCTTTTAATATTAACGGGAAGATTATGCTCATCATAGATTTCCAGTTTTAATTTTGTCTCATATAAAAATGGTCATATCTTATAACCAATAGATTGTTATACTAGTTGCATTATCAATATTTATAGGAAAATAAACGCTCTACAAAAATGATCTCAAACACTTTTTCATTAATCTTACCATTTGAAAGATATTCAAGGATTGAAGTATTTTAAGGAAAATCATTTTTTTGTTTAGAATTTTGTAACTTACTAAAAAATAATTCACCAACTTTAATAATTGCTGTTTGTCAGATTTTGGTGGCGTCTAATTCTTTAAAGTCTATTCTTACATATTAACCACGCTTTGGAAGTTTTGAAGTAAGAGAGTAGTTCTTTTCGACTCCATTAAAGGTTTTAAAAACAAAAATTGCCTTACGGTGCCACTTTGTCTGAAATATATAGAAATATCATGATTTTCGCACTTACAAACAAGCGTATATCTCCAAAATTGAAGCCGTCCGAGAAATTCTGACGTCGGACTCAAATTCAGCGTTTCAAAAACCTTCGGAAAAGTATATCAGAAACCGAGCAACAGAGATTTGACCAAATTTTATTGACCTGTGTTATCTGGCGACTGTCGTAAAAAAGTTTTAAGTCCCAAGCACTTTCATTTTTTTTGTATTGATGTCCACGGTCTCCCACTGTGCATTGTAGATTTTTTAATTAAAATGTCAAGTCACATGAGTGCAAAAAGTCGGAGATTGTTATATTTTTTTCAGTGTAGTAGTTTATTCCAAAGAGATTTGCATATTAACACTTGTTGTATTTTGTTTTACGTATTCATTATTGCTACGCTACAGATAAGATAAAAGTATTAAGTTTTATTTTTGTCTTAAAACTCCATGTGACTGCTTTGTATCTGATATGCAGATTCGTCAAATGTAAACAAGTGCAAAACCAAAAACAAAAACAAATATAAAAATGAATAAATGTTAACGTACAAACGACTGTACGCGGTAAAAGATCTGTAAAGTTGTTTTCGTTATATTTTTGCAAAGTTACTTGCAAATACATAACTAGTTTTTCACAATGATACTCTGGTAAATCCGAAGTTAATGGCTATATCGCAGTAAATTAATTTGTTGTTTTTGTTAAAACTGATCTTTTATTTTTACTTGTACGTGATTTTAATCGCAAAAATTTACGCTGATTGTCGCATTGGAATTCTTTGCACTTTTACATGACTGATAATAATTTTGCAGATACAGAGTGAACATACTTTGAGATAAAAGATAAAGAACAATTGGTAAAATGCGTAAACTTGATAAGGGCACATTTAACTTGTGATGCAATTTATTATGCTGACTGTTTGCCTTACAGTGGTAAATTATGTTGAAATTTATATTATAAACATTGATAACACTGTGCGACAAAAGCAAAGTTTGATATTTCTGAGCTAAATTTTTCGCAACAGTGTCGGGTATCACTTTTTGCATCGGCGCTCAACAAATCAAAATGCATAAAGGAAAACATATCAAGCTTAGAAATTTCCATTCATTGGCTCAAAGGTCACTGATGATTCCTTTTAGCAATAGATGAAACAAGCGCTAGTCAGCACACTGCTATTAATATTTCGAGCCAAAATAAAAATATTTAATTTGTTCATAAATATAATAATAATATAAATATTTTGTTATTTGCCACTCGTTGAGGTAATATCAGGAAATTAGCTGCTTGAAGTAAAAATTTAAATTAAATTTGGCATAAATTTTTTTTTTTGCTTAAAATTTTCAAAGCAAAATGCCCGCAATCTAAATTACCAAAAAAAATTATTTTCTTTACACAAAATGAAATGTTTCTAATGGCCTGTATTATCGTTAAATGATCTTCAACGACATTAATACACTTAAGGCCAAAGTCAAAAGTGTAGGATTTTTAGCAAAAACATAAAAATAAACATGGCAAATTTTCAAGATTTAAATATGAAATTTTCGAGATAAACAGAAACAAATTAATTGCACACATGTTGTGTATGTACCTACTATTTTTATGCGAAAATCCATTTAGTTTCAGAAAATAAAAAATTTCAAATTTTTCTATACGACTGACTGACTACACATTAAATGATGATCGCACAAGCATCGATCATCCGCCGTACAGAAAGAGGTCGTCGCTGCAGTGTTGGTGTTGTTTTGCTCTACTGATGTGCTGGATACAAATTTTTATTCTCAGCCTTTTGTATCACATGGCACCATTAATACGATTTATGTAGCCGCTAGAAAAGAGTTTAGGTCTTTTTTTTTGTTTGTCACACATGGAAATTGTGTGCACCTGAATGTTGTTGGCGTTGTGAATGCCGGCGACAACATAAATCTAAATAAAAACAACAAAAAAAAGAACACTCATCACGAAGAAAGGAACTTTATTCAATACAGATAAACAACAATGTAACGCATACTCGTAGATACTAAAAGAGCAACAATAATAGCAACAACAACAACAACAACAACAACAACAACAACAACAACATGGACCGTTGTAATCAATGCGATGTTTAATAAAATGTTATGAAATGACAGCATCTGCACTGCGTGTGATATTGCAGACCTACGTATATATGTACTCGTACCGATCTAGAGACATAATGTCGAACGCACAATATCGATGCTCTAATTTGATTTTATGAAAAATGTTCTGGGTATGGATGAATATAAACTGGAAGTCAAGTTGATCATCATTGTTACTCTGAAATTTCTATTATTAAATTACGAGTACATATTTTATTTTGATACTCGAACCACAGATCTTCTTTAAGTTGAATGTTCTTAAGTCTCCTTAGAACATGCAACACCGTCATAACAAAAACTGAAAAAAGTCCATTGATTAAGTCAACAACAAACCTTAGTTGATTTTACCTCAATTAAAAAGCGTAGTCAATTGAAGTTGTAGTTCAGCGGTGGGCATGGAAATCTAGCAACTGAGTGCAACAACAAAATCGAATTTTAAAGAGAAAAAATTAGATTTTTAACTTGAAAACAATTATATTTAATTAGCTAAGTTTTAACCTAATTTTAATGTTTTCGAAATATTTTTAATCGTAATTATTTTTTTAACAAAATGTTATTTTATAATATCGATGTATGTACTCATGCATAAAAATATCGATACCAATTGCGCTTACGCAACGATAACACTGCCCCTAATTAATTTGACAATGTTGCTGATGATGCGTTACGTGTAGCAAGTCGCCCCCTTTTAACGGCTCTATTTTTAGTAAGTGCTGTTTTCGCTACACACACATGGTTTTTGCTCCATATCTTTTGCGATACTTTGTTATGAGGACTTGTGTCTAATTTCGATTTCACGGCATTGCATGTGTAAATGATTTCTTTATTAGATTTCTAAAACTTTTTTCAACAATTTTACCTGTTGTTAAACTGACTGTAAAATTGCACTTGCACTTACACTAAACTAAATATCTTTACGGAAGGGTGTGAAATAATGGGTATGTAGCACTTTTTACACATATTGATTAGCATCAAAACGAAAAATTACCTAAGGGTAGACACTTTTTTTTGCCTCTGATTAGGTGTGCTCATAAAATAGAAAGTATTTTTCGTTAAGTGGCACAATATTCTACCTCTAAGGATTCTTGATCTGGAGGGCCAAAATTTGATATATTATACTGGCAGTTCCAAAAATAATAGCTGCTCAACGCTTTATCTACTAGCTGAAAATGTGGTCCATTAGCAACAGCTCCCAATATCGCATTTATGGACCGACACACTCGGTGTTTAATATTCTGGAGAGCCTTTACGTATATAGCCTCTTGAAATTCTCAAGCAGTTTGTTAGCTTGCTCAAAAAGTATTACTTTAATGAAAATGATATATGTACATATCCTTAGCGGTTTTTTCCATTTGCGTTAGGTTTGATTTTTTTAACAAATTTGGA
The DNA here is from genome assembly GCA_963680825.1 of Meiosimyza decipiens. Lineage (NCBI taxonomy): Eukaryota > Metazoa > Arthropoda > Insecta > Diptera > Lauxaniidae > Meiosimyza > Meiosimyza decipiens. Next base: position 129,056,136 of record OY804258.1, on the reverse strand, counting down.
AATACATTTTGTGAAGAAAAAAAATTAAAAAAACTGTTTTTATTTACCATAAAACAACCTTCAGGAGAACTAAAATTGGTCCATGAATTTCTTTCCAGTCGAAAAAAAAAACTGATGCTAAAAGTGTTTTTAAGAGTCCGTACAACTTTTCAGATCCCATCGGGCTGACTGTTTAATGATCTTTTATGACACCGACATCTCGGCACACAATTGTACACGTCTGATAAAGTATCTGCCTATATGTATGTACAGTAGACGTCCAATATAGCTTATAAAGATATAACGAATTTCCATTTTAACGACCAGTTTTTCAAATTGGTATATTTCCATTGATGTCTCTAAACTACGAACACTAAAAATGTTCACGATTCCAAATAACGAACGCTGTTTAATTCAACAATAACTGTTGAACTGGAATAACTTTTTTTTACCAGTAAAGCTGACCGCAAGTATATATATTACGATGTTACGACTGACCCGTGCATTAATTAGTACGTTATATTGGACCTCTAATGTATGTACTTAAGAAAATCAACATTTTTTATATTTTGTTTGATCTTGTTTGACATTTATTGATTTTGTCGATAACATACAACTTCTATCAATATTTTTCGGTATTATGACATTTCGATATTTTTTGTGTTTTTAACGTATTTCGACATTACTCGTAATCGCCTTTTTTCTACACAAACTTTACGAAAAATTATTGAGTTCACACATCACGGCACGAGCTCTTGCATAAACTTGCATTTTTTTTGAATATATTCACATGCATACACACATACATATGTGTATGCATGTATGTACAATTTGCAAAGATATAATTATCATTTACGAGATAACATGTCAAGGATGTTTACAGTAGCATTTTGATGTGATAAGATATATATGATTTATATGCATCGTATATAAGAGTTATATATCGCAAAATTTTTGCAATATTCTAAAAAAAAACATTCAAAAAATTTTGTTGAACAAAATTATATAAATGTTATCTAAATATATAAAGAGTCGTTGATAAAAATGCAATATTGCAACTTTAGATTTTTTACAAGAATAGCATCAAATCGAAAAAGTTCTTGGTTGAAAATGTGTTGTTTTGATGAAAACTCAGTGGATTCATATTTTCGAAAAAATAAAATGAAGTTTGTTGACTCAGTTCTCACAGTGGATCAATATTTTCATAAGCCACAATAAATTTAAGAACTTTCCCTTCTTATACGGGTGATTCATCAAGAGATATTTTTTTTTTCAAAAGTAAAAAAGAAAAAATAATTCCAATTTTATCTGGTGATGTTTGTTATCACACAAAAGAGTCAGTTCTTACATAAATCTTGCAAAGATAATTTCTTTCAAATGTTGGCCGTAATTGCGGCTAACTTGGTCCCATCAGAAGCTCCAATTTTCGATGACGCGTTCGAGCATTGTTGCAAATGTTATTTGGCGAATGACGCGAGTAATGTTGTCGTCCAATTGCTCAATCGTAGCCGGCGTATACATGCAGAGCTTAGACTTTAGGTAGTCCTAAAGAAAAAAGTCTAGAGAAATTAACTGTCCACCAATATGTTCTCGTAACAATGGCATGGTTTCACGAGCTGTGTGGCAAGTAGTGCCGTCTTTTGTGAACCGAGTGTTGTCGCGATCACGAGCTGATATTTCAGGCCTAAAAGAGTTTAATATGGCAGCTCTTGAGCCTCTCCGGTTTGCTTTTGAGCTTCTTCGGTTTGCCTTTCAGCCCAAATACGGCAATTTTGCTTATTGATGTTTTGCCATTAAGGCAAAAATGAACCTCTGATGGAAAACAGTGGGATTTCTTCAAGTTTTTCAAGAGCCGCAAGGCTGTCTTCAATTTTTGCAGGAGTTGCATTTTGTATGGTTTTAAATCAAGATCCTTATTTAAGATTGTTGTATATGACAGCCGATTTATGGCAGTCATCGGGTACACTCCCAGCTATGGGCGCTATATTTTATACACTACGTGCTGGGTGTTGTCTATTTGGTCACGTATTATACAAGAATAAAAATTGGGTTTCAAATATTTACATGGTAATTACATCGAATTGTGAGTTTGGTAGGCCGATTATGTGACCCATAAGTTGTCATATGAGCACGAAACACCACTCTCGTAGAACGCTTTTTTTTTAAAATACAGCTGAATAACAGTGACTCAGTATCAGTCTAAGTCTTTCCATGATGAAATATCAAATGATACCGATCAAAAATACGATGACAGTTTGACACGACTCACGCGTGATCTGTCATGAAATCCCTACTAACTCGGCACTTAAAAATTAATGTTTTTATTACTTTCTCAGACTCTTTTATTGATCTTAAAAGCTTATTACCTACGTCACTTACCATTCCAATTGCAAGGACTTGCAAGATGTTCAAGTTTTTTTTAAGTGTACACTATCCATAATAACTAAATTGCATATTGTCTGCTTCTTCTAAAACAAAAAAAGGGCCAAGATTTTACGTCCACAATAATTTTGATTTGAATCGAGGCAAAATTACAGGTAGACGCACATTGACTTACATACCCAAGTTCGTACAAAACTATGGCCTTTGTGCCATGTGAACTTGATTTTCGATATCCTGCAGCAAAAAAGGGACGTCCTTTTGTAATAACAAATAAAACAATAAAGTATCAAATAGCTGATTTCTGTTATAGGCCACATTATCAACTTATAGTAAGCCTTCTTAGACGATGTTGCTACATAAAATGATAATGTTAATAATTGCAGTGGTTATTCCACTTGCGTAGCACTATGTCCTATGCTTGGAATCTGCTGCACTCCAAGGTATTCGTAATAACTGAAACGCCCAAGTGTGCCATGACCAACAGTTCAAGGAAAAACATTATAGTTGGTATGGCAGTTTAAAATGATGATATTAAATAAGAGAGAAAAATATAAAAAAAAAATATTTTTATAAACTATGGGTTGCAATCAGCAGAAAATTGCAATTTGGTGCACGGACAAAAATGCAAATCTCTCGTAGGTTCGTTCTTTCCATTAGGTATTGTTGGATTCTTGGTAAGTGTACACTTGGAAGCTTTGATATCTACCGCTGCATGTTTGTGTAATGGCATTTTATGCATTATTATTGAGTTACAATTAGATTTGTCGATACTTGATTGTTAGGGTGGCATGAAAAAAAAGTTGTTGTAAAAGTCGTATTATTGAAATTTTTAATTTTACAAAATAATTCTCAATTCTTAATAAAACTGCTTTATACTTAAGGCGTGATGTTAATATTGCCATTCTTAAACTTAAACTGAACTGTCTGTTGTCGGCGGATGTCGTTACATGCCAGTTAGCCACGCTGCTAAAATATTCCACAAAATTCAATCTATCAACGCTGGTTCAATCTGAATTATTCAGTTTTCTGGTTTTGTCCCAATACCTACTCCGATATTTGCAAGGTTTCGAAATTATGATAAAAATTCGTAATAACGTTTTTTTTTTTTCAAAACTCACATAAAGTCTTGACACTTTAATTCACTTGACTCATGCACTATGAAGTGCACGTTTTGTATAAAAGAAAACTGCTGCATTAGCAGCATCTCATGCCTCTACAATCAGTCGGTCAGGACAAAAGACTTAAGGATGCATCTTTAGAAGGCAAAGAACTCAGTCCTCAGCAATTTTGTTTAAATCGCAGGCGCATGAAAGAATGAATGACTAGAGAATTGAATGGGTGTAGGTAGGTACTCACAAAAGTCACTCGTTGCACATCCCGACGTATCGGTGTGCAATTTGTGACATCTGTGCACGTATGTGAATCCAATTAAACAAAAGCTACACTCTGTTGTAGATACTAAGTGGCAATGCACCATCTGGCGTAAGAAGATATATAGGTACCATACACTAACTAGTCAAAGTAGAACGTTTACGCTTTGCATTAAGTTGAGACAGCATGACAAGTATTTTTTTTATTTAATTGGGGGTGCGCTCTTATGAAAAAAAAGCTCAGATAAAACATTACAATTTAATTGCAAAAAAAAAAAACAAGAGTTGCTCAGTGGGCTATGCAATTTTAACCCTACAAAGATTTTGAGTAGATTTAAAATATTTAATGTTCTTTAAGTCTCTCAAAATACGAAATTCCTGTAGACCTTTCCGATTTTATTCTTGAAATATTTTATTTTGTAGTTTTGAAATCTGAAATAATATATTTTTCGATCAGACCTTGTATAAAAAATGACTCACAAAATTCCGGTCAAAGTCGCCTAATGTCGGCAAGTCGCCTATTCGTGATTTTTAGGTAATTTTTGCATTTTAATTTTTAAAATTACTCAGTAGCATCTCCTTTTATATTAAACGAATTATAAACTAGATATAAGATCTCCCTTGAAAATTCTGATTCAATCCAGAGATCTACTGATTTTTCCGCTTGTCATTGATGATCTTCACAAATATCTTCATCTTCTTTATCTTCTTCATCAGCTCTTTAAATGGACATAACATAGTGGGTTTGATCTTACATTTGATGCACGACCTGCGACACTTGGCAGCTGTGGGACTCGTACTGCGACCAACTGCGCAATAGGCAGACAGGCTGCCTATTTGCCTGGGTTTTAATTTTGTGTTATTTTTTTTGGTGCTAAAGTCAAACACGTATGCGAAAAGTTTCTTTGGACTTACTTTGACAGATATACTTACATATATAAACATCCAGATTTGCGCATATTCAATATAAGCTCGTTGAGCATTTTAGTTTTTTATACGATTTATATATGGGAAATTATGCTTTATTAGACAGTTTCCTTTACATCTACTGAAAGAAAAATTTTACTTGAACATGACATTTGAATATTGAAAAGAACATAACATTTTCTATAAAACAGTTTTGATTAATATTTTGCGTGAACATAATATTTCATCAGTTTATTGGGTCTCAGAGTTTAAGAATATTTCGAAAATTGGGAAAAAAATCATGTACTTCTTACACATTTTTTTTTATGTTTTTGTAAAAATCGCATAGCTTTGAGTAAAGAGCTCATACTGAGAAAAGTTTCCCTATTTGCAAATCATTTTAAAAGTCGAGAGTGAAAAAGCTACCGGTTTTTCAAATCACTCTAATTTCACACTAATATTTTCTCGAATGGAGAACTCATTTGTAATAATAATAATAGAGTTTAGCTACTACAGCTATTAGCCTTCTTAGCTATTTAGCTTGAAGATTTAAATCAAGTAAAATACTTTTTAATAAATAATGGAGATGGAAAAAATTGTACATGCATTTTTGTTATTTTTTTATAATTTTTTCTTAGCTATATCGCACTTTCTCAACATAACCACTCAGACGACGTGATATAGATATTAAAATAATTATATGTGTAATCATACATCGTCCAAGGCGTAAATGTTAGAAAAAAAAATTACCCTGAATGCTGTGGGGCTCGGACAAAAAGCCATTTTCATTTAAGAAAATAACAATCGGCGTTTTTTATGTTTGGATCACTTTTCATATAATTTTTTTTTCGAAGTTTCCTGTTTTTGCGAAATTTTTTAATACGGTCGACTATTAAGAACTAAACTTTCCGATAACCCAACTTTATTTTCTATAAATTAGTTTGTACCCAAGCATTTAGGGGTTAACTAGCATACCAGTCATGTTGCAGCTTTTACATTATCTCTTTAATTCTTTTAATGCAGGAAATGTAGGTTACTTAAAAGGTTTCTTGACATTTTATCGAATTGTTTATATTACAAGTTAAGCCCTAATAGAAAAACAGAATACAGAAACTAAAGCAGCATACAATTTTAGTAAAACAATATAAAAAAAATTAAGTAAATTAATTTGCATACTAACGCGACAAATAGAGCGCACATTTAAGTGGCACGCAATAGAAGCCCATAAAGATCAAAATTTTATAGAGAAAACCTTTCAAAAGCATAGATTTGATTTTGACCAACATGACCACATAAAGAACTGAATAATTACATAATAAATACAAAAAAGACATTTGACTTCGAACATAAAATATTTCAATTCAGTTCAATGCATCATTACACACGTCACAAAAAGTTAAAATCACCATTCTCTACAAATGCGGCAAATGCTACTGGGCAAAAAGACATAAAAGCAACAACATCAACAACAACAAATAGTTCCCATTTCTATCTGTTAACGATTTTCTACTGTTTGGCCATTGAAGTCTTCACCTGTTGCTTGCTGTTCTTCAATCATCTAAAGAAACTGCGTACTGAACTGTAAAAAGCAAATCAGCTTAGGTGTGCACACCTCCTTCCCTAAATACCAACACCAACAGCAACCACAGCAAGTGGTGCCAACAAAAGCGGCTTTTTGGAACGATCCACAAAGAGTGTGCGACTGACTTTTAACAAGAAGTTGAAGGAAACCCTTTGTCAGCTACCATTCGAATGCAACATTTCTGGTGCAGTTCAGTAGGTAATGCCGTTCAGCGTCTGCTTTGACTACAACGTCTTTGAATTTATCTTTTCACTTAAAGGCTACGATTTGACGGTTTGCCGGTCTGCCGAGGTAGGTTCATTACGTTGCTGCATCTTGCCGCTTTGTTTTTAATTCTTTCCTAATATGTTTGCATGAGTTTATTTGGTTAATGTTCCAATTTTGCTTTCAAATGTTTGTTCAAATGATTTGCCTTACGTGACTTCCCAGTATTTCATGCATTCGTTTGCGACTCATGCATTACGTGGCTTTTTTTTGTTGTTGTTGTAACTCGTGCCATTCTGTTCCCCCGCTGGAAATATCTTTAGAGTGGTAATGATAATTAATGGTGTTCACTTAGTTTAACGTTTGTCAAATTGTAATCAATTTTAAATTCGAATGATATTAAGGTGATGTGAACAGTTAGTGCCTTGGAGAATAACTTTGCTAAGAACAAGCCGCTGCGATTCAACTTTTCTTAACTTTGGCTGTGGGTAAAGTCACCCAAAAAAAAGCTTTGAGGTTTAATTTTAAATTGATTTGAAAACAAACTTTTTTTAGAGAAATTATATATGAAAAAAATTAAAGAAAATTCATAAAATAATTTCTGCAAATGCTCTAAACAGAGTTGCCAAGTTGAAAAGAAATCAATTACCGACCTCAAAAAAAAAAAAATTTTCCCCACAAATTTTTTTTAAATTATTTTTTTGACAAAAAATTGGTAAAATATTAGTTATTTTGAGAAAACTTTTTTATTTGTTTTGTTTTGGTTAGCATTTTTATAAAATCAATTCATAAAATGTTTAAAACTTTAATTTTGGGGTTTGCTCATTCAAAAAAATTTTGAAATCCATGTCGCAAAAGTCGTACAATACCCCACTATTTCAGAAATTTTTTAAATCATAAAAGACTCGCGGCTTTGACATGAAGTTTCGAGCTTGAGTCCGGATCAATGGCGATGACTTGGCAACCCTGGGCTTGAAATATGAAATAATATAGATGGCTAGTTGCTGTTATCATTTTATCGAATTTCAGTTGATTTCATGAATCGTTTCCCATCTAGAATGTCAATTGTTGCTATGTACATTTTCAATCATGTTCAATCTTAAAATGTAACACAGTACCTGAAGCGACAAAACGGCATGAAATTTTTCATTGACACAATATTTCGCCAAATAATATCGGTCATTCTTCCCAAAACTGAGATGAGTCGTTTCTTGGAATCTCTGATTTTGAACAGAGTTTTTTAAATCTCTGAAAATATAATAAAAAAATTTTAAAATATTTTCAAACTTTGTTGACATCTACTTCACGAAAAAAATTGTTAGAAGATTAAGTTTTAGATAATTTTGGGTCTATAGGGTAAACGATATTTTGTTATCCTATGAATATAAATTTGATATTCTGACACCTTTTTTTCGTAGAGTTAAGATCAAAAATATTTCAAAAATCAATTCTTTTACTCTTCATAAACTGTGAAAAAATGTAGCGTAACAAGAGCTCGACTTATGCCCACATAATTTCTGATAGTTTCATATACAGTAAAAAACTATACATTAAAAAATTGTAGCAAAGTTTGAGACTCAAGGTCCAATTCCTTTCGCTATCCGCTAACCTTGCTGTTCCAAAATCAAAACAAAACTCTATGTAAGCGACGATATGGAATTTTGAAATAAACTACACTCAAAATTTCAATATTTTTCTAACAACAAATGCCTAAACCAAAAAAGACGTGACGAGACGATAGCAACTAAAAAAATGTTTTACATTTACCCTGCTACGTTAGTGTAGTGTTGGCCAAACATTTCTTATGACGAGTAGTGATTGATCCTTACGGAACAACACGTCACACTTGCGTACTTTCAATTTGGTTGTGAACATTGGCTTACTCGGTACATCCCGTCACGCCAATTTTGGTTCAGGCTAAAGTCATCGCCATGGTAAATTACCTAAAGTGATATCATTTGTGAAGTCAGTTAGAGTGGAATTACTAAAGATGAATTTAAAAAAGTTCACCCACTTCATCTTTGGTCACATTACTATTCTATTCGACAAAATGTGACATTTTTTCTAATTCTCTTTTAATTCAATTCGTTTTTGTGCTGGTTTTAGTATAAAAAATAAATATTATGTGAGGGAATTTGTTATATCCCAAGCAAAAACTGGCTTGCTACCGAATTCCCGAAAATTTAATTTATATTTTCTATAGACATAAGTAATTTACTTTCCTCACCTACTATATTGTTTAGCAGACAGTTTGTTGTCGGTTCTGAGGTTACGACGGTATCGGTACCTAAGCAAATGTTCGCCTAAGCGCTTTTTATTGGCTAAAATCTTTCACAAACATCAATTTAAACGCAAAGTTTTTTTAAGTGCTTTCTTATCAGTATTAACAACAATCATATCTCATCTCCCATAATGATTTTAAATGCAAAGCAAATATCACATGTTTGTTATTTATTTGTTTGTGAAAAATATTACAAATGATATGTCATACAAATTTATAGTAAATGAATAAAAAAATTCGATAAAACTTCAGCTAAAAAACAACAAAATTATAACATCTCGGCCTAAACTCAACAAAATTCACAACGATGAATCGCTTACGTTCTCATAAATTTAAGCCCAATGCCGATGCCATAAGTCCCAGCAATAACAATAACAACAAAAATGACAACAGCAGCAGTAATGGATTGCTTACAAAGATCACAAAACGCTATTCCACATTTAGCAGCAAAATCACCAAGCGAGCGCAATCCGGACGCAAGAGTACTTCCCCACAAAAGATATTTGCGGCCAGTTACGATATGACTGGTGCAAACTCTGAAGATCATCGGTTAGAAATTGGTGCACCTGTTTTAATATCAACAACAACACTTGATACAGATCGACTTGATGTCTCGGAAGCAAGATTGCGACAAATCGGAGGCGGTATTGCAGGTACCAGCACCATTGTTAAAGTAACAGCCGGCACAGCGATAACAACCGCAGAAGAAACCACGGTAACACCACCTCCAACAGCACAATCCTCACCACAGATAACATCATCGGGTAGTGAGAATGAAATGTTTGTAGATGCGCTGTGCACGACACCGACAGCGAATGAAGCGGGCGCTAATGAAACAGAAGTTGAAACTTTCGAGTTGGCGCTACAGTCGTTGCAGCCAGCTGACCTGCCAATAGACATAGTAGATTATGCGGCGCCAGCAGAAATTAACAAAGTATTGGCGTTAAGGATACCACCTATTGAGAATACACAAATGTCCAATTACTTCGAAACGCCGAAGCCCAAACAAAGAACGAAGCAGAAGTTGGGTGCAAGACAGCACTCGAAATCAGCGCAAAACTTGCACCGTTCAGAGTTTAAGGTTTTCTTGCAGCGTGCACCCTCTGTGGAGTTGAACATTAGTTTCACCACTGCCGAATTGGAACACTGTCACGATATACCACGCTTACCTGAACTGTTTGGGGCGAGCAAATGCAGCTTGGCCGCAACAGATAATGAAGAGGCAGATGATGCAGATAAAGAGAATTCATCACCTTCGGTAATACGCATTACGCCCATTATGAGCAAGAGTGCGCCAAATACGCCCATGAATCCAGAGCAGAAAGTCACTGGCTATCTGGCGCAACAGCAACACTTCAAAAGTGTCGATTCGCTGGATATACACGGTAAGTGTAAGCGACACAAAAGTGTTGTCTTTAATAGCACTACATCGATAAGCACACCACAGCGTGGCTCAAAATCCAGCGTGACAATCGACAACAGTTCAATCGAGGACTTTGATCTGAAGTCAGTGAGTTGTCAGAGCTTAAATGCGCAAAATCTTTTCTTATCCATCGAAGAGCTCAATGAAATAACGCGTCAGATCAATGAGTCGGAGGACTTTAACCAAGACATCGACTTGGAATACTGTACGCATCGCGATAATTTAAGACCAAGTGAACGTAGAATAACGCTGCTGAAAAACAAAAATTCCCGACTTATTGATTTCAATCACAACAAAGAAAAGCTCATGAAGAGTTGGAATGGTGTCAAGCACTGGATTGATGAGGAGCGTACGAAAATTAAAGATGCCGTACATAGGCAGACATCTTTGCAACGTATGGCTGTGGGCTCGAAATTGAATTTACATGGCGTTGAGGACCGGAACGGTAGTCGCTCACAATCGCGTGAGAAGACCTTAGATGAAGGCGACAAATTCACTGCATCTACGAGTACAATGAGTATTCAGCAGTCAGGTGAAGTCCCACCAAGTAGTTCCCAGAACGATTTTGCAGTGAGCTGTAGCAATATTGCAGAGACCGATCAGGAAGTGGAGGACTTGGAGTCATCGTTTACACAGCAACAAATTGGCGATGGCTCGCCAACAGCAAAACGTATCAAACGGGAGGTAAGCGTAGGTGTTTGAAAGTAGGAACTATAGTTGTTTTTTTGCTAAGTATGTGTGGTCTTGTTTTTTTGAAAACTATATATTTTTTCAAAAACTATATGTATTTAAGAACATGTAACTAAAAGAACTATTAAATATTTGTTTTTTATCGCAGGGTCAAAATGGCTTCGAAGAATTACGTCGCTACATTAAACAAGGTGGAGACTTCGGCAAAGAACTCATAGTCATATTGCAAGAAAGGTAAAGTTCTATGAGAACTTCTATAAACTTGATCTCGCAGTACTCATATTGTTATTTTCTCACTTTACAGAGTTGAATCGGAACTTTTGTACTCAAAATCTCTTTCAAAAATGGCCAACAAATTGAATAAAGCCTGCCGTGAACTACCCGGTAGCATTGCAGATGCTTGGCGTGGTGTTGCTACAGAAATGGAAAGTCGCAGTGATATACATCGTCAATTGTCAGCGTCACTAACAGATGAAATTGTCAAACCACTGAAGTCAATCGTTGACGCACATCACAAAACAAGGAAAACAGTGAGTTTATTTTAGGCTAAATATCAAGCAATAGATTGCAATAGATCTTAGAGAAAAACACAAGTTAAATAAAATGAAATAGGGGAAAAGTAACATGAATTTTTAAGGACATGGAAAGAAACCTTCAAAGCAGCTGTTAGAAGGGATTCAAAAGCCAACAAAAGCTCTCAAAATGCTCTTTTATGATTCTTAAAGACTTATTCATTATTTAGGTGCGAACTCTTTTAAAATTGTGTAGGCAGAATCACTCAAAAGCTATTTGCGAAATAGTTTCTCATATACATACTATATGTACTTATATTCTGTAAAAGAAGTAAAAAATATTGTACTAACTTTCTTTAGAAAGAAACCTTCAAATACCTACTGATATATCTCTTCTGGGAAACTTTTTTGGTAGATATTTTAAGAGCACTGCTTGTAAATAAAGCTAGCTAAGCTATTGAGATTCCTCAGCAAGGATTCCTATACTGATAATAGCTAGTCAAGCCGGATAATATCAATATAAGCAGTTGACTCGACAAAGAGTCACACACCTGCAAATAGCTATGACACATTCCGAGTTGTTGTTTCCATAGTGAAGAATTCTAGTAAGATCCTAACCTACTCCTACGGCTGCATTAATCTGACTGATATGCAATGTGATGTCTGCCTTCTATATCCTTCGGCTGCATTGTAAACAGCAATACTTCACGCTCTTTAGGGCACCACTGATCAGCAAGTAATTGAACAAGGCCTGCCTCGGAGAAGGCCTGCTAGCACTGCTGCGATTGTATGGGGCCTTCTCAACAGTAGATTTTCATACAAATGAAAATATGTATATACTTATGAAAGGCAACTATGCTTTCCCACAGCAGATATTAGAAGGCAAAGAAGAAGGAACTCATTTGAGATGACACGGATAAAAAAAAAACATTTAATCAGGGTCTCACGTCGTATTAAAATTTAATTTTTTCCAAGTACTCCTGTTAGACCTGCTGTGGTAAGCGGTCTTAGAAGGTCTGTTTTATGAGGACATTTCATATAAAAAAAGTACGTTTGAAAGGAGATCGGAAAGCCTGATACTTCCCAAGAAAGATCTTCTGAAACGGCGCTTTAAGAGCCTAATCGTTCTAATTTGTATGCTCTTTGAGCGCTTGCTCATTCTCTAGGCAGCACCGTTCATAGTGGACCTGAAATTTAAAATCTTTGAAAATAATTTATATGAAAAGTGAAAATATGTTAGAACTCGTAAATTTGAATCCTTACAATAGAATCAACATTTGACTTTCTCCTGAATTCTTAAGACCATTAAATTGCCAGCTAACTAACATATTATTTCCATTATAATTTCAGGTCGAAAGTAACGTTGACAAAGCATCGCGTGTCCTCTCAGAATGGCGCGTTAGTGAGGCCAAAGCTAAGAAGGCCTCTCACACAGCAGCACGTGAAAATGAGAAGCTCCAAGATGCTATGCTTGATGTGCGAATACAAAAATCCCCATCAATTGCGTTACTGCATCAGGGTCCGAATAAAATGGCGGCTGAGAAGGAAATGAAATCGGCTGAGAAGGATTGTGCCAAATTGGATAATAAACGGAAAAAAGCTGAAGAAGCGGTAAAACGCGCCGATGTCGAATATTACACATTGTGCGTGCGTGCAGAACGTGCACGTGTAGACTGGGAAATGGCAGTGCTGCGTGGCTCTTCACTACTGCAGAATCTCGAAAATCAACGTCTTTGCAATATGAAGAATTTCGTAACGAATTATGGTCGCTTAACGGCAAACATGAATCCGATACTTGATGGTCTGGTACAGCTACTGCAACCACAAATCGAAGCCTGTAATGTACAAAAGGATATGCAGGTTATTAAGAACATACGGCGCATTTCGGAAGGACCCAGTGAGCAATTGCTGCCAGATTTCTATTGTGAGCACACAACATTGGCCATGAACCGTGAGCGACGCAAGCATGCGCTCATCAAATTGTTACAATTGGTTAAAACAGATTTGGAACGGGAAAGACGTTCGCGTAATGGCCTCAAGGGTTTGTCGCAATCGCTGAATAATCAAGAACATCAGAATGTTACAGACAAATTGTACCACGTAAGTTTCAAATCATTAAGGCGTGCTGAAGAACAAATCAAATATCTCCAAATTATTTTCAGATACGTTCGATGCTGACCTATTTGGAAGGCGCACGTTTTAAACTTCATTCCGCTTTGTTGGAATTGGATCACAAGCCCAGAACTTCTCATCCACTGGCACAGCACATACAGGTGGCTAAAATTTTTTTACTAAAAGATATTTTCAGGGCTATGTTAGAATTTGAAGTTTAAGAAACTACAAAAAATTGAGTTTTCAAACTGCAGTAACGAAAATGTAAAATTTCCAAAATGAATACCAAAATGTAGAAAAAAAAAACTTTGTTTGTGGTGGACCATTTTGTAATAAAATATGAATTATGAAAATAATATAATTGGAAAAAGTCAAAAAATTTTAATAAATAATTGGATAAAGCGAAATCGTACAAAGTGTTATCGTTAAAAAAACGTATTATGTAGTCTAGGCAAATTGTATGTTTTTCCAGCTGTAAATTGGCTAAAAAAGGGGCTAAAGCTAGTTACATAGTCATACTAGTTTCATCCGTTGCTAAACGGAATCATCAGTGACTTTCAAGCCGATTAGTAAGAATTACTAAATTTAATATGAGAGAGGAGGATCTTTTGTACTTTTGTTGCACATAGACTCAGCTAGGGCACAACAGGAGCACCATACATCATCTTTCACTACCTCCAAAGTTTTTGGGATGAATTATATTTTTAAAAAAGAACCCCGGTGGCTTGTTGAGCTGAATTGCTTGGCTCAAAAAGCAAAAAGAAGTCTGCGCTGCAGGAAAACAACTTTAATGAAAAAATCATCATCATAGTCCTTGATTTCTTAAGGAGCCCTAGTCTTATAGTTTGAAGTGCGCTCACGTTAATCAAGACAACCTCAAGTCCTCGAATATTTTTTTTTATTTTTTGAGGAGCCCCAAATAGCGACAGCCAGTTAGACCTTTCCCAGACCACCCCTGTGTCCTAAATATATATAGGACGCTATCAATCAAAAATATAAAAAAACCCTACGAAATAGGCCAAAATTAATTCGAATTCAGTGACACAACTCATACTTTTTTTTAGTTTCATCTGACTGAATCTCGGAATTGCGGCATCTTTAACTCAAAATATATCTAATATATAAATTTTATTCACTTATAGATCACTCGAGATCGCACAGGTCTCCAGCAAAGCATATTGAAAGTTCCCCTCTGGCTAAAAAACAATGACAAAGTCAACACCAGCAACAATAGCGCAGACGACTCGCTGCGAGAGAATGAATACGATTGCATCTCACAAGCGAATACATCGACCAACGTCAGCTGTGCCGAACTCAATAAGGAAATAATAATGAAACCTTACAATCGCAGCAAGAGCAACATCGAAACTTTCAGCACCAACACACAAATTTGTGTAAAGCCTGCGGATAAAACAAAAACCATAGGCTCCGATCCCTACTTTGATCGTGGTCAGGCCGATGGTGGCTCAAATCAACATGATTCAGACTTCGATGAATTCAGTTCACAGGATGAGGATGATGAACAGTCCTCAGCGACAACAAACAAACAGAAATCGACGATTATCGAGAAGAGTGTCAGCTGTATAATGGGCAATGGGATGTCAGCAATTGCAACGCCTAAGAAGCAAATTGGAAGCGGTGGCGGCGACGCACAACAGCAATATTATCAAAATACTGCTGAAATAATTGAGAATGAAGCGAATACGCATAGTGAGATGACGACGACGACGACGACGCCAACAACCGGCACTACAACATCCGTAATTTTAAGTAGATGTAAGGCCCTATACAGCTATGCACCAAAATTATATGACGAACTGGAATTGAATCCTGGCGATATCATTGAGGTTCATGCAAAGCAGGAGGATGGCTGGTGGCTGGGCGCCTTACGCAATCAAGTGGGCATCTTTCCAGCGACATATGTTGAAGAATTTGCTTGAGGCGACAAGAGTCCACTACACTTGCATGTGGGGTTCAGTTGAGTTTTGAATAGAGGAAGTAGAATAGTTTATAAGTTAATTTTTACGCTCGCTTATTGTCGAGGTCAAGATAAAATGCGTTATGTTAATTATCGTACGTCTAGTGTCATGAAAAATGTATTAAACAGTAGAAAAAAATGAAAACTTTCTGATGAAAAAAATTTAACGAAAATCGATTTGTGTACAAATTGTCTTCCTTTTTTGACTGCCAAATAAAAACAAATTTGTAAAGTTTCCAAAAAGTTTGTAGAAAAAACCGTGCGATCAACGAAAGAAGAAATTAAAAACTTTTTTTTGATTACCAATTCAAAAGGATTTTTTTAAAAATTTTAATTTCTTTCTCTCCTTAAAAATGTTTTTAGTTTAAGTTATTTTTAATTATTGAACGCAATACACTAACAAAATAATTTATAATAATTAGTGATAACTAATAAGGACTTAATGCGTAATCTTTATCGTTACACGAAATTTAAAATGGCAACACTGCAAAAAGTTTGCCTACATACAAATGTTACCAATTAATTTATCACAAATATTTACATGATGTAAAATAAAATATTTTAACTTCAATTTAAACACAACTTTATCAATTTATTATTATTATTTTTATTACTAGAAAGTTGTATTCAAATAGGTCTATGGTTCAAAAATCTGGGATAATTATCCATTGCTCTTTCTTGTGTCTTCACGAAGCATGGAGCCTTCTAAACTCTCTCTTAACGTTAGAGTGTGTTCAATTCTCTGGACCATATCCCCAATTTACATATTTTCTGCTGTAGCGAAGCTTTCCATGGTGATTTATGAGAGCCAAGTTTTCTGCTACCCTGATGGTTTCACTCCAATGCTTGGCGGCAGTCTAAGTTTTGTGATTTCCGCAAAGTTTCCATTTGAATGGAAATTGGATTTTGACAGCATTTTGTGAGCAATCCGAAGTTGAAAATGGTCATGGGCCAGCAAATTTTCAGAGTTTCGCGCAGACAATTGTTGGTGAACAGTCGCACATTGTGTTCCAGTTTACAGAGCCGTACAAAAGAGCTGCCTTCATGTTTTACGTTTGAAGATTTTGAACTTCGTGGTCATTGAAAAAAACGCATGAAATAAATAAGGATTGAGATGAATATCCTTTATAGATGGTTTGTGAATTGCGATGCTGAAAAGTTTAGTCAACAATACTACTGCAGAAGCAAGATTTAAAATGCTTACCAGCTTATGTTTTCAAGATATGCAAAAACATATGAAAACACACTCGCTATTAAACTTAATATTCCAAAGTATTGAAACCACAAGAACTTTTCAATATAGTTAAAATATAAATAGCAGAAATATTGGATACAGTAAATTAATCACCTGTGAAGAAAATTTATGATTCATCACTTAAGTAGGATCATAATCGGTGCTGCCCACAGAAGAAGCAGACACTCAAAACGCATGGTTATCGTTGCTTGTGGTAGTGGGCACCACTGGTCATAATGAACAGAGCTGGGCACTACCATAAACGTAGTTCTCTTCAATGCTCTTCAATGCATTTGTAGTTGTGTTGTGTGTTTTCACAGAACTGCCCAGTAGGCAAGGGAAGGAGCTTGCAGGCCTTCTAGCAGGCCTTGCTTGGTGAGATTAAGGCCTTGCCACCTCCTTTCAAACTTACTTTCTTTTTTATATGAAACGTCCTGATAAAACAGGCCTTCTTTAGCAGGCCTGTTAGAAATACTCTTCAAGCAGGTTTTCCTATATCGCTTGCGTCAAGAGTCCTTCTAAAAGCACTTGCCGTAGAAGGGGTCACAGAAGTACTTTGAAAAAATTAAATCTTAATACGTCGTGAGACTCTTAGTTAAATGTTTTTTTTTTTATCTGCGTCAACCCCCATTTTTAATGTTTATTTTTTGTGACGTTTTATTAATTTATAGTTTGACATTGAATACACAACACTCTACCACTTTAACATAACATGAAACAGAAGACCAGCCTAGCAACATGCACACCGTTCCTTACTTCTAACCATTTATCTACTTTTGATGTCTTATAAGTACAATGCAATGACAAAAAAGTAATGTCGAATCATAAAACATTGCAATGCATGAATTAAAAAAATAGATGAAGTCCTTCTTCTTTGCCTTCTAATGTCAGGCCTTATAGCACTGCTGCTGTGGGAAGGACTTATAGCACTGCTGCTATGGGAAGGCTTTATAGCACTACTGCTGTGGGAAGCATAATAGCACGCCTGCTGTGGTAAGGCATAGTAGCATTTCATGAGTATACACTCAATGCAGTGTAACTATTCTGCTATTTATAAAATTTACTTATTGTTAATATTGACAGATTGTAAATAAATAAAAACAAAAATCAAAAAAAAAAAAATTTTTTTTATATGCATGAAGATTTAGTTTTGAGAAGCTTACAATCGGAGCAGTGCTAGAAGGCCTTCTTCGGGGAAGAGCTTGCTCAATTGCCTGCTGGGTGAATTGATTTTTACGCTCTCCGTTTTATATTCGTATATGAAATCTGTATTCTCTTTCTGCCGCAGTCGCGCGCGCTGTACGCTTTGCCCACTTACGATAATGAACCATGGTCTAAGTCAGGGGTACCCAAGTAGATTTTGTTGTTGTCTTACGATTGATTTCGTCGAAAAAAGTTTGCAGCTGTGGATTGAGAGCACTTGGAAAAATTTGTGTTTAACTTAAGTTTCAAATTAAAATTATTCTAACTTTGAGAAATGAATTACAAATCTTTAGAAGATAAGTGGGAAAGTGATTTTTTTTCACTCATAATCTTAAGGCTGTTATTTTATTGGAATCATCATGAAAGAATGAAGGGAAATTTAGCATAATAACTTTGTTTTTTCATTGCAGATAAATATTTAAAAAATATAATTCGTTTTTTTTTTCTGTGTACATATTGAATTTTATATTTCTTTTTTATTAAAGTTTATATGTATTGGTGTTTTCACTTCCATAAGGAACTTTCGGGCACCCTTGGTCTAAGTGATAGTCGATATAGTAGCTGATGCCTCAAAGTGCGGGCGCATTGCCAGCAAATTCCGTGAAAAGGGAAAAAAAGAGATAAAAGGTTTTGGGTTCATTAGGATTTTGATGTGAGTGACATTATTTTCAGATATATAAAAGATACAGAGCACGAAAAAAATTTTTTACAAATAATTAATTAAAAAACTATGAAAAAACTATTTAGCAAATTTCCAAACGATTAATCATAATCAGCGCTGCCCACGAGTACCACCAGCAAATGTAAACAAGTGTTGATGATTCTGTATACGTGCACGCTTTAACGCTTTTTATGCTCTTTAAGCGTCTTTTCGTTCTCATTTTGAGCGCCTGCTCGTTCTCTGGTCAGCACCGATCATAATCCAATTCATCCACATAAATATGCCAAAGTTTCATTCAGATTAGTTTCTTTTGCTCAAGAATGAGTGCCGTGTCTAAATATTATAAGAATATTAAGTTTTCTTTTCACCCTGTAGCCTACGATTTAGATGAAGCCTAAAAGATGCCATATTTTTTTATTCAAAAGCTCTTAAGGCGTGCTACGGAGTGATCTCTTTTATATTCATAAAATTATTTGATATTTCCTCACTTTCTTATAAACCAACAAAAAATCACATATTTAGCATAGATAAAATTTAAAATAAAGTTCATAAGCTTTTCAAAGTGTATCCACTTGCGGCAGGATGTCAGCGGAGAAATTCAGTAAAACCACCAATTTGGATTCTCCATAATTTTTTTCGTTTTCCAGAAGATTTTGCATTGATAAAATGAGACTTACCAAGAGCTCAGGCGATTTTGGAGACGTTCTTTTCCGTATACGCTTTCAAAGGCATGCCATCCCGAGATAGAACAGCTGGAAATGGCAGAATTAGTATTGCTAGTTTGCTTCAACAGTAAAGCCTTAAACAAATAATCTAATAGGTTCACCATTTTAGAGAAGATAAGAACAGATCGATTTTCTGACAACAAGATGTTTGTACGATACAACTTGACATCGCTTCAAAGTTTGATGAGAACAGAACTTATCAACTAAAAATAGCTATATCGGTGAAAAACGCCAAGCTATGCTATTCATTCACTTATGCCCTCCCAGAAGTATCGGATTACTCTACACACGAAATATGTTCAGTGCTGGAAATGAAGAAAGCAACAACTGACCGAGTGAAAAAAATAAGAATTTTTTAAATGAAATATGATCTTTTAGCTAAGCGTCTCATATAAGAGTACCCGATATTTGGTACAATTTAATTTTTTTTTCGCTGATTTTAAAAACTATTGAATTATTGAAAAATTTACTTACATTTGCAATATTATTAACTATAAATTTATATTCCAAACACATTTGGCAACCATTCGCAATACTTCTGAATTTACACCACAATATGTGAAAAAAGCAACGCCTTTACAGTTTGAAAAATATATATATATATTTTGTATAATACAATAACTTTTGTTTCTACTACATTTGAATACTTAATAATTTACGTAGTGGTGTATGGAAATCGCAATTACATAGAGAAAAAAAATAAATAGTAATAAACATGAACAACAAATAATGATTAACTGGGATGATAAAATGCTAAAAAAAAATGTATTTTCCTTAGAATCCTGTTCAAACTTCACTGCCCTCAGCCTTCTGTAAGCTGCGCAGCTTCTGGTACATATTGATATAGTGAGTCTGCAATTGTTTCTGGTAACTCAGCACTTTTTCACGTTCCGCACACCATTGCAGCTTTTCCATTTCGAAATTTTCACGCACTTCATCCAATTGCTTACGCAACTTTGCAATTTCACTTGCATAATTCGAAGATTCCTCAATCAGCGTATTCAGTTCGGACTCTTCGATGTGACCAATATATGAAGGTGTGGATTGTGGCGGCGGCTTGGCGCTAACTGTTACATCTGGTAGATTTTGTGTGCCATACACAAACTTCTGTATATCTGCAGACATTTTTGCTAAACGATGTTCCGTAGACACTTTCATTAAGGCCGATAACTCCTTTACCTCCTCTTCACTGCTGCTGTCCGTAAGAGGTGGTGCTATCTTAAGGCAATTCATAATAACTTCCAAATTTGTATCATCGACAGCTTTCTCATGTGACTCGTCTCCAGTATTTTTAAGCGCATGTCGACGTGTGCGATTGCAGATTTCAGTTAAATTGTCAAGCTGATGCTTAAGTCTGGTATATTTGCCAGAAGGTTCTTCGCCATATTCATGATAGATGGCCAAATCGGATAGTTCTTTGCGCAATTTAGCCAGCTCGTTAGTTAAGGCCAATATAACTTGATCTTTCAGAATGATGATTTTATTCAGCTGCTTTAATTCTGTCTCAGCTTCACGTTGATTCTGTGCCTGTTGCTCCACATCTTGGCGTTGTTGTTGTGCAATTTTATTGTTATTTTCCTGTAGGCTTTGGTACATTTGGTTTTCGGTATTTGTGTTCTCATTTTTTAGATGAACCAGCGCATGTTCCTTCATTGTGATTTCGATCTGTGAGAGCATAAAAAAAGATGTACTGAGTAAAAAATATATGTAACCTTCCATGAAAGACATTTGCATGGGAGCTTAACCAAAAAATATTTGTACCAGCTGTGCACATTGAAACTTTCGTTTGGCTGATGATACTTACATTTGCCTCTTTGAGTTGTGTTTTCAATAAAGCTATCTCTCCATTACGTTCGCAAACCTTCCATTCACTTTCTTCTAATTGATTCTTCAAACCAGCTACCATGCTGTCGGTTTCGTTTAGCTTCTCTTCCAAGAACGCAGCACGATCTTTGAGATTACGCTCCGAACTTTTTATACAGTTGTTGTTATTTCTAAGCAAATCATATGGTAACATAAATTTAATAAAATATTTGTGTTTGTATAAAAGTGATTGATTAACTAACCTTAGTATTTCATTCTCATTCTTAAGATCCGACATTTGCTCCTTGATCTTGCAGGTGCTTTCGGTCAGACGCAACTTATTCTGTTTAAATTGAAACTGCTGCATTGCCAACATTTGTTCCATTTTCTTGATTTTCAGTAGATATTCTCGCTGTTGTCCTTCATAGAAAGTTTTTAGACGTTTTGTTTCATTTTCCCAGAATGTTTCCTTATCCTTAGTGGGTGAAAAAGAAAAAAATACTTCTTAAGCATGCGCTCGTGCACAGTACGTATAATAAAGTAATGTGACAGCTGTAATAGTCGAAAATACTTTAAAGAAAAATGTGTAAAGGTCGAAACTTTTCGAAACCACTCCTGCATAGATATCCGCCAGTAATGACGTTTACACACAACAAAGGGAGCCTAAAAATATGCAGCAAAAATCATATAGTCCTTGCTACAGTTTTACTCCAAGTTATGTACAATATTAAGCCTTTTGCATTACATACTTTCAGGCGCTAGCTGCTTAACACTTTTATGTAATTTTAGAAAGCGAACTGAAAAATATTTTTCGACTATTGTCACGCGCCATAGTTTTGTACACATTTATTTTTTTTTATTAAAATCGTTGTTGTTTTAATAGAAACCTTTTGGACTTTGAAAATTACTTTCTCATTGTGTTCCATCGTTTGGCGCAAATACGATAGCTCCGAGTCGCGATCTTTTAATGCCGCTTCAAGATCCGATATACCCGAATCGGATGGTGAAGGTGTCATATCGCACTGTTCACTGATCATATATTTGTTGTTGGTGCTGCTGCTAATGCTGATTTTATTGCCGTTGCTGCAATTGGACTTACTGCAAAATCAGATTTAATTAGTTTTGGTTTGTTAACATTAATTGTTGCAATTGTTGCTTTTGTTTACATTCGGTTTATTAGCCGACTTTTGTTTTTGTATTGTTCTTTGTGCAATTTGTTACTTACATTGTACTACTTTGGCTGGTTCCATCTAAATCTGGTGTATGCCGAATTGATTCCATGCTATCGTTGATTTTCAACGATCTGGAACCGCGTCGACGTGCCATAAGACTGTTGCAATAACTGCTGCTGCTGCTGCTCGAATAACCAACCACACTGCCGCCATGTCGAAGATCGGTCGTGCCTAACGAAATATAAAGATAAACAAATCCATTAGCAAAGTGCTCGTAAAAACAAAAAATTGCAGTTGTTGAAATTTCCTTCAAAATAAATGCGAATACTTAATGCAATTCGTTGCGTTTAATTGCTTGGCTTGTAATTACGAGTACTGGAGAAAAAACCCCAACTTTTGAAATATGCATGTATTTTCCACTAATGACTTAGTTTCAGAAATAATTCAGATTTTTCAATAGCACAAGACAACATATTAGTTATTAGAAAATGTATGAATTTTAAAAATACTCTATCGTAAATTTAAAAGCATTTCGCCAAATATGAGAGATAAAGCGCTTTGGAGTCGCTGCTTTTTCTGCTTCAAATAAATCACTTTACTCTTGCTGCATTACTTAGTTTTTTGAAGCACTTTGCGTAAGTATTAGGAAGCTGGAGTGTTTGATTTTGAAATTTTTTTTGGGATTGAATTATCTTTTTGACAAAAGTAAATTAAAAAAAAACAAAATTCGTTCGTGAATCAACAAAACCTTACAAAGTACATAACGCACACAATCTGCTTAAGTGACACAACCAAAAATTTGTCAACTCAAAAATATTCATCATGGGCATATCTATCAGCTGAACTTTGCTGTCAAGAAAGAGTTATGTATGTCTCTCTTCATGTTGCAATATCCTGTAAAAGCGGCAAGGTCGTATCTTGAATAGTTTTTGAATGGCAGCTGGTATAAACCGATAGTTGAAACCTTAAACGCGTTTTTCTCGAAACGACATTTTCAAAATTGTTGACATCATAACTCAAAGAGAAATTGACCGATCGACTTCAAATTGAAACTGAGTATTCTTGAATATATTTACTATAAAATGACTTACAATCTTTTTGATTTGGCATTAAAAAAGCGACCATTTTTTACCCGTAGGTCATTGTATAGGAAATACCTTCAGCTTTAATAACCTTTATGAACTCTTTTGTTTCAGCTACTGATTCGGCCAAAATCATGTCAGAAGTTGGGGAACTTCTTTTTTTGGCACCTTCAAAGACAGCACATAGCTCCGTTATTTCTCAATATTTTTGTAAAAAAAAAATTATTAAAATATAGCTGAAAATTTACCTTGTTCTGTCGAAAAAATTTCAAAACATTCTTTCGTGTACTTTCTTTTAAAAAAATTCCCGAAAATCACCTAATTTTTCATGGGTTACACTGGTATAGGCCCTTAAAGCTGTTGTGATCGCTACGATTAAACCATATTTTGATAGTACCTTCTTCTCAATAATCCGCACTTTATATCTGAAAAATAGCTCTCAAGCTCCAAAACAGTTTTTTGCGTTGTCTGAAAGTTTAAAAATTTTGAGTTGTGCCTCTTTAGTAGAATGTGTGCGATATGTACATAAAAAATTTTGAGTGACGTAACTCGGTCAAAGGCACTAAGTGCAAGAAGTTGAGATTTTTGCCTCTAAGGCAAAATTTTTAATACACATATTGAATATAACCCGTCCCTCGACATCTTTTAAGGACTTCATTATCGAACTTAGCTTCCTGAATAAAACATTTCAGCTGAATATAAATTTCTGGACTGATTTTTTTTCATCAAATTCTGGCTTAAAAAATCTCAATTTACATGAACCAGTAAGTTTTCATTGAAATGCTTTTAAAAAGTAAAAGGGAAGCGCTTCAGTGCTGCATTCAATAGTTTTAAAAGTACTTGCGAAGCGCTTTCTTTCCTATAGAAAGTCTCTTTTTGTCTCGGAAAATCAGTCAACCCAGTCTTATCAGTCTTTTTTCGAAATATCATTCTTTTTTCCAACGAACATCACCTTAAGAAGATAACATAGGGCTTTTTCACACAGTAAATTTAATGCTGCTTAGAAAGGTCTTCCTCTTTATAAGACCTTGAATTTTTTAAATGCTAATTAGTTTTCGAATCATAATCTGCCCCATCGTTTGGCAACTTGAGAAAGGTGAGCAGATTATTTTTAAAGTATCGTTATTCTTTGGCTATTGATAATATGTCCGTAGAGGCAGTTCCAGGCACACGCACTTGGAGGGAGAACGAAGCACTACATATGAAATTAATGAGTATAAGAAAAACAAGATGGTACGAGTATCTTATGGAAAGCCTTAAGAAAACTTAAGCTAAGTTTTGAAAAACATAATCAGATATATTTTGGAGCCTCACACTTTTCAGTTTGATGAACAAGAAAAGTCCTCCTCAGGTTTTGGTACTTCAAAGAAAACGAAATGTATATGTCAATATTGATTAGATTGAAAATATCGGAAAAGTCGGTAAAGTTCTAAACTTATCGAAGAGTATCAAGTACATAGTATCGAACAAAAGTCGAAAATATAAAATTGTAACGAAAGATAGATGGCGTCAGAAAGCATCAAAAAAATTGGAAAAAGTCGAACAACATCATATACTTAGTATTGAAAAGCAAAGTTTTAGTCGAAATATATCGGAAGCTATTGATGGAATAAAATATATCCCGTTCCCAAGATGCAGCAAAGTGGTCGTACATAAAGTACGTCCTCAAAGTTCTGAAATTTTAACCCCCTCTCCACTGGTTGTCCACTTTTGCCTGATTTCGCTTCCCCTTGAGGACGTTCATGCTACCCTACACTTCTTTTTTTTATATGCTGTCGATCCTTATGTTAAAAAAAAAGCAAATGTTTCACCACATCCGTTACAATGTTTCGTGTCCCTGAATATGTTGTACTTGTGAAGAAAAAAAAAATTATTGCAAAGTTACTCACTGCCAAATCTAAAACTTGATCCCTGCACTGGTGCTAACGATGGCGTCGAACCATAATGATCACCGACATCACAATAACGATTTGGAATGCTGTAGTCAGGTTCGAATGGTATCGGCTTGAATGCAATTGGACGCAAAAGATTTGTGGCCTAGAAAAGGGAGATAGCGGAATTTAATACGGAATGCAACCGTGAAAGAGCACAGCAAGTACACAAACCTGATCTTGATTTTCAGCGCTGTGCAAATGTTCTAACCCACTAGCGCTACGCTGTTGTTGTTGTTGTTGTTGTTGTTGTTGTTGTTGTTGTAATAACATATGCTGTTGTTGCTGCTGCTGCAGCGGTTGTTGTGGCTGCGCCTGTTGCTGGTGATTCTGGTGTTGCTGCTTGCTGTTATCGACACCATCAATCACACTTAAACGTTCAGTTAAGTCCACCATGCTATTGCGATTTCCGCATCCGGTTATTGGTGTTGGCCTACGCTGTTGCTGTAATTGCTGCTGCTGTGCTGCTGCAAACTGTTGTTGATATGCGGCAGCATGGCACTGCAAGGATGCTGGTTGCTGTGGCGTGTGCGCATACATTTGTGGCCGTACTTGTTGCTGCTGCTGATATGTTGCCGCTATTGTTGGTGTTGGTGCTGGTGTTGCTGATCCCGTTGTTGGCAATGTTGTTTGTTTTTGCTCATGTTTTTTGCTGAATTCGAACATTTGACGGATATTTTGAAATTTGCTGCGTCCTTGCTGCACGTAATCATCCAAATTACTGTGACTGCCAAATTTGTTGCGCATGCGCTTTTGCTCATTGCGTGATTTCAGCGTACCCGTATTGCTCGGCTGTATGACGGGTAGACCGAGTGTATTTTTCGAAATGAATGAGTTGGCGTTTTCCAATGATGCCGAACGTGTGTGACCACGTGTTTTTATAAACGTTGGCGAGGGTGTGACTTTTGCTGGCATTGCATGGTGATGTGCTTTTGTTGGCTTGGCGGCAATAGCCGGCGGCATGGCTGCAGCTTTTGTTGTGTTCATTTTGAAGTGGGATAGTTCGAAATGTTAAATCTGAAATTAAGTAAAAATGAAGTGAGTAAAATTATGCATTTCAGTTGAAAATTATGCAAAGATTAATGACAAGAAATGGATAGTCTTTCAACACAGCGATATTTTCATTAATTACACTCACTAATTGAAAGTGAAATTTACAGCTATAGCTACTGATTTTTATTAATGATGCAAAAATTAGTGACAGACAAGTTGACAAGCTAAAAAATTAAATCTGCACTTAGTTTTCGATGAGTTTCTCCCTTCAGCTTTAGTCATTTTTAGGTTTTTTACAAAGCCAAAGATAAAACAAAGTGTTTTTTGGTATGTATTTTTCAACACTTAGTTGTATGTGCTATAATTCAGATGGAACGTGATTCTCGAACGTTGAATAGAGGTAAATTTTATTTAAATACCCAAATTTGATGATGTACCAAAGTTCTATATACTCGTACCAAACACTCTCGTTATCATTTAAAAAAGGTCACAGCCGTTTTGAGTCTAGGCTTAATATGCTAATTACCATGCTTCTATTGCCCAGGAAAATAACGAAATATCTGCGTGATAGTTTTGGTCAAGCATGGAAGTACGTAAAAAAGTCTATTTAAAAGGAATTTCACAAAATCCTGGACAAAGTCAACAGAGACACTCAGAAGCATGACGCAAAAATCGTACTTGGAGCCTTAAATGCAGGAATCGTTAAGAACAACAACTAAGGTGATCGAAAACTTTTTTTTTGCTCGTTAAATAAAAAGTTCGTCCATTTTCCGGGATATATCAGAAACTTTTTTTATTCTTACCAAGTCCCCGGCGTTGACCGGGTCAATACCGGTCACTTACCAGTATCTTAAATCATAATCGACAGCCAGTGCGGTAAACGAGAGTTCAGTTCTCATGGGACAACTATGAACAAAGTACGAAGAGGCCGCCTCTACTTTCATCAACTTTCATATTGAAAAACCCTAGCAAAATTGCATATATTTCGCTTTACAAAACCTCATTGGGCCCCACCCCATCCAAACTTAATTAAAAATGCCAAAAATTAAGACTATTTCACCGTCCTCAAGCCGTTGCGCCCGGGGCAACTGCTGCCCTGAGTTCGCTAATAGGGAAATTGCATTATATACGTAACAATCGATTACAGATACCTCATTTATATTGGGGATGTGGAAACGAGAAGAAGCAGAGCCCAGGCAAGGTGACTTCAACCCGTATGCGATTCCCGGCTGCAAAATTTTGCGATCATCTTTTTTGAGTACTATTTTTGAGAAAATCTGGGTACTTAGCGTACAAATGAAGCTATCATAATGGGTGTACTTCTTGGTAAACAGCAAATAGCCTTTAAGAAAATCTAAGCTAAAGCAGGGACAATATCTCGGCAGAGTGCATGCATCATAACATCACTTCAGGTTTGAGGAAATGAATCTACAAAAAGTTTGTCCTATGTCAAAAATATTGTGTGAACGTCTTTCGCCCTAAAAAAATCAAAAATTGCACCAAAAAGTTTCACTAAGGCATCATGGAAAATACTAACAAGTTCAAAATTGAAAATTTTACAAAAATAAAATAATAAAATGTTAAAAAACCATGTGCTTGTAAGTGTTATTTTTTCAAACTTTTGCAATTATAATATAAGGGCAGCGATCGGAGAAGACAAATAAATGTAATTAACTCAAGTAGAACTAAAATAACATGAGAAGTTTAAACCATAATTCACAGCTGATGCTTCAGAGCACAATTGGGTAGATCATCTTTTAATAAAAGTGAAGCAAATAGACATTGCAAGCGTAAATTCTTGAGCCTGAGATACTGCAATATTACTGGCAGTATTGTCCCATTGGGAATTTGTATTCCAATAAAATAATAATATGTAGTAATTATATATATGTATGGTATGTCTTCGTTTATAATGCCATATAATTAATTAAATACATTCGTATTCATTTCCGATGATATAATCTGACTTGCAACTTTTTCCAGCAACTTCAGTCGACAATGTAGTCGATTGTTACTTTTTTAAGGTAGGTCAACAAATCAATGTATGCCAATGTTTTAACTTGGAACGATAACTATTTTTTTCTAGTTAAACAATAACAATAAATGTGCAGCGTTTTAACGGTTTTGCCATTTTTGTTATTTATTTCGTTTATTTTTATTTTCAATTTATTGTATTTGCCAAATGGTACCAACAATGGTGCAAAAAATAAGCGAACTATTTGCTATTTGCATGCAAAGATTTAGCTAATGAGTAATAAATTTCAAATGTACGGATTTCTTGTCTGTGGTATTTTGTTTTTGCATTTAAGATAATGTTGTATATGCAAGTCGACTTCAAGGTTAGCGAGAAAATTAAAAGGTTGCGATCGGCTATGCGGGAGTAGCGCTTTACTGAAATAAATGAAAGTTGCAGCTAAAGAAACATAAAAACTTATGATATGGACGATTTGAGATTTTTTTATGAATTTAGCTTTAACAAATTAAGCTCATAAGAAGCTATTCGAATGAGATCTTAGTAAGGCGGAAAGGTCCTGAACAAACAAACAAACATTTCTAAAGCTCTTCGTGAAGAAAACATAGCTACATAACTAACTGCAGTATTTTTGATAATAGCTCACCTCAATATACTTGTTCTTTTTGTTTCATTCAATTTCCTGCTCTCAGACAGTTCATTCCAACTTCAGCCACCAACATACCAACTCAACTCTACTCTTCCAGAACAAACCAAACGAACCACAATTTTCAATCAGGTTATTGAGCTGTAAAAATTGACACAATCCATCCATAGCTAACACGACCACGACAACGGCAACAAGGTCGTCGCATAACTTACCAACCGCAGTATTAAACGCACTACCATTCCCATCACCATCACCATCACCATCACCATCAATACAAACGAAAGACCACAGACATCTCCAAGATTGACCAAATAAAACCGTTTTGCAATCGTTGCAACCAACAGCAAAGAAGAAAATCAAAATGAAGAAAAACTTCAGAGAAGAGTTTAGAAAATACTCGCAATAAAAAAACTTAATAGAATAAAATCTCTAATAAACTAACGCGTGTTAATTTATTCAACTACTGGGCGGTCAATTGTCTGTCGTCCACTTTCAGGCGCATAAATTATCGCATAGTCGTACGCATTAAAGACAACAATCTAAAGCAGAGGATCTCGAAAGTAATAAAATCAAAAAAATAAAAAATAAATCGTCTCAATGAATGTCGCCGCGTTGCGTATCCTAACGGGTGCGTAAAGTGTGCCACCAGTGTTTGTTTCAGTCAGAACGACAACGACCACGACGACGCAATGCGTGCGTGGTGGTGCCAATGATTTGATCAAGACAGCAGATAGTCCGCATTGCTATCCACACACTGAAGACCAGATGACCAGATTGCATGTACGTTCAAGTAGAAGATCACACGCTCCACTGAATATGTTGATGATGATCATGATGAGGACAGCAATACAAAACTGGAAACTTCATCGTGAATATAGCAAACTAGCTGTTACACCTTGAAATATAGCTAACAACTGTTTGGTCTGTAAACAGTGATTGGGAGACATGAAAAAATATCATCAAATTTGAAGAAGTTACATTTTAAGATGATGTATTATGTTCTTAATTTCGGTTGATTTTAATACTCGGGATTCCATTAGCATACAGCTAAGTGTACGCTTCTTGTAAAGTTTCCTTCAAGTTATTGCATTATCTGTCCTAGTGGTAAGTTCAATGATTGTCAGTTCTAGCTACAGCAAGAACTGTAGCTACCTGATATATATATAATAAGGTATTACTTAGTTATAACGTCTGCAAAGCATGAATGCAGTGTAGGAAGCTTTGTTGAGGTATTATATAACTGAATCTTATTCTGGGCACCTTCTCCTTTTTGAATACTTCCTAATTTTTGAACACTCTCTACTTTTTGAACACGTTCTATTTTTGAACACTTCCTACTTTTTTAACATGTCCTACTTTTTGAACACGTCAAATTTTTTGAACATTGACTAAGCAACAAAGTTCAAGTTGAAAATAATAACACGGTTATAAACATCTTTAATAGCGGGAAGCGAGTGAACTCATTGAAAGATAGCGCTTATGCTCTCATAACGCTAGTCTTTAATTTCAAAATTAATTTCCAAAGTTACCCTACGTTGATCGACTTTTTCAATTTTATTCGAACTTTTCAAAACTTATCAACATCTAAAAATTTTTTGAATCTTTCAACATTTTGCGAACTTCTCAACCTAACATTTTTAAGCTTTCTCCACAGTTTTCGAAACTTTCAAAATATATCGAATAAAATAAATTTAAAGTATTTTTTGTCTTAGAAAATTCAAGAGTAAAAATTCCCATTTTATTGGGCATTGGTGTACCAAAAACAAACAGCTCATGCCACTGATTATTGCTTAAGATGACAACGACAACAGCAACTACGATTGTGACGACCACGACGATGATGATGATAATGATGACTGAGAAGCTAAGGTTAACATTCAGAAAATGATAAACGGTTCACAAGTGTTTATATTTTAAAGCTGAAGTGGAGAAAGACTTCTAGCATAGATCAGTTGAGGAAAGAAAACATCAAGTACAGAACAAGTTATGATGCCACAGTGGTTGACAAAGGTAAACAAAATATAGCGACAGCTATAAATTTTATGAATTTTTAATGGGTTCTTTTTCTCATGAACAAAACGAGAGAAAACAGAAAAAGACTCAGGTCTTTTGTAATGCTGATGATGCTCTGGTCATCATGCTGTTGTCGCAAATAAAGATTCACATTATCACCATACAAACACACACACACAGACACCTCATCATTATCACTTTGTATTTTCTAGACGAAAGTGGACTCGACCTGATGGTCGAATCGCATCGCATCGAGTGTCATTGAGCAATGCGTTGATTGAGTACAAATCTTATGCCGTCGTAGTTGCTGATACTATACTCTCTAGTGGATGCCGCAAGCACATTAACCCAGTTTCACATAAACCTATTTTTTGTCTATTCGAGTTGCCTTTTGGGGTTATGTTTTTATTCTGTTTTTTTTTTTTTCAAATCAAAAGTGTTCTTTTTTATTGTTGTTGTTTCTATTAACAAATTAGTATATTGTAAGTTTTGAATGTGTTTTACAACTTTAACGATTTAATTGCCGCCAAAATCATAAACGCATTATTCTCCTACTTTTTGGTAGTTAATGCCTCATTATGTTATTTTAATTTTTTTGTTCTTTTATTTTAATAACTTTTTAAGTATCTTTTTTATTGGGAACACACTATTGTTGTATTTTTATTTTTATGATAAACATTAATTTTACCGCACTTTGTATTCATTTCGGTGAGTTTTCGCATAACAGTTTTTAGGCGGATGATATGAGCAATAGCTTTATTTCAACAAAAACTTCTTAAAATTTAATTGAAGATTTTTGGAATGAGCAGAGTTCTATGAGTATTATTGCCTTTGCATGCCATACAAACATTTTTGGCTCACATCACTTTTACCTTAATTTTTTTATATATTATGAATGTAGCAAAATTAGTGAAATATTTAACCATTAAACAACTCGCTAATAGCTAATAAAATCATTGATTTTTTATTAATTTTGTAATGATTAATAGCTTTGGACCGTTTTGTATAAAAAGAAAATAATTTTATAATTTTTAAAATAATGATCAATCTTAGAACAAGGTCGCAACTATATGCTTTTTCAGGCTTAGTAGGTAAATTTAAAAATTTATATGTGAAACTTAGCTCACTTGTATGAGTGCGCTATAGGAATCTTATCTTTCATGTAAATGAAACTGAAACTGCAAAACGGGTGTAATTTGGCACTTATTTTACCAATACATAGGGCTATATCCTGAATAAATATTTTCGCACATTTTTTTCGAAGTCCCTGGCTTGCAATCGTAGAAAATTCTATGGAACTACGAAAAACTTCCCTGGAAAGTAAGATTATCGGCAATAATTTGGAGGGGGGGGGGGGGGATTACTTTGACATTTGTTGCAAGAACTTATTCTTAAATTTTTTAGTGGAGAATAAGAAGCAAAGAACAAATAACTTAAGCATCAAATTGAATTTCTATTTGAAAAAAAATATTTCTAAAAAGAGAATAGGAGACAGGAGACACTGCAAAATACACTGCAAAATTACTTCTTGTGCTACGTAAGCAAAGGAGTAAGTTCATCCCGCAAATATTTTTTGGTAAAAACTATAAATAAAATTTATGCACCAATTGATGAGGAAAGGTCGATCGATGTTTAATTACATTTGGGACAGCCTCGGTCCTTGGAAGAGGCCAACTTGGACTGATTTCCGAAAAAAATATTTTTTATTGAAATGGATGTGGAATAATCTTCATCTGGAAAATAATTGCTTTCTAATAAGAATAAACGATTTGTTTTGGCATGCATCTTATTTAGTCCACCATTTCTTCAAGACGAATGAAACTAATCACTAGCTGGCCGAAAAGCCGACGTATCGCGTTAGACAAAATCACCAAGCCACAAACACTCACGTCGCTTGCATAAATGCAGCCTTTATTCATCTGCAATCCAATTTGCACTTATTTTAATTTTGTTCCTCAAATCCGTTTACCTTTCTTAATTTTATGTCAAAATTTTATGGAAAATACCAGGTCTGCATAGTTGCTTTTGGCAAAAATTGCTAGAAAAATGGTAGGCGATTTCCATTCTCAAAATATTTACACTTTCCCCTCTCAAGAAGGGAATAAATTTTCGAGCGACAATTTCTGAATAGATTCAGGATAAGCCTCATTTCAATAGGTGTACATATTTCGAATTGGCATTAGTCCTAAAAATATTAAACATCTTTGATATAGTTTTGGACGAAAGCTCCAAACCTTGCTTAAGAATTTCTCTAGCATGTCTGGTTTTTGAGATATACTGACGTATTGAGGCATGTTTGCAGATATCTGACATTTGCAGCAAGTAGTTTTACAGAGTTTGAAAAGAATATTTGTGCACTATCAATGCCAATTCCAAATAAAGAGCTTCTAGAGTACATCATCGAACTCAACTTTAGCGGGTGCAAGTTACGTATTCTTTTATGCGAAAGAACAACAAAAACAATCTCTATCTTTCTTTTTCGAACTACTTTTTAGTTTTGAGCTTCTAGCTTTAATGCCTAAAAAACTGAAACTCATGCGGTTTTCAATCAATTCGAACTCTTCTTCTTTATGTCCTACATTTAAATTTAATTGTTTTTGCTATGTTTCTTAATGAATTTTTGAGTTGCAAAGCTCTTATTGTTTTACATCAATTAAATTAAACAAATCGCTTAAGTTTTCCGAAAATTCACATGAAATAAATATGAGAAAAACATTAAAAAAATTAAATATAATCCAATATAAAATGAAATTTTTTTAATTTATAAGTGTTACTTAAGGCGCGTCTGTTTCGTAATTTAAATTAAAAATTAAAATCTGTTAATATAAAAGTTTTAAAATCTTAGCATACATTAATTAAGTTATGTGTCTTAACAAATTTTTAATATATATAATTAAGTTTTTTCTCAACCTAAGGCAGAGAGAGAAAAAATACTTTACCAATAAACTAAATGTCAAAGATTTATTAAAGGCTATAATTATTTATTAATATTGAAATTTAAAAGTTTGAAATGAAGTTCTTTGCTCATAATATTTGTTATTTATTTAGCTCGTAACTACATCGTATCGTATGCTCATCAAAACTTTCGCTACGAATTTCTCCGCAAGAATTCTTTTTTTAATTAACAATCCAGAGCTCCTCCGAAATACGCAAGTAAGCAAGAAACAGTCAATTAAATTTGCCTAATAAGCTTCGATGACTCTGTACTTATCTTAAGCGCATTCAATAGAAACTCATTAAGTCAGTCATTCCATTGATTAGCAATGGTAATATCGATAATCAACTGGAAAAAAATTTATTGTAATGCAACTTTTGTGGACATACCGACTCCACCTTGCGCAGGTAACAAAACCAGCATTACCGTCTTAAGGTCATAAATAAAAATGAGGCTTTTATTAAAAAGTGAAAAATCTGCGCACTTGAGGTTCAGCTGTTTCTTTTTTTTGTAGATAAATGGGTGTGGTTCGCATATTACAGCGTTATTAACAAACAATTTTTTTCTCTCTGACTTTTCTTTTTAATTTTAATTGAAAAATAATTTTTAGTCTCATCAATGAAATGTCAGCATTACAATCCTCATTTCATAAAGTTTATTTATTATTCCTGGCACACAAACTACTTACTATATAGCTATACCCAGTAGGCGTATGGCAACTGAAATGCCTTGAGGAGGAGGATTTTTATTCCTTTTGGCATTTTATTTGTCAAATAGTCGCTGCACACTCTTAAGTAGCAAGGAATAAAGTCAATTAGAGCTCATATTTTGTCCGATTGGTTTAGCTGGTCGTTCTATTTTACTAAAAAAGGATGCCAATGGCAATGGTTTGCCATTTTGATACTTTTACAAAACAAATATCGCGATCGATCGCGTTATGAGGTTTCAATAACTCGATGGTGATTGCATTAGCAGAGAAGATGTTGCACCGATTCTACTTTTTCCTCTTCTTTGTAGCTCTACTAGTAGTCCCGGTGGGGAAACCAACCATAATATTTTTTCGTTGAATTGTAAAAGATCTTTGGTCTTCCTCTAGCTTACAGTCAGCCATAACGAACGGCATTCAGCGGTGGCGAACCAACTCCGATCGATTACGTCCTTTGTTTTGTTACAATTCAATACTATTCTTCAGATCAATCAGTCCTAAAGTTAACATATCATGTATACTTTCTGGAAACGGTGTAAGAAATACTTTACTCCTGTCAATCTTCAGACTATAAATCCCAGCTATTTATATTATACCAAAACTACAGTATAATTCCCACTTTTGCGTCACGTTTAAAAATCATGTTCAATAGTGTAGTGTGATAAAATTTCATTGCATGCTAAATCGTTTTCTAATATGTTCTAAAGAGATACGGGAACTGATCAGCTCGGATTTAACCTCTTATTACTTGGCTATATTATCGAAACTATCTATAAACGTCACACAACAGTTGCTGAAAATAACATCGCACTGTATTGTGAAAGAAAAGTTACAGAAAAATCGTGAAGCATAAATAAGACTTGTGATAATGCGCAGGATGTACCCAACTAATTCTATGGAACAATGCTACAGAATAAACGATCCATCAATAATTTTGACAAAATTCAGAAAAACACTTTTGTTTGCATCAAGGTTCAATGAAGATATGATACATTAAGCTCATCACATAGAGTTCACTGTGGGTTATTGAGTTAAAGAACAGGAACTTTAAATGTTTAAAGAAATACGCTCGAGCACATGCAGAAGAATAACACGATATATTTTTTTTTACATTAAAAAACCGTAATGCATTATAATTATTTTACAAAAAAAAAATTACAAAAAAAAACATTAAACAATAAAGGTGTCATACAAGTCTTATCCATTGCTAAATGGAATCATCAGTGACCTTTGAGCGGATGAATGAAAAACAACGACCACAACAGTAAAAACGTTTTGGCTTTGCTTTGTTTATCTCTTCGCTTGGGTTCTCAACAAATCTATGTAAAAAAGAAACATATCAGGCTAAGAAACTCTCATTCGTTGAATCAAGGTCGCTGATGATTCCATTTAGCAGTAGAAGCAACTAGTATGACTAACTTCAGAAAGATTTTTTTTTCGTTTTGAGTTTTGTTTTTGTAATGATTTTGGTGTTATCACACACTACAGTGTGTTTAGTACACTAAATAGTCAGCTCAGTAAAATAATTATATACTATTTTCTCCACCGATACACGACAAAAATCGGTTGTATATTATGTTTTCCTACTTTTATTGGGACCTTAAAATTTTTTTCATTAATTACTGAAGCTTAGAGTATATGGCATGTTAACAAAGATAAATATCGTAGTAATATCCTAAAAATAAATGAGTTTCTTACGGATTAATACAATTCACTTTTGCGGTAAATAGCATAACCTGAGAAGGTTTCCCCATAGAGTTCATATCGCGCTGTATCCCTCAACTCATCTAAATTAGGTAGAAAAAACATTACACGGCTCGTGAGCGCATACTAGTGTTAGCAATCCCGTCATCAAAAAAAAAGAATGGTCTTATTACAGTTTTAGCATAGTTGTCGTACCGTACAATAATTTTCAGTTTATGTAAAGGCGTTTTTTTTAATGATGCGCTGATTTTTAGTGTTTTAGAGATTTATAATAGACAGAATTTATTCCAAACATATTTGCATGCTTACGAGCAACATGGATGGAGCTAATGCTCCATCGGAGTTTTATACGGCGCTATTTTCAAGTTGTTGAACAAATTATGCTGCAAAGCCCTAATGGACGTGACCCGTCATTTTGTTGATGTTTTTGGAAGTTTTTTTCTTACATCCTAACGCATAACATTGATATTCTTCGCCGTACGGCCTTTATTTCGTCTGTTAGTTCTCGGTTTAACTTTTGAACTTTTGCGGAGCTAGTCTCTTGGAAAAAAGAGAGTGACCACAGCCTAGGAGTAGTCTTCCCATTATTCATCGCCGTGTATTTTCGCATCTTTTTACTATAAAACTGTAAATAACACGATGGCAATAGTTACCATTTTCAAAAACAAGGACAATTTCCATATACCCATTACTTTGCTCTACATTGCCAAAGGAGCAAGACGATGATGATATGTCTCAGAAAAAAGATTTAACTAAATTACTTTTGGTTAATTTTATCATTTACCAATCTACATTTTTATTCGACTGTGATGATGATGACTATTTTGCTTAAATTGATTTAATTTGACCTGCTCCTAAAATGGTTAGACACTACAAATTTGTCAATAGTTGAACCCAGATGTGCGTAATTTTTAACCTTGATGGCAAAATCATATGGGTCAATGAATTATCATCAATCACAAATGGTATTTTTTTTATTAATTTGATAAACGCTGCTAACCATACTTAGGTCAAATTAATAAAATTTAAATAAAAGACGCAAATTTGGCAATAATTAGTGTAAAAAATAGCAAAATCTGTTTTAGCAAAATGGTAGTAAATTGAAGTGTTAACGAAACGCTTAAGAATAAAACTAGAAAATTAGCATACAATTGGGTGAATGCCCCATAATTTTGGCGTTTTATATGCAAAGTTTGGCAGCAGTAATTAATTGACAACATTTCTTGCAAAATTATGATTTTAGCTTTTAGACGCTGTGTTAGTCAATTGACAATGAAACATAGAGTGTGATGTGGGTGTAATGGGCTCTAACGTTTTCGGGGTATCTTCTAATGTTGCATTGCATAGGTATATATAAGTATATATATTTTTGCACGATCTTTGCATATATTAGGTAATATTTATGTGTTTTTTGTTGCTTTTATATATACATAGTACTCAACTTTTATGTCAAGTCCATAGCCGTTTATTGTGCCTGACTTCACTTGAAGTGCAGTTCTTCAATTGGCAGTCATAAATCACCGGATATAGGTTGATGTGATAGTCGCACATACGATATCATAAATCAACTGCAGTGTTTGCACTTTTTATGTTAAAAGTTGTATTAATTTGTTTTCACTTAGCGTATGCTTAGCCTCGGCTTTTTAGTTTTTTATTATAAATTGTAATTAAAAATTTACATCGTTTATTTTGTAATACATACAACATATGTGATGGGTTTTGAAAGTGCCATGAAATTTAAATAAAAAATTTGCTTAACTTTAATAAAGTAGCGAAGTTTATACCATGTTGGTAGCCCAGTGGCATTGATGATCTTCAAAATCTTCTATATATATTTTGATGGCGCCCTTAACTCTTGAATGCGTGTAAGTTTTTGGGTTTCGTATTACGAAATTCGTGATAATTCATTTTGGAAATAAATAAAAATAAATGTTTACATTTTAACTGAGCAGAGCCCCTACGTGTAACGAAAGCTTTAATGAAATCATAAGATTTTGGTGTTGTTAGGACGCCTGGGAAATTTTTTCTTAAAACAAGAAACGTAGAAAATATTATGTGATTTCAATCCCAAAACTTTTATTCTTATATCAATATATTATCTCAATATAATCTTACGTTCAAATATCTGAGATAAATAAACTCGTATGAAAAAATGTTACAATAAAATAAAAAAGTTAGTTTTTTAGGTTTTGTTGACTATTAGGAAAAAAAAGGTTTTATAGTTCTTTTAAAGGCCTTTTAAAGACAAGAAGAAATATAACACATTACAATCATGTATTCTTTATAGGGGCTCATAAGAGTCATTTAGCGTTTGAAATAAATAATAAAGACATGTTCATCTCTTTGTTACCATTAAAGAGACTCTTTCCAAGGTGCTTAAAAGACACCTTACAAAGACTTAAAAAAAAAGTTCAGAAAAAACCGTCTTGTTAAGAGACTTTAAAAATGTATTAAAAGACTTAATATACAAATTATAGTAATATAATTATAACTAATTTTATTTTATTATAAAATTTAATTTTAACTTACCATACGTACGACAATCTCAAACCCATGTTCCAACGAGCCATACTGCTGTACGATACCTACTAAGCTATCTGTGATATATTATATAACACGTTTGATATATTATATAACACGTTAAAGGCGAATCATATCTGCGTCATATTTGTCTTTGTAAAGCGCGTTGAGAAAAGAAAAAATGGACAGTAATGTGTTCTCGTATAAGGACACATGATGTGGCATGTCTTTTGTGTCTCTTTATACTGTACATTTCTTTGATGTGGCTTATGTGTCTACAATATTAAGACATACACGAGACATGCGGTCCAAGTCTTCATAAGCATTTTATAATGTACAGTATAAGGATTATAAACATAAAAGTCACTAGAAAGATATGTCGGCTCATGTTTTTATAAACCTTTTTTGTCTGATTAAAAATGCATATTTTACACATTTATGCGTCTCTCTTTGTTATAGTTTTATGTCTTGCTCTGGCAAGAAAACCAAATTTCGCTATAAAGGCACGGTATCTTTTTAATTACGATACCAAGCTATTTTAAAGATATAATTGCTTTGTAAGCTGAATTTGTGTCTTGATAACTTCCGCTTATGCTGCTAGGCTAGTTTTAAAAACTTTTTATGGAAATTGCTCTTTTCGAAGAAAATAATTTATGACGTCATAGAAAAAAAAATGTTGGTTTTTTGCTCAAAAATTTTATGTGACCTTTTCCGCTGTGGACGCCATCTCGAGCCGTCATTTTGAAATTTCCAAAAACAACACAGGGCATTGTAAAGTAATTGTTTTATTTGAGCCTTTTTATCTAAAAAGCTACGATGGAAGGGTGAGTGGGTAGTCCACTTGACAAAGAATGTTCCATATGTATGTTGGAATTGCGAAATAAATAAAATAACTTTTGATTAGTTCGATAATGTGACAGTTTATCTATTTGTTAAAAGTCATTAGCGAATAATTAAGGATACAAACAAACGTCTACTAAATCGCAACCTGTCGAATATTCTCTGATTTATGTAAAATACCTGGCAATTCTTTATTATTAAAAACTATGTGTTTCATGTTAAAGTTGAAACTTGTTTAAAATGCAAATGAAGGAGGCAAAAATACCGCAAAACATTTTTTCGCAGCATTAAAAAAAAGAAAAACAAAACACAAAAGTTCAACTTGAACTTCACAAGCAAAATTTAAAATGCACAGAGAAAAAGAAAAAATCCCACAGCTAGAAAATGTTACTCGAAACAAAAAGTATATGTACATAAACACAACAACAACTACAACAAGATTGGCATTAACAATTAACTACATAATAAGGCGCATAAATGACTTAATTAAAATGTCAGCAGAATATATAATTGTTTTGTAACCGACTCACATGTAGCGCATGGATTGGATGTGCAGGTATCTTAATGTATTAAGATATAGAAAAAAAAACTTCCGCACACAATTTGCAACATGAAAACTTTAAAGATATATAGCAGATATGCAGTGCATTCAAGATACAAACACACACGCTAAATGTATCTCAACATGCAATCACTGCTCAAACGGGCTAGATTTTTTAACAGCCATAACAAGATTTTGAAAAAAAAAACGCCACTAAAACACATAATTTAATGAAATGCAAGGTCAATAAACCAAAAAGCCAAATAAATAAACTGCGTACAGCAAGAACAACAACAATAACAACGTAGTTAGTCGCAAAGATCTAATAAGAATTTGCTCGCAGATACAAAATCTTGAAATACAAAAAAATTGTTGATTTTGAAAAGCGTGGCAGCAAATCAATCTATAGCTTAACGCTATGTTTTTGTATTTCAAAATAATTAAATTAATTTTTTTTTGCTTTTTCTAATTTGCAACTGATACTTAATTTATTGTGATTTCATAGCTTGCTAATTTTATATCTATAGCTGTTTTGCACAGTGGTGCAGCAAAGAGTTTATATTGAATGGTATTGAAGTACTGAAGAATTGAAAGAATTAAAGTTTTGCATAACATTGAAGTATTTCAACAACATATTACTATGTTCATCTTAGTGCTTCATTATTCCAAGTCAGCAGATTATGCCAAAGATTTACAGCTCGAAGCTCGTTCAGACAAGAATTACAAAATATATCGAGCTGTTTTCTTTATTCGATCAAAATCACCGCATGCTTTTTGTTTGTGTAATTTAAGACTTTAACATATGTACTGACTCAAGTTAAACACTTTCGGTTCACTAGCGCCATATGCTCTTTGTCTTTAGGCGTCACGTCGTTTCACTCTGCACTTTCCGTTACTCGAGGGAAATGCCCTCGATTTGCAATCGCAGCATGCTTTTTGTTTGTGTAATATTGATTTCAAATTATTTTTTCATATTTTTTTGACTTATTCTTCTTTTCAAAAACAGAACTGATAATGTTTTGAAACTGTTTTTCTCCAATTACTTGTAAACTATAAAAGATATGGCAAATTTTGTTAAACTTTTGAAGTAAGCTTTGCTAAATTAATGGAAATTGGTCTGTGTGAAAGGTAGGCGTGTCCATGGAATGATTTTTTTCATGTCCACTAATTTTGTTGTTTTAACCTAAAAAAGTCTGTGCCAAATTTCAAGACTCTAGCGCTGGCTACCGTTTTCGGATTTAGTCTAATAACTTGAAAACTATAAAAGATATCGCGAAATTTAAAACATTTTTGAAATCAGCGTTGCTAAGTTAATGGGAATCAATATCCATTTTGGAGAAAAAGGTTCAACCACATCCAACCTTTGTGTGGGAGGTAGAAGTGTTCGAGAACCGATTTTTTTCATATTGACAAATTTTTGTTGTTTTTACTTTAAGAACATCTGTACCAAATTTCAAGAGTCTAGCGCAGTTATTACTATATCTGGCCGCCGTTTCATACAAATCCCTCCACTGTGTTTCATCAGCTGTTGCTATCCCTTAGCTCAGCAATTTTTAGAATTTCTGTAACAACACCGTCTGACTATTCATCGAGAAAGTTTTCATAGTGAGTGGCTGCAGTGGGGTGTAACTCGATAGCTGATTTGATTCTGGTCACTGATTCTGGGATATACCTTGTTGTGAAGCATTCTGTCTAACACTAAATTATCTACAAACCTCAAACTTTCGAGTCTTTTAGCCTGTCAGTCCAACTCATTTTACAGGTAAAAATATGCTATTTCAAGTAGGTAGCGATCTTGAGCAGCACCTACAAATGTGAGCGCTTCTCCTATTTTTAATATCTTAAATAGTGTTTTGCATCAATTAATGATACCACGGTGATCGATTTAGTTTTCAGTTATTTCGGCTACTGATGCGCTGTCTGTGTACTTTAGTATTAAAATCACACATCACCTTTGGCACCGTAATATGCCCCTTTAACAGCACCATAACTCCCTCCGTAGCAGCATATGAATGATAGAAATCTTTATCACTCTGCTCTGGAACCTTGCAGTAATTAAACGCTTAAAATTTGTAAAAATTTATGCAATTTATATTGCATTTAATACCACTGTACCTTGCAATATTTGCGAATTTTGCAGCAATGAATTCCGGTTTACGTTGCTGACCCAGACGTCATCATCGTCATCGTAGTCGCTGTCGTCGTAACCGCCGCCTCATGCAAGAGCGTGGGAAACTTTATATCTACAAAATACACACGTATTTTATTTTGTAGTTGGGTTGTTTCACTTTGATTGAGTTTAACATAAGCCGCCAACAAAAAAATGTCGATGATACTGTTGTTGCTGCTAAGAACACTGCTGGTACGTGGCCAGTGGCAAATATGAATTAAAAAGTCGAAAACAAAATGTATATATGAGATGATGCATGGCCCGCAAAGAAAGTATCTTTTAGATACAACAAGTGAAAAGCTTACAAACCCTTTTTTTATGGCTAAGGAAATTTGTATTTATAACCTTTTATTATGATTTCTTTCAAGACCTGATTGTTGTTGTGTTTGTTGTTGTTTGCGTGTACATTTGCTGCTGCCCTAAGGCCATAAATTTCATTTGTATTCATTTTCGCATGTATCTACGAGATAAACTTTAAAGTTCTCGAATTTTTTGTTATGAATCATTCGTGAGTTTTGCACACTTCAGAGGAACGTCGACTCAAAAAAAAAGAAAAAAATGGCGAGCCTGATTTTTTGTTTCATTCGTTGGTTTATTTTTATATTTTAAATTTTTCTTTCATAAAATCGACTTCGATTCAGCTTATGTTGGCCCCTATGGGCTTGAAAATGTTGTTGTTGTATTTGTTTTTTTTTTTTTTTTTGACGTATGCTCAAGCGTGTGACTTCTTAAAAGTCATTCATATGTAAAGAAATTCTAATTGATTCCATGGTGTTAATGAGTAGAAAAAATCAATTAAAGTGGTTTTTTTTCCTGTCGAATATTTTTTTTTTTGTTTTTTTGAAAGCCCTAATGAAGACTTCAGTTTATTAGTGAAGTGTGGTAAGAAGTTGTAAGTTTTGTAATTTTAGTATGTAATCGCTTGTATGCAGATATAAAGCTGAGCTCATTTTTTGCTTTGTTTTTACAGAGTAGTACAGACCGCAAGTAATCGCTACTTTTTAAAATTCTAATATTAAAATCGCGCTAAAAGTGTAGTCATAAAATTTAGTTAGGTATACTTTTCCGAAGGTTTTTGAACCCGAATTGTAATTCCGAGTTGACCCATCAACTCTGCTTTTTGAAATATGCTAACCCTAAAGCTATGTTACATCGAAAGTTAGTTTTTTTTCTATTAAAAAATCAATGGGGCCCGAAAGAACTACTCCTCTTCAATAAAACGCATTTGAATATGGCCGGAATTCTTTTTACATCTTTGAGATATCACATGTTGAAAACAAGTAGTTTCCCAAAGTGTAACACCACCAAAACAAGATACCTCTTGCAATGAAATTAAGTTCAGAGTAGCTGATTTCTGAACACTTGAGGACATTGCCTAATACTCAACGCTCGGTCAATTGAACTTTCAAATCATTTAACAGACTGCAACAGTCCTATAATCAGTTTTGGCAAAAACTTTCTTGTGAGCTTAACCGAGAGATCTCAAAGGATAAACGGCACAATCAATATGAATTTTAAAACCGCCATATATACAGACAGCTCCAAGATAGACTGCGAGGTGGGTGCTGGTATTTAAAAAAATTCTTAAATATCTGAAGTTTTTCGCTCACCTAACTCAGCTAACGTCTTTAAGGCGGAAGATTTTGACATTCTAGAAGATTGGGGAGTAATAATAAATTAGGCTCTGACTCAGTACCAATAAAATTTAATAATAAAACAAAGCGGAAAAGAATAAGTCAAACTTAAGCTCATTTGAATTGCAGATCTTCCGCAAAATTACTCTGTTTGGTTTCTGAAAGTAGCGCGTATTTTCTCATGTCCTATTTGAAATGAACAAAAATTGAAAATCTCTAAAAACCTGTAAGATATTCAAGGCAATCTAGCTCCCATATAACAGTTCGAAAACCAACGATCTACAATCCAAGAGCCGTATTAATATCGCAAGAATCAACGCCATTTGCACTAGATACAGAGCCATCGGGAAGCATGCTGAGTTACTAAGTATACCATTCAAGAAGTTTAAATAGAAAGAA
The DNA here is from genome assembly GCA_963680825.1 of Meiosimyza decipiens. Taxonomy (NCBI): domain Eukaryota; kingdom Metazoa; phylum Arthropoda; class Insecta; order Diptera; family Lauxaniidae; genus Meiosimyza; species Meiosimyza decipiens. Next base: position 129,011,830 of record OY804258.1, on the reverse strand, counting down.
TGTCTCAAACACTTCCTCTGCTACGGTTCTTCTTACCGTGGACCCATGCTTAGATTTATTGGAAAGCCCATATGAGCTCAGCAAATTTGCCTTAATTCAAATCGGTTTGCTGCTTAATTATCTTGACAGCACCAACTGCATATAGTTTTAATCTAGGCAATATAATTTTCTTTGGCAACCATCTGAACCAGTCTGCGGAGTCACGTAAATACATAGGTGTTCCTAAAACAATGCAATCGGTGTTACTTAGAGCCTTCAGCTGGGTTTGCTAAGTCACCACTCTAAAGTAACGTGACCATATGAACCGCGTGTTTTGTTTTCTGCTCCGCGTGGTCCTCGTTTTCATTGAAAATAAAACATCTTATTTTGCTAGGGTTTTTGGTGGAAGTGGGGAGTTTTTTAGTAAATATGAACAAGTGGTAAGTATCTAATTTTTCTTAAAAATACTTCGAAATTTCTGATCTGCTACGGTTTCCAAAATGTGAAAGTGAGGACTTTTTTTTTGTACATAAAAACAAACGAATCTTCAAAAGAGTTCCATCAGCATTTTGCTGCTCCGCGTTTCAGTGAAAAATATCTGGTCACGTTACCCTATCCTGACCCAAGCTGATCGAAAAAAATTAGGATCAGAAAAATAATTTGCAATAGTATGTAGTTATTGACTGACAAACATGAATTTTAAATATCACGGTCATACAAAAAAAAAAAATTTTAATAAAAATGGGAGGTTATGCGCCTAAAAACTATTAGAGCAAAAATATGGGGTTATTTTTCACCAAAAGAAAAAACGTCACATATAATGAACGTAAAAATTTAAGTCATAAATTTCGATTTAAATGATAAAAGTCCAAAATAGCAGAGATTCATTTTATTACAAAAATCATTACCGTTAATTTCTCAAATATTATTTGCTTAAAAAACTTAAAATATGCGACATATAATCAGCATATTGTAGCTGCAAAGCTGCTGCAATGCGCCACAGTTATTGCTGTAAGATGCGCTAACAGCATCAACCAGCAACAACAAGAAGCGTTTAAATGTTAACTTTAAATAACAAAAACAAAAAAAAGAGAAAAGGTAAAGTTACAAGAAAAAATCACATTTGTTTAAAATTATTTTAATGTTGAAATGCACAAGGCAGCAAAAAGTCATTCGCAGCAATAACAACAACTACTGCAACGAATATTGTCAGCAGCTGCTGCTGCGGCTGCAATGGCTGCTGCAATAGCAGCATATTATTCAATGTCCAATTCAATTAAATTTCAATGGAGCTCTTTTTATTCATTGAAATTCGAATTTTGTTGCTCCAGCCACAGCCGCACAGATGAAACAAACCTATTTACCCATTTGCATCAATGTTTTGTGTCTGTGTATTCGTTAGATGTTGTTCTCTACTTTTTTTTTAGTTTTGTTTTATGGTATTGTCGACTTGCCCATAAAATTGGTTGTTATATTGTATTGACAAATAAAAAACAAAAAAAAACCTTTCTGGTGCTATTGCCGCCACCGTCACTGAAGCTGATTGCTTGGCTGCCTGGTGGGAACACAAAAATTACACAAATATATGAGTGAAAGAGTGCACCTACGTACACAGTTCCATAAAAGAAACCAAATTTTTATCGTAACATGAAATTGTCAGGTTTCAAAAATCACCCATCCTTATTGGTACTTGGCCAACCGTACTTCTAGTTGGGCCAGTGTATTGCGTATTCGAATTGCTTACTTCAAAGCACTGGGAAATGTACTTCTTTGTACTTTCTTTTGTTACTTTTTGGATTTCTTTTTGCAAAGAGCAGAAAATGTTTATGCTTAAAATTTTTGCTCCAAAATAGATGGTCACGTTAGGTATAAGCAATTTTACCAACTATACTTTTCTTAAAATAATACTCCTTTTTTTTCAATTCAGCTCCTTTTAGAACTCTGTCCCTTTTTATCCTTTTTCGTTCCTTTTTTCACCAAAAGAATATCAAGTACATAATCGGATGGAAACGCTACTGTTCTTCGTGGTTATCGTGGTTACCAATCCCCGTGGGTTGCAAAGTAAACCCAAACTGGAAGTACTTTGTACTAAGCTTGACCAGAATTAAGGCAGGTTTATTTGCTGGTACTAATGCAGTATGTCTATGCCGATGTATTGTGTGCGGTATCCCCTTTGCAAATGCCTCGTGCTGTGGTTGATATACAAATTGCAGGTAAAGTGTTCGGTACTCGCTGTGTAGTTGCATCAACTCAAGCTAGTGCCATGTCCAACTGTACGGCAAAGGTATTAAGATGAGTCTCAAACCAGGCCAAGGGGGTATGGCAATATTCCTATAACATGGGAGTGGGGATGCGGATTGACATTGTACTTCGATTCCATGTATGATAGCATACCGTGGGGTTAAGCTTTTGCAGGGGCTCACGTAAAATACTATAGAAACTTTGATCGAAATGTATACATTTTAAAGCAGAACTATAATAAGAGCTACCTCATGTTGAAAAGCAAGTGACATACTTTTTTTAAGCTGTGACGGACTTTCAGCAAGCGAGCAACAAGTACTTTTTAACTTTCTTTTTCAACTCAACTTATTCTTTTTACTGAAAATGACATGTTCCTTAATTCCAAATTTAAGTTGGTAACATTAAGTACCTTAATTAATAGCCAAAACAATGGATGTAAACTTTGATTAATTTTTCCTATTTATTTGGCATAACCTGATGAGTAGTTATAACTTTCCACAGGACTAAGCTGGCAATTTGATATAAAGTTTTAAACAAAATTTATTTAATAAAAAGTTAAATTTTAGCTAAGTATTGTGAAACTACCCTTGGTAAAAAACAAACTTTTTTTTCCCATTTTTTTGTAATTTTGAATGATTTTTATCTTTAAGTTACGACGAACAGCAGTGTAGTCGTAGTAACCGATGACGGGTTTACAATGTGAATGCAGTACAAATACACATGCGTAAAAATTGGCTTCCAAAGCAGTCAAAACCGCAGTCTGAACTGCGCCTGCGTCTACATCCGCTCATATCCTAGTTAACTCATTCATTCATTCATAGGTTGTTTGGTTTGTTGTGGCGTAGTTTTGCAATTCAGTTTCGCCCAGCAGGCAAAAGTTGAAGTACGAAGCGATTCCTTGGGAATGAATAGGCTTTGAGCGCCAAGCAGGCGTTCTAACGCTATACTTTTCAGCTTATAGCACTTTTGATAAGTGGGCTGAAAAAATGCCTTGTGTTTCAATTCACCCTAGCAGTTTTTCTCAGATGAATTCTTGCCAAAAGACATTTTCACACTATTCCTTGCTATCATACTTTTCGCTCAAATGGACTTTTCTAAGGAGACCCGACAGAAATTACTTTTTGGCAGGCCTTAACAGGGCCCTCATTTTTAAAGTACCTGGTTTTATACGTAATGTGGGTGAGAAACTGATTCGGATCAGCGCATATGCATGCAGTTATAATGGCATGTGTATTCATGCTGCTTGTGGGAGTCTTATTCGATCTTCTCCAGGAGATGCCTTGTCCTATTGCCTACTGGGAAATGTTGCGTGTGTCTTACTTGCTATTGTTGTATTTATGTAGAAACACAACTTTATGTAGCCGAGTACTCTTTTAATAATTTTTCTTCGTATCTGCAACTCGCGAATGACGCAGAACGATGACCAGCAACAGCAAAGCCGCTTTTCGTACACTTAAGTTATTGGCCAATATTCTTGCATGTATGCGGGTATCTATAAGATACTTATAACAATTAATTGCCTTTGTTCACAAGTTTAGTTTACATTTTGCTCTTTTTTTATTTACTTACTTACAACCAGGTAGATACATTTGCTGTCCGGCGATTTGTTCAGTTTTACAATTTGAGCTGCAGGAAATAGCTGTGCAAATATAAATTAAATAGATATTTTTGAACGTATTAACAGATTTATTGACATCTAATAGGATGTGGAGCGATAAAATAATTGATTAGATATTGTTATGGTTGACAACAGCAGGGTATTTATCGTGTTGATTAAAAAGCGCTGGCTACTGCAAGCTAACGATTTTAATTTGATTGATTTCAGCTGAATAGGCTTAGATAATGGCTAAGCTTACAGTACTTTAGATAAAATATTTGCATCCGGTGGATAGCTGTTTTAAATCTTGTGTAAAACCATTTGCGTGTAATATACGAAAAACATTAATAATAGTTATTAGCAATTTGTCTACTCTTTCCTACTAATAACACCGGGGAACAATTTTAAAAAATTTTAATTTTCAGAGATAATTTATGTATATGGGACATTGCACGCCGAATTGGATAAAAATTTGGTTTTGTAGCTCTGATTTTTTGAAACTTTTGTTTTCTTTTAGTGCCACTCTGGTTGGGAGTATCTGTGCTCCATATTTTTATTTCAAATTTTTCTTTATCAAGATATTTAAGAGATATAAAGTTTTGTAAATCGCATTTAAGTACTTTTGTTTCAAAACTTTTGTTTTTACACGTTAAAAGGTTTCATTATCACGACTTAAAACTAAGTATGTGAAAAAAATCCGAAAAGTTTACTTATTTACCTATTCTTGTTTAATCCAATGCAAGCCATTTGTCAAACCTTAGACCTTTTTATTATTATTTATTGCGCTCGTTTTATGATTATTTTCTTAGGCAAAATATCACGAATTTGGTATTCATTTTAAGAAACTTGAAATTTTTTTTTTTAATTTCTCAAGAATCCAAACCAATTTGACTAAAGCGAAACGTGTAGACTACCTTAACCTAGCCTAACCTATCTAGCCTAACCTAACTTAACCTACCCTAGCCTACCCTAACTTACCCTAACCTACCCTAACCTACCTAACCTACCTATCCTACCTATCCTACCTAACCTACCTAACCTACCTAACCTACCTAACCTACCTAACCTACCTAACCTACATAGCCTACCTAACCTACCTAACCTACCTAACCTACCTAAGCTACCTAACCTACCTAACCTACCTAACCTACCTAACCTACCTAACCTACCTAACTTAACCTAACCTAACCCAACCCAACCCAACCCAACCCAACCTAACCTTACCTACCTAACCTACTTAACCTAACCTAACCTATCCTAACCTACCTAACCTAACCTAACCTAACCTAACCTAACCTAACCTAACCTAACCTAGCCTAACCAATTATTTGGAAAAGTTCATCAACTCAAAATTACCTTTCAGAAAATATATATTTTATTTAAGCCAGTCAGAATATTTTATGTTTTATAATCGTTCCATAGTTGAATTAAAGTGTCATTTGAAAAAAATTATACGATTTGGTCCCAGCGTATGCTAGTTCTGGTAAAAGGACTGCTCAAATTGACAATGATCTTAAGTTCTTCTTTAGCTTTTTAACATTTTCAGCTGAAGTGGGTGTTAAGAACTTAAGTTTCATGGAATCTTTCTTTCACGGCCTTAGAATGAAGACAACATTGGATTGACTCCAAGCTTTACCAGCAACACTTCATCTACTTCTGATGATTTGATAGGCTAAAGTGTATCAGAGAAATTCTGCTTCAGAGCTCAAGTGATCGCTAGTGTCAGGAAATTTCGTCCAATAGTGGAGCAATCTCACTTAAAATTGACGAGAAAAATTCTATAATTAAAAACCAATTATTAAAAAAAATTCCGGCAGTACACAAAAAAATATTACTGCAATTCTTTTATAACAGAGAAGTAAAAGAACGAGTTCGATAATACATAGGCACAATAAATCATATTAAATTATACCTTAACTTTTAAACCATAATGTATATGTAAGTTTTGCTAAACTTAAAATTACAACATTAAAAATATTGAAATCATTAAGCTCTGTGATAGTTACATAAAAAGTTTTTAAATATTATGCCACTGACAACGGCGTTTATATGCAAAATTTCTGTAATGTCTTTATGTTTCGAAAAAAAGTTAAAAAATACAATATCTTTTTCTTAAGTGTTGTCATTACAATGACAACATTAACGTGACGCCAATCAACACATTAGTCATGCTTGCCAAGTAGCTGCACAAGATGTAAAAGGTCCATGTGTTATGTTGAACAACAACATCTCTTGGGCAACAGCATGAAGATATCACTAGCAACATTAAAGCGCAACAAATTGAGTAAAAAACAACAGTGTAAATATTTAAATTAATAACGAAATGCATTCATTTTGTAATGAAATATTTAAGAAAATCAAAAAACTCTGAAAGATAAAAACAAATAAATAAATGCAAAATTGCGGTATCCAAAATAAGCTACGGCAGCTGTGAGTGTTGAAATGTTGCTGCATCTTTAAAATACTTTGAAGCGCGAATGTTGCATTTTATTAAGCGCATTAGCGATGTCACCTACTGGTTGTCTTGTTGCTTTTGTTTTTTATGACGTATGAATTGTTACGCATGCTCGCTTGGGAAATACGGATATTCGTTAGGTTGCAGTTTGAATTTCATTATTTGAGTTGTGCATTTCAGTGGAAAATTTTATTAGCACATACTTAAGCGTTTAAATCAGCATAACATTTGTTTGTCGCAGTCGCATTAAAAAATTTCAAATAATTCATTAAATTTTATGAAAATATGTTGAATAAGCCACAATAGCTGCCGGTTAGCTACCTAGTGATTTTGTAATTTAAGTTCTGCTGCAGGTTTACTTGGCTCTGATGGGTTTTTTTAGCAAAACGAGTTCGTTACTTAAGTCTTTCGTTTGTTCAAGTTAATTGCTATTGCCAAAGTTAATTGTTCTAATTTTTAAGGTGTAGTTATTTACTAAAAATGCTGTTGACTGCTCTGGTTATTTAATTTAAGTTATTTTTGCTTCATTGGTATTTCATTATATAGATATAAATCTTTCCACAAATTTTATTGTGACTGTAATTTTCGTTTCGTCCGTCCAAAAGTATATTTTTTCAAAAACTTAAATCTAAATTTATATGTAGCGACTTAGGGTGCATTTCCCTGGCACGGAATATGGCCAGATGTTAGCATACATAAGTGAAATAATGGATCGACATCAGTATTGATATACACTCACAAATAAAATGGAGGAGTTTGCTGAACCTTCATGCCGGATAATGGCCCTAAGTATATGGTGAAAGTCACAAAGCATTGACTTAGGAAAGGTAATATAATTGTTTTAGTTGGACTAGCGCAAAGCTCTGATCTTAATCCAATCGAAAACCTTTGGAATGTTATAAAAGTCAACATCGCAAATCAAAATTTTAAAATGCTTATGATTTCTGGAAAACAGAACAGGAGACTTAATGCTCCATCCTAAAAGAAAGTTGCCAAATGCTTGTTAAAAGTATGGAACGACGATGTGAAGATATTATCAATAATCAGCTTAGACTTTAATTTGCGTGTCCTTGTCATATTAAACCATTGTATATATAAATTTTTTACATATTTCACTTTTTCTGGTTAAATTGTGCTATTTGCATGTCCACGGCTGTACCCCCATTATATACGTTAACTTCAAAAATTAAAAAAGTGTGTTGGAAAATGTACAGAGAAAAATTGTACATAAATCATATAACTCAACACCGTGCAGAAGTGTTTGGTATAACGTCGCCTGAACTCTCTTTTGCTTCATAAGGACACGTTTCATCATGAGTATGAAGCAACAGAGAGTTCAGGTGACTATAAGCTAATACAATCTAGAAGTTTTAAATACCTTACCTCAAAAAAAGTATTTAGTAACGCTAAAAATATTCAGAATTCATATTCCAAATCTTTTAAAGTAGCTGTCTTCAAAGAATATTCTATATGTGTTTAAGCTTGTAAAGGGTCTTTCATTAAGCCTGCTACAATGTTTAATTGAAATAAAACAAAAAAATGTGAATGGTAGAGAATTTTTTTTTGAAGAATGAAGTCAAAATTAAAGTTAAGAAAACTAAGCTATGCAACAATACTGTTTTGCAGTCTCATAAGATGTAGCCTAAAACCCATCTATACTTTGTTTCCCCCAAGTCACTGCAACATAGCGGTGAGGCTTTTGATGCCAGCAACTTTCAATTGTACGCCAATTAAGACGCTTCTTCATGAAAAAGTCAAGTTCTGCTGCCACTTGCAACAATTAAAGTTACAACAACACACAAATGCCACACATATGGCTTAAAAGTAACAATATTCAAAAAAAAAACGAAAACGAAAACAAAATAAATGAAATGAAATTTTAAAAATAAAAACATACGATAAAGCATCAGAATGAAATCAATTAAACTCACTTGAAATTGAAAAGTTGATATGCAAAAATTGAAAGCATTTCAATCCGCTTTCACTTTCGGAGCGGATGAATGCGGACATCATTCGACAGACGATTAATGTGAGCGCCCTCATCAAGATCAAAACAACAGCAATAACAACACCAGCAACAACAGCGAGCAATATTAAAACCGAAACAAAACAGCATGTTAAAACAACAACAACAACAGCAATAACAATATACTCGTGCACATTTTTAATTTTTATTATAAAAAAATGAGAAGGCAAAAGTGTGCACGAAACACAGCAGCATCGGCAACATTAAAAAAATAAAAATAAAAAAACCAAAAGTTTACGGTTTTTTGATTAATGCAAACCACCAGCAGCAGCAGCGCAGCAGCATCTGCAAATGCAGTGTGGTGTAAAGTGCAGTGCAGTAAAAGGTGCGCGCGCATGCGCATGCCATGCATGACCCACATACACAAAAACACCACTGCCAGTGAATGAGTGGATGCTGCTGCTTTTCCCAGCTGATTTTTAAGTCAGTTGGGTTTTATTTTCAGTTGGTTTTGGTTTTTATGGGCTATGCGCATTTATCATAAAATTATGCTGCTGCTGCTGCAGTTGAGATATGGCAATAAAACTTTAAGAAGCTGCTGCTGACTCTTTGAGCAACTGCACATGCGCAAGGTTACAGCGTTTTAAGCAAGTCTTTAATTTAGCTACTTCCTTCTGAAATTTCGCAGGAACTTTGTATTTTAACTAATGCTGGAGATATTTGTGTCAACAGAGGCTTAGTGATTACTTGTTATTCATTTTAAATTTTTTCCACCAAATTGTTGTGCACATGAAAATAACTCGTTTACGATTATTCTGTTTTCGGTTCTATAGGCCAAGTTTGACCTATAAGTTTTTTTGTCCCGATTTTTAGTGCCCGAGTTTAGTTCATATTCGATTTATTTTACACCAACCAATGAAAAGAGGGCGAAAATGAATTTTAGCCATCACCAGTGGTGGTCCCGAGTCCCAAGAGTGCCCGATTTTGATTCATCTCTGAATATTGATTTCTTGCTGCAATCAGTGTAAAGTGGGCGAATATTGATTTTGATTATCACCAGAGGTGTTCACGATTTGAAATAGTTACCGATTTTGGTGAAAAGGGGTCGAAAATGGACTTTGCCCATCACCAAAGCTGACCCCGGGTCGAAAAAATGCTCGATTTCGGTCCATTTTCGAATTTCCTTTTTGCAGCAATCAATGAAAAGAGGTCGGAAAATGGATTTTTGGCCATCATTAGAGATGTTCTCTGGTTGAAAAGTGCTTGATTTTTGGAAATTCTTTTTTTTTTAATCAATCTATGAAAAGAGGTCGAAAATGGATTTTTTCCATCACCAGATCATCAGGGTCCCAAGGGTGCCCGATTTTGCGATTTACGCATTTTTGTGTATGCACCTATCAGTGAAAAGAGGTCGAAAATGTATTTTGGTAACCACCAGATCTGGTCCAGGGTCAAAAATGGATTTTGGTCATCACCAGAGATGTTCCCAAGTCGAGAAAGATCATGATTTTGGTACATATCCCAAATTTTTTTTTGCACCAATCAACGAAAAAAGGTCCAAATATGGATTTCGTTCATCAGCAGAGCAGCTCCCGAGTCCCGAAAGTGTCCATTTAAAAACAAAAATATTTGTTTACCGTTCAATGAAAGAGGTCAAAAATAAATTTGGGGAAAAAAGTATGCAATGGATTTTTTGTTATTTATGTTTTGTTTTGTTCTTTTATCTTATTTCTTTCGTTAAACGCAAAACTTTGTGACATTGAAAATTGTTTCGTATAATGGAAAGGTACATTCATATGTATGTGGTCTGACAAAGGGGAAACTTCCAGTCAAAACATTTTCGGAATCGCAAGGTCTCCAAAATTTGTATTCTTTGGAGACATGATGGGATCAATGTACTCTAACCGATTCGTACAGCAACAAAACTTAAACTTTATAATTAATAATATATTCAGCTCCAAGAAAGTACTCTTAAAAATCGGTTGAACTTATTACACTGACTAACATACAAACTCAAATACACACATACATATGCACATACTATGTGCAAATGAAAAGTATCGTGTGTTTTAAACAATTCGTGTTATTAATTGAAATAATTTTTATTCTTCATGGACTACGCCATGTTTTTCCGGCAATTATTCTTCATTACAAATGCAAACCAATTGAAAAGCGTAAAATGAGCCTTATTAAAGCATTTCCTCAAGCAATAAGTGACTTGTTAGCTTTTCTCTTACAACTTTGGTTTCCATAATTTTCATTTAACTTTTTCTATTTTTTTGGATTTTTGAAATGTAAATTGCATTCATTTGTTTTATTCCCATGTTACTTCAGTTGCAATTGCTGTTGTCTTAATGCTGTTAATTTTCCATTGCAACTTCGAAATTGCTACAATTTAATGCGCTTAATAGTGCGTAAATTCGTAAAGACTGCACTTAGCCAACAGCTGCAACATTTTGTATTTGAAGAGTTTGCAACGGAAAGGAAACTTTGCGCTTTATTTTTCATATTTTCACCTTTTGTGCATTCAAATTGAAATTTAATCACAGCTTATGGAAAATTCCCCTTGCGTCTTGTCGCTGACTTACCTTCACCATCTTGGCTTAACTTGGCCAAGTTGTTCCTGTGCTCATGCTGCAGACTGTAGTTGTTGTTTGCCAAAAGTAAACGTTAGATTTACTTGAGTTGCTTAAATTAACGTGTTTACCCAGCATTAAAACTACGCTGACGCTGACTTGTTTGACTTTAAAGTCATCAAGATTATCAGCGGCGGAAATTGTTGTGTAGAAAAAGAAAATCTCTAGGTTTTTTTATTTTTGCTTTAGATTTTTTTTTTCTAATTTGCAATTGCTAACATTTTAAAAAAGCTGTTACTTAGGGGGAAAACATTGCAATGGTAACTCTTTAAAAACTAAAATTTTTATTTGAGCGTAACAATTTTAAGTGCGTGAAAAGATTTATGATACCTTAACAGTTCAGTAAAGCAGAAAGTTTTTAGTTTTTTTTTTCAAAAATCAAAGTGAAGTGTAAAAGTAACGTAATTCATAAAGTTAAATAAAAATGTGAGCTGAGTGCAATCACCTTTTGTAAAAAAAGTTCCGAAGAAACCTAAACAAAGTTGCATATGAATTCTTCCGAACAACTTCTCAATTTAGAGGTATATCATTTGAATAAAAAGTAAAAAATAAATCAAATTTTGAGCAAAGCAAAGAAGTAAAAAATACCAACATTTTATGAAAATATTTTTAAAGAAAATCGCAAAAAACAGAATGTGAGCTCAGAGAAAGAGATCAAATGGTAGAAAACTAAATAGTTTGGCCCATTTCAATTGAGAATTCGATTTTGCTATGAATAAAAAACGTATGTTTTTTTTCAATATTTTTTTTTTATATTCGAAAACATATTCCTTCTGGTTAATTATGGAGCATAATATCATTTAAATGACTTCCTCGTCTGGATTTTTCAGTACATTATCGACTGTAGAAGCAATATTTGAACGATGGCTGCCCCTATTTCATCTTTGAGAGCCTCAATCATTGCTGGATGGTTAGCGTATCACTTATCTTTAACGGCTCTCCACAAACGATAGTCCAATGAAGTCAAACCGCAGCTGCGTGGTGACCAATGAACATTACCAAAACGGCTTATAATGCGGTTTTCGCACTTCTCAAGCAAAAGCTCGATTGTTGCATCTGCAACCAAGTGATGACTTCAAAAATAGGCCACATATAAACAGTTATCATTGCGGTATAACGCTCACCATTCATTTCAAAGAAAAATATTTCAATGCTACCGCCGATCCTCAAACCACACCAAACAGCTTATTCGTTTAGGGTGCATTGGTTTCTCAATAAGCGCGTGTGAATTTCTGTGCCTCAAATGCAAGAATTTTTCTCGTATACGTAACCGCCAAGATCGAAATGAGCCTTGTCAGAAAAGATTATGTATCGTTAAAAATGGTCATCTTCTTTTAAGCATTCCACAACAGAATTATCGTAACGAAAATGAAAAATATCGATATATTTCCTTAACCGGTGCTGTAAAACTAACCCAAATGACATTAGAGTTGCCACACTAAAAAAAAAATCAGTTTTTTAAATTCCCAACGCTAGATGGATCACCCTGTTCAACACTAATCCAAATTGAGCAATTCACATAGATGTTTCTCCCACTAATTGAATGTAGAGGGGAAGCGTGTGAACAGTGAGACACTTTTTGATTTAGCATATCCTTGAACGCTTTACTTCAAATTTTGATCGATATTTGAAGGCATATACTGGTGGGGTACAGTGGAAAAAAATTTTGCAAATTAACTCAAAACAACGAGATCTTGAAGGCCTTTATAGAAGGATTCTTCGACGGTGAGAGCGGTGAGAGAGTGCAACGCGAACAATGACACCATCGCAATTAATTTTTATAAAAGTACCATTGTGACATTGTTTTTCAACGTACCTAAATATGTAACTCAGTGTATGTCCAGTTGAAAAGAAACAATTCCAGACCTTCTCAAAAAAATAAAATTCTTTTTTCCTGTTTACTTTGAATAAAATTTTTTTTTGGGAAAAATACCCTTTTCTTTGGTTAGCAATATTAAAAAATAAATGGCAAGAACTGTGTTGTGTTAAAATCTTAAAGATCTTACTTTTTTTTGAGGGTCACAAAAATCGTCCGATTCCCGGCTATTTCAGAAATTTCTGAATTCCCACCTTCAAACATGCCTCCGTGCACAAATGTATTGCAAACCGTTTTTGTCTTGACATATTGTAGTATCAAAAACGACGATTCAAATGAGAAACATATCATTGGCAACAAGAATTTTTTTTGGAGTTTGCCGAATTTCAAGGCTTCGGTGTTAAGTCTCGTACTATGAAGAGTTGAGTTTGTTGCGAGCTGTTTTCCATGATAATTTTATAACAAAACAAATAGGGTAGCATCATCTCAGAGGTTGCATATAATTGACCTTTTGTGGTTCATTTAATAACTCAAAGCACAGCACTTTAAGTACTAAAAAAGAAACAGTTTTTCATTTGCATAAAAGTAAAAACCTTCGCAGCAGATTCCATACACGGTATTAAACACCTACCATTTTTGGGCATCGAACCAGTCTATTTAAAGTACATCTTTAATTTTCTTTTTTGTTCAAATAGCGAACGGAAAAAAACCTAAAATCAAATCATTGCCTATTTTGTACACGTCGCCACTGACCTTCTAGACTACATTCAAGGTTGTTTTCTAGCTGCAATCAACTACACGGTAGCTATCATACATTTTATCTTCCTCGTAGTCGTGTGTGCAACAAAGTATCCAGCGCTGCCTGTCATTGCATAAAGTACGAGTACCACATATCTTTTAGGCTGTTGCTTGCTACTTTAACGCTGCAACAACTCAGCCACTTTTAAAGATGTCACCTGAACGAAAAAAATGATGCCAATTTCAATTCCAGTTTTACCATTTTTATTTATTAAGTTTTTTTTATTTCTTTATCTTTATCTGTTCGCCTGGTCGTTGATTTTTCATGACCATTTTCATGGGAAACATAAATAACTGCGGTTTTTGCTGGTGCGATTTTCAGCGACGCGGTCCATCACTGCAGCCGCGCTGCACTATCTTGTCTGCTTATCGGCCATGACGAGAGAAATACCAAGTATCGGAAAAATTGTTATTTGCTGGTTGTGCTGGTTTTGCAAAAAAAAAAAAACAAAAAAAAATCGGCTTGCAACTTCTTTTCTGTTTTAAGTTTTTTTTTTCAGTTTTGCTATTTAGTGGTCATTTCTCTCTGCGCGTGTTTGACTCTTTGTCTGCGTGTGGTTTCGTGTTTTTTTCTACTTCTTCTTCTACAATTTACTAAAATTTTATGCAAATTTATTTGTTGTTGTAGAAAATAGAAAAAAAAAAGAGTTACACGGACTTACACAAATGCAGGTTAGTAAAGTAGGTTTTTTGGTTATCAACTTGTCATCAATAGGAAGTGAGTTCTCCTCTGTTTGCTTTGATATGTCAACCACACAATGAACTTTTGTCTGACTTCAACTATATACCAAGCATATTATATACTTTTATTATTGAAATAACTTCTGTTTCGGTAAAGGCTTATTATTTTAAATAATATTTTCTTGAAGATTTTCCACACAAAACAATTTCACTATTGAGCCCAATCATTGTGTATTGGCAACATTAGCTACCCTTGCAGGACTGTTAAGTATCGCGTGTTTTTTTAAAATGTTGTATTGTTCAATAAGAATTTAACACCAAAATGTTCAACGCTGATGTACCTTAAACTTAATAAAGTGTGCCATTTTATCATCAAAAGGTTGAAGCAATAGTAACGCATTAAAAATTGTAAAAATTTTAACTTCAAATTTGGCCGATAAGACCGCTCAATCTTTCAACGCTGAACTTTTTCTTGTGAGAACATCTAAAGCCTATGTCTGACATATATCTATAAGCCAGCAGCAATTGACGCTTTGAAAATTGACACAAAATATCGGATATATGGTCTCAAGTGCTCGGAAAAAGGTTGGAAAATTGAATCTCCAGACTGCGGTATATTTGGGCCAGTTATACAGTCGCATTCCCAGAATCATATTCAGATACTAAAAGGCATAAGTTATACCACCGAATAGAGTCAAAATTCACGCCAAATGAATCTGCATTTTACTTTAATTCAAACTACGGAACATAGAAAAACAGCCGATTTATCAAAAATACCTCAGAGTATGGATTGAATCAGGACCAACGAAACATATAAAACTCGATTGTGGAGTGACCACGGTAGTCTAGGAGCTGGGGGCCTGTTTTAATATATCATTGAACATGAAAAACTAACAGCTGTTTCGAGTGAAATGCTATGGAGTACTCTCAGAACGTTTATGTTACCTTTTGTTGCATAAAAATTTAGAGACATAGAGACTCCAAGAGTGCTCCAAAGCGTGTCACTCGAAAATACTATAAAGTTTTATAGAAGTGATTTTAAGTTTAGAATCCCTGAATGGATATCAAGAAATTGGTGTCATATGGAAGATAAATTTTACAAAATTATCCACAACTTCCGACGGCTATGTCTCCGAAACTAGATACCACTGACTCATTTTTTTCTTTTACTTTTAACTCCTTATTACCACTAAAAATAATTGGAGACTGTCAGCTAAAGTAAACCCGTTTCGATATTTTAAGCAAACTAAATGGCATACAGAAATATTGATGGATCGTTTTATAAAGTTTGTGTAGGTAACTCGACACCCGAAAAACTTTCGGGTGTCCAGTACTGTACACTGCAGACAGTTCATCCACTGGTGCTGCCCGTCCTTACTTGTCCAGATAATTCTTTTTTTCACTTTGTGTCCTGCCCTGCTTATATATTGTTCGTACGTTGATTGTGCTCCATTCATTGCATTTTCTTGAAACACTTTATTAATATCAACATTATAATTTATATCTTTTGAAATAGACGCCACCAGTTGCGTCAATTTGATAAGGCTGGGGAGGGCATTACCTTTCCCCAAAAATCTGATGCCATTATTCAATACATCAATTCAATAAAACCATCTAATGGTGGTGGAATTATATTTCTCGCCCTTCCTCCCCCCCCCCCCCCCCCCCGCCCCTCCATGACTTGGGTGAAGTCACGCCAACTTCTTTAAGCCCGTCCGATGAAGGTTGTGTTATTAAGAGTCTTGTGTCAGGTCTTATTACATACTTCCGTAATACTTTTTTTGGAATGACAATTTAAGGTTTTTGCTTCTGTGGGAAGTGCACCACGCCCACTTTTCGTTTACTAAGTGTTTTTAACACTTTCTGGTGTCATTCTATGGAAAGCCATCGAAATCTGATAATTTAAAGTAATCGGGTGGGCGGGTGCCAACAACTCGGACTATTTTTTCGAAATATGTTCGCGTCTTTAAGAGTCTGTGTGCTGAGGGGCGTGCATTAAACAATTGTAGCCCCCAAGGCTTTGTTACTGAATGGCCGGCAACTTTTGTTGCCCCTTCTCCCCTACTTACGCATCTGCTTGTACCAAATATCATTATATTGCCTTAGAAGATTTTCATGTTAAGTTCATTTGTATTGGAGATGTTTTTGTATGGTAGATGCCACGCCTACTTTCGTAAGCTCACTGACTTTTTTTTCAGAAAATGTTGTGTTTTTTATCAGTGTTTTCATGATGAGTTGCATTACATTCACTTGAAAAATAAAAGAATTTGTATCGATGCAATCGTGCAAAATCCGGTAGAGAGGGTATTTGTTTTTGTGATAATGACGAACTCTAATTCCGAAATTCAAACTTCAAATAAGCTCACGCAAAAAAACACTGAGTTAAAATAATGAAAAAAAAATTGTTTGTGGGAACACTATGAAAATTGTTATTATTATTATTGGACTTACTATCTAAATTTTAAGTGAAATGGCATTTTCGTTATTATTTTTATTTTTTGTCGTATTTTTATAAAATTTTTTTGAATCCAAAATTTTTACCACAAGAAATTTTTTTGTTTAATGATGACCACAATAAATCAATATTTATGAACATCACTTGAATAATGTTCATAAGTCCAGACAGCGTTCCTAAATCAATGAAATTTAAAACAAGCGATAACACATTGCAAATAAAACATTTTAAAATTCAGCATACGTAAACACAGAACTTTTTATTAATGAAAAATGTTGGCAATTTTTATTTAACTTTAAATGCGAATATGCATGGCATGTCTTTAATGTGGCGCACAAAACCACCTAAATACAAGAAATTCTACAAGTTTTTCTTGATTACTCAATGGACAACATGGCGTTTTTAGCAAAATTGGCGAAAAAAAAAGTTGGCTTTTATGCGCGCGCAAGCGAAGTGCTTTACAATAAGCGATTACAAATTGAATAAATACATCGATAAGTAAGCAATAATAGCAATAATCATAAATAATAATAAAAAGTAAATTTAATTTACAATCAGACAATTATTGTTATATAAACGACAAATGCGAGTAATGTTGTAAAACATTATTGTATAATATATATGTAAAAAAATCGTATAAAAGCAATTAAAAAATTGCTGTTCAATTGCAAATTTATTTATTTGCTAGAGATTTTTATTTTTTTTTTACTAATGAATTGCTATATCATAATGCTTTAATTTTTTTTTTAATTGAATTTAAAAGTTTTTTTGTGCTTCATTGGACCAGGTATCGGGTATCACCTACCTAACCAATCAAGAAATGTGAAATCGAAATAATTCAGCGTGAAATATTTTCATGTTTTGTACTCAAGCACTGAACAATGCTTTTCACAAAGATCAGAGGTATCATTATCCCTATTTGACTGGACTATTCCTCATGATGGCTTAACAAATGTCAGGCATATTTTGTGTCACCAGAGACTTACTTACTACATTAGCACTTTAATTTGAAATAATTAAATGGCAATAGATGCTCACATTAAGCGCACCATTTCAAATTGTTGTATTGCGTAGAAAAAAAAACTTAAAACTTTTTTCACGTTAAACGCTTCAACTGCATTCCAATTTGAAATTTGTGCTGTTGCGCGTGCGCAATGCGCCTGCAACAGCAACACAATAAAATCAATTTAAGATTCTTGATTGTGACAATTCACATCGGTCAACAGCAGGTAACCGCAAGATTGTCACCGTAGAGAATTTGAAATGTGCGTCAACGAAATGCTCGTTATTCGCACATCATGTTGACTCTGGCGGCGGAGACATCGACGCCATTCATGTTGGAAAAGACGCCACACACGTGGTGGCGCCTGTTTACTACACACAGCGCGAGGTGTCTGCTTAACACGGTGGGCTACGGCAGTGTGAAGGTTCATCAAAATTTACAACAAAAAAAAGGTGGTCACAAAGAATAGCAGCTTAACGTAAAACTTATGACTTATACAGTTTCGCCTTGTCATCAGTTATCGAGTTTAGCTGATATTCCTTGTCGCCACAGATATACAGACTTATTGTAAAGCCTTTGTGAAATGATAATCGGTGCATTGTACTAAGATCGCACAAGTTCGATTAACTGAAAGAAGAAGTTGAAAATTAAAAAGTGAAGTAAGCCGAGAGATTCAGCATTATCGGAAACAACTACAATTTCAGATATGTTATCAATGTTTAAATATCCGATATATTTAAATATCCATTTTGAATGTGTGAAAATTGGATATTTATAGGAAATCAAGAAAATATCACCATTTGCTCAATACATTCATTCATCTTTCTTTTTTCCTATCTATTTGAAAACGGAGCTGGAAGCCCTACTTTTCCGTAGGGTGATTACAAAAAATCTGCCTGTATCCCTTCGACAGAGGACTTCATTTTCACTCTTCCAAGGAAGTACAAATTTTCTTTCTATCACAAAAGTAACTTTATAAGGAGCGGTGATAATTTGATCCCACCTAAGAATATTCTTCTTCAAACATTTTCTTTCTTACTCAAACTTTTGCTTACTGCGCAGATTTTTAATATATATGTACATATGTATGAATATATTTTGTATAGCTAATGACGCTCCCATTACGAATCTTCTTTAAATTAAATTTTTTTTTTAAAAAATCAAAAAAATTAATTTCTTAATGAGTCTTAAAGCCTTCAAATACAATTGAATTTTTGTCATTAAATTTGTGCCTTTCAATTTATTTCTTACTTGTTTGTGAATCTAATTAGTTTTTAATTTAGTTAATTAACAATGTTTTTGAAGAACTTCGTATATGAACAACGTAGACATACGTCACCGTGGGCTAAACCAAAAAATATATATATATATATTAATTAATTAGTAGAATAACTTCATATTAACACAAGCAAAGATATAACATTGAGGACAATCAATAGAGTTGAATATTACGATTAGCACAAGAAAATTGTACAAAAATACTTAAAATTTGAAAAACTTCTCAACAAAATGAATTGAATAGGTACCTGATATTGTTAACTAAAATAATAACTCAAAATTATTTTTTCTGCATATGAAATATAACAAAAAAAACTGACATAAAAAAAATAAATTTTTTGTTATCGCACTCAAAAAGAAAAATCATGGTATCCTTATCTCGTTTTCTTTTTTAGGGTTCAATCCATCTCCATTCCAAATTTTACCAAAATCGGTCAATTAGCTTAGCTGTGAAAGAGTATTTTCTGGTTAGGGGCATGGCAACAGCTATTATATCTTTCCTCAGGATTCAATCTTTTGTATTGAATTTAATCAAAATGAGTTGATTAATTTAGCAGCTAAAACGCATTTATCTGTAAGGGGCGTGATACAGCCCATTTTAAAACAATTAACTTTTAACAGGAATCAATCTACGTTTTTACAAAATTTGATCAAAATCGGTGTACCGGCTCAGCCGTGAGAGCGCTTTTCCTCTTAAGGAGCGCAAGCCCACTAAAAAAATGAAAAGTTTTTGATAATCTTCTTTAAGATTTAATATATCACTACCGAAAATTTGACCCTTTTGATAACCTTCTTTAGGATTTCAGCTATTTCTATCCAAAATTTGGTGCTTTTGATAACCTTCTTCAAGACTTAAGCTATCTCTACACAAAATTTCATCAAAATCTTTAGTTATGATATCGTATTTTGCTCTTAGAGGCGTGGCACCGGGATGGAATTATTTTGCATTCGTCTATTTAATAATTAATTGTTTAAAAAAATTCAACAGCTTTGGAACGCCCCTTTATAAATCAAAATTTGACTCAAACATTACTGGCTATGTCAGTTATTGAAATTAGGCAGGTCACCGAAATCAGACGAAACTCCAGCCACAGGGACCAGAGTATACTTTTCTGAAGGTCTTTAGTGCGCTAAATTTAAATCTGACAGAAATCAGAATTGCTCCATCATGTCAGATTTTTGAGCTTTCCTAAGCTAAAATTGTAAAAACAAGATTTTTCTCCTAAATAAGAAGGTATATTACATCGCGAACTAATTGTTCTCATCAAAACTCGTCACGGCATATGAATATACTAATTTTCTTCTTCAAAATCAATTTTGAATTTAGCTTCTTTGTAAAAGTAACATATCAAAATTTTAGAAAAATCAGGTGAAATAACCTATGTATATGCATTTTGATTCCATAGCTTCAAAGACCGCTAGTTTGTTTTGGAATGAAATATACTCTATGTTGTGCACAAATATAAACTCGCTATAAGCTTCATATCTTTTCTGAAACACCCTGTTTCCAATAAGTGAGTGTCTTTCGTTCATTCTTTATGCAAACAAAATAATAAATTTTTAGGTTATGCCTTCAAGATATTATTCCCATAATTTCTGAAAAAAAAATGTATTTTTTCCCATATTTTAAATTGCCGACTTGCAAAACTAATTAGTTATTAACTTAAATTCAAAATTTAGCTTAAAAGCTTAAAATTGATTTAACCGTGAAGAGCTATGATTACTGATAGATTCCATTCTGCTTTAGGTAAATGATAATTTTGAACTTGAGGTTCATTGCACTGTAAAAAAGTAAACAACTTACCAAAAAGTTCTACGAGTTATTCTGAAAATGTCCGAAGACTGTGATGTATGATGTAACCTGTAAGTGGAAAAAAAGTAAATGTACAAATTAAATGAATTATCTCAAAAAGTTTCTTTAAACAGAAAAAAACATAGCAATTTACTTTGCATAAAAGATAAAACTTAGGAAAATTAACACTTCAACAGACAAAATCACCATTAATCAACGCAGCCAATTAGACCAAAACAAATAGAATAATTGAGGGGGAACAAAAATTATGTAACCACAAGAAAAAATAATAACAACAACACAAAAAAACTTGAACAAAAAATTGCTGTTGAATTAGCGAATTTTTCAGTTGTCATAATTATGGTAACAATAACGTAATAACAAACAAGAAAATATCACAGGAAAATTAACAAAATGACCAACTACATAAAAAGTGTGCAAGCCATAGAGGAACATGCAATATATATATACTCGTACATACACCGGAGAAAAATTATATATCATACGCTAAGAAAAAATGAGTTACAAATGTAAGTACGAGTACACAGGGCCAGACTTACGCTTTGGCTAGAGGAGAGATTGGCGGTATATGGTAATTTTTCGGAATGAAATCTTGTAAAGAAACTATATGCCATCAAAGAGTATTGTATAAGTTACTCCACTCATGAGAAAGGGAAAGTTGGCTCACTACGTGTGATTTTCTTACAATTTCGTTCATAGACATATCTGGGGATAGATAACTCTGTCATATATAACCGATTGCCAAGTATAGGGACTTGTCTTAGACATAATTTTGCTTGCTTTAAGAAACGAAGCCTTTTGTATTCCTATTGAGTACAAATTTGATCAAAATGTGATTTTCAATCTTCGTCCACATATTAATTTGGTAATACCTTTCCAAATGCTATTTTTGTATTTATAGCACGAAATTGAATTCGGTTTGGGCTTCATTGAACAAAAATTGTCAGCCTTCAGCAATGACTTTCGAAGTGACCTTTGACCTTTAGAGGTTTTTCTATTCAGAAGTCAAAAATCGCTTCAAAAGTCCTTTAATTCCATGTACTGATCAGCGATCTCAATGATTTGTATTAACGTTTCAGCATTGTGAACAATTTTTGTTTGATGAATCCAAATTGAGTCGAATTTTGTACAAAAAATCACCAAGTACCTTCAAATTAAGCGAAGGTATTGAAATGAGCTATTTGAGCAAAAAAAACTATGTTATAAGCCATAGAAAACTAAAGTGTACATTTCGACCTATCATTCTTTCAATTTTCTAAAACAACGTTCAAGCCATTATGAATTTTTGACAAAAGTGGAAAAATTGAACAGTCCTGACCATTCATTCACAATAATTAGTGATTTCGAGAAAAATCAAGGACGAGTGAGTTTTGTTTGACATTAAATTTGTATGGAAAAAGAACTGTTTTGGCCCCAATTTTGACACCAATTCTATGCCAGTGTGAATCGTGAAGCAATCTTTAAGACCCATAACTGAAAATCGGTTAAAAGATTACGGAGTTTAACATCTGAAACAATAAAAATCGTATTCTGTTGCATCCCTCCCACCCTTTTTCCGAACTAGACTTGCAAAATTTACTTAAAGTGTTGTCTTTTTTCCAGATAATTCAATATACAAAATATCATGCAAATCGAGACGACTTTTACTTAGGTTTAAAATGGGTGAAGCATTTCTGCAGTAAAAGCACTCAGGCAAGCAATGGAACAGCGATGAGTCTTCTCCGGAATGGAATTATATAAGCAACATAGGATGAAAAGTGCAACTCAACCTATAGAATATTTTATAAGTCCATAGTAATGGCGCGAGCTTATTGGCCTTTGGGGCGCAAAGCAAACAAATCCGGCCCAACGTATACATCTTTACATGTGTTATACAGTTAATAAAAAGGTAAATTTCGCAATATTGCGACAAATTAGAGCACAACATTTGACTTTTTTTGTTGTTTTTGTTTTATGTTACTGTCACAAAAAAATAATCGCTCGCATTATGTGCAACTTTAGCGCCGTCACAGACATGACCAGCGGCTATAGTGCTGATATTTAATGTTGTTACTTTTTTTATTGTTGATTTTGGTGTGATGTGATGTGCAAATGTCATTAAGCGATATACTTTAGATTGTCAAGGCCAAGATTTGTTTATGCAATTTTTTTATTGTAACTTTAATTTACTCACATTTGCTCTATTTTTTCCTTCCTTTTCCCAGACAAATTATCTTAAACTTTCATTTTATTGTTCAATTTTGTGCGTGCAAATATTTTCTATCATAAAATATTTTTCTCTGAGTAATATTTTACAAATATTATTTCGGGAAATTTTTGACGTGATATTTTTTATTTAATTTTCACTGTTATGTTTATCAAAAGTTTATGAAAATTTGTTGGCATGTAAAATTTGTTGGACACTTAAAACTCACTGGGTATTTAGATAGCTGATATTTCATTCAACGAATCCAACAAGGAACCAGAACTTTATCTTGCATAATATCGAAAATGAACTCTTATAAGCTGTTTAAATTTATTTTCTTACTAAACAGTCCCAATAGAATCTAAAGTTAGAACGGCTGATGTTTGCAAAAAGCCACCATGAACAGCTTTCATACCATAACTATCCGCACAGCTGATATCTATATATGATTACTAATTCGATAGTCAATTTTTGGCAAGACACTAAGTAGCTTGGATTTCTGATCAGTTGAACATAATTCCACAGCTACACTGCATACAAAATCTTCAACCTTTCTAAACATCGTTGCTATTCAATAAAGTTGCGAAGCAAAATTTTCATAAATATCATAATTTATTATGCTAAATTACCAATTTTGCAAGAAAAGTACTCAATGAGCTCCACGTAATTATTGCGATAAATTTCGATAGTAAATTTGTAAATCTGTTGAGCTTAGATACAATAAACATACCAACATATCCGCATATGTTTTACCAAACACTGCTGCTGATTAACATTGTAAGACATTCATCAATAAACCAAAATACGCAAAGTCCAACATGAAAACAATAAATTTTTTACTCACTAATACCCAATTATTTTAAACAGTTTTAATGTCACTTTATACCGATTTAGTAAAACTCTGCAATAAATTAAAGCAACTGGCAAAATGAACGTTAAATACGTTACAATTTGAAAACCCATGAAGTGGACAGACGCGCACATGTTGTTTACTTTTGGACAAAAAGTCCAGATAGCCAAGACAATAAATACTGAAAACCACATTTAGTGACAGCGTGACTACTTGAGAAATGTTTGAATTCTGTGTGAGATGGTGGTTGTTTATGTTAATTCATTAATGTATGCAATCTTTTTTTGGACACTTTTGCATTTAAATTAGCAAAAACCAAATTAATAAAAAATCAAATAAAAAAAAGATTTCTTTGGGAAAAAAATTTGCTACATTAAAAGGCTGTCAAATGTTTTTCTTGACAAACTTGGCTCCGAAAGTCAAGTGGGCGCAGATTGAAGGCGTGTTATTGTTTTATGCGTACATTAAACTTCAGCACCTACGAATTGGCAAATATTTTATGATTTTGGTATTTACGCATACGCATAAGACCTTTTTTTTTTCTATGTTGAATAAATTTTTATAGCTATGTATATTTTTAGAACGAAAATTATGCTCTTTAGATTTTTATTCAGAACAGCAGTAACAGCACAGAAATCAAAAAGCAGCATAAGCAAGGAAAAGCCAAGTGACAATTTTTGTCAGAGGTTTTGTAAAAACTGCATTCTTGAAAGCTGGATATTTAACTTTAAAAAAATAAGTATGCAGTAATCTTTCTTAGCACAAATATGCTGTTTTAAAAAATCAATTATTAAAATTGATTCGGTATAGCTTGCGCCAAAGTGTTACAAACCAGGTACATAAAAGCAATTTTTATATAAATAGTATGGATAAGCAACGTTTCAAGAAATTGATATTAAATCGCTCAGTAGTTTCCTTCAAGTTGAGGTCTTCAATTTTCTTTTCTGATTTGAATATTTAGGTGTTTGGTTTAGTTTTCCATGGGGTTAGTAAAAAAACAGCAAGGAGTAACAAATTTTAAAAGAATCCTCAGAAGTTTTTTGTGTTCATTTTTTCTTTTATTTTAAATGCATTGCCCAAACCGTCTCACTTATACTTCGGTACTTGTCTAAGTTTTTTATGTTACTACTTTAGCTGCATTTACTCAAATAAATAGTTAGAGCAGCCAATATAGCGTTTAAAGTTTTCACTTATACGGGAGCCCCCACGCCCCATAAAAATATCAAAATATAATCAATGTTACTACAAATCAAGCACACTAACAAACACTATAAACGACTTGTAATTTGACACTTTAGTTCTTGAGCGGAAAAATTTCGAGATAGGTGAAGATTTTTATGTGCGCCAGGTAGACCGATATAGCCTATTTTCAATATCATTTGCTATAATTGATGAAGCATCTCCTTCATTTACTGTAAGTCATGATGAACCTACTCCGGAAGTAGCGCTTAACAAGAATAGATGCACTTTTATATGTTTACCACGCCCTTTTGTTTGCGTTATAAACGAATAACTATACCCTATCTAGTGTATAATTAAAATATGGAAAGGTTCTGTGAAGGCATAATTCAAATCCCAGATATAGCATAACACTTTAATTACGGTCTGAAGCTGGCAAAAACCAAGTCAAGTTAAATCAAAAATCACTAACTACAATTTGACTGTCGTGTTATGTGGCAAATAAGATCTTTGTTTTTTTTTCTGAAATATTGCTAAGTACAACATAATTCTAAGCAACTATCAAATAAAGCTATGCTAACATCTAATGCAATAAAAATATTGTTGTTGTATACGTAAATGACAAAAAAATTTAATGATAACTTAAACAAAAAAATTTCATACTCCGAAAAAATTCTTAACAACCTCAAACAAAAAAAATGATGTCATTTATAGCGATCTCAAGGAATTTCAACAAAAATTTACCTTGTTCTCAATTAACATAATGGTACCAGCGCACTAGTGTACCAATTTAAAGAGCAACCCAAAAAACGAAAATGATTGCTACCAAATTGGGGCTACATCAAAAAGCATTTTAAGATATAGAAATAATAATGATACTAAAAAAAGAAACAACAGCATTAACAAGAAAATGTGGGAGTTCTTAAGATAGCAAGAAAAAATAACGATATTTTAATAAAGAAAACACAAAACAAAACAAAACTAATCTAAACAAAAAATCTAGATTAAGACCCATGAGTACGCGAGTAACTCGATCTTTATTGCTGTGATTGACAAAACAAAAACAACACCAGTTTTTGAACTACGACTTCGAAATGTCAAATAAAAACCGAAAAGAGGGCACATAAATTGACAGGAAAAATTTTAAAATGAGCGCATTAATATTTAGAGCAGCAGTTACTGGCTGTCACTGCAATAACAATTACAGCAGAAAACATCATCCGGAAATCTTAAATTGACGATGCTCATAAATTGTGGTGGTGGTCGATCTTAACAAAAACAATTCATTGTGATATTTAGTTAAATCGTTCACATGATCACTTAAGCATAGCCCGCATTGTTGTTGTCTATAAAAAGTAAACATTTTGATATCACATGATGAAAATATATGGCCAAATCGAACAGATCAGCAGCAGCAGCAGCAGCTGTGCTGATGCGCTGCTAATCACAGATAACGTGGGCGATTGCGTACAGATTCAGTTCAAATGATAAATTGTGATGTTGTTGTTGAGTGAGTACTCGTAATAAGACAGTAATTGAACACTTAATTGATTGCTATTTGCATAGTTAGATTGATTTACATTGTACATGCGACTCAACAATTTTTGCAGCAGACATAAATTTTGTTTATTTATTACCATAAAATTTTATTTAAAAAAACAAAAAATGTTTCACCAAAGTTCTTTTGTCTCCTTCAATAACAAGCTCTAAACTGTTTTCTCTCTTCGCATGTTAATTAATGAATAAAAATTTTTTAATTAACCAATAGAAATTTCTCCAATTTTAGATTTCATAAATAAATAAAAAGAAAAAATATATAAAAAATTGCCAAAATAACAGCATTAAAGAAGATTTAACTGATTTTTTTTTTGGTTTCTCCATCTCCTACTCGTAAAGTATTGCCAACATTTGTAACATTTGTTTATGACTTATGACTTTAACTACCCAGTACGAAAAATATCTTTGCAAACCTTTAATTTCATAGATAAAAGCAGTAGTTTTGAAGGGGCGGATTGGGCTTAAATTTTCAAATGCAAAAACACTGCCGAAAACATTTAATGTAAATTGGGTTTTACTTTTTAAAAGCTTAATAAGAAATCATAATTTTTGCCAGAAAAAAATAAGAAATTTTTTTATTTTTTTCAAAATGAAATTTCCTATTTTCAGAAAAAAAACGATTTTGTTTGTAACATTAGCGGTATTCACACCAGCTTCATTAGATCGATTCTTGTTTTATTTCTGGTAGTAACCGATAACTTAGTGTTTATACTTTTTTGAATACGCACAAGTTTTTTTTCCGACAAACTAAAATGGCAAACAAAATTTCAACAGCTTTACTTTGTTACTCGTTAGTCCGACAGTTCGATAATTTTACAAAAATAAAGTGCACATAAGAAAGTAACGAATTAACGACGCCGCTGTGAAAACCACTATTATTTGCAAAAATTTAATTTCTAAGTCTCTCTTTATTGTTTTCAATGGAAATTTTGACACTGTATCCGATTCTGGTGTTATTTTTTGAGCTATAATGTTTTGGTTTTTGAGATAAATAGGGTCAAACACTGTACCAATAGTGTCGAATTATTTCACAATTTTTCTGAGTCCACAAAAATAAAGTATTGAAACTGTTTTTTGATAGCACTTATTTGGGTCTTAATTATGCCTAAATATAGAAATTTCACCCAAAAACTAATAGAAAATAATTCAACTTCATTCATCTCAAGTTAACTTAAGCTGTTGTTCTTTTTTGCCACAGAAATGGAGCTGTTCTTACAATACATAACTCCCTGAGATGAGGGGTGGGGAGTTCGGAAAATGTGATAAATTGGTTCGGTCATATATGACAGGTAGTTCGAACAAGGCGGGTCGTCGGACGTCGAGCTGTTTTGTTTTTCATAAGAATCAAGTGAAAACTAAACAACAAAGCCAGAATTGTGGAGTAGCATTATCCTTTGTAAGTGTCCGTTAGAGGGATGGTGGAGGTAACGAACTTGCACAAAAGTGGGCAACCACCAGAGATTGGCTAAAATTCCAAAACTTGGATGATCCCTAGTACCATGAAAAAGAATACGCGGGATAATGATGAGGATTTTACACTATCTTACACGATTTTTTGTTCGGATTTCTATTTTCAGCAGCTGGAGGCAAAAAACTCTCGACAACGAGCTGAGTTTTTTTGCTACGATATAAATTTTTAGGGTGCTTAAGAACAAGTGGCCGGAGCGATTCAAAAAAATGCGTCGATATTTCGGTTTTTTCTGTTGCCATACCAGAAATCTCATATAAGAAATGAAAAAATATGTTTAGATCCAAATAGAAGCGATTTTGAAGCCATCAAATAAATGGGCGATTATAGAAATATTATATTTCTTGTTCTTGAAATTCGAGTATTTATTTCATATTTATTATTGAAATTTTGTACTCCGCTGCTTCAATGTTCGTCATTATTTTTGAGAGAAATCTTTATAAAACTGAATAAATTTTTATATCAAACATATAATTTATGTGTCAAACAAATTTAAGCGAACTTATGGAAGACTAAGGGCCATATTTTTTAATTAATTGAATTTTTGTAAAAAAGCGTCATATGTCAATATGTTAATAAACGTAATACACTGTTCCCAAAATAGCAGAAGCCTCTAAGCTAAACTTTTACTGTTGGCTAACCTATATTTAAGTTGCTATTTTAGAGATTTTTAAATTTAAATCAAGCACTAATAGCAACTACTGCTGTTTGCCAAATACCTTTAGCTATTTTTCCGCTTTTTTTATTTGAATTTTTCTTTAAATTATTTAAAAAAAAAAACACAAAAATCCATAAACCAAGCTATCGAAATAAGCCCAAATAACCGTAGGCTTTAAATTATGGTCATTTTGCTTTTATTCATGCGAACTTGGCGAGCCAATATTATGTATAGTAGGTACCCATTGTTCATTTTTAAACTTTGCAAAAAAAAATAATAATAATAATAGAAATACAATTTGAGTGTATCAATAGTTGACCTTGATGGAAATCGATTTTATTAAAAGTGTATTGTTTAAAGTTAAGCTTACATTTTAAGCTTGCTATAATGTTTTGCAAATTACAACAGAAATATCAAGCTATAGAGAGTTAATATATCCAACAGAAAGCTAATTTGTTTTAAAATACATTAATGTTATGATTAAATTCGCACAAAGAAACCACAAAATTCTTAAAAATACCGCAATAAATCGAGTGCACATAATGCAAATTCATGTTGCGATATAGCAAACCTATCGACAATTTTGTCTCCAATGAAACTTTGCTTGCGAACATCTTGGGGTCATTTCTAGTATTTTCATTAGTATGCACCACTATGACATCTCCACGCACATAGCTACTCAAGAAATGTTTCGCAGATTATCTAAACTGCCTACAAGCATCGACTGATACTACTGGAAATGTTTTTTAATAAAAAAGTTTGTGTACCAACAGCGGCAACTGTTTCAAGGAAAGTTAATACAGCATACAATACAGAACATGCTGACTACACAGTATTGAGGACATGACAGACGTGACAACTTTGACATTCATATCTGTGGACATTTGACAAAACAACCTCTTTCGATCTAAGGTAATTAGTCAATACAGCATAAACTTTTTGCTTCAACGCTAGACTTCGCTATAATGAGTTATTGCCATATATCGAATGAGGTTGTTTTGTCAAATTTCCACAGATATTTAAACGTTCCCCAAAATTTGTTCAACCGGTATTACAGTCGTCTGCAACTATTGCAACTTACAGATATTTTCAAAATTTTCGTTTCGTTGAGTCGTGAACAACAGAAAAAGAAGTAATGCAGAAATCCAAACTAAACTAAAGATATACAATGTGGCCAATAATAACTGTCAGTAAATTTCACTGTACTAAAAAAGTTTTAAAATTATATTTTTTTTATAATAAAAGAGAAATTCAAGACTGTAGCCGAGAAAATTTTCCTGATATCATCATTGCCGAAGAATGGCCCGCAGCATGACCGGATCTCAATCCCTTGGATTAATGCTTATGGGGCTAAGTATATGTAAGGTAATATTGGCTCAACGAAAGGCTAGAAAATTGATGGGTTCACACAGCGTTTGACAGTGATTTGGGACGAAATAGACCAGCAAATGGTGGCGTGCCGCATGTGAATCGTTTCCAAACGAATCCATCTTGTAATAAAGGAAAAGGGTGAAAGATTCGAACTTAATCATTAATTTGAGAAATTTTGAAATATTTTTGAACCTCTAAAATGAATAAAATATAATATCGTTGACGGCTTCGATTTTTTAACGTTTTGTTTTACTGACAGTTATTATTGACACCACTGTAAGATCTTTGTTGTGTCTCGGAACAGATAATTATTTTACTGAGCTTCCTCTTCAGTACTGTGTGTTTCAACACTAAAAAAAATATCATTAAACAAAGATAATTTAAAAAACAAAGAACTAAAACATATTAGTTTCGTCCGTTGCTAAACGGACTCATCAGTGACTTTTAAGTCACTTAGTAAGAATTTCTAGGCCTGATAGATCTGTTGAGAGCCCTAGCAAAATTTGAACAAGAGCAAAGCAATAATTGTTTTTCTGCTTGCATATCTTTATTTTTGTAACTCATTTGATATTACAATTAAAAGTCACTGATGAGTACGTTTAGCAACGGACGAAACTAGTATGACTAGGTAATACTCTTTTTTTTCATTATTTATCTATGTTTATTATGATTTTTTTGATGTTGGCACACACAGTACTAAACAGTGCGCACAGTAAATTAATTTTAAGGAATTAAGATGCTTTTTCGTAGAATATTTCAATAATACCTGTGGCAAAACAGAATAACTACTTAAATCGACTTAAGCATGAAAGGAGTTGAGGCCAATTTTCCATTTTATCCTGATGAAACTCGCTTTTAATTTTTTGGCAATATCAAGAACTAAACAAATACTAAAAACTTGCGCTAAAAACAAAGATCACTTGCATCCAGAGCTAATCTATTCCCTTCGTGCTTAAGTCGACTTAAGCAGTTTTTCCTTTTCAACACAGATATTGCCACATGATATGCAAGTCTGTGAGTTGTGGAATCAACATGTGTTTTGATAATTAACTTGTGTGTAAACACTAAGAATTGTGAATTTCTGTTACAAATAAATAAAGCTGTTATTTCATAAACATTGTATGTGTGTATTTGTGATTGCATCATATTCTGGAACTTGTATTAAAGGAAGTTATCCAATGAAAGCTTTCTGTCAAGCCCACACCTCTGATTAGCTGCCGTCGTACTAGAATTCCTTTGAATTCACGTTTAGTAATTGGTAAAAGCTATAAAAAAACTACTGAATTTTATCACGTCGTTATGAATCTCCTTAATTTTTTAAGTCGAATCCAATCACCTATTAAAACTATCCAGTTGATTAGATAGTCTACTATACAGAGGCGGATTTAATGATCTGTCGCACCAGGCCCATAAAAAAATGCCACACTTTTGTGAAGAATTTTTGATTTTTATTTTTGCGATAACTTGTTTATCTACACAGCATTCCTAAATTGCTGAGCAACAATACTTACTTTCAATATCTAAGCTTCCCCTTCAATACTCATAAAAGTGTTCAATCTTACGTTTGAGTTTTGAATCATCCCATACAATTCGAAAATGCCATACAGAAGACTGAGACCAACTATAGATTAAATTTCAGACAAACAATAACAAATTCATAAAATAAATAACATCCTAAGCTGAGAGAACTGCACTTGAAAAAATATGAAATGATCGTGTGATTGTTTATCAGAATAAAATTATCTTAAATAACATTGAAAAATCAGCGTTGCCATATCGTAAAAAAACAAATAAAATGCCAAACATTCAAAAGTAGCTCCTAACGAAGCGTTTAATTGTTCAAGCGTAACTTATACAACCAACAACAATAAACAAGGAAACATGCTCATACATATGGAGGATGTAAAAAAACGATTCCTAAAGAAAATATCAAAAATACGACCAGAAAATTGAAAACTATGATCGTGGTATTTAGTATTGTAAGTTGTTGTTATTGCTATCTGCTATAGCTATTGTTGTTATTTTTGCTTTTAGTTGTTATGAAAGTTTATTTTCATTTTTAAGTATCTATTGTGCTCGATTCGATTCGAATTCGTGCGCACAACTTTAATAATACGACGGACAAAGCAGCTACATAGGTACCTCTTGTACCTCCTTACTTACAATAAATACAATTCTTGCAGGCGTACCAACGAATCGACCAAACGATGAGCTATACATTACTAAGATGAGCAGCAGCTGAACTGAACTTCCTTAAGCTTCTAGCTGCAAGTAAATTTCATCCAGAGTTAAAATCAGCATTTGTTGATCTTTCAGATGGCAGCGCGAATGAGTTTAACCCATTTTCACTCGAAATCATTTGAATTGTAAAAGATTTATATTATATGAATATTTTTGTGTGAAATTTCACAAATCGGTCAATGCTTTTTAACAAACATGACAGAGACTACAAATGGAACAATTTAACCTGGTAATTGGTGACATATGTATGTTTCGGCTATTACCACGTATATACATATTCACATACATATATACATAGCCTCATCAGACCAGTTTTGGTTAATTTGTACACGGATTTGAACCCCGACCATTCCATGAATTATGTTTGGACAGCCGCTCTTAACACTTGAGCCATGAAGGGAGTTCTCCAAGACGTGTACAAAGTGCAAATTTGTTTTTAAGCACACAATGCGCCACATGCCATCTCTTGTCATTTCTTGTTTGTCATAGCTTTGTTGAACCGTCGGTTCAAAGACTTGCTATGATGAGATTTTTTCGTATAGTTGTGATTTGCACCACTTATGTATATGAAAAATGGATGATTCTTCCTGTATAGAAATTTTATTTGTTATTAGTCGACTGTTATTATTAATTAATTGAACAATATTTTGATCGAATTGTACAGTCTTAGCAGAAACCGATATTTTTGTGTGAAATTTCACAAATCGGTCAATGCTTTTTAACAAACATGCCATGTGTGAAATTTCACACAAAAATATCGGTTTCTGCTAAGACTGTACAATTCGGTCAAAATATTGTTCAATTAATTAATAATAACAGTCGACTAATAACAAATAAAATATTATATGAATATTTAAGTTTTCAAAAAAAGGTTTCACACTGTCATCAAAAATTTCATTTATCACGTTTTTAGGCCTCTTATGATACGTTTTTTTTTCCTCAAAAATCGATATTTAGTGTAAATAAATTGTCAAAAGTGTTTAATTTTTCTCCAGTTCTGTCAAAAGATTCATCAACTGCTAAGATATAAAAACGAAAACTTAACGTCCTCTTATCAAATATAGAAAATCTAAGAGAAATGTTCGAGATCAACTTGATTCATAGTTAAAATCCATTGTAAATATTCAAAATGTTTACTTTTACATATCCGTAACTATATGGGTACAATATGGGTTAAGTTATTAATGCCGTTTAAGTATGAGCATTACGCTTACACTGCAAATATAAAGCGGAAGATAAAGTAGAGAGCATAGAAGAAATATCTGTATGTATTATGATTATGAAAGCAACAACAACAACAACAACATGGCTAATACCATCATTATATGATATTTCGAAGCCACCGAAAGACTTTCGCATGTAGCCAATTTCTTACAAAAGCCGATCTTAAATGAAGTTGGAATAAAAAGAAGAAGAAAACAACAATAACTATCGTCATAATAGCAATAATTACATTTCTTTTGACCGGTTAAGCGTGCACAGGCGTACACGAAATCAAACGTTTTGACTTTAATTCTTTACCAGAATATATATATAAAGAGGAACAACAGCTGTTTTGCTTGATACCGAAACATCCCTCTAGGAAATGGTATACATGAGATAGCATGCATACAGTGGTGTTTATTTTGAATATTTTGTGTATGTCAAGCGAGTGCCATAACTATCCGATGTAGCAATATTGCGAGTGGAATGCAATCGTGTCCTTTAAAACAACATTTTTAGTGGAAGTACTTGGGATATATATTATGAAGGAATATTCTAAATGGCAGTACGATGTAGCCTCTGAAGCAAGATTGTTGGTGATAATTTTGGTATGAATCTATCCAAGCAAGAATGCTGATATCTATCCTATGAGCCCTACAGAATTGCGAATTTTGGGTTTTATGGCTTAATTCAAACTTCCGGATCTAAAAAGGAGACCTAACGCATATGGGGAAAAGAAAGTTGGTAGTAAAACGCATTCAAATTTTTTTTTATTATTTTTATCTTTCGCCTTTGATTGAAAAACCAATGTAATATTTTGGTCATGCTTTAATACATGTAATTAAAAATCAAGCAGGCTTAAGCAAATAGGCGTGACATCTCGCTTAATTGTTTTTCTTTAAATACGCATTGAGAATAAACTGAGTCTAACACTCTAAGTATTATGGTACCATAAATTTTACAAAAAGTTTTATTTCCATTTGCAGTACATTGGAGTTTCTTGTCTGTAGGTTGGGAGATACTAAAGATCGAAATATTTTGACAGTACGGTATGTGATATCACTTTCTCACACTAGACATAGTGTCTCCTCAGTTGTTGCAGTCATAACTGGCCACTGCTTCATCGGCAGACATGCGGAGATATTAAGTGTTAGGTCCTTAGGACTTCTGTAGAAATTGTGGAGATGTGGAGGAAAAGGAAAATATTAAGAATCTTCTCTGCTCCTGTCCCGCACTTGCTAGAAAACGCCACAAATCACTTGGGTCGTTTTTATTTGATGACCTTAGACATGTTGGTATAGGTCAGCTATTTAGTTTCATTACGAAATCTCGTTGGTTCAACGAGAGGGTATAGTCAAACACCCTGTAGTATCACAATGGATCACATTTGGTCTAGGTGAGTCACTTTTTCGTAACTGACTGCCACTCCTACCTAACCTAACCTCTAAATTGTGATAACACTTAAAAAATTAGAAAAAACTAAAACAAAAACAGCATATTGCATATTCCGATACACCACAAAGAAATTTCAAGTTCTGGCACACCATTGAGAAAAATTGTAGTGTACAGTGTGCACTAAACTGCCTTTAAACTTCAAATAAACTGTTCCAAAAGCAATTGCACGCTTAAAGTTTCTTAGCTACCAAAATTCGTGTCTATAATATGTGAGTAACTTTAGGAGGTTCCATTAAGAAGAAGACTTACTAACAGCAGCACTAAGTTTGACCCATGATATGCCATGAAAAAGCCTATGTTTTATTAATCACTTCCTTAAAGCTATGCAAAATTTTAAATTGCGTTCTTAGGCCAGTCAATTTTTTCAGGCTGTGTTATGATTCTTCATAACGTTTTCATTGAGCAAAGGACTATTTATATATTAAGTGAAAGGAAAAGTTACCTAATAATAAATAATAAATTTTAAGAGATATTAAGGATTTTATGAAATTATGGGCTACGATGGCTGGCTATAAATATTTTTATTTGAAACTTCAGTATCCTTGTACCGATATTCATAAAAATAAAGAAAGTATTTCATTTTGATTAAAAAGCAATTTTAAAACAACGCCACCTTCAAATTATTTCAACTTCTTGATGAAACAAAAATAACAATATTTGTCAAAATCGGTTCATTCCACTTAAAGTTGTTGTTCGTGTAAAACAAAGAAAATTTTTAAAATCAAAAGCAAAACTGAAATATTTTTGATTTTCAATCAAATTATGTTGCACAAAAGCCGTTAGAATTAAAGTTAATAAAAAAAGTTTCCAAGAAATTGTAACAAACAACCAATCATCAAGAGGCTGATGTTTTGACCGTCACAACCATGTCTTCTTAGCCAAAGATGCTGTTAATACTGAATTCAAAGTGGACTACAAAGGTTGTAATTAATACCTTCCCGTTTCAAATCCTATGAATATGAATTTGGAAATAACCTCTTCAATTCTATAGCAAAACGATTGATTGCTTTGAAAAAATGTCTTGCAGGTCTCAAAATTTGTAGTTGAAAAGTTCTGATTCCATTATAAGGAGTTGGGATTGAGATTTTATATCTAAAATTTAATGAATGAAAAGAAAAATAATAAAAGAGTTTTTATCAATTTCATTACAGGAATTAATATTGGGAATTAAAAAAAATTTTATTTCTTTTCATCAAGCTGTTGATTATTTGTGGAATTGAAAAATCGATTCTGATTGGAAATTTTTCTAATACAAAGGTCAGAGTGAATTTTAGACATTCCGAGTGGCAATTTTGCTCTAACCGCTGAAGAAAGGTGCAAAACGAATTTTGAACATCACCAAAATTGCCACGGATATCCAGGCCCATGCGCACGGCGGACTTTGGGAGTTCAAATCCCGCCTCGCAGAAGAGTTTCAAACTACAATTTTCGAAATTTTCTGAACTTTCTAATTAGAACAATATTTGAAGAATATGATTGAAAGCTTGCATTAACGGCTCAACTGCAACAAAACGTTCGGTAACGTTGTGTTATAGCGCTGTCCCTTCCTTTTTCCTGCGTTTCACCTAACAACTTTACAGGCGAGTGTTTTAAACTGTTGAGTGCTTGGTGAAATTTGATTAAATAAAAACACCCCAGCAGCAAATCCTCCGCACTGCCAATATCAGCAGAGGCCTTATATCCATCTAATAGTTATCATATCGAAAAATTATGAAAAATCAAACATTATTCTTTTTTACAGCAGCTTCCAGTTATAAAAATGTTGGGCATTGTTTTTGCTTCCAAGGATGCTAAAATCCTCACTTCAGTGAATTGTGTGGATATTTCAGTCTTATGATAGAACCGTAATAATTGTGTAGATAAATAATAATTTCAATTTTAAAGTTTATAGCTTACCAAATTTTGACTTTGGAGAACTTATTTCCTGGAGTAGTGTTATTGGAAATCCTACTGACACGAAAAATTAAAAGCAGAACAAAATACTTGAGGCGATCGTCTCTCTGTTTTTTTTTTTCAAATTACAACTTTAAGTTGTGTATCGCACAGTGTGTCTTACAAAATAGAAAACTTTTTAACATTAATCATCCGGCTAAAGATTTTCTAGCAACGCTGCGGATTAAGAGTTTTTGCTGGCTGCCTGAGCTCAATAACTTTCAATTCCTTGGCCAAAAACGAAGAAAAAAAAAGTGGCACAGATTTGAAGCGAGCTTACACACACACGCACGCATACACTTATGCTTATAGGTAAGCACAAATACAGGCGCAGAACGAGAAATCACTCGAAAAAGATACAAAATTTCAAGAGTCAAAATATTGTGTGTTTATAGGTACACCACAGGTATCTTACAGTTGGCTGCGAAACACCAACAACAAAGACAATCAAGTTTTATTATTATTGTTTTTTTTTTATTTTCATTCAGTTATTGGTAATTTTTTTTTGTTTGGTTTTGTTTTTTTAATTTTTTATTTTATTTTAATTTTTATATCTAACTACTTTTTCTCATTTCCACTTCAACTCCTGCGAAAGTCGATAAATAAAGTGGAGTGGTGAGGAACTTAAAAAAACTTTTGTAGTGCTCTAGAGCAATTTATAATTTTTTTTTGTTTTTGCCAAATTAACGACACTGAAGGATGACGAAGAAATTATCTACAAGATACGCGTACACTGACTTTAAAGTATGCAGATTTGTCTGAGCAAAATGTAGCAAAAAATATAATCCAATGTGACGTTTCGAATGCAATCGCTTGTAGGGGGTGCTTTTGCTTGGAAAATGTCGTTAATTGATACAAAAAATTTGAATTCACACAGATACAGCTGCTGCTACATATAGATTGAGGCATAAATTGCATGCAAAAAAGTTCTCAATGGACTTTGTTTGTTTTCGAGTGTAAGTTTTTTTAATCTTATGGATTAATTATGTTTTCTTTTTGATAGTATCTTTTAATAATTTTTATTTTTTTTTTTCATTTATTTTGATTACATAGTAAAAAAATATCTTCTAGTTTTCAATATTCATAATTAATTCCATTAAATAACTTTATTTAAACTTTTTGTTTTGTTGTTCTAATTCAAACTTAACGTTTATATTTTTTGTCTTTCTTCAATTTTGCTTTGCGTAGCGCGTTTTCAACCAATCGCAACGACCGCTAACAATTGACTGAACGGTCCACACTGACTATCGCTGCTACAGAGTCTCTAAACAACTCGTTGATTCCATGCATTCGAAATACAAAACTGAAATTGTACGTTAAGCTCAATTTGACGCTCAGCTGTGCAAGCCAGTCTTGGGACTCTCATGAAAAACCACAGCACGGCACAGTGCGGCACACAGAACAACCTGTGCTGCTGCTGCTGCGGCTCAGTCGTATTTTATTATTATTGGCGATTTGGTTCCAATAAATTCTGCAGAGAAGCTTACGGATACTTTTTTTATTTATAATATTTCACTATTTACACCTTCATTCTAAGCTGTATCTTGCGAATTGCACAGTGTACGATTTGGTACATAAAGCGGAACTGTAAAGCAAACAAAATTACAAGCTTCATGTTTGATACATAGATGTCACCGCTGACCAAATTTTTTTGTTGTTGTTAAGTTCAGTATGGCCGTGTTTAAGTGTAAGCTACATAGGTTGTAGCCTAGAGGTCCGCATCAAAAAATGTTTCATATAATATGGTCAGCAATATTATCATAAACACAATCGTAAAAATTATTTTTTTCGCTTCTGAAAAACTTTGATGACCTTTTTTTTTGGCTTAATCCCTCGCAGGAGGGCCCGCACGATATGTTCAGCGTAGGAGGCCGCGGATTGTAGACACGAACCTGTCTGTCAGAAGAGCATATGTGGAGTTTCATGTTGATCTGGCAAACTGTTTTTCTTTTCTACTGCTATTTAAAGGACCAAAGTATTAAAAGGACCAAAGTATTTAAAGGACCAAAGATATGTAAAAATTGCAAAATAATGCTATGATTTAATAAATATCTGTATAAAATGGTTTATCCGGGAAAGAAATTCATAACGATGGAGAGCGGATGCTCCTTCAAACACAACAGTAAAAATATGGCTAGGTGATTTCAAACGTGGTCGTACCATCTTTACAGATGAAAAACGTGAAGGACACCCAAAAAACACAACTTCTCAAAAAATGCTTGACCAAGTACAGGATATGATAATGGAATACCACCGAGATTAACTAAGAATAAGACCATCTACACATTGTTCAGCACGTGAGATCTTGACTAATTTTTTGGGCTAAGAGATAGTTGCCTCCTTTGGTAACTTTGAAACAAAAACGCATTCGAGTGAAATTTTCTCAAGAACATTTGAAGCATTTTACATGGAATAAGGTTGATTTAGTTTGTTGTTTTGCAACTATGAATGAGGCTTGGGCTTACCACTATGATCATGAACAAATATCTGATCACAGTTATTCTGCACCGAAGTAGACATATATGCGACTAACAAGTTGTGCAACTGAGTGCCAATGTGGCTTTTCCAAAGATCACACATAAGTATGTACTTTAAACACTTTGAAAGCTGAATATTAGGTAAGACTTAGTCAAAGAACTATTTATTTGTACTTGAACGGCAAGGAGGCGTGGCTTAATGTCTTCTACTACCAATGGACAGCGACTCTTTCGATGAATTCTAGTAGCCCAGCTCTCTTTTTTGGGACGTGTTCTAAAAGCATTACGAGATTTGAATTGCAGAAACAATCGTGATTAATCTCTTTACCAAACAATCGCAATCAATTGAATGCCGCTCTTTGAATGCTGCACCAAAAGCTGTAAGTAAGACCTTGTTATTCCATAAAAATAATGTGAGCACAACAGTGTGACAGTTGTTAATCACAAATAACAATTAAATAGCACATACAACAACTATAAAAATACTCAAGAAAATTAAGTGTTGTGTATCTGCTGTTTAGTCACTTGGTCTTGTGATTTGTCCCACTGTAACTAACTTCATTCGCTACCATGTAGAGACAATAAAAATAATTGAATTCTATTCTAAAGCACAAAAATTAACAGATTATATACAAACAAAGATGAAGCAAATCGGAATTTTATCGTCGCTCTTAATGGCATCGACGGCGGTAGGTGCCATGTGCTGGGATCATGTTATAGTGTCGCCCAAGTTGTTGCAGTAAAAATCACATGCGACACTTTAACATCGCTTTCCATGCGCTTACTCCATGGTAGTCCCATAGTTAAAAGTTATGGTGCAATACCATTCCTCGATAATTCTCAGAAGCTGTAATGCAACTTTTAAAAGCTTTAAATTGATAAGCGCCAACTTATCTGCCAGTGGAGCTATATACTCGTAAATTAAGCTTAACTTTATTTTGTTTATAATTTATGCAGTGTGGTTGCTCATGCACTGCTGGAAGTGCATCCGCTTTAAATTCCATAAGAGATTTCATCGTAATTAAATAAGGATTTAATTTATTAAAGTTATAAATTGTTATAGATTGATTTTATGGTGTTTTTTTTTTAACGTAGAAAAGTCGAAATTAAATAAGGAGTTCATAGGCATGCATGCGTGAGATTTAATTTTATTGTGCGTAAAAACTGAATTTTATATACATAGTAGATAACACGATTTTAATCTTTTAGTAATAACCGCTCTGTTATTGTTCTGTTATGCAGCTGTTATTGAGAAATGTTAACTTCAGAACAAAATGCCAAAAAGTAGGCTATAAAATATTTTTATAAACCAGCACATAAAGCCAACTTAAAACTTCTTTCTGCCTACGATGTGAGAGTCATTTCAAAAAATTACCTTAGAGCTACATAGGTTGAAAACGAAGAAGACCACAGGGTAAATGTGACGGATTTTATATTTCTTTTGTGATGTGGTGTTTCCTTGGACATGGATTATGTCACTAACCTCTTGGGCAGATGTTTCGATATAAGTTTTTTGTTTGATCATCAATCGAGGGGTAAAATTAAAAAATAGTTTCGAACTTTTTTAGCTTGTACCTTTAATATTTTCACCAGTTGATAGCATAAGATCGAAGATAAATTTAGGGAACATTCCACGATTTTGTGTAAAATACATCTCGGAGGTGAGAACATACATTAGCCAGTTGTGATTTGCCGGTTGATTACGAGGACTGAAATGTAAGCAAGCAGTTTTCCTTGGTATCAATTATAGAGACTGCATGGTGCACTTTCTTAAAACAATCCAATACAGAGCTTTATTGACCCATATTGTACTCTAATTGAATATTGTAAATTGAAGTCTGTATTTTAAGTCATAGATTCCCGTAAATAAAGCTCTAGCTTATCATTAATTCTTTATTAATTTATTTCACTGTCCGTCTATCGAGTTCAACCTACTCCAACTTTTCATCTTTCTCACAACATTACTCCAACTCTTTATGTCTATTTGTCTGTTTATCTACCACCTTATTTTCCCAATCGCTTTATCCTTCTTTCAATTTCTATTTCTATCTCTTTCGTGCACAAGACCGCTCATTTTTTGTCTAGACCGATCTTGTGTTACATAATTTATTCAGAAAGCATTGCTGTTATGTTAATTTAAAATTTTTGACTGTGTGAAGGGTACCACACACGTCCAATTTGTGTGCAGATAATATATATTTACGATCTTATATCAATTTTAGTTATATTTTCTTGAAAACTTTCGGCACATGATCATTTAAGGAATTTGATCCTATGGCTGTTTCAACATCCCATTGTACAAACAAACCTACTTTCCAAGCAGTGCATGTTTAGCTTGTATTCACATATCAAATTTCATGAAATTTCTATTCAGAACTTCGCTTCCATACGAGGTGCCACACCTTTTTGTTCAAACCCGTTCATTTTTGTGCTGAAAGCAGCTTTCTCACTTTGCACAAAGTTACATTACATTTATTATAAAACTCAATAGATTAATTAAATTTGTCCAATCTCACCAACTATTTGTTTGGATTGTGTCTCTTGTCGCTTTGATGTGACGCAATGTATTTCTTCTATGGAAGATGTCTCGTCCACTTTATCAATCCTTCCCATTTACAGAGTGGACGTTTATTTTGAATTCTTATGCACAGGTTCATTTCAATCCGTTGACAAACTCGCTACATGTGATAAGGTTTCAGCACTTATGAGAGTTGCCACGACCATTTATTGGGAAACTTTTGTGATATAACAAATGTAAGTTTTTGTTTCTATGAAGGTTACCACGCCAACTTCTCAAAGTTCACTCATTTTGGGCGCACTCGATTCAGGCGGACCAAAATTTTATTTTCGATTTTGTTTTGTGTGAAACTTCCGCGACTTCATCTTGGGCCGCCGGTTTCAATATTTTCTTAACCGATTTCATAGGCACAAAAAAAATATTTAATTGATTTTTTTTGTATTTTTCAATAGGATTCTATCTTCCAAGATAAGCTTCATTTCAATAAAGCATATGACCATATATAGCGTTGCAATATCGCTCCATAACACAGAAAGTAAGTAACAAATAGTAAAATATGTTAAGGCCAATGTTGTAGAGGAGTTGAAAAAACATCGACTTTATGTCCGAAAAAACTTTGTATGACCCACCTTACATAGTTTATCTATGGAGACTAAATTT
Organism: Meiosimyza decipiens; assembly: GCA_963680825.1. Taxonomy (NCBI): domain Eukaryota; kingdom Metazoa; phylum Arthropoda; class Insecta; order Diptera; family Lauxaniidae; genus Meiosimyza; species Meiosimyza decipiens. The sequence continues at coordinate 128,969,358 of OY804258.1, read as the reverse complement.
CGAAAGAAACATATAGAAATTAAAAATTTTGTTCATTAAAAAATAAAAAAAGAATCAAATTAAAATATATACTATATATACATAAATTTATTTAAACACAAAAATTACAATAAGCTAAAATTAATATCACATGGTCAGTTCTACAGAATATAAATATTCTACGAAATGGAAAAATAACTTTTGCACTCATTGGCTCATAGGTGAGCTATTTCAACTTTATTTTTTGGTTCAGCCCTCAAGACGGGTACAATTGTTCGGCTGTAAGAAGTTCGAAGAAAAGTTATCATTAGGCTGTACAGGAAAGATCACACACAATAACACAAAAACAAAGAAGCACAATTAAAGCCACATTTCTTACATGATAAATGAAACCATTGCTACGTAAAATGGATAAAAGCTCTTTATTTCTATTTGGAGGGTTTGTCGAGAGGTATATGGTATGAGAATATCAAATTCAGTTTTTATATAAATTTTATAAATACACGCACATATCTTAATAAAGCAATTTACATGAATTAATGGTATATAATTATCCTGACTTGGAGGTAATTTTCTTTATTTTGCAAATTGTTTGAGATACATTTTTACGATTTTCACGGATATAATATGTTTAGTTGCAATTCCATATATATATATTGGCGTTGATTTTGGTCGGCTTATTACTTATTTTCTGGGTTTATTTTATATAAACTTTATATTAAGCATATATATATATATGTGTACGTAAGTATATAAAAAGCATGTACTTAATAGATATAGTAAGAAATGCATGTATGAACGACACGCAGACATTTATATATATATATATATATCAAAAAAAATACAAAATGAGAATTCTTTTTTATTTTTGCAAATGAAATTCTGGATTCTTTTTTTTTGCGTAAGCATTCAAAGGCATTTACGTTCTGTAAATGGACAAAGTATCCAAAAGGAATACAGCGCCATTGATGATCATCAGTGATCCAGCAGCTAAGGCATTACGTTTACGTTCCTTGAAGAGTAGATCGGAGCTATCGTGCCATTCGTCAATAACCAAGGCACCAGAGATAACGAAGAGAATGCAACCAATGATTGAGAGCAATGCATTCAGACGTTTTTCGACAACAGAGTTGATGAGGTGTCCTAGAAATTTAGAAATGGAAATATTTAAATGATTATGCTTGAATAAGACAATTTATAGATAAAACTGACAAAAAAAATTTAATGTATTAAAAGAAAAACTATTCATTTTTAAAACGCATTTTATTTTTTTGTTCAACTTACCAAGAAGTAACACTCCGCAGATAATGGTGTAACCACCGACTGTTCCACAAACGATCAAAGGCCTTGTTGAAAGTGTGCCAACTGTTTCCCAAAGTACAATGCAGGCGATGGCAATACCCTATAATAAAAGTTAAGAAAACGAATTAGCTAAAATTTCAATAGTCTTATTTCTGTATCGGTTGTAATAGAAAACAAATAATATATAAATTTTACAGAATTCTTTATTATTTCAAAACTCTTGCTTCGCCCATATATTATCGCTGTACACACAAAATGTCATTTCGCCGCATGAGTTCTTATTTGTTTCATATGCCACTTTTACACAAAGTACGATTTTAAGATATTTGTTTAAAAACTATCCTTCCTTGCAAATTTTCAAATCAATGCTCATCAAAACAAAAATATTCGAAAAGTTTATTAAGAACCACAATGTTATTTCCTGAATCAGCGACAAAATTATATTAAAATATTATAATATATAAATTCAACCATTCGATTAACGTGGAATATTGTGAAAGCTATTGGCTACATGAAACTTGCTATTAAGACAATAGATGACCCAAAAAATGCTTCAGAAACGGTGGGTGGGACTGTGTAAGTATAACTACAAAAAAAAACCATATCATATCAAGTAAGAGTTTCGGATTAAATAGCCGGAAGAATATGTATAAGTAAAAATTGCGAAAAACCAATTAATATATCCTAACAAAAAGATTTTGCACGTGGGCATAATCAAGAAATAAAATATGCTTTGATTGGATCACTTCAGCGGCGATCCTAATCCAGTCTTTAGACCCACAATTAACATTGAAAAATTGTTAGTTATAGGGCACAATAAAATATTTGTTTTGATCTCTACTTATATGGGAGGTGTCACACCCATACAGTTAAGCCCGCCAAATTCTCGTAAACATTTTATAAAGTTTTTCCTTGTCAATATTTCAATGCCATTTCCATTTTGAACTCTAATGATAGCCCAAGAGCCCACTGTAGAAAAGTTGAGTGCATAAGTTTACAGGATAAGATATACGGGAAAGATAGATATGCATTTTGGTGAACTAATCAACCCTAGTTAACTTGCCAAATCCCGTCCTAATGCCTGGAAATGACAAAAATTGCCCAATTTTGTTGCTTTAATTAATACAGCTGGAAATGTATAACAAATTATAGATCTCGAAGAGCCCTAAATATAATAAATATATTGTCTTGCATTGTCAAATCCATTCCCAAAAATGGGTTGCCGCCCATTACTAGGGTAAATTTTCCTTGAATGATTGGTAACCCATGTTTGAAACAGGATTCGACTATCTATCTCTATATTTTATTCAGGCTCTTCGAGCTTTATCATTTGGCACACATTTCAAGCTGTTATCTTCACTAATGAAAACCAAAACACCGGTGAAAATCCACATTGCAACTCTATTATTATGCTCAGGCCCCTTCGAGTTCTATCATTTGGCATAAATTTTGAGCTGTTATATTATACAGTTTTAATTAAAACAACAAAATACGCTAAAATTCGGACATTTTAGTGCAACGGGACAGGCTTTGGTAAGGCAACGCTGTTGCGTTAATTTCACCAAAAGACATTACTATCTTTCCCGTATATCTTATACTGTAATCCTGTACACACGACTTTTCTACAACATATGATATAATATGTATTACTTATCTAATCACGTCCACTTTTAATTTACACAGCCTATTTATAGCAACATCAATTAGACATAAATTATGTCTGCCACGCCCACTTCCACAGTTCGACCCACTTTTCTAAAATGTTTTTTTTTGGGTCATCAGACATTTGTACATTCAGATTTGGCACATTCCTTATTAAGACTTCTTCCGATGTGATTTAACTTGATATTTGTTAGTGTGGAATGTACTTCGCGCACTTTATTTAAATAATTTTGAAGAGTCACCGCACCATACTCCAACAAGTTTCATAGCATTGCATGTAATGATCTACTTGATATGTTATTTTCAAAGAAAAAACGCTAAAAAACTGTAGTAAGGCTCAAAATTTTGAATTTTTTCCAAAAACGTTTTTGTTTTTTTTTTTGGTCACCAACATAAAAATTATTATAGATACAATAAAAAAGTGATTTCAAGTGGATTCTGACGTATAAAACAAATAAAAGCTCACTTGGCTTTTATGGCATTTGTTTTATATTTTTACAACATTTAGCTTCTGAAAATAACAAATGTATCCATAATAAAAATTGCGCCACATATGATTGCCAATGAACCGGCAGCTATTATGGCATTTTTCTCAGTAACCAATGTATAGGTACTGCTCCACTGATCGATGATTACTGCGCCCGAGCTTATAAGCATGATGCTAGCTGCTAGACTAAAAAGTGCATCGACTCGCTTATCAATGGGTGCACCCAATAAATGACCTACAGATTAAAAAATTAAAAAAAAAGAAAGAATAACAAATTTTGACCACAAAAATACTTCCAACTGACAACAACAACAAAAAAGAAACCGAATTTACCAATCAATAAAGTGCCGCAGATGATCAAATATCCAGTCAATGAACCACAAACCAACATGGCCTGACTTGTGTAGGAATGATCGCCCAGACTTTCGATTATAATGATGCATGTCATTATGAAAACCTTAAGTAAAATTAAATTGTTTCAACTGAAATTGTGCGGGGTTTTTTATTGCTAAACATTTACATTTATGCGTACATTTGAAAAAGTGGAAGAAATCAATGCTTTAGGTAGTTGGCTTGAATTGGAAAAACACAATTTATAGAAAAAAGTTGAAAAAAAGAAAAATTTAAAAACTGGACAATCACAATACTGAGTAGATAGTTCAAAATATTAAGTTCATAGGCTTATATTATTTTTTTGAGAGCTAACCTCTCTTGTCCAAAATTGAATACCCAATATTCGAGTAAATAATTTAGTCATGACACATAAATTAATTTCTAATAAATTGGAAACCTTATACAATGCCATGCACAAATAAGACGTGAGCTGAATGCAAACAAAAAATTACAGAATGCATGTTCCGTCCGATTTGTTTGTCTGATCGCTTATAAAATTTAAATAAAAAACTTTTTTCAAATGCCAAGCAAAAGTTTAAATAGTCACGAAAATGGCAAATGAAATTTGAAATAAATTTAATAAGTAATGGTATGGCAAATCAAGTAGAAAGTAGGGTAAAAGTGCTCGAAAGGATTCACTTACTTCTTTGTGTAAACCTAAAAAAATTTTAGCTTGGTAGTTTTTAAATCACCGATCTTTCCATGTGTGAAAGTCGGTTCTCTGTCACAAATGAACTACTTACCGAATTTTCATAATTATTATTTGAATGCTTCTAATGGTCGTCTATTGAAGGTTTTTACAAAGTTCAGTTTGGAAAAATGGTTGATGTCACGCCCTTTAAAATCAAATGTATTTTAACTCATCAATTATTTGACGCAGATGACTGAGACTTGGTACATACTTATATTAAAGGTAAGAGTAAAAGAATGCTTCAATAAAAAAATTAATGGTGCCACGCCTACCACATGAGAATAAAATAATATTTTGTATATATCAGCAACTATTTGATGCAGATGAATGAGACTGGGGGGTATGCATACAAAAGACTCTAAAAAATTAAACTCATCGCTTCAACTACCGGTAAGGGCAGATCAAGGTCTGCCAGGTCTATCGAATATATTTATGTAGAAGAGTAGAGACGAAAGTTAATTTCACTGAAAAAATAGGCTGTTTCATTGCATCGCAAGAGTTCATACAACATCGCATCTCTCACCCGAAAGCGCATAACAACGTCTGCTGGGACAGATAGTGCTTCATATAATTCACAAGTAATATATTACTTATATAACTACATGCATACTGTGACACTTTCATATTTATGATAGTTTAAATTCTACTCTCTTGGAAATTTAGTTAAAAAATTATTAAAATAAAAGTTTCTCCAAAAATACAACAAAAAAAAAACGCTTTCGGGAACTTAACGTATTTAAAATTAAGAAACCTCAGCTTTCTTCTTGGAATATCAAAAAAAAAAACAAAAAAAAAATTTTTTATTTTGATTTTGAAAATCAAGGTTATTTTCGAATAATAATTACGATCATTAATAAATTTACCGAAAGTTTAGAAAACAAAATATTAACACGAAACAGAGGTTGCCAATGAAAAATCTCAAATTGTCATACCTCCTACTTCAGCCAGTTTTTAAAGAAACAGAAAAATGTTTTGGAACATAATTACCATCTAGTAGGACAATACTTTGCCCAAGTTTGAGGTAAATCGGTTATGTTCGAATTGCGTCAATGTATGTACTATGTGTCATATACCAAATTTTTGTTTTGCTCATTTTAAATATGTCATTTGCTTAGTATCATCATTTTTTGGTATATACCATAAATTCAATTTAATTGTTTTCTCTATGCAGATAAAAGTTGTTTGTAGCTAATGGAAAAAAACAGTTCAGATTAAAAACCAAACCATATATTAAACATGCCAAAATTTATGCGACAGAAAAACTGTCTTGTGTACCAAAAAAACGCTTTCGTATGTAAGATTAAATAAAAACTTTCATTTTTATCAGCTATAACTTTTATAAAAAAAAAAAAATTGTCTGTTTAAAACGCTTAAGATAAAACAAATTCCTCTTGAGTAAAGATTGCATCTTATTATCAACGACAGCTAAAAAAAAATATTTTGTTTTTGCTACCAAAAAACTTGTTTACTTATATCAAATTCAATTTTCATGACTTCTATTGTTCGGGGTCCACCAATAATGAAAAAGTTACATAATCTGACACTTGGGTTAAATTTATGGCGGGTGCAAAAAATATAAAATGAACTAGCAAGTTACTGCCAATGTTTTGAAGGCAGCATTGGTCATGTAATGCTCCTCAACTCAAAGTATGCCTACTGCATCAAATTAAGCTCATCATTTGCTAATAAACTCTATTTCGGAGATGGAAAAAAAATCGAGGCTAAGAGCATACTCGTATATGGAACAAATCAATTTTTATATCATCATTTATTAACATAAGAATTGCTGATAAATGCGCCAGAATAAGATTAGAGCAACAGGAGAATCAACAAGTGGTAGAACTTAAGATACCATTGGCGGAACTTCACTATCGGGATAGAGATCATACTCAAGAAACAAACGAACAGAAGGTGGAAACTTACCGCCGGATGCAGAACGTCTCGAATCATGTGGCCTATGCTGAATCTAGGAAATTAGCAAACTCTCTTAAGATTCAGTAGAGGAGAGCTAACGACTGTTGAATGAGTACTGATGGTGCACTATGTTATTGGTCCTATGGCCGCCAAATATTGTGCTCCTCTCAGAGATTTCTGCAGGAGTTGCCGAGATGAAGAAGAGGATGAGACAGTTAAACACCTACTCTGCGAAATCCCGGGGCTAATGAGGAGACGAACTTTGTTAGTCTTGAGGAAGTAGCTGAGTTGGAACTCACTAGCATACTCAACATCACCAAATCTTCTGGGTGGTGCGCCCCCATTCAGTAAGACAATTAAACGAAAAGGAGTGGAATTTTTGTTTTTATGTATATGTAGGGTATCACAATGGGCAAACTGCCTCCGATGACATATTGCTAAATACGTGCATGCAGAATTTGAAAATATATTTTGATTTAATTTTCAAAGAGTTGCAATTTAAATTTTATGTAAACTGTCTTGTTTCATACTGACGAAATCTGCACGCTATCTGCTAGAAAAATAATTACAAAAAAATTTTTTTACGAATATCTACCAAATTTCACTAATTGTCAATAAAATTGTATCTACTAATACACATTATAATGGATCGTAATTTATGTATATCTGTAACAAAATACAACAGTAAATAATGTATTTATTTAGAATGAAATTTATCATTTAATGTGTGTCATCCATCTATCAAAACCCATTTGTATTAATCTAATATCACAAAACACGGGCCACTAACCATTAGAAGACAACATTTACCCATTCAATAGACGGCAATTTCGCCATTATTGAAGCGATACGTTTTGATATGAATTTTTGACTTTTGCCATTGGTAACTACCATTCATTTGAGTGGATTCGTACATTTGATAAGCAATAAATTAGTGCGCTAAGCAGAAACTACGATATTTACTTAATATACCGTCATGTTTGCATTTGTTCACCCAATTAATACCTACCCAAAATACCTTGAGTATACAAGGTGACACAATAATGTCGTTTATTAGCACAGCGGCTAATTTGCATATAAAAAAAAGGCATAACTGATTGGAGAAAATCCATTATCATTTATGTCAAAGTCCTATATTATCGACATTTTTTGTTTATATTTTTATTTGTGATAATTTAGTAATTCAACAGCAATTTTATAAAAGTAACTTGTTAATTTTTATAAAAGTAACAAACAACTTGCTTAGCATTTTTCTATGGAAATTAAAAATATGCTCATTAAAGTGAGATTTTCTTATTCCTTAAACTTTTGTCAGACAATGATTCGAGTAATAATAATATAATAATATATATATAATTATTTAGCTGAGCTTACTGTTCAGTACAGTGTGTGTTAACACCAAAAATATTACACAAAGTTTAATACAACAAAAAATGGCAAAAGCTAATCATACTATTTTCATACATTGCTAAATGGATTCATCAGTGACCTCAAAGTAAGAATTTCTAAGCCTGATATGTTCCCCTTTTTAGCAAAGTTTTGTTAAGAATTCAAGCATAAAGTAAAACAAAGCAAAGCAACTAATTTTTCATGTGAACAATAAGCTTAAAACAGCCTATAAAAAATCTCAGACTAATCTTTTTTTTTCACAGTCATCCAGCAGTCTCAATTCCAGTGTTGAGAAGTTGAAAACAAGCAATCACCGGATTTCACAATATAAAAGAGTTTTGTTCACAAAATCGTTCACAATTCCAACAAAGCTCCCGGCTTTGCCATGCCATTAAAGACATGGCCGCGTTAAAAGCGGCCACTTGGCAACCCCGGTTTATTGCGATTTCGCTTAGTTGGTGGTGACCTACAGTTTAATACCGGTATCGAACGGCGATAATCAAAGCATTGCCAATGGTAGCCGCAAATAAAAACATTTTCGAATTGACAGCTATGAGATTTGTACCATCAGCCCAACACGCCAACCATCGGGATATTTTTGACACACAGTTTTATTTAATCTAACTGTCAAAAGGACGTGACAATATTGTTTTCGCCAAATAACTTTTATTGATGACTTAAAATGAGTGATTGAAAACTCACAATCATCATCAGCCTTAAAATATTTCGATTTTAAATGTTTTCAGTTAAATGTTTTCAGCATACGGTTTCAAAAATATTTTCTGTAAATTAGACTGTAAAAAAGATTTCTTGCATGATAGTTTTACAAAAAAAATTATTATTTTCAGTGTATGTAGTATTTTTCTGTAGAGCCTATAAAAAATTAAACAAATATCTTGAAACCTTTTTTTGTGATTTTACTGGTTTTTGAGTATTAATTAATAAACGTCATTCTTTTACATATATCATTTCGAAGAATAAATTATTACACGCTTTTAAACAATATATCTACAAAGCAGCTTTTTCATCAAGATCAAAGGTTCATTTGAGATCACATATTGCAAGCAAAAATATTTAATTTTAATATGTGCGAAAGGCAGTAATTTTGTCGACACTTGATATAAAGCTCTTTTCGTGCTCTGCTCTGAGTCATTAGCCAAATAAACCTTAAGGTGAAAAATTTTATTTATTTGTAAATAAGCTACTGAATTTTTAATTGAAAATATTTACATAAAGTTATGTAGAGTACTTGAAAGGCCATATTACGTGTAAACGCTTTCAAACAACAACACAATTTTGCATTGAAGTCAATATAAAAATATGGAGTTATAAATTTTGTATCAGACACTATAAATGTCATGATATTTTTTTATGATCCAACGCAAGCAATCAGATGCCACCATTTCGTTACTAATAAATATGTTAATAGTTACCAAACGGCTGGTGTTGAAAGTCGCCAATAAATAGCAAGCACAGCGCAAAGTTGGCCAGGAAAATAGGTTTATATTTTCAACTACTATAGACCCCAAGGACAAATTATAAAGCGTATTCAAATTTGAGGTATCTTTTTAAAAGTGAACTGATCTTATTTCAGGCATAAAGAAAATACATTTCGTTGAGTTAAAATCGATCGTTACTTGAGTGAATAACGTGTTTTCGTTATTAAAATATTGGCAATTCGTTAATTGGGCCATAATAAAAAAACAAAACGAAAATGTGAAATTTTTTTCGAGGAAAATATTGGAATTGGCCACTAAGGACATGCGATTTAACAACATTGGATTTCTTCTTATGGTTTATGTGGATAAACTTCCTCAAACTATTCACAAATCAATATATTTGTAGTTCCAATTTATTTTGTAGAAAGTTTACCATCTTCGGACGCGAAATTAACATCGAAATCTTCTGCTAAAATTAGCGGCAACGTATGATTGATGATTGACCAATATCGATTTCACGAATATGTCGTAATAAAATGTCTATGTTCAAGTTACTATATTCGAGGTATCATTTGATTTCTGATAAATTGCACCTCCAGCTGATCTAACATTTTTAAAGCACTGCCTACACTATGACTGACTACTGGCTACTAGATAGCGCTAGTCGTAGCTCTCTCTCTTTCTATCATCTGCCTGTAAAAGTTCATAGCTTAATTTTACTTTTTAAAAAGCACTGACCACACTATGACTGACTGCGGGCTACTAGATGGCACTAGTCTCCATCTCAACTTCCGTTTGCAATTTCCGCAACACATTTTTCAGCTCACCCTCCGTACAGAAGTTTTACTTCAAAAAGAATTTGACATATTATATTTCTATATTACACCTGATATATCCCACATACTCGTACCTGATGAATCCACTGCACATATGGGGCAAAAATCTGCTCATAAATTGTCTTTGGCTGCTAATTATCAGTTGTATTTTTTGTAAAATATTGATCAAGTCAATTAGTTTCAACAAAATATATTGCACTTGCTGAAGTGTCATTAAGTACTCGTAGCTGTTTAAATAGAGGGAGTGCAAGTACGCACATGTCAATGCTTGGCGTCATTTTTAATGCAAACTTAAATAATATCTGTTTCATGAAATTTTTCCGAAACTATTTGATGGATAGCACTTACTAACTTCTAACAAAAGATTTCTTTTGGTCAAGAGTCTTACATGGCGTGTAAATTAAATTTTAGATAAAATTTAGTAATGATTTCTGTGAATTGCACATACTAAAGTTATCAATTTAAATTTTATTTCATGTACTCAACTCAACTCAACTCAACAACTATAAAATTTTTAATGATAACAATGAATTCTTAAGTGCACTCGGCTGAATGTTAAAATCTTTTTTAAAGTCCAAGCACTTAAAGCATTTATGGTACTTTAAGCGATTACAGAAATAAAGGCGAAATTTATGAAATAAAATTTAAATGTAAATAAATAAGTAAATCAATGGAAAACTCGAAAGAAAATTAACAATTGTTTTACAAGATAAGCAAGTGTTTTTTGTTGTACATAAATAATATCCGTGAATCGTCACGTTACTTATTTTTGCAAATACTTAAGAATTTAAACGTATGAATGTAAGTTAGGACAAATATTATTAAATGTTTAATTTAAAAAACAAAAACCAAAATAATGGCGTCATAGGTAAACATAAATACAAATGTGTGTGTATTGTATTTAAAAATAAGTTTAAACAGCTGATTTCTTATGAATCATTTATATGCTGCATATAGTATATCTTTTTCTCTATATACCTACAAATTAATTTAATCAAATAAACAAAAAAAATGTGTAAATACAGAGCTATCAAAGCAGATTATTAACTTTGGGAATTCGGGGTTTCAAACTCATACTTTTTGTTATTGAATAATTTTTTTTTTTTTGGAAACTTTCCTAAAGAAACATTATTTGTCTTTACTCTAGAGATATTGTATAAAAAGTTTTACTTAAGTTTCTTAGAAGATTTTAAGGCACTGAAAATAGTTTAATAGCTATTATTTGAAATAGCTTCGATTTTACTTATATAACTATTCCATTTGCTAATTATTATTAAATCAAGTTTCTATGGGAATGAAATTTTATGAAACTATCTCGTACGCCTGATTTTAAATGCAGTATTTTTGGCAGTGATCAATTTAAAAATTGGCTGTCCCCATCACGATCTCGTACCAATGATTTTTTGCCTCATGAAATGAAATACATCACACTCATATGAGTGTGTTTTGTTAAACCCCTAAAGTTCATCAGATCTGGCAATACTGGTGTCAGATATATCTAGTTAGGTTTGTCATTTCATCAGGGAATGACTTATGAGTGCACAGAACAACAAAAATTTTGGAAATTCACTTAAAGCTCACGTGATTTATTTAAATGGTAGCACTATTCGCCGCCAAGATCGCATAATGTTACATTGCCGGGATACAGACCATAAACTGAGCTATATTTGTGCAAGTCGTGGAACTAATTTTTCGTATATAACTATCTGCAAAATAAGTGTAGGCAAATACCGTACATTTAAACAAATTTTTGTGTTTAATTTCAATTAGAAACGATGACACTCTTCAAAACCCGTTCACGTTTATTAGAAATGTGGTCAAATGTGGAGGATCAAAAGTGGAACCCATATAAATGTCAATATACAAAAGATTTGTTCTTTTATGTCTATAAAACTATCAAAACCTCTGATTTGTGCTCATACAGACTTTGAGCCTAGCACGTTTTCTATGGAAAAATGGCCCGCCCAAGCTCCAATTAGGAAATTTTGATATTTTGCTTAAATTTTCTAAATATCTTGTGCTAAATATTCCATTACTCTTTAATGCAAAGAAAAACGAAAAAATAATTGTGAATTAGGACCATTTCGCGCTTACTTTGAATATCAAGTCCCACGCCACTTAAAATAAAAAAGGTCGAGTTATGGCAACTTTCCTATCATTCGCTTATACAGTGGAAGCAAATTTAGGGGCCTCCCGCCCGAGAAGTTGATTTTTCTGCAAAACTTTAAATAAATATCGGTAGCATCAGAGGAAAAGTGTTCGCGTGAATGAAGTGATATTGATGAGCCCGTAAACTTTCCTTTATCTAGATAATTATTTGGATACACTCTTTGTTCGAGCAAATTTTATGCGCAAATATATTGTGCACGAATTACTTATTTGTGAATTGATTGATGAATAGATTTTTTTCGAATAAATTATTCATCAAAAATTATTTGCTAATAATTTTTCATAAATATTTTTATGTTCGAATAAATTATTCACGAATAACTTGATGGATTTATTAGCCAATTTGCTAGAATTGTTTTCTTAGCATAGCGTATCTAATTTTTTGCTTCTATAAAAGGTACCTCTTCTTCTTCTCAAAAATTGTTCAGTGGTTTTGAGTTTTCATTTGTAAAAGAGATGCTCTTGCTCTGTGGTGAACACTCTAATTGTGCAAATTTCTTGGCAAATTCTTTCTTATAACTCAAAGTTGTTAAAAGTTTCAGCTGGAACTTTGAATTTTAGTTAATCATTATCATGCCACATAATATATATAAAAAAACTCCAAATTCAGGGGCTATATATATTAAATTTTTTTTTTTTTTCTGTCAAAGTTTGCAAGTTTGCCGGTTTTAGCAGTTTTCATTATAATTTTTCAAAAATTCGTATAATTCATATAAACGCAATAGAAGAAAAAATTAATTGTTTTTTATAAAGTGGAAACAATAAACTTTCCGTCAACATGTCAGATCAACGCATCATCAGCGTTCTATTCAGCAGTTGCTAATATTAAAAGTTCCATAGAATACTTTTGCTGTTCAAAGCACCTTAATTTCTGAGCCCACTGTGTCAATTAATCCCAAAAAATTAAGAACTTTTCTAGATTTTTTTTTCTTTGGGCAATTGTCGTAAGCTTTTTTTAGATTACTACCACTTTAATTTTATTTTGTATATATTATTAATTTCTGAGCCCACTGTGTCAATTAATCCTAGCCTAGGATGAACCAGTTTAGCCTAGGATGAACTACCCTAGTTTTTTAACTTTAACAGCCTCACTCCCGATGTTCTTGAAAATTTATTAAGTTAGGGTAAGTGGTATGTCCAATGACGGCTTCGCGGCGGCTTTCGCCCCAGTTCGCTTTACTATGTGTAACAAGGGCTTCGCTAAGACACTGGAGTGGGATATACTACACTGAGCCGCGGCCAGAAGCCTCTGCAAAGCCGGTGTTGAGCATCTGAACGCCGCCCAATTACTCTAAAATACTAAAATTCCCCTAGGCTAAACTGTTTTATCCTAAAACGCCTTGAATGAACTTGTTTGGCCTAGGAAAAACTGGTTTATAACCCGTAACATATATATGGCCATGATCTCCAACTGTGCGCCTCCCCCCCACTGTATAACAAATATAACCACCATACATCACTAAAGTTATTTACCCACAACTTACCCTGCGTAAAAGTCTTACGTAATTAATGTACACTTCCAAATTGAAACTTCCACAACACATAAATTAAATAATTATTAAAAAAATTATATCATTAAAATTTGAATAGCAATGTGTGGCCTGTAATAACTTCCTCTAAATTATATGTTGGCATAACAAACCTAAAGCAAACGACTCAAATAAAAATATATTTAAATTAAGGTCACTAAACAATTAGTTCTTTGAATTAGCATTAAAAAAAATACTATTTTTTTATTTTCAAACGATTTAATAATGTAAAAGTAACAAATAATTTAAAGTATTTCATTTCACACAAAATTCATTTATATGCTATATGACGCTTCGCTGGCCATCGCTTATGATACGCACTCCCCTTCTACACTCCCACAAGCTGCTGATAAGAAAAATAATTGCAATCCATGAGTACATTGTTGCACAAAGATGAGATCATAAATTTCCATATGATCTCAATTTTCAAATAGCACGCTGTATGAAAAATATTATACAAACATACATACTCGTAACTATAAAGCATTTCTTTATAGTTGCGAGCATGTGGGAACGCGCCATATACAGATGGCGCTACTTATTGCTGTTGATTTAACGAGATACTGGCCATATTACTTATATGATAAACAAAAACAGACAAAAATATCATTTTATTTATGCACTAAAATAACGAAATGATGTGTTTACGATATGCAATCTAATGAAATTACTGCTTTCAGTTTTGCTTTATAAAAACACAAATGTAAACAATTCCATGAAATTTCGAAAAAAAAAATTTCAAATAAAATTCGCTACAAAAAAGATACATAAAAAATTATGTGTTGATTCACAAAATAATGAAATATAAGTAATGTGCGAAAACTCAACACGAAAACATACACAATATACTGACGCATCCGTAGCCAAAAGTAAATATTTAGATTTTATGTTGAAAATTCCAACACCCAAATCAAGCATGGCAAGGGTTTAGCATTGGCATTGTAATTTGGAACTAATGGAGTTCATACTTTAGTGCACCACAGCATAGTTATCACTAAAAAGAAGTGCTGACAGTTAGCTGTTATTTATTTATTTACGTATTTCACTGACTGGATATTAATGTCATCATAAATAACAATATTTATTAAGCAACAAATTCATAAAATACATTTAGAAATTGTAACGATATCAAATTGGCATAACATTGACTTATGTCAACAATGTGTAATTTGGGTTCACTGAGTTCGAATCTGCCGTCAGCGGTGTAAGCAGTCACGAATAAAAAATTAATTTTCAAAAAACTTATAATTTCATGTAAAAACATGTGGAATGGCCCATTTTGCTTGAAAACATTTTAGTAATAAAGTAAATAAAACTTAAAATTTTTACCAAACGACTCAGACACAAACAATACCACATGTCGCTGATGGCTAAAACAAAAGACAATAGTTGTCACAGAGCTGTCACCAAGAGTTATTAATTGGTTAAAAAATAAAACGATAAAAACAATTGCAAAAAAGTTTATTGTCTACGTAGATAAAGCATGAATTATGAAATTTTTACCTTAAGACTTTAACCAAGCCAACCAATGCATATGCCTCATGAATTAAAGGGGTTTGTCATTTTACTATGTTAACATTGAAACATGGTTGACATCTTCAATGATCAGCTTCATTAGATCAAAAGATAAACTGTTTACAATAACTTATGTTTCATACTAAAACTTTCCAGTTGTTTTGACATATCTATATCTTATTTTCAATATCTCATCTCTTTCACCTTTTTTATAAATGATGCTTTGGATTGATGAGCTGAGTTTTGTTATTGCATAAATAAATACCCCGAAACTACTTTATCGCGTCTGCCTTTGATATATTGTATTAAAGGCGTATTATAGATAATGAAAATACAAATAATAGAACTCTATACTATGACATTTTTAATAACAGCTATTGCTAATATTTAAAGAAATGTATTAAATAATGTTATCGTTTCTACAGAATTTCGTTGTTTGCAATATTGCCCTTGAAGCTAAAAAAATTACAAGAGGCAGACATGTATATGTCGATATCGTGGATTTCAAAGAACTTCGAATATTTGTTTATAATTATTTATAATCGAATTTAAATATATAATTTAAAGCTTAACCATTTCCCATCGAAGCTCACTTTGAACTATTTCGATATCTTTTTTTGTTTCTCCAAGATGTCGTAATCGTTATATCGCAATGTCGTACTACAACTTATGTGGGTCTGTACATAGAACCTGTGCAATTAAATTCAATTTACGATATTTCAGAGCAAAAAAGTTTTAAGATATATGGAGCATAGTCGTAGTCAGTACTGAAAGCTATACAACTTTCAAAAAGAAACAAGGATGCAAAAGCCGTCCTGATGTCCGATTTGACGTGGAATGCCCAATATACACAGCCAGAAAAATAAAGCAAAATTATGAAAATAATGGAAGTACAGTAAGTTTTAGCATAGACAAATTTACATTATTTTAACCTTTTATAGCTGTATTCTTAATAGTACGCACCTTAAGTGCTGCGTCTGCCTTCGAAAAAGCAGCGCTGGAAATACCTGCTTTCTCTATTTTAATATTTTTTGTTAGTAAGAGAACCTGCCAGCCAAGAGGCAGACGCGTTTAAATGATTTAAATCTCAGTTTTTTATTTACATGTTTGTTATACTGCAATTTTTAAATGCAGCAATAATTAAGTGACAGAGGGTGTATTTCTCGTTTCTTATGACATAATTCATATAGTTCTCACAATCTGCCTGACTATAAGATCAATTAAGTTTGTATGCATATATCAAAATAAAAAATAAAATAAAACAAATCAAAAAAAAATGGTATTATTTTTAAAGGCAGCAACAAAAACGTCTGTCTGCCTATTGCTATTATCTGTTTTTGTGTTCAGACATATTTTTTAAAATAAAAGGCAGACGCGATGACATATTTTATCTTAGCATTTTTACAGTTTAAAGTGGCTCTCATTTAATAACACCGAGACAACGCAATGGCAGTGGTAATTCATATTACTTAGAACTTCATAGTTTTCAACCTCTGCCGCATGATTAAACAAAGTGAAAATTTCGGTTATCGGCTCCCTAACTACATTTATCAATATATAAATAGGCAGTAGCAAAACAGTTATATTCATTTTTATCTGCCATAACAAAAACATAACAGCATATTTTTTTTATTGGAAAAGTAGTGAAAAGAGGCAGTGCAGCATGTACTTTTGTCTTAATAGTAGGCGGTTCCAGGCCCCTACCAGGAAAGTACGTTTCAAGTGCTAAACTAATTGAGCGATTTTAATAAAATTTGGGTTGAAGATAGATTGAGTTCTAAGAAAGGATATCGAAAATTCAAAGTGGCGCCACCCTTAACTGGAAAAAAACACAACACCTATTTTGGTGAAATTCGGTATGGAGATAAACTGATTCCTAAGTAGAAAAGTTTGATTTTGGTGGGGCAGTGCCACGCCTCTTTCAAGAAAAAACGTTTTCATTGCTGAGCTAATAGACCGATTTTGATGAAATTCGGTACAGAGATACATGTAATCCTGAAGAAATAGTTATTTTTAATGGGCTGTACCACGCCTCTAATCAGAAAATATGCTTTCACAGCTAAACTAATGGACCAATTTTCATGAAATATGGTACAGAGATAGATTGAAACCTGAGTAAAGGTATTTACTTGTAATGTAATGAACTCGATTTAATGCACCAAATAGCGAAGAACTGCAAACTCTATTTAAAATAGTAGTCGCTATTGAAGGATATTTTATGAAAGACAGCTAAGGCATTCTCCAAAACAGAAGTGGTATACGGCGTTTTAAAAAGAAAATGACAATCTTGGCCATAACTTATTTGTTCGTCTAAGCTAAAAAAATTCGTATGAATTAATCCAAAACCAATTTATGTATCTCTTTTTTAGAGTAAATATTTCCTTGTTAACACGGCAAGATCTAAATCGTATCTATTTCCGCATCGTATTTTTATTGCAATCATAAAGTAACCAATCATTTTATTCGGAACTCCACTAAAGCTATAAGAGCCAAGTTTGTTCTTGAATATGTACCCATGTAGTACTCGTACAAGATAAGTTGTTTAATTTCATAAAAATAAAAACTAAATTGTTTAATTTACCGCGTAATTTTTGTGATAAAAATAACTCTATTTACAAGAAATTTTTAATGATGCAGAGAATCTTTCTTTAAATTCTAACCACAAAGTGCTAGAGCAAAATAAAGTAGCAAATATAATATTTTAATAGAAACAACGCCTTTGTTTACGCAACACTTGCACATACAATAAAGTTAAGTCTGAATACAAAGAAAAAATGAACAAAAAACCAAAGTTTATCGCAAAGAATTTTCAAATCTGAACCGCTGACTGGCATACAAATTAAGAAAAAATAAATAAAACACGATTAGCAAATTTGCATGAGTAATACTGAAATGATTTCAAGTTATCGTTGAGAAAAAACATTATCGTTTAATATGTAGTATGTGAATTGTTCCTAAATTTGCCAAGGTTTAATATTTCACTTAGTATACTAAACAAAAATTATTTACGAGCATTGTTATCGACTTTATTCCATAAAAACGCTTATTAAGAATCTCGAACTCATTTTTATTGTAACCCTTAGTTTTACTTTTATTTAATTGTGACATCATACGCGTTTGTTTAGCCCAGCCCATCAAAAGTCTTAACTTAGCACAACCAACGTGCCAAATTTAGGCAGCTAAATTTAACTCGAATGAATAAATGATTCCCAATTGTCATGTTGATTAGTTAATTGTATGCGTTAGTAGTTAAGTTGGCTTACTTAAGGCTTACCCCCTATATCCCTGGCCACATTTATGCCTACAACTATGTAGAATGTATTACCATGGGCAAGTGGCTATTGTGTAAGACATTTCTTTAGTATTTGCATGTTCAGTAGTTATTAATTTATAACACTTGGGAGTGTACAGTTTACTCCAAATAACTGAAATTAATCAATCTAAAATTTGGATATATCTTAAGGATTATTAAAATTATAAACGCTGTCATGGCTGAGCTGTTAGACAGATGAAATTTCGTATGGAGATAGATTGAATCCTGAATAAAGATATTTGTTTTGAGTGGGCGGTGCCACGCCTTTTACGGCAAAAACGTTTTCATTGCTAAACAAAATGACCGGTTTTGTTTGAATTTGATACAGAAATAGATTAAGCCCTGAGGAAAGATATTTGTTTCAAAGTGGAATAAGAAAAAATCTTTTCAAAGCCAAACTAATGGACCGGTTTCCAAAAAATTTGGATAGGAGATAGTTTGAACCTTGGGAAACAGAAAAACATTGTCTTACAGCTAAGCTAATGGACCCAAAGAAGGGATTGAGATAGAGACAGAGACAGAGACAGAGACAGAGATAGAGATAGAGATAGAGATAGAGATAGAGATAGAGGTAGAGATAGAGATAGAGATAGAGATAGAGATAGAGATAGAGATATAGATAGAGATAGAGATAGAGATAGAGATAGAGATATAGATAGAGATAGAGATAGAGATAGAGATAGAGATAGAGATAGAGATAGAGATAGAGATAGAGATAGAGATAGAGATAGAGATAGAGATAGAGATAGAGATAGAGATAGAGATAGAGATATAGAGATAGAGATAGAGATAGAGATAGAGATAGAGATAGAGATAGAGATAGAGATAGAGATAGAGATAGAGATAGAGATAGAGATAGAGATAGAGATAGAGATAGAGATAGAGATATAGGTAGAGATAGAGATAGAGATAGGGTATCTTAATATCATGATTCTTATTTCTTTGAAAGCTGACAACAAATAGTTTTTTTTGTGTCAGTTTTTTATTATCAAACATATTTTGTTTATATTTCACTATAATGGTTGAATTTCAACTAGTGAACGAATTTAAGTTAACAAAATGCGATTAAATATGGAAATTGAGCAAAAAATGTGTTTTATCACTACGTATGTTGCTTTTTTAGTGGACCAACTTTTGCTCAATCATTATAGTCATAGATTAAATATGTAAGTTTTTAGCCATAATAGAAGTTTAAAAATATTTTGTATAGCGGATGGTTTTAATTTCCCTGGGCCAATATCTCGAGCACTAACTAAGATAGTTAGTATGTTTTAGGCAAAAGTTATAAAGTTTCTAAATTTATTTGTTATTAGTCGACTGTTATTATTAATTAATTGAATAATATTTTGATCGAATTGTACAGTCTTAGCAGAAACCGATATTTTTGTGTGAAATTTCACAAATCGGTCAATGCTTTTTTTTTTTAAAAAAAGATGTCAGAGACAACAAATGGAACAATTTAATCTAGTAATTGGTGACATATGTTTCGGCTATTACCACGTATATACATATTCACATACATACATACATACCCTCATCAGACCAGTTTTGGTTAATTTGTACACGGATTTGAACCCCGACCATTCCATGAATTATGTTTGGACAGCCGCTCTTAACACTTGAGCCATGAAGGGAGTTCTCCAAGACGTGTACAAAGTGCAGTTTTGCATTTAAGCACACAATGCGCTACCTGTCATCTCTTGTCATTTCTTGTTTGCCATAGCTTTGTTGAACCGTCGGTTCAAAGACTTGTTTCTAAATTTATATATTATAAGGTCTTCACTGAGCAATTTAGATATCAAATGGCCTGACTTCATTTACCATAATTCTGTGTGCATTTTTTATGGAACAAAAAAATTATTCCAATCTAAAAAAAGGTCTATAGACAGCACGATTTTATATCTCAACTGATCGTACTACGAATTGAACTCTTCACCAAACACCTGTAAATGTTGCGGTACGCACCATTTTCTTGTTGCTATTATTACTTTTATGCAGGCCATACACGAAGTTTTTATAGTACAACTTCACCATACGACATGTAGGCCAATTAAATTTAATTTAATTAATTACGTGCAACATGATTCAAAATTGAATTGAGAGCAAATCGAAAAAACTTACAACACAAAATGCGATCACATTTCATGTATGACATCATAGATCTTTTCAAAAACCAAAAACAAAAAAAAATCTACTTAAAATTCTATTGCACAAAGATAGAATAAAATTTGTAAATACAATGAGTGTAGGTACATAAGAAGCAAACCGGAAAGCAAAAAATATAAATAAACCGCAAAAATATTTTCAACATTCGATTTTCAAACCATAGCTAAATGAGCTCAACTTGAAAAGTATATTATTAGCCGCCAAATGACATCACTGCGGATACATAGAGTTGAAAAAGAGTAGCACCATATTTAGTACATATGTAGTAGTAAAGTAGTGAAATAGTTTTGGAGTAGCATGGTATAGTAGCTCGAAAGAAATCTCTAAAAGGAATAAAAGTGCTTGTGTGTATTGTGTGTACACGAAAAATATTGGTAACAGAAACAGACGCTTCTCTAATTTTGACAAAATAATGACCAAGCGCGCGCTGTATTTTTGCTGCTTCCTTTTTTCTTCTTCTTCTTCATTTTTATATTCAACGTCCTCTTCTGGTTCCTACTCCATTTTTGTAGTTAATGGACTTTTTTGTTTTGTTTTGCGTAGCCACGCAACTACGCATTAGTTTTGTATGTACATACGCATTGCCAAAAGAAGGTTGCGTTAAAACCAGTTTTCTACAACGCTTTGTTTTGGCACCACGCCCCCCTGTTGCGTCTTCGTCGGTTTATATGGTTTCCTTAGTACACACACAGTAAATATGATATCATTCACTAAAAACAGCAACACAAAACTTGTGTACTTTAAGATACATTACGTACCTACATAGATTGCGTTTGAATTCAAGGATAGCAGCATTTGACGTGCTACATTTTATGCTGTGCGAAATTTAATGTTATTGTGTTTCAATTTTTTTCTTGATTTCAAGTTCACCATCAAGTAAAAATTAGCTTTGCAAGCAAGTGCTTTGAAGCTGCTTAACGCAATGCAGCATTAAATGCTTTCAAATGCTTACTAAACATTAGCAATTTTACTGTGGAAAATTACCATTCAAACTTTTTTGAGACTATGGTAAGGAATTTAAGCTCTTCAGCCTTTAATATTTATTGCGTAGGCAGGGTTGCCAAGTTAAAAAGAAGGAATTTGCAGCCTTGCCAAATTAAAAATAACTTCAACTTTTTCTAAAATTTTTCAAAGCCGTCGGTCGGCTTTGACATGCAATTCCAGGCTTGATCGTGTCAAAGTGGCCACTTGGCAGCCCTGTGCATATTTTAAAATAATTTTTGTTTAGTATTCAGAAATGTAAGCAATACCAAGTTGCTAGCTTGACAACCGCCTCCGAGCGGAAATTCTCGTTTTGTTGGTAAAATTGCTAAGCTCGCAAAACTTATGGCAAAATCTTTGATACCTTCCAAATTAAAATGTTACACTTTTTACTCGCCTTACAAGAGTTTCCAGTCTTTTTGCTTTCTCAACAGCATCAAGTGAGAGCTTTATTAATATGCTATACATACAAGAGGTTATGTTCGTGTAAAAGCATTGTAAGACTTGAGCACTTGCTTTCATTTGGTAGACGAAAAGTCAGTTGATCTTATTTTAAAGATATTTCATTATCTCATTTATCTAAAGTGCAATTGATTGATAAACATTTGTGAGCTATATAGAGCTTTTGTGAAATATTCCAACAAAATGTTTTAATTTAACTTTGAAATTGAACAGGGAAGACTATAAGGAATATTTTTATAGAGAAAAAGAGATGAGATATGCGCATTTACATCGTCAACAATCTTCATACTCAAAAACGTTTAAAATTTAAAAAAAATTTCAGATAAGATTTATTTTTTTTTTTTATCATAACAATCTCTTAATTTTATCGATCACAAGAGCACTTTACACAAGTCTCACTGATGACAATATTTTCTTATCATTCACAATCTTTCAAAGTATTGCACCAATAAGTGCATTCAAAGATTAAAAAGGCGGAAACACAAACGTTATGTCATGCAAATTCGAGTAGCGATAAAATGCTGTGTTGCAAAGCGGGCACCATTTTTTTCTTAATTTATACGTTTTCTGTTAATATTTTAAGACAACTTTTTTCAACAATTGATCATATTTATTAAAAACTTATTTCGCAAAAGAGTTTTCTGACCTCCCAAAATAAAATAATTTTTCCTTAAAATGATAAAAAGCAAACATTTTTTGAGAAAAATGGCCTTCCCCAAAGCGTTTTTTTTTTTTTTGGTCAGCTAGAAAAATTTTATGACCTGCCTTTTTTTAGTCGCCAATATCGAAAACTAACTAACAAAAATCACCCAATTCCCGGCTACTTCAGAAATTTTTTAATTTCAACCGGGCCCTACCTTGGACATACTATTCCGGGTTTGGCCACTTGGTAACCCTGGCCTTGAGCAAAATCCACGATGAGTAAGATGGTGTTCTATCAGTGCAATACGTTGTGTAACACGCGATCAAAGAGTATGGATACTCTTTGATGCGATGCTGATTTGTTACTACAAACGTGCTCCGTTTGATGAACCGAAAAAAGAATTCGCTTTTGAGCTTGACTGTGTAAGGAACTCCAAATTTGTAATTAGCATATGGCAGCCCCATAAGATGTTACTGTGCCACTATTTCCAGCTAGAGAAGAACACAAAATGAATATTCATATGATGTAAGGATTTTTGAGAACTCAAAATTCGTTAGCTAGATGAGCTAAAGTTGAATTTAGTTGCGGAGAATTTTACTGTCTGTCTCTCTGTCTAGTCGTTTCTTAAATCATATAAGTACAAAGGAACTTCTAAAAGGTTCCAAATCGTTTACCTGTGTGTACATAGCTTAACATGATCAGGTACACACACATTAAATTTTAAAAAAAAATGCCGGCAAGTAAGCAAGAAGTTGTGATAGAATTCATATGAAGATATTTACAAAGCAAAAGAGTACAGCGATTTTTTAAACTGGAAAGTTTTCTTTTTTCACACAAAAGGACAATCACAATTAAAATGTGTATATGTAGAGCACATATATCACTCTAACACTTAAAAAAAAAGCAGGCACACAATTTATAAAGATTTAAGTTAAATATTTCAAAGATGATTTACTTTATCTGCAACTTACCAATTCGATGATTTTTAACAGCAGACGATTGTTAAATTCCATTTTTTTTTTTGATTTTTTTCAAACTTTACAAACAAAAAAGGCCTATAAAAATTTTATTAAATACACAATTGATATTTTTATTTGAATGTTACTCGCGCAACTGTTGAATGGAAACTAAATTTTTGTTTGTAAACTTCACTGAATTTACCGCCTTAGCGTCAGCAAATTGTTGCTGTCTTTTTTTTACTTTGCATGTCTCACGCCATTTTGTTGCTGTTCTGCTAAAAGTATATACAGCTATCCCTCGATTTACGCGGTAGATAGGATTATGAAAAAACAACGTAACTCAAAACTGTGTAAATTGAGATGAGAAGTCCATATAAATTGAGTGTATTGGTTTTCAAAATTTAAAAATCGCGTACATCAAGCAATAGAGCTCAAAGAAATTAGCATAATTAGTAAAAAAATCCGCGTAAACTGAACCCATAATGTACATACCTACCTAATGAAAAATTGCAGGTTATATATAAAATAATAATTAAATAAAATATTTATATTTTATGGAATTAATTGATATTTTTAAAATTCAGTCACATACCCAAAGTATTAATTAAAAAAAGTAAGAAAATTAAATAAAAAAGTAGCATGCAAGTAAAACAAAAATACCGTTAAAGGTAAATTAAAATAAAAAAATTCATTCGTCACTGCTGTCTGCTACGAGTATCATCAATCCTTTCCTTGCATATGGCTCAGTATTGCTCTCAATTGATATTGTACTTTCAGCGCTTTCATAAGTTTCTTCGATGGTTTCCAGTTGGCAAGTTACCTTTGTCACAAATTCTGTAATCAATAGTAGTTTCTTATTCTTATTTAAATCTTTATAAATTTCTTGATATTTAGCACAACAATTTCTAATATCTCTTTATATATATATACATATATATATAAGTTCAACGTCTGGATTGATTTTTAGAATTGGATTTTCTAATATTTTCGCTAATTGCAGGGCATCTCCAACATTTTTTGCAGTAAATTGAAAGACATGTCGTATACGTGTTTTTAACTGCAAAAAAAAATTAATTAATTAAAATTTTGAAACCGCGTTATTTTGAAAATGCGCAAAACAAGTACCGCGTAAATTGAGGAATAGCTGTATACTTTTTGTATAAACTCACATTAGCGTTATAAACATGCTGCTAAACACATTCATTGTGTTTCTCAAATGTCGCGTAGTAAAAATTAGTGGTTGATTCACTCTCACTTTAGTGCACTCACACTCTGCTAAAGGACAGTAATAATGTCTACACAGTATACATTTTTTATGTATCATATTTATATTAATGGTATTCATGCAATGGCGTATATATGCCGATGGTAAATAATTCGTTAAACGAAAGTTGTTGAATCAATTAAATAAATTTGTGTGTATAAAAATTTCCGAAATAGTTGACAGAACTGAATCCAAGCTGTCACTTTCAATGAACAACTGATGGATAAACGGCATTTTCTCATAACTAAAGAAAGGTGTTTCATGCACACGCAGCGTATATATCAATGTATGAATACTATTTTTGCGTTTAATGTTATATGGTGCTACTGAAACAATTAATTTTGTTCAATTGACACTTTTGATTTTATTTCCATTTATAAATCTTTGTGTATGGGACAATATTTGTCAAAATAAATAGCTTAATGAACATAACTAACAAACATAAGAAATTTTCAGGGTAGCAAAAGTTAATGTTTAGCTTTAGTTTTCGGGTGGTGTTTTTGGAATTCCAACGTAGCGGCCTAAATAGAAACAACTACCTATTAAAATATACAGTTTCATAGCTTAATATGAAGGAAAAAATTATAAAAACAAAATAAATGAATGATTTCAAACCTGCGTGCAAATCCGCTTAATACATCATGTGATTATCCATACTACCCATACACTATACAATCTGTCGTACAATTTGATTGTACGACAGACTGCACTCTTTGCCATACACTGTTCAAAAAATTGATTCAATTCGCCGTATAATTTCGTTTTGTGTGTACACTTTGTCAACAACTTGAAACAGATGCGGATGTGGTCGCTATTTTTGTCATAAATAAATTGTGGAGAAGATTAAGAATATAAATATAAGAAACTATAAAAAGGAAATGGGTAAAACAGTGGCTATATTTTCAGCTTCTACTGGAAAAGAAAAATTCAATTATTATAATCTCCACACAATATGCAATACATTGATTCAGTTAACTTTATACGGAATTAAAATGATTTAAATAGCAGTGTTCAGATTTTATGATACAAAAATGTTAATAGTCCGCTTTAGAAAGTCGAGTATATAACCCTAACTATACACTATACAACATATTGATTCAACTAGCTATAAAGCTCGAATTTAAATAGAATGTATAGGAGTGCCTTGTCGAATCTTGTCCCACTGTTTTTTGGGCAAATTTTGCTTAAGTAGAAGTATATATGTGTGGCAACCAATGCTTGGCAAGGCAGCCTTGTATATTTATATATCATTTGGCATACATTTAAGTCTTTAATCCTATACACTTAAATTTAAAACAAAAAAAAAAATCTGCGCAAAATTTGATAATTTTCCGGTATTGGAAGAGCTTTGGCAAAGCAACCCTGGTTGGTTTGTTTCACCAAAATGCCTTTCTAACTTTCTTCTACATCTAATCCTATATGACCTTATACACTCGAGTCTTCTACAGCGAACTCTCCGCCTATAACATGCTATGCCGAAGTAGAATAAACGGAAATGACGTTTTCTATATGCCTATAAGTATGCAACAAATGGCTCAAGTACATAGCATAAATTGTGGACAGAACAAGAAAGAATTAAGCTCACCCTGTGTATTACTTTTGTTAACTTTTTTATTGTTATATTATTGATGATATCATAACTTTTCAACTTCTTCCTTATTCAAATTTAAAAGTTAGAAAATAAAAAAAAATGTAGCAATCTGTTCTATGATCATGGCTGTTTCAAACCCAAGCTCATAAGGAATTTTTCTTTCAGTGTATTTTGTTCATTAAAGTTCATAAAATAATAATATATTTATTTTTTTTAGTAGAATTACAATACATTCCACATTTTATGTTTCAGTTTCTAAATTATCCAAAAAACATACTTTTGGGGAATTATATTAAAGAAATCTATGGAAAATTGTCCGTTGTAAGACATTTGATCGGAATTTGAAATATTGGGTTTTGTTGCTCAAAATGCTGTGCTCTTAAGTATAGATAGCCCTTAGGCAAAAAAAAGGAAGTTTTTTTTTTAAAATATATCTATGACTCCATGTTTGAACTGCACGTGAATATTTTTAAACTCTCTAATACGAATAAAATAATGCCTTGCCTAAAGTATTACGTAATTATTCAACAAAGTGAGAAAACTTAAGATTTAAAATAAATTTTATGTTGTTGAAAAATTCAGATATTTAAAACATCCATTATTTATCTCTAAATGTAAAAACTGCATCAAATCCAAAAAGGACACCATTCACGATTGACAAGGACGCTTTGATTAACGCCAAGTCTCTTGTTCGTGTACGAAATGAAAACTCCCATGCCTCAATAATGAAGACACCTGATGCAACAAAGAGAGTGCAGCCAACTACACTGAAAAAAATGTCAATTCGCTTGTGTATGGGTGCGCGCATTAGTACACCTAAGAAATTAAAAACAAAATACAATTAACTATAAAATATTTTTATATTAGGAATCAAACCTGCAAATACGCCAATGACAACAATAATATATCCTGTGAATGTGCCAGTGGCTAGGAAGGATGTCATTATATCTCGATCATTAAAACTATAAAAATGAAGTACCAGGCACGCTATGGCAAAACCCTGTAGAATAAGAAAACTTTTATGATTAATGTATAAGAGATAACTAAGCGTCTACAATAATATGATATAGAGTGCTGTGTTGTTGTTGACTTAAAATCAAAAAGTCACTAAGTTGGACACAAAGGTAACAAAAGGGGACTCTCTTCAAACAGTAATTGTCTCTCTCACGAGTATTCGATGTTTTTCGGTACCATCCGATACTTATCGTCATTTTCGATGATTTTCATTACTATTCGACTCTTAACGATTTTTTTTATGATTTTATCTAAAACTTTACAAAATATTTTTGCAGAACTTTAACTTTTTTGAGTATGACTACCTATTTGAAACTACTAGACTTCGCCCACTGGTTGAAATTCAACCATTATAGCAACAATACAAAACAGTTCAGTACCATCTTGCATGATTAAATGCCATCGATCATATTTCCCCATCAGCACCCCTATCTCTATCTCTTACTTAGGGTTCAATCTAGCTTCATAACATTAAAATCGGTCCATTAGCTTAGCTGTGAAAACAATTTTTCCTCTAAGGGCGTGCCACCGTCTACTTTAAACAAATAACTTTCCTCAGGGTTCAATCTAAATATCTCTGTACCAATCATCATGAAAATCGGTGGAGTAGCTCAGACTTTTAAGCGTTTCTTCCCATTAGGAGTGGTAACACGCCCACTAAAAGAATACAGACTCTGTAGTACCTTTCCTTATAGCTCAATCTATCACCATACCAAATTTTATCAAAATTTTCAAATTTTCCTTTTAGAGGTGTGGCACCGCCTACAATTAGAAAAAAAGTACACTCTGCATAGCTCCACTTCACAGCTTTTCCAACAAAAAAAAACGGGATGGAACCGTTTGCCACATCATATTTATATATAGACTAAGAACTACCCAACTTAATGCGTTTTGAGTTTTCTAGTAATATTTGTCCGTTTTACGCCAACGATAAAATCTTAGTTCTTCTTTAGTTTTATATCAACACAAAAAACGTTAATGTAGCTCATACAGCCATGAACGCGATCAAATACTTGGTTAAAGTAACGTGATCAGATATATCTCGGTAAAATGCGGAGCAGCAAAATGATCATGAAATTTTTTCAAAATAAATAAAATTTTCTATAAAATGCTTAAATTTTTGCCATAAACTTTTTTTTTGTCAGCAATATCATATATTTACTAAAAAAAAAATAGGTCCTCACTTTCACACATTAAGAAAACCCGAGCAAAATGAAGTACATTTCATGAAATGAAAATCAAAAACGCGGATCACATGGTCACGTTAGGGTTAAAACTTTTTGAATGGAGGAGTCATGCGCCTATGTTTTCTTTATTTAACCTGCCTTAACGGCACATATTACACATTATTTTGTAGGTGCATCTATGAAACCGTACCTTTCCAATAATATAAGTTTCATTCCCCTCTCTATATAACAAATACTAAAAAAGTGTACCATAAATTTCGATGTTCACGTATTAATATAAAGATGGTACTATTTTGGCACAAAGTTTTAAAAACTTTAGAACTTTGTTTAGCGAACTCATTATGTTTGTCACTTATATTTAATACTTTGAATAATTATTCATTAGTCGAATGATAAATGAAAAGGTTTATTACCAGTTCCAGAAATTTCACAACATTTAATCGGCCTTTTCGTTCTCCGTGTGACATTTTTATATATAAAATATTTTAGTTTTTTTTTTTGAGAAATCAAATTTTTAATACAAATATCTCTAACAATTATTCACTTTTGGTACCACAATTTCTGCAAAAAAAAAGTATCCATGTACGCACGTTAGCAACTTCGACCACACACTAAAAATTATCGACATTAAAAATTATGCTGAAATCGAAATTCGACCCGACAGCATAGAACTAAAGGAGCACTTGGATACACATTAATTAATGGCACTTTAGGAAGGAAATAACTTTTCAACATAAAGTGTACCGCATGTCGATTTTCTTAAAAACTAAATTACAAAATCAAATTAAAATTTATTGTGAACGTAGAAGACAAATGCTACCAGCGAACGATCTACGAGACAGAGTGACTACTTGGACAATGAAATCCCAAATGCGTAATCGTGCAGTTTGATGCATTGAATGTGGGGTGCAGCATACGGATTGACTAAGTTGATGCTGTATGTCAACGTCTACACGAGCAAATTCGGTGAAAGAAATTCTTGTCTATTCTCTTTTGTGAATTTCTTTTGCGTTTACACACGGAAACTAGAATTTGTTTGTGCAAGAAAATTTCAAAGCAATTACTGCGTCAACCCGCCACAACAAACGTAAAATCAAAGCATAATATCAGCTATCGAATAGAACGAAAGGGATTTCGCGTGTACGACAAATTCTGTACACCATCCTTTCGTTTTTCCCTTCTTGCCTACAAACAGGAAAACTTTCTTTCAAGAGTTTTCTCGTGTAAACGTTGACTATGCAATTGAATTAAAAAAAGAACTAATGAATGAATTTGTTTTTTTTACTACCTAGATACAACTTTAATTGTTTGTTTGTTTAGCAAATTGGGCTGTCATATAATTATGTTGGAGAAAAGATACAAATTGTAAAGATTTCAGAACATATTTATATATATTTCCTTCAAATATTGCAACAGAAAGAAAAATCAGAAAATAAAAATGTGTAGAAAAAAATGCAGTTGAAACTTTAAATTTTACTTTATCATACTTTTCCACATAATATAGTATTTGATTTTTAACTTAACGGAAACCGGTAATATATACAGACATATATAAATTTTACTGTCAAAAATTATGAAATATCTTAACCTTTCATCAACCCCCCAGCATCCAGAAAGAGGTTCAAATTTAAATTTTCATGTAAAGTTGATATGAATGTGCACTCCTACGTTTCTTGTCAATTTACAACCGAAAATGATAACAAGATATAAATTTGACCCATCACCCCTTAGCGCCTCTTCACTACCCCCAGAAAGGAATTGAATTTTCAATTTTCATGTAAAATTGAGATGGATGTACATTTCTATGTTTTTTGGGGCGCTGAAACCGAAAATGACAATAAAAATTAAATTTAATTTCCATTATAGAAATTTTATTTGTTATTAGATCAAATAATGTTCAATTAAATTTCAACCCATTTCTGGGGGTAGTAAGGTAGTGCTAGAGGGTAATCCCCCTCGTTTTTTAGGTCACCAATAATAAGCTAGCCAATATTTCCCTTTACTTCATTGGACTTTCATGACGGACCTACTCAAGTTAATTTTTTTTTTTCTTTTCAGAATAACTTAATGACGATTATATTGACTAAGCCATTTTAAGAAAGCATATGTCATAATAAAAAAAAAGACTTTTGAAAAAAGTCACAGAGTAAGAGAAAATCGATAGCTTTAAAGTTTTACCCGATTTTTTATTTGCGGTCTTATTACTTAGCGATTACTTATTATTCAATAAATTAGCTTCAAACAATCTAATACTTTATATACTTTAAAAAGGATACAAATTTTTTAATTGTCATTACTTACAGCTGTTTAAAAATTACTACTTTTAATACGACACGTAACTTATTTCACGTAGAAATTAAATCATTAATTTATCACACACTAAAATTTCAGTTAATTTATTTATTATTATAAGAATCATACTGATCAAAAGTTCTTAAAAGCTGTTACATGTTACGTACCGCCCTCAGGTACATAATATATGAACAGTTCCTTACTGTCACAAGTCTAAGCTAGGAACAGTTTAAAAGATATACAGAATCAAAAATTGAAAACTTGGACAATTTCTATGAGACCACTGACATTTAACCCTATAGCTCTTAAGCTAAAGTACAATTGGTAATGTATTCGTATAGAATTCTGATCAGAATGGCATGACCAATGAATTTTAGCCAGTTTTACCGAAATTCATTTTTCGTATAAAAAATGCAGCAAAGTATTTGCAGTGGCTTGCGAGTAGGGAACTTTTGCGAAAGAACTTTTTAGCACGCAACTGAACTGCCCAGTATTTATAAAAATTTTACTAATTTTACTTTCTACAATACAATTGTAGTGTAATGCAATGATTTTTCACACACACACAAACACCTAACGATGTTAAATAGTTTGGGCCTACGTACCTACTCGTACAAAAATGTCCAACTACATTATAACAATTCAGTATTTATGAATTTGTGACAATTATACTAATTATGTTTTATTCGTATTTAGACAACAATGGAGCATTCTCTGCGCTATCATTAGAATGTTCCAAATTCCATAATAGAATTCCCGACAGTAGGTCAGAGTTAATATAAATTATTTGAAATTAGATCATAGTTTCGGTATAGCAGGTTTCGTTTTTGAATTTATAATTTGAGACAAGCTCAGATCAGTTTTGGGTCACGCCTTAAAGCGTCATGGAAATTGTTGTTATTAGATGTGTTCTCATCAGTGCCGGATTTACATAAGGGCACTACGGGCACGTGCCCCTGGGCTCCCACGAGCGCGCGTTAGCGAGCAAGTTATGACGCTTGTAAAAATAATTTATTGAAGGAATGACTCAGGCTGCGAATGCAAGAAAAGTCCCAGGGTACGAAGTAACCGAATCAATTATAAGTAACCGAATCGACCTCACAGGGACCACCGATTATAAAAGTGATCGTAATTGTTGTGTGAGTGATGAATTTCTGCAGAAAGTTCCTTCTGAATTGTTCCGCATATTTCAATTCACAACAATAATTGACACTTTTGTGAACGCTCTAAATAAGAGAATTGCTGCATACGAGGGAGTTGAATCGAGATTTGGGTTTTTGTCTCGTTTCGGTAAGCTCAGTCGAACTGAGATATCGGAAAATTCAGAAGGATTGATTAATATTTACAAAGATGACATCGATTCCAATTTGAAAATGGAACTTTCACAGTTCCAAGCTTTCTACTCTGAGCTATCAGAATTTCAGTTCGACCAGCAGCATACTATCAGCAAGGAGCAAAAAATGTATTCCATTATAATGGATAAAAATATACGAGAATCATTTCCTAACGTGGAAATGATTTTACGAATTTATTTAACTTTGATTATCAGTAATTGTACGGGAGAGCGATCATTTTCACGACTAAAGTTGATAAAAAATCCTCTAAGAACTTCAATGACTCAAGATCGCTTGAATTACTTAACGATTTTAAGCGATTTTAATTGATATTGTGGAAAAATCAAATATAGACAATATTATCAAACAATTTGCTGAGAAGAAAGCAAGAAAAGTGTTTTTATAATTATATTTTTATGTAAATGTTTTTTAGTTTCAAATATATATTTAAACTTTTAAGTTTCAACTATTTTAATAACATAATTTTTTATTAATAAAAATTTCTATAATTTTTGAAAAGTTAAAGCTCATAAACAAGTCTGCGATAGGGTCGATTCGGTTACTTCGATTCCGTTTTTTTCAGTGCGGATAGGCCCCACCACTCTTGTGCCCATGGGCCCCTTGATTTGTAAATTCGGCAGTGGTTCCCATACTCAGCTTAAGGTCTGTTCTGTTACATATACAGTATGACTTCGCTCAACGCAACCATCGATGAATGCAACTCCTTGATTATTGCAACACCTCAGTTGTTTACATTGTTGACTCTGTTAACGCAACTTTAAAAAAAGCATATGTATGTAACTAATGCGTCAGAAACATTTTTTTTAGATTTTTTTGGTTTTAAATAAAGAATGCAGTATTTTCAATAAAATCTTTTTACTCTCATGCCAATTGCGAGTTTATTTTAATGAATAATATGCATTATTATTCAAAATCAGCACCTTTGGGCGAAAACATTTCTTGACTCGCTTTTTGCAACAACCTCAGTCATCGCAACTGCCCGAATTTCTATTAGTTGCGTTGAGCAAGGTCGTACTGTACTTGACTAAATCTTGTTCGCGTACCGCCTTATTATTTATCTCGAAAAAAGTAAGTGACTAATAATGACGCATTTCATTTAGCCATTTGAAACTTTTAATCAAGGATTTTCTCCGACTTTTATGTGAATTTGAGCTTAAATAACATAATTTGATGTAAAAGAAAAAATTTAATAAGGCATACACTTTAAAGATATAGGCAGACGAAAATCAGTTAGTCACTTGTTTGAAGGTCAATAATACGCTGGCTAGTCAAATTAGAAAGCAAAAATGACAAAAAAAATTACAGGGAAGTGACGGCTCTTCAAGAAATTGTTACCAAATGTTAACCAAGAACTTGTTATTCTGTTACATGATATTGTGGTGTGATGAAAAGGTCAGCTACAACAAGCAATTATACAAGGTATAAAAGGTCATTTCAATGTGCGTTGGTTGACGAATTATCGGCCTTCCAAAATGCCAAAAAATTCGTCATTAAGCTTAGGAAAACTTTTTGCTTTACCGAAAGAGGAATATGTTTTCGACGATCTGGGGTTTTCCTTCTGATTTGGACTATACTCTTCCAGTAGTCTTATTTACGAGGCATTACAACACACATTCTGCACATATAGGGATAGCTCAAAGAAGGAACACCCGGGAAGAAAAAGTTGTCATAACTCTTAAGCGAATGGTTCCAATCTAAGTCGCTTATAATACTTACTTTTTTGAGCAGAGATTATAGCCATAGAAAAATAAACTTTTTATTGAAAAGAGACAAGCGTTTTCTTAGAAAGTTTACATTTACTTGTTAGTTATACAGAGATAGGAAACATCTCGAAGCAAGCGTTCTCTGGCCGCTAAATAAATTTTTGGAGAATCTATTTGCCAGAAACTTTGGAAAAATTAATGAAAAATGTTGTGAAACGAAACCAAATGTACATCAGTTCTGTTGCTAACCGGTTACTTGACCGATACTATCTTTGTGGATTAAAAAAAATATATAAATGTCACAATCAGCAAACAGAGCCAATTCGTTTTATTTACAAACAAAGTTACTGTCTAAAGAAATCGAGTGAGGTTTTTTGTGCCACCTTATACAAAAATAACGAAACCTTCGTAGCTTAAATTGACTTAGTGTCTTATCAAGGAATTATATCCAAATAGCTGATGCCAAAAATCCGGTAACATTGCCCTCTGTGCTTTGGTGTCTTCGGATTATGTATACTCTTGCAAGTCACAAACAATGCTTTGTGTGCCATGAAAAGCTTCAATACTGCCATTGCAAATGACTTTTTCTAAGTGTAGAGCTTAATACTTGGCGATAACAACTCTGTACTTTGCGCTGAGTGGAGTACGTCTGATTACATTTTTGAGAAAGCTTTGCTTCTTGGTTTGTGGCGAGAGCAGATAATTTAATTCAACTACATACATTAAAATGCAACTCAAACAGGAAATTAAACGGGAATTTCAAAGCAGTCAGCATTGTAACTTCAACACAAAGTGTCGCACAAGTGGAACATTACACTCGGTACAAAATGGTCAAAAGTGCTGTAAATTTATTAACATTGGAAAACGATGTCTTCAGGGCCTTTCTATTTTGGTCAGCAGTTTTGGTACTGAAGATGCTGTCAATGTCTATACTCACCGGATTACAGCGATTTAGAACTAAGGTATGCAAAGTGATATTTTAATAAATATTTTCAATTGCAATAGGTAATGTAAGCCATTAAAATATAAGTAAATAAATCTATACGATTTAAGCTATCAAGTAGTAACATTGTTGTTATATAATTGCGCTTAAAAATTAATCTCCATTTCATATGACGATCGCGTTTTATTGATTACATTCCAATATTAATCTGTTGTTGAGCAAATTCTTGAACAACCACACGTAATCTAAACATGCACATACGCACACATTCTTAAAAATACATGCATGCATATATGCTATAAATACATGTGTGCATATCAACCAATCCACACATCTGTCTCTCTGAGAGATTTTAAAGCACAGCGATAGCGCAGTGTCTACCGGCCGGCAAATTAATTTGCTCAGAGTTCAACAACAAAAAAACGGTCTTGTTTTTCCATCTTCACTTCTTAATTGTACTGCGTAAATAACATTTTTCTCCATGCTTCTTTTCTAGCAGCTGCAAAATCAACAAGTATGGGAGTCCTAGCGAAAAATATGTCTCTTTTGAAAATACCAACGGAAATCGATTATCTGATGCTGAAATTTGAATATCAAAACTTAGTCTTTTTTCAACATTATATTCTTCAAGCTCTATATATCTACTTTTCCCAATAATGATCCAACTTCTTGTAAAACTTTCAATAATATGATTTCTCGATTTCTGAAAAATTTACAATTTCAAACCAACAATCCCAGAATTTGAAAAAGCCACTTGACCAAACCATTTTCTCATGTTTGAAATGAAAAAAATAATTCTTTTCAGGGTGGATGAGACAGCAATCTGAATCGCAGTCAAATTTCTCCACTTCTTAAAATGCGGTAACCATCATACCAACAGTCTTTTCATGTCTCGCAGTATATGAAATGCATAGTTCTTTATAAAATTTCTACGATAATATAAGATTTTTGCATACTCTATTTTTCCTTAATTAATTAGATATTTCCTTTTGGATTATTATGTATTATACTTCATTTCAACTGTTTTCAATGGTTATAATACCTCAGTTTAAAGTCTCATGCCATGAACATTTTTAATGGGAAAGCTGTGAATTTGAATAATAATAATAACATAAACTATAACGTGAACTTCGGTCATACATCATAATGTCATGGGTTTTATCACTTTAGACATACCACAGGCTCAAAAACTTTTTTGTTCTCACAACCACGACAAAAATCGGCATGTAACTTGTAGGCCATTCCTTGCGTTGCTACCAATTTGCCTATAAAACACTTTAAAAATTTAAGCATCTATGCCTAGAAATTAACTTAAATATTCAAAAAAAAAAAATTAAGTTACAACTTTGACGCTATGTACATACATGTATCTCTCTTGTTGATATTTCAAACCACCGAACGAAATTAAAAATAACGCGATATGTGAAATTTAATGAAGCCTGTGAAGTTTTTTAGTATAAAATAAACCCATTTGTATATGTATAAAAAAAATAATAATGTTACCATAATTATGTTACGATACGAGCAACTTAGACTATCGGCCAGATAAGCATGGTAATGATTTGCCTAAACTTTATATTTTGACTCTTTCTGTGGCGTAAATGTTTCTTTTTAACAGGCAACTTAACCACACGTTGCAGAGTTCGTTCTATGCTACATTTTCTCATAAACCATTGATCTTCTTTCTGCATAACGTAAGCTCTCTCTAGGATAATATTTTTGACCTTATTTGGTTTCTAACCATATTTTGTCTTTGACCTCGAATATCATGAAAACAACTGAATGTATGGAAGCAACAGCTCTATTTTTTTTTGTAGAAAATTGGATGTTTTATAACTTTTACTACTATAAATGCTCTAAAGCTCTTTAGTGATGTAAGCCCTGAACAAAATTTCTAAAGCCTTTTCAATTTCTTATTGTTTTATGCTGTGCCAGTTTGTGCCGAATTTCGATATGTATATCACATTTTACTATTCATCGCTATTAAATTGTGGGACTTCCTCTATATCTCTCACCCTGTGGGTTCCATCAAAGCGCTGATCGACGTTTATAATCCCATTTTAGGTAAAGTATGGTTGGTATCCAAATGAAGCCCGTGGTTCAAAATGGTACAGGCCAAACAATTTTTCAGTATTTGTATCTAGCAGTAGTTTATAAAAGTGTGTATTCATCGAAACAGAGTGCTCGAGATGAGCCATGGTTCACAAACATAAGCTAAATATCTGTCCAACCAATAATAAGTGAGATATCACCAAAGCTATACATATATGTATGCATGCATCTATGTGACCTTTGGCGTTTTAAAATGACAGATAATTTGATCGCTAGCTTTTCGTCAGTAAATTTAAGTGATAAGAAAGTTGGACTGTGTAGTAAAAATATCAAAAATCATAAATACTCTGATCAACTTTAGCATACACAGGAGAAATTTCTAACTTAGGCAAAAAAAAATCATATTGAGAATAATTTTATTACTAAGATAACACAACAAAACTTTCCAAAAATCATTGCGAGTATTTGGACAACGTTGACATCAATGTTAATTTATTGAATTTAGTATAAATTTAGAGTTCACTCCAGCTAGCTGGACAAATAAATTGTGTTGTGTGAAATAAAAGAACTTTAACAGAAAACCAAAATGTCTGTCACATCTCTTTTAACTTTTGACAACGCTGTCTTCAGTAGCTATGTCTTCTGGAGCGCAGTACTTGTTGTCAAAATGTTGGCAATGTCACCTTTGACAGCAATGCAACGTTTCAAGACAAAGGTAAACGAAACAACTTTTATTTTTATGTACATAAATGTAATGTCATCGCTTAAGTTTAAAGGTCAAAGTCCTATCAAATATCAATTCAGTTTGCCGGTAGAAAGTTAAATTTCTCTCATAAATTATAGTTTTAGCAAGCATTTGAAAAAAAGCTTGTCTGCTTTAAGAGAAAGAGAGCATTTAGTATAGCGGAGAACTAACCAATTGTGAGTATTGCATTGGTATTGAATGACACTGAAAAGTAATTAGTGAAGAGTTGTGTAGGTAGTGAGCTTTTTTAACACATCTGGTGTTTAGTTCATCATAGCATTAACGTACATGTTATGGAAGAAAAAAAAGATTTATATATTTCGTATCATCGTGACATGGGTGTTTCTAATCATTAACCGCTTGGGGAAAAGTTGACAATCACCCTGAGTGGCAAAATGTGATATTTAAGCGCTCGGAAATGTGGCAGGTGGATTTTAAATGTATGCTCGAAATCGAATTTTGAAAAAAAAAAAAAAAAATATCAAGAAAAAGTAGCAAAAAACTTATCTCAAAAAATCTCGAAAAATTTTAAACTTAAATTTATAAATTTTAAAAATTTGATCTGTTTAACAACTGAAACAGCAAATATAAGCAATTTTTGTATGCACTCAGCTTATGTTGGATACTTAAGTTGCACATGATATAGACCCGTAACGCGACCAGGGTTGGGAGTGGTCAACAACAGTGATTGATAGCGATTGATCCCATTTTATTCTTGTTATTGAAAGCTGTGGCGATATTAAGTTTGGTCTTGAAAATTATTCTATGATATTTTATTACAGTCTAACTCCTTCTCCGTTTTTGTTGCTTGTAGTAAAAATTATGTTTCGGCTATTGCCATATGCATATACATATTCATAAACATACGTACATAGCTTCATCAAACCCGTTTTGGTTAATTTTGTACTCGGATTTGAATCCCAACCGTTCAATGAGTTACATTTTGAATGCCACTCTGAACACTTGAGAGCTATGGGGCATTTGTGTCACTTCTTCCATTTTTGTCATAACTCGTTTATGCCATAGCTTGTTAAACCGTAGGCTTAAAGACATATTATGAACAGTAGCGTACCTAAGAGGGCCGAGGGAGGCGGTTTGGGGGGTCGAAAAATCATCCTGAAATATATCTCGTTGTCATAGAGTTTTTGAAAGTCAAAAGTAACGACCTTTATTTTAGTAAATTTTAATGTGTAGGTAGTGACCTTTTTTTTAAGTGAAATTTATCTCATTTTGTTAGACTTTTAAAATGTCAAAAGTGAGGACCCATTTATTTTCTTAATTGCTTGACAAAATTTTTTGATAATGAAGAAAAAAATTTTTTTAGTACATAGGGGGCGGCATTGCAACTGTTCGCCTCGGGCCGCAAATATGCGCGACACGCGTCTGGCTATGATATATGTTTTCGAAATTGGGGCATTGCTTCATCTATTTGAAATGGGTGTTCTGCCGGTAGTAGATTTTTTTATTTGTTTTGGTCGACTGATTATTAATAATTATAATTGGACATTATTCTATCGAAGTTCAGTGAAGTCAATCAGTCAACAAAAACAAATAAAAATTTTTGGTTACGTATATATTATATGTTTAAGGTGTGTATGTTTATTTGCCTAAAATTAACTTTAGGCGTTTTTTGTTGCCTTAAGTTGACAAAATGTTAACTGGTTACCTCAAAGCTTAGTTTAATGAGAGCGCAAAAATGAAAGAAATAAAGAAGTGAGCACTCTCTCTCTCGTTCCAAAAAAATTGTTAACAAAAGTTGTCTAAAGAACTTTGGCTCATATTTTCAAATTTTATTTTAAATTTCTTAGTTTAATTTTTCGAGATTTTTATTTCGAGGTTTATTTTTTCAGATATTTGTTCGAAACTTTTTCTTATGAAATAAAGACTCTCAACGCACAAATCAGTATTAGGAACTTGTGCATCGAATACATTTTACATTTAAGAGAAAAATTCTCACATTTTGAAAAGGAGCCATATACTCTAATTATAAATAAAGTCAATCAAAACTTGGAAATGGCATCAAATTTTTAAATTTTCTTTTTTTTTCGATTTCAGACCTTCGCCAATCCAGAAGATTTGATGTCCACAAAGCAAAAAGTGAAGTTCGATGATCCCAATGTTGAACGTGTACGCAGGTA
The DNA here is from genome assembly GCA_963680825.1 of Meiosimyza decipiens. Classification (NCBI taxonomy): domain Eukaryota; kingdom Metazoa; phylum Arthropoda; class Insecta; order Diptera; family Lauxaniidae; genus Meiosimyza; species Meiosimyza decipiens. The sequence goes on along the minus strand of OY804258.1, from coordinate 128,929,245 downwards.
CCTACTATATAAATTTCATAAATATGACAATATACTACATAGAGCAGTACTAATTACATTTTTTTTTTAAACTTTTAGAGCTCATCGTAATGACTTAGAAAATATTCTACCTTTCTTTGTCATTGGCTTCCTTTACGTCTTGACCGATCCTGCATCATTCTTGGCTATTAATCTTTTCCGTGCTGTGGCCATTTCACGTATTGTGCACACTTTGGTCTATGCTGTCGTTGTTGTTCCACAGCCCTCAAGAGCTTTGGCCTTCTTTGTTGCACTCCTTGCTACCGCATATATGGCATTACGTGTTATCATTTTTGCGCTCTAAATTTATACTCTTCGGATGTAAGATTCCATCCAGTTTAAATAATTCATGTTGAAATGAAATATTTACAATATATAACGATTTTTTATTTAAATTAATACAAGTTATATTTGGTGCTATGATAAATATATACGTGTATGTAGATACTACTATTTTTCTTAACAAATAAAAATAAATTTATATAAAAAAAATTATAGCAAATGTATTCTATTAAGAAATATGTTCTATTACGAGGGTATAGGGATTTTCAATTCAAGTCAATCTGCTATCCTGTTTAAATTTTACACCTTGTTCGCCAGTTCATTTTGTTTTTTGCAAAGGTAGGCCTAGTTTGTTCTCAAAAAATATTTATTCACCATTCGTTACAGAACGAGAAAGTATACTATATAAGAGATTCGTGTATCGCAGAAGGAACCAAATTCGATGCACACCGGAGTTGTTTGGCACCTCCAGGTTGGCAACCTGCGAAGAATTTCACAAGAAAAATAATTATCAACGTTTCAGTGCGTATGGGTCGCATTTTTTCATTCAAATGGAAGTACATTTTGCCCACGTAAATCATTTTTTTATATATATTCACGTATTGTGTATAAAAGTTAGGGGGAAGTCGGCACGGTTACAGCACTTCCCGATTCTCGGGAATATACCTCTTCACACACACTCACGAAAACAGCACCCACGAGAGTACAAGTACTTTTTCAAAAACTACATATGTGATGGTCACAAAATGGAATGAAGAAAGTCTATAAGAATGTTGTGAGAGTCCATATGGCACTTTGATAGTGTACTGCGGTTGTATCCCAGAGGTCACTGTTAGTTAGTGGGAACACTTAAGCATTTAAAAAACGAAAGTTCTCTCTTCCGAAGGACTAATAAGCTACCAGAACGGTAGCAAACTATCTAAAGAAACTATTCATAAATTACAATATTATTAACGCAGCCAATTTCTGATAAAAATTCACTTTTCGAGATTTTAGCTCTCATGAAAAAATAGAATTCTAGCTCTATTATTTCACTTTTTGTGAAACAAATCTTGAACGCAATATTCGTACGGCTGTTTTTAAGTGAAGTAAGTCTCGCTGGCGGATTTTAATATGAAATTTTATGAAATTAGGTATGGCAAAATCTCATTATTTTTATGTATAAAATTTTTTCTTGTGGCCTCTGACACTTTACGAGATATTTTAAAGCAGCGCGAATATATAAGGCTAGCGATATTTTTTAATGAAAGAATTTTTTTCCAACAATACGAGATAGAGTTGTTTTGCGAAAAACTTGACTGGTATCTCGGCAACAAGTGCAGGCTAAAGACACCATAGAAAATCTACTTAGAATGACGTGCTACAATATTCCATTTCCATGGTAATATTGAGGGTTTTAAAGTTGAAGTATCTTTTTAAATATTTACAAAAATGCAAAATTCTTACTTATTTTTATTGTAAATTAAAGTACATTGATTCCGATTACTAATGAAAAAGAATGCCGTTCAAGTCACTTCTTCTGCTAGCTCGGCTTTTTCACATAATGTTGGTTCAATTAGTGTTTATTGTTCGATGATGTTGTCTTTGAAGTGTTGAACAGTTTGAGCTCTACCCGCATAAGCTTCACTCTTCAAAAAATCGCATAAGAAGAAATCCTATAGGGTTAATTCGCATCATCTTGGTGGCCAATTCACGTCTGTTCTACGAGAAATTATTCGATTATTACGTAAACTTCTCTTTCAAAACATCGATTGATCCGTTGTTGTGTAGCATGTTGCACCATTCTGTTGAAACCACATATTCTGCATACCAATTTGTTTAAAATATTGAACGGAGTTGTTTGTTTGAGGTTTAACTGCTGTAAACGACGACTCTTCAGCAACACTTGTGCTAACATCATCTTGAACTGAACCAATTTCTTTAAATTTATCAATAGCACGGTTTGTTGGAGCATTTTCTCCCCACTTCTGAATAGTTTCCACCATATTTAAAATAAGTTTTAGTAATGAAAACACATGGTTTATTTATGAGACGATCCATTTGAACTAACCGGAATTTATTTGCTTCGTTTTTAAAAAAATATCGGTGAAACCTAGCACTTTTGCGAAAAATGCCGGCAAATCTAAAAAGATACCTCAAATTTGAACATCCGGTTTTATGTTTTGGAAAAATTAATTTTCAATAAAGGGTATTTCACGTGAAGCGGACAACAGCAAAAACTTGAGTGTTTTAAATATATTCCATTTAGGAAGAACTTCGTACGTGAAATGTCCCATAAAATATAGGCGAGTATAAAGTTTGAGAGTTTTTCAAACTCCAGCTAAAATTAGAATAAGCTCAGCTGAAATCTGTTATGTATCTGTTATTGTTTCATTCAAATGTTTCATGCTCTTATACTCTAACATGAGTAGAGCTTAAAACATCCTCTTCTATATATAACATTTCGAAATAAAATCATTTTCCGAACAAAATATACCAGTTGATTCTCTTCAACTCAACCAAAACTCTCTCAGTCTCTCTGTCGAAGACAACGGAAGACTACGACAACGTAGTAAGTTGTAAAGTGTATGCTGCATAGAACGTTTTTTTTGACTTGTCTATATCAGTTGCTGACGAACTCGTCCTCAAATCGGTTGTGGCATTGATAGATCTCCCATCGGCAGCATATTCAATTTTTTTTAACATTTCTGAAGGTAAGTGCTGGTTAAACATATGATTAACACAAACAAAAACTCAACAGCAATCAAGTAGAATAATAAAAAAAATTCATATAACTTAGAAATTTTCCTGTGAATCAACGTGGAAAAACTTGTCTGCCGTATTAGCCGGTACGAGTTCTATAGCTGCATGTTAATACATATGTACCTACATACGCACATTCCATTTGTTTTCTACTTTTTCTTCTTTATAATACATACGGACAAATAGATAGATGTGCTATATAAACGCGTGTATAAAGAATTGCTTTGTAAAGGGTGTACCAACGGGTATTCAGATTTAGTTTTGAATCAAAAATTTATTCGAAAAATAACAATATTTTTATTTCATTGTAAAGTATACGGAAACAAAATATCAGACAGTGGCTCGATTGAAGCAAAAATACGTTAGATATCTACCTTAATCACAGAAACCGCTTGTGGTAAACATTTAGGCCTTTAAAAATCCACAATATAAAAAGCAACCTAACTGCACCGTACTGCTGGAATCACATTTCATTAAGATCCAAATCAATCAATTCAGGCTGAAAAGAGAAGCCTGATTGCATCGTTATGAAACGCAAATAAATCGCTGTGACCGCATTTCTAAAGAAGTACGGCCCACTCACTCCACAATCCCCAAAAGACACTACAATGTACCCATTGAGTTTAAAATCTTCTACCGAAAATTCATCGAAATGTGCGCACCTTTTCAGCAAACCTTTCAACATTTTAAAAGTGAGTTTTAACAGAGATAATGCGTTCTCTCGTTTAATATTTCACATTTACTAATCACAATATTGACAGAAATTGTTGAAAATGTACACATATGAAAAAATTAAAAAACAGCGCTCTTGTTAGTGTACCCACCCTTTATTTTAAATACTTTAAGAACGTGGCTGAGATTTTTCCTTTTTGCTATTTTGTTTTGGTTTTTAATTAGCATGTGTGTTTTGTTATCTTGAAAAACCATTTATTGCAAAATTTTAAAAGTTTTTAATTCAAGAAAAATTGTACCTGTTGTTCGGTTAAAAAAAAGGGTCTTTCTGTATTTAGTTCTTACAAACACTAGCAAACTCAAATATTTCTTACAAGGGGTACCTATTTCTAATTTCAAAAAATCCGAGCAAATTTAAATATTTTAATCGAACATTGGTGGCCGCCACACCCTAGCAACGTCACTAATCCATATGTTCAGTTCAAGACATGGTTTGCTTAAAAATAATAATTTCATAAGAAGTCTGTCTTACAAACGTCTACAACTAAACATCACTAACCAAAATATAGATTCAATTGAATGTGGGATCCTCTAAATTTAGAGTGTGTTTGAACCAGGGCTACCATAATAGTACAGTACAGAAGCAACACCCAGCTTCTCAAAAAAAAATTTCCTGAAACTGTTAAAAGTGAAACTTTTTTTCGAAAAAGTAGATGATCTTTTTTTTTTGGTCCACAATAATAAAAACTTAATGTGGAAGACTTAATGGCTTTTATTTGCAACAGAAATTCCCGACCAATTCCCGACTCTTTCAGAAATTTTGTAATTCCTACCAGACCTTCAGCTTTGACATGAAATTTCGTATCTGGCTGGGTCAATTCTGGTCCCTTTATAACCCTGGATCGAACTAATGAAGCAGTATTGTACAGTAACAATTGGAAAAGTTGTGTATTGCAGTAAACTAACTAACATTAAATTCGTGTTCAGCGATCAAAAAACCTTTGAAGTACCAAGTGTCAGCTATTTATATTTCATTTGAACTGGGAAATGAATGTTTTTCATTGATACTCGTACTGTGCGCTCCTGTTCCACCAACTGAGCGGGAAAATGAGCAAGAACTTTAGACATTCTGGCATAAGTAATAAGGAAGTCGATCAAAAGATATCTATGTTTCACAACAAAACGCATTAAAAAGTTTGGTTCGTAAAATTTATGAGAATTACAAAGAGTATCAGAACGTTAACTTCTACGATCCGATGACCTAACCATTAGTCTTTTTTTTTAAATAATAGAACATTGGGAAGATCATGTGAGAAGATAACAGGATTGTCAAATTGGAAAAGATTAACTCCCCGCCTTCGCAAAATAATTTTTGCATAAAATGGTGAAAAAGTTTAAATTTTTTGTGGGAAAAAGCAACATTTTTTGGGATAAAGTTGATGAGTTATTTTTTTGTCAGTTATATTAAAAATTAATTAATATAATCATAGCAAATTTAATTCTTGTCTGGAAAAAACTTGATGACCGAAAAATAACAAATATGAACGAATTACCGGCCTTTTCAGAATCTTTGTAGTTCCTACTGTGCTTTTATACAAGGTCAAACTTATATTTTTTATTAAATTACCTTAGCAAAAATTTTCTTATTGTAACTACATTTTCTATGGTCCAGCTTTTGAAAGATAATGACTATCAGTCTACAGTCCTTTTATCCTTGTAGAGTGTTAACGAACTGTCGCGCGAAGTGAAAAAAAGTGCTAAAATGAACTAATTATTGAATCAAACTGAGTGATCCAAGATGAAGATAGAAAAATTGGCGAGATATATGTATGTAGCGACCGTCGTTATAGGAAGCTATTTTTAAGTTAAATACACTGTTCCTACCGTATATTACAAATTCAACTGCTGGTATCGTTCAAATTGACTGATCGATTTTTTTACTGTGTAGTAATTCATTATCGTACTCAAGTTATTACGTATAACATGCTACATATGACAAAAACAAACTGTAGAAAATTGTTTTTTTCAAGAATAAATTAAAAAACAGATCAATATTTTTAAATCACTGCTAGCCTTGAATGACAATGGCATGACTATGATTTTTTGAAACATGCGAGTAATTAATTTGGTATATTATTGCGAATCTTCAAATTGTTTTCTTAATACTTCACAGGAGATAAGAAAACTACATACTTTTGCTTACACGTGCGAGTTCATATTTTTTAACAAAAATAGAGAAAGTGTTTTTATATATATACTGTACTCTATATGCATGTTTATACTATATATATTTTGATGGTAAGTTCATCACAACTACCCAATGCCACGGTATTAAATTTTTATTTTATTTATTTAATTGAAAACTTACACCTTATCAATATGTAATTTATTTATTATTTAAATTTATTACATGAATCATATTTGCGCTTAGTAATTAAATTTCAAATATCAGGGCGTATTTTGTCGAGATCTTAATTTTAACAAAATCCTTAATAAAAATAAATAGAAACATTTTTAAATTAAATATTTTTTTCTTTAAATTCTTATTAAACTTTTAAGAAAATTTCATAAAAATGCCTGCAAATAAAACATATGAGCGTCCAAAGGACTTTATTGATCCCGGACTACCATCGAAATGTCCCTGGAAATTGGGCACAACAGAAAAGACAGTTCATACACAAAGACCAATGTAAGTTGAAACTTTCTTAAATTTTTTTTACGTTTAATTTTTGTTTTTTTTGTATTTTATATTACTTATACAAATAGTGCCCATAGAAAGAAGATAACTCCAGACATTTTAGAAGTTATTGGTTGCACTCCATTGGTGAAACTGAATCACATACCACAATCCGAAGGCATCAAATGTGAAATGTGTAAGTTATAAAAAAGTTCTAGAAAATATTAGGTCTATTTTCGAAATGCTGACATAACCCTTATACCACTACATCAAGAAGAAAAGTATTGGAAGCAGAGTTGAGATTATTAATTAAATTTAAATATTGCTAGGTTGAGTTATCAACTACCTAATAGACTGATGATCAAGTGAACAAAACAACTCACTATACGATTTTTTCAGATATAAAGTTTCAGTATCAAGTAATATCCTTGAAATGGGATATTAAAATAGTAGTTTGCTTACTTTCTTACTGGTCGATCTTTTCTTAAGAGATCGATATATTCGTTTTAATTTTGCAATCACTTGATTTTTATCTTATAAGGGCTTACCAACAGTTCTACTAAATCTTCTCTTGTCGTCAAATTACTCAAACTCATAACTTCTCATAGCCCACTGCAAATTCATGATGGTCTATAGGATGGAATATGCTTGAGTAAATTAGGGACAAGAGTTGAATATGCAGAATTGTTGGTTAACCCTTATAAATTAAAAAATCGCGAAAGTTTCTACTCTGGAGAAAGGGGTCTTAAGTATGAAAAGCTGCCAAGTTCCAAGTTCTTGACAGTTTTTACAAGTAAGCTAGGATTTCAATGTATGCAATATGTATCTCATTTCAAAGATGATTTCTGGTGCCATATATTTAACATTTAAAGTCGTTGTCGCAAGAATCATCCAACTCCTGGGTATTTCAGAAGGTTTTTGAATTCCTCAGGCTTTGGCATGAAATCCCAATCTCGGTCACTTGGTAGCCCTGGACCGCCAGGACTACCAAGGCGTGTTTGTGAAGCAATTTCGCCAATCCCAAGAAGTTTGCTTGAAGGTTTAGTCTGTGTCCCAAACTTCATTCCATTATCCTGCTTGATTTTCCCGTAATCGTGATTTTCACAGACAGACATCACTTATAACCAACATCATATATTCCAATGAAAATACATTTTTTTTTCATGCTAAGTATTAAAATCTACTATAGCCACTATTTCCTATATTTATGTAATGACTATTTTTTATCTTCTTTCCTTTTCACAGATGCCAAGTGCGAATTTCTCAATCCCGGTGGTTCGGTTAAGGATCGCATTGGTTACCGCATGGTACAGGATGCTGAGGAACAAGGTCTACTTAAACCTGGTTGCACTATTATTGAGCCCACATCAGGCAACACCGGTATTGGTCTGGCTATGGCATGTGCCGCCAAAGGTTATAAGTGTCTCATCGTTATGCCAGACAAAATGTCAAATGAAAAAGCTTATGCCTTACGCGTATTGGGTGCCAAAATCATTCGCACGCCCATTGAGGCTGCCTATGATTCACCTGAAGGTCTCATTTGTGTAGCGCAACGCCTGCAAAAAGAAATTCCAAACTCAGTAGTTCTAGATCAATATCGTAATCCTGGCAATCCATTAGCACACTATGATGGTACAGCTGCGGAAATACTGTGGCAATTGGACAATCAAGTCGATATGATTATTTGCACTGCTGGCACAGCTGGTACGATAACAGGGATTGGTCGTAAAATCAAAGAAGAAGCACCTAATTGCCAAATTGTTGGTGTAGATCCTTGCGGTTCAGTGCTGGCACGACCTGAAACACTCAACAAAACTGATGTACAATTTTATGAGGTGGAAGGTATTGGCTATGATTTTTTGCCAACAGTAACTGATCTATCGGTTGTTGATGTTTGGACTAAAATACGTGACAGTGATTGTTTCCCTATGGCGCGTCGTCTTAACGCGGAAGAGGGACTCCTATGTGGTGGCTCAAGTGGTGGCGCTATGACTGCGGCACTTCAATATGCAAAAACACTAAAAGAAGGCCAACGTTGTGTTGTGATTCTACCCGATGGTATACGAAATTATATGACGAAGTTTGTATCTGATAATTGGATGGAAGCACGTGGTTTTAAAGATGTTGTGAATGAGCATGAGCATTGGTGGTGGAATATACCGGTTAGTAAACTTAAACTGACAATTCCAGTGGTGATAAAGTCTGATGCTACATTTGCAGAAGCTATAGAATTTCTGGAAAAACATAATTTGACAGACGTTATCATGGTCGATGAAGAGGATGGGTAAGGTTTTTTGGAAGCTTAAATTCTTTGTTATTTTTAAATACAATGCCAATTGTTTTTTACAACAGTACCATTCTCGGTGTAGTTGGGCAAGGGACTCTCTTGAACCAAATTGTCAGCTTAAACCGTAAGGAAAATGAACCTGCAATCAAGGCTATCAACAAGAAGGTTATTCGCTTGACCAGTGATGCAATTCTAGGCAAACTCGCACGTGTGCTTGAGGTGGAACCTTGTGCTTTAATTGTAGATAAAGAAGGTATACTTATCTTATTTTTGAATTGGACATATTAAGTAAAGTTACTGATAAATTTTTTTCTGTTGACAGAAGATATAGTTGTCATCAAAGGCTTAGCAACTAAAGTGAACGTTATGTCATTTATATCGAAGAGTTCAGAAAAGAAGACAATTTGTTCCAACGGCACAAGTGACACAAATGGAGGTCAATAAATAGACTGCAACACACACATAACTAAATATTTTAAAATATACTTAAATACAATTAATTCAAATTAAAGAAAACTTTCATTTGATTCTGATATGTATTTTTCATTGAGGTTGGGTCATTTCCGATTTACAATTACAATACCTGTTATACGGTGAAGTAATAATAAAAAACAAATTGCATTTGGAAAAATTGTTGATGTAATCTGCTTACTTCAAGTGGTATCAAAAGAAAAGCCTTCTCAAGTCGCGGTTTTTTAGATGACATGGTTTAACGTACAACGTTTTCAATGTTGTTGCCCGCTTACACGAGCGAAAGGAAGTCTTGAAGCATTTCTTTGTAGCGATCTTAATTGAGTGTAATCATGCTGATGTTTCAGGGTTATTTGCAACACTTTGCCCTCGCATCTCACACTTCACAAAAGTTATGAATTTTTCGCTTAAATATTTTAAGAAACAAACTTGGTTAAAAACTTTCTTGCAATTACTCTGTACGTAGCAATTTTTTTCGTAGAGTCAATGATTTCAGAAATAAAAAGTATTTTGAGAATTCATTTTATTTTTCATAAATTTTGAATAATTGGAGCACGAAAATGATTTGACTTATGTCGAAATTATTCATAGAAAATCATTAATTAGTCAAATTCTACTTATAAAACAAATCAGCAAAATTGGAGGCTTCAAGAAGAAAGAGCTCAGAAAAATTCACAAAATATTTTTTTTAAAAAATTTTATTAAATTTAGTGTAGACAAGTCTCAGATTTCATCCATAATAAAACTTGTTTCATCATATGTTTGTGATAAATTTATAAATTCCTGTGAACTTTCTTATGTGTACTACGCGTTATAGTAAAATTTAGAGAGAATAAATTTACATTCAGCCAAAACAAGAGAAATAAATTAAAGCTAAGCGTAGTTCAAAATCATCTTATAGCTACATATGTATATTAGAGATGGCGTAAAAATAAACAAAACATATTCGAGTACATATAGGGTAGATAAAAAATAAATTTAAAAAAAAAAAAAAACAATACTTTACGAATTAAGGAAATAGTTGTTGATTTGAGTTTTTTGTTCAGTGATACCAGGCTCAAACTCCACGATTTCTTAAATCCTTAACCTTATAAATACGCACTAACCAATGCTCAGTGGTATAGGCCTCCTCGAGCACATCTAACTCGAAGTCTTTATTGCCAATTTCTGCAGCACGCACACGGTCGTATCCTGCTGGCTTGCCGCCTTCAGTATAGACTTGCCCAAAACGATAATAGCACATTTTATACATCAAACAATTGAGCAGCGTAGGTGAACCTTCCTTATCAACTCGGAATTCACCGTTAGCCGCATAGTAATCTTTCTCCTTAATGTGTGCGCCACGATCAGTGCTGCCGCCTATGCGCACCATCCAAAGGAATTTATTTATATCATCCGAAGAGTAACCAGTGAGACCACCAAATATAACAAGAACATAGTCGACATCAAGTTCACGCATAATTTCATAAGCTTTATCTTCAGATGAGGCCATCGCTTGGCCAACACGTGATATGTGTGTATTATTCCAAGTATTATTATCCACTAAAATTGTACGATTAGCCATAGCAGTTATTTGATAGCCGTAGTCCCACCAAGACATGATACGAGCGTCCTAAAAATTATTCGAAAATATAAAATTTAAGCAAATTTCATGTGTGATTCAATAAAGCTTCAACTTAAAATAAGTAGTGTTCAGTTTAGTTTATAGTACTCATTATGTTTCATACTCTTCCTATCAAGAATATATAAAGTCTTCATCATATACACGTTTTTCCACTTGAAACAAGATTGAACTATTTTTATGTAAAAGACGGTAACAAACCTCTGGTGTATTCATTTGTAGCCAATAGTAAGCCTCTCGAAAATCATCAAAAATAATACGTCCACCATCGTGAGAGCGTGCGCTTAACACAATGCTTGGCGAGGAATAGGCCTCTGAAGTGACCCATGTGCAGTGGAAGGTATACATAATAAGCATAAGTGTAATGATGCCAACAAAGCCAATGGCCACCTCACTTTTAACGCTGCCTTGTTGCTCAAGTTTTTTATGCTGCCGTTTGCTTTCGATTTGCTTCGTTGTACCAGTATCAACATTTTTAATATACTTTGATAGCAAATGAGAGACTGCAATGCCTGAAAGAACACACATAACTGGCGCCAATACCAGCATAAGACGCACCATAACACCCTACAAATGGTGATGAAAAAAGAAACAAATATTATATTAGGGTCCATTTTATATATATTATCTTCACAAGGAACTTACCGCAAAATATATGCTTGTAACACCATATAGTATTATAAATATATTGGAATCGGTAAGTTTGGAAAAGCAAAAATAAAGTCCTGCAGGAAAGAGAAACACCAAAATCTGAAATAGAAATAATAATTATCAAAAATTTATTTTAGTTTCTTTTTTTTTTAAATCATCAAAAAAAAACTTTTAAAGAGCAAAAATTTCGAGTTAAGATAATAATAATCAGCGATCAAAGTGTCAATGTAATCACAGTGGTAAATTACAGCGAATGAATTCAATCTCAAGCCGAAGTTTAAGATTTATTTTCATGCTGTATATTTACTGACATTAACGCGCACTCATGCATTTGAGTTTTCATCATTATGTTACAAAATCGAATGCCCTAATTTTTGTAAATAAATAAAATACAAACCTGCAAGTCAAAATAAAACGATGACCATGATGTAGGTTGATGTTCCGATACTGAAGCAATAATTGGGATGTGATTCTTAGCGTACGAAGGATCTAACAGTGAATAAAATCGACCAGTCCAAGGTGAAACTTTACCAGTAATTGTCAATATTGTGCTTATAATCAGCACAATGCTTATTACCGTTGTAACCAAAGCTTTAAAAAGTATTTCGAAATGATCCTTTGGCATACGTGAACGTATGTAATCCACAAAAGCATGAATTTGACAGATGCCAAAAACGCCAAGAGCCTGTAAATGATAATAGGAAAAGCTGTTTAAGTAATGGTTTCACATTATAAGAAAGTAAATAGCATAAATTGGAATAAAAATCAGCTTAGTTTTTAGTACTCATTATGTTTCATACTCTTCCTATCAAGAATTTTAAATTGTTCATCATATAAAAAATTTAAGATGCGCTTTGACTATTATTTTCAAACTTACCAACATATGCTCCGAACTTTGTATTGGCTGAAAACCAACAAACGAAATCTGCATCGATAATATTGTGCCCACGCAATACAATGTACTGTAGGCAACATAAATACGATGTGAAAAACGTCCAGTAACCATTAACGCCAAAACATGTAAGGGTATTAAATTGATAAGAAATACATAGCCACCCCATGATGAGACCATATAAAAGTAAGCCAGAGCAGACATTGATGACCAGAAAATAGTACCACTCTTGACAGCTTTTATCCAGAGGTAATATGTGAGCAACATGCAAAATATAGCAATGCCCTCATTGTCATAGGAACCAGCAACCGAACGTGATATATAACCGGGTACAATAGATATCAAAGCAGCTGCAACCAAACCTGCGCCAGTGCTCTGCAACGACGAATCGGTAGTAATTATTGATATGAGATAAAAAGTATTGTAATGATAGTTTATATTCTGAAATAAAATCAGTTTGATTTGGTACTCATTATGTTTCATACTCTTCCTATCAAGAATTATAATTGTTTCATCATGCATAAGTAAACATATATATTTTTAAAAAAACCAAAAGGATCACATGTGTCACACATGCAAGTAACCTCACAATTTTTTTTTTTAATTTATTGAAAATTTTGATCTACTTACATGTATTTCCTTAGTCAGCGCATATGTGACGATTGTAGTCAATGATGAGAAAAATGGAGCTAAAAATACGCAAACATTTCGTATATCCACTGTGATATTCAGCAACCACATAAGACGATATAGAGCTGCTGAAGTGACCATCAAGCCAGGATAGATGGTGCCGCCTATGATGCGGCCCAAGGGATACCAAGCTCGATCATCGAACCAATTGTGAAAGTTATAGAATCCTTGTTCGGCCAAAAATCGTGTGGTACGATAGTTGAAATATGGATCGAATTCATGGATGACACTTTCAAAACGTAGCACTGAAAAAAGTCGCGTGGCGAATGCTAGAAGAGATAAAATCGAAATGAACGTAAATGAATAAATAGCAGCAGCACAAAGCAGAGGATTGAGGTTGGTCGATCACACGGCTATAGAGTTTATGCGTGATTGTATTTGTGTAGATGAATGGTGAGAAGAATTTAGTAAGTAGATACATACACAAAACAAGAGAGTAAAACTCAGAACTATAGAATCAGGAATATTAAATTATGTACATGCACAAAAATCGTAAGTGCATTAACCTTTAAGTAATCGAACGTAGTTAGGATTTAAATTCTAAACTTGTTACTAAATCACATTTTAATAACTGAACGGTCTTGATGTAACTTAGTGGGTATATAGTTTATGTTCTAAGTTAGCACATTGCCTATTTTTAGTGAACTACCTCTTAAACTTAATATTAATAAAACGGTAATCTTGGCATCTATACAGTTATAGCTAAGTATCTTAATACATACCTAACTGTATATTGTTTACTGGCATCTACAACTTTGCGATTTAGGTATACATTATTATAATGTTCAAATTTCAGATCTTTATTTATTTTTATTGGTAATTAAAGTACATTGGTTCCGGTCAATAATAAAAAAGAATGTCGTTCAAGTGACCTCCTCTGCTAGCTCGGCAGGCTGTCAATCTTTCACAAAAATTTTGAATATCTTTTTCGTATAATGATGGTTCAGTTAGTTATATTTGCTCGATGATGTTGCCTTTGAGTTTAAAAATTATTGGCATAAACTTTACTCTTCAAGAAACTCCATAAGAAGAAATCCTATGGTGTTAATTCGCATGATCTTGATGGCTAATTCACGTCTGTTATTCGATTACTAAATTGTAATACTATTCGATTACTAAACTTCTCTTTGAAAAAATCGATTGATTCCGTTCCTGTGTGGCATGTTCCACCGTCCTGTTGAAACCACATATTCTGCATACCGCTTTATGTAAAATATTGAACAAAGCTGTTGGTTTGAGGTTTAATTGCTGTGAACGACGATGAATTGATGTCCTAGTAACAATTATGCTATTATGCAATATTTCCACTTGAACGACCACTACCAGTTTCTTCAAATTTATCAATGATAAGTTTAATAGCACGGTTTGTAGGAGCTACGGTATTTTGAACAAAACTTTATTCCAACTTCTGAATAACTTTCACCATATTTAAAATAAGTTTTAATAATGAAAACACTATATTTACTTTATCACTGAAAAACATCGGTGAAATCTTGTATGTACTTACTTCTAAAAAAATGGCGGCAAATTTAAAAAGATATCTCAAACTTGAACACTATTTTGCATGTCAATTATTTTTGTTCTGCTGCTAATCATTTATTTTTAAAGTTTTGCACTGATTACAAAAAACCTAGTTAAAAACTTTTCTCAAGTATCGCATTGATAGTTCCGCTTGATTGCTAATAAACCGTATATAATTCATTTATTTTTCATAAAGTACACACAAAATTAAAGGTAACAAAATTTCATTATTGTGAGCACTTCTACATTTCTAAGTTGGCTTAGCATTGTTAGCGCAATTGATCAAATAACAAACAATTTTACGTCATTCGCGTAATTTAACTGCAAATTAAGTAAATAAATGCAATGTTCGGGTCAGTTTCTCTTTTCATTTTGAAAGTATATACTAATACCCCACCATTAAATTAGGAACAGCAGTAAGTTAATAGCACTTATAAATAAACAATATGGTGCATGGTATATTAATAAGCTAACTTATCACAATCTGCTGAATTTAAACCTGATGGCAGAATTATTCCATTTTTACAGATTATTGTTACCCACGAAATTTATTAATTTGTTTTGAGATATTGAAGTTTGTGTGTTTAATCTACAATGTTAAGACCAATTTATTTCAATTTGTATATTAAAAATAAGAACGGCTCTTTTGGTAAATTTTTTAATTTAATGTAAATAAAACAAGTACATTAATTTACCCGAGCTTTCGTGGGATATTTTCCAACTTCTTCAGGGTTGTTCATATAAATTTTATAACATTAAATTATTTTAATTGTCGCTTTCCTGAATTAACTATAAACATTAACACAAAACATTAACATTTAAAATTCAAAAAACCGGACAACATCAAAATAGCGAAAAACGAACATATAACATTCAAACAGCACTGTTCCCCAAAAGCTATTTTTGAAATTGAAATTGTTGTAACTCTATTTTTTTGGTGAAGGTCAAGATATTAATTTAATTCAATATGCAGCATGTGTAATTAAACGCATTATAATATTACCTTGGGAAGATTCTTAACTAGCAATGATCTATTGGACAAAATGTTGGTTGGTGGAGATTCGTGGTACATATTATTATCCATAGAGCAAGAATCAAATAGATTAAGTCTTGAGTTTGAAATTAAAATGCAACTATACTTGGTAACAGAATCGTAAAACGGGTGCTCTTGAACAATTAGATCTATCACCTCTCATACAAACATTAAACATTAAAGTTCTAAATGAAATATCATACATTTAAGAATGTGCAAAGCGAAACATTTCCATATTAAAGCAGCTAATTAATTATAACTTCGGGATTGCGAAAATTCAAAATTTATTTTAAACCTTTCCTTATAAATTGTTTTTAACCGGCTTTTTGGTATGTCTAAACATAATTTTGAACTTTCATTATCAAATGGTGAAAACGTTTGTATTAG
The DNA here is from genome assembly GCA_963680825.1 of Meiosimyza decipiens. Lineage (NCBI taxonomy): Eukaryota > Metazoa > Arthropoda > Insecta > Diptera > Lauxaniidae > Meiosimyza > Meiosimyza decipiens. The sequence continues at coordinate 128,913,301 of OY804258.1, read as the reverse complement.
AAAGAAAAAAAAGGTAATTGCATTCGTTTTTTCCAATCCTTACGGAATCAATACTTTGAACTCAAATACATATTTGAATGACCGATATGAAACATATGTTTATTATATTTTTGTAAGGGAGACAAAACAAGTTTTGCTTGAAATCTACCTTGCAAATATTATAAAAAAATATGCTGCTATGGTTTTAGAGATACTTAACATGCGTACATCCACCCCTAACTGATAAGAATTCAAATATAAAACTTAGCATAGTGGCTTTTTATATTTCCAATGCAATATTTCCTGAATCCAAAATTTTAATTAGTGACTTGATGTCTGTCTGCACATGTGAACGTCATGGTAGCCTTTTGAGGCAGTTAAATGTTACATTTCTATTTCACGAGTGAACAAATCATTTTCTCATAATTTAGCTCTTAAATGCATATAAATATTTGGATCATCTATGTGAAATATGAAAATGTATGTAGATAGCGAAATTTTGTTCTACATGGACGACATATAGAATTCACTTACACAATATTGCAGCTATAATGAGAATTGCTAATTTAATCAAATGCTCCTGTTTTTCTCCGGTGACTATTGTCTTCAATTTAGCAGCACCTGCACCGCCGGCGTTCGATGTCTCCAAGGTCATATTTGTTGGCAGCCACTACAAAACTCACTACGGTGATCAAAAATGCCGGCAGCAGCAATAAGCACCAACACCAACACCCACACAAACGGTACGAAAATGCACACAAAACGTGAATTAGAAGTCACTTCCAGCCGGTTTAAGACAGCACTTCTTTTTAGCTATAAAAAGTAAGAAAACAGTTAAAACCATATTTATTTATAAAGTTAAACTTATATTAATATGTATACTTTTTTGAGCTAATAACTTTGGAACCACTTTTAATTTTTTAAATATATTTATTTCGCATTACAACGCTTTTGATACCAAAAATGCTTCGCGTCGTGGCACACAGAAAGAAAATTTGCAAAACGCCCAACAAACGTCCCCATCTGACAGTTGCGCAAATTTGCCGTAACAACAGCAAAAAAATAAAAGAATATAAACAACGGAGAGCACAGACGATCTAATTTTTGATCAAACCGCGAGTAAACAGTTTGTTAACAGTTTTGTCAAGTTTTTAGGTTTCTGATTTGAGCCCCGAAGAGATAACATCGGAATGGCACACAAGCTATAACGTATTTGATAATGGATGTGTTGATGAATGAGAAGGAAAAAGTAATATATATGTATATATATAAATTTACAAAAATCGTTTCTCGCCAGATTAACAACACCAACTACACAAGGAAATAAAACTTACACACTTTTATATCAATATTAGAACTGAAAATCAGTCTTCGTCGAAGGTCAAATTAATCATAGATAAAATTAATGCCGACTGAAACACAGAATCGGAAAAAATCAATGAAACACTCTTATTCTATGTACAATAAGCTACATATTCGTTAGCCAAATTTTTTTTTACATAGCTAAAACTTTGACTAATTTTCACCTCGCCAAGTTAAGTTATAACAAAATCAATGTTTGTTTCATCAATTTACCATATGCCAGTGTACACGGGCTCGCGTCTGGCGACAGGACATCGTATGAGAATTCAATTGTACACATGATATATATATATTATAAAATTGCAAATACGCTGCGTATGCCGCATTTCAATTTTGGCATGCGTACACAAAGAAAAAGAACCGAGTGCAACCACCTAAAAAAAATCAAAAATAAAATTTTTAAGCAGGCGCAGCGTACTGACTTGGGTAATCAGTTATTTGAATCGCTTAGTGATGAATACTATAATCTACTTATTGACTAAAACTTACCGAACTGATAATATCTAACTGCTGTCCCTATATTAGAGCGTCAGCGTCGGTGATCTGTCGAAAATCTCTCATGCACATTTAATTTTATTTTTTTAATATGAAGCAACCCGATAAAAGCAACGCGCTAACGCTAGCCTATTTGATTTTCCAATTTTGCAAAGCGTTGACAGCTCATTTTTTTATTTAATTGCTGGTCAAAAACAGTTAACAAATAAAATCCACAACACACTTGACGCTACGTTCTTATTTAAATTTGGCGCTGATCACACAAAAGCGTAGCGTTCGCAATGTCATCGCCGAACGTTTTAATTTACGGACTACAATAAATTGGCGAAATTTATTTTTGAGAAAAATTCGTATTAAACCATTGTTAATGATATACATAAGTACACGTTTACACGAGGAAACTCTAAAGAGAATTCCCTTTCGCTCCATTCGTTAGCTGATATTATGCTTTGAGTTTACGTTTGTTGTGGTGGGTTGATGCAGTAATTGCTTTGAAATTTTCTTGTACAAAGATATTCTAGTTTTCGTGTGTAAACGCAAAAGAAATTCACAAAAGAGAATAGACAAGAATTTCTCAGACTGAATTTGCTCGTGTAAACGTTGAATTACAAATTTGTTTCTCACTCTCTTTTCCCAATACGCTTCTCTCATCACAATAGAAAAACGAAGCGCAAAACAAATTCACAAAAGACAATTGACAAAAATTTGTCTGACCGAATTTTCTCCTGTAAACGTTGAGTATCGAAACCATGGTGTTGAATGAGGTTTCGTTTTTCACGAAATTTGCGAAACCCGAAAAGTATGGCTTTAGCATTTTTGTATTAATAAATATGTCGTCCTGCTCTAATACATGCCTTAAAGATATTCTGACTCATGTTTATCAAGGTATTTAGAAAAAATTTGACATTCGCAAGCTGTCACTTTGCATTCTTTCTCGCTCTTGCGCAAACTGTAAACTTGTTTTTTTTTCGCGGTGCATTTTGTTTGTTAATTTTTTTATTTATTTAAAAAGTTTGCAAAAATAACTGTGAATTGTTTATGAAAAAGCACTTAATTTAAAAATAGTGAATTGTTTTAGCTTCAACGTTACCTTTTTTCATGTAATAATTTATAAGAAAATCAGAAGCAATTGGAAAAATTAAAAATTGATGGCAGTTGTGTGCTGCTGCCATTAAAGGAAGCTGTCGGTCAGGTGGCCTGCGATAGGCAAGATAAATCAAGAGCATCGCATAGCGGAGTTGCTGAAGGTCGCTGTCCTGATATTTTGTTAAGTTGACAAAATTAAAAATAATATTAATCAACACAAAATTGATTTCAAACACCGTATGCGAATTATGTCAACTCACAAAGATATTTATGCACTTTTGGAAAAGCTTTGCAAAAATTTTGTCGATCCTACGGAGAATCACAGTATGTAAAACATGAAAACTCAAAATAAGTCAAATTTTTTACTATATTTTTTTTACAAAAAAATGTCAAGCCTAATTTTCCATAAAAAATCATACTTCTGTTTTTTGTAAAAATATCATACAAAAATTGCTTCATTAATTTTTCACATTCTCTTAATTTTGCGGAATTTGTTTATGTTTTGTGTTTGTGCGTTTTTAAAAAGTTATTATTACTTCAACATATTTCTATTATTTGTTATTACCATTAATGGATTTATATTGGATTTTCTAGGGGATATACTACGACATGTAACTCAATATATTTCAAACAATCCCACAGCGCTTGGTTCTACGCTGCCCTATGATGAGTCTTCCTTGGTAACAAAAATACAACAGCATCTAAACACGTCAGCAACTGCCACATCAGAAGCAGCGTCAAACACGCAAACACTTGCTTCAACAGCTGCACACAAAAGCGGCATCCATGTTGGTGCGTCCTCTTCGGCTGGTTCATCATTATTTTTAAAACTGCACGAACAACTAAAGGATAGTGTAAGTTTCGAAGCAATTTTAACCAAAAATTGACCGAGTCTCATATTCTCGGGAAAGGACCCCTCCTACGTAAGATGCCTTTCATGGTCCCAAACTTTGTAATTTTATACCTTGAGTGGATAAAGTCATCTGAAGTTGCGGATATTACTTTTATAGAAATATGTACAAATAAATTTGGAAGTCTGTTTTCAATATATGAACTTTATATGAAAGAAAAGTGAAAATTATCCCAAAGTTTATTCCACAGACAGTTCTTTTTAAAATTTTAACCGATTTTGCTTAAAAAAAACATTAGTTCCATAAATATATTATTAACCCATATATTATGATATAAAAAATGGTAAACTTATTTTGCTTTTGAAACTTGTATACACTAAACTTTATATAGCTACTTCTCCAAAACTAAATCCGTGTGAATCTTTTTGATTACATATTCATAAATTCACTTCATTGACAAGCACAAAAATAATTTTGACCAACAAATAAAACTCAACATAAATTAATGATATGCAGTCCTGTGTCACAGTTGATCGACATTTTTTATACCACAACAAACTATCGAGTTTTCCCATTTTGACACTTGAATTTAAAACACTTGGGATTTTTTTAATGAAACTGTGTCTTCTTTAAGGAAATTCAAACATTAAAATTCTTTGAGGCTCAAAGGAACAAAAAGTTGAAATTAAATATTAAACTTGATCGAAATTGTTCACGTGTCTCGTAACAAAAATTTTCTTTAAAATAGTGATTTTCCATGGCAAAGAAATGAGTTAAGAAATAATTTCATTCAAAGAGTTTTCTCAGAAAGTCAAAAGTAGAATTGATTTATTTTTAATTTCATCAAAAGAACTTTAATAAAGAAATTATTTTGAGGGTCTTTTAGAGCCTCAATAATATCTTAACTGTAATTGTTTGGAAATAGATTTGTCTATTTTCCAAGACTTTTTGCTTAAACAATGCATTTAATTCCTTTTTCCAATTCCTTGACGTATCAAAAATGTATTCTCTTATTACAATTGCTTGGAATAAAATTAAAATATTTTAATTCCAATTTTGATTCCTCGAGAGGAATCTGAAAGTAAAGATTTCGTTTGTAATGGATTTGGAAATTCGATTCCAAGTTACTTTAAAATTTGGATTTTATGTACTTCTTCTGAATGTTTCCTTGCCGTAAGATTAGTGCTACCAAAATAGTACTTGCGAAGGTTGAGGTGAAAGTCTGCTTTGGGCCACTGAAATTTTTGCTCCCCAGGCAGCTTTTAACTTTAAATTTAACAATTGCAAAATAGTATTTATTATGCAGCTATTTTATTACTTGTACATAACGGAGTATGTAAACAGGAGTGACGATTTCATAAGGCTAGAGTTTTTTTTACAAATTTTGTTTCCGTTGGTATTGAGAAGTTGGTTGAAAGTATTGAAAAGCAGATTAAATGATGTGTATCCTCTTCAAAAAGTCCATTTATAGTTATCCATCAAGAAAAATTAAAATCCCTTTTTCATTTTCAATAAAACATAGTGTTGGAAGTGAGATCTATCTTGAATACCTTGAGTTATAGGGTGTTAAACAAAGTTCCTTGAGAGTAGTACTTACAAGCAAAAATTATCTCATAACTTTCTAAGTAATAGAGCTAGAGCAATAAAATGGATGTGTTTCGTTACGTAATCAACTCACATATTTCTTAATAGTACCATTTTTGACATCCGTGTTTTCAGGTCAGAATTATCACCTAAATTTTAAAAAGAAAATTATTAAAAAACGAAAAAATAATAAATAATAATGTGCATGATATGCACATTTCATCTTATTAGACCAAAAGCAGAAATTTTTTTTTATGTATTTTCATTTATTTATGGCAATTTCAAACTAGATACACAGAAATAATTTTAATTTTCTAACAGCCTGCAATATAATAACAAATTGTTCCATATTTTTTTATATATTGACTTGGAGCAAAAGTTTTAATATCAAGAAATATTTTTCATGCTTTAATTAAAATAGAAGTTCTTTTACAACTCTGTCTACTTCGACGCTTGGATAAATTCTCAATTTTCTTCAACTCAATTTTATGAGATTTTTAATCAATTATAAAGTACATTTGTCTCTTTTACAAACATTAAATCTGAGGACTGTAATTGAATAAATTAATAAAAAGAAGTATTTGAAGTTTAGTTCACAATAATTTCTTAGCAAAATTCAAACTGTTTTATATTTTTTCTAATTTATATTTTTTATTCAAAATTTGATATACTCATAATATATACACAGCAACTGGATTCACGTCAACGCAGTGCTTTACTTACGTTTCTCTATTTTATGGCTGATTCAAAATATGCACCTGAAAATGGTTACTCGCATTCACATAGTAGCGGTAGCCGCAGTGGACGTAACTCTTCAAACACAACAGCTTCTTCCTTTGCAACAAATCCAGCATTGCATTCAATTCGTTCAAGTTTGCTGAGCAAAACACATGCATCCAGTGGTGGTATTGCTGAATCCACAACTGGTATTGGCTTAGGTCGCAGTAAGGTATAATAAATCACATTATAGTTTTTGATCTTGTGCAATTTTTATATGCCATCAATTTTAGCCTTCTGCACTATATCACAACTCCAGTGATCTTAGGCATAAACTTTCAACGACACGTAACAACAACCAATATACAGGTCGTCAATTATCTGATACTGATGCTGTTGAAAACTCAACACGAAGCGTAGGAATTTCATTACGTAGTGATTCAAGCAAAACCAAGGAAACACAAAATAATATTAACGATGATATTGTCCAAAATATTATTTACGCGTTTACAGGCATTCAAGGTAAATATTTAAAAAAAGATGTGATTTCTGGAAAATTCAAATTGGACATCAAAGCGAAATCACTTAACGTTGTGCAAGCAGGAATGCTATTGCGTTTGTCAGAATTAGGGTAAATAAAGGAATTTCTGCTGGGGTCTTTGAAAATTATGAAATTTTTCTTTCCTTTAGCTACTATCATGATCTTGTGCAACAGTACACGGATAATAAGAGCGGCTTATGTGCTTTGGGACTCATGGGTCAAGGCTTTATATCTGCATTAAGAAATGAACTAACCAAATATTATGGAATGGTTGCAATGCTGCAGGATCAGGTTAGTTTTCGTTTTTTGTAAAACATAAATTGAAGTTACCAAATAGCTTATTTCTATTTATTTATAATAAGTTAAATTTTTGTATTTATAGCTAAATAAACAACGTTCTGGCGACGAGGGATTACTTGCAATTTTTCCTTATGAGCGCCTTACCCCACTGAAATTGCTCGTTTGGTCGGTAGATCCTTTGCAACGTCTACAATGGCTAGCCAATATCGCTGAAGCATGTCAGGAGAAAAAAGGTGGAGCTTTAGCTTCTACTGTGTACAGTTTTTTAAACAATGGTAACCCAATGGTGCAGTCACTGACTAAAGAATTGTTACTTGCCATTTGTGGACCGCTGTATCAAATGTTAACACGTTGGTTATTAGAGGGAGAGATATGTGATCCATATGGTGAATTTTTTATTGAATGTCTAACAGAGGTGCGACCTGATCGTTTGTGGCACGATAAATATCGTTTACGTACAACAATGCTGCCTAAATTTATTTCCACTGAATTGGCAAATAACATGCTTGTGACAGGCAAAAGTATTAATTTTCTATGTGAAATTTGTGAAGATAAACAACCAATAAAGGGACGTGATGAATTGTGCCAGTGCATTGAAGAAAATGGTAATGTTTTTAATTGCTTTCATAAGAAAAATAAGAAAACTTGCTTAAATAAACTTTTATTACAGCTGAACACATCTTCTCCTATGCAGCTGATACAAAGTTACATTCAACAATTGATTCGATTTATTTAAATACTTCAAAACGCGTCTTAGACATTGTCAAAGGACCGCATAAGCTCTTGGAGCATTTACAAGCTATGCGAAAATATTTACTGCTTGGACAAGGCGATTTTATTGGAATCCTAATGGAAAATTTGAAGTACTTTTTATAACTCAAGTTATTTTTGTTCCCATATTAACAAATTTTTTTTTCTTGAAAATTAAGATCAGAGCTTGATAAGCCAGCTAAAGAACTATACAGCTATGACTTATCATCTATAATGGACGCTGCCATACGTTCTACAAACGTCCAATACGATGATCCAGAAATTCTTAATCACTTAGATGTTCGATTAATGACGCCATGTGATGGTGATATCGGTTGGGATATACTTTCGCTGCGATATACTGTGCGTGGTCCTTTGGCAACAATGTTAGAGCCATCAATGGGAATATATCAGATACTGTTTAAACCGTTATGGCGCATGCAGCATATGGAATTTGTACTGTCGTCAAAAATATGGAAAGATCAAAAGTGTAACGCTAAGGTTAGTGCTTAATCGTAATTGCTAACATTTTATATAATCGAACTACTAGTGTTTTAACAATCTAAAAATCTTTATTTAGTATTCATTTTTATTAGCACTTAATCTTATCTGTGTTAATTTCTACTTGTATGTTGAGTGGCCTTATATATGTAGATAAAATTGACTTCAGTTTTTTCCCTATGGCACTTCACTACTTACATACGACGAACTTGTTATTAATGACACTTGACCAATTGAATGTACTAATACTGCTATCTCTGTAGGATAACTACTAATACTAAAAAAGAAAACTTTAATCTTAATTTACTGAGAAGTTCTTTGGATGCACTTGTACCCCACTGGTTTTAGGTCCATCGTGTTAACATATACTGCCGTTCATCTGAATAGGTTCAACTTGTTTCTCTTATGTTTGCCCGTCTCCCTTAATTTCTAGGGTAGGTACACTTAATTTTTTAATTACTTTTAAAAGACCGTTTGCTTACATGTTATTCAGAATAAAACGATAAAAATCAACAGTTTTGTCGTATTGCTTTGATTTCATTCTGCCACAAATGCATAGTAATTTTTTGGGTCATCAACATAGGTTCAGAGGCAAAAGGTTCAGTTAGTGTGAAAGTGCGTAGTTGAATCGTTGCAATTTTATTGAATTTCACATTTGCAATAAACTTTCTGCATTTGCTTAAAAAATTGGTCGCAGCAAACTTCTAACGAAAGAGGGAAAAGGAAATTTTAAAGTAATTCGCCAATCTGGCCTTAATCATCGTCATATCGCAAAACAAACTGGCCAAAGTCAACTCAGCAATTATCTGTGCAATAAAGTTGGCTACGGGAAAAATATGGAAGGAGGATCATTAGAGGTACGTCTAGTTCCCGCGACTCAGCCTCGAAGATAACAGAAAAGACGGCCTTAGAGGCTTGTTTAACCACTGCATTAAGAGAAACTAAAACTGAAGAAAAATCTACAACTCAATGCCGCTCGCAAAGAAGTACTCCTTCAATTTTGTCGTGACTATATGACTTGGTAAAAGTAATGGCAATTTGTAGTTTTTTCTGATGCTACCTACACCATTACACCACCTTCACAGCTATGGCAGCGATTTCAGTTGAGTTCTTCTTTTCGCAAGTCGTGAAAATATTAAATATATCCATATAGTCCTTCCAAATTGGATTTTATTTTCATCCGAAAAAACGATGTGTTTCCATTTCATGCTCTTTACAGTAAAAACTTTGTTATTAATTTGTTTCGATTGACATGACTCTTCTATTTACGTTGAGTAACGTAAAGAGAATTCCATCAATAAGAATATGATAAACTACTTCGAAAGTCTTGGCGGATCTTTTGATGGCCCTGCAGCATTACAGAATAATTTAACAAATCTGTGACTCAATTCAAATAGAAATATAGCCTCCAGTAAAGGACACTGATAGGAGTTTACTTACGAATGTCAACAATCATCTCAAAAGATCAAGAAATCATCCATTCGAGAAAGTATTAACTTGCAAAAAGAAATACGTTACAGGAACGACGTGAAGATTCATACAATTAATACCAATCCTCCACCAAAAAGTGAAATTATACTAGCAATAAAAACTTATAGCGTCTTCCTTCCAGTGAACTTAGTGACAAACGCTAGTCATGCTGGCAAAAAGAAAGCATTTAAAACGCTATCAATTGGAGTTATCAACATCCTTTGTGCCGCTATGGAATTATTTATGAGAATCGTCTTTGAAATAGCGGTTGTTCACATTGACAATCTTCTCCGACCGAAACAGGCTGGAATTAAATCGAGGATATTAGAATTAGTTATAATCAAACAAGCAAGTGAAATGTGATCTCTGCAGTATATGATGTGGATTACGAAAAGCTTTCGATTGCATCAACCGAATTGTATTTACCAGGAAAAATGGCGTTTGTTATACGAAACAGCTAGCTAACCTTTCAGTGTTCGGTTTTAGACCGAACCTTTCAACACAATTACCGGCGTTCCACAAAAGTATTTGCTTTCACCATTGCTTTTCCTGGTAATAATAAAAGAAAAAATCGAAACCAAAAATATCCGATTGAACAACAGTTCGAACCCATCTCATAATATAAAAATTAAATTATTATACATATTGTTAAACTGATTTAAATAGTTAGGTATTGGAGGATAATGCTGCACTTCTGGCTAGTAATACACGCTTGAGAAAGCTAGAAGCCCGCTTATACAACTCAACAAAGCTAGAATAAACACTGCATGAAATCAAATCTCCTTAAATTTATTTATTTACACATATGTATATCATAATATAAATATACAGATCAAGAGGAAAAATTCGGTTGCTTGGAAATATACTAAGAAGGAAACAAATCGAAATCTTAAAAAAGATTATCCATTGATGGCGGTATTAAAAGACCACATTGACAGACCATACAAAAATATACAAGCTTTGAGGGAAGAAACCTTATAAATACCTTTATGCCTTGTATAGAGAACAGTTAGAATCATTAGACGTTAAAAAAACATTACATTCGAATGTATTGCAACTTAGAAATTAAGTTCCATTGTTGAACTCCAGTTTGTAATATTTCATAATGGAATAAATAAACAATATAGGAATTTATAATTAAGAATAAATTTAAAAATCGATTGCCATTGGTATATTGCGAACATTTTTAAAAAGAAATTGCATTCCATATTTAGCTATTTATTACTGTTAAAAAAATACTTGGTTCTACTCTAACAATAAATATATAATAACTTTTTTTCAACTCTGACTTCTGGTTAGTTTTTCCACATTTTCAGCCTACAATTTCAGACTTAAATATTAAATAGACTATCGCTATCATGTCTGGTTTGTATAAATTCAAATCAAAAACTGAATTTTTAAAAGTAGCGTGGTTTTTTATACATACATTTCAATTATAATAAATAAATATTAAAATACCCATTTAACATTCATACAATTGAACACATAACCGCCGAACCATTCGAATTTGCTGCCTGTTCAGGTGAAGTGTGTGTAACACTTACCATGTGTTGCATACTTCATAAACATATTCACGCATACATTGGATTCACTTTAAAACGTATCCCAGCAAACGATTTCAATCGCGGGAGAGTCATGCTTATTTCAATTCCCGAGATGATGATTTTTTTCGTGAGAATACACTGCAGAGAGCTTCTTAAAATGTCCAATTCGCGGAGTCGAATTGATTTTCGCGAACTGTCATCTACACTCTCAGAACTTTTTCGATGTTTTGTGTTGAAAGATGCCCAGAGTGTCTAAAATTGCTAAGTAATCCGGTCTCCCTGAAACTTGTGATTAATCTGCTCATAATTGATGAGATTAAGTCATAATTCCGACCAAACTTTATGCGAATATTGCGAACTTCCAAAAGAATGTTAAGAGGCTCACTACAGCGCTGAAGTTTGACCGCGTAAAACGATTTAAAAATTTTCGAAGTGTTTCCTGGGTTGTATTACAACAAAACGTGTTGTGCTGCATAGCAAAATTGTATACTATCAGTTGAAATAAAAATAATATATTCCGGTTGTTATACCTTTGTTTTATAGCATGGATAAGATTAGTAATCTAATCCAATACGGTCACAGTTACAAAGTTCATATGAACTATATAAAAAGACTTTAATCTTTTTTAAAAAAATAGTATTTATTAACATTTTTATAAAAAAATATTTCACATATTTAAAACACAACAGTTATTTAATATTTCTCAACTCTTTGCAAATGCTTTATCTCTCTTAATCAAACCAGTTAAATATTGCTAAATATAATATAAAAAATGAAGAAATGAACCAAAGACACACAAAATTTTTTACAATTTTGAACCGGTCGCCAGCAATGGAGCTAACTTTTGTGTAAGCATAATGTTGCCGGCAATTTTAAGTTTTCCCTTCATGAAAGCTGCCTGTGGATTCAATTTGCCCAAAGCAATATCAACCATATCTTCATCGCTAACGGTTAAGGTGGTATCAACCTTGACGCCTTGAGGTGGACCCTCATAGACCTTGGCACTTTTGCAGTCAAGAGCTGTTAAAGTAAATGCAAGTCGTATAATGATCAGATTTTTTTTGTTTTTTTTTTTTCTGTATACTAGCAATTCGTTAAACACTTTTGTAACGCCCTTTGACGTTGCATTTTAATGAATATTTTCAGTTTGTTTAACAAATTCCTTTTATGGTTAGATCTAATTTAAAAAATTATGCATTACTTACTCCATTCCTTGGCTACTTTGCCATCCTTAGTGATCTTATAGAGGAATATGCCATTAATTGCCTTTGCTTTGGCTTCGTTACCCTTCAGACCATCGATGATTTTTTGGAAAACGGCATCAGAGGCGAGCGACATGTTGATTGCTTATGTTGGCTTTATTACGGCAGTATCAACTAAAATAAATTAAAGTTTTCAATTAAATTATATTTTAATGATTTAAGCAGATTGTGTATCTACACATACTATGCGTATAAATATCTTTTAATTCAATGAGTTGCTTACACTTGGAATGGAATACGAAAATTAAAGCGAAATGAACTTTAATCGTCGATTTTATGTCAATTCATGCACAGAAGTATTGGTTGCTGATCACTCGTTTATCTTGACAGTTCTATTGCTATAGTTTGAGTTGGCTATAGCCAAGAGAGCAATTGAGCAATATCTTGCACTGCCTTATACCCAATGAGAGCGTGGGTTTTAAGAGGTGGCGTTTTGCGATAAGTGTATGGCGCAATTAATAGTTCATTTGGCTAATAAACGAAAATGAATTTTTGACAGAGACTAAAATACATATTCAGTGATGTCAGTTAGCGAGAAAGCGTCTAAAGTTCTAAGATTATGATTTTATTTCTTTGAGTTTAGATGCAACTGATAAATTCTTAGTTGAAATTAACATTATTACACAGTTATCAATACAATTTTTCAAATATTAATGTCTATTTTTTTGTTCTCTATGAAAAAAGTTGTTAGAGTATAAAATAACAATTGGTCTTTACAAATTATTTTTACTCTAATAGTCAACTTTGAAAATTGACCAAAACTCAAATTCCAAATTTTTTTTGCAATTTTCAAAAAAAAAGCTTTTTACTGCTTTATCAAAACTTAAATGGGTCTTCTGATCCCTTTGGTTTAAATTAATGTTTGTTCTTGTTTTTATAATTTTGCTCAAATCTAATATTTTTTATGAAACTTGTTTTTTTCGAATTAATTTTTAATCGCATTATCTGGGCGGCCAATTGTGGTCACCAAAACGGAAATTTACTGAAGCAAAAAAGAGTATGGCAATAATAAAAATGTTATTCGGCCTGTATGGCATGTAGCACCGTTTTGTCGAACTCATTTGTTTTTGATGCATTTATTTGTCAACAATCACTTGTAGATTTTCTTAACCCTAAATGCGACAGTTAACGAAGCCATCATTGTTCCATAATTCAATCAACGAACTCTCTTCGCTGTACGCGGTCAGTAGGCTTCAGTTCTGGAGTCAATTGAACCTTGTAGCACGAAAATGCAAATCTTTCAGAACTGCTTCGATGTCTTGTGTTGAAAGATAACCAGAGTGTCTAAGATCACTAATTAATCCAGTCTCACTAAAATTTGTAATTAATTTTCACAATTAATGAATTTAAATCAATGTTCCGAGCAACGAAAGCGTTTTTTTTTTCGTGTAGTGCTCTATTTTTAATAACCTTGAACTTTCAGCTGCCACGCTGTCATTTTTCAGGAATATCGCTTTACCGCAGCGATGGTATATGGAATATGAAAAATAAGCCATTTCTGGCCCATTACAACAAATACATGGTTTTTTTTCAAGAAAAATAACCAAAACACAAATTTTATATTGAAAGCAAAATTAAACAGCAATCTAAACCACTTATTATTAAAATTTATAAAAATCTCTAACCTTTATTTTTTCTCTATTGATAAATTCGTTTTTTTTAGCTACTTCGTCAAATGAAAACAGAATTGAACAAAGTCCTCTATCGTCTGCATTTATTTACCGCTGAGATGATGCACTTCATTAATCAAATGCAATATTATATACTGTTCGAAGTTATCGAGTGCAAATGGGATGAGTTGCAAGACCATGTTCGTCAGGCAAAAACACTTGATGAAATACTTAAAGCACATGATCACTTTTTGAATGAGATTAAATGTGGTGCCTTCCTTGATAGCAAATCTGGTGAGCTGTGTCAAAACATGGAAAACGTTTACGATGGCATTATACGCCTTGAAGTTTGGCAAGATAAATTCTATGAGATTTGTTTTAATGAACTAAACGCAAGAAAACACTTTGAAATCGGCATACAGCAATCAGAGGAAACGGGTGAATTTGGCATAACCGTTGAGAAAAAATTAGAACGTGATCAAGAGCGTAAGATTTTTGAACAGACGCTTAGCAGCTATTACAAATCATTGGAAAACATTAGTTATGATTATGAAAAAGCTGTGCGCTGCTTTTTACTTTCGCTAAATTCTAATGATGAACCGAATTTACAGTTATTCGGTATTCGTTTGGACTTTAATGAATACTATAAAAAACGTGATCAGCGCCTTGGTGTGCCGCTTACGTTTGAGCATATGCGCATGAGCAATGCTTTTTACAATACAAACAAAAGTCTTATGGGAAGTCGTTATTCTTCAGCTAATTGACAAATGTTAAAGTCGTTTAGCTATGATGTCAATTGGACGATTCCTGCAATTTACTCAAAAAAAATAAAACTAAAACGCACTGAAATGCTGTTGAATGCCATGCTCAAACGCCATGTTAAGGAAAGTGAAACCGGCGATTGCATGATGCAGAAGTCATGTAATTCTGTATCTAATTTTAAAATGATACGTCCTTTAGTGTTAACCAAAAGGGATCTGGTTTATGTGTCCTGTTGTGAAATTTTATAAATTTTATTTAAAAAATAATTTTTGCTATGCAATAACAAACATCATTAGTAAAAAACAAACCAATTAATTTATTTTAAAATTTCCTTGTGATTTGTGTTTGCGTGCGCTATGTAGAGCAGAAAAACATAGCTGCAGCACAAAATTTGGAACTTCCAAAATTTTATTTAAGTATTTTACCGATTTTTTATATGTAAAAGTTCTATCTTTAATTTTCACTCATTATTCTAATCATATTGTGTCAAAACATTTTGAAATAAAAATGAAGTTAAGTATTATTTATGTTTTCTTTTAAAATAAAAAATGCCTATATTAAATTCATAAAATTTGAGTTAGCGCTTAAGTTTTATACATTTACATATGAATATTCAAACTTTTTTTTAATAACAAATAGATTTTATGCCTGATTCTTGTAACGTTAATATTTTTTTAATTCCTCTATCTGAAAAAAATAAAGAATATCTTATATATCTAAGAAAATGAGCAGGCTTATTGCACAAATATTAAAATATCGTATCCAATGCTTTTAAAAAAAATGTTATCTGTTGTATTGAGCTGACGCTATTTTAAATATATAAAAGGAAATTAAATTGCAAATAAATTAAAGTACTTGTTTAGAAATTCAAAACTGTGTTTCAATTAATTAACTTATGCTAAAGAACTTTAAGATTTGCACTTCTAAGCTTTGAAATTTTTGTTTGATGCCTGAGACTAAAAAATGAAACGCATTTAAAAAACTTAGTGGTGGTGGTTTAAGAACATAGTTTAAATGATAAAGATATGATAATTAATTTGATATTTGTAGAATTTTTCCTTAGCTTTGTCAACTTTCTCAACACATTCTCATGTTTATTTTAACCTTATGCAACTAAAAATCCAGTTAGTTCCTGCTTTAAAGAAGCATTCTTTCTATATTTCTCAATATCGGGCGAGCTCTTTTCAATGCAGTAGGCCAGGAGATGTGTTATCGCTAGTAATTATATCGTAGCCTGAAGTTTCTTTGGGCTTGCTGTTTAACACAACGTTTTTCACTTACCTAAAATAGTTGGTGTTATTCGTTGAAAGCCTTATTTATATTGTTCAATATTTATTTACTTTCAAAAGAATAAAAATATTTTTTGCTGCAAGTTGTTGTTATCCCTCTTTCGAAATGATCTACTTAAAAATAATTAAACAGAATTTTAAATGACAGCTTTTTATCAAATTGCCGGTTAAGATTTAATCAGATACTGTTTATGCTTTATGATAAGCTGCATAAGATTGCAAAACAAAAGAAAAATATATCTCACATCCAGTCCTCATCTCTCAATCTTAGTTCAAATTAAAATGAATAATTCATCTCATTAAATCAGGAAAAAAAGTGTGTATTATATACATACATATATTCAACTGATTCAACAAAAAAACTATAATTTATCAAACACCAAATAAACCACTCGTGTCTTTCGCCAAGAGCAGTGTTTTCGGAGCATATTGGTCATATATTATTTATGATATATTTATGTTAAACTTTCGTGCCTCCCATTACATTTGTGTTTTTGTTACAAGAATTAATTATGGACAGTGCAAAAGCGGTAAGAAAAGTCTGATCTCAAGCAAAAGTAAGTATGTATATTTAGTTAACTGTTTACTTTATTACTGCATAGTTACAGCTTTCTAAATTATCATTTATACGTATGTTATATTTATAATGTTGAATAGTTAAATACAAATTATATATATGTTATTGTATAATTATATATACAGATATACGTACATATATGTATATGCCATTTTGTTTTATTTTATAGTTATTAAGTAATTCTCAAGTTATAGTGTGCTTTAAATCTAAACAGCGAATGTATAACAATTTCAAACTCAATAATGACGTTATATTAACTTGTTCGGTAAATAATTTCGATATGAAATAATATGTGATGCAATTTGCGTAAAGGAACATTTTGTAAGAGATGAAAATTGAAACTTAGCCATATTTTTATAGAAGACAGCTTTTATTTTACAAAAAAAAAACAAAAGCACTTTAAACATCGAAGTTCAAACATATTGTTTCATATATGTGACATTTTATTTGTTGTTTCAAATCGACACTGGCGTACCCTTGAGTAAGAATTTTGCATTTAAATCAAATGGTTGCTGTATGGGAGGATATCTAGTGTCATAATTCAGTAAAATTTCAAAATCGTCAATTTTGACAATAAGCGACATTTTTCATTCTCCTGAAAATTATTCTCAGGCAAAATAAGATCCCTTTACGCAAATCGCATCACATGTGCAAATGCACAAAAAAAATGAGATTTCGTCTTATAGAATCCGTAAGATATTTGACTATGCACATGAATTACAATATATACGGATTTTTATAGTTTTTACTTTATTTCATCAGAGCTTTACATTACGAATGTAAGCACACATGCAAAATATTTATAAACTGTGTAAAGTTTGTATCTAAATTTTCTCTTACAGATTTTTTCACTCGCAAAATTTACAAGTTTAAAAAATTTAATTTATTGAATAGACAATAATTGAACTTTTTAAGTGTTTAAATTAAAAAAAACCAAATTATAATTGACTTTTATATCGGCAATTATTTAAAGGTTTTTGTTACCAATGTTTCTTATTACTTAAATAAGTATGATGAAAATAATGAAACGGACGGGAAAAATTGTTCACTGTCATTAAAATAACATAAAATTTTCAACCTAAAATATTTCCTTGCTTGGCGTTGATATACCACAAGCTTCTTCGTAATCTTCTGCAGCAGCTTCTTTATGTTCCTTCTTTTTTTCTTTGTTGTGGTTATGATGATGTTTTTCCTTTTTATCCTTCTTTTTTCCACTTTTATCTAAAATCATCTCTTCTGAATCTTTTGTAGTCTTATGTTTCTTAGATTTCTTCTTTTTTTCCGTTATAATTTCCTCTGATACTGGAGCTATTAATGACGTTGATGTTTCAAGTTCTTCAGTACCAAGTAAATTGGGGCTTTCAGTATTTTCTTTGCTCTTTGATTTTGATTTTTTGCGTCCTTTGCTTTTATGTTCTTTTTCGGTAGAAATCGATTTTGATTTTTTATCTTGTAGGTTATCAACAAGATTATGAAGCACAGGCTTATTATCAACCTTCTGACGAGAGTGCTGCTTATGCTCCTCAAACTCAGGTCTACAATTGAAAAATTATTTTAAGCAAATTATCATAAAAGTTATGCGCCTAATTTAAACTTACATGTTCAATTCAATATCCAGAGCACGATGTGGATCATCTGAATCAAATTTCCTATCTTTATCTTCACTATCTGAAAGTGCAACACCTTCTGGCATATCAAGTGTTGTATTGACAACATGCAACGGTTTAGGTTCTAACGTATAAGAATAAAACATTTAAATTTTATAATGTCGCGAAAAAGTTTACAAACTATACCATCTTCCGATTCAGAACTGCTATATGCAACTTTATTTTTTGATTTTTTGCTCTTCTTTGTCTTTTTATGCTTCTTTTTATTCTTTGAGTTCGTTTTTTCTTCTAATAAATATTTATCAGAACGCTTAGTTGTCACTGTGAAATATATATTAAAGTAAGAGTAATTATAAAGAACCAATAAACTGTATAATAGTTTTCTTATATAAAAATGTTTAAATTTGAAAGATGAATGAAAAATTTAAGTGATATGATTTGAGCGTTATACTTTTAAATTCATTATATTTAATCTATCTTTACAAAAGGGGTAAAAATTCCAATCAATCAATTATAAAATTTACCAACTATTTCTTCAAGTAAAATTTTAGTGGCAACTTTCGTTTAAAAATGGTTCTTTCATGTGATATTGTAGTTGTATTTATTACCTCCAATTTGTAACGGTATCTCCAAAGATAATTCTGATATTGGAATGTCATCTAAATTATCATATTGATCTGCATTGTAATTCAGATTTGAACTGCTTCCTCCGGCGGACTTTTGTTTGTTAGCATCTGTCGTCGTTGGTGAAGATTTCAAATAATGTGGATTATTACTTTGTTCAATTACACGCGCCACACGATTGCGTTCTATTTGCTCAGGGGTAAGCTCTTCACTTTTGCGACGTTTTGCTGCTTCATCACTGTGTATTGATGAAACAAATAGTTCATCTTTCTCATCCTGCGATGAGGCACTACTCTCATCTTCAGGCGGTGGATTTATCCATTCATCTAAATCTAAACCTTCTGGAAGTGGTACTTTTTTCTGTGCTTTAGGTGCAACTGGTATCAACTCGCCAGCAAACAATAAAGCCATTTCTTGAACAATCTCAATAGCCAACGAAGATATAACAACACTAGTTCCCACTGTAGTGGTTTTTGTATTTTCATTATCATCGTTGGATATAAAATCGATTGTATTCATCTGGAGATTATTCAATTGTTGATTGCTGTTCAATTCGTTTACATTTGTAAATTGTGCACGTAGCATTTCAATTAAAATACACGCTGAATTGGCACGCTCTTGAACTTCAATGTCATTGGAACTGACAAAATCTTGCAGTTTTTCCAAAATATGATCGCAGAGCTAAAAAGATCATGTAAAATTTCAGCTTTTAAAAATATTCCTAATGATAATGTAACAAATAATTCATACTCTAACGACTCCAGCGACATCCTCGTTTTCCAAGCAAGTGGTTGCAAGTCGTGTAAACAGTTTTATAATATTTTGCACAATAACACCTTTTATATGCCCTGGTACTTGACGAGGTCGAAGTAGTATGTTTAAGGTTCGCTCTGCATCTTCGAGCTCACTGAAAAATATATTCAAGCGAATTTAACTTAGTTAAAAATAATAAATAAAAAAATATTTTTTACTTATTAAGCAGAAGTTTAAAAAGAATTTATTATTGCTGAAAATATTTTATAATTTCAGCAACACTTTGTTGGATAAAATAAATGGATTTTTTTTTTTAGTTTTTGGCTTATGTGATAAATTTTACGGCAAATACCATTACATTTTCCATACTTGATCGCAAGACTTTTGTTTTACAATGTAATTATAAAAAAAAACTTTCAACGCGGTTTTTAGATTTTAGGGCACATTCTTTTCAGTCCTATCATGAATCTCACATGAACACACTGTTACCGACGAATTTTCCATTTACTCGGATTTTTCACGGCACTGAGAAAAATACGTGAGCAACATTTATCTTCGAAATTCACGGCTAATGTCGAAAAAGAAGAACAAAAAACCATTACCACCTAAATGGGTGTGTAGTCATAATTTAGATAAAAAAAATTATTTATAAATTAAAAATTTTTAAACCAATCGATAGGAAAAAATCGAAAATGGATTTTGGAAAGAAGGCACTGTTTTGACCCATTTAAAAAAAAAATTTGATGGCTTACTTTTTTAAATGGGATCAAAACAGTCTCTTGTAGATACCCTCTGCAAATTCATTTCAACATTTTCCCATCGATTGGTGCAAGTGCTTTTTTCATTAAATTTAATTTTTAGCGGTGGCAATTGCTAACGGAATATCAATTCAACGACACTATTACATACTTTGAAAATTCGCCCACAATCCAAGCGGCAGCATACAACACTTCATACATTGAATTACTTTGTGAAGACACTGCGAATGTATCCAGTAAAGTAGTCATTTCAATTACAGCAAACTGTCGCACAACCGGCACACGTATGGCAACGTCCAATAATTGCTCCGCAATCAGTTGACCTGTGAAATTACTTCTTATTATTGCAAAGAGATCAAACTTCATTTAGTTTTATTTACCATGTTTCGAACCAGCTTCTAATTGTATTAACTCCACTAAAACTGTTAAATACCATTCAAAGTTTGTAACATATAAATACGAACTTTGTGAACATATTTCGATAACTTTGTAAAGCAGTTCATCACGATACGCAGAACCCTCAGCACGCTCCATATGGCCCAGCAAACGTTTAACAATTTCCATTAGATTCTTTTTAGATACCATACCGTAGAGTAAGTCTAGCGCGCGTAAGCGTATTGATTCATCTTTATCATCCAAACAGGCTAAAATCAAATCCTTGTGTGCTTGAACACTTTTTGGATGTGTCTTTAATATTTTCGACATTGCCAAGAGTCCCAAATATTTCACTATTACGAAAAAAAATTTTAATAGTAGTTTAACGAGTTGGCTTTTGTGAGTCTTACAATTTTGATCAGAGTCTTCTATAAGGATACGTAGCTTTTGGACACAAAGTTGAATTGAGGCACTATGATTTGGCATTCCACTGCTGATGCTTATAAGGACCGCAATTACAGTATTTATACATTCATACAGCAAACTCATTGCAGATGTGCTGTTTTAAATTACATAGAGTTACACATTAAAATAAGGCATTAAGATGTTGATTAAAGAAATTTATATTAATTTTAAATAAAATAAAGTTTACTGTGTAAAATTTTGCAAAAATTTCTTTAAATTTGAGTTAAAAAAAATATTTGTAATGCAAATAAAATAAGCAAAACACACATCATAAGTACAATAAAATAATTTAAAAATCAAAACTTACAAATAAATAAAAATTACATTTATGACAAATATAAAACTTGCCTATGAATTAGATTTGTGAGAGGTTCTATTAATTTCTTTCCTAGCCGGGGTTCTAAAGGAGTTAAAGCGCCAAACTGCAAATGCAAGAGAAAAGAAAGAAGCAATAATTAAAAAAAAAATTACAAACTAATAAGTTCATTAATTGTTGTTTTGCGTTTATAAAGAAGCTTTAATTCAATTTTGTCATAGAAAGTTTATTTTGTTGCTTTATAATTTTTTTCTAGCAGTCTTATGTTAATTTTTTTTATAAAAACTGGAAGTGGTCACAAATTAAACCTGTATACTATCGTAAGCACCCAAAAGTATAAGGCATTTACCAACTTGTATTTAAAATTTTATCGGAACCAATGTCAAAAGCTTGGTTTTCGAAAAATTTAAATTCAAGTTTTTCGACATATGTACAAGTGTTCCAATATATATTAAAAATGCAATATTCCAACCCCAGCACAAAATATCGCAAAAACTCAGCGAGATATTCACTTTTTTAGACACTGCCGAAACCTAAAATATCGACAAATACAAGCTTATGAGTGCCAAAGACAAGCTCAAGTTCCATTTAGCAGTTTTCATGCGAAAGTCCTAGAGATTAATGTGAAAATCTGTTAGCAATAAAAATTGCAAAAACGAAATTAGCAAAATTGAAATTATCTGTAATATTAATTTTTTTTTATGAAAAATTAAAATTAAATTCTGAAATACAGAAATCTGGCTCTTTCTGTTAAGTTTGTTGTTTTGTCGCTATACTGTAGTATCAGGGAGGTTTAATTAATAGCGAGGATATCGTCAAATTTATGGAAACAATTAAAACCAGGGAATGAAAAAAATCCGCACCTTATCGTAACGTCAAATCGCACAACGCAAACTTAAAAGAGAGGAACAGAATGGTAACGTTCTGCCCCACGTACAAAAAACTTTATTCGCTTTGTTGTGGTTTTGACTCGCGATTGCTACCCGAACCCATACCAGTGTCGTAGTGATCGTTTTTTTCATTAGATTCGTATTGGTGATGCCATGTTTTGGAAGTCAAAAACGGGTACCATGGTCCGGGGACCCAATTTCGATCGAAAACGGTGATGTCCAAAACAATTTTTCGAAAATAGGTCAAAAACGGGTACCGGGACCTATTATCGGGTCAAAAGCGCTTCTTCCATGGTCCCGAGTCTCCCTGAGTGATGTCCAATATTTTTTTAAGCTATTGTTCGTTTGAAAAAAAAAAATTTTCCCTCATACGAATCTAATGACGGTGTCGGAAAGCAATCGCGAGTAAAAACCATAACAAAGAGAATAAAGTTTTTTGTACGTAGAGCAGAACGTTACCATTCTGTTGCGCTATCTCATGTCGCTTGCTATGGTTTGTGTTAGTGTTTCAATCAATGAGTGAAATACGAAATGCAGAGGGAAAAAGTTAACGCTCATAGAATAGAACGAAATCGAACCATACGATAGAGTTTTATTATTATTATTATTATTATTATTATTATTAATTTAATATTACAAAGTAATTAATTACTTCACAATGGTTCGTTAAGAGCACTAGCAGCCAGGCCATTGGCTAGAGTTTTTTTTCATTTTCTGATTAAAACCAAATTATGTAACGGAAAAGAAAATTCTCTGAAAAAATTTAGGTACAATTTAAATTAATGGTAAGGCTTTTTTTATTTGAAAATAAATCTCATCCTTCAGTGAAAGTTGTTTGTGTTATAACTCAATTTGTGAAACACAAAATAATAAAACACAATTTCCAATAATATTGTCTAAAACAAATTAAAATTGTACAATCTGTGTTTTAAAGAAAAATTAAAGAAATTAAAACTTTACAAAACTACAAATTTGCTAAAAATAAAATATAAAAAGCTAAAATTTAAAACAGGTGATTTTTTTAAGTCTTATATAAAAAATGTGTCATAAGTTAAGTGTGTAAATTTTTTCTTCTCAGAATCAGTGAAATGTTGCTCTTAAAAAAAATAAAACTGATAACAATAATTTTGAATCTTAAAAGAGAGGAAAATGATTTAAATTTTATATAAACCTGGAAATAATTTCTATCAAGGGTTGTGTCAATTTACGTCCCAAAGCCGGTTCAATTGTTGTTAAGCTGGCAAACTTTGTTTAAGACAATTTATTAACAATTATGTATTTTTGATTATTTTTAAACAGTCAGTTTTAAATATATACGTCGAGGGATAGTTGGAAAAGAAAAGAAAGGGAAAATTAAATTATTTAGAGAAGTGAAAGATAAGATGGGGAAAACAAAATAAATTTTCAAAAACTAGTATTTAGTTTTGTAGGAGTGCGGAACTGTCATAAAAAGATTGTTGAAAATATTTTGTCAATTTTTGAAAAGTATAGCGCGATCCAAAATATTTGTTTCTTATTTTCTACATAATTTAAAATCTTACCAGTTTAATTATTTTAATGAGCATCCAATTGTTTGTTGATGTAGTCATAAGTTTAAAAAATACCGGCGCTAATGGAAGATAGTTTTTTGGATTCTTACGTGCTAGTTCACAAATGACATTAACGGCAGCAGATTGTACACCTAATTAAGATTAAGTCATGGGTTTTACTATATTCTTAGTGCAAATTTCAAATAAGAATGTTATCACCTGGATCAGGATCCTCAAGCTTTTCTTTAAGTTTTGGAAATGCGGGCCTCAGCGCTTCTGGATAACGTAGAAATACTTTATACATCATAAGGACGGCTTTCATGCGTAAATATGGTTTAGTTGAACTCATCTTAATACAACAAATATTAAAATACCGTTAAAGCTATTACATTTAACACATACCAAGGTCATAATGTCATTTGCCAAATCTCTGGACAAGTCGGGCGATATAAAACAACTTAACCCACTTAATGCTACACCTGCATCATATTGATTTTGTGAGTTTAAATCCTTGCGTATCATATTTGTTGTTAACATAAGTAACTGCGAAAGAATTAAATGTAGGAAATTACGAGTAAAGTCATCTATTGATTAAACTTACCTCACTATCAGGATGAAAGCATTGGCTTGCAGCCAAATATCCAATACGTTTGCAAGTAAATCTAGAAGAACTCATAACCTCAATGATATTGAACCCAGCCCATGAGATATCATATCCTAACATTTGAATCTACAATAAAAACATTTAAAAGAAAAAAAAAAGCAGATTTCAAGTTTATACATATGTATGTATATAAATTGACTTTTTTACAATTTAAAGTAGTCACTTGAAATCAAGTGCACTACAGAATTTATTCATCAGCATAGTTTGCATTTAATTATTGCGGAATACATTTATACTTACATAAGTTAGCTTGGCCACTGCATTGCATTTTACATTGATATTATCCTGGCGTAATTCTTGTTTAATTTCTTCAATGCATTGCGAAATGTATTTTGCCTGCAAAACATATCATGTTTAGTACCTTTGATTGCAAATTATTTCAAAATATAAATGAAATATACTGGAGATATTCTTCAAATGCCATTTTTATTTAAAACTTTAAAGTTTTGAAACAGTTTTTTACAATCATTTTTGTTTTGTTATTATAAAAAAGAAGTTTATTTATTAGCATATTTTTCCATATAATTTTATATTTTCACTTCAAATTAAAGTTCTACGTTGAAAGTACAGGTAAATTCAAATGATTAAAGTATTTTACCGGGCTGTAAAAATGTCTTGTGAAACAGATGAAGACGCTAATTGTACATTAAACATTACAAACACCTAAGTATTTGTTAGCAGATATTCATTGAATCCCCATTTTTGTTTTTTTTTTCCGCAATTTACATAATTTTTTAGTATACATATATGTATGTATATACATATATTCAGTATAGGAAAAAATATAGGGACAAACGCATTAAAATATTTATGATTCATGTTGTTTTAAGCATCATTAAAAGTGCAAAACTCAATTTTTGGTTGTTATAAGTAATGGTGAGCAAAACATATTTTTGTGTTCCTTAGACAAAGACTATAAAATAAATTATTGTTCATTTCTTTCATCGAATGAACTCAACCAGGTATTTAAAACTCCAATAACCAGCCGCACCGTAAGAAACTCGCTTCGAGAAGTAGGATTTCATGAAAAATGCTCTAGGAAAGTACTGTTTTTAATACAGAAGAATGTGCGCCATAGTCATAATCGATCTTCCTGTTTAATAGCCTTTCGAACTCATCTAGGCACGAATTCCGCACTTCTGGGACGCCTGACGAAGATGTTACCTCGTCAGTTCAGAGTGCATTTTTCCATATGAACGAAGCATGTGTTTGTTAGAAAATTTAAAATTGTGTGCGTTTTATATAAATTAACGAAAATATCATTTTATATTCTTTGAAAAACACCATGTAAAAAATGGGTCATGTTGGATAATTCTCTGTAACTGGCAAGCAGCTATATAATTTGTGGTTCAAAATGACCATAACGTATGTAACCGAAAGTTTTTTTTAGTATTGTTAAGCAATTTGTACTACTTTTTTGCTTGTAATTTCTTACTCATCAGGCTTTTTTCAAAGCAAAAAATTGAGACATTATCTTTTAAAGTTTGCTATAGTTAGTCATTTTTTTGCAGAAAGTTTGGGAAACTTTAAATCGAGGGGAAAGGCCTTCCGCAAGGTCAAAAACTTCGGTTCTTTACAAGGTTTCGACTTTTATAATATAAGTAAAAATTGACTTCATTACACCTAAAAAATATTTAGCGACTGCACACTTATAAAACTAATTACAAATTTGAATAACAGGTAAGTAATAAAAAAAACTTTTTTAAGTATTTTGATCTGTTAGCAGCATACATCGGCATACCGCTAGACATACTACATAGATTTCAATGCCGGTATTGGTTTCGTTTTCATTCCATGGTTGTCACATTCCTACATTGTCATAAGTAAATTAAAAAAAATGATTTTTAAAAAATATATAATACGTATACACATGCATAGATATTTATTTATGTATATACATAACTAAACTTAACAAGTACGACAAACAATGTCAATTACTGATTAGAAATGCTGGCGGCATAAGCATTACATTTTCTTTCGAAAATCCATTCAAAAAAGAAAAAATCAAGCCGAAACACTCCAGACAACAACGTACTTATTTATGTGCATGCAATAGTGCATAGTTACAAGGAACGAGAGGGGCAGAAAGAGAAGGTGAGTTGTTAATATGATAAGCTTTGCCTTTTACGTAAAGCCGAGCATAAACAAAATTGATAGTATTTTGTCAAACACTTTCTAGGCTAAGAGATACAAATTTCATTTTGTTGAGTTGGCGATCAGTGAATTTGAAGTTATATGTTCAAATTCACTGATCGCCACCTCAGATTAATTTACACCATGAAATTGGTGGTTTTAGGAGAATAACTTGGTAAATTATGTTCACTTTAAAATGCAAGAGTCCACTGGCTTAATACAAATCAATTTAATTTAGTAATTATGGTTAAAAATTAAAAAATGTATAATGAAATTAAGTACGAAGCTTACCTCATTATCCTTGTTGTTCCTTATGCCACGCACCAGGTCTGTCAGATTTTTGTCAAACATACGTTCAAAATTTCCTTTCACTTTTTTCAAAGCCATTTTCCAATACTTTTTATCAAATTACACCAAGTGAAAAATTCGCTTATTAAGTCGTTTTGTTGTCTTTAAATTGAGGGCGTCCTCTTGTCCGCAAAAGGAAATCTCTTTTGAAGATTGGAAAGCCAACTGCGGCGGCTGCACTAATTTTTTCTTCTTTTTAACAAGATTTTCTTTTCTTTGCTGATGTCGACAGAATTTTTTAGCATTGATTTTCGTCTCTTACCTTATATTGCATACAACGAATTAGGCTTATATTTAATATTTTTGCAATAGTTTTTCAATAACTGAATTGCAAACTTTGTTAGTTTATTAATTTTTATTTTTACCTAAGTCTTACTAAAAAATTAAACAAAAACACAAAAAAAGAGGAAAATTTCGCCTCTGTTATTGACCCAAGTTTAAGGTTCCTTCAAGTTATCAAAGTCAACCGAATAAGTGACCGACTATTGTCAAAATTATTACATTTTGACTTGGTCAATCGGTAGTTCTGACATTTCACGGATTAAAAAAAGTTGGTAGATTGCCGTGGAAACGAAGCCGGCAGTTCACATGATCACACGCGTTGGGCATCTTGATTTGACAACATGCGTACAATAAACAAGGTAGAATTACCTTAACAAACTCAAACTATTCAACCGTGTCAAGAATAAACAGAGCACATGGAACAAAAATTCTGCGAACATGCGCTTTTTGTTTTGAGTTTGCACATATATAATTAGCATTCTCTCTCTTAGAATATGCCAGTCATTCCGAAAGGCATATATATTAACCTATGGAAAGGACTCCGAAACACGTGGTTTTTATTGAGTTCTTACTATCGTTGTGATTGTGAATCACTAAATAACACAAGCGCCTTTTAAAAGGCTAAAAATTACATCCCACTGGGATTGAAATCGTACTTAACCTATACGGTTCACCGCTTTGAAAAAAGCATGTCGAACGAGTCAGACGCTGAGACCCACGCGATCGACTACACACAGAAACACGTCTGTACTTGTTAACGGGCATTATCAGTGCCTTATCTAAGGTGATTTTGACAGCCAAGGCATAACTTACAATAAAGAAGAACTATCACAAAGCATTGCTGCTACCGTGATAATTGTACCATGCGTATACATGATACTTAATAGTTGGTCGATTTTTATGTAGGCAATGAGATTAATAAGAGTTCACATACTTGCTTTCAATAGTTAACTGATACCACACGACCTCGGTATACCTTTTTAGTCTTAACCTTAAGTATAAACTCTTCCATATCTTCTGGATTTTTAATTTTATGTAATCTCTCAATGTTTTGATTCATACTGCAAGTATCGAATTTATATTGAAATAACTTGGATTATGTGATTAATCCTTTGCCACACTCATCACATTTTTTATATCAGTGCGAGATTTACAACGTCTATGCGTGCTGACTCAAAATGCGGTGATGCCAAATTTGCATTCTTGCATAAGTAGTACAAATTTCATTTCCGCCACTCCGCCAGGGCATTTAGTGAAAAAAGGAAATTTTTAATAAAAATCTTAAAAACGTTAAGTCTTAAAACAAAATATCTTATAAAATAATAAAACTTGAAAAAAAAAATAAATAGGTACATTTTTTAACAAAAATAAAGTGTAGGTTGTGAAATACTTGAAGACCCACGTCGGACGGGGGAAAATACCAGCGATATCAGACATTCATTTTTAACAGACACTTTAATAAAATTTTCAGTGAGTACAAATTTAAAAAAAAAATATTATTTCCATTACATTACTGCGGCCTTCGAGATATTCTATTTAAAAAATACTTTTGTATGAAGGCAACTTTGAGTATGTTCCAGAGATGTGCACGGATGCACCAATCTTGTTCACACGCAACGTCGACTTGTAACACCGACCAAAGAATTATATATTTCTTTGCACCGACTTACAAGTTCGTTGTTATTCGGGCATTTACACGCACATACGCCGACGCTGAAATGTGGTTGTTGTTGTTAATAAAAGAAACAAAAAAAGTATTATTATGCTTGACGGGTTGATTTCAACGCAAGTTTATGCACTTTTTCTGCAATTGTTATTAGTTTAAACTATTAAAGCGCCAAAATAATTTTACAATTTTATATTAGTTATATAATTTTAATTGCCTATTATTTTATATAGGAAATAAGATAAAATTTTATTCATGTCGTTTCTAGTATGCGACCACGATATTCTCGTTTTGTTTTTACTTTCTGTATAAATTCTTCCATTTTTTCATTATTTTTTACTTTATGCACACCACTTATGTGACGTTTCATTCTGTAAAAAATTTCAAAATAAAATTTTGTCAATAAATAAAACCATGTTAAAATTTGTTAATCTGGTTTGTTTTAGGAGCCCATTAACAATTTTTTTGAGAGAGTTAAGTTCCTGTTAAAATAATAAAGTGTAATCAGGAGTTAACGATCGCACCTAGTTTCAGATATGTATCGGAAGTTCCGAACATAATTTTTAGAAAAGTCTATATAAGTTGAGAACTTGAATAATTTTTAAATTATGGGTCTCATTTAAATGTTATTTTAGTGAGCTTTAGTAAAAGCATATGCCGGAAACATAACTTCGTCAAATCACATATATTTCTTGAAAAGTTAAAGGACTCCTAACGTAACACTGTGCCAAATGTGTACATACTTTGATTTCTTAACGAATCCTTTTCCACATATCAGACATTTGAGCGGTAATCCCATGTGTTCTTTTCTATGCTGTATCAACGTCGACTGATGCAGATATTCTTTATTACATATGTCACACTTGTATCGGTATCCTTCATGGTGTCGCACATGTTTATTAAGTATACCGGCTTGAGTGAAAGCTTTACCACAATACTGACACTTATATGGCATATTCCCGGAATGACTACGTAGGTGTATCTCTAAATCAACAAGGCGTGGATATCTTTTTGCACAAATATTGCATTCCAATGTTTCTCCAGTATGATAGAGCATATGGAGTTTCAGGCTGCCTTTGTGAAAAAATGATTTCTCACAGTGTTCACATTGAAATGCTGCTTTACGGTTAGTGTCGTGTATCTTCACATGATTCTGGTATGAGGTTTTGGTCAAAAATTTATTTCCGCAATGTTCGCAAGTGTAGTTGCGCTGTCGATTTTCTTCATGAGTAAGCGTATGATGGCGTAATGAGCTGCCATCCTTAAAAGTACGTGCTGAAACAAAATAGTTTTAATCTTTCCAAAATGTATGTTAAGAATGGTCCACAAACAACATAATTTAGATATTTGAGCAAGCCTTATATTAAATATGCATGCATTGCAAAACCGTTTTTTTAACTAAGTTCTGTCATTTGTGGAGACTGTCTTATCTAAATTCAACCTACGGCATGCGTGACATAGCAACATTTTCACATTGTGTACACGTGATACATGTCGCTTTATTTGTTTTTGTGTAAAGGTACCACTGCAAAAATCGCATTTCATCATGTCTTTATCTTGCGAATCAAATTTTTTTATATCAGTTGAATATGTGGACTTTGGTCGTCCACGTCTTTTCTTTTCCAAAGGATTAGCAATGGTCTCCTCGATGTCTTTCTGTACTAATGTGGAGTTATTCAAAGACGAAGAATCGTAGTCATCAATTACATCTGTATCTGCTGTTGATCTACGTTCTAATTTCAATGAAAAATCTGTTCCAGTATGTGATGTCTACAAACAACAATAGCAACTTTAGTGCACAATGATAAGAACGCAACTGACCTGTTGGACTGTGAGCAATACGTCATCATCGTCATCATCCTCATCGTCTTCATTATCCGTTTGTTCCACAGTCACATATTCAAAGTTTTCTGCTTCTGTTTCTTCGGTAAGTTGGAGTGACAAAAGTTTTAACAGCAAAGTTTGATGCGATTCCGTTGCCTTTCTAATGAAATCGTATGTGTCGCACAGCTGAGTTGCACAATCCAAGCAGAGTAGCTGTGGCAGCTGGTCTCTACTGTCCACATCCAATAGTGTGTACCTTTGAAAACATTCCATATAAGTTACGTTCTCCAACTTTGCAGTGGCAAGTGGTGAAGACCATTTTATAGATTCTGAAACATTTTCTACCATACATGCCCGGCATATTTTGTCTATGTGAATGGTTTGATTCATATGATTTTGGCTAGCAAATAAGTATGTAAGTTCAAATACAATTTAATTAATACAGTTTAGTTTTATTTATACTTTATTTATTTTCTTTATTCTCCATATGTTAAACAAGTTTGTTGACGTTTTTTTTTTTTCTTTTGAGAAGAGAAACGAATTTGACAGCCGAGTTGTGTTTAATTCTAGTTTGCGCAAAATTGCGGTGGGTGATGGGAATTCTGTCAAAATATGAGTACACTTTGATCCTATGAAATGGAAAATAATTGTGGCATACCGGAGGAAATATGATGGCAATTATCACGATAGTAGCAATTGTAGGTGGCAGTTCTTCTTTTGTCTTTATCTTAAGTAGTGCTTAAGCTGTCAAACAAGCTTAGGTTGCCACGAGCGTTTTTTCAACGCGGTTTAGCTAACTCGCGTTTCAGCATAGCACTTTTCTAATAATGAGTAAAGGATCGCAAAATAATGTATGCGCGTTGGAGCGTCTGCAGTACAGGCTCAGGCCTTAAGCCCATGCCTCGAGTCTCGTATGACAAACCAAGAATCGATTATTTAATAATCGACTCATGTTCAATGCTGCCACTAAATATAATTTTTGTATGTTGAGTAGCGGACCAAGTCAACATATGCTCGAAACACAATTAGGGCCGTACACACCATCCATAATTATGTTCATCATGCTTGACAAACACGAATAACTGTAAATTTAGTTTTGATTTCACATCAAACAGCATGCTGTCAAACATCATTTGCAGAAAAATTTTGAGGCATAAAGGGTGAACACATGATCAAATTTTTCATCAAATTGTTTGTCCAACAATTTGACAGCTCAGCGTAGACATGATCAAATTTTTCGTCAAATTTCAGTCTTTTTCTGACCACCATAGAGAAATCATCGTGGTGGCGGACAAATTATTATGTTCATGATATATAGATAGATGGTATGTTGATGAAAAAGGAATTTAATTTCACATTAATTAAAACCTAATGTCCTTTTCAAGACCACAAAAACAATCGGTAATTTTTGTGACCACAATACCATCTAATATAAGAAATTAAATTTTAAACAAAAACTAAAAAGTCTCCGAAAATCAAAGTTGATAAATTCTAGTCTAAAACTAGTTTTAATTTAAATTTACATTCTTTAATATATCCAACATTGGCTCCTCTAGCCATAGTTAAAAAAAAAAACAAAAACACCCTTCTAATGTGTAAAATACAAATTAGCAGCCTTCCATTTCATTATCCGCTCGTTGAAATCTTTTTCAAATGACAAAAATGTACTAGCAAATTTGACGAGCGTACACAACGTCAAATTGTTTGTCAAACAAGCAGAAATTCAAAATATTTTGTTTTCCATCAAACAATTTGACCATGAATTTGATGAGCCTTCACATCTTCAAATTCTCATCAAACACCATATATTTTTTTGTCCGTCAAATTGTTTGACAAATAATTTGATGAGTTGTTTGATCATGTGTACACCCCAATACACATCACTCGCATTACTTACTTATCTTCTCAGCTTTTTTTTTTTGCGGAGGTGCTGCTTGTTATAATTATTAAAAGAAATGTTTTGAACTCCCTAAAAACGAAGATATGTCTCTTAAGAACCTAAATCGTGAAAATGCCAAAGGCTCGGGACATAGATGTTGTTCCGTGTTTAAATTTAATTATTTAAGATATTTTTTATAGACTTCGTCGTTTTAACAACTATGAATATCATTTGAGCACAGATTCAGATCATTTCGTCGTAGTCTCCTTTGTATCGAGTCACACGTTTTTACGTCGGCGTTGATATGCCAAAATCTATTCTCAAAAATAATGTCACATAATGAATGAAAACTAATTTTACATTACACATAAATCATAGGTCTTCATTTAATTACTAAGGCAGCGCTTACACAAGGAAGCTCTTCAAAAAAAGTTTCCCTGTCTGTAGGCAAGAAGGGAAAAACGAAAGGGTGGTGTACAGAATTTGTCGTACACGCGAAATCCCTTTCGTTCTATTCTTTAGCTGATATTATGCTTTGAATTTACGTTTGTTGTGGAGGGTTGACACAGTAATTGCTTTGAAATTTTCTTGCACAAACAAATTCTAGTTTCCGTGTGTAAACGCAAAAGAAATTCACAAAAGAGAATAGACAAGAATTTCTCAGACCGAATTTGCTCGTGTAAACGTTGGCATAGTTTTCTTCATGATTTCAAATTATAAAGCAAAGGGTAAAAAAACTCGAAAATTATCTGAAATGACATTAGAACATATGATCGTAACAAAGTGGCAGCTCTGGTTGTGTTGTTAATTTTCTCTCCTTTTTCTCTGGTGCGTTTTGGAAATTTTCTTTAAGCCCTTAAATTTAAAGTTATCTGCTAAATTTATCTCAAAACAAAATAACTAGAGTTATAAAATATCAAAATAAATACAACAAAAGCGTGAACCAATTTTGTGCAGCAAAATCAATTTTTTTTTAACCAAGCAAGCAATCCATAAGAAACATGAGTTCGGTAAGCGTACGCGTCCAAATGGAGCTGTGTAAATGTGATAATTTAAAAACGAAAGTTAAATATTTTTATTGTTTACAGATCTCAAATGTCGAAAACTTGTCACCACAAACCATTCGCCAGGTAATGAAAGAAATGCAGCAGATGACTGAGACTCCATTAGAAGGCATAAAAATACAAATAAACGACACGGACGTAACTGATATACAGGCGCTAATTGAGGGTCCGGGTAAGTACAACACAGTAGTATTGCAATTATATTAACCAACTTTAGAATAAATTGTATAACTAAGTGACAAAGCTACTATGACTATCAGTTCTAGGATATCAATTAAACTGACAGTAAGATTTGGTTGTGTGTAACAAATTTATGGATTTTGTTAATGATTTCGAAAGTTGGTCCCTTCAGGCAGTCTATTAAACTTCTGTTTTCGCAAATCTTTTCCTGCTATTTTTCATGCCTAAGCATTCGGTTATATGTCGCACATTAAAACTTTCATTGCATCGAGAACATATAGGAATGGGCTCTTCTCTTAGTAAATGCTGATGGGTGCTTATGGAATGTCATAGTCCTAATCTAGAAAAGTTGTTTATTTTTAATAATGATCTATTAATGATGGGTACTTTTCCAGTTAATGTGTTTTTTTATTTAAGTTTTTCAATACGACAATCTATATGGATAGGAGCTGAACCTGCGGATTTTGCCATTATGTCTGCAAATTAATTTAGAATATTCAAGTCAGTTAGCTTTATTAAGTAAAAAGAGTTTCGAATTTTTAGATTGATTTAAAGGTAGTTGGACTAGGAATGTGATCACTGTGTGTAAATCGAGGAAAATTTCCAAGGATATAAAGAGAAGTGGAGTTACCGAACAAATACTTTTGTCTATGTGTGTGGGTGGAAAGTTCAGTTGCTTCCTGCTATTAAGAATACATCAGTTTGCCTGTATAAAATATTTCTCAACAGTTAGACCACGTGTGTTTTTTATGTCACAGCCCCAAGGGTATTATTTGATAAAAATATATTATTAAGATCAGTACAGAAAAAGTTTTGAGCTGGTGGGATATAAAGGGAGATTTGCTTTGACAAATGCAATTTTTAGGTGAACTTCGGCAGCAACGATTTCTATCTGAGTGTTAATGTTTAAAACTCTATGTAGCATGAGAGACACGTTTGACTTGAACGAGAGCTAGTACAAATAAATAAATAAAATACAAAACCAAAAGGAAGTAAGTCAACCTTCGTGTATACACTGGTATCCTCAACAAGCTTGAACTCCAACTTAAGTGGTAATAAAATATGTCTATGCAACTTGAAGGAGAGTCTCCGAAGAATAAGAACCTAGTAGCTGAAAATTCATACCTGTTCGGTTATTTTTTAAGAGGTCTAAAAGTGTAAAAATCTGCAAATCAAAGTTCTAATTGCTAAATGAAAAGTATTATCCTATGATAAATATTATACATATCTCTCGTTTGAAAGTTATTTACTAGTACTACAACTTTTACTCTGCAAATAATATGCATGAAAAATACGTTGTCAGTACTCTGTACCATTAATAGTAAATGCCTTCAATTTTCCAACATTTCCCGATTCTTTTGATTCTTGTTCTAGCGATCGCTTCCACATTATCCACTACAATGAGTGTTCCACTCCAAAGGCTTCGTTATAAAAATGTCTTTGGTGTTGACAACAACTGCTACTCTTTAATATTTGGATCCACGAAATATTTGCAGCATACTGAATTTCCGTAACGATTTTCGAACTATATAAAAAAAATCGATTTAAGACTTGGAATTGGAGTGGTATAAACGTTTTTTCTGTATCGTGGTAAAAATATAAGTATCGTTTTGAGAAAAAATGGTGTTTCACATTAATATGCTTCTGCAGATAGAACGGGTTGGTCGATCTTGTACTAATCAAATTGTTAACTTCATGCGTATGCGATAAAACCCTTGATTCCATCAACTTCGATTGATCTTGGACTCGGGTAAAACAATCTTGGAGTGTCAAATAAAATAAGGTCTATTATCCTTAGCAGTTACATGAGTCGGTGATTATCACAAATGACTAAGTCATACTGCTTTTGTTAAGCAAAATAAAATACATTTTTTTTTAACTTAAATTTATTAGGTTTCGCGTGCATATGACAGAGGAACTAAGACACTTTTGACATACATATTGATTACACATTTAATTTCTATATAAAAAGTTACGCAATACTTACTTTTTGTATTGCGTATTTCTTAAATGTTGTTAAGGAAAATCTGTGTTTGAAAATGTGATTTTTGTGTATTTATATATATTTTTTTAGATAAAAGATTAATTGAACAATTTTTTGTTTGCAGCCGGAACTCCATATGCCGGTGGCGTTTTTCGTGTCAAACTAACACTCGGAAAAGATTTTCCTCAAACACCACCAAAAGCCTTCTTCCTAACCAAAATCTTTCATCCGAATGTTGCGGCCAACGGTGAGATTTGCGTTAATACGTTAAAAAAGGATTGGAAACCTGATCTGGGCATAAAACACATACTTTTGACCATCAAATGCCTTCTAATAGTACCAAATGCAGAGTCTGCGCTTAACGAAGAAGCTGGAAAGCTGTTGCTTGAGCGTTACGACGATTATTCGCAGCGCGCTAAAATGATGACTGAAATTCATGCACAAGTAAATAAATCATACACATATATGTTTAATTTATTTAAACAAACATTTTGTATAAACAGCCCGCAAAAAGCACCAATTGTAAAGATGATGATGGACCATCTTCTAAGAAACATGCCGTCGACAAAAAAATTCAAGATAAAAAAAAGGAGAAACTTATAAAGGAAAAGAAACGTATATTGAAGCGATTATGAGCTGACAAGCTACAAATTGTTCCAAAAAACCAACTAACAAAGTCTACGATATCAACCAATCAACTATTATATAAAATTCTTCATCCTTCCATTTGTCAAACTCTGGTTTCTCGATTTGAAATCAATGCATGATGGCTAACGTATCAACAAATGATTTCTTTTTTATTCCCATCTCACCACATAACTTTATTATTAATTCTTCGTATTGTATTGTACCAATCAAAGGTTTTTTCTATACAAACTGCAATTTTTCATATACCACTTTTTTCTAGTGACAGTGTTATTAGTACAATTACGGGTTGCATATTGTTGCCACTGATAATGTTAATGTCATACTTTTTTCCTATTTTCGCACAGTTCTTTGATAACTTAATGATTTTAGTAGCTTTATTTGAGTTTGAATTATTCGAAATTTGAACCGTAGAATAATTTAATTTAATACCGCTAAGTTGTAAGTTTTATTATTAACCTAATTATAATTATCAATTGTTCGACATAAATAACAGTCATCATTTATTTAATTTGCATAAATCAAATTATTTCCACAATAAATGCAAATTAATATAAAATTAAATTAGAAGTCAGATGCTATAAATTTCGGTAGTATTTTTAAGCTAAAAACTAAATCTATATTGTATTACATACATATATTAAAAAAGTCTGTTTAAAAGCAAAATTTTCACCAAGTTCCCAACAATGTGACTCGACTCGTTAGTTGTCAAAATTATTCATATCTAATTTTACTTGAATGCTAGACTTCTCATATAAAATATTACTATTATAACAAGGCTTTGTTGCGATACAGATATTAATTATTGGCACACACGATAAATTTATCAGACTTAAGGTTAGATTTAGGTTGAATGGACTATCCAGTTAACGGACACACATAAACCAGAGTTGTTCCTTTGCGATATCTTCAAAAAGAAATGGACAGCTCCACGTCTCCCACACGTATTTGGATTCTATAATGAAAAGGAGGAGATCACATATCGTAGTGTTGAATAATTCAGCCAGATTATTGGAAGAGAAGAGACTGCTGTCTCAAAATGCATTCGGCGAAGCAG
This sequence comes from Meiosimyza decipiens, assembly GCA_963680825.1. Classification (NCBI taxonomy): domain Eukaryota; kingdom Metazoa; phylum Arthropoda; class Insecta; order Diptera; family Lauxaniidae; genus Meiosimyza; species Meiosimyza decipiens. The sequence goes on along the minus strand of OY804258.1, from coordinate 128,875,578 downwards.
CAGACCCTGTTCCCCTTCGTCAAATTACGTACATTTTTTGATTGAAATGTTGAGTGTCATTGGAATGGAATTTTGTATTAAAGTTGGAACTACTATCTATGATAAGATAGCAATTTTTCACTATCCAAAATATCCTCAATTTAAATACAAAGTTTTTTACTCCGTACAAAAACATAACTCTTTTTGTATAAATTAAAAACCTCTTAACAAAACCTCTGCGATATTTTGGACAGGAAGCACAATATTAAAAACTTCATAAATTGAAATTTGCAAGATTTCTTCAAATATGCCTCAAAACTTTTAAGTAGAAAATATCAAAATCCTGACACAAAACTCTTTTGAATATATCTGGTATGAATTTCTGGGTATGGTCCAGAACTATTTTGTGGGCATATGCATTTCGCAATAAGATCGGTCAGGTTTTTTTTAAATTTTTTTTACTTTTATCTCAAGATATAAACGAAGTTCCAGTTAACACTTATAATGAAACACTTGATTAAGCGACACTCAATTCAGCTTCTCTTTTCAACTTATTCACCTTATGAATTACCCAAAAAGGTCTGCTTCAACAGCTACTTGTGTTTGGCAATTAACTAAAACAAAAAACTTGAAAATCACTTAAGCGTTAAATGTGGGACTCATTTTTAAGGCATTTGTTGTGTGCACTAGACACTTAAATAGATTTTTTACCATAAAATTTGAAAACAGTTGAACATTTTTTTTAACTTTTCTTTTGTAACACAAAAGGGTTGCACAAAGGGGTTTAAATACTTAATGTTTCTTAATTTACATATAGTTTATTTGTAGAGATTTCAGAAATAAAGACCAACACCACCAGGAGCGCAGTGATAAGACTACGTTAAGTGCAAAAAAAGGTCAATTTGCTATAATTGACCCTAAAACAAAAATATTGAAATGTGTAAGATTTGTGAACAGTGGTATGGAGCGATGTATCTATCAGAATAAATCAGACATAATAAATTAACGAGACTGCAATCTCAAAAGTTCATTCCGCGGAAACATCAGACCCCATCTCCGTCCGCCAAATCCCACAGTACTTATCGCTTTTATTTGAAATCTCAAGTTGAGTCTGATGTTTCCGCGAATTAAACATTTTAATTGAGATTTTGAAGTCTCCTTAATTTATCGTCTATGGCAAAGTTCAAATCTGATATTAATTTTGTCTATAACGTTTGGTTTTTCAGATAAATGGGGTAAAATATGTCAAACAACCGATTTTCAATATTATCGCGTAATTTTACCAAGGTCAAGAACTGTTTTGGAACAATTCTGAGTACATAGGAACTAAGTAATGAACTAGCTCTTTAAAATTCATTTAAATGATAAAAACAAAACTTTATTTGAAACCTTGTGAAGATGGCTTTCTTTCTGGACCTAAATGTAGCCTCTTCCACAGACGGAATAAATTGATTAAATATATATTTACTATAAAGATGATGTATTCGATTGAAGTATGAAATCAAAACAAAATCCCCACTCTTGATGAAGAAAGAGGTGACCTTTCCTCAGTAGATCGCGCAACAGCTCTTACTTGAAAAAAATCTTCCTCAACTGAGGAAGTGAAATGTGAAACTGATGCATATGTAACAGGAAGGTTTCGACAAATCATATTACTCTGATGGCTAATTACTTGTTGAACTGCACTCTTCGTGTTTATAAAAGAAAAATTTAAAGTAGTCTGACTCACTTACGAGTTAAGTCGTAACGCATATGTACATATGTATGTAGACAACGTTACCTTGCGCATTGATTATCGATCTACAACAATTATAAATAAATTGATGAAAATCTATGCATACAACTAAATATTTTTAAAAACAAAAAGATGTTTCAATGTCTTCAGTTTTATGCAAAAATAATGCGTTGCTGTATATTTTATGTTGAAATCAGTCATAACGAACAAATGCTATATGACAATCGTTAAAATTTTTAACATTTGCGTGCGCATGTGCAGAACACGCGTACATATGTTGGCGGATCTAGTTTGAAGTTAAGATCGTACAGAATCAGCAGCAACAGGTAAACAACTAAACGGATCAATGGAGCAAGCGGTAGTAGTGGCGTTAAGGGACTGGAGAATAACACAGCAAGCAATCGAAATCGAGTGCCGAATGGACGTCAGATGGACCGCAACGCGGTTATAATTTTGAGCACAGGTAGATCAGTTGATTCGTAACATTTGCACGATCTACACTCTGTAGCTTATGTGTAGAATATATCATACGGGTTTTGTGTTTTCTTGTTTAGTTTATACATTTTGTTTTACGATGTTATGTTTGACGTAATTGTATGTCGCGTTGCCTCATATTGATTGCGGCTTTTCTTTTTCGTTTTAAGTTAAGGAAAAAACGTGTAAGCTACATATGACAAATGCATTTCTAAGATAGAAATTCAATGACGCGCATATTTACACATAATAAAGCTAAAATTTATTGCCATATAAAAATGTCGTTTGCTTTCGATTTCGAGTTCGCTGCATTTGTGCTTTAAGATGTGTACCTACATACCTATATGTTATTTTTATTATGAAACTGTGTGTGAATGCGACTTTTTTGATGTTAATTCAATAACAAGTGCGTTATTTTGTGCCATTTGAACAACCTGTCAGCCGTAAAATTTGCCATTTTCTAACCATCTGTTTGTCGATCATCGAATCATTGGCAAGTCCAGATCAAGTCCAAAACCGCACGCGTTGTAACCAAATTAACAAAAAAAAAACAGCAGTTGCGATTGTCTTTTTGTCGTCATCGATCTTCATAACAAACTCGAACAATTTTTAACTTACGCGATCATTCGTTTGATTGTGCGGTCGATCGGTCGGTGTATCTGTCAGTAAAGTTGGTATCTCTCAATTTGGTTTCAATTGTTGGTTCAGTAGTTCAATCTTAGCTTTAGAATACCAGCTCAATTCAAAACTCAAGCTGAGCTTAAAAAAGTAACAACAGTGACAACGATAAAAAACAACATTTTTCAACTGCGCAAACGTAAGTTTCAACCCACAACAATTTATTGTTGCTCACCTTTTCGCTAGTCTTGGAAAAAACAAAAATCTGCGTTGGTGCTTCATTGTTAGGTTTTTATAATTTTTATCGTTCTTAATATTTTTAAATATTCCATCCATGTATACATTTCATTAAATTTAAATTAAGTTTGGAAAATCGATTGGTTTGGGTTCGATTGGTTTTAAATTATTCACATACAATTGGGTACAAGCAAGGATTTTTTGCGAATTCAATTGGAAGTTAATAGCTATGTTAAAATGCCAAAAGTTGAAAATGTATTAAAAGAGTGACATATTTTTTGAGTATCAATTTATATCAAACATCAAATTTAATATCTAAGTAGTTAGCAAACGCCTTTTTCTAAAAAAGATCCGGCGCATCAGTATTGTATAAAAAACAATTCTCGTTTCAAAAGTCTAAATCGATCTGAATGCTTAAAAATTAGACCATATCTGTAGCTAATAAAGTGGAAAGAAAATTTTTCAGAGAACATCAAATGTCCACCTCCATCCATTATCACTCATCATACTCTATATCCTCACGCAAAACCACAGCTTCTAGCCTCGTGTCCGCCTTTATTAACAGATACCATAAAAGCTATAAGAACCCTTTAAAACAACAAAGCAGCGAACTCAAAACCTCTCCGGAGCTCTATGCTTACTTTAGCTGCTACCATCTTCTAATTCAAATTTGGGGAAAAGAATGCATACCTGCAATGTGGCTACTTGAAACCTTGGTAAAAATTTATTACTAATCGCTATGACACCACTACAGGGTCACAATGACATTAACAATCCCATCTACGGTACTGACAAATATAGTATCCGAGAAATTAGAGCTACTTATTGGAAAGCGAAAGGCAGACTTTCTCCCGTTTTGATGAAATAGAAACCATCGATTACAGCACCGCTCTTTATAGCATCAATCGAAATTGCGATTTAACAGTATTGAACAGTATTGAAAACTTAGATCCTTATATGTCTGTATCGTGTAAGCATATCTAGTTGCTCACCAACGACTGTTTCTTGAACTTAGAGATATATGAGTTTATTCTGAACATTTCAATAAAACCAGACTGGATATTCCTTTTGACTCCAAAGGGGGGATTTTTTAATTTAGAAAACAGTCTGATAAATTTACATCTCAATTTAGAACATTTGATAGGTTCACTAGCGACCCCCAAATTCAGAGGCGGCCTTTGGGGGCGGCGAACAGGGCAACCGCTCGGGGACTTGCTTTTGCGCTTTCGCGCAACAACCCAAGTAGAAAAATATTAGGTACTAATGTTTATTTGAACTTCGCGCCTTATAAAACTCACGTCACACCACTCGCGCTCTCTTGCGTGGTAGTTATCGTGGTGTTTACGATTGGCGTTCGGGGATTACCTGTGTTCCATTTTACCTGTCATTGACAGGCTATCAGTGTCAACTGTTTTCCGTTTGTGGTTTTATGTTGGAGCAGCCATGTGTGTTACGTTGTATTATCTTTAAAAAACTGCTTGTAATTTTATTAACTTTAGTCTTAGAAAAAGCCGCAGAGATCATTTCTGAATCCCTGATTCTTATAAGACATTAACGCACCCTAGTTTATCACGATTAGCAATTTGTCATCTTTGTGTCCATTAATTTATGATAATTTCCAGTAAACAATTGGAAAACTCTAAATTTATTTAATCTTAAATATTCTTAAATTATTTTCTCATCAAGCATCATCATTAAAACAAATTACACAATGGTAAGGGCCTCGCAAAGATCTACCCACCCTGTTTCTAATCATCTTGATTTCACTTCTTTTGCATTAAAATCTTTAGACAAGCTCTAAGCTCTAGTGGGCATGTTGACTGGATCTACACTGTCTTCAATAAAGTCTTCGACAAATTACCAAATACTTTGATTTTGTTTAAATTAAGAAACCTTGGAATTCCCATAAGGTTTGTTAGAAATATTGAATTTTATTTACCGTATTGTTCATAACAAATAAGATTTCGGAAGGTGTTTTCCTCTCCATTTAGCGTGATATAAGTTGTTCTACAAGGAAGCCACCTAGGGTCACTCCTTTTTGTTTTAGCAATTTGATGCTATGTACATTAATATCATATACATGCACTAATAAAAATTTGAACCTTCCTCCTCATGAGGATCATTTGAAGTTATGGCATATGCAGTCTGAGCTCCCGTAGAAATACTTTATCTATATCAAATTGTAACTGGGTCTCTTGCTGCACCAGAGGTTCTTAACTACATTTTTTCAATACTAATCGAAGAATTACTCGCAACTTTTATCCACCGTTTATTAGAACTAATTACATATATGGCTGCAGCTCCTTTTAATCGTATGACAACTCTCATTAACAATTCTTGATATTTTTGTGTTTATGTTGTCCGAGTCCCACAGCATAGAACGTCAATTTTTTCTAACTAATTTCTGGTAGTTGGACTGGATGTCTTTTCTAATATTCGAGTATTAAATGACTTCACAATATGCACATTTTTTAGCCGATCTGACATCTTTTAACTGAAGTAGTACTGAAACCAGACATAAAATTCTTGTCGTCCGGTGTTATATAGCTTAAGTTACAGAATACAGTGCGGTTGTGGTAACGTGAACCAAATAAAACCAAGGTTGTTCACGGTAGCGAAATTGTTCACGTAAGCGAATGTGAAAATTTAAGCCAAAATTTATACAGCGCAGTCGCTTCATATCATTTGTAGCAACAAAAACTTTAAAAGAAATCAAAAAACTTCTTCATAAACTAAAAAAAAAATAAAATACATAAACAGCCTTTTGCGTATTGTATGGTAGTCAAAGTAAAATTTACTTCGTTTACGTTAGCGCGACTGCACTGTATGTTATTTTGCAACTCTGCATGTAACAAATACGTTGTAGTTTCGGCTCAGTGTACGCAAATATTTTTTAATTGAATTGCGCTTAAACTTCTTTTGTTTAAATATTTACATTTATTTGATTGTGTGTGAGCAAAAAACTAATATTTGTCTGTGCATTTGTGTGTCTGTCTTTCTGTGGTCTGTTTGTGTTTTTATGAATTTCCTTACATATACAAATTTGTCCAGTGTTTGGAATACGAAGCAGTCATGGTGGTATGCGATGCACGTGACCTTGGTGTCAATGTTATGCCATTACGCGGGATACCCACGTTTTACAGTTGATCACAACAACAAAAATATTTGTTTTTATGCGAAAAACTTTAGTTTCCCTATAACGAATACCAGTTCCAACTTTGACCATCTTTGGTGTATTTTTATTTATTTGAATATTTTTTTTGTACAAATATTTACTTGAACATAAAATTTAAAACCAGAAATATAAGTTGTGTGGGAAGTTATTATTAAGTATTTTTAAATTATTAATTAAATTTTCAAATTATCGTAATTAGATGTTAAAGTCAAACTAAGCTAAACTTTTTGGCTAGTAAAAATCCAACAGGCGACAGTAGAAAATTTGAGTTTATATTAGCTGAAGCTTGTACCATTGATGGGTTGCTGTACGCCACAGACATGATGTCGCTATGCAGATAATACCAAATACATATAAGAAATATGTAATTTTGTTAGAGCTTTTTCAAATTATAGTATGATTCTGATATTCAAAAGGGTAGCATCTACTAAGCGCAAGAGGTGATTTTGCAACGAAACTTGAGGGCAATTTTTTTGCACATCAAATTACACGGTGGAAGGAAGTTTTTTCAACAAAATTTTTGTTTTTTTTTTTGGAAACAACGGAATATGTCATTGTACTTTTTTAGCTTAATTTTTTTTTCAAAAAATTGTATTATGTTGTTTTTTATGTTTTTTCTAAAAATTAATAGTCATATTTTTTTGAGTTTATTTTATGCTTTACAAATGACTTAATAGGTACATATGAATTGGTTTCCGTTTAACACAGTTTTTCATATAAAACTTAAGTTTCGATCTACATGGTTTTCTGAGGAACCTATCTTCCGTATAAATCGGGGGATAACTGTATTCTCTACTGCAGCTATTTGACGTCTGTCTGAACTATAGTTATACTACGAAATACCTTTTCAATGAAGTATATTTTAAAGGGTGTGCCAATAAGAGTGCAATTTTTTATTTAAAATAAAAACACTTACTTTTTGAGTGAGTTTTAATATTTTTATTGCATTGCACTATGCACTCTTTATCTGAGAGGTAGAATAATAATAAAATTATAGTTTTGTGTATTTTATTCTGTGTTTTATGTACATTGCAGTGTGTCAACATTTTCGTTTTTTGAATCGGCTGAGCCTTAGAATCGTAGATATCGTCATTCTGAACATCACTGTGTACTTAAAGTTTTTTATAAGGGATCATAGAGGGGGCGCGGGTGGGTTAAAATTGCGCTATATTCATAGAACAATATACAATTTTAAAGTTGACTTTCATATGGTCTATCGAAAGAGTATATTAGTGGGCATCCAAAATAACATTATGAGCCGGATCTATCTATACAGATATGTGCCAGCATCGATTATATGAAAAAGGTCCGAAAATGACTAACTTTAGGGCACTCGCGCTTAAAAAAATTTAAGTACACAGTGATGTTCAGAATGAGCCGATTGAAGAAGAAAATTCGACCTACCTTCTTAGAGTGTTTTTTTTTTTAATTTCTTGCTATCTCAAATTCGCATGATAATTCTTAGAAATCCAACATAAGGAAAGTTCAGAACTTCAATGTTTAGAGATCGCTCAAGATCAGTGAAGTTTTCGGTGCACGAAACTGTACGTATAACGAAAGAAAAAAGATAAAAGAAAACACAAATCAAATATAAAAAGGTTATAAAAATTCATTGCATACTTTCAGTCGTTAAAAAAAGGTAAAACTCCATACTGTTTGTTGTTAAAAAAAGCAAGGAGAGTGGGGGGGACGGGTGAGTGAAGCGAACATAGGGTGCAGCCCCATAGTTCCATATAATAATATGTATAAGTGAGCATTATAAGTTTTAATTTAAATAAGAAAAACTAGGGTAGTTTTCAGATGTAAGGTAGCATTTTTGAAACGAATTAATTGTTACTTGAACAGTTATGGGGTTATGGGTCTTTATAGCCAATTTTTCTTCAAATAAGCAGTTGTTGATTTGTATGGCTTAGCGGTTGATCTAATCACATAAAAAATATGTTCTCTAAAGTTTTTTTTAGAATACTATTATACATTTCCTTTAAAATTGTTAGAACAATTGTATTTTTCCGAAGGGATCCACTGTTTGGCCAGACAAATTAGTTAATTCTCATTTATGAAAAGAATATACTTTGAAGTCCTGGAGATCTGAAAAATTTTCTTCATAAAAGTAAAGCTTTTTCAAAAACTTAAAGTAATTTTTCGATCTGTATTTTAAATTTCAGAGTCATATATCTTGGGAGGCAATTGGGTCAATATTTAATATTAGATAATATGCATTTCTTCTTATAATTATTGATTAAAATGATGATGAGACTGTGTTGGTTTGACACGTTTTTACCCTCATGTGTTTAATTCAACCTGAAAACTTGTTTATTTTTATAATTTATAACATTTTGAGTTTATTTCAACGTACTTTTTGTTGTAATTATACGCGATTTTAAAGAAATCATATTTTTTCCAAGGCGTCTTTTATTTCCAAAACCCTTAGTTGTTCCAAGTCAGTTGGTTATTTTAAAGCCGCCATTTCGTTTTTCAAATTTTAACTTCAGCTTCGTTTTAAGCGACCTCAAAAACGCGAATTCCTTCTTTTCAACTTGGCAACCCTGGATTAAGCGAACTCTCAACCGAGTTGTAGTGCATCTAAAATAAAACGAATAAAATCATGCTATAGCCTAAAATTACATAAGACATAAAGAACTTATATAATTCATTTTCAAATATGCCACACCTACTTCATAAACTCACAATGTTATACAACACATTTCCATTTAGTTTAAAGTTATAAAATATGGCAATATTTATTAAAATTCAAAGTGTATCGAAGCAAATTGCAAACCTTAAGCGATACTCGGAAGAAATTTAGAATTAAAATGTTTTGGAGCAACATAATAAAAAATTCTAAAAGCGTAAAACAAACCACCGCCTACACGAGACAAGCGTTGATGTGAATACATGTGGCATTTAATTGGGAACATAATTCTAATTACCCTACACACAGTGTATATTAACTTTATACTTCCGTTTGTAACGCATATAAGGGGTCGTGCCAGGTATAGAAAAGTGTAAATATTCTTAATCAGCATAACTATCTGAGTGAATCTAGCCATGGAATATATATAAAAAAATATAAAAGCTCCATCTGTCCGTTCGTCTGCCTTGTAATCGCGATTATTGGCAAACGGTAAGGTGTAATTTAATGAAATTTAGTATGCTGGTTACTTTCTCAATACTACCTCATGTGATTGAAAATGGGCAATATCGGCCCATGAACAGTCCTACTGCCAATACAAATACAAACCTTCCGCAGTGTTTGCTCAGAACTATTTAGCCTAATTTGAAAATAAGTTATACCATTAGGAAATTTTCGTGATTTTTTGTAACAATGACTTACATTAATCTTGATAATTTAAAAGGACGTGGCTGCTTTCCTGCAAGGAAATTTGAGTAGTTGCAAATAAACTTCACGCAATTACTACTCGTATAAGTAGGAAAGTATGAACATTGAAACGCTATAATTCACTATACTAAGGAAGTGGTTTGAGGTAATGCAACCAATTTCACATAAATACGATAGTATCTCCTATGGGACATTAAGGTGATGCAACCAATTGCGTCCTATAGGACTATTTCGAAAAAGCACTAGAAAATATTTAGTGGATTTTGGCAAAAGGGCGCGGCAACTCCCTAACAAGCAAAAACTTTAAAATGCTAAACTAACTGCAATTTAAGTGGGTGTTGTCAAATTAGAAATGGGAACGATTTCTTAACACATTACTTGGACAGTTTGGACAATTAAATGGTGTACCTTCCATACATATAAAGAAATTTAAATTACAACATAAAGGTAGCAATCGAAGAAAATGGTACAAAAATTAGTATGTCAACATTTGGAGAAACAAAATATCATTAGAAAAAACTGGGCAGGTCAGACCAAAGATAACACCATTACCAGTTTGTTTATTAAACTTATTTCGCCTCAAAATATGCAATAAGTAATTAAAGCTTTGATTATAATTTAATTTTTCTTTTTCATTTTATCCTAGCTACGTGCGCTTAAATTAAGTTAAAGCCAACCTGAAAGCTTTAAAAGCCAAAAAACCTGAGTTGCACTACAAATTAAACTCAAAAGCAAAATGCAGAGCTCACCGACAAATCAAAAACAAACACTAGCAGTGCATCAGTTGCAGTCCGGAGAACTAGTAAGTTGATTATTGTTATTACTATGTTTGTATGTATTAGAGGTGACTAACACTGCTTAACAAATATATATTTTCCATGTGATACGAAGAGTATTTGATTAAACCTACCAAGCGCAGGTAAAATAGTAATAAGGTTTGAGTTTAAAATAAAAAATAAAAAGTCGTCTCTAGTTTCTATTAAGCCTCATCGGTAAACAACATCGATGAATACCCTTTGCAAATAGCAATATTTACAGCTCAAGCATATTTTCATGAAATGATGGCAAAATCCTCAACAAAGGAAATTGAAATTAAAAACAAGCGGTACGGAATTTATGTGTCAGTTTTGACGCCGGTAGACAAACTATAATCGAGTACTTGGAAAGTTTGTCTGTTGCACACACAGGTCCAAATCCTGGTACAGATTAATCGAAATTTATCTGGAATGTTCTTCATTTCACGACAGAGTGAAAGTGCTCAACAGGAAGCGGAAGCGCGTACAAAGCGCTTCGAATGTGCTTCATGGTAAATCGAAAACTGACTCCAATGCACTTCTCAACGCATATCACTTTTAACATAATTTTTGAAAGCATATGAAGTTCGCACCCTTGAAGGCATAAAATACGCTTTCTTGGATGTTAAGTAGAAGCACAGTAGAAGCTTGATATTGAAAAAATAAAGAACGTTAAATATCATTATATTTGTCACCAAGCAGATTTGAACCTATGCCTTCTGCGTTATGATAGTGTTCTCAGATGCGCACATCTTAACCAACTGAGCTACTTTAATTATTAGTTTCGGATGCGAAGTAAAGTTTTTTTTTCTATTAAATAGAATTTCGAACTAAACGCTTCCAAAAAAGCACATCTGATGTGCACCCTTTGGAAGCTGCTTCCAAATTTCCAGTTGGGATGAATCGAAATAATATGAATTTATATAAAACTCACATGAACTTCACTCGAAAGTGAAGTATAGAATAAGCCTGTACTTAGTACATGTTTTCGATTGAAAAAATACATACTCGATTCAAATGAGATTTGATCCTGCTTTATTCGTAAAATACATAGTTTCAATTCGAATCCGTTCCTTAGCTAACTTGGCTACAAAATGTTGATTTGAAACCAGATAAAAACAAGAATAAAGCGCTTTGCTGAAATGCACAGCACAAGTAAGTTCATTTTTATCAATGAATTTTTGGAGTACTCTGCTTATACGCCACTGGGTCATACCATTTTTTCACACTCTTTTTTCACATCAATGAACTGTTATTGTGTTGCATCGTGTAATCAGCAGAACTGTTACATTTAAGTAACAAATGTTTGAGATAAAGTAATAAAACTTTAGGCTCTTCTTTGCTCATAAATACTCGTTTGTATAATTTTGTTGCAGTTTCTGGAATGAGAGCTTTTTTAAACTTTTGGAATTTTCAGTATGTGCAAGTAAACGACTACCGTCATCCAAGCTTCTACCCGCAAAGAGCGTTCACTTCACTGAAAGCTGTACGGCTCCATGTGTGTACAGAGCACTACATCCAAACAATGGCTGTAACTGTGAGTACGGAGCTTAGAGCGAAGTTACTGAAAGAAAATCACTGTTCATTTTTGGTAAACACTCGGTGACGCTTCGCTACCATAACAAAACAAGTGATTGTGTGAGCTGCATTGTTAAGCAGGCTGACTAACTGACTGCCTAGCTGATTACCAAGCTAAGATACTCTTAAGCTTTTATTTTGTGCAAAACATAGGAGTGGATCGAGAATTTTATATTTAAAAATAAAAATATCGCTCAATAACTGCGAAAGTAAGCCACAAGTAGACAAATATGTCAAGATCAATGATAAAGAGGAGATAAAAGCACATCGACCCATTTGACCCAACTATCTTGTAATTACAATTTTGATTGATTACGTGAGTCATGTTTGTAACTCACTAGAACAATCTAACACTTCCAATCGAACAAAGTCAACAACGAGTCAAGCAGTCAATGTGCTAAGCCACACCCTTACTGGTAGTCATGGGGTTCAATGGTACCTTTTTAGTCATTTGAAGGAACTGGGTTATGCCAATGTTATTAGCTTGTTGTGATCAAGACTCTCTGTTACACAAACCTATCTTACACAACTCAGCGACCAGTAGCCATTGATATGCTGATGTAATATCAGCAGAAACGTTCCCCCAGCATTTACGAGAAAAACATACTCTAGCTCTAGTATATCGTTCTGATGCCTTGGCAGCACTTTCATTTTTAAAAGCGATACCACGGAAGACTTAGCAACAAGAACCAACGGAGCGAGAAGTGTATTTGCACAACTCCATAAAATATAGAAGTCGAACATAATCTCGACACAAATCATTCTGCAAATATATCAATGACATTATATAGAATACACCGGACTTGCTATGCTATTGATCGAGCGGTTACAAGACACGCAAGGTGCGTGTCAAGACTACTATACCTCCGGACTACATACTCTAGTGATAAGGTCGGTCACAATATACTTGAGGTGTATGGAGCACTTCGGATTAATTCCTTAGCTATACGAAAAATACTCTCTGGACTATCTATCCTAGTGATAGTTGCGATTTCAAAGGTGTTCAGGAGATATCTTCAGAGCACTATATGAAATACTCTGGACTGACAAGAAACTTAAAGCTTCCAACTATTCTAGTAATAAGTAAGGTCCCAAAACATTTAGGTAACCAGAAGATGTCTTCAAATTATATATACAGAATACTTTGTACTAACTTCATTGACACTTAAGGTGTACAGCAGGTGTAATCAGATTATTATATAGGATTATCTGAGCTAACTATGGTTACAACAAAATCGAAGTGTTATCAGTTTACTGCGATGTACTTCAAAAACAATCGCAAATAAGAGTTCATTTATGTTGCTGACTAAACGATCTCTTCATAATAGAGAGCTACGGAGTGGTCCAATAATCTTTTGAGCTAAGAATATAAACTCAAAATATACGGATTTTTTGGCCTACCCTAACATATGTCTCTCGCTTTTATGAACGGGTAAAAGGGAATCAGTTACTGCTAGATATACTCGTACTTAATCTACTTGTACTCAACATCGCTCGTCTGTATTTGGAAGACAACGGAGACCCATACGAAAAACTTAGCGACAGCAAAAACAACAACAACAACAATAGCAGAAACCACCACAACTACAACAAAAACAATAATTTGAGTGCTAATGGTAAAACAAACGCTGCAATGCATGGATGAATAGTCGGGTGGTTGGTTGGTTGGTTAGTCGGTTGCTATATAAAAGTTATATTGTTGAATATGGTTGTTTTCCAGCGAGAATGGCAATAGCGAAAAATTTTCAAAAACTTTAGTTCAGGTGTAACAGCGTTAGTGAGTAAACGTGCTCCGTTTTAACTCCTCAGCGCAGAGCACAGGTCGTGTGATCTAGCGGACAAGATTTCATATATATAATTAATGGATAACGTTAATGAGCGAAATTTGCTCTAAAATTAAAATTATCTTATAAAAAAAAAAGTTCTTATGAGAACACACAAAATATAGTTAATAATATAGTGAGCAATCTAATGAATACTTCGCGCCCAAAACAATATGACTTAAGTATAAATTACGTAATCGATCGATCCTGTTGGATGGACTTAAAACGACGTTAAGTTAAAATACGTGAGACGCGAAGAATAAACGCGATATCGTAAATTCATTTTTTTTTTCAAATTCTTGAGAAACAAAAAAATTAGTTCGCAATGGTTACGTAAACAAAAAGTAAAAATAAAAAAAAAATCAAAGAAAATGCAACTCAAAATTAATTTTCCCAAGCTTTTAGCGCTCGAAAAGTTAGTATTGTGCTAACTGATCACGCTTATGCCATGGGAGTATGTGTTTGTTTGCTTGCCGCGATATGGTGCTGTTTTGTTTTTTGTGCCAACGGTCACACACCGACTCTCTTTCTAATTTCGAAACACCGAAGCAAACGTTTGGTATCTAAACGCCAGGCAGCATCAATGAAAAATTGAAAAAATGTTTAAGATTTATTGGATACTATTGTAATATGTGTAGCTTCCAACCCACATTATTTTAAATAGAAATTGCAAGTTTGATTGTGTTGTATGACCTCAGTCAAAAAGTCCACGGAAAATGTGTATGGGGAATTATTTGCCCAGCCGTTTTGACCCAATCTCTTGTGTCTATTTTTTAGGTTTTTGAAGCTGATATTCACGGAGTTATACGCTTTTGCATTGTTTGCATGTCACTTTATTTTGAAAGCCCATTTTGTATTTTGGGGGTCGAAGCTCAATAACTCAAAAGTATTATTGGAAAATTAAAATTATAGCCTATTTGATACATACATTTATAGGTTATGCTATTTCAGGGAGATGACATGTCATCATAATTTAGGCTACGGATGGGCCCATTGTATACCTGATTTACATATATATAACCATTCAACCTAATTGAACCTTTCCGATATATTCACAATGGATTTAAGATCTTTTGATGTTAATTCATCTAAAGAGTCGAAGAAGTAACTGCCGAAAGTCTTAAAGCGTCGTTGCGCTAACAAAGGGCATGGAAAACAGTTTCTTCAACATCTGGATCTCTGCAGCACCTGCAAAGATCTCCGATGTTGGGCAGACTGAATTTGGCGGAGTGTGTGCCAGTAAAAAAATGTCCGGTTATAACACCATTGGGCGCTCAGATGAGTTCTGTCTAGTGAATTCGCAATATAAGCTTGTTTAGCATTATAAAATGGCCAAATTGATCTTGATATAATAATACACGTCGACAATTGAGACCATTTTGAATTAGCCACGTGAAGACACTGCAAATTTATGTTCATCTTAAATGTGTCTTTTAACCGTTTCCTAGACTCCTCCACTCCTCATAATTGAGCCTTCTTTTTCCAGTTTGTCAGCATGATCATTGCCGACAAAATTACTGTGAGAGTAAATATCTGTAATTGCTGTTTGGCTTTCAATATATGTATATATATATAGTTTAATACTTGATTTTAGGGGTTTATTATTCATTAGCTAATGGCAAGTTTTCAGAACTGCAGAGACCTCAGCTTATAGTTTATTGTAAAGCGGCATTATATTATTAATATGTGATTATATGCTCGAAAACTATGTCGCACAAAGTCGTAGACGATTTTATGTCCACAGGTCATATATACATATGTATCGATTTGATTGAGTCAGTGCATGTGTAGCTTATTCTGATGACGCTGTATGCTCTAAAATAATTAAAAACATACAAATTTTTTGTTGAATTTTCTATTTGATTTTTATCTCAATGGAATTTGGTTGAATTTTTTTTTTAATCTAAAACTATAAATTGGGGATGAGGTCATACTTTTTTATGTTTCATTTTGTAATCGAATTTGAATTACTTGCACTTTTTTGCACCCCTAGAAGAAATAAACGATTTTTTGGTAATTATTCAGAGGTTGTATGTTGTAGGGGATACTTTACCAAGGAATTTTGTTCGCATATGTTTAGCGCAGAAACCGCAATTTACAGAGTTATGAGCATCGAAAATTGTGGATATATCTTTTTTTCAAAAGTTGAGAGCTTCCACGCTTTCGAATTAAATGGATGTCAATTTTCTATAAAATTTAAGAATTATTTAGAATTTAGTGTTTTCGAAACTCAGACATTCGTACTTGAGTGTGCAAAATATCAGAGTCGAAACTTGCTGAATAATACATAGGTGTACTGAGGCCCTTAGGTACATAGAAACGCATGTTGCCACCAGTGTATCTTGCTTAGTTCTCCCACTTGAGGCAGTTGAAACTGCTAGAAAAATCGTTTTTATTGAAAACTCATTCAGCCCACCTCATTCAGTGTTTTTTATTCGTACTTTTCTGAGAAATCTTTTTGCGCCATTTTAGTTGTAGTTTTGGGCATGAGACGCATAGCTGCACTGCTTGCTTCGAAAGAGCTAGTTATTTTATATACTCTACACAGATTATGTATTCCCTTTATTTTTTCTGATACATAAGTTACTTTTTCAATTGCATTTCATGGTATTTAAAATATGATAGATATCGATTCACGCCTACGGATCATACAATTACGCATGCCAAAAATGGACCGAGTAAACACCAGAAAAAAATAGTCATGTTTCGAAAGGAAGTTGTGGCACCTTTTATGCAAAAAAAAATCTTTAAAACGTTATAGCGTAAAGTGGGCTACCTTTGACATCGGGGCACATTTGACTTTTCCAATTTCAGTGTGAAGACGGCCTAGAAGCCAAAAAAATTTAATGCAGAATGGCGTTCTTCTTCAACTCTCTTCGGAGAGACTTTTTTTACTGTTTTCGCGATCGCTGATGTCATTTTCGACACCTAATACGTATTCGATCTATAAAATATTTATGACTACTTTTATAAATCGATTAACAAAATATGTTAGCACAAGTTGCATGTATTAACAAAATTAAAGTGTGTTTTGTGAAAATAATACGGTAAAAATTTAAAAAAACATAACAAAATCCTCTAGAGCGTTTGTGCCACATTTGACTTTTGTCACATTATGTTGTGGACGTTATTTCTTCTGATATCCAAAGACAATTTCTGAGAGTAGAACTTTGCGAACCCTATCGAGCTCTAAGAAAAAGAGTCGGGTAGAAGAATCTATGAGCTTTGATGCCTGAAGCTATACGACCCATACCGCGTCTTTGCATATCAAACACAGCATCCAAGAGGGACGTTTTTTCCATTAAAAGCGTCGAGCACAAGAATCCGAAAAAGTATTAGAAAAAGTGCACAAAACGCTAAGCGGTCGTTTAGGCATTTAATTAAAGTTAGTATGAAGGCGAAAACAAAGTTCCCAGAAAGATGCGCCCAAAGCGATAAAAGCATTTTCTAAACCGGGCTTAAATTGATAAGAAAAATTTCAAAATGGAAGACTGCTGTTTCTTATATATAAACTTACAGATGCCCGCGCAAAATTTGGTGAAGATTAACAAACTCCATTTTATTATGTGGGAGGCATTACAGAAGCGCACTTGCAATATAAATTATCTAAGAAAACTATCACTATCACTTACTTTTGCATCAAAAAGTTCTATTTCTGTCCTTAATAAAGTTCACACGATTGTTAGACCGAAATCGAGATGAAAAGCCACATAAAAAGTCAAAAATGTCCCGTGTTAGGGTACATTTGAAAAAAATTACTATTTGTGGAAAAAGTTAAAAAAAGAAACGATGATGCAGTTCTTTTTAATTTTTTTTTTTTGAAATTTGATTGCGAATAGTGAATTTCTGAAAACCAGTAACAATTTTTAAACTCCTTCAATTCTTTTGGGATATATAGGCCATTCAAAAACTAAGTTTCACGGCACCCCACTTTCCCCTACTGTAAGATTTATTTATACTAATGTTACCAGATTTCACAAGAATACTAAAATACTTAGTTCGGAGAGCACCAGATAAAAAAAAATTCGGGAATATCCCATGAAAGCAAAAGCTTTAAAACACTAAACTGAGCGAGATATTCGAGTTAACCCAATCAAATAGCGCAGGAATTCAAGAAAGGGCTCGTTCAATTATTAGACATAAAGTCGACGAAAGTTCTTCCGAAAATCTATAAAAATTCATTCTCTGTATAAAATTTTAATGTTGTGTGGGGTATTGATTTTCTGCCAAGACTTAGAGTTTTTTTTTATTTTCTAAAACATTAAAATCGCATTTTTTTGGAGCAATGCTCCTTAAAAAAAAACACAAAACAAACGTGACTAAGAGAAAAACTTGTGATAAGCGGGGAGGTAGTGGGGCGGTGCTTTTGTCAGTTACTTAACTGGACGTAGACGTTTGGTATTTTTCTTTTTCAATTCTATCGTGTCAAATGTAGCAAATTTAAAACAGGTCTATGAGTAAAGTGCTTCGGGTTGTATTGCAACTACACACTGCACTGCACAAGCTAGTGGTGAGGTTAGAGGTTTATGTATCTGGCCTTATGTTTATATTTGCATTCAACTCATCTGAGCACAATCATCGTGAGATCTAGGCCAACTGCGCAATCGTTTTTGCGGTTAAATAAAATAAATAGACTTATAGTATTCACTTAAGTAACACTTTTTCCATCTTTTTAGTTATCATATGCACTACTCGTAATAAAGCAACTTTACTTTATTCTAAAGCAAAGTATCTTGACGGAACTTAGAATTCATAAAAATGTTTTGTCTTAAATAGTAATATTGTACTTAATACATATTAAATTAATGGTTGTTAACTCAATGAACTCTTAAAAAAAATAATAATATCATTCACAAATGTATGTTTGTATGTATGTATGTTAATTGTTTGAAAAAGGTGCATAGTCTATAGTTCATTTTTAAGACCTTTAGCTGATCTGTCTCTGTAGAAAACTTAAAGAATTAGCAAAAATTGTTTTACTTGGCTACGTTAAAATTATTGGTCTATAATTATAGAGCTATATATTAAATTTAAGCTACAAATTAAAAATATTTTTCATACATTTTTTCTTAAAATAAAATCAAGCAAAGTTATGAAGCTTAATAAATTAGCTGTACATTAAATTTTTTGTACATATAGTAGCTCAAACTAATGCCCATTATGATCAGGATATACATATATTATTCAGTCAATTAGATCCATTTCATAAAAACGTTCTTTGAATATAGTTTATCTCATCCTGATCAAACATGATAGGGCACAAGTTGAAGTTATGGACAGTTGTAGAGATATGAAGCTTAAAAAGTTTAATAAACCGCGGATATACTAAGCTTTCATTGACTTTTCCAAAACAACGTTTTATTAAATTTGAGCAACATTTTATTTTTGTACGGTCTGAGTTTTCAAAATCTGCGTTAAGTTTTTGACTAGGATTTAATAAAGTTCCAGATGTAATCACAAAAAATCAATAAAATTCTCCGTGCCCCTCGCTAAACAGTTCGAACATCTGTTTCCATACATTCTCAATAACGTAAAATAATACGATTCGCATTTGCAGCACATTTGCAGGTCAAATACATTCGGAAAATATCGCTCTCGTTCACACTTTTGCGTAAGATTGACGGTTGGGTACCTAGGGGTGTAGCCCCCTCTAGCACAGTGCTGTATTGCGGTCTTGTCGATGACCAAAGATCACATTAGATTTTCGATCACGTTAGGGTATCTCGAGCAATTTCGACGTAGCATTCGTTTTCAGCACACAAAAAACATACGTTATGGTAGCTCATCTATTTTTTGTGGTCTTTTGAAAAACGTAGCTTTTGTATTAGGTGCGTAACTAAGTTCTCGCTGGTTTTTATTAGAAAATGCAACTTTATTGTCAAAAAATAGTTACAGATGAATGAATCAAAGTATTGCCCATTGCTATATACCACTTTTCCCCATCTTTCTTTGAGGTCTTCATAGGAGTTGAACTGCTGATCAGTCAGACCATGTGCCATTGAACGGAACAAGTAGTAATCTTACGGGGCAATATCTGGGGAATACAGTGGGTGGGGTAGGACTTCCCATTTGAGAGTTTCCAAGTATGTATCACTCACTGGTTTAGCAACGTGAGACCTAGCGTTGTCATTCAATAGGATTACTTTATCGTGCTTCTGTTCGTATTGGGGCCGTTTTTCACGCATGCAAACGCTTGGA
The DNA here is from genome assembly GCA_963680825.1 of Meiosimyza decipiens. NCBI lineage: Eukaryota > Metazoa > Arthropoda > Insecta > Diptera > Lauxaniidae > Meiosimyza > Meiosimyza decipiens. The sequence continues at coordinate 128,855,627 of OY804258.1, read as the reverse complement.
AATGGCTTGTCGCGTAACTCCCAATACTGAAGCAAGCTCTTCTTGCGTTTGGGCCGAATCCTCTTCGAGCAATGTCTCCAATTCCGTATCATTGAAGGTTTTTGGCCTTCCTTCACGTGGTTGATCGTCGATGTCGAAATCATGGTCTTTAAAGTGACGAAACCAATATCGGCACGTTGTTTCGCTAGAACAACATCTCCGTAAACTTTTTGGAGCTCTCGATGCGCGTCAGTCGCCGTTTTCTTCGATTGAAAGAAGAAAATCAACACCTCCCGCAAATGACGATTACTTGGCACAAAATCAGTCATTTTCGAGCAACCACAAACAGACTATGAAAACACAAAATCTTAAAAAAAGTGTCAAATCGGTTTGTTTACCATATGCTTAGGCTAGATTCATAACGTTTCGATATGAACCAAATCGACCAGCTCTTACCGCTAGTGCCATCTGTTGACAAACAGCGAGAAGTTAGTTGCGCACCTAATATTTTTATGGTAGAATTTCTTGAAAACTTGGCATAATGGACAAATTCTAACCCCGGATTCGTTTTCAGCATACCAAAAACATACGGTTTGGTACCTCATCTTCCAACTTCAAGTCATTAATTTTTTTACAAAAATCATTTTATGACAAAAGCAGTGGCGTACCTTGAAATTTTCGTAAAATATATATTAAAAAAGAAAATGATCATTCGAATAAAATCAAATAAATACAACAAATTGTTAGTATACACAAGTCTCAATGAATAACGAGGACCAATTTGCCGCCCCCATGCCTTTGCGCCTGCTTATCGCCTTAGTAACGCTACTGAATAGAAGTAGATGCCAAGAAGCTTCTCGCTCTCCTCTTTCCGCAATGATTTTGGTTTCGAAATACCCGAAATTAATATTCTAAGCGTAGTCAAACTATTTGCCAACTTTCAAATCACATTGCCCAACTATATCTTGATTTTAAAAATTAAAAAAGAGCTTTCATTTTCATAAATTTGAACCATGAATGCTCCTGACATGTTCCTATAAAAATGATACAGTTTTAAAATTGATTTCTCAAAGAAAGTGAAATTACATATCATGATAATCACACACTGGTACATGGGTACCCGTACAATAAACGCAATTACACAACGGTGGCTGCGCATGAGCACCACTCTGGCCTTCATGGAAACACATCGTCAAAACGCTGGATTAATATTGAGATAATAAAAAAGTGTGCAAATAGCTATAAAAATAACAAATGTACCATTGTTTGCTTCCGCAAAATGTAAAACATAAGATATAATTAAATTATTATAATGTAAATTATGTGAATAAGATGACAACGGAAAGAAAGTATTGTATTTTTGCTTCAGCTCAGCTCATAACAATGCAAATAAATGTAATTAGATAGTAATTACAGTTATACAAGAAAGGGTCTGATAATCATTAGGTGGTAATCTTATTCCGCATAAGTAACACGAAAATTGTCATTCCGCTTTAGAATTTTTAATGTGGACATATGCGGACATATTTAAACTTCAATTATTTTCGAACTTTTTTTTTTCACTGTAAGATGTTAAAAGAGTATTGATGAAAAATTTTGCTTATTAAAAGTAAATATGTAACATCAAAAGAAAAAACTTTTTCGGGAACCGAATATGAAGACTTGTGAAGCTTAAACTTAAGCTTTTTATACCCTATACAGCGGGTATATTCACTTTGTCATTCCGTTTGTAACGCATAGAAAGGGCGGCAAGATATTGGCTAAAATTTGGTACACGGATACAGATCATATATCTATGTATAACTTGAATTGTGCTTAAAGTGGGCAAAAATGGAAAAGTTGGCTTGGTACTTTTCAAAAATTGAAAATTTTGATATCGTTTAGCTCAAAATTGGCGCATATGCCACTGAAAGCAATAATCAATACAAAATACGTCTGGAAAAACTCGTTCAAGGGCGTGACATAGCCCACAATATATATAAACGATTACTAACAACGTAATCGTTATGAAATTTGGTATGGCAGATATACTTCCTAAAAGATATCTTATTGAAAATTTTGGCACAATAGTGCCGATGGGTCTGTCACCTCCCATATAAGCAAAAAACGTTTAATGTTATCGATAGTGTACCATGGGAGTAATCTTCATAAAATTTGGAGTATTAATGTCAGTTACTACAAGCTTTATGACTAAATCGATTTCAACGGGATTGCATCAGTAGACGTTGCACCTCCCACATTAAAATAAAATTGTAAGCGCTATTTTAAGTGAACTATTCCAGCAATTTGTATGGAATTTAAGATACATCTGAACCCAAAACAGCCGAGTCAGCATCAATGGGCGTGGCACCTAACATACAATTGAAATTCGCTAAGTAGCATATCAATCGAGATATGTGAGCAATCATACTGAAATTCGGTGTAAGAGTTTTGTTCATGAAAGGCTAGTTGTGGATAAAAATCGGATTGTAAGAGTGGGAGTGTCACCGATATACCGCAAACTATGCTGCTGTGCTAATATTTTGTGAGCATATGTCAATGACGAATATAATTTTTTGATCCCAAAGTAGGCAGAATTGGAAAGTGGGCGTGGCATACATAGTATTTTTCATTTACATTCTATTTTTTTCAACATTGTCCATATTATTTTGACTTTTTCAACCTTTTTACTTCGCCCAATATATCCCAAATGTTTTTTTTTTTTTCAAACCTCATTCAGCTTTTTTCGGCATATTCTTGATTTTTTCATCGATTTTTTGCATTTTCCATATTTATTCGACTTTTTCAATTTCTTTCAACTTTTCTCATTGGTATTCTTCAGTTTTTTCAACAGCTTTTGACCTTTTTGAACCTTTTAACATTATCGACTTATTTAACCTCTTCAATCTTTCCAAAGTATTTTAAACATTTATTTAAATGCAGTGTAGAGTATGTGGGTTTCGGCCTGGCCGAAGATAACACCTTTACTAGTTTAACTTAGAAGCGTCAGTGCTGACATCAGCACAACAATTTGCTCTTTTGCCTTATTTAAGTGTGATATACGGAATGTTAATCACCTCAAGAGACATAAACTGCAAATAAACAACCACTTAATCCCGTCCGCAACTGTGAATCTCACTAAAATTGGGTTTGGTGCAAAACAAAGAGGTCAAAAAACTAAATTATATAGAAAAAAAGTTCTTCAAACTAAATTTCTCAATAAACTTGGCTTTCTATACTTTTAAGCAAGGTTACTCCAATACTTAACGCGATGGGGGAAAAACTGACAACGACTCCATGCTAACTTCTCCAAACTCTATGTATTACGAATTGTGCAAGCAAGGCCTTATAACAATTAAGTAAAAATGTTTTAAAAAAAAATACAATGCATACAAAGACTATAAAAAATTTCAAATGATCGAATGGTGGTGATTTTATTACTAACGCCACACACATTCAACGGCTGTGATGGAGGCTCCAACGAGAGTAGCACATTATCTACAACTTCTACTGGCGCCACGGCTATACCGACCAATTTATATGCGTCGTACCAAAAGAAGCACTCACAAAATGAAATCCCAGCACAATCAACTTACCCGCAAGCACATTCACAACACTACCACAATTCTAGTCAGCATCCCGCTTCGTGCAATAGATGCACTAATAACAAGATCGTGCATTTGCCAACATGTCATTGGCCTACTTCGAACGTCTGCACCTGTCATTATACCACGTATGACAATCAAAATAAAAATCCTGTACGCACTTACATTTCCAGCTACCCCACTACACAACACAATGCTGCGGCATACAAAAATATTAAATCGTATCAATATAACGCATATACTACATCCGATAAGCCGCTATTACTGCCATCAACTTCATCTTCATTATCTCCAACACCACCGCCATTACCAAAGAGTAAACCACCATATGAGCTCTACTACAATAGTAGACAAGGAGACGACGGAGACAGATATCATCGCGTCAATGCAGTTCCAAAACCACCACGTTGTCAACAAAGGTCTACACACCAAAGAATTCAAATCACCACCAATGACCACAAAGATAAAAACTGTTTACCTGATGATTGTCTTAGGACGACCCCAGCCGTTTGTCGCAAAAATGCAAATAAAGAAAATATTTTCAATTATCTTGGTAACCATCTACCGAAACAGAGCAGAAAAATTCCTTCATCATCCAAGAATACTTCTACTAATACCACTGATTATGTTCGTCACGTGACACGTGTTAATTTTTATGATATTGATACATTACAGGTCGAATTCGAACCCAAAGATGATGATGCTATATGCGATACGGAGGCCATTACCAAAGAAGGTGAGTTATTGATTTTGTTTTGATATTAAATCACAATTAATAGAAAACAATAAATGGCACAAAATACATAGGTTTGGATACAGTCGGTTAGACTGTAATACAGTACATATTCTATGTGTACTGTATTACTTTTAAATTAAGTTTGGTTGAGGCTACTCCGAATTCCAAAATCCAAACAAGAACCAAACATAAATCAATAATTGAAACTCTACATTTACCTAAAGACACAATAGACGAAGTCATATGTAAGTTTTAGTGTAATAATTAAATTAGCATTATAGTTAAGAAATGTTTACAGTTACATCGAATTATAATAAGCTACTAATTAGAATGTCTGTTTACAAAAAAAAAAAAAAAAAAAAAAAAAAACAAATGAACAAAACCGCGGGAAATGGCTAAAGCTAAAATATAACACGTACAGTTTGCTTGAAACAATTTTGAATACTAGGGCATTGAATCCCGGAATTGCACTACCGACTTATCCCAGATTTGTTTTTTTTATAAAATAAATCTGAAACTGTTTGATTCAATTGACGAAGTTCAAAGCATAAGACGAGATCTCAAAAGTAAAACATTTGGACAGATGAAAAACAGGAAATAGAATTGTTGAGCTAGAGCTGGTAAGGGCTAACATGGGCTATTTTGCTTAAAGGCTACACACTAGCGATCATGTTCGTCAGTCAAAAATTCATCAGTTTTGAATGATTAATCGCAGCGGTCAAGTTATCATTCATGTTCGAAGCTCAAACTGTCATTTAAGTAGTGAAATTTGATAGAATTAGGAATAAAAGAATTGTGTGCGCATATACTATTTTTTTTTTTCAAGTTCCGTCTATAGTACAACTGATTTATTTTTTTTTTTGTTTTCCACAAAAGAACATTTTTTTTTTATATTTTTTCATGATATTAATATTAATAATTCTTCATATGATTTACTCTTGATATCAGCTGTCATGTAGTCTGGACCAATTATGTCCCTGAAATAAACGTTGCATTTCATAGCAACATATGAAATCTTTTAAAAATTCAATGTTTTCGCTTCAAGTATAATGCTTGACCGACGCTTTTTGATACACACTATCAGTCAAAAAGAAAAATAGCAGCTGACTGTCACTCAACCACAAATTTTTTTGAATTGACGGTTGAATGAGGAAAATGAGAAATTTGAGCAAAACTGATGAACATGATCGCTAGTGTGTACTGTGTTTAAGTTTCGCTAAAATTGGTCTCATTCAAATCGTATCCAAACTTTTTTACTACGTAGCATTCAATTTTATCATGTTAGCGTTCGTATAAGCAAAATATATAGAAGCATACCGATATTTATAAAAAGTGCTGGTTACAGACGTCTATGGCGTATCAATGGGGCTCTACTGATGTCAAAGCGCATCGACTCTATTTCCAAAACCACCACGCCTTTAATTCGAAGGTTTAAACGCAATATAAATATTTGAAGATTTCCATTTTTAAAATAAATTTCACTGTTTTGTAAAATAACAACCTCCATAAGGTAAAAAAACAAACCAGGGTTGCCAGCTGACCATATTTTGTTTTTCTAGTAACTATGTTAGAAAACAGATCATTTGATAGTGCAACTTCGGGATTTACAAATGGGTTCGGGATTGAACTCCCTACTACGTACAAGCTATGCACATATTAATCGATACCTCACGTCCGTTTTAATTTGTTGGTAATAGGAAAATACCTTCATGTATAACAGCTTTATGTTGAATAACAAACTTGTACGTTTGCTATTAAATAATAGTTAAGCTATTTTTCAAATGTCTACACAACGGATATTAAGAAACTTTGATTATAAAATAATGTTTTTGTTAAATTTTACTTATCCACGACTTCGTACTTAACTAATCATAAATTCTTAAAAGCATTATCTACATAAGATTAGATTTTTAGCCCAAAAACGAAAATAATGTTGAGCCAAAATTATGCAATAAAATAAAAATAAAAAATAATATCTATCTTCTACATGATAGACAAATCCCACCAAAAAATTACAGCCTATTTAAAAAACATGAGGGTAATGATAGGCCCATTATAGATGGAATGACCCATAGGGAAATGAAAAGAATGATTGAATGAGATTGAAATATATTTTGAGGCATGCGTAAACTTTGGGCATTATTTCCATTTTTCTTTCAAAATTTGAAAAATCTTCCAACGTTTTGAGTTATTTTTCAAAAAAAGTTAGAGCATTGAATAAAATTTTTTGGGGGATTTTCTATTTGAAACTTAGGCTTATTTAGGAGAACCTTTTTTATATTTATTTGTTTTTAGTTCCAAGCAAAATACCGTTCCATTTTTACTTATTTTTTGCATATATATAATATCGATTTTGTAATGTTCAGTATTTAAGCAATAAATTAAAATTATTTATGCAGAGGAATGGGTTACAAAGCGAAAAACAGAACTAACAACAACACGTCAAATCGAGACCAGGGTTAAGCGACAAGTGGTGCTAGAAGATGGCAAGGTGGTCGGAGATAGCGGACCGATAGTTTCAACAAATACCACCGAGGATACAGACAAGCAAGAAACAGAAACAACAGAGGTATGCACCTATTTTTACTATCTCAATTTTAACAATTAGTTATTTAATTATGATATTCATTTATTATTTGGATATTTTAGAAAAAAGATTTTGGTCAACCTAATAATCATCTCAGCGTTACTGCTGCAACTCAAGGTGCAATTGAAGATGCTGGTACATCTCGACAGCTTGTAGTACCCACTGAAAATGTGATAAAAAAATTATTACCACGTCCTGCAGACGGATTACTGCGTGAGACCAAAGAGAAGCGGGTTATATCACGTGAAGAAGTTAAAGATTACTTAGAAACTGAAGCTGTTCAACATCTTGGAGACTTTTCTGATGAGGTTTGTTATTATCTATGTTTATATAGTAAGTACTAATGCAAGGTTTATATGTATACGACCATCAAGCCACTCGCCACGTTGCGAGTCCATCATAAAATGTTCTACATTCGGAAGTTTATATGATGACCGTTTTGAGTGCACTCATGCAGACCTCTTATATCTATCCCAAGTGTTTGGCTAACGAGACAAAAATACTTAAATTTTAACCCAATAGTAATGAGACATGGCTTAGCAAATAAGCTTCAGAATGTTGCTTAAATTTCAAGCTCAAACCAAAAATATAACAATTTAAAGTTGGCAAGCAGACAACATATAATATATTCTTAAAATGCTACCCTTGAGGTTATCTTCGATTAAATAAACATTAGTTCTTTACTAAATCAACAAATCAAATTATCTCTTGAAAGAATTCGTTGGTCTATTGAAACAAAGAATGGTTCAAAGTGTGGAAAATGTGAGGAAGAATAGTCGTATGTGATGAATTTGTATGAGCTACGGAAAAAAGCATTTCTAGTGCAATCATTTAGTATGTAGTATTCATGAATGATTTATTTTTTTGGTGAATGATCATTATCTACAAATTTATTGCTATTTGAATTTTGACAATGCTCGAACAATATTTCCAAAATATATTTTAGGCCAGCACACTGGTTGCCACTACAATTGCATATGTTGGTGAGACTCCTTCTATTAATTTTATATTCATTGTTGGGCGTGGAAATCGTTTGTTACAGACACATAGCCATAGAAAGTTGCGAATATTTCTTATCAAAAATTGGCAACACTTGCATCAGAAATGTTACATGCCACTTTAAATCGGTTCAGTACATTTTAATTTCTAATCAATTTTTTTAAATCAAAGGCCAAAATAAAATTATTTTTCCTTAAAATGGCAAAAGTTAGATCTTTTTTTTAATATTTTCTATGTATCTTATTTGTTATTTTATTAAGAAATAATTAATTATAATGGTAAAAAATTTAATTTTTGTGTGATAAAAACGTAATCTATTTTTTTTAGTCGCCAACATAAAAAACATTAAATATTTTTGTGTAAGAAAATGTCGATGACTTTTTTTTAATTTTTAGTACATGTAACAAAAATCATTCAATCCATCCATATTCTATTAAGGCTCATTCTATTTAAGCTCATCGAGCTCTATAATTTGACATATATTTCAAGCTGTAATCTTATACACCAAAAGTCGGATTTTTCGGCCATCGGCAATGGCTTTGGCAAGGAAACCCTGCTTGAATATTTTCACTAAAGTTCATTTCTATATTTGCTGTTCCCATCCTGTAATCTTATGCACTCGACTTTTCTACAGCCGGCTCTCCGCCTAGTACAGGAACTATAAATCTTTACTTCTGTATAAGCAATTTTATCCAAGAAATTCCATTCACTACTTTCGCTTAATAATATTCCCGAAAAAATTTATTAAAAATTTATAAAAATAATAAATAAGAGCATCACACCAATTTCGAAGAATATTGTTTTTAATATTTTTAAACTAAATAAATTATGGAGACTTGAATCAAATTTTAAATGAGAAATGTCTTTAGAGACAAGAAAAGCGCTAGAAGGCTTAAACACCAAAACTCTTGTGTATAACTTCACCGCTATTCCATAACGAGTAGTCTCTCGATTTAAATATTTTGCCAGAGTTTTGAGTGAAAACTCAAACAGGTATAGTACCATTGTGATCAGCAACTCTGAAAATATAACAACAAACCAAGTCCTAAGTGCACAGAGACTCAAAAGCATAACAAGAAACAGCAAATTATCAATGCTCAGCATCGCTTGCAATTGAGTTAACTTGTGGTTAAAAAATCAAAACAAATGGACGTTGTAGCTACAAGTAGAGCCAGACGCTCTGCATGGTTTCTTCAAGCTTAACTTTAGTTGAGTCTTACCAAGCCAACTGGCAAGATATACACAATTAGTAATACATATTTCAAAAAAAAGACAAAAACAAAAACAACAAAATACAACAAAAATAAAAATAAAAAAGAAAAATAAGAGAAAAGCAAATTATTTTGTATAATGAAGTGCTGTTTTACCTAACTAAATAAATGAAGATGTTTAATTAAAAAATAGGAAATATACCAAACTATTGCATTATACAAGGTATATACCACGATTAAATCAGTGACAGAACCATGGCTGATTGCATACAGCCTACAATGTTTTAAAATTAGCCAAAATGTTTATAAAAAAATTTAAAATACATAAACTTCTTTGCGTGCACAATGCATATGAAATTAACAAAACAAAAGTGCATATCAACTACATATAGACGTATATACTATATGATAGCTTTTATTTACATATCGGTAGATCAACCATATACAAATGTGTCTATATATATTATGCTATGCACAAAATTTAGTGCCGACGACAATCTAAAAGAAATCCCAAGGCAAACAAGTCTTGAGAAAATAAGAAGTCGATCATTGCCCCTGTGTCTACGCCAACCATGGATGGTTGGATGGATGGATGGATGATAGTAGCGTGTATGTATGTACTACATAAGTATGTACCAAAATATACTTGTACTACTCGTTTATTGTTGGATGGACGAAAGAAAGCGAGTTTCACGTTGCTGTTGTTATTTTTTGTTGTCTCTTCGTTCTGTGCAATTTCATAGATGGCAATGATGACGATTATCTCTTATGACCAGATACGGTAAAGGTTTTAAAATCTATGCAACGAGCATATTAGCCAATAACCTTAGCCGGTTTGCATACTTTCGCTTTGCTAAAAATGTTGCGATCGAACCGTTGTAGCTATTGACGTATTTCTCAATATTTGTTTTTAGATATAAATTACAGTGACAACTATTTCACTTTGAAAAAAAAACAAACTTTAAAAAATGTAATGTGCATTAGATTTAAGGTATTAATGTATATGTAAAAAAGCTTAAACATTAAATGTTTACTTTAAAGTAACGCTAGTAAGCTCAGCTTTGCTCTAGATCTCGCCTGGCATGAAGACCTAAATGTGCACATATTCGCTCGTACATGTCTTGATGATCTTATGTAATATTAACAAAAATACATGAAGTAGCTAAATTCGATACTGTTCTGCCTTTTTAAATTGCCTTTCATTTAATAACTCACAGTTACGAGCAGAAATACAATGCAAATAACCTTACCTGCTACTAAAGACATTTCGAATTCGCATTTTTTTGTTTTCGACATTTAACAATTTTTGCTTTTGTATAGTTTTCAAATTGCTAGCTACTCGCATGATAATGTCAGAGCTGTTAGTACTTGAGTATTATGGATAATGATTCCAAGGACGAGTACTAGAACCAAGACTGGTATATACTTATATTCAAGTACATGACTACTAGTGCTTAAGAGTTTTGATACTTGTAACTTTAAGTACCAGTACAGTACCTCAAGTAATGGTACTTAAGTACTACATTGGTACTGACGTACCCATACTCGCTTATTGGCACTCGTACACAATATTTTTGTTTGTATCTTTAGCTTTTCCTAAAAAGAAAAATTTTTTTTTCAAAGCGTGCTAAAAGGAATCAGTTTAGTTTCTAGGATGAACTAGGGTAGTTGTTTGCTTTAACGGCCATACTCTTGATCTTCTGGAAATTTTATTATGTTAAAATTAAGCAGACGCCTTCGGTTGCGTATCAGGGCCAACATCCTCCTATATGTTCAAAACCGGATTTGAGACGACTGTTTTGTATTGTCACCATTATTGTTGAATTTCAATCAGTGGGCGAATTCTTCTCTTAACTGACGATTTGTTTAATTTAAGTTAATGTGGTAAGAAACAGAAACAAAAAAAGCAATTTTTCTCAAAACCAAAACGATCAGCTAAAGATAAAAAGAAAAATGCTGGCAAAAATTGTTGTATTTCAACGAATTTGTAAATCAGCACCATTGCTCTTTGCTCTCTTAAAAACTTTCCTAATGGCCTTCAACCAAGCTTATTGCTAATTCGTATTAATAGCCCTGTGATATCATAGTCCACGGTGGGCTTTAACCATGTGTTGATGATTTTGTATAGGTGCACGCTTTCTTACGCTCTTTGACACTTTTTTACGCTCTATAAGCGCCTTGTACTAATTTTTACGCTCTTTGAGCGCCTACTCGTTCTCTGGGCAGCACCGATCATAATGGATTAACGCTTCGTCTAAGCGAGTTGGTTCTAAAACTGAGTGCCACTCCTACCTAACCCAACCCAATTTTGTGTAGCTTTTGTGGGCTGTGAGAATGACAATTCCAGGGGTGGTACCCGACTTTGTTCAAATTTTTGAAGGTATATTTTAAAGGTTAAATTTAAAATGAAACGGAGAAGACTACATATTCCAGACATTTTTGAATGAAATCCGGAACACTAGAAATGTTAAAATCTCTTGGTTCAAAAATGTGTCATTAATTTTAAAATTTCTTATGTTTGCTTATTAAAATTATTATCGTAAATAACAAATGTAATTTTCATATCTATGCAGAATTATATAAAGGCCATAAACAACTGCACAGATAACTTGGAAGAAACGCTATTAACAGCAGGAAATCAAAAGCATTTAGTGCCCACTGGTCCTAAGGTAATAGCGAACACAAGCAAATCCTATAAGACAATCGATACTGAGGATACCGAAAAACGATGTTTTGCACGACCTGATGGCACATTAGTTACAGAAAATAAAAATACAACGGAACATGAAGTGATTGCCGATGAGGATCTACCTGAAAAGGATAATCAATTAGAAGGAGCTAGTCATGAGCTTACAAAGACAGTTGTAAGTAATCGTTTATTGTATTTCATAGGTATCCTCAGCTACTAAGTCCTTGTAATTACTTAGGAAGCCCGTCAGCGTTTCTACAAACAAAGAGATGAACAAAATGTGGATATATTAGCTAATGGCAAACTTATCGGTACTGAAATGAGATACGCAGCAGAAACTATGCAAATAGAGAAGGATGGTTCACTCGAACGTCCTGGTGATTGGGATAGTTTGTCAGATCGTATGCGTAAATTGCGAAAACCGCAGAAAACTTTGCTACAGCAACAGAAGGGTGAGTAAACATTTTAAATGAAGTATTGACCGGAAGAATGATATTCTTTTAGTTTGATAATTTGTTGTTGTAAGCTTATAGTGCATTCCACAATTGTAAAAGCAAAAACTGTGACATGTATATGTTTGTATTAAATTCTTCAATTAGCAAGCTATTTCTTAATAGGGCTAGTGTGTTTTGTAAGAGACCTAAAGTAATATCTTAATTGGTCCTAGATGACTACATAAGAAAGTTGGTTATACACAAAAAGTATTTGTTAGATGAAGTTGGGTAGCAGTGGCAATCAGCTTAAAGACCGCCTCACTTAGATGAAGTAATGACCCATTAAGATATTTGACTAAACCTTTCACTAGACCCAACCACATTTTCTAAGGAAACTGAGTAGCTGACATACGCTAATATGCCTAAGATCATACAGTCTATGAAATATAAAACCAAGTGTTGTGTGTCATATCCTAGCGCGAGCAGGACTGTTGAATACAACACTAAGTCTATTGCGGGATATCAGTGATGATAAATTGCGCTTGGCATACCTTTCTAGCCAGACTACTAATCTGGTAGTATTGCTTATTGATACTTTTTTTCCATCACCATCTTTCCCTTCATCTTTTGTTAGCTTTTATTAACGTATCGGTTTTCAACATCATCTTGCAAGTGGCATACCAATACATAACTTATCCTAAGGAATTTGTTAAAAAGTCACCTACCTAGCTCAGCTTTGCAATATCCCCAAATGCCCTGATGGCCAAATGAGGTGCATGTTTAAACACTGAACCATTTTATTTTAAGAAGTGCGGTATTTCAGGGCTTCAGTGAGTTTAGAGTGATTCCAAATGCCCTGGTGGCCAATCATCCAAATGAGGTGCATGTTTAAACACCAGTTCAGTGAGTTTAGGAAGAGTGTTTCTAGAAATTTTGTAGCAACCTGATTATCTGAGCAACTGTTTGTAAGGCCCTTTTGAATATAAAATTTCTACTCAGTTAGGATTCTACTGCTTCTGTAACTATATCCTTTACCAGTCTGGTAAATCGGTAAACTGCACTCATATATATAATTTTTTCGTCAGAGCTTCTGGCATTAAGAGACCTAAAAACATTCAGCGTTGCTATCAGAACATTCAGTTAACCTGAGTATTTTACAAGTTTAACTAATTCTCTTTGCTATATTTAGAAGCTGCAGCGCTAATGGCGGACCGCAAAGATGCGTTGACGAAACGTCCATTAGATTTTGATCGTGAAGAGGAAACACGCAAAGGTGAAACAATGAAATGGCTTGAATCACACTTTGGCAGTGAATCTACCGCATCGAACGACTCACGTGATGAGACAGAGGTTGAGCCAACGAAACGCACTTACTTTAATGTCACCATTAAATCGAATTATGCACAAAACGAAAGCCAAACTGCTACGGCTGCTGCCAATTTATACGATATGAAATACCATAAACAGCAAAAGGAAACTGACATTACCCATATGGGGACAAGTGGTAGTGCTGGTAAAACCAAGTATTACCAAGGCATATCGAATTGGATCGATCGAAAAAACTCGCAACCACCGACAAATCACTTCGCTACAAAAGCTTTTCGTGATGATCTGAAAGAAACGGTAGAGCGAAATCGCTTGAAAAGGGTTGACATCAAAACAAACTCCCGCGAACAGTTGTATACCGGTAGCGGTGTTGGTGAGGGACCACATTTACCCGAAGCAAAAGATACTTATGTGAGTCGTGAAGACATACTGAATCAAAAGCGTCAAAGCCTATCATCACAATTTCTTGCTAGAACAAAACGTGGTTCATTGAACACGGCAGATTTGCAAACTCAGGAAGACATCAAACTGGATTATCGCAGTGGCTCGCACGCTGATATTCGCTATGTCACCAATGAGCATCAACATCAATGTTTTCAAAATAATCAGCGAACCAATAACAATTTTAAAAGCTTAGAGACTGCAGCGGAATTTCCAGTAAACACAGTAGGGCGAAATGTCGATTATGAACCGACGGTGGGCAGTCGAATTAGAAAATCTATGGCTGAAAACAACGATACGTTTGATCACTCGGCAACTTCATCGAGATTTTTAAATGACACACATGCACCAATTGCACTTAAAAAAGAACGTATACCATCGCCAGACCCACTACATATGCAAAGTAAAACTTTGGATCGTCCCAAAGTACCGCAGCGAAAGCGAGCTGTTGAGCGAAAACTGCGCCAACAATTTAGCGCTCCACCAGAATCAACAATAACTTTTGATCACTTTAGTGATCGTGCTGAACCACCACCAGATTACTCACCGCCACCAAGAAGTCGTTCGGCTTCGCCACAAATTGATTATATTACAAGTTCAGAGGGCAGAGACATACGCACAGATATCGCTGGTAACAATACCGTCAACACTACTAGAAAACTAAATCAACGCACTCGTTTTGCACCAACACATCCTAGTGATCTTCATCAATCACGTCCAAAAATGTCCACACAAACGACACAAACAACACCATCAACGATATCGTCCGTTTCTGCGACTACTTCTCACAAGTCACAAAATAAAGTAGGTCAAGCCATTGGGAACTCATTGCGTAAACTGGTAAGTAAAATACGTTCAGCAAGCGCCGAGCGCATGTTTCGCATGAAATCGAAGAGTAAATCACGTGAACAATCGCCATCTACTCTTGACAACGACAAAGAAGTGCCAAATGCAAATTCCACAACGTATCAACAGTACAATCTGATAGACAGTCATATTGGGAGCGGTGGTCAAACAAATGGTCACGAGTCAGAACAGGAGTCAGCCAAGGTATCGCCGCAACAGTCATATCTGATCACGTCTAGTAATACAAATTTAAGCACAGTGAGAAGAGATGCAGCCCCGAGTATGCGCAGTGGATCTGGTTCAACGACATTAAATCGTGATAAGCCTAAGGCAGTTAATAGAGACGAAGCCACTGAAGACTTTTATGCAAATCAGCGTGACATCGATGCTAACCCTAGACAACGCTATTATTTGGGTGAAGATCCATATTCCAGTAAATTGTACGGAAAAGAGAATGTGTATGATCCGACTGCAGTAGGAAAGCGCTATCGTGAGCATGAGCCGAATCCAGTTCGCCGTAATAACATGGAAAATTTTGAAAAACGCAATGATAAGGAAAGGGAGCCGTATACACATAACAGGTATTATGGATACCACACTGATACCCAAATACGTAATAACAGAGGTTCACAAACATTTTTTTTGAGAAATTCTTTTAAAATAAAAAATTAATATTTACATACAAATAAAAATAAAACATTTTTGTTTAAAACAAGCTGGCGGGACTGACCAAAATATGCACTAGATTCGGATTCAGCTATCTAAAAAAAAAAAAATTATGTGGACCTACGTAACCTTTACATAGCAATTCGAATTTCATAAGATCAATGTTTTCAACTCCTTTTTAGATATACTACATCAAACACTTTGGGACGTTATCAAAAGAGCAGTCAACGTCTAGTAGGATCCACTCCAAATCTAAGTAATGACTATAGAACAGCTAAAACATTACCTCGTAAATTAGCTGATCATCAGGAATATCAACACCCGCAGCAACAGCAAGGCATGGGATCGTCACAGTTAGATGGACATGTTCATTATCAACCAACAACAGCGGGATCTGGACCTGCCAAGCCAGTGCGATCTTATACAAAAGTACTAAACCGCAGTAAAAGTTTTAATCTACACGGATTGAATGGAAGTACAGAAAATAATAATACGCCAATATATATGGGAAAGTCCAATGAAAAACAGCGACTTAGCGCAATGGTGAATTCAAATACAAATTTAAGTTATGCTTATAAAAGGGAACCCACTTATTTGAGTAACAGCTACAAGGATAATACATTGCAACAAAGTGGTCTGAAAAGCCCTTCCATTGTTAATCTTATTAGTAGGAGTCAAAAAGATTTGACAAAAATCGGTTCAATCGAAGATGAAAACGAATTTATTGATAGATATGATGTTAGAGACACAAGTAACACTCGTAGATTACGTAGTACCGAACAAAATGAAAAAAAAAATATTTTTCTTAGGGGTCTCCACCAACAGGCACCGGATTTATTTAAGACCTTGCATGGCAATGAAGATTTGAGGCTTCAGCACAAAAGTAAAATATCATCAACACAAAGAAAATATCCCCTTAAGGCTATGCACTCTGTGGAGCCCAGATCACCGATACAAATAAATAAAGACACTGCAAGTATAATTCGTGGCAGTATATATGAAACAGAGCCATATCTTTCACCACAGTCCCAATCACTGACATTGGCAAATAAGGAAAAGGTCAATTTCTATGTAGAGGACCAAAAACGTAGAGGTTCAGGTTCCACAGTAATCGAAATAAATCGCAAATAGCATCGAATGAAATAAATTTAAATAATATATCTGTTTTTATCACATACATCATCTTTGCAACGAATGGCTTTAGTTTCATTTGACGAGGTAGCAAATAAAATTCAAAAGCTGTTCAGAATTTTAAATCTTTCCTTAAGTTCTGAGACGAGTATGCGTAGTTGCTGCTGCTTTCTGAACAAAATTAGATTTGAAAAAAAAATTTCCAGAAAACGAAGTATCTGCAGATAATAGCCAACTACGAAAATCGTATTAACAAATGTATCACATTAGTTCTGTTACGCTTAACTCTTCATATTCAAAAGCTCGTGTATTTTTTGTGGGAGATTCTCGGGGAAAGCTAAGCGTTTGTTATATGGTATTTCTATTCCAGTTGATTACGGTATGCTTAACGAGACCGAAAAACGAGTTTTGCTCAATCAGTTCAAAAGTAAGTCTTCGTCACATTTTTTGAGGCTTACTTTTCGAGCAAAAGCTTATTTTCGAATACATTTCGCGAATGCAGATTTTGGCAATTTAATCAGTTAGCATGGAAATACTATAAACCAAAGTTATAGTTTTCATCAAGAAGAACCTTCCCAAAAAAAGTTCACTAGCTCTTGCACTATAGTAAACTTACAAATTAATTCTACTATCCTAATTGAGGATTAACAAATAAGATTTTTAAAATGCTTTTACTAAAAATACAAATGATAATATATAAAAATTTATTTAAAAGTGAAATATTCCATATTAATAGTATTTTGTAAATAGTTAGAAATAATAACAGTAGCAACATTATTATAATAATAGTCTTAAATATTTAAAATTGGTAAAATTTTTAACTGAAAAAACATTAACTATTAATCTAAACAAGAAAAATAAAGTGCCAAATTAAATTTAAGCTCAACTGCTTTTGAGTCTTATTTTATGCTTAAGTATTGGAAGGTAAGTCTTTGTCGTCGCATAAGTATAGCACCTAATTTTTTGAAATCGAGAGTGGGACTGTTACATCAAGTCGAGTCAATGAAGGTTTATATTTTTGAATCAGATTTGAAAGACTTTTCATTTGTAAATAATAACGTTGCTCTGCGGAAGCATTATATCCCGTTCTCGTCCGTCAATTCACATACAAAAAGTAACGAGTGGTGTTTGAAGTTTACGTCAATGCCGCTAATGCACAGGCTCTATTTGAATCCTCAAGAGCAGAACTGGTGTTGATGATAAATGTATTTCTTAAATATTTGTGCTATTAGAACTTATACTTTCATATTTTGAACATAATACGGTGGGCTCGAAGTAAGCTTAAAACGACAAAAATGTCAAGAAAAACGGAGCACGCCATCTTGCTGCTACTTAGTAACCTAAAGCGTAAAAAAAGATTTATGTTCCGATGGAAAAAGTATTATAATATAACACAAATGTCCCTTCCCTTATGAAAGGATGTTTTTATGTCTAAATGCTTGTTAATTTTATTTTCAATATTGTGTATTAAAGTGTAAGCAATAAAATTAGATAATTGAGGGATGACATCGCCCAAAGGTTGAAGTCGGTAAAACTATGACAGATATTATTGCAAGTTTAGTGAGTAAGCAGAGCACACCATTGGAACTAGCTGGCGAAGAAACAAGTAAATTGATTAAGTAGGCGTGACACTTATGCGATCACGTTAATTTTTTATGCAGTGAATTACTAATTCAATTTACCTTAATTAGTTTATTAGTTATTTTGGTATGTGTGCCAACAATTTATGGATTATGTGGGATGTACCATGCATATTAATGCAATCTCACTAATGTTTGGCTTAATGAGAGAGAAAAGTAAACAAGAGCTTTGCACTGAATTTTGACACAATAACTGTTTTCAAAAACATTTTTTGTTTCTATAAAAGTCTCACGCTCACTTATTCCGTTTGACCTATTTTTAACCTAACCAGTTCTATTTAATCACCAAACCTTTCGTAAATCTGAATAAAACTTATCATTGCTAATACAAGTTTCAATGCTGAATCCAAATCTGCCCGTACAACATTTCTTGCACATCAGGACTTTGAGGTATTCCACTCTAAGTCGTTTACATCCATCCATTACACTGTATATCATTTTTGACGTTTGTTGAAAAAAAAAATTCTACACAGCTATTTGTTTGATAATTGTACAATAATTGTACCAAGTTTATTTTTTATTATAATAAAAGTCTACATACTATTAAACAGTTGCAAAACAATTGGAAAGATAAAATTAAGGAAATAACTTTGTAAAATATAAGATTTGTTTGCTTTGCAGTATGACTTCAATAATATTTATATGCTAGACGATATATAAAATACAAAAAAAATCTATGAAATAAATTCATAAGACGCGTTTAGCTAAATATCAAAAATTGATGATTAGATTTTGAAATAAAAACAATAATCCAAAACTGTAAACTAATTTTTATAAAAAATATAGAATATAAAATAGGCTCAAACGAATCATTACTGAAAATTATCTTAGGTACCTATTAGTTTGCTCTGAAATAAAAATAATAAGAAAACAGAAAAATTGAATTTCGTATTTTTCTTTGTGCCAACTCTTCTTCTACTTTTGTTTTTCAAAATTAAGTGAACGAGGCATAAGCGAGAGATTCTTAAGGCATACATGTGCTTGCTGCACCATATATTGTTGATCCTTTGTTTGACCACACGCGAGTTTTTCCCATTTTGGATCCAAATAATGTGGCCTTGGTTGCTGTTGCTGCAACAACTGCATTGCATGTCGTGGGCTATTTTCTTTCTTCGATTCTTCATTTGTATTCAACAGTAGATCGGCCTCACTACAAAGTGAATCTTTAATAATGTTAGTTGGGGAAAATGCAATGGAATCACTTGAAGTCAGAAATTTACTAGGCGTTTCCGTTTCATACGGCAAAGATTTCTTTTCTAGTTTTATTTCTGTTACTGTAGGCATAATATTCTCTCCCCAACTAGTGATTAGAGATTTTCGTGCTTTCTTTGGTGGAGGTAATTGTTGATGTTCAGATGTAATACTTGCTTCTGATGAGTCAGCGGAAACATTTTCCTTTTTAATAGGACGCTCTAAATAGTTATTGGTAGTTGTGGTGTCATGTAATTGCTCGTCTTGTATAATTTCAGCGAGATCTTCTACAAGGCTAGATGGACTTGGTGGAATGTAACGCTCTCCACGACGTTTTTTACCAAGCGCTGCTAAAGCATCTTTAAATGGGGTAGGCGTTCGTGGACCCATAAAACCTAGAAGATATTTAAATTTGAAAAAAATAGCTTAGAGTTCAATTTCTTAAGGTAGAATTAATCGTAAAACTAGAATCTTAAGGAATAATAGTTTTGAAGGTATAAAAACTGAATCTTACGGACTGCAAATAAAATAAACTTGGTGAATAAGTGCACGTAATGTTTATTGAATAAGTTTAAACCTACAAGGTAAATATTTATTTAAAAACTCACTTTTATGTGGTGTTTCAATTGAAGAACTTTCTAATTCCTTTTTAATTTCCATTCCCACACGATTGTACGTTTTGTGTACAGGTGTACTGGCTGGCAAATTCATATCATCAAATGTTGTTAAACAAGGTGAGTTTAAGAACTGACTTGGTGAAAATGGCAATGGCTTTATCGGTGTCATCACTGGAGAATCAGGTAACTTAACTTCCGATTTTTGTTGACAGCTAAAGTTTTCTTCACTAGCGTTTATTGTATCAATATTTTCACTTTTGATCTGTTGTTGCTGCTGCTGTTGTGGTTGTGTGTGCCTTGCGCGCTTTAGAATATTTGGTGCACGACTATTAAGCAATTTATTTGACACCTGTGATGCTGCAGATGTCGTTGGTTGATCTGCAGCGTAATTCATATAAGTAGACAAATGGTGCTGAGGACGTTGTAAAATTAACAATGCTAGACCACCCGTTTTCGCTGCTGAGTTTGCTCCTCCATTACCAATTTTAATAAGAGTTTTCAAATTAGAACGAGAGTTTTTCAAATCAGGGCATTGACGTATAAGCATATTAGTACGTTCGTTGTCATATTTTCGTCGCATGGTCGAATTCCAGTGATTCTTAATGGCATTGTCAGTGCGTCCAGGCAGCAATTTTGCAATTTTCGCCCACTGATTACCCCATTCAATGTGTGCTTGATAGATAATGCAATCTTCTTCTTCAGTCCAAGCAGTTTTTTTAATGTTTGGATTAAGGTGGTTGTGCCAGCGTTCACGACATTGTTTGCCAATACGTCCATTAAGATAACGTGCAATTAGCGTCCATTTTTTTGGACCGAAACGTCTTACCAGCTCTACAACTTTTTCATCTTCTTCACGCGTCCATGGGCCTAAAATCAAAATATGTTTGTTTATTAGAAAAATAGAAATATGATGGACGGTAGCATATTTTGATAACTTTGTTGAAGAAACTTTCTGAAAAATGATTTATTAATTACGAATAATTTTTTAGTTTGCCTACTACAGCGCCCATAATTATTTTTCATTAGTTTTTAAGCCAAAAAGAATTTCTTCGTTTTTTTTTTTGATATTTTTTTATGAAAAACGGTAAATATCCCAATAAAAGAAAAAATAGACAAAAGAACAAATAACAAAAAAATGTTTGTCACTAGTTTTAAGGACGGAAAACAATTTTTTTTAGATTTTTCTTCCATGAAATAATGTGAATATCAAACTATCAGCAAGGAATTCGTTCTCGCTGTTTTTTATTATCAGAGCGTTCAGGAAACGATATCCACAAGCTGAACCTTTGGTTAACGTAGGTAAACTTTTTTCGCGTTCAATAGCACCGTGTGGTTAAAGTGAAAATAAATACGAAATTTATGAATTCCTATGGTCAATATTTAATTTTCAAAGAATTATCTAAATAACATGATTGGAAAAGGATTCGGTGAAATGTAAATACGATTTTTGTAGATAAACTTTTAAAGTCAAAGGCGATAGTTCCGATAGCAGTAGGGACAATATTTGCTGCTTTGTTCACAAGCGAAAAATGTAAGAAATATTTTTTTGGGTTGTTGAACAGTTCAACCTTGTCAGCAAAACAAATTAAGTACCTTTAATAAGATCCGGATTAAGCACCTTGGCCCAACGTTGCTGCACCTGTTGTTCAGAACGATCCTTAAAATGTGGAGCAAATAATTCCCATTGATCACCATGCTGTTCTACAAGACGTTTCAGCAAATTATCTTCAGACTTTGACCATCGCTTGCCACAGCCGCTGTGTGCTTTCGAACTAAGGCTATTGGTGTCATCATCACCAGCACCATTATCTTCTGAATATTCGGAATATTCACCTTCACCATCAGCAGCTGATTCACCACCACTTATACTCTCAAACCGATCTACCAATGACACTGTGTCTTGATCTGTATAAATTTCTATATCCATAGCTTTATATCAAATCAAATATCTTCACCCCGTTTCCAGCGTAAGCAACTGTGATAGATTTCAATTTGGTTTTTGTTATTTCCACTGGTACAATAACGATGCACCTTGCCCTTGCAATATAGGCAGCTGCCGTAGTAACTGGTATGTTCGCGTTCGCTATAATGTTCGTATATCTGTAGAACTGAAGTGCACGGAAAACTTTGACTACAGCTTAGACACTGAACAATTTCAGTTGGATGCAAATCTTGGCGCAGCCTGAAGTGTGTCGCATCACTTTCTGTGAGTCCCGTATCGAGTGATGAATCGTGGGAGTTCCTGTGATTACCATTTGCGGCCATTTAGGGACATTCTGGTACTTGAATTGGTGCAGCTGATGTATTTAGGACTTCTTTTTATCAAAACACTTGCTTCCAATTGATGAAATAAAATTTTAGACAAAATCGTTTACTTTTTAAATTAAATCGTCAACAGCGAAAGCGTGCAGCAACACCCCTAAAATGACAGATGGTACCTTCTGGCGGCAGTGAAGCGGGCGCAAGCAGTAGCACTAATGCAAGGAGAAAAACAAATGCAAGCTTTTAGCTCCACGGTCAATTTTTAACTTCACTCCTTTTAAGTGCAGCAATTGGAATTTTACTTGTTTGCCTTGTTCTCTATAAACAACACTTTTAGCAACAAATGAATAATGAAAAATTTGATTTCTACAAAAGATAATTATTTTACGTTTCAATTCAATTCAACGACGGTTTAATAATACTGAAAAAGCCATTTTGAAATTTTCATTCAGCTGTGTTTAATTCAACAAAGATAATGTTGCACATACACAGTATGAATTTTCGTCCAACCTACCTACAGACTGTACTATTCACAACACACGAACAAACATAATAACCGATATATCGTCCATCTCTAATTCTTCTGTATGTTTTGTATGACTAATCGCAGGCAATGAATATATGAGTGCAATGACAGACGGACACCTCGTGCTTGGCAATCGAGCTTGCTATGTAAAAATCACTCGTAATCGCAAGGAAGTGGCTAGAACATAATAGAAAATACTTGAATCGATAGATTTTGATTTGTCAATTTTTGCTCAAAACCCGTTTTAGTGGTGAAAAATTAGTTTCAAGTTTGAGGCGTTTCTCTAAAATCTAACAATTTTTTTTATAGTAAAATTTAGACAATTCAAGAAAACAACTCTTCAGCAATACCTCCATAAGACTTTAGCGCCGTTTAGTGAGAAATGCGACCTAAAACTCGTCACTTTGAGAAAGCTCGCGCATGTCGAACAACACTTCCCAGTAGGCAAGGGCAGGAGCTTGCAGGCCTTACCACCTCCTTTCAAACTTACTTTCTTTTTTATATGAAACGTCCCGATAAAACAGGCCTTCTTTAGCAGGCCTGATAGAAGTACTCTTCAAGCAGGTCTTCCTACATCGCTTGCGTCAAGAGCCCTTCTAAGAGCGCTTACCGTAGAAGAGTTCATAGAAGTACTTTGAAAAAATTAAATCTTAATACGTCGTGATACTCTTAGTTAAATGTTTTTTTTTTATCTGCGTCAACCTCCCTTGCGTTGATATTTTTAATGTTTATTTTTTTGACATTGAATACACAACACTCTACCACTTTAACATAACATGAAACAGAAGACAAGCCTAGCAACATGCACACCGTTCCTTAATTCTAACCATGTATCAACTTTTGATGTCGTATAAGTACAATACAATGACAAAAAAGTAATGTCGAATCATAAAACATTGCAATAATACATGAAATAAAAAAATACATGAAGTCCTTCTTTTTTGCCTTCTATTATGAGGCCTTATAGCACTGCTGCTGTGGGAAGGCCTTATATCACTGCTGCTATGGGAAGGCCTTATAGCAGTACTGCTGTGGGAAGGCATAATAGCACGCCTGCCGTGGTAAGGCATAATAGCGTTTCATGAGTATACACTCAATGAAGTGTAACTATTCTGCTAATTAAAATTTCACTACTTATAAAATTTACTTATTGTTAATATTTACATATTGTAAATAAAAACAAAAATCATAGTAAAAAAAAAAAAAAAAATTTTTGTTATTTACATGAAAATTTAGTTTTGAGAAGGCCTCTTACAATCGGAGCAGTGCTAGCAGGCCTTCTCCGGGGAAGGCCTTGCTCAATTGCCTGTTGGGTTACATTGCACATAATACTGTCCCGCGGATGATGTGAATTACGTTAATTATACACACCAAACTTACGCGCAGCCATCTCACTTTGGAGTAGATTTTTGTTGTATAAATGCAATTTAAGTTGATGTAGTAGTTCAATCTTTCCATGGTACAATCAACAAGGTAGAATTATCTTGCCAAACTCAAATTATACGACCGCGAAATGTTGTACCATTGCTGTTACGAAGAACATAAGAAGACAAGATATTTGACTACGCGCGTTTTCAGCGCTATCCGTATGTAATTTGTAACTGTCGGTGAATTATCTACCTGATTTTGTCAAGTCGCACTAAAAAATAGAACTTGTTCTATTTCTCTGCGATAAATTTTGTATAGGAAAAATCTGGACGATAGCGCACGTCACAGTTGTGTTAAGCTTTTTACGGTGAATAACTGTCCTTGTTGTTGTATGTACAACTACGGCGCATCGACGTAGTGCGTCGATGCTTAAGTTCGCTGTCGTGTTAATTAGGATCTTCAGCGCTCAAATTTCAAAAAAGCTTCAATCAAATTGAAATAAAATAAATGTTTAAAACAGCATTTAGGTTAAATTTATTATGAAAATTTAACTTTAATAGAATTTTAAATTAATATGAAAAAATTTGAGAAATATGATACCATTAATATTTTGTATATAATTTTAGACTCTGTTGTAAGAAATTATGGTTATATGAACGCCGGCTAAAATTACTAAAATCATTGAGTAGAGCAAGAACTTTAGTTCACATATTTTTCACTTCTCACTATGTAGAATTATGTCAAAGTGACATACTTTTTTCGGGCTAATGGCAGTTCTGGTCGAAGTGAGTTTAGCATAATTCAATTTGAACAGCAATCGGGACCAACTTCATTTCTATTTTTTTCAACATTTGGCGCTTAATTTGTTGTGAGACAAATGTGTAAAACAAATTTACGTTAAAAGAATTTAGTAAAATCATTGTGCTCATTAACGAAAAAAGTTGAAATAAAAACATAGACGAAATTTGTATTTTTCTTCTATAAAGATGTCTAATGTCTCCACGAAAAAGGTGTTTATCAAAATTGAGTCGGCAGCAGAGCAGCAGGTAAGAACTTCAATGGCGTCGCTGATACTCTGCGTCTGCCATCGAAATTGCAGCACCAATAATGAGACATTCTAAGTTGTCTTATTTGCTTACCTTACACTCACATTGCACATTGAAATTTATCCATTTTCAATATGAGCACTAACCGCGCAGTTATCGTAATTGCCAATTTTTCGTTTCATAACTGAATGTTGACAAACTACTGAGAAATTTTAAAACTTAAAATGTTACGAAATAAAAGAATAAATTTCAACATACATATTTTGTTTACATATTTGCATTGGTCCATAAAAATAAAATATCTTTTGTTGCTTATGGATTCTTAGTCGCGTACTCTGATTTCGTCACCTTTTCTTCTCAATTACGTCTGATTTTCAATACAAAGACCACTTCTACCAGGACCAACTTTATTAGAATATTTCTGAGGCCACAAGGAATAACAGCTTAAGTCGATCTGTGATCACAAGACAAAGGAACTTTAGTTCTGTGTATGAGCATGTAACTTGTAGTGATTCACTTTGTTAATACATATCGAAATTGTTTTCCTTGTTGCCATAGATATTTGGCTACTTAAAAATAAAATACTTAACTTTCTCTTTAAAATACACTTCTAATCGTTTTCGTATGATGTGTGTCACTTTGAAAATTACCAAATCCGTTTTCGAGATTTCTTACTCTTAAAATATACCTTTTGCAACTTACGTTAATTTGGCGGTTAGGGCTAAATATGATAAAAAAAATCTTAACAGTATATTAACAAATTTCACTTTCATAATTCATTTTCATTTGCAAATCAAATAACATATGCCGCAGGAACATCTTAAGAATCAAAGAAAAACACTCAAAGTATTGCAATCGGTCGGTACCGACAAAGAAAACTTAGCCGGTCGTCCGCAAATTGACAAACTGAGTCTCATCAAGGCGTAAGTAAAAAAAATGGACTAGGTTTTGATCATTAAAAATATTAGTTACTTGAAATTGAAAAATAATCAAAATTTGTTTCTTGTAGTGCTTTTGACGTTGATAATAAACTTAATTTGCAATTTTCAAATTTATTTGGGTAAAAATTAGTTATATCAATTTTGCGATTTCAATCGTAAGCTGAATCAAAAAACCAAAAATTCTGATATGATACAAGTGGGTTTTTTTTTTTATTTCAGTGCCACTGACATCACATTGGCTTCGACGACAGCAGATTACGGTAAACGTAAAAAGTTGGAAACACGCACTGCTGAAACACAGACTAGTCCCAGTAAATATAACAAAGCAGTAACCGTTGAAGATCTAACTAGTAGCGAAAAACCCAGTGAATCCTATTGGGAAAAGTTAGCTGAAAAGCGAAGAGAAGCACTTGGGGAATCGCTGACTGAAAATCTACGTCTTCATGAACGCATTGAGGGATTAGAAGAGGAATTGAATACATCACGTCAAATGCTCGATGAGGCTCGTGCTCTTGTCGAGGTACTAACTGAAATGTTAAATGAAAATGAAGCAGAACGTGAAATTGAAAGTGAAAAAGCTGCTGACGATGAGGAAACACGCTCATCAGTTACTGATGAAGCTGTAGTTGATAAAGAGGAGACCAACGAGACAACCGAAGTTGCAACTAAAGATGATAAAGATTGTGCAAATCCACAATAAATTAGTAATTTAATTTTCCCTAGTTATATTTTGTTTATTACCAAAACCAATTTACTTCTAGTATGATAGCGTTAGATCTTGTATTACATTTTTTAAGGATTGCGATTTTACGTTATCAGATTTCGTTTTATTTACATGACACTTCGTTCGAAAATTGGATAAGTTGTACTTTAGAAATTAATTAGATAAATAACTTAACCTTAAAGTAAAGCTATGCACAACTTTTCATTTAAGATTTGTTTTTCTATTTTAGTTAAGGATTAAGCTATTCTTGTTTTGCAACAAAATCTGCTAGCTGTTGTATTAATATTCGCTTCGTTTTATAAAATAATGTTAATATGAATAATAAATAAAAATAAAACTGCACAACTGCACATGCTGGTGATATATGTATGTACGTAAGTGGGTGTACTTTATATTGCATGCGAAGTTTTAATGCGCTTAGTAAAAAATATGTGATGACAATCAATTTTCTATGTCAATCTAACCATCTGCGTCTTCCTGTCCCTTGTCGAACAACGTGTAATCCGTTATACGTCATATAGCAGTTTTCCGTATCCTTTCAAATTCAAAAATTTGGGGCCAAAGGTACAATATATGTAATGAATCAACGTGAAACTTTTCCAAGTTTAACCAATCTATGTAACGTGTTTTTGCCCTTAGCACGTTGTATGCAGGGACCGTCGATATGGCATATATTAATATGAACAGCAAAAGTGTTCGGCTGATATTACAGTATAAAAAAAAATCAATGTTTCTATGTTTTTGCCTAGCATAAAATGTCTATTTGAGGAAATATATATTTAGTTGGAGTTAAGGACATTTTTGGAGATAGAAGTGGAAAAATCAATGAAATCATAAATGTGTATTTAACCACAGTCAATTTTCGATCCGCATATGTTTTAAATATAACACTGCTCTAAAAAAACAGTTGCACGGTTCTTATTTCACTTACATTTTGTTTGGTTTTTTTTTCGAGATTATCGATGCTTGACTGTAAACACCTAGCAGGATCGAAAGTTACGAATCGTCTATCTCAGGAACCAAACTGGTTATAAAAATAGTTCAATATGTATTGCTTGTTTCAGCATGTTCTACAAAAATCAGAAGTTATTATATGTATATGCATATTATCTCGCAAATTCGAGCCTTGCCAGGACAAGGACGAAAAAAAAATCATCTGGAAAATATATTTTGATATGAGTAAGCAAACTGCAAAATCTATGGCCCTGAATAACGCATAATAAGTTATAGGTGCTTATTAACAAACGTAACATGATGAGCCGAAACAGATACCGGATTCGTATTCAGTGGTCTAAAAGCCTAAAGTAGTAAATAATCTGATGCGAAAAATAAAAATTGGGCATGTATTATTTGGCCGAATAACTTCCCTCAAACAACCCAATCACGGTAACCGACCTGTATATAAAGTAAAATAATAACTGCAAAACTTTCACTTCCGTATGTAATTATTGAAATTGTTGGAATTAAAAAAAAAAAATCAGAAATTTCAAAAAAAAATTAAACTTTTAGCCCTTTTCTAAAACCAATTAGCATAATTTTTGCTACACAGTGTTGCTAAATGGTTTTTCACAACTTGGCAGCACTTTATTTACAGGCAAACGGTTCACGCACTTCCGTCATACCGTTGAGGTAATTTTTTGCTGTGAAGAAAGTGATGATGGAATTCAAAAGTGCATTGGACATTCGTATCCTTTTGAAAAAAAATAACTACAATTGAAATTAAGAATAAATTGAATAGAAACGTCACTTTTCCTTTTTTCAGGAAAATGCTTAAAACATCTCAAAAGGCACCACCTATAACCTATTTATTTTAATACCCATTTTATTGAACTTAATTTAATTTACTTTCAACAAAATATTTACTCCCACTGCATTAAAAAAGGATAAGCGATGTTGCGATTTTAATGGATTCAATTTTAATTGTTCTTTTCACAAATATAAAATTTCCCTGCTACACAAATTATTTTAATTCACTCAGCGGCTCCCTACTGCAGTCTCTTTGCACGTTTCGATTGCTTCAATCAAGTGCAGTCTGCACTTTTTAACGATATCCTACACTCTAACAAATCTGTGGTGCTAAGCGCACCAACAGGCTCTGGCAAAACTGTAGCTTTCGAATTGGCCATCGTACGTATGCTACTGGAAGAAAAACGCCGTTGCAATGGAAATGGTGCGGAAGAGGTTACGGCAGCATGCGCGGAGCATAGAAAATCTGTTGAATTCAAACCAAAGGCCGTTTATGTAGCACCAATTAAGGCGCTCTGCACTGAAAAATTCAACGAGTGGGAGAAGCGTTTTTGTGTACTTGATGTTAGTTGCGTTAAAATCACCGGGGATACGGATCTTGCCGAGTTACTTGTTGTACGTGGAGCGCAATTGATTATAACTACTCCAGAAAAGTGGGACATATTGACACGTAGTGCAATGACTTGTGAATATCCTGAATTGCTGAATGATGTACGTCTTTTTATGGTGGATGAAGTTCATCTGCTTAATGAAGATGTGCGTGGTCCTATTTTAGAAGTAATCATGTCGCGTATGAAAAGATTACGTGCGCGTTTAGTTGGCATTGAAGGTACTCTGAGATTTATTGTTGCTTCTGCAACTATTCCCAATACTGAAGACTTTGCATATTGGATTGGTAATGATTGTGGTGCGGGAATAGAAAGGAAAGGCAAAGAAATAGCAGATGAAGTTATACAGTTGGTGTAAGTTGATAAATTTATCTCATTTTCATAGTTAAATTAGTAGTCGGTGCAAGAATTCAAGAAAATCTATTCTTGCTTAAGTAATAAACTAAAGTACTTTATTGAAGTTAGATAAAAGAATATACATAGCTCTAACATACTGAATTGGGTTGAGTATTTAACTCTCCGTTAGTACATTTTTTTTATGATTTTCTTTCCACCTTCGAAGTTTAGTTGTCGAATTTTGATTCAGCCTGTTCATGTACGTGCGTACATATGTATGTTCATATAAGTCATCGTTTTGGAAGGGTTCTCAAAAAACACTAAAAAAATAAATTTTAATGAAAACTAAAATCAGGACTCATATGAAATCTCATCCTGAGAAATGGCATCTTAAAATAAAAAAAGGAATTTTCAGCTTTTTTATATAAAATTTTCCGCTAATCGAAATATCAGCTTTTTCTGATTCAGAAAATATATTTTATTTCTGAGACTTCCGAACGATTTATTGTATACTATAGTTCAGCTCAAAATTGAATTTTGGGGAAGTTGGTTCTGAAGCAATTTTACCGATTTCTGGCTTTTTTGTAACTGCTGTATTGTCGCCCTTTTCTAGTATTAAATAAAAAAGAAAAAAAAAATTGTTTTATATCTTAAATCGAAAATCAGAGAATACGCTTAAGGCACAGTTTCTTGCTGGAATGAAAATTTTAAGTAAAACCATGTCCTACTATAAGCCATTAAAAAGTCACTGAAATCCAAGAAAAGTCAATTTTCAGAATTTACAAGACTCATATCTCGATTTTTGACGAGTTTTTGACAAAAATTTCAAAACTGTTGAAAAGAGCATTTTTTGACAATCGCTTGATTTAAGTAATGCCGTAACTTTAATTTTTTACGAAGTTTTTAAGAATCCACTCAAACTGAATGTTTAAAATGTCAAAACCAGTGGCGTCAGAACATCTTTTATGTGGGTTGAACATTCAACACAAGTTTTCGTATGTGTTGAAAATCAACACATGAGACCGATCCACTGCTGTGTAAAAGGTCATGTAAGTGGGGTACAAATGAGTCATTTAGAAAAAAAAAAATGTTTTGGCTCATTCACTTTTTTCAAAATTTTATAATTATAACTATATATTGAAAAAAAAAAACAGATATATGGATAGCCAGCGACCTGTACCGCTTCGACGTCTTGTCATCGGCGTGCAATCAAAACGAACTGGATTTAAATTTGATATCAGCTTAAACTATAAGCTAGTAGAAACAATACTCAAATATTCGGAAAGTAAAGCTACATTGGTAAGTCACCATATCTTTTTGTACATTCCAAAAAATATAAAAACTTAAGCCGTTATTAATTTTCCATGTATTTAAGTTAGTATAATCTGATCCAGAAATAAGGTTACCCTTTTGACAATATGCATTTTTTTAGATATTTTGCAATAGTCGCAAATCAACTGAAATGGCTGCTGCTGTAATTAATGCAGATAAAAGACTTTTCCGAATTGATAAACATAAAAATGAACTTCTTATGAAGCTTTCACAAAGGTACGCTTAAAAATTAAATTTTCTTTTAATAAACTCTAATAACATAGATTAAATAGCTTTAGTGACGCTAATCTCTGCAAATATGTTAAAAATAGCATCGCATTTCATCATGCGGGTGTCAGCTATCAGGATCGTTGTCTTATTGAAGAAAGCTTTCGTAATGGCTTAATCATGATATTGCTGTGTACCAACACCTTGGCTATGGGTGTTAATTTACCCGCTCATTTAGTTATAATTAAATCGACACAGGTTAGATACTGTAATTTTTTTAATACAAACCTTGTTGGATTCGATCTCACTGGATTAAGTACACTGAAATTTAACGATGCATTTGTGTTTCAACGAGATGCAGTGTAGTCGAATCCACTAGGAGAGGTATAAATAAAAGTAGTTCTCACTTTCATAATCTTTAAATAAAAATTTATTTACAGTTTTATGCTAATGGCTCCTTAAAAGAATATGCAGAAAGTACTTTATTACAAATGATTGGCAGAGCTGGCCGACCTCAATATGATGTAAACTGCACAGCTGTTGTACTAACGCAAAGTAAAAATGTGGTAAGAATGTTTAAGCTTGCTTTATCGATTATAATACATGGAGTCTACTGATTTATTTTCTACTGCTCATTGAAGGATAAATCCCTTTATTGAATAGAGACTTAAGTGATCCTTAAAATAATTTAGTTCGTTTACTTGGTATAACTAAATGTTGCTTCTTCGAAATAAAGAAGAATTTCTTCAGTCTAGTACGAGTAGTAAGATTCCATAGCTGATAGTATAAAAGTTCTTAATTTGAGCAAAATGTACTGTCCTGAAGGAAGCAGATTTCTTCAAATAAAAGAGATTAGGTGATACATTTTTAGAAATATGCCTCGTTTTATGGTAGAAATTTACTGAAACTTGGAAAATAATTTTTTTTTTCTGAGTACAATAATTCATGTATAAAAAATATTGTTAGACATGAATAATGCGCGTTGTGTGACTGTCCAGAAACATTGTCTCATTCTGTAAAATGGACACAAGGGTGGAGAAGCTGCTGCCGATCAGCAGAATAAAAAATAGTATATTCCCGTAGTGAAAGGGTTCTCACTTTTAGCTTCTGAATATAAATAAATTAATTAGGCAGTGAAAAACTTTTTCCAGAAAAATTCTACGTATTTATAGGTAGTGAAAAACATGCATTATTATTGAATTTATTTAATGGTATTGAAAAGTACAGCACTAGTCACATATATGAAAAACAACATATTGTGGGTCCCGCCTTAATTCGAGCCTCGGTAGCATACTTCCTTATAACACCACTGAGCCGTAGTCCCTTATGAGCAGTTGTGCAATTAAATATAAATTTTT
This sequence comes from Meiosimyza decipiens, assembly GCA_963680825.1. Lineage (NCBI taxonomy): Eukaryota > Metazoa > Arthropoda > Insecta > Diptera > Lauxaniidae > Meiosimyza > Meiosimyza decipiens. The sequence goes on along the minus strand of OY804258.1, from coordinate 128,823,096 downwards.
AGACTCCATATTTTTACTAAAATTTATGTACGGGTTTTTTAATTCTACTTGTCACCTTCGATTCATCTGCATTTTCAAAATGTTTAATAACCCAAGCAGATTTTCAGTTTTCAATAAAGTTTCAAATAAACAACTTAAATAATATATTATATAATTTATTTATCGTAACTACACAATAAATCAATTATAGAAGATGATGTACACTAGTGTTAGCAATATACGAGTTAATTGTTATACCATTAAATGTTGTAGTACTCTATTGATTTAAAAAAAGATATTTGAAACTTTTCCGCCAGTAATATTTGATACACATGTATATTTATCCTGATATATGTACTATAAAAAAGATGACGAGAAGGAAATGAGTAATAAAATAAATCGTGTGTTGTTGCTGTTGTTTGTTGTATTAATATTAGTATATGTATATGCTCCTTGTTCTGCAAGACTATCATGAGATTCATTCAATTTTATCATTGTTCTATTTGCAGTGCTATGCATTGTAGAGGGACGTTTTTATTTTATTTACACAAAGTTTTTTTAAAATTATCCCAGTGGATTATTTGTATCGAAGGTTACTTTGGGTACAAATCCATTTTCGCCATCAACAATATATGCGACGGTCATTAAACGTCCATCGGGTAACCAGACTGAATATTGACCAGAAACCTGTTGGAAATAATTTTAAATATTATATTACTTAAAGTACGACTAAGTAGAAGCTGCAGTTGGTTAGAACCGTCTCACTTAGACCGAAATTTGTTCACTTACTTTTCCAGCAGCATCACCTGCTTCATTTTTGTTAAAGAATAATTCCTTTTCTGGATCTTTTACTTCATACTGATACTCGTACTGTAAAAAATAAATGTTAGAAAAAATAAGTTAACTTAAATCTTAAGCTAAATAAATCTTCTGTATAATATTTATGAGGGTAAATAATGAAAAGTTTGGCTTTTTTTTGTAACTTTTGTATACCAACATATTTGCATGACCTAAGACTTTCGCCATTTATCAAAACATTATCCTAGGCAAATTTATATTTGGTTGCCAATTGCATTTGAAAAATACTTTACTAGTCTCGATTTTAATTTGGTTCTAATTTGAACTGCAATAATCATGAAAATAATTAAGTAAAGTATTCTGTCATAGAAGATTATAGATTTCATCAAAATTTATCAAGCAAGACTTTAGGCTGGAGCTCGTAAAAGCATTCTTGGTGCCTGTCGCGGATTTTATGCAGTGAGTTGGTATACGGCAATTTGATGCTGCATCGAAACATAAATTGCAGTTAACTCCAAACAATCCAGCTAGATCTGTTTTCTCGAAAAAATATGACCACATATTCGAGTATTCCATTCAAACTCTAAACTTTATTACTCCATAAACATAAACTCCATAAACATTCAAGCCCATGGTCACAAAAATCTTTGTGAAAAACTATGTTTCTCGCAATCAAATCAAACTAATTATATTAATTTAAACTTTATAACGTCATCAAGAATGCACTGTATGCTGTAATTTTTTGCTTAATTTTCTTTTTCAGTTTTTTTCGTGGCTTCAACATTTTTCCATGAACATGTCTAATTGTACAGTCATATTATTTCAGTAATTAAATAAATAGTTTTATCCTTGTATTCTGGCAACCATTAGCTAGAGGAAACTCAAAATATTCTAGGTCAAAGATAAAAAAACACCATTGACAAAAGTAGCAGATAGATAAAATTTTCCAAATTGACCAGACATTTCCCAACATCTGAATTTTCAACTGACAACTTATTGTTCAGGTCTTTTATGTTTTATTAGTAAATATGTATGTACATGAGGGCGGGTAAAATTTTTTTGCCGGTCTGGCTCAATGAATATCTTAAAGTTAGGGTGATTTTAAGTAACTTTATCAAAGAAAAAGAAAAAGAAAAAGAAAACAAATTTTGAAATTTCCAGAGGGTAAACTGCACTAGAAATATATGCTTCCATCGAAAAACAATACATCAGGCGATTACGAGGAGTAGGTCCTATTACATATTTGATATTTTCTTTTCAAGGACAGGGCTTGGGAGCATGATAAGTACTTATTTCTGCGTCCGGACACATTTATTGTTGTTAATTTTTTTTCCACCAAGGGTGGATCTGCCTATTAGCTAAAGCAGCAAACTTAAAGAGTTGAAAAGTTTAATAAAAGTTTTATTTAGAATAGGGCCTATCATATGCACAAACTTTCAAGGTGAATTGATATCTTTCTACTTTTCGCAGGACCAAAAGAAACAAGGTGAAAAAATGAATTTTCAAAGAGCTTTTAATTACTTTAAAGACGAAAATGAGTTAGTTCACTTTTAGTAGTTCATATGTGGCATTCCATACTAAATTAACTTGTGTTTGCTACGGATTTCGACAAAGAAGGCTGTCCTTCCTCCTGTTTTACAACAAGTGTGATTTCTGTTCTCTTTGTCATTCAAAAATTTTAATTTTTTGAAATGAAGCACACGTGTTATTAACTCTTGTTTGCTTATTCAGTTGATTTATTTTAGCCCTACAATAAAAAGACGATATCAGGATGAAGATCACTGTGCTTAGAGGGTAGTCAAAAATTAAAGCTAAAGCTTATCATGCTTGAACCTTCGAGGATCTCAGCTTTCATCTTTCACTTTCATGCTTGTTAAAAACTCCTAAGTAATTTGTTGCTTTCATTGTATTATTTTACACAATTATTATAATTTCTTCCGAATGTATTTGAATTTAAACATTTTATATTAATTAATTAGTTAAACAAAAGTAAAAAAATATAAATTCACAAGAAAAAGGTTATGACTTTGGTAACAGAACGGCATCGTTTTAAAAATAGTAATGCTTTTAACATGGTTGACAAATTTTATCCAAACAATAAATTTCACAGTATTTATTTTATTTTTAATATTTAATAAATATTAATGTTTTTTACCGGCTCTGGTTGATCCGGAGCTTGAGGTCGCGCATACACTATAACACATAGACACAGCACCGTAAAAATAATCTTGCACGCGAATGACGACATTTTTTCAGATAAATCAATACGAAAATCCTTTTTCGTTTTGCGAAACACAAATCAAAAACTCCAACAATTACAACAATTAAAGCTTAGCTTAACTGTTCCAGTGCAGTGCAGCGTTGTGTACAATCCCGCGGTTCGTTGTATGGACTGGCATGAATTTGAAACCACGACAGTCTTTTATACGAGTTCATTTTGTTTTGTTTCACACCATAGGTCAAAGGTATAAAAGAAGCTATCGTATCTTCCAAATGTCTTCTGCCGCCTGCCTTATGCGATCACTTGCATATTAACAAAAATTCTTTGTACATTTTGTTGCAGCGCTTCAGCTTCAGCTACGGCTGTGGTTATGGCTGTTGCTTTAGGAGTAGCTTAAACGTTGATTTGAGTTCTTAGAGCAGCAGCTTTTAGTCAATGTTCGATTTCAATATCATCCTAACAACAAGGGGGTATCAACAATAATTATTCATTAACTTACAAAGTGTGTCTATTTTAGTTCTAATGCTTGCTTATTATATTACGATAAAATTTCGTGATAGATACATACAGGGGTACATACATATTCATATATAAGAACCTTTCCGCGCATACGGCGGACTAGCACGAAAAACTAATACAAGGAAAGTAATGGTAGGTACGATTACTATTAATAAAGTTAAAAAATTTTTTGCTGCTTATGTTTTTTTGCCTTACCCTAAAATTATATCTCAGCTGTGTCTGACCCTATCTGTTTTTTCCCTTGAAAGTTTATTATTTTCTTCTTCTAGGCTCACTAAGTTATATTTTTTTGGACACATTGAAACGAAAATAGTGAAATGGAAAAAATGAATAGAATTCAGGGCACATGCAAACCGATTTTAACAAATGAAGCAAATCAGTACGGAAATATTCAAGCTTCAAAAATGTATTCATAGGAGGCGCTTTAGGTAAAACAATTAGGAACAAATTTCGAGTTGATATATTTCATTAAAAAAAATAATGATTTGTAGAATATATTTGGTGCAGGTTGAAAATTTGTTCTAACTGTAATAATACTCTGGGAGGCAGCGTTGCATTTTTGAAGGTCAATTCCTGCCGCCTAATTTTTTTTTTCAATTGATAGTTGAAGTAAGGTTAATAATGAAAAGAAATGTCAGTCGCCAGAATCGACGGAAAGAGTTTGACTCAATAACTCGGAAAGTAAGCTACAAGTAAAAAATTATGTTAAGAGCAAAGTTGTAGAGCAGATGAAAACATCGATTTCGTGCCCGAAAAATTTCCATATGATAAGATTTGACCCACCAAAAGAAAGGATTTGTTCTGAACGCTCTTCCTACAGTTAATAGTATCTTTTTACATTTTCAGATATTCCTCAAAACTATTTCCGAGCAACACTTTCTGAAAACAGTAAACTTATGTCGGATCATTCGTCGTATAAAATACATAGTTTCATTTTACGGACTATGTGGCGTCTATAGCCCCTATAGTTCACTATCTGATTTCACCACCCACCAATCCATCACTGTTTGACCTTATATTCATTCAACAAAAACACTTTAAGACTTTTTCTTCTTGTTCCTCATCTTAAAACGTACATTTCATTGCTGTCAGAGTGATTTCGTCCCAGAACACAACTGCGACTGCACTGATGCAATGAACATGGTTCTGGAATTAATCGCGCCCTTCAAAATACTTCAACCTTTTATCACATAAATAATTGAAATAAAAACGGATCTATAAAAATAGAATTGTAATTAATTGGTGATATTAAAAACGGCTGGAGGGGTGTTTCCATAACAATTGGAATTAACAAAGTCTATACAAAAGTATCTGCAAAACAGTATGACATTCTTCATTTATGTAAGGTTCCGATCGTAGATCGTTCTTCTGAACGACTTACGCGACTCCCAAATGTCAACTGTTAATATGCCATTTATCTGTGCATAATAGCTATAACTTGTGTTTGTACACGGGTGAAAAAGTTACATAGCCAGCCAGATTATGCTCAAGTAAAGCCATAACTATACTTATTATCAACTGAACTTTTATTTTTAAGAAAATATTTTTTTGATTCCAATGAAAGGAGGAAAGGCTTACTGGCCTAAAATCATTTGGATTTATGTGGAAGCTCATCCCAGCCTTTGGAATGAAGATGACTTTGATCATTCTCCAAGCTAGAGGAATACAGAAGAGGTTGAGGCAGCTCTTGAAAATAGCTACCAACCAAGGTAGCAGATCGTTGCAGTTCAACTGACGTTATTCCATCAGGATTTGGTGACTTATATAGTAGGGTTTCAAGCTACTTATCACCCATCGATTTTTGGTTTCCGAAAGTCCCCAATAACATGTGAAGACGTCTGGGATTGAACATTCAAATCCTTCTGGACCATGTAAGGAGTTACCAGAGCAGGAAGTCTAAGGTCTCTTTGGTAGAGGTTGTCCAGAAGATTTCTGGCTTTTTAAAGAGACCTAGAGAAGTGTATGAGGTAGATGCTTCTGAAGACTATTCTATGTTTCCACAGAAGTTACGATAATAGTTACGTTTTGCCTTTCTTAACGAACTCTTTTATACTTTGAGACTAGATTTATATTCATTCCAGTCATTTTCTAAACCTGAGTTTTTCTCTTTCTTGGCTACTAAGACGTTGAAAGACTTGAATCACCGCGGCGATTTTTTTTCCTCTGAGTCTACTTACTGGGCAAGATACTCGTACTACCAGGGATTTATTTTACCCTCCCGTTAAGCTTTAAACCAGCTTGTCAATGTCGTATACAGTTCGCGGCTCGCTCAACGGGAGTTGAGAAAGGCAGATGCGCTGCGAATTTTTTGTTGTATAGTCCCCAGTTTGTCCTTTTTACATTCCGGTTAGCAATTGGCTCTGGAGAGTTAACAGTGAGACCGAATTCCATATACATAGCTGTGATCTAAGAAAGAGTGCTTGGTTAAGACTCTCCAAAGAGAAAACAAAATAAAAGCTATATAACAGCTTTATTTTGTTTTTGTTGCAAGCATTCATTGTTTTTTCTATTATTTCTTATTCTATTTTTTTGTGCTAAAGTTTAATCCTATAACGACATAACTCAACAGCATCCATCCATTGGCAACATTTAATACCAACAGCAGCGAATGTCTTCTATTTCTTATGCCAAAGCAAATCGTACGAGTTTCTTCTGCTTGAAAGATTCATTGACGGCCGCAATATGGCATTGTTGTGCTGGTGTTGTTGTCGCGCAACATGCGGCTTTACTTTTTCGTTGCTGCTCTTGCATTTGCAGCTGCTGCTGCTGCTGATATTGGTATCTTCGGCAGCGTGCCATTTAAAATGCATAAAAAAAAACAAAAACTAAGCGTCTGCTGTTCCAAAATTTCTAAGCATTTTAGCTAGAAATCTAACTTTGATCCTCTGCCATACCATATTGCTGATATTGTTGCTGTTTTGTTTTTGTCGTTATTGCTGTTGATTATGCGGTTTCTGTTGACATGCTTCTGCTCGCGGTTTCGGCATTTCTCCTCGGCCTGTCGAAACATGTCAGCGACGGCATGTAACCTTCAAAATCGTGCATAGGTGAGGCATTTGTTCATGCTAGCACGGCTAATACTTGCTTTGTTAGTTGCCTACCAACCCATCGACCCACCAAGCTACCAGCCCATCAACCTACCGGTATATAACTTGTCGACTTAACAATAAACAGACAGACAGACAGACAGACAGACTAACTGAACAATTCTGTACTTACTTGTCATCATGATACCTAAAGCAGCTACTGCTGCTTCTGCGCAGTTGCAAATGCGCCCTACTGAAGCGCCACACTTTAATCACTTGGTTGGTTGGCATGGTTTTATTTTTGTACTTGTTGCTGGTATGGTTATTTTTGTTTTTGCTAGGGACTGTGTGTCATATGGCAGTGTTAATGGCATTAGACAAATAGATATTTCAATGATTTGCCTAATAAGTTAGAGGTTTTGCTTAAGTCTCATGATGTACATACGTAGGTACATATTTCAAATGGCTCGGATGTGCCGAGGTGTTTGCATACTTCATATTATTACGTCATTTAGTTCTCAAATTAAAGTTTTCACTTCTCGGCCTTATTAAATTAACTAAGTTTTAGTATTTAAAAATTATAAGACTTAACTTAACACACAACCAGATGCATCTCTGCAGAAAGACAAATAACCTCGTGTATACCATGAAGCGTCTGCATGGTAGTCGGCGGCTTCCAAATCAGCGCCTAATCTACAATGGGTTATTTACCTTGTGATACATCGCTCGTTGGCTCTACGGTGCCCTGAGGACTGAATTAAAGAATATCTATTTTGAAACCCTATCACCAATATGGGGAAACCGGACTGCAACTGATTTATCTCGAATTAAAGGTAAAACACTTGTCTACTCGGGACAAAAAACCTCCACTTTTAAAGCGTAGTGTTTCATATGAATAAAGCAGCGTCACAATCATTTAAAGAGTGCCAGCCAATCTTCTTCAGAATTCTAACAGCACGATTCGACTCATGAGTAAGAAAATAACAATAGTAATAAGGAAATGCCACCTCAAAATTATGTGTCGATCAGCAGTCAGGATGCTAACTGGCGATTTATTAGGTAATCAAATATGAAACAAGAACATCCAACATGTTATGAGTAATCATGATATTGGCCAAACAAACGAAACTTAACCTTTTGGTTAAAACTCGTAATAGCAACCTACTTCTTTATTTCTAATCCCAGACATCCGTATGTTTACATGTCCTTCACCCAGTGACACAGAGACGAAAATCAATCACTTTTGCATGAGAAAAACGTAGTGATGACTCCCGTTCTGATCACTTTCTTGCTGTATCCAAAACTACCCTACGAGTGATGGTAGTACACTAAGACTCTGGCCAAAGCACTAGAAATATTTCCACTGTTCACATATTTTCTACGGAGATGACTGAATCCAGCCTTGTCTGCACAGTGATTTCTCGGTTTTACTATGAACTTTTTTGGGCATTATAATAATTTTGTGACCTTTTTTGGTATTTTGTTATGTTAACTTTCATGCAATTCATCTGGAACTACATATTTGTTCTTTCCAACTGATTTTGAAAAGGACAGAAATAATTGAGCTATTAGGGTGGGGTTCACTTTAACTCTTTAACTGAAATTCGCAACTTGGTGTTTCATTTCAAAACTAAAGTGTAAGTTGTTGGATGGACAGTGATATTTCTTTGCGTGTGTGCCCTTCTCAGTTTTGGTTCGAGATGTGAATCTATCATCTCTTATCTCTCAGATATGGTTTGTCTCATAGTAGTTACTGTCAATTAGTTGAGCGCAAATATTTTAAAGCATTTTTTTCCAAAACGTTTTTTGGGATAGCTAGAGTTTTTGTTAATTACTTCATTTGTAGTTTAACGTAGCCTTAGTCTTAGATTTAACGTTCTTTTTTTAACTAGTGTTGCAAAAAACACACTTGCAATGTCTTAAAATAATTGCCTTACTTATTTTTCACAATAATTCACAAGTTTAAATAAATCTGCTTACATATTGATAAATGTACGTTGTTAATTACTTATTTAAACTAAAACTGAATGATTGATCGTGTGTGGGCCTATTTTTGTACCAATTGAAAACCAATTAAAACATTTTGGAGTAATCTAGGAGCCATGTTATCGACCATTTTGTTCATAGACACATTCGCTTGTTATTACACATATTTCCTTTTTCTCTATTTATCTACTTTATTTTCTTTGATTCTTTATCAGAAACTGCACTCCCGAATTAAACTTTGCTTAATTATTACAAATTCATTATTTACAACTCGGGTGTCATAGAATTCCACAATAGTCTTTTTTTAAATCATGATGCGATAAGGTAGAGGGGGGAGTAAAATGTGTTAACTAGGCATACATGAATATGGTGTCATCTTGACATTTGAAAAGCTCACGATTAACGAATGTTAAATTATTTAAATTGGCAACAGATGGCAAGTGCAGCTAAGTGTACAAATCTAAGCACAAATTGTTGCATGTAATGTATTGAATTTGATTGCATAGAATCTTATTAGGGCTTATAACAATAAGAACCAATAAATTGCATTCAGAAAATTTGACTTATGCACTTATGAATCAAACTTCATATAATTTAATAAACAACTATAATCAAATGATAATTCTTAAACTACTTGATATTCCGAGCGTCACAGAAAGTTATCAGCATTAGTCTCAAAAAAAATTTGTATATCAAAAAATTTGATACAACTGGAATTTATTTTTATTTTGTAATCCCAGCAAAAATACTCCAATTTGATTAATGGAAAAATACCAATTGAGTCTCATTTACACAAACACTTAACCGAACATTTAAATGCTGAAATAGTTTATCAGTCAATTAAGAATATTAAAATGGCAATGGAATGGCTACGATCAACGTATCTGTATATCCGCCTTATTAAAAATCCTACTGAGTATGGTCTACAAAAAGATACTAGCAAGGAAACACTAGATAAATACTTAGAGCGTAAGTTAATATGAACTATCCAAATTAAAGATTTAAGTCTAAAGTCAGATTTTTTTTTTCTTTGATAGAACAATGTTTGCTTCACATTGACAAACTTGAAAACAATGGGCTGATCTCTAAAAGTTTCACGGGAGAAATTAATCTTCATGCTACGGCATATGGTGAAATAATGGCAACTTTTAGCATTAGCTATAATACATCGAAAAAGTTTCAAAAGGTAACTATGCACATATTTAATAGATCTCGAAAAACAAATTTTCTAAATTGTTACAAACTTTACAGAACTAAGTAATTTCTTGCATAAGTTTTTGATCTTTATAAACATTTTTGTTACACGAATCTATTAATCGCCTCTGATCTAGTGCCGGCTTCCTGTTCAGTTTCATATCCACAACGTGCTTCTGTGTGGTTCAATCAACAACGACAGCCATGTTACTACACGGGGCTCGAGGATTCATCGGAATCTCATTAATAGAATTTTCAATTTATCTATTGTTGGTATAATAGTGCCACTACCGTGCTTTGGAAGCTGGACCCGTACTATTTGATAGATATCGAAAATACCCACAAATTCGTTACTGAAAGTTCGCTTTCGAATTGCAAACTCAGACAGGGATTCAATTTGATCAATTTTTCATAAGAGAAACTCTCAAAATAAGCAAAGAACCTTTAGGCCAAACATAACAGTACGCTCAGAAAATAAATTTGGTTAATGTACCCAAATTTTTACCAAATTTCAGGTTAACATTTTTTAACCTGATGGCTCTTGTTAAGTTTATCTAACCTCGGTTTCTCAAAAAACGAGACCGAATGTTTTTTTTTGCTTTTTTCCTATCATTCCCTTTTTATTTTTACTGCTTATTAATTGGAACTTCATTTATGTTACATTTTAAAAATTTCATAGAGAAAAAAAACTTTTTATATTGTCTCCGATAAGATTCGAACCAATGTCTCCTACGTTATGCCACTGTTGAGAGATGCGCATATCTTAACGAACTGAGCTACTCTTACTATTATACTGGGTGGAACTAAATTTATATGAGCATATTTCATGCAACAACATGGAATGTCCAGCTTCGAACCCCACTGAATGCAAGAAAAAAATGTTTTTTTTTTAAATATTTTATTTTAGTTTAGATCGCGTTAATTTTAGAAATTTAATTTTTTAATATATGTAAAGGCTAGGATCGATCTTTTCGGATTTTTTAGAATCGAGTTAAAACACAAGAAATTTTTTGAAAAATTATCCCTTGCAGCGCCGACGTTTCGAGGATTATTTGTCCTCTTCTTCAGGGCGTCAATTTATTAACTGAACATTAAAACATATAATAACATAGTTACAAGTAATGATACAACAATTATAAATATTACATAAATTTAGTTAACATAGATTGGAACAGTGTGAGAGATTTTTAAAATTGTATTTTAAACAGAAAAGCTATTACTAAAGTAAGAAGAAGAGTTAATGTAAAGCTAGCAGATAATTTGTGCTGATATTGTCACAGTCCTCTTTTCTGTTCATCGTTCTATTTATGTTTTTTTGTATGTGCAGACTCTCCAGCGTCCAAACTACAACATAAGAATGACGCTGGAGAGTCTGCACATACAAAAAAACATAAATAGAACGATGAACAGAAAAGAGGACTGTGACAATATCAGCACAAATTATCTGCTAGCTTTACATTAACTCTTCTTCTTACTTTAGTAATAGCTTTTCTGTTTAAAATACAATTTTAAAAATCTCTCACACTGTTCCAATCTATGTTAACTAAATTTATGTAATATTTATAATTGTTGTATCATTACTTGTAACTATGTTATTATATTTTTTTTTTAATTAAATAGAGTTCCATAGAACAATTTATCAGGTTAATGTGTTACCTGGCGCAGGTTAGGCATTTTCGTCCGAGTGTATTAGCAGTATAAAATACTCCCGGTTTTATGCCTGCTATTAAAAGGGAACTGGAGAATTTAAGAAAAAATGTGATAACTCTTGGAAGATTGCATTCTCTACATGGAAAAAAACCATCCCTTTTTGTAGTTTTTTATGCTACGGTTCGATGGTTTGCAGGATAGAATATTACAGAATAAAGATGGGCAAATTAACTTAAGGTAGACAAGGTGATTTCTTTCCCCTGGGTTAAATTCTGAGCTACACTGCACGGCGTAGGAGTTGAAGCAAGAAGTTTCTACGCACAACTCCATTGAACATGCAAATCAAATACCATATCAACCAGTGGCGTCACTTCACCAAATCTTAGCGGGGGGGGGGGGGGGGCGAGAATTATAATTCCACCACTATCAGATGGGTTTATTGAATTAATGTATTGAGAAATAACTAGTATCAGATCCTTGGGGGGGCCAATGCTCTCCCAGCCCTACTGAATTGACGCTACTGACCTCAACGTAACACAAATTTATTGCTACTTAAATCAAATGGCCAATCGGTGTTACTTTTTATCTGCACACTTACGTGAGGAATAAAAACCTATGCCAACACCTGCTTAAGACGAATATTAAAGATTTGGTGGCCCTAAGTGATCTCTAATTGCGAACTACATCTGACCAGCAACCGTACTTCTACCATAACTGAAATTATAAAAAGACACTGGCAATGGAATGTCCATAACGAATAGAAAAATGTTAGAGAAACCTGCTGAAGAGTGCTTAGGTGGGACCCTCAGAGTGACAAATGCAGAGGGAGACCCAGAACTTCGTGGCGGCGAGCCAATGAAAATGATTTGATAAAACTCGGAACGCACTGTCACATCAGAAAAAAAGGAGTTTGCGATCAAAAAAGTGGTAGTAATTTATGTAGATACTAAGCTTCTATTGTCATTGAAGAATGAATTAAACAAAAATATTGAATGCTTTGGGGAACTTTCACTAATAATGATTTTTTATTCTCTAAATTCTAATTTTCCTAGACTTGCACTTAACTTATTATTATTTTTTGTCTTCCATTAAGGCTAATGGTCTTGAATCACTTTTGGACATTGTTAATTTGATTATACATTGCAATGAGCTATCGCAATTTACTTTAAGAACCAACGAAAAAAAGCAACTGAATGAACTTAACAAAAAAATACGATTTCCAATACGCAAGAGAATTACAACATATGAGGAGAAAATTTCATGGTAACACGTAAAATAAGATAAATTATCATGCGATCCTAAAAATTGAATTTACTTTATGTGGTTTCTTTCATAGCATTATGCAAGCTATCCTTGGAAATTTAGAAATTTCCTTGCCCTGTCTGTCACAGGAGTCGTCAAAAATAATACGTATTAGCAAAAGACTTGCAAATTGTATGTTTTGAATGTGAAGATAATCACGTTACTTACTTAATTGCATTTCGTTTGTATCTTGTTTTCTAATTTAGGTTTAGTTGAGTGCATAGTTATATCTGAGAAGCAACCAAACAGCTTTAACTTGGGTTGCTACAAAGCCTTACTCTATGCCGTGACAATATCAAAGTGTTTTCATGCCAAGTTGTGGGAAAATTCGAAATATGTATCAAAACAATTGCGGAAAATTGGTGCTGTTTACTCAAGCGCACTTGTTAATGCTGGGAAAACAACTTTGAAATCGATTTCTGAAACATCAGCTGAATGGTTTGAGTTGGTTTGTATGATGAGAATTTTATTTAAATTCTAAAAAAGTACACACGCGCATGAATATAACGCAAAATATTGAATTATGCATGTTTCATTTCACAAGGTAATGCAACAAAAACTACACTCTTTTGTATTTCTTATTGTAGATACTCAACGAATCCCCTCCATTTGGCGCGGAAATTCTAGAAAATGTAAATTCATTTCCTGCATATTCGATTCATATCAATCTGAAGCCCATTGATCAAATACAAATATATGTTAAACAAACTAATAAGGAATATTTTTCAACCGGGTCTGGTGCTGCACTTATTGTTGGTGATTCTGATAATACTTTATTGCTATACATTCAAAACATGTAAGGAAGGCCAACTGAATATTATCACTTAGCATTTCTAGTTAGATTTCTTTATTTCTCAGCGAAAGCTTCATATTGGAATATGGTTTCCTTGACCGAACGGTGTTAATACCCAACAAAAATGTGGAAAAAATGTTTGTTCATGTAATACACAACACTTTAGGTAAATTGTTAATTTTTTTTAGTTTATTCTATACAATATGCGAATACGTAAGGTGTTTTTTTTTTGATAATTCGGACCCCCTCCCCTTGGGGAGATCTGGTGGGATCCCCCTCCCTCTGGTAAGATTTACCCTATAATTTTTAAATACATCAGTAAATTTACTTTATGTGTTCATATATTTTGCTTCACGCCACTACTACTAATGTCTTCTACCCACTCGATAGGTAACGTTTCCGAAAGTTTCAGAAATAGTACTTAACGTACCAGAAATGTTTCACTTGAAATATTACAAACTGTTCGTTACAGATATCTTCGTTATATATATCATATGTACTGTTTGACATGAAATCATTCTGAACTGTTTCTAAAAGGTTTCAGATTCAACGTTTCCTGAACTTTTCAAATGAAATCTTTCTGACACGTTATAAACAAAATCTTTAACATGTAAACATTCCACTACATGTATCTACACCCTACACATATAGCTACTCCAGATTATTTTGTATGTACTTATGTATATATGCCAGCAAAGATCGATTTTTTGACACATAATACTACCTGTTATTGCAATGTATACTATCTGCATTAAAAACTTGGCGTGAGATTTTCATTGACCCCTCCTTCCCTTGGTGAGATTTTGCCAGACCTCGTCTCCCCTATTTTGACTCACGTAATCAATGGATGGCCCCTATACGGGAGAAAATCCTGAGATTTTTTAAATCAAAAAAATTTTAATATTGGTCGATGCATAGTTACTTTATTTGATGAAGACATATAACTTTTACTCAAAATCCAAGGTCATTTGGACGTTGTTGTAATTTAAATACACGTATAGGCAGACAGGAAAAAGATGTTATGACTAGAATAATTGAACTGCTAAGGATTATATATGTTACCGGCCGAACTAGTTTTTAGGATAAATTAGTTTATCCTAGGCCAAACTAGTTTGTTTGTATGCCTAAAAATATGGAATTTATTTTTAATGCAAAAGCCACTGTGGATAGCGAAGCTGGTGTAGCGCGTATTACCCTCACTTACCACTTCCCAAGCATAAAATGAAATTGATGTTTTATTGTCTTACTTTGCTACTGTCTTAGCCTTCACTAGTCACAGTGCTTTTGCATTAAGATTTCATTGCATATCTTAAGGATTTAATTTAACTAGTTCGGCCTAAAACTAGTTTGGCTTGTAATATATAAATTAGATCCCGTTTTATTGGCTCGGTGAAAAAGCAAATATATGTTTTAATTCAATTACACGGGGATTTAATTAATCGAGCCTCGTTTAATTACACTATTGGGTCCATTAAAATAAAGGAATGATACGAAAATGTCTACAGAAGATCGATGGTTTGAGATGTTCAAACATTTCGACGCCCAGAATGTGTCATTAATTCAGTTCTTTCTAATTGTTAAATACATTCTATGTTTGCCTTGTACCTAAGCGCCTATCGTACGTATTTTTGCTGCAGCGAAATTTGGAAAGTGGAAAGAGCTAACCTTCATATGGAACTCTTCTGTATGTGGAATACAACATCAAATTTGAGTTTCTAAAAACTCAACAAGGGTTGCTTCGGAAAATTGTCAGTCAGGATAAATATTAATTCCAGTAACCAACCGGAATAGCTATCAGCAGCAACGCTAGTCCCAGTGCCATGTCGATTGATCTTAATTGCACTGGGTGATGAATGAATTTTTATAGCTTACTTCTAATTGAATGTTTAAATTCCTTTTGTAAAAAATAAAAAAATAACTGAATCAAATTACATGCACGATATTCATACATAAGATATACACATTTATTTCAATAAAATAAAAACAATTTTTAGCTGTTTCATATAGAAATAATATAAGGATTTTTGTCGGCGGAGATACTGAGTTTTGCCCGCCAAAACTTGGTATCATCATGTATATGTTACCGACCAAACTAGTTTTCATGAGATACATGGGCTTAATAAGTTGCATGTAAGCCTAAAAATATGTCATGTGGCTAGCTAAGCCACATAACCAGTAGGATGTAAACCCTGAGCCGCGGCTGAAACACCAAAGTCAAATAAAATAATAAAATATTGCTAAATATAAAGCTAACGGCTATGGGTATATATTTTTTGAAAGGCCCACCTTATTGAGCGACCGGTTCAATTAAGCGAGTTTTACTGTACTACATTGTGATCATTGCTCCGTTTAATAAAAATGCAATTGTACCTTTCACAAATATTTTTGCGGTCTTTGCCAATTCTCAATTATCAGCGGCATTTTGCAGGTTCTTTCACTTTGGAACTCAAATATCAGGAAAAATGAGTGCCTATTTAAATGATGATTTTTTTTGCTAGAAACTTTTTTTAAAATTATGCGGGAAGCTTAACTATGTATAAGGGAGGTAGCTAAGTAAACCAGGTGCTGTTATAATCTTTTTATTGAATTTTTAATTTTTAATATTTTTATTAAATTACCAATAACTAGAACAATTCATAATATTTTTTAACAAAGACAAATTATTTTATAGGGAAATATATATATATTTTTTTAAAGTGACCAATTATTTGACGTTAATTTTTTATGTTTTACAGTTGGAATCGATGAACATCTGTCTATTGTGGTTAATGAAAGGAAAATTTCAAACGATGCAAAACTTATCGGTCAGCAGTTGAAATCAAAGGAGCGAAAAAGACAAAGAAACCAAATCCAAACATGCAAAGCTTCAGAAAACTGCCGGGAAGTTGACTTGCAAAACTTTAAGTTTTCCAAACCCAAAATATCAGAATTAATTAAAAAAGCAATTGTATGCAAAAATACGAGTACTATTGATATTAGCGACGACAGAATTTCAGATGAACTTAATTCACTATACATAACTGAAACACACGACACAAATTTGGAGACAAATACAAATAAGAAAACTGTTAGAAATGCTACTTCAGCAGATTTGGTACAAACGAAACTAACCAAATTTTATACTTTAAAAAAATGCAATGTCATAGACCCGAAACCATATACGAAAACAAAAGCAGTTAACAAGCATGCTGAACTAGCTCAAAATACTGTAGAGAGCAATAAAGAAAATATTAAAAATCTTAAGCCATTGGAAGTTACAAAGCCCGTGGACAACGAAAACACTCAGTTCACAAACAAAAAACTTTATCAAGATATGGGATTAGAGTCTTTATATTTAACTACAAAACGAGATAATACACTTCTTTATAAAAAAACCAATTATTTATCTTCCAGTCCTCTGGATTTAAGTTTCAAAACAGGAAATTTGGCTACAGAAAAAAATAAAAAATCAAGTTTTTTAAAACGTCTATGCAGAACTATTGCTGGTGATGATGAAAACACCATGCATCGAGCGAATTTAATATCAGAAAACATGTGTTCTACAAACAGGTAGGCTGGATTAGATACGATGTTATAGGCAAATTTTTGTTGCATATCTTTACAAATTTTAATGTCTTTAAAAACAATTATTGCATATAATTACCGGGCAAAAAAAAAAACCCTTACAGCTGAGTAGGGCTTGCTTTTATTGCTTAAACTACACTCCACCTCACTTCTTTGCTTTCTTACGTTTTCCTTACTATCGGTAAAAGATTAAGAAATGCTCGAGAGCTTATTGCGATTTCTATAATTTTTCATGATTCTGTGTTCTCTTGCTTAAAGTTGTTATAAAGCCAAAAAAAATTTCCATACTTTTGGCTTTATTCTGTAAATAATTTTTTGTTCTTTAGCATTTGAATATATTTACGGATATATGTATGTACATATGAGATAGCGAATATCCCAAACAACGATCTAGCGATCTAGAAGTTCAATTTTGTCCACTTAGAATTTAAGTTCATATCTTTGCAACTTTGGCGCTTAGGAGAAAAATTCTGAAATATTTTGCTTCATATCTTTTAATACTTTTGGGATATACGCTAAAAATTAGACAAATTAATAGATGTTCAAAAAGTTCAAATGTTCTTTTTTTCTATTAAAAATTTAATCAAAATGGTATTAATTATTTCCTTCAAACTTCAGGAAATCTACTGCTGATGAAAAATTAGAAGACGAACTAACTAAAAGCAAAGAAAATAACAAACAAAATCAACAAGAAAGGACAAAAGTACGGAATGCTTATAAACATGTTGGGCATCTTATCGAAACCGGAAAGTCAACAGATATACTTAATAACTCAACGCTCGGGGAAAATAAATTTCGTCTACAAATCACTCGAAATATAGGTGCAAACTCTAAAAGAAGCTTAGACGAATCAACAATACGTAAAATCAACGATAATGTTATGAGTTTTGTACTCAATAAAAAAATGAAAGAATGTCCGTCCGCCGTTTGCATTAATAAAAATAATTTCGAAAACAATGCAGAAAGCGATGGAGAATCAATGTTGGATGAGAAGGAATTTCAATTGTTAGTGGATGATAAGTCGCTAGATCAGAAATATGAACAACTTAAAGTGTTATATAAGCAATTGTCCGAATAAATAATTTTATAATCAACTATGTTTTCTTTTAGAAGTTTGTATTAAAAAAAATACTTTTACTATTTATGTCAGTACGTACGCATTACAATTTATTTGTATTAATTTGCTTTTTAACATTTATTCTTCAGTATTACTAGCACCGGATGCATGAGTATCTCTTGTTTTAACACTTTTGACGTCACCATTCTTTTGGAAATGCTGATTTGAAAATAAGGAAATACGCGCCTTCCTTAAATGTGGCAGACTACCGAAAAAACGTTTCTCTGCCTTGATGCCGGACTCGCTGAGAACGTTTTGATTTTTTGAAGCCAGTTTTACTGATTTCCATCTATTTTTAAGTTTCTTAATTGGCGTAACTGGTACCTGATTGTTACATATTGGTTGTTGACTGTGTTTAAAGAATGGCTTAGGCTCATATTCTCTGAAACAAAACTTTCGCATGCGCATTTTGATAGATTTTCTGTTAGCTGAGTTTTTATTTTTAAAGTCAAAAAATTGTGCGCCGCTCTGAATGGGCTTGGCGGACTTAGAGTACTTATGTTCGGTACTATTTTTTTTAATTCGTGTCATTTGAAGTATTGAATTGACTTTTAAGCGATTAAAGTAAGTCCATATAGAATTGTGTTGTGTACTTGTAATATTTATCTGCAAAGAGAAAAAAAATCAAGACAAAGAATCAGTTTTAGTCACGACCCATTTTGATTGTTTATTTTTACATGCTATAGTTATAGTATTTTTCAAATTGATATTTACTGAGCAATGTTGTTTTGAACATTTTGCATGGAGAATCATTAAATTTTTTGTCACTTGTAAGATATTTCCAATTCCAATATGCCGACGAAATATATATTTATATGTATCATCCTATTCGAACAGCCTTTGCCTACTCTATAACGATATGTTTTAAGAACTTTTCCGCAATTCGTTTTTCTGAATTGTCTTCTGGAAAAGGTTCTGCAACACAATCATAAAGGCACAAAATAGGAAAACTAACCGTAAAAATACTGATCAAATATAAATTTTTAAAAGAACAATTTTAGTAATGATTGCATGAAACAGAAAAGGAATAAGTGGTTTTTTTGAAATCTGCTGGTTCCTCGATTTTATATCCATAAAATGGCGGTAGATTCAATAAAAATAAACCCTACCGCGCTGTGTATTCTTTTTTTGCTGCATGTTGAACTTACCGGTTCGTATATGTTTTCTTCACAATCTCTTGCATGCAACTTATTCAAATCATTTTTAACAAAAGCTTCGCTGTCTTCATAAATTCCCTCTATTTCATCACCGTCAATTTCATTATCAATACAACTTGCTGAACGCAGGGAATTGGCAGGTTTCTAAGGTTCAAAATAAAACAAAGCATTTAAGCAAATTCCATATTATTTTGAGTTTATAATCCAAACCTGAACTTTCGAGTTTCCAAATTTCCACTGCATTTGCTTTTGAATTGGACACTGGTCATACGTTTGCTGTATAATGCTATCATAGCTGTTGCAGCGTTGTTTGACATCTAAATTGGAATAACGCATCTTTCTGTTTGCATATTTGCTCTTAAAATCGATGCTGGCATAGACAGGTTCCGCCACCCGGACGTCAGTAGTATTTGCACAATATGCAATTTCCTCTACATTTTTTTTGGCCAGTGGCTGCAACTCTTTCTTCATTATCACTTCTTCGATTACAGCTTTAGTTGCTAATTTCTTTTGCGTGTGTTTTTCCATTGAGTCCGATGTTATGTCCACAGTTAAGTTGTTTGATCCTTTTACGCTTATATGGTGAATTTTATCTTTTATCATATCTAGTGTCTTACTGTAATTAGAGAATTTAACAAAAAAAAATATGGTACAAGAAAATAAATCTTACTTCTCGAACAACCACAAATGTTCTCTACTGACACAGCGCACATTAATAAAAAAATCTGTACGCTTTACTTGAAAAGAGTTCATTGCGTTATTCGTTAGATCTGTAACAAAAAAACTCTATTTCAATAATTGATGCCGATATTTCTTATATTGGCTTACACTCTCTTGCATCATATAAGACTAAGAAAAATGTATAAAATTAAAGAAAACAAAATTACACGTTCAATATCACTTCCGTTGTTTTAAAATTTTATGCCCTATGCCCATAGACAAAGTGTCAGTTAGGGTGAATTCAAAAGTATATTTTAAAGGAAACTTTTTTTTCCACCATAATTTTTTTGTAGATATGTTTTTCGATTTGAAACAAATTTTTCCATTAAGTGCAATTGTTAAACTAATAAACATATGTTAGCTGTTAATGGGAATAAGTTTTACTTAGTTTGATACCTGCGAACATTTATTCGAACTTTCGAGACTTAACGAATTGTTTAAACTTTTTCGATACTCTCTGACTTTTTCAATACCCTCTGACTTTCATCAACTTAAATCCTTTTGAATGTCTGACAATATTTTATAATCGTTTAAATAGTTTTTAAGAATTTTCGATTAGTATCGGATCTTTCAATGTTTTTCGATACTTTTCGACTGTTATAAATTTTGTTATCATTCGACTTTTAATATTTTTTTTGACTACTGCCCACTTTCTCGATGTATTTTTGGAACTATGAAATACTTTTCGACTTTAACCGACTTTTCGATACCATTCAATAAGCTTTAGCTTTCGGATAGCATTTGATACCAACTAGGACCAGCAGCGAAATCGCAAGCTTTTTGTTCATTGCAGCAAGCATTCCCGCTTTCAAAGCTAACGTGGTAATTACACCTCCATTCCCTGTTTCTGATTCGTTTGAAATAAGCCGTGCAACTCGAGTGTTTGGTTGTGTATTTTTAGGGTATTTTTTTGACAAAAAAATAATATTTTGGTTTTTGGGAACTTTTTTTCGTTTGCTGTGCGAATAATTATAATATTTTGATTCAAAATTATATTATTAATCGTTATTGGAACAACAACTAAAAAAACATGAACATTTTTTTTGAATAATTATTTGAACCCATTTTTGGTAAGAGTTGGAAGGGACTGTTTTTCACGTATCCGGAAAAGATTTTTTTTACCAGTCAATGAGGAGCGGTCAAGTATGTGCTTTGGAAATCACTTTGGGCAGGCCGTCCTCACTTTTGACATCTCGGAAACCCTAGCAAAATGAGATATATGTAGTTCACCTACACATTGTAATATTATGCTAAATAAAAATATTATGCTATAATAAAAATTTTAATTTGATATTACGAGAACCAGCTCCCTAGGTACGTTACAGCACTTAGAAGTATAGCACACAACACAAGAAGCTAAACGAAAAGTGCCAAGCAAGCGTGCAAGAAATAATATTATAAATATTTGTACACAAAAGCTTGCAAGTGTTTCGTTCATCTAGGGAGTATTTCGTGCATAATGTGACCGATGATCGCAAGCTTCGTATGCACTCCCACTTGCGAGTGTCGTGCTTTGCTGATATGCGCGTTTGAGTGTTCTTAGCAAGTGGCTTGTAAATAAAATTAAGCACACTCATGCTGTCCTTTAATATCCACCAAATTTTATGGATTTTGTTTTTGCAACAACTCAATGTAATTCGATTTCTTGTGTATTATTGATCCCCCCACGCTAGGTCATTAGCGAGCGCATTCGACTCTCTCCATCCTGTCCCCGATTTACGGATTTCTTGCTTAAGTGATTAGCGGAATTTCTTGCCCCAGTGAATTTGAACTGCTCATTCATTATGTATGTTTTGATTCATAATATTATTTTAGTTTAAACTCAAGTTTCACTTCTAGTGTGAGTTCTAATTACACACTTTCTTTCTCTTCAAATTTAATTTTTCTTTACATGCACTATATTCTTAAAGGATTTTGAGTTCCAGAGTCGAAAGCAGGTGTCTTTATATTTTTTTTTTATGATTTTGTTGTATTCTTTTTCACTACACCCTACAGCCAATATCGCTGCACGGAGTTTAGTCTTAAAATAGAATATTTATTTCACTATTGTCTGTGTTCTTTAATATTTGACAAAACTCCTTTTAAATTTTATCGGAACTTGCTCTTCGAACACATGTTCGAGAGTAATCCAGTGTATATTTTGTTGACTATTTTTAGCTCAATTTTCCACTTGAGATTGAAGTTTAGAAACATCCCTTACTCCAAGTATACACGAAATTGTACCTTAAAATAAAAGTGTGCGAGTGTATGTTCTAAAAATATACTATGCATACCATTCTTGTACTGGAACGCTTTTCCAATGTCTGTTGTATTCTGTGTGATCACCTGGAACATTTTTACTTTCTGAAATTTTCTCGAAATCTCTTGCAATAGCCTTAACACATTCCTTTGAAGTTGATTTGCTGCGATTCTCGGTATAAAACATGCGGTTTATTAGATTGACTGTATGATCTTTTTCTGGAACTGGTAATAAAGTAAAATGTTTCAGACTCCTTAGCTCTGTGGCAGATAAACTTCTATCGTAGGGAACACTGTGTAAACGAAAATGTTGTTCGCTGTAATGTAAAATAAACCTATGTTTACTAATATTTATAGTTTGTTTCAAAATACAACGTTTCACACTGATGAAATTGAAAAAAGCTTAGGTGAAAAATGTTCTTAAAAGCAAACAAAAATCTACACAAGAAACTCAAAATAAATACGGCTTTGAGCCAAAAGTCAGAATATTTTTTTTAACAATTTTTATATGGAAAGCATTCAGGAGGTCTTTGTCGAGCTGCAGAATGAAAAGTGTCACACCTTCTGGATAGTATCCATGCTAGGAATTATAATTATTCAGGCGAGCATGGATAGTAGTTAGGTAATAAAGCCAATAAGAAAAGGAATACCTTTAAAGGGGGTGTACCCACCACATAATCTGTTTGACTGTAACAAACAATGTCCAGAAGCTGCTCAATAGAAAAGTGTCTGACATTTTTCAGGCTAATGTTATTTCATTTGGTGTGAATGTGAATGGTTCTGATTTTCTTCTATCTTAGGGGCGTGCATTATTTTAAAAATTGCTCTCTTTGTGCGAATATGTCTAGCCGGATATTCAACTGATATGCCTCCTGGTACACCGGTTTACTTACTTATCGAAAAAAAGGGATTGTCCTTACATTGAGGCGACATGAAGATCAGTTATGAAAAGATCATAGTCCCTGTTATGGTGCAAAGTCAGCTCGACATGCGGATCGTAAGGCAAAAGTGGATATTCCATACTTTGCGCAAAGAATAATGGTGTTTATTGAAAAAAAATGCACGGGGTGGAATCATTTAGTAATCATCGAAAGTCTTCCAAAGCTTCGGTTCATAAAGAATTAATGATCTTTAAGTTGTGCGGGAAAGACCTGAAAATGATTATCTGAAAACGTAGGCTATGGCTTGCTAGCGTGATTGATTCCTTATATCAGGCTTAAGATTAATGAGAAACGGATGAAAATAAAAGCAGTGGTTTTTTTTTCTTCAAAATCTTGACATCAGATCAGTTTCATAATAATTTTTAGTCAATTCAATTAAAGGGTCAAGTTAAGTCATTTTGTAATTTGAGGAACTGATATATGACAGAATGAGTGCAGTAGTTATGTATATTATAAGGAAGTGTGCTGTCTGAGTAAAATATATCAGAATTACACCTACCTGTGCTGTCGTTGATTTTGAAACATTTTTTTGCATTCACTTGTATCACATTCGAAATCTTTTAATGGATCTATGCCATTGCGTTCCAGAATCTTAGCAGTCTTTTGACCGATTGGTAGAAGAGCAACACCAGCAGTAATGTGATTGGTTTTTGTTACAGTCATTGAATTCTGTTTGTCGATGGGTACACAACTAATTATAGCATCTGTACAATATGAATTCAATGAAACATTTGAGAACTGCTTGGCTAAACTAAACGATTTGTTTTGCTCAAGTGTAGGCATGCTATCTGCAAGACTGTAGAGTAACATAGTGATCCATTTGCGGTATGCAACGCGATCATCGCAGTGCTGATATGAAATGAGAAAATAAAAAAATTTATATTTTTATTGCTGATCTGAAGATACAAATGAAGGGCTTTTTTTAAGGACATGATGAGTCACAAAACGAAAAGTCCTTAAAGTTTTAAACAAATATATGAATACATATTCTACTATATTATCGCAATTATAGAATAATAGCAATACGCTCTTCAAGTGCAGATAAATGTACCAGTAGAATAGGTATGAATAAAACTATCGTGTTTTTAAATATAATATAAGGAAAAAGTGACATGAATAAATTAAATTTACTTACAAACGTATACATTGCTTGCGAAGTGGTTTCTATTGTAAAGCGAAAGCCACCTAATGGACGAACTATGGTGCCTGGGACTAGATTAAGTACATCCTTAAATGAGACCAGTTTATTATCATATTCTTCTTTCGAACCATATGAAAGTAAGAGTTTATCTTGCAGTACAAACCACATTTTGCGCCAGCCGCCCATTTTCTAAAATTAATTTGGAAGCAAAATATTACACTCGTTTCAAAACTTCCTGAGCCGTATTAAATAATTGAATATAAATATGCTATTAAACAAAATATTACTTAAGGTCGTGATCACTTTATTTCACGGGACTAAAAGCTTGGACGAACTTTTCGCCGATCAAATGGAAAAAACCATAGAAAACATTAAAATCCCGTTATGGCAACGGAAAGTACAATAACTCACTCGATTCTCCCAGGGATGAGTGAAGCCATACCGTGCTGCGACTGAATCTGAACTTTGCATTAGGTTTCTTGTTAAGCTATCTAGTTCTGTATAGAATTCCTTTAGTGGCAAGTAGTCTAGAAACATAGGAACTTATAAAATCTCAGCACCGAACCGAGCTCGCATAACTCGACTCAGCTCAGTTCATTTAGTTCGATATTTTGCTTCTGTTTGTGCCTGCGTACATGTCGTTCCAAGAAAAGTAATGAAAATTGCGTTGCCGTACAGTGGCAAAAAAAATCGAAACTCCAACAAACGAGTAGCGCGAAACTCATGAGTTGCAATCGTAAGTTGAATCAATCGAGTCGGGTTGTTCGAGTTTCACTGGCAACGTATCGATCGCATGGTTCGATAACCTCGCTGCATAGCGTTAGTAGCCAGATGTTTCGTCTTTAGTTTTGTTACTACATATTAATAAAAATCTATGCAAATACAGACTTATTATGTTTTATTTACTATAAAATCGATGTTAGTTCTCTTTTAAGGCCATTTTGTGAGTGTCACGAGTCAAAGATCTATATTATGAAGCTTTCCTTTTTTGAGCTCAATTCGCAAAAAACTGTTGTAAATAAGCTTAGTTCAGGCCCATTTTGCGGTAGATTTAGAAAAGTATTTACACAGCATACTGTTGTTAAGCGTCACATCTTCAGTTGATCGAAAAAAGGTCGTTTGACTATCTTTATGCCTATGAAAATCACGATTATGTGAAAAAGAGGCAAGAGAAATTGAGTTGGTCAATCAATCGCATACCGCGAATATTTACCGCCCGGATAGAGGAATTAATGTGCCGTCACTTGTCTTGAAACAAAATTTTCATATAACAGAAATAAAAAATTAGCAAAATAGTAAATAAATAGAAAATCCATAAAATTTTTAATTTAATATTACGATAACATTTTCCGCCTTTCAAGCCTTTGCGCTGGGGGCCACGGCCCTATTGCCACCCTAGCTACGATACTGCAATGAATATCAAAAATCTCTAGGTTACTATGCAAAATAACACAAATTTCATGCAATAAATTTAAATTTATTTCGTTTTAGCTGCACATCAGAGAGGGACTTAGGCACTTTTGATATTTATTAATACAATTAATGGTATTTTACCCAGAGTATGGTATTTTAAATTACTACCTAATAAAGTTAATTTTTTCTATTTTTTTTTTTTTTTTAAGAATAAGTGTACCCATGTAATTACAAATGAAACAAAGACAAAAAAAATATTTACGTTTCGCTTTTTCTTAAGGTATCCACAAAATTTAATCTTTGTTTGTGCTTGACTGGATTCCGTTGAAGCTGACGACGGTGTATTAAAATTATATTTTGACTTAGATGCACTGGCCATTATTTTAAAGTTAATTTTTCTTTATCTTTTTCAGTTCTTATAACACTTTAAAAACACAAGTAAACAGTTAGTTTAAAATACGTAAATGTAAAATCGAAGCTTTGTAACGCAACGCTTAAAACTTTGACCGATCACTGAAGTCGAGTTTGGGGAAGTAAACTGAATAAACCATGTCAGGGAATCACGGTCGAATGCGCTTCCATTGTTAACAAGTGCCAGAATCTACTCAACTTCTACTCGAATGCAGCAAACCGAACGTACGTTCGAATGAATGCGCATACAGCTAAGCAAACGATTAACTCAAAAAAAAGCAGCTAAACCTAAAAAGCCAAACCAAAATTTATAAGCAAAATATTTGTATGAGTAAAGTTGACTTTATTAACTGACAATGAGCCTCATCATAGCCACAACTCTACATCTTTGTTGGCATGGTCTACTTTATCATTTGTTTGTACATACGTACGAGCATTTAGCTCATTTTGAAAAAGAGAAAATAATTGAGTGCATCTATCTAGCTATGTACGTTTGCATATAGCGTAGGGTTACTTGGACTTTTTTCTCATTTTTTTTACTTTTGTTTTGCAAATAAATAGACCTTCTATGGCGTCTTCATGCAGACGCTTTCACTAAAAATTAAATATCAATGCTAAAGTTAATGTTTTAGTTTCAGCTTTGATGTTGTTAGTTATGTGAACCATTTCTCAGCTGGAAACAAATTCATTAGTCACCTGGAAAAGCAGGGCTACCGCGCCCAGGGCTGTCTTTAGTCAAGCACTTTAGAATATAGGAGCCCTCTAACAGAAATTAATTTCTAAACAGTTTTGGGTTATCAACAGTAATTACTTTGTCTATACTTATGGTGCACAGAGGGAGATCGTGAAAGTGATTTAAGAAAATGTTGCGACAATTGTCAGATAGTACTTGAGGAAGGAAAAAAAAACTAGAAAAGCTCGAAATTTTTTTGAGTTAAGAGACAAAGTGGTCTCAAAGTTGCATTTTGAAAAAATGAATTAAGTGGCAAATTTGCAAACTTGGACAGAAAATACAAATTTTCCTTAATTTTTTTTTTAAAAAGGGTGCACTTTTTATGTAAAAATAAAAACACTTATTTTTTGAGCGAGTTGTGATGCATTGTAAAGTAGACATGTTCCGATTAAGTATGGAATAAAATATCCGGCAAATGGCCACCGCGGCTCTGATGACTAATTAAATTTGAAGTTGTTGAGAACGATGTCGAATTGATGTTTTTGGGTTTTCGGCGACACTTTCGTTTACAGCAGCAATGTTTTCAAGAGACCGACCGGCACATCGACGCCAAGAAGATTAACTGTTCATAATCGACCCAGTTTCTTCATGTTTTTTAACCACCCTTTTTAACTGTTGACACTTTAGATGCACTTTCTTCCGCGAATCTTGCGAGCGTTCTCAGTGTAACTTCCCCAGTTTTTTAATGTGTTTTCAAAATGATAACGCGTTTTTCTTTTGTGTGGCACTCTTTTTCTAATAATCGGAACAATCATAGGTTACAGCAGCAGTTGTAACTTGAACGAAAACAAAATTATACAAAATTTAAAAAGTGCACTTTTATTGGGATACCATATTATGTAAGAAACTATGGTTAACCAAAATTCAACATTTCAGCTGCAGTTTTTTGCAACATTTACTTTTATGATTTTTTGTTATTGCAATATTTATGGAAATAAATGTTTTTATTTCTTCGCATTTGTCAATGCTTTACAATAATTTTATCAATTGTAAAAACTTACAGAATGAGGAGAGGTGCTTAAATTCAGAAGGGACTTCCCTTAAAGAAATGGGAACACGTAAGTGGTATTTTTCCCTTTATACTCTCCTTGGGATAGTACATTTTTTTGTAATAACTTGAAAACTATAAAAGATATGACAGAATTTTTTGATACCCATTTTGAAGAAGAAACTTCAACCATTTTAGATACATGTCATGTTAAAATTGGTTAAAATGTATGACTATAAGATTCATTGAGATATCGGCGATGTATTCGTTTTTTTTTCGTAAGTTTTTCTATTTTAAAAAGCCAAGGATATGATTTTAAATTTTACTGGTCTCGACCTCGAAAAATTTGCAAAAAATTCATATGTGCTTAACATTTCATTTAACTCCTAAAGGAGGTGTTGTGTTTGGTATATTAAATTAGGTATTTTGGGTTAAACTTAAATAAATTAAGCTACTGCATATAAGAACGGGCCGAATTGTATGAAGCAAATAAAAAGTCAGCCGGAAAATATCTGAAAAGTTGGAGGAACTCTTAAAAACGATTTCTGCTTAATTTTTTTTCAAACGAAGAAAAATTCATGCAGTGCTTTGGATCTTCTGAAGTTCGTTTTTGCCAAAAAAAAAACACGTTTTTTGCTTGTAACTAAGCTTACACAAATGAGCCATGTTTTTTATACCAAATTAAACATCAGTTATCTTTTATAGTGTACTTTCTATTATATTTTCCCTGAATGAATACTGAATTTATAAAATAATTCAATGCACAACGCATATGGTAATGGTGGTCACAAATGAGTTAAGCAATAAAATACCGATAATACTGTAGAAATAATTAATATATATATTTTTTCGTTTGTTTTTCAATACATTGCATACATTTGCCATAATTTACATACAAAATGTAAACAAAAATTATATAAAATAAAATAAGTACTCATATATTGCATTGCCGTCATAACAAATATACATATCTCTTCTTACAATTAAAAAAATTATCAATCATAGCCAAATGTCGTATCAGTCGGATAAATTAAAAAAAAAAATTATGTTCTGTGGAGTTTAAAATTCTAATATAAACATAAGCTAAAATATTTATTTTACTTTTTTAAGTTAATTTTATAATGTAAGTACATACGTAAGTTTTTTTTTTTTTTTAATAATACATATATGTTCAAAATTTCGAACTTTTGCAAGTAGGAAAAATTGAACTGCATATTTTTTATTATTCATTATTCAAGTTTTAATAAAGGCCGCATTCCTTAATTTTAAAAAATTAGTGCACATAGTTTACAAAAATATTTACTTATAAAAAAAAACATGTCGCTTTCGTTGTTAATAAAATTTAAATTCCATTGTCATGTCAATATTCGAGAAGTATTTATATTTATGTAGTTACTAATTGAATTAAGCCTTAGCTTTTTATTAGGTATATTTTTAATAATGACTTGTTTTATCGTTATGATATAATGGAAGATTAAATTTTACAATTATTATTATTTTACAATTATGGTCTTTGTTGCCGTTGGAAGATAGCGTTATTGCCTATGTGTATATACATATGTTTATGGTAAATAAAGCAATCGTCTTATCCACTATTAAGTTTATGTTATAAAAAATTTCAAAAATTGAAAGATTTTGAAAAAAAAAACAAATTATACTTTTTTTCTATCAAAATTGTGCTTCACCACAACTACACTGCTCAAACATTTTATTATATTTACAGTCAAAGTTTGTAAAACATATCGTAGTAGACCGGCATATTTGTATCGTTTTAGTTAAAAAGTCACAAATGGCAATCATAACGATGTGTCCACGACCAACTTCTATTAATAAAGAGAAGAGAGCGTTTTTTTCATCTAATAACAAAAAAACCCATAGACATTGGTTAGCATGAGTTTACAATTTTTACTCATGTCTATGTTCGACAACAAACAACAAATGATGCAAATGTATAAATTTTTCTAAATAAGTCATGAAATATGAATCAGCAGAGATAATACTTTTATTTAATATTGTCTTTTTCGTGGTCACAATGACAATGAACAATGACTTTTATGTAAAGGTTTGTTTTAATATATTCTAGAACATAAGATATCAAAGGCTCTTACCCGTGGCACCTGTGAATAGCAGCTTAAGTTCAGTATAATTTAGTATTCAGCCCATTATTTATAAGTACCACAGATATATTTCAGTTATTGAAATGGTGTTTTATGTACTATTTTTTTTTTGTTTGATAAATTTAAAATACTTAATTATTTTACACCATTCCAATCTATGCCTCCAATGAACCTTAAACTCATTTGCCATCATCATTTAAAGTTTATTTTTACTGGATAATCCACACTAACACACAAGGCGTTTGCTTTCGTTATCGCTTTAAAAACTTTAAAAATAGTATGTAACAACTTGCAGGCAGTTCATAACGATAAGCATTTGTAACATAATTGATACGTTACAGACCTCTTATACTGGCTCCAACAGTAGTAGATACATGGCATTACAAGTTGGATTTGGTTCATATGAAGTTGTGTGCTAATTACAACTAGGGTTTTATAGAAGGTAAGCTAGAAATTTTTACATAGTTTTTGGATGGTCACTTTTTCTAATATTTATAAACATAAATTTCAAAAAAAAACAAATTCAATTCAGTAGTCTAATAACATTTTGAATAAGTTTTTTACAATTAATAACTGCAAAATATTTTACTGAAATTTTCAATGGCTCGGATATTTTTATAAATCCCTACCTGTAAAACAATTTTGCAGCCTAATGATGCAACTTTCATCATGACATTTTTCTAATTTATGCCTACTGAAAAGGCATACGAGAGCTACCTATATACTAAATAACTATCCTTACTAATTTTGTTGCCATTAATGAATTTTTTCATTGATCCATCCGTTACAATAGAAAGGCCTAACTACAAAAAATATCGATTGATTAGTTTTCGGATTCTTAGTGTGAATATTGCTCATGTATTGAATCTAGGTTCTTTTTTAGTTGCTTCAATGATTATAACGTTAATAGTGATGGAGCTGGTGATGATGATAGTGATGACATTGATGACGTTGAGGGAATTTCAAAATTCTTAACATTTTCAGCAGATGTTTCACAACGCAGTTGCATGTTTAAGGATTTATTCAATAAACAACCATCGCTTTGTGAGCTATAAAGTAGTTTTGTTGCTGCTGTTTGCTGCTTGTGAAGTTGATGATGATTTTTTTCCACTGAAGGGAAAACGCAGCTTTCTGCGCCTCTTTTTAAGCTCTCCACCATCGGTACTGGCGCTATCGCCGACTGTTGATTTGATACCGAAGTCCTCCATTTGGGAATCACTGTGTGTCGACGAAGCAAGCGACGTAGGTGTGGTGGCGGTGGTCTTACCGCTGTTTCCATGTTTTGGTTTTCCACCACAGAGAGACTGCAAACTGAGGGCGCCTGATATTTGTTGACCAAGAAAGGACGCTGCATTGAAGTTGTGCTGTTGTTGGTGCTTGTGTGGCACATTTTGGATGATGTGCTGCTGCAACTGCTGGTGTTGCTCTCTGTCTCCATAAGCGTTATCCCTTCTTGGAGATGAAGAGATTGCTGTTTCGGCGATGCCGCCGCAGCTCGCTGTTGGTGGTGCAGATTGGACGGATGACGATGTGGAAGATGTGGACTGTTGGCTAGCTGTGCTGTGTTGTTTAACCATTTTTCCAGCTCTTTTGTTTGTTGTTGAGCCAGCAGCATTTGTTGCTGTTGCTGTTGTGGTCGGTGTGTTGTTTGTAATTGACTGTTGGGTGCTAATACCGCAAAATTTAGCATTTGATTGGTGTCCTTGTTTTGAGAGGTATGAATAGATTTCCATCGGCACCAAGTCTGTACTTTGGGATCTGAACATTTGGCTGTTGTAACAGAAAAAAAGATAACATTAAAAGCTGTTTGTCAGACAACAATAGTTGTCATTATAATTAAGTTAAGTTATGATAATGATTATGATTAATTTGTTAAATAACGAGTAAACGTGGGCATTAGGTACGGATAGTACAAAGTGAATATTTAGGTAACAATAATAATGGTAGCATTTTTATTTCTCTTAATGAATCAATTATTATAAGTTTTCTCTTTTATTGTAATTTCTGATTAAGTATATTAGTAACAACTGATCAAGCTAAAATGATTGTTTTTCGTTTATCTTCTTATGCTAATAAATCTTACATTTTGAATGCTTATTTATTATTATGAAAGTTAAATAACAAAATAGACACAAGTTTCCTTAAAATACGTTTAATACGACATATATACGTTATAGTAGTATAAAACTTTGGAAGATTTAGAGATACATGAACATTCTTTCTTAGTTTCATGTATTGTTTTTCTGTTTTTGCATTCTGAAATTGTAAAACCAGAAAATAAGTACATTATAAGATTATGGGAGTAAAATAAGTATAAGGGAAAGGGGGTGAGTAGTGGTGGGTGGTAAGTACTGGAAGGTACCATATTAGTACCAGTGCTATTATTTCAAACTTAAAATAGCGCCATTCATTAGAGGTCAGGACATATTTGTCGATGATTTTGTATTTACGTTGTGATAGCAAAATTATATTCGTCATATCATCTGTTATTTATTCTTTAGGGCGCAGGTAGTACCTTGAGGAATAAAAAAAATATGATTCTGTACATTTTCACGGAGGCTTAAAAATAAAATGTTTGCCGATTTTTATTTCTATCCAAGTACATATTTATAAATAAAAATAACATGTTTTCTAAAAATGTAATCCTGACCGAAACGGATATTTTAAAAATGTATTGATCGTCTTTGAATTAACTTAGAGATGAATTCATAAGAAAAAAAAAAAAAAATAAATAACAAAACACAAATATGAAAACAAACAAAAAATCAGAGAGTCGCGATTTTGATATTTTTAAAAATCGTGAGCTGATAGTTTAATCTTTTTTTTGCCCGAAAAACATAAGATTTCCACCAAAGGGCATGGAGAGCAAACAAAAATATAAAGTCCAAAAGCTTATGAACTTTTTGAAGAGGTCCTTGATACAAGCCCAAGTTTGCTATATGTTATTTCTATCATGTTTATTTATGATTTCAGAGATCTACTATAAAGCAAGCGGTTAACTCGCGAAACATGTTCACTCGGATAGAACGAGAAATGCTCAATTACCCGTAAATTAATACTTAAGTTAAAGAATGTAATAAGTCCAAAGTTGTGGAGGAGATAAAATTGCATTGGTTTCTTACCTAACAGATCTTTATGCTATATTTGACCCACCTTAAATGGTTTTAAAGTTTCCAATTACAACTGCATATTTCAAACAAATAGCTTTTTGGATTTAAAAAAAAACACTCCTTTTCATCAATGAATCAGTACATATTTCAAATACCTAGCTATTAGTGTTTAGTAGAGTGGTCAATGGATGAGTCGAAATTCAATTTGTTTTCGGATCGAATTCTAATAACAAAAAAATATTCACTTATACCTTTAATTCACATTCAACTTCAACACGTCTAAACTTTTAAACAAATAAGTTTTTTGTTTCGAGCAAAACTATCTGTCCCTACTGCTATTTCGTTCGCTGATTCCCGATCTGGAGTCGGTTTATAACTATCAAGTCACATAATTTTTATAATTCAAAGGATCCTCTAGTTTTATGCGATGTTTTATGTAAAAACCGACTCCAAATGCGGAATCAGCAGCCAGAAATCTTTGTGTTTTGTTCGCAACAAAAAATAATTCCTTTTCGGAATTTTGGGTTTAAAATTTTAGATTGAAAATTTGGCGGACTATATTATTCAACCTGAAAAAAGTTTATTATTATATTATTTATTTATTTATTGCTATTAGTTGAATTTTGCACTATTAGAGTTCAATTCAGAGAAGTCCACCTTAGTGGTCAATATTTGAAGTATTTTATTTTGGAATACAAACGCATCCGTCATTACTTTCAAAATCAATACTTATTTATATGGATGCGTCCACTGATAGCGGGTCAACTGGCACGCGCTACTCTTTTTTCGACAAAACGCGCTGTGCTCAACTCGTTCGTATTTGCAGGGTGGCATCTTATTCATGTATGCATTAGTACTCGACTCGCTTCTTAACACTCGTAACTTTATGAAAACTAGCACGTGCCGAGTACTAATGCATATATGAATTTCGAATTTATTGCTCTCCCACTCTGAAAATTTATGGAAGTGTTGTTGAAGAGTTGTTCTTCCGATTCGTGTAAATTTAATTTAAAAAGAAGAAAAACGTTCTTGAGAAACGTTCTGAACTTCAAACTCATTTTCCACCACGAAAAAAGAGTAGAGCTAAAACTGCTGACATCTAATGGCTCGGATAAAAAAAAGCGAAACGCGCGCCAGGTAGCCTGCTATCAATGGACTAACCCATGTACACACTAAAAGAACTAATATTTCCATGGGATTTTTTGTGGTAAAAATGGGGCAAAAATGTAAGCGCCTTGGAGAGGCCTTTGAATACAAAAAAAAAGCATTTAAATAATGACCGTCATTTTGGTGTATGTTATGGCACTTAGGAAATAAAGGACGCGATTTATTAACGGCAGTCAAAGTTAGCTGTTATAATTTATGTAGGGGACGCAAACAAAAAATTTTTATAATCAAAATAACTTAATAATTTTTATGGTAAACTCATTAGGATTTTGTATTTTTAGAAACAGAGCATTGGGGGTGTTGATTTATTAAACAGAACTAACCTCTGAGCCGATTTACGGGGCGGTGGTAATGGTGTACGACCAATATGACTACTTGGTGGTGGTGGCACTGTCGGTGGTAAGGCCAGTTTTTTAGTACGCGGTGGTACAGGAATTGAACGCTCAGACGAAGCAGACGGACTTGACTGATGACTTTCATCTCCAATAACATTATGAGTACTACAAATTAACAATATGATTAATGAAAACAATCAAAACAAGAAATGATAACAAAAACAACATACACAAAACATAAAAATATATCCAACTACCAAATTAAACAAAAAATTAGTAAAAGAAATTAAAAGATGCAAAAATATAAAGAATTAAAACGAAATATAATGAAATTTACCTATCGCCTATTGAAAAATTAGTGTGCGTAGCTGTCGTTGAGTTTATCGAAGTTTGTTGTTGATGTGATTGGGCAGATGGTATCAACGATGTAAACGGTGAATTTGCAGTTCCACCAACACTGCTGGAAACAGGCGCTGTTGCTGGTGTGCTTGGCATAGAGCCAAAATGGTTTCCAATATGATTAATAGCATCCAATGAGAGCAAATTCCGATGTTGGGGGACTGACGGCCCTATTGTGTTTACAATTGGTGTTGGTGCGCCACCTAAATAAAACTGAACAGATTGATTATCTGCACCATCCTCACTACCGGAGGAGTCATCATGTATTGTGTTGCCCATCAAAACACCAGATGCACCACTATTTCTACTATAATTGTCGAGGAAACCTGAAGAAGAAATATACAAATTTCTATTCCTTACGATCGATCGTTTTAATGAATCTTTATTTAAATGTAACATTTACTTCGTATTTAACACAAACTATTTGCAGTTGTGTTGCAATTTTTAAGTATCAAGCGATAAATGAAATATGGAGGATTTTGAATGGTCTGCATATACCATGCCAACACACACATGCAAACAGAAAATGGATTTATCTTACCTTACGAAATGGTAAATCACTGAAATCTGTTTTTTTTTAAAAAAAATTTTTGTAATGCCCGCTTATTCTGTGATTCGCGATATACTGATAACTGTTTTAATACACTCAGAAAATTCGCGATAAATCAACAGAAAACTGTTTTTGGACGGATTTGAACGGGGGTGCACAGAATTTTCAAGTTTCCATACTTCGAAAATTGTTTTTGTTTCTCATACAAATTTCGTAACTTTGGCTGAAATTTTTCTGAGTGTTATGACAGCTCATGCCTGAAATTATGCAATGAATCTTTAAATGCCTACAATAATTTTATGTGCGTTGCATAATTTAAGGCACTCAACGTTACTGTAGTTGGATTTGATAAGAGGTTAAATGAAACAATAAATATTTTATTTAATGAGATTACAATTAGAAATTACTTTCTTTATTAAAAATGATTTTTTTATAAAAAAAATATTTATTACAAAATATTTGATACTCTGATAAATAACTGTAAATATAACACGAATATCTTATGGAATGCTAAGCACTACAAGGTGAGGTCTTAATACAATTTAGCCCTGTAGTTAAAAATTTTAATTCGAAAATGTGTTGATAAAGACCAATGTATTCGAAATGTTCAATACTTAGTTTACATAATTATGCAAAAGGATCAGTTTCGAATATCTAAACATTGTGGATAGATTGAAGATGCAAAACAGAGAAATATTCACTCGGAGCTTGAGCGTAATAATTAAAATTGTTGTAACTATCGTCTAACAAACAAATTTTAGCCAGATTATGTTTAAAAGTCAACATTTTTTAGACTCTTACACCAGAAATATTTTTTTAAATGATTTTTTTTTTTTTCAGTTATTAGACAAGTCACGTCGTAACGTTCATAAATTGAAATAGTTTTAGTGCAACTCTGACAAAATTGTAACACAAACGGAATCTAGAGAAGAGAAGTGAGTACTAAAAAATAACTTTCGAATTAGATAATCATCAATATTAAAAACCAAAAAAATAATTGATGTTGTATTGTGATGGTGTATTATTTTAGCTTGTGTCGTATTTTTGAAAATTAACTCGACTTTTATATTAAAAAAAAATATTTACACTCAAGAAAAATAACCACAGAGATTCAATATTTTGTACCCAAAACGAAGTGGGTTGAGTAGGCAAAACTTTTTCAGTGATTCTGTAATATATTTTGCCACATACACAGATTTTGACCCGTCGAAAACTGACCCCACTATGTTGTTTCTCAATTTTTCTTGACATTTTAGATAGTCGAAACTGAAGATCTTTTTTTTTATTGAAACTAAGT
Organism: Meiosimyza decipiens; assembly: GCA_963680825.1. Lineage (NCBI taxonomy): Eukaryota > Metazoa > Arthropoda > Insecta > Diptera > Lauxaniidae > Meiosimyza > Meiosimyza decipiens. The sequence continues at coordinate 128,786,230 of OY804258.1, read as the reverse complement.
ACATGCTTTTAAAATATAACTGTTTTAAAATTAATCCTTTCCGGTGCTTTTGTGATTATAATAAATTTTGTTAAAAGTTTTTATATTATTCTGTTGACTAATGTTGTGTTGGCAATGATATAAGCATTGGCAAGATATATTCCTTAATATGGAGCAAAAAAAAGTGAGAAATTATTTGTGTGGTTTAAATTTTTAGTATGTGAACGAATTATTGTAATTTGCCCGTCGAAATCCCATTCTTTACTTTTTTTATATATAAAAATAGATATTATAGCTTTTATGGAAAACGTTTCTTAAGTTGAATTTTTTTAGATGAACAATTCTTATGAAAAAAAGTATTGTTTAAATACTGTACGACCTAATCTGATTTGTATATTAAAACTTTTCATTGTTTCGCAGCACTGTTAATAAAAATTGATCTCTACTGACTATACTGTATCGGTTACTGCAATGGAAAAGACTTAACATAAGAATCAATGTTTTAATTTTGAAATTAAAATTTCCTATTCGATATTTACATAAATTGTTTTTCAGGGTAGTGAAACTAATAGGACTTTAACAAAAAATACACTAGGGATCAGTTTTGCCGCCATGTTCCGTAGAAATATCAAATTTTTTAAGTGCTCTGATTACAACAACGAAATAGCATTTTAAATTTGTTAATTTAAAAGTTTTAGAATTAATCTTAGCAGCAACATATGAAAGTTAAGTTTTACACCGACCATGGTGTGTCCCGCATATTACGCTGGTTATCGTGGTTAGAGTCCCATAGCTCTCAAGTAGAAGCACTTAAAATTTTTAAAGCCTGCAAGGCTGCTATTGAATAAATTTATCTTCAATCTTAAAAGAATTTATTTGATTTTGGAGAAGAGGGGAGAGTTTTACTTTTTATTTGTGTTAACTAAATATGTACATCAAAAACATGACATTCAAATATTTGATTTTTTCATCATTTTCGAGTTTTATCAAGACCTGTAGCTTCATTTATTTTAAAAAGTTGGAGTTTTTCGACAAGCTGATTGAGCATCATTATTATGTGTAAAGCTATTTTTCAAAATCAATTTAAAATTTTGGTTTAAATGATTTCTATGGCTCCAGGATTTGTCTTTTGATTCTGGTATGTGGTTCCCGTGGGAACCACATATGTACATATGTGTTAAATTAAATAAATATTTTTGATATCTAACGTTTTTATGTGTTTCTCAAAAACCTAACTAAATAGCAAAAACATGTATTTGATAAGTTCCACAAGAATTAAAATTTTAGGCTGTGAAGATAACACGATCAAGAGTAAAAAGTTTGCGCCACAAAACACATTCCCAAAACAAAAATGTTCATATTTTTAAGCTTTAACCGAGAATAGTGCCAACCGCAGGAGATATTACTCAATTAAGATGTTCCTTTTATGAGTTGGATTAATTCTCACATATATGTGAAATTTTGTTTACATAAATTGTTACAACTATTTAAAATAAATTTTATATAAAGTGGATTGGGAATTCACTCAAAATTATAATGCATTTTTCGCAAATTTAGAGTGAGATGGGAGAAATCTGAATATGTAATTTTAATCAGGGCATTTCAGTTAATAAACAATTATTAAATTAGATAGACAGATTCTCTTAATTTTGTTCCTTAGATCAAGTTTAAATATTAAAACAAAATTACTTCGGTTGGCGTTCCGATATAACGTAAATGCAAGAATCTAATGATGAACCCAGTTTTATAGGCTAAGGGTCAACGACCGTCAGATTTGTCATTTACACAAAGTTGTTATTTTTTGCGACGTAGTATAGTTAGTAATTAAGGTTTAATGGGTAAGAGTTTCGAGTAAGGATGATATTGATGTCTATCAATAGTAGCCAGTAGTTCTTTTTAGGATTTGGGTCGCTGAGATCAAATCAGGTGCTCGTATTTCTAAATCAAATCAGGTTTTATGTTTTTAAATTTGGATTTGTGTAAGAGATCGCATAAAAAAATCAACCTTGCCTAAATGACCTAAGTTTATTGGTCAGTACTTATGAAACTCTAAAAAAAATTAATTCAAATTAAAAAAAAAACAATACAGGAATACATATATTCATCCTCTGACATCTTTAGATATATTTTCTGCTAATTCCAATTTGACTCCGCTCCCAACATTTTTATATAGGGTAGTCAATAATAGCATTTCAATTCTACAATCTCTACGTTTTGTTGGTTAACTGGGAAAGTATGCTTTAAGTCAAAATATATATTATAGAAATCTAAAAAGAAAACATCTAGAGGAAAAAAGTCGTTTTTGATACAAAAGGACAAATTAATGAACATATATATTTCGTTGAATCGAAAACTCCATAAGAAAGAAAATCGTTTAAGACAGAAGCAACATAGATATCACATCAGTCCCACTCAACACAATGGCTTTTAAGATATTTTCAGACACATAATATTTTGCTCTTATTTTACAATAAAATTTTTATGTTAAATATAAACATTTTGTACAGCTTACCTAAATATCAAGAAAATGCACCAAGAAATGAGACCATCTTTAAAAATTTAACGTATTTTTAGCATACGTGTTGTTGAATTTTAATGAAATGGAAGTCATGCTTATATTGTATTGTTATTCAATATTTACTTTCACTTAATACAATACAATAAAACGATTAAATCGTGTAACAATAAACAGACAAATAATAAAGTAAATAATAAATAATCGATAAAACCATATGAAAACAAAAAGAGTATAATATAAAACAAATGTAAATAATGAGTGCACCGGAAGGGATTTAGCACATATCTTAAGTAAATGTTGGCATTAACAGAAACTTTAACTGATTTACTACAAGCAAATTAAAGAATTTTTATAACAAAACTTTTAAATCAAGATATGAGAATAAGTTTTATTTCAAGTGTGGCCAAAATGCTTTTTTTTATAATAGTTGTTTTTGTGCAGTGTTTGTATAAACCCTTGACAAATGCCTTTACTTTTTTAATTTTTAAAGTTGCTCGAATAAAACTTTTCAAATTATCAAAAAAATTAAAACATAGAGTAATTTAAAAATTACTGAATAATTAAGTAGCATATCAGTATATGTAGTTTTTTTTAGCAGGATGGATTCTTTTCTAGTAAGTACTTTTTTATTGGCCATTTGAGTGACAACTAAATGTATGCTTCTTAGGTACATTGATTTATGTTTTCTTTTTTATGATATTAAACCAAATAACAGTGTATTTATAACAAAATTATTTCATTGTTTTATGTAAAGATGTTTCTATTTTTTTTCAAAATGTTTATCAAAATGTACAGGTTAACGAACATTTTCACATGGACCAATTCAATGTAAAGAAATATAAACAATAAAAATCTAAGTAACTAAAAATAATTTACATGTCAGATTCATTTTTATGTTTTTTTTTTTATTTATAAGCTTAAGTCTATTATGTTTTTACTGGGTTTATATTATATATATGTATATAATATTCGTATTGTCAATTCGTGTGTAGGAGTTGGTTTTTTGTTTTTAATGGAAGAAGTCGCCTGAATTTTCAAGCAGTTTACTCCGCGGAGAGCAATGAAAAATTTTCAAAATTATGCTTACCTTGAACAGACTCATCATCCAAATCATCTGTGCTGTTTGTCATGCGACCTATTGGTAAGCATATGAGTATACATTTATTTGGGGCATAAGATACGATAAAATTTTATGTTGTGCTTACCTCTCGAACTTTTAGTAGAACCAACACCATTACCACGTCCATAAAGCACACTTTCCAGATATGAAAAACCATTATTATTGACAATGTTTAGGCCCAAGCATGTTTCAATTTGTTTCCAACGATGTAAACGTTCTTGTAATTCATTTGTGACTTCACTTAATGAATTGCGCGCTTCAACAATTGAACGGTCGACATCGTCGATACTCTTGCCATGCGTCGATACAAATGCACCAACTAAACTTGAGCGTTTTTTGCGCAATTTTTCGCATGCTTCCCGAGCTGATTGTAGCTGCTTCTCAGCTGAAATTCTCTTTTTCATATGTTGTTTATTTTCAAGCTCATACGTATACTGCAGCCACGATTGCAATTGCGGCGGTGGTGACCAACAATTATCCACTAGTTCAATTTCAGCTCTAGATAATTCTGTGCGTAGCATTTCAATTTCTTTTTTAAGTTTTTGCACTTCCAAGTCCGAATTGGAAGAAGATAGAGAAGGCGCTTCTTTAAGGCGCCGCTCTAAATCAAGTTTTTCAGTAGCTACATTTTCCTGTTCCATTCTAGCGCGCTCCAATTCCTTTTAAATAAGTTACAAGTTAAAAACGTATAGTAAATATATAAAATAAATATTACTTTTTGCATTTCCTGTAAACTTTGTTCGGCTCTTTGCAGGCCCTCCATATCCTGTGCCATGCGTCGCAAATGTCGTTTAGCATTTTTATTTTGTTGATAAGCATACCAGCAACCAATTATGGCACTTAACAACAATATCACTAGTATATAATCTTTCCATCTTGTTCCAGTTTCTGTAAACAGCAATAGTATTATATCATTAAGTATATTAAAAGAAAAGTTTTTGAGTGCTTGCCTCTTGGAGGACCAAATAAAACAACATCCATTGCTTTTAAAGCAATTTTTTGTTTGTGTATGGGATCCTTTATACCCAGTACATTACTGACATAGTGCATGTTATTCACAGCCAATCTGAAATTAAAAACGACCAGTAAGATATTGATAAAATCAGTTGAAAAGTTAAGCAATTTAAATTTAATATTTTCATACAAAACGGGAAGGAAATTCAAGTGTAATCAAGTTACAGGGAATGGCCTCAGAGATAGACGACCGAAGTCGTCACAAAAATTTGAGAATCGGTGAAGCAATATCGTTAATATCAAGACAAAGCGTTAATATAATGATAAAAACAAGTTTTAAAAATTGATAAAATTGCTAAAACTAAAAAAAATACCTTGGTAATGCAGCCCCAATTACTTTATGTTGCTTAAATAAGTCAACATATTGTGGCAGCTGCACTGATTGCGCTAGCCAATCAGTTGTTTGTTCGATTGTCCAATTGTGAACCTAATGAAACAAATGATTAGACAAAAAAAAAGTACATTAAATTACAATTTACCTCTGAACGCAACCACGCTTCCCATAACTCTTTGACAGAGATATGTTTATCATCGTTGAAATGAAATGTTTTTTGCCTATTTTGGTATCCAGAATCATATTTAAGCTCTTCTCGCAAAAACTAAAATATGTATAAAAATATGATATTCATGAAAATTTCAAAACGGTTTGAAATATATACAAACATCATCAGATTCGCTTAAGTCGATATTTCCATTATCATCGTCATCCAACTGTCTGTGTAATGTGCGTATGGCTTCCATCCCAAGACGATCCTGCACATTACCACTGTAACAGTCTAAGTCGTCAACATGACAAGCACCATCAGCTGAGCCACTACCCATATTACCTGTAAAGTTTTTGGTTACATTAATGTTTTTTTCGACAGGAGCAGCGCACGTACTTTTTTGGTTAAATTCTTACAAAGGTTAGCAATCTATAAAGACCTTGGAACTGTCTGGAAAATGTTCATTCCACGATATAATTAGACCTATTCGTTATTTTTTTGTATGAAATTTGACGGAAGGTGAATGGGTTTGATCTTTCCGTCGAATAAATTCATAGAAATATTATTATTAAATTATTGACAGTTTTTGATTCTCAGTTAAACAAAAATTGTGAGAATAAGATCAAAACCCGGTTTGAGAATATGGGAACAAGAATGAGTTAAAATGTTCGTTGTGAAATTGAGAAATTGAATTTCTATTGTAATATTTAAGAAATTTATTACAGCTCAAAATCGATAAGCAAATATGTACATATCACACAACAATTGACACCCAACCCATATTGTTGGCAAGTTTTCGTGTTTTTTTTTAAATTTTTTAAATAAACTGCTGCTTAATGAATGCTTTGGGACGTAGAAACCTGATTCTAGTCCTTCATTCATTTTAGAGCCATATGCATAGGTGTTTATTACGGACACTGGTTTCTCCCCCCATGACTTCTAGATATCCAAAAATTTCCTGTCAATGAATAAAGTGAGTGGATACATTTAGGATAGCATCTACGACACTATGACGACCATATGGTCGGTATTGAAAAACTCCGATTCTATAAGTTTAAGTATAATTTTATAAGCTACTCCTTGTGCAAAAATATCTACAGGTAGCATATGTAGCATATCGTTTAAAGATTCTGCAGAGGTGATACTCAGCGCCGCTGTTATACCAATACACAGAAGACGCTGTCATCGGATTTAATTTTATTTATTTATTGATTTAATTTTAAAAGCTGTCTACCAGACGTGAACTTCGTAAAGTAAAACGGATATTACTACCGTAGTATAGGTCCAATGGTTGTATTTAGGGTTGAAGCCCTAAGTGACTCCATTTAATTTTTTATTGTTACCCCATAGAAAATTTCAATTTTTTTATTCAGCAAGAAAATAAGGTTCAATTTTTCCTACATTCAATTGAGAGGACAGGGTCTCTGTACCTTTGAATAGTTTCTGCCAACAGTAGATTTACTGTGAATGCGCAAATATAACTAGAGTTACGCTTGATAAATAGACCTATATTGTGCAAATTTAAAAATTTTAAGTTTTTCAATTACATATTTTTGTTTATTTGTTTATCTTATAAGACAGCCTCTTTGTTCTTTTTTGACTTTTATCGCTTATCAAAACAAACATCAACACTTCAAGTGTAGTTAATTATAAATTTGTTTAAATAGCTTAAACTTTGTTTTCACAAGGCACCTTTGAAAAGCTCCGAAAAAACTATTTAAAAATGATATGGCAGTGTCAAGATAACAATATTAAAAATTTATGTTCATTTTATGGTCGAAACATTAAATTTATTTACTATATTGCATGTATTTCATGAACTCATGAAGCCGAATGTATTTAAAAACGCAGAAAATTTGAAAAATATGGGTGTATTTTATGATATTGGAAAATTTCTACAATTAAGATTTAAAGGACGATGGTGCTATTTCACAGACGTAAGTATATATATGCAAGCAAGTGTGTAAAGATTTTTTGTTATATTTCACTACTTTCATACGAGTACATACATATTTAAATTATAAACAAAAATACAAAAACATAATGATTAAAATTTACCGAAAATACATAAAAAACGTATGTACTTTTTACTTTCTACTTAAAAAAGACTCAAATTAATATTTCACAAATTTGCGCATATATTGCAAAATTGTACTACGTTTATATTGAAAGCAACGTTTTCGCATATAAAACTGCGAGTTTAACAGACGAGAACGAACCCTTATTATTCTAAACAAAAGTCGTTATTAATTTTTTAACAAGTCATCATATCCACATACATAAAATAGAAAAAACAAATCGAAAATCGGCAAAATTCAATGAAAACTTTCATGAATATTTGTATATAGTATTTTCTGAAATTGTTGGCCTGAACTAAATTCGTTTTTGTAAAGTTGCCGAAAACTTTTTATTATTCGCATATAACTTCAGAATGAATTGGTTTTCTAAGAAAATTTTAACTTTTTTAATTATGAATACTTTAACACTTGTTTCTTATTTGCATTTAAAGAATTTACCGAGAAGGCGTATAAAAAGTTATAAAGAAAGAAGCATGATTTGAATATGAACAAAAAATTGTTCACAATAACTAAAGTTTGTGTTTTATAATGAAAGTTTTCAAGAATTAAGCGTTAAGATATGTATGCAAATAAATGAATATAGTTGTAGTTAACAAATATTAAATGTTAAATCAAACAAATTTAGTGCATGATTGAAATTCAACTTGGTAAAAACATTGATTTAAATGGAACTTTTCGAAAAATATCTACCTTTATAGGGTCCAGAGCGGACAAATTATTTTATATTTTCTTAGACTTAAAAGCATACTGTTTTTTTAAAAAATTGATTTATATTTTATCTATGCGTGAAGTATTGAAAAAATTATACAAATCATATATTTTTAATTTTAAGTTCAATTCAAATGTGCCTTAATTTGCTATAACACGACTAATAAAATAAATTTAAATAGAAGTGAAACAGAAATGCATTAAATTTGCAATCAATTATTCAATCGTTCTATTGAAGATGTTAACCATTTTAAATCTAAGTACTCCTCCAGTAAACATATCAAGTGTTAATTGCTATTATTTCGAGACATTCTTCGACACGTACATATTTCATAACTAAGTAGTTTCAATATTAATGTTGAATACATTTTCATGCAATCGTTTAAATATCTTATAAACCGTATAAATCGCATATGAAAAAAATACTTATTTCACGTGAAATTTAACAGTTAACAATACGTTTATACAGCTTATAAGGATATTATCCGTTTGCATTAATACCGTTAGTGTTTTATAAATTTTGCTTTATAATGAATTAAAATTACTATATTATTATTCAAAACTTACTAAATTCATTGCTCACAGCTTGTGACATTGCTTCACTAAGCAAGTTGTATGAATTCCTATGATCTGGATGTCCGCTTCCAGATGATGTATGATAAAGTGCGTGTGACCCAACTGCAGGGACATTATTGCTACCACCAACACCAACTATGCTATGATGATGTTGTTGTTGTTGTTGTTGATGCTGTTGCTGTAAATGTGTTGCCGAATGTTGGGAATGAAGCTGTGACCTATGATGTTGCTGTTGCTCTGATGGAGGCAAAACGTGCGCGTTGTAGCGATTCCCGCCCGTCGCACTGCCAATGGTGTCTCCGGGAGCACCTCCACTGGTTACAAATAATTTTTCAGGTATAAATGCAGCCAATACCATCAGAGATAAATATATTTGTTTGTACATCATGATGAGATGTTTATTTAATTATGTTAGAGTTTATTAACTTGAAGTAGAAATAAATAAATTAATTAATGTTAGACCACAAAAACTGTGTTTCATCGCAAAATTTGTACCAAATAAATTGTAATATTTTTTCAAAATTACATTAGCTGTTGCGCAAATATATTCCAAGCAACAAAGATAAATTAATATCATCGATATTTTTTAGGCTTTAATAAGTTTTTCAATTAAGAATTTTATTGCACCAAAATCGTTTGAAGTGCTGTTGGCAGATAAAACCTAATTACTTTTGAGATATAACTTGGGAAAAATAATTGTTATTCTAAAATAGAAAAACAAAGCACACACGAAAACGCCGCCTATCCCCTAACAAAATCTTACCAATGTATCATAGTGGTTTATATTTTTGTTGTTGTATAAGTGCTAACGGATGCCGAGGCAGCTGAGGCACTACATTAGTATCTGAGAGAAGCAAAGATTCATGTGAACCATAATTTTTATACACAAACACGCATAGCTGTTACACAGTGCAATGATAAAAGGTAGAGTGGAAGGTGTGCAAAGTATTGAGAATAGGTAAAATCACGGCATAGGAAAACAAACAATAGTTATCGAAAGTTCTCAAATTTTATAATTCACAAACTGACTTGTGTGACTTTTAACTAAAAATGTCTATTAAAATGAGGAAGGAACAAAATAGCAAATAAAACGAGTATAATAGAGTGCACCCTAGTTCTATGAGGAAATAAGTACGGAATTGTTTTTCAAGTTGTCCCCTAAAATGTTCATTTTGGTATTGAATGATTAAAATCTCCAAAATAATTGGATAAGAACAAGGCGTGGTGGCGCATTAACGTACATACATTAGGGACATTTTATTATTTTTAACTGCTACAAATCCAAAAATTGATATTTTCAATGAATTTTCTTCAGGAGAGGCCCATACGACAAAAAATGTCCTCATACTATCAACTACCCACAATTGCAAGCAAATTTAACATAAAAATTTTGTTTATCGTTATCCATTTCGCAGTTCGGAAAGTGCAGCCCTGTTAATTGGCAGCTAACAAAGGTATATCCCATAAAAATTTCCACAAAACTTGTGAAGCCACGTTTTGCGCTTTGAGAGTAAATAATGGTCGTAGTAATCGTTCTACTGAGCAAACAATTTCTAACACCGTTTAAAAACGTGAAGAACCTGGATCTGTCATGGCTGTGTTAACTGCTGTGCATCGTTCTAAGGAAACTATCGGTGGTGTTGGTGAAAGTGTGGCCCAAGATCTATATTTAACGATTCCACGTCGCGCTCAGCACTTGGGCTTTTAATTCTGTATAAGTATGTAAGGAACTGAAAGGAAGATGAAATAAAGGATTGAAAATACATAAGACCTTACATTATTCTCGTCCAAAAATGATTTGTGGTGTATAAACAGTATTTTCAAATAAAAAGCATAATTATGTACTTATTTCAACTCATATGGTTAATATTTTGTGCCCAAAGGAATGAAATAGTTTCTGGGGTTGAAAATTTATAGCATAAACTTGAAAAAAGAAATATTTCAACTAAACAGTAAACATTTTTCAACTTACCAGTTTAGTTAAGAAAGGGTTAAAAATCAACTTTAAAAATTTTCAACAAAACAACTATAAAAAAGAAACTCAACAATTAAAAAATCAACGTTTGTGTCGGAAAATTCATCTTTATGTTAAAGTTAGTTCTTTAATCAACTGATGATTATCGATTTCAACCAAATAGAGTATGAAAAAATTTTGCTTAATGATTAAAAAATCTATTTTTAACCAACAAGTTTAAGAGCTATTGAAAAATTAATACCAAATCATGGACTGTTTACAGTATATTGAAATCCGCTAAGTTTTTAAGTTGAATTTGTCCAGAGCTATGGGTATATGATTTTATGGGGACATATTTATTATATTGTAAAAATTTTACCTTTCAAAAGGTATACAACACATTGGTATCTCTATAAAATTTAAATTGGATTCGCCCACAGATATGAATGCAAGATAATATGAGACATGTTTTATGGGGATAGGATCAATGTATAAGTTTGGATGCAGAGTAAAATTTCTATTGCTGAAAAATATATTTCAAGCTACATATAAACATACGTACATAATTTTGGTATTTAGTATTAATTATGTTAGCCCATATGCGACATGGCTACCCGATGTTCAATTGCCAAAAGAAATACTTTCGGTCCACCCTAAAATATATAATATGTGTGTATAAAACACACATGTATATAAACGACAACAAAAAGAAAAACAACAGTAAAAAACCAATATCTTCCAAGACAATGGAAATAAAAATTAATATATAAAATTTGGCGCATCATTATAAGTATAGGCTTGAAATGAGTAAAACTTATATGGAATTCACAACAGTTTAGACATTTTTACGTTCCCAAATAAAGTATGTTTTTACAATTTGTTCAAGACGATAATAATATATGTGTATTACATCCATATGTGTGCATATGTTACCGGCCAAACTAGTTGCTCCTATGCCAAACTAGTACATCCGAAGCGTGTTAGGATGAACCAGTTTAGCCTAGGATGAAGTAGCGTTATTATTTACTTTAACGGTATTACTTCCGTTTTTTTTTTTTAATTTTAGTATGTTAGGGTAAGTGGGCTGGCCTTCAACTGCTGCTCAGGGTTAACATCCTCTTATATGTCTTATGTTGGCCTACCACCGCGGTTCTCTATTGTATATCCAACCCAGGCTTCGCTAACACACCAGCGTTGGATATACTACAGTGAACCGCGGTCAAAGGCTGCCGCGAGGCCGGGGTTGGACACATTGGAATACGTAAGCCCAGAGTCGCAGCTGAAAGCCGCTTTTTACTGAAGAGATGACACTGAAGTTACTATAGTTAAGCGAGTTTAATTTTTTGGAGGGAAAATACATCGATAAAGTTTAAAAATTTTCATCTACTACAATGACTTCATTCGTAGGATATTACGTTTTTAACCTTACCAAAGAATACAATCATTCAAGTTTAACTTTCAATGTTTTCGTCTTGTAATTAGGATTCATATGATCTTATCTGGTCAGACTACAAAAAAAAGAGCCTACTAAGAGCCGGTGCTGCCCAGACAACGAGCAGGCGCTCAAAGAGTGTAAAATGAGAAGGAGCAAGCGTTCGAACAGCGTAAAAAAACGTTAAAGAGCGTAAAAAAAGGGGGACGAATACAGAATCATCAACCCATGCTTATCGTTGCTTGTGGTAGTGGGCACCAGTGATCATGACTGCATCGAACGGACTGAATTCATATTTATAACGCAAATCAAATAAACGGTGCAAGTTAATTCAATCGCAAGTTATGATGTGCTTTCTATATCGGTTTTTTGCAATTTTCCAAACCTTCTTCTTTTAAGTTTTTTCAGATTTTTATTTTGCCATAAGCCTTGCTTTAACAATTACGAGCAATTCGGTCAATCCGTGCAATAATGCACGGCAATTGATTTTTATATACATATACAAATAGATAAAATAAATATTGGCTATTAACTCAAAGAGTCGTAAATATGAACAAGGATTCATAAAAGAATCTATGTAGTAAGTAGCACCAAAATTGTATTTTAAATAGGGTTAGCTACAAAATTGTTTTTAAGAAACAGGTTATTACGTCAAACTCCTTGAAAATTGAACTCCAATCAGTATTTGACCTTTTTCTTATATAAAGGGCCACTGTGGCACAATTTAGGAGTAAAAAGGGACTAACTGAGTTTCTTAATAACTGAAAAATGGGAATTTGAAAGTGTGTTTAAAAATCGTTGTTATTTTATAACCGATGAAAATTAATTTGTGTTGTAATCAATGTATGTATGTATATTGTAAATTTTGTGAATTATTTAATTTAATTATATCTCTATTCTCAAACTAACGCTTAAGAACGTCTCAATCCCTTCAAGGGAGGAAAAAACCAAAAAAAAAATATACGAATCTGATATATTTAAAACCAGACTTGTAGGTGACGCACCATATATTATTTCACTATCTTTGAAAGTGAAATATTTTCCACTAACACCAATTTAAAATTTTATGGTACTGATTTTTTTTAAAAAATATAGTGATAGAGGAAAATTTAGTCACTACCACTAGATGACGTGAAAAAATGTTTAACTATTACTAAATTTATTTAAATATTTTTTATTATTTCCAAAAAGAGCTATTAGGCATTATCGTGCCAAAAATTAAGTGGAATGTTTTATATTTTTATTAAAATAGTATTTCTTCTCCACGCTACGTCCTGGCTGGTTTGACTAAACGCACCCACATTGACTTTGCTCACATTTACGCTTGAAGCTTGTATTAGAGGTACTACGCCATCTCGTTAAAACGCGCCCACTTTTTGTCTGATGCTAGACTTATCTATTTCTTATATTTGTCCGGAAATTGGTTTCATAAGTATAGGAGGAGCCATGCCCTTTTTTGCGAAATATATTCAATTTATGTTCAGACCTTGTGCAAACAATTCCTAGTATTAGTGCAGAATTCGGTTACACTACCCTGTATGCATAAATTCTTTAGCATAAGGTTTGAAAGTATATTTAAAATGTGTCCAGTTTTTCTGGTGCTAGGGCGAAGCATTTCTATTCTTTGTGTAAAATTTGAAATTTTCATTGACTAAATTATAGGAAAATCATAATTTAGTGCCTAATGAAGTATCGGCTTAAAACATGACCTAAAAGATATCTAACAAAAATATTATGAGAATAAATGAAAAATAACAAAGAAACTACGAAAATTAGCGCCAATGGCAAAGCCGATGCCGTATTGATTTCAATTTCATGACAAATTTACTGTTTTATGTTCTACGGGCTTATAAATTTAATAAAATAAAACCTGATTTCAAACAGAGGAATCTCTGTAGTGCCACATTCAGGGTCTCGACCAACCAATTCGAATTGTAAAATTAAACCTTGTCAGTTAACTGGCTTTTTGGGTTGCAATGATGGTTGCACTTGAAATCTATAGTTCAATTTAAATGAATTGAATCATGTTGATCATGTGTTTGCAGTTGTTGTTGCTGCTGCTTCAATGTCTCTTAGCGCCGTTGTTATTGTTGCCTATGGCTTACATATTATTTTGCGAATTATTTCTTTTTTTATTTTTGATATGCGAATTAGAATAAATAAAATAAAAGAAAAAAAAACTCATTGTCTTTGTATTGACGAAATAAAACGATGAATGGCGGACGGGGTTGTCTTATTTTTATTAATTTTTCTTTCCACACTTTGATGCGCACTGCGGGTTCACTTCACAATTTATTTTAAATACATTTCTCATCCAAATCCATAAAACTTTATGCACAATCTTTCTGTAGTTACGATATATTTCTTTTATTTTGCTTAAAAATATTAAATTTACCACAATTATAAGAACATTCTTCACAATTTCTATTTTTTTTAGTAAATTTTATGGCCGCGACTAAATTACGTGTTCTAAATAGTTCCAACCAAAAATAATAAAATGAAATGTCAGATTGAATTTGTAAGAGATTAAGAAAAATCCAAGTCTTTCTTATTCATTTTATTATTATTCTTCTCGAATTGTCAAAATCGAGCCCAACAAAACGGATATGTTCACAACTGAACTGAAATTTTGTAGCAATTTTTGCAATTTTGTCGCAGAAAGTTATAATTCAGAGTACGTAACGCAATTAAAGTTCAACCAACGATTTTTTTTGCTCTAAATCGTGGAATTTCTAAATTTGTCCGTCCATGTTTGCTTCCATTTTTGTGTTTTTTCATTTAATATTTTCATAAATTTGTATCTTACTAACCAATAATTTCTACAATAATGATGTCACATGGGTGTCGCTGTTAAGTCCCGCTAATTGTTTCACATAATTTTCACAATTATTATTATATTAATTTGAAAACATAAAATTTTAAGCTTTGTGAGTTGTCAAATTAAAACGGAAGTAAGAAACCAAAGATGCGTAAAAACAAAAGTAAAAAAAATCCAAGGATGGCATTTTCCACACGTGTAAGCAATTGCAGCTGATTTATTTTCTTGTCCTAGATCAATATCATTACATATTTTAATTTGCCTAAGACCATGAAATTTATCACATTTATTCCTCATAATTTCTATTTTACGTGTTCTTAATAGTTCCAACCAAAAATATTAAGATAAAATGGCAGTCAGAATGAACTTGTAAGTGATTAAAGAATAGCGCGCAAAATTTTGATCGTACAACTTGGCGTCGTTTGCCGATCTTAAGTACAACATTTGAAAGTGTATACCGTTGTCGTACTGCATAAAATCAAAAATATTTTGATTTTCTGTCTATTTTTGCTGCAGATCACGTAGTGCATATGCTTGTTGGAATGATTTCGCTTTGTTACTTATCCCTGTGAGAAAAGGAAATAAGCGGATATTCAAGAAACGCGACAGTGAGTATGGATGAAGAAGAATTCAAAAATTTCATTGGAAAATAAAGAAATATGCCAAAATTATGGAACAAAAAAGAAACGATGGTTATATCAATGCTCGGATTTTAAATTTAATGATTTTTCATATTGTCAACCACACAAGCCTAAGGTTAACTTTGATGAAGACGTTGATAAAATTTTCTGCAGTTGATTTTTAATGACATGACATGTGAACGCAAAGCAATATTGGGAAGCTAAACACAACTGGGGCGTACGACATTGTACAGATATACGTTAGTGATGATTACGAAATCGACACTACAAATTTTTTCGCAGTGGATACACTCCCACTCAAATTCAATTTTTTTATGTGATTTGACATAGAAGCTAAATCGCACGTCCCAGTTGTGCTTAGCTTTTTCTGACAGTTACAAGTATCATGGCATGTTGGACAGCATGTAGGATAATGTGAACTACCCTATTGTCACAAACTTCGTTTGCTGTCAGTAGCAGACAGCAAAAACTGACTGTTGATGGCATTGCTTTGTGGATAATGTAAAAAAATTTAGTCATTCTAAACAAACTAAAATTTTCTAAGATTGTATTTAATTTAAAAACATTTGTTAAAATCATTAATTACTTGCTCGAAATCTGATCAAAATATGCTCCAGTGTTTGTGCTTAATTCGGTTTTAACATATTTAATTTGCTTTTTGATTGATGTTAATAGTTGACAAAATCCATCTACCATGGATCTAATTAGTAATAAACTCAATATGTGTCGAGCTTGTCTTGTGGAAAACAATTCAGAGCTATTGTGTTTGACTGCACAACTTCTAACTGCCAACTATGAAAATATCACATACTTGGAATGTTTTCAGATGTGCACTAGATTGGAGGCATGCGTAGATGATCAGATGCCACAGATGCTATGCATTCAATGTGCAGCCGAACTACGCGATGCATATGAATTTATAAAAAAGGCAACGCAATCCCATCAAACGCTGCTGATGAAACAGGAACCACTGTTCACAAAAACTGACGAGCAAGTAGAAGCAGCAGGTTTTGAATGGGTGCCAGTACAAAAAACGGATGATGATAAAAATTCTACAACAAATGTCAAGAATTCTACAGAAAAAGACAATACAGCTGAGGTAAAAACGTAAAGCTTCCTTTGAAATAATTTCAAATTTATTTTAGCATCGATTTCCTTCTGAAATCGCTTATTTTTACCCACTCAACAGCAGGACCGTTTCTCCACCCCAACTTTACAAAAAGCTCTTCAACAAAAACGTTCTAAAAATGCTCCAGAGCGTGTCTATCGAAAACGCTATTATTTGATCTCCCCACTCCTCCCTCGACTACCGTCGTCGCTTGGCATCCGAGATTTATATGTTTTGCCGGCGCAAAACATTAAACTTCAATCATAAATCGCTCAACTATTTAATTGAATAAATGAGCATTTATCAAAAAATGTTTTGGCTTCCAGTTTTTTTGTTAAATTAACTGGACAGATACAATTGAGACAGGAAACTTTCTTTCCCTCGCTTGTCAAAAATGAGTCTCGTTGCCAACGATTTTGACAGTCTTCAAGTTTTAGCCAGAAGAAATTTGTCTGGGTGAAAAATTAAAATTTTTTTGGAGGGAAAGTGATCAGCTCTTAATCTACTCTCATTTTTTTTATCTCAACCACCACATTTTTTCCGATGATACACTTTTTGGTGGTAAAATTTTATAAACATTTACCAATTTTTCCGGATGATACAGACCTCTTATATCAATACATTTATTGCATGATTTTAGATTTCAACCCATGAAATATTACCAGTAGAACCTACAATAAATGTAGACGCAAACATTGTTAAGAATTATGCCTCTGCATCGTCGGACAACCTTGCCTGCAGCCCTATATCAATGGAGAAAAGCGATAGTGAACATGATGTGACTAACGAAGGGTCGGCTCTCTGCGACAGAGGTGTTACAAAACGACAGCGCAGGCAAAGGAAATCGAATGCAAAATTGCTAGACAAATTGGATTGCAGTTCTACATCGCCGGAAAAAGATACTAGCGATTCCAGTTACAACCCTGCAGAAGAACCGGTACGCCGTGTCAAATCTAGTAAAAAAAGAGAACATACAGAATCGAAACCAAAGGAAATGAAGATGCTGCTCTGTCATATATGTCGTGAGTTAACTTCTTTATAAATAGAACATCCGGTTGCAAGATGTCTGTAATCATCGCGTATAATTTTAAAAATGATTTTAAAAAATATATCCTAAAATTAGACAATGCTTGAAAATCATCTTGAAAACCATTCGTAGGCCTAAACATTTACCCGGCTAAAACTTTCTCTTAAGATAATGTATGTCATTTATTGACACAAATTATAAACAATTTTCTATACCCGAAAGTGCCAACTGCATCGTCATTAATATTTTTTAATTCTAAACCGAAACAAATAATTGACCTTTTTTAACATTTTTGAGAATTTCCGCGAAAGTAAATGAAACTAAAACTTTTTATTATTGTTTTTTATGCTAAAGCTCTTTGTTTTGAAGAGTATTATATGGAAGTTTAAAGTTTTTCTTTAAGAAATTAGTAGTGGACATTAAACAATAATATGATTTTACTCTCATTGCATCCGCTATCGACACCTAAAAAAATTGAACCAATTTACTGACTAATAAATTAGTGTTTCAGAAAGAAAAGAATGATTCTGTTTAACAGATTCTTTATGAGTGTATAAAGTTGCAAAATTTTTAACATCTAGGTATATCTATTAGTAGGTAATGTTTCATAACTTATGGCATAGATCAGTTCCAAATTGATTTTAGTTTTATTGGCATTGCCAATGAAATGACGTCTAAGCGGTTCCAGTCAGAGTTTTCTTTGTTCGATGCTGCTCATAATATTTTAGTTAAATTTTTTATCTTTAGTAAGATGAAAAAAACAAATTTTTAATTTTTATTTAGCAAAGAAAGTTTCAATACTTTGAGACTTTTTCATCGCTTAAGTTTCGAGTTGTGCACAAAGTCACATCCAATTTTCCACGAAATGCATGCATGAATCAATTTATTTTTCAGTTCATACTTTTAAAAGTGTCAGAAGTTTAAAAGATCATGCGTTAACGCATGAGGAAAATCGAGAACGTAATTACACTTGTGAGCATTGCGGAAGAGCATTTTATAATAGCAAACAATGTAAAAAACACTACAGAACACATGATGTTAATCGACAATTTAAATGTAAAGAGTGTGTTAAAACCTTTCGTCATGAGAGTTCATTAAAAACGTATGCTAACACATACAGGCGGTACTTTAGAATGCAAGACCTGTAGAAAAGTTCTACTAACCAAGTTTTCTTATCGCAATCACATTAAAACGCATGATATCAATCGAAAAGCATTTCAATGTGATCAATGTGAAATATCATTTTTGAATAAAATATCTTTAGACCTACATATGGAAAAACACACAAATGGACTATTTAAATGCGATCAGTGTGATAAACCATATTTATATAAAGACAGCTTAAACAACCATATGCGAAGGCACGCAGGAGTAACCATAGCATTCGAAATTTGTGGGAAAGGATTTCCACGTAAGACTGAATTAAAAAATCACATGCGTTACCATTCAAAAGAAACACCCTACAAATGTCAATACTGTGATTGAGTGCATATAAGAGACAAACATTTCAATTTCTTTGTAATCTACTCATTGATAATTTTGAATTTATTTCATAGTTTATTGCATACGTAAGTACACAAAATAGATTTTAATTCAATTGGTCTTGGTCTCTTGAGTTGGATGTTTAGTTAGGTTCGCAATATTTTCCTAATTTTTTACCAAAGAAAGTATGAATATCTCCTTTAGATTTGTTCGCTTTAATTTACAGCGAAATGAATCCTTGAATTAATTTATTTTTCAGCACGTACTTTTAAAACTGTCAGAAACTTAAAAGAACATACTTTAACGCATGAGGAAAATCGAAAACGTAATTATACTTGTGAGCATTGTGGAAAAGCGTTTTATGACAGAAGACAATGTAAAAGACACTATAGAACACACGATCTCAATCGGCGGTTTAAATGTGAAGAGTGTGATAAAACCTTTCGTCACGAGTGCTCCTTAAAAACTCATATGCTGACGCATACAGGTGGCACTATAGAATGCAAAATTTGTGGAAAAATATTATTAACCAACTTTTCATATCGGAATCACTATAAAACACATGACATCAATCGAAAAGCATTCCAATGTGATCAATGTGAAAGATCATTTTTGAATAAGAAGTCTATAGAGCTACACATGCAAATACACAAAGATGGACTATTTAGGTGCGATCAGTGTGATAAGCCATTTTTATATAAAGAAAGTTTGGACAGTCATATGCTTAGACACGCAGGAGTAACTATAGCATGCGAAATTTGTGGGAAGGGATTTCCACGCATTGGTGAATTAAATAGTCACATGCGCGTTCACTCAAAAGAAACACCTTACAAATGTCAATACTGTGATCGAGCGTTTTCAAGAGTTGGTGTTCGCAATAAGCATGAATTACAGCATGAAGGATTTCGTTACAAGTGTAAAATTTGTGATAAAGAGTATACAAACCAACCAAGTTTTGGAAAACATAAACTAACACACATGGGTATGACTATGAAATGCTCAATATGCGGCAAAGGGTTCAACGACAAATTTAAGTATGCAAAGTTATTTATAACGATATTTTCATTAATAAAATCTCAAAACTTTTACAGGATGAAACGTCATATTGCTGGCGTTCACAAAATTGAATTGGATAAAACTGAAGAATTGATACAAAAAGTTAGAACGAAACAAGAATATCGAGGGTATATAATAGATCCGTCATAATAATTTAATAATTATTTATTTTATAGTAGTTTATAAGTACAAAAATTAAATTTGTAAGTTTCAATAAATACACAAACAATTCGTTTAATACCGCTAACTTTAAGATTGTTTTCTTCAGTACGGTATCTACTTTTTCAATTTAAAATCAAATGATACAAGTTTTTCATATGAATGAAAATCTGGCGGCAAGAAACCCGTTTTGGATGACAGTAGAAAAAAATAAATAAGTACGATGGCTTAGATCCTTGTCCTACTCGATATAGATTTTCGGCGAATCACCCTCTCTCTAAGAAAGGCACTTAGGAATACAAAAGCAACGATACTTTTTTGTTTGATAACGACATTTTGTACTCGATACTTTTAAAACGATATTTTTTGTATCGCAGTATCGCATGGAATTTACATAAGACCAATTTTTTATATTTGTATCTTAATGTAGGGTGATGTAGACAGACGTGGGCCACAGGTTGGAGTGGGCCACCCAAGTAATTTTAAGATTAGTGACATTATGTCAAACCGCGCACATTAATTATCGTATTTTGACGCGAGGTCACTTTTTATAAGCATTTGGGGGTTATAAACCTGCTTTCGCACTGTCCAGAGAAAAGTGCTGTAGATTTTGGCGAGAAAGTTTTTACCCTCGTACCCTTTCATACGATTTGTGATCGAATTTTTACGAGAAATACTCAGGTAAATATGCAAGATGTTAGTTAAACATGTTATCTTTGAAATGCAAAGTGATTTTTGCCCATTATTTACGTTGTGTTTTTGTGGAATGCATATGCAAAAAAAGGGGCTTGTTGGTAGAAATGGGCCACTATTTGTGGACAGACATTGGCCACTTGAGTAATGCCGTTCTTTGCACAGTAAAATGTTTTTATTAATTATGCAAATGTCTTATTTACTAATTTTTATCATTTTAGCCATTATGCCTCCAAAAAAAAAAAGATTGGTGCTATAAAGCAAGTAACGATAAATAAAACAACCGAACGTGTTGCTTCTGCTGTTGCCGATGTTAGCAGATCAACTTTTCAACGCTACTTGAAACTTTCTATCAACCGACTTCCAGACATTGCCGCTGTTACCGACACACAATTGTTGGATCTCCTTCAAGAACGTCCTGCACACGGTGGAAAAACGGTAGATATTTTTCTCCATTTCTCTATCTTTTGTCAAGTAAATAATAACTAACTCACACACAGAAGGAAAACGGACCCCACGTTCGTTTCGTTTTCTGCGTGATAAGTTGACAAATTTTTTTTTGGTACTTGTTCAATTTTTCAATCGTCCGTTTTTTTGTAGCTCATGCTTTTTATACCCTACCATATCTGTTGAATTTTTCTTTTTTTACGAATTTTTTTCATTTCGCTTATTTACAGATTTTCAGTGCAGCGCAGGAAAAAGAACTGAATGAATACATCATTAAGTGCTCCAAACTACACTACGGTTTCACCATAAACAACATACGCCATGTAGTGGAATCGAGTACCCCGATGGATGGAATGAAAATGACATGGCCAGCAGAGATTGGTATTACGCCTTCATGAAACGCCACTCACGTGCGAAAATATGAAAACATCATTCCTGTACAATGCCACACCAAGCGCCGTCGGCTTCGAATGGCTTAGGGTGGATGACTGCCGTTGACTTTGTCCAGTTCATGCGACACTTCGTTAAGTTCGCACATGCGTCAAAAGAAAATCCTTTATTGATAATGGACAATCACCGATCGCACGTCACTATTGAAGTCATCGATCTCGCCCTTGAAAATGGTATCACCATTTTGACATTGCCGCCTCATTGCAGCCATCGGCGTCAACCTTTGGACGTTGGTGTGTTTGGACCGGTCAAAAGATCCTACTACACTCAATGTGATGCATGGTCAAAGACCCAGTCTCAGTATTCGGAACATCGTTGGTAGCCCTGATGTGATTAAGGATTAATTTTTTATATAAAACTAATTCTAAGCAACACTTATTATTTTGAGTTTGGCAAACTCTTCACTAACTGCACCGTCGTGAGGTCAATTGAAATATTAACTTTCAAAATTAGTTCTAGTGTCCTTTGAATATATAGTTAAAAGAGTTTAGGGAACAGGTTTACTTCAGCTGACATTCTCCAATTTTTTTTTTATTTTTTTAGGGGTAAAAGGGGGTCAAAAATAAATAAAAATTATGAAAAAAAAACGGGCCGCTCGAATCTAGTTTCGAAATATAGCCATCGGAAGTTGCGGATATAGCTTTTGTAAAAATGATCATAAGTTGGGAACCCCTGCTTTTCTGAAATTTGGACCAACTTTTTTTTAAAAAAACCTTTTTTTCCCCTAAAAATGTCTTAATGACCCATGAGTTTTTTAGCATATTAAGAGAGCCTGGTTCGTTCCCTTTAAAATGGTATATAGTTCGTTGCAAATTTTTTATTATTTACCCCTTTTTTTTACCGGAAAACAAAAAATATTCAATGAATTCTTATGGAAAGTATGTATTTGTGGACAAAAACAATAAAAATCCAACAACAAAAACAAGAACAGCAACAATGGTGAGTAAAGTTTTGAAATTTAACCTATAATTTTGGAAATATGACGACTTTTTTGAAATTTTGACCAATTTTTTTTTTTAAAACTTTTCCTATAATCTTTTTACCATATTTCAATCATTTATACCTTAGAGCATATCAAAAACCAGCTTAGCTAGCCACAGTTATTTTATTTAACAGTAGGGGTAAGTGGGCGGCCTGCGGCCGCAGCTCAGGACTTAAAACTCCCAAAATCCAACACCGGCTTCGCGGCGGCCTTCGGCCGCG
Source organism: Meiosimyza decipiens (assembly GCA_963680825.1). Classification (NCBI taxonomy): domain Eukaryota; kingdom Metazoa; phylum Arthropoda; class Insecta; order Diptera; family Lauxaniidae; genus Meiosimyza; species Meiosimyza decipiens. The sequence goes on along the minus strand of OY804258.1, from coordinate 128,763,282 downwards.
GATCAGTCTATAATATATCCAACACCTATTTTGCTAATCACAGTAATTTTATATAAGAATTATTTATTATTTTGTTTCATGAATTAATAATTATTTTAAATTGAAGGTTTTAATAAAAAAAAGAGCGCCTTAGGCGAAAAATTTTTATTAAAAATCGAGCGCGCGATTTTTAATAAAAATTTTTAAGTTTTACAATGATAATAGCCTTATAATAATAGTTGTTGTTGTAGTTGCTGTTGTTGTTGTTGGATTTTTATTGTTTTTGTCCACAAATACATACTTTCCATAAGAATTTATTGAATGATATTTTTTGTTTTCCGGTATAAAATGGGGTAAATAATAAAAAATTTACAACAAACTATATACCATTTTAAAGGGAACGAACCAGGCTTTTTTAATATGCTAAAAAAGTCATGGGTCATTAAGACATTTTTAGGGGGAAAAAAGGTTTTTTTAAAAAAAGTTGGTCCAAATTTCAGAAAAGTCGTCATATCTCCAAAATTATAGGTTAAATTTCAAAACTTTTCTCATCATTATTGAAGGCCATTAAATTATCTTTCTTATGACACCAAAATTTTTGATATCCATGCAGGGGTTCCCAACTTATGATCATTTTTACAAAAGCTATATCCGCAACTTCCGATGGCTATATTTCGAAACTAGATTCGAGCGGCCCGTTTTTTTCATAATTTTTATTTATTTTTGACCCTCTTTTACCCTTAAGAAAAGAAAATAAATTGGAGAATGTCAGCTAAAGTAAACTTAAGCCGAGTTTAGTAAGGAATGTACTGAAGTGCGGTGAGGAAAAATATATTGTAAGTTTCTAGTCATCTAGGAAGTAGAAAGAAGTGCTGGCACCACTACATAGGCTTTAAAACCTACGAACCTTCTGAACTTGAAACAAGACTATGAAATCTATTACATTTCTATGCATAACTGACAACTGCTATTTCAGATGTTTACGGATGAAGAGAAATTCAAGACTCAGAAGAATATCTAAAATCTGGATTTATATCTTAATTTACAAGAGCGTAAATATCTGTTTATCTTCCTGCAAATTTCACTGTTGATACATTCAGCGCAACTGTAAATAATTATTCCCAAGAAAGCCGTTTTGAGAAAACATTTTTTTTAAGAGAAAATCGAACGTACTGATGAGGAATTACGATCACATTGGTTTTCTGTGGAATATATATTTAATTGGGCGATTTGTCTTCTGCCTGCACCAATGTTTTTGCTCAAAAGTATAAATTTAATGAATATATGTAAATATAGGTAAAATACTATTGAAAAAAGAAGCAGAGCCTAAATGGATAAACTTAATAAATGCCGTGCATGTCTTGTGGAAAACAACTCTCAGTTATTGTGCTGGACTGCACCAATGGAAACTGCAAACTATGAAAGCATAACATACTTGGAATGTTTTCAAACGTGCACTCGATTGGATGTGCACGTACATGATCAGTTACCACAGACGCTATGCTTCCAATGTGCGGCCGAACTACGCGATGCCTATGAATTCATAAAAAAAGCAACGCAAGCTCATCAAACACTGCTAATGAAACAGGAACATTTCACAAAAACTGACGACGACAGGCAAGAAGAAACATCAGGTTTTGAATGGGTGGCAGTTCAAAAAGCGACTACTGACCAAAAGGCCACCTCAGACTCTTTCACTGGTACAACATTTAAGGTAAGCTTAACATCCAACTTCGCAATAGAAAAGTACAACAGCTTCTTGGGGATGAGACCAGGCTAGGTTTTTCTTAGTAAGTAAATTATTCTATTCAATACTATTTTTAGTTTTTTTTGTTTTCCGTTAAGACTTTCAAATTCTCTTTTCTTGAAAGTGAAAAAAAGGCTGTTTTAAAATATTCGAAGTTATGCCACATCAACTTTTAAAATTTTACCCCTCTTTTACGGTACGATAATTTTTTTAAAGACAGCACTATCATATAAACTTTTTTCATACTGGCTTCTTCTGATCCCTCGCTCCAAACCCCTCTCCCCTCCAATGCTTTGTAATTTGTTTGTACCAAATTTAACGATAAATCGAAGCGTGTTGGTTTTCAGGTCAATCGGAAGATTGGTTCACAAATCAAATCACAAATTTGTATGCACGTGGTTGGAACCTATGCTCGTGGCTTGTTGTAGTTTTTTGCTTACTCTCTTCCCTCTAAAAGAGGCACGGGACCTATGAACGCTCCCAAGGCTTGCTACATACGTTAAACAGTGCTATTATAAATAAATAAAGAACATTAAAAACAAAATTTCAATTGATGTGGTGAGATATTCCTCGCCCACTTGCAAAGCCCACCTGCTTTTACTGATACGATTTCGGCTCGCTTACACCTAGTTTTATCGCATTTTCCGCCATTGAAAATTCTTCTATTGAGGTTATATATTATATATATATATTCCTCTGTGTCTTAGATTTTAAGAACGTGCTAAAAGAAAAATAACATCAAGTTTGCATTAGAGTAGTTAATTTTATTATTATAAGCACAATTTTTCTTTTGTTGTGGTTGTAGACATCAGCCTACGAATTATCATCCGTAGCAGTAGAGCTTACAATAAATGTAGACGCAAATACTGTTAAAGATTATGACTCTGCATCAATGGATAAACTTGACTGCAGCTCTATATCTGTGAAAAAAGGTGAAAGCGATCACAGCTTTGTTCCTGAGAAAGAGTCAGTACGTGTCAAATGTGTCTCAAAAAGACAAAGTAAACAACCAAATTCGAATGGAAAATCGTTGAAAAAAATTGAATGCAGTTCTACTTGTACATCAACGGAGAACGATGAGAGCGATTCTAGTTATGTACCTGAAGAAGAACCGGTACGCCGTGTCAAATTTAGTAAAAAAAGAAAACAACAAGAACTTCAATTGATGGAACCGAAGTTGAAAGCGAATGGAATGGAAAGGCTGCTCTGCCATGTATGCCGTAAGTATGTTTTTGATAAAACTTTAAAATCTAAAGAACTGTCTAAAACTTAAAATATTTTCTTATCGAGTCAATTAAGCAGTCTAAATAATGTCTCTACTCTCTTTGCATTGGCTATCGTCACTTAAAAACCAATACCAATCGAAAGTACCTATGAATGCCAACTTATCTAAATTCCTGACGGGAAGACTTATAAAATTTAGTATCGTATTCCTCAATGGTCGATGCAGATTGCAAAAATTTTATTAATCAAAATCAGCACAGTGTATAAGTACCTCCCATACCAGCAAAAAGCTTAAAATGATACACATAGTCAGAGAGATATTAAAGTAAATGCATTTGAGCTTTACAAAAGTGCTAGAAATGACTTAAATATTCACAGAAAAAAAAACTAGCGGATTATAAATTTAAAACGCTATACTGAGATAGCTATTTAAGCTATTGCAACCAAACTCCACACAGATGATGGATATGGCTAGGACAAGCATGAGAGAATGAGTAAGCCAATTTAGAGAAGGCATGGTCCTATAGTTATTTTTTTTTTTTTTTTTCCTATTAGGATCCACCGTTTCGTTATTGTTTTGATACCAGTATAAATTCATAGATAATAAACTGTGAAATTGTGTCAAATAAGGAAATTTATGTTGTACTCGTCTGATAATCTTTTTTTTTTAATTTCCCCGACATATTTAGATAATTTGTAGCTCGTCACATTAGTCGAGGTGGAAAATTTTCTTCAAGAGTGCGTATAATATAGATGCCGAATACCATAGTTTAATATTATCCCATTTACTACAAATACCAACAAATAGTAATTTTCTGGTCGGCCTTAAAATAAAAATTTATTATTTTTTTTGTGGTGTATCGGAACAGAAAATAATTGATAATTATTACTACTTTTGCGCTGTTGCACCAATTTTCCGTAAATGTACTACTTTTGAGCTTTTTTTTTCTTAAAAAACTTTTTCATGGGCAGATAGAAAACATTTTTTCGTATGGGAAAAGAGAGTGTTTGTATATAATAAATTTTTGCTGAGAGAATCGTATATGAAAAGAGAAAGAATACTCGTATTAAGTCAACATTTACACAAGGAAATTCGGTGAAACAATTTCTTGTCCATTCTCTTTTGTGAATTTGTTCTGCATTTACACAGGAAAACTAGAATTTCTTTGTGCTTGAAAATTTCAAAAGAACTACTGCGTCAACACGCCACAACAAATGTAAATTCAAAGCATAATATCAGCGAATGGACAGAATGTTCGAGTACGAGAAATTCTGTGCAGCACCCTTTCGTTTTTCCCCTCTTCCCAACAAAAAAGAAAAATTTTCCTTTTGGGTTCTCAATAGATCTATGCAAAAAGGGAAATAGATCAGGATAAGATTTTTTTCTATTCGGCTAAAAAGTCTTAGCAACGGATAAAACTAGTGTGACTAGCTTTAGCTATTTTTTTTCTTAATTTATCTTTGCGTAATGTAATTTTTTTAGTTTTAACATACTGTACTGAACAGTAAGCTTCCAGCTAGCATTTAGATGATAATTTTTTATGAAATCACCTGTACCAGTCATTTTTGACTACTATTCATGACCAAAAAGTGACTTTAAGCAATAACTGAAAAAAATAAAAATTAAAAAAATAATCGCTTCGTTTTTATCTGTAGTAGTTAACAAAAAGCAAATAAACTTTAGGGATATTGCTAAGATGGCAGTGACGTTGGAAATATTGTTATTTAATTTATTGAGTCAAATTTTCTCTTTTTACAGCCCGTACTTTTAAAAGCGTAAAAAGTTTAAGAGGGCATGAGATAACGCATGAAGAAAATCGAGAACGGAATTACACTTGCGAGCACTGTGGAAAAGCATTTTTTACCAGAGTGCAATGTAGAAAACACTCTAAAATACACAATACCAATCGACCAAAACAGTTTCAATGTCAACAGTGTGATAAATCGTTTTTATATGAGCGCAGTTTGAAAACTCATATGTTTACGCATACAGGCGATACTTTGGAATGCAAGATTTGTAAAAAAGTTTTACTAACTGAAACTTCATACCGCAATCACAATAAAACACATGATACCAACCGAATACCTGCATTTCAATGTGATCAGTGTGAAAAGTCATTTCTCTACAAAAAATCTTTTCAGCTACACATGCAAATACACAAAAATGGATTATTCAGATGTGATCAGTGTGATAAGCTTTTTTTTCATAAGTACAGTTTAGATGTGCATTTGCTTATGCACACAGGTAAAACCATACCATGCGAAATTTGTGGAAAAAGATTTCCGCGTAATTGTGAATTAAAGAGTCACATGCGAACCCATTCGAAAGATACACCCTTTAAATGCCAGTATTGTGAAAAGGCTTTTTCTAGGATCGGTGCCCTCAATAAGCATGAATTGCAACATGAAGGACTTCGTTATACGTGTAAAAATTGTGGAAAGGAATATACAAGCCAGGCGAGTCTTTTAAAACATAGACAAACACATACGGGCATAACCATGAAATGCTCAATGTGTGGAAAAGGATTTAACGAAAAATTTAAGTACATATGTAATGAACCTTATTGTATTTTTTTAAATTAACTCATAGAATTTTTACAGAATGAAGCGTCATATTGCTGGCGTTCACAAAATTGAAATGGACAAAACTGAGGATTTAATACAGAAAGTCAAGACAAAGCGTGAATATCGTGGGTTCATAATAGATGAGACACATGTATTAAATTAGGATCTTTGTTATAGTGTGTGCTTTTAAAATTTATACATAATAAACTTAGTTAAGTTATTCAATATAACAAAGCAATTCTATGATGTGAGACACTGAGAAAGACTGGAATTTTCCATATAATATTGCTTTAACAAAGCTTTCAGCATTGTATTTCAAAACATTACTTTCAGTACAAGTTCTTTCAAAGTCTACCATTAACTATTCTAAAAAACTTTTGGTAGTAAGGACGAAAGCTTTATTACAGAGTCTTAAATATATTATTCAAAAGCTCATTTAAAGATGTTTTATAACAGAGGTATTACGACCGTTCGTCTAAGCTGTGTCAATTTTTGGACAATGGACGCCATCAATAACATATTTCAAGGTCAAGATCATCGATGTGTTAGACCTTAAAGTAATTGATTACAAAAATGTTTATGACCTGTTAGATAACCGTATAAATACCAAAAATTAAAAAAGGTCATAACATGGTAGGTGTCTCTGGTAATGGGATATGCAATCTATTACGTAAATATACAAACAAATATGGATTGTCAAACATGACATCAAACAGCTGTTTATGTATGTAAGAAAATTGAATTCGCACAAGAATAGTCAATATAAAACAATTTAATAATTGAAATTAACAAGCACAGAATATTTGTGTTATTATTGCCGATGTATTCCTGTTGTTTACTTTTTATCTTAAACTTGTATTTACTTCAATTTTCACTGATCGCTACCAATTTCTTTGCTCAGAATAACTATGGATCTCATTTGCAATAAACTTAATAAATGTCGAGCATGCCTTGTAGAAAATAACTTGCAATTGTGCTGGACTGCACCACTTGAAACTGTTCACTACGAAAGTATTACATATTTGGAATGTTTTCAAATGTGCACACGATTGATGGCAACCGTTGATGACCAGCTACCACAAACAATATGCTTCCAATGTGCGGCCGAACTGCGCGATGCCTATGATTTCATAAAGAAAGCAATTCAATCTCATCAAACACTGCTGATAAAACAGGAGCCATTGTTCGTAAAAACCGATGAAGACGGACAAGCAGTAGCAGCAGATTTTGAATGGGTGGCGGTGCAAAAAGCGGCTGATGATGAAAAGGCTACTACAGACGCTAAAGCTGTCACTGCAGTGAAAGTAAGAGCAATGTTCTATTCCACTAATTGAAGTGTTTATAAACTATTTTTTTTTTAGAAATTATAAAAAAGTTTTTTCTTTCAAAAACACAAATTACAAAAAAAAACATGTATGTAATGGAGCTTGTAGACGTCAGATAGAAGGGCCCAATGTAGCAGCATATTTCGTTAATAAATATGTTGTTCGGGTACCAGAGTATGTTGTTCGGGTACTAGAGTAAATTACAGATAAATTGTAAAAAATTATTCGACCTTTTTTGTTTAAGTAAATTTTTATAATTTTATTTCGGCTTTTAAAACGAAAATTACTAACAAAATTTCTTGTAATGGTGACGGGTCTAACGTATGCCAGAAAGTATATGTTGGTACTATGAAAATAAAACTTAGCACAAGACTCTCAGGACACCGATCTGACCAACAAAAAATAGACAGGACAAGTTCTTAAGACAGCACTTCAACCCACTGTGCACTGAATATGCAGAAGGAACTTCTCCGCAATTTAGGGAAAAACATTTTAAGACATAATAAAACTGACCTATCAGCTGAAATAAAATTATAAAAATTTAAATAAATTACAGACCTCGAAACTGGCTCTAGAAAAATATTGATATTTTGCTTTGTGGAATACGAAAGGCAAAAGAAATTTCAATCAAAAATTTGAAAAAAAATCATAAAAGACATGCTTAAAGCTGCTAAAGTGAGTTATCCCAAAAAAATACACAGTATTAAATCACATAGTATGTATCAAAGTCTAATTTTCTGGTGACTATAGAAATTAATGCATAACCGTAGTAATTTTTAGACTCATCTCTTAAGTTAGAAACAACTCCTGAAATTTGTTGAACATATCCAATAACTCGAGTTTTTTTTTAAAAAAAACTTTCAAAATGTGCCAAATTTTATTTATTTATTTATTTACGTCTACTGAATTTAATTCTTACAGACTAATTAACAATCAAGAAAAATTATTTACTTGAATAACATAAATAAACTTAAGCGAAATTGATGTTCAGAACAATTAAAATCCAAAATAAAGCAAAAACTATTACATAAATTAATACATCTATTGATTGGTTCCTTTATTCCATAATTAGTTCTATAAAAGACTTCTTCCAACATTCGATTACGTCGCAAATTTCTTGATGCATGGTACATATGAAAAAAGGCTGACAATTCATCACAATCAATTTTATTATGTAAAATATTATGCACGAACAAGAGATCATTGTTGGTTCTTCTATCTCTTAATGACTGGAGACCAAGCAATTTACGTCGCGCATCGTATGTGGGAAGACCATCAGGCCATTGAAGTTTTCTAAGAGCATATCTTGTAAAATTTCTTTGAATTTTCTCAATTCGGTTAGAATATTCATTATAACAAGGATTCCAAACAACTGAACAATAATCCAAATTACTGCGCACAAGTGATACATAAAGAGATTTTAAGGTACAAGGATCCTTAAAGTATTTAGAATTTCTTTTTATGAATCCAAGCATAGCATTTGACTTGGAAATAATGTAATCAAAATGGCATTTGAAATTTAATTGTGAGTCAAAAATTACTCCTAAGTCTTTTATTTCAGACTTTCTTATTAAAAGTGAATTATTTGCGGTGTAATCAAAAATTAGTGAATTTTGACGCCTTGTGAACGATACCACACAACATTTACTTAAATGTAGTTGTAGATTATTTGTAATTTTTCATTTGTAAATTGTTTCATTTATCTTAAAACTTTCACAGCCGCTAGTGTATAATATAAAAGAACATGTTAAAACACTGATACTGTAATCAATGATTAAAGCCTCAATAAAGAATTCAATTCAATTCTAAAAACTTTCAAAGGATTACTAACTATATATATATATATATATAATCCCTGCGATTACGAACAAGTTGAACCCAGCGTTTTGTCGTTTTGTCCAAAAAAGTGCAACATGCGCCAGGTAGCTCAATATCAGTGGACGCACCCATATATGCTTTTTATTGATTCCTGTAAAACTTGTATTTTGAGAGTTTTGTCCTTTTAGAAAATGTCGATTCATATGTAATCAGAAATATTTATATATTTTTATGTAACTTTAGACATCACCCTTTAAACTGTCAACAGCAGTAGTAGAACTTACAATAAATGTAGATGCAAACGTTGTTAAGGATTATGACTCCGAATCTTTACACAACATCGATGGTAGTTCAACATCACTGGTCAAAGATGAAAGCGATAACAGTTATAAAATTGGTGAAAAGTCAATGCTGCATGTCAAAGGTTTTGCAGAAAAATTACGGAAACAATCGAAATCGAGTGAAAAATGTCGTGACAAATTTGACTGTAGTTCATCAATGGAGACAGACAGTAGCGATTCTAGCTATGCACCTGATGAAAAACCGATACGCCGTGTCAAATCGATAAAAAAAAAATCACAGAAACAACCAAAATCGAATGAACTGAAATCGATTGAAAAGGAAAGGTTGCTCTGTCATTTGTGCCGTAAGTAAGATATTCTTAAACTATCCATATAATTTCTAAAAGATAGGCTCAAATTTCACCTAATTATTAGTTATAATCATAAGTTAATATAATTTTTACTCTTCATTAAAAAAATATTTTTGAGTCCAGGAAGACTGAAGTCTTCATTCACGCTTGTGAAGTAATAAAGCTTGTAGACTTTTAAAGATCGGCTATCAAAGCTTACCGAAGATATGACGTAGCGGTTATTGAAACTAGTATGAGCAGCTGGTTGCCCATTTTTTGTTCCTTTACAATTGTTGGAGTTATTCTCTAAAAATTAATGCAGTTTGCGCTTGTAATTTTTTCATTGCTAAAAGTACTGTATAGACTCACATTTTAATAGCAATGTCGTTAGAAATATTGTTTTTATTAAATTTATTAATTTGTATTTCTTTTATTTGCAGCACGTACTTTCAAAGCTATCAAGAGTTTGAAAGATCACGAGTTAACGCATGAGGAAAATCGAGAACGTAATTACACTTGTGAGCTCTGTGGGAAAGCGTTTTTATCCAAAGTGGCTTGCAAAAAGCACTCTAAAACTCATGATGTGAATAGATTGAAACCGTTTAAGTGTCAACAGTGTGATAAATCATTTTTACACAATTGCAGCTTGAAAACGCATATGTTAAGTCACTCAGGCGATACTTTGGAATGTAAGATTTGCAGAAAAGTCTTATTAACTCAATTTTCATACCGCAATCACTATAAAAAACATGATGTTAACCGAAAAGCTACGTTCCAATGTAAGCAATGTGAAAAGTCATTTTATTATAAAAGATCTTTGGAACAACACATGCCAATACATACGAATGGCTTATTCAGATGTGATCAGTGTGATAAGTCATTTTTTCATAAATACAGTTTAGATGTACATCTGCTTCTGCACACAGGAGAAACCGTGCCATGCGAAATTTGTGGAAAAAGATTTGCACGCAGCAGTGATTTGAAAGGTCATATGCGCACCCATTCAACAGATACACCCTATAAATGCCAGTACTGTGATAAGGCTTTTTCTAGGATTGGTGTTCTCAATAAGCATGAATTAGAGCATGAAGGATTTCGTTACACATGTAAAATTTGTGCGAAGGAATATACAAATCAAGCGAGCTTGTTCAAGCATAAACTAACACACGCTGGCATAACTATGAAATGTTTGATGTGTGGAAGAGGATTTAACGAAAAATTCAAGTATGGAATGAACTCTGTTGTGATTTATAAATTTATTTTTAAAATTTTTACAGAATGAAACGTCATATAGCTGGCGTTCATAAAATTGAAATGGAAAAAACTGAGGAATTAATACAAAAAGTCAAAACAAAGCGAGAATATCGTGGGCTTATAATAGATGAGACATAATTATTAAATTATGATTTTCTCAAAGTGTACTTTTAAAAAATAAAACTAGCTAATTTATTTGAGGATATTTTCAATATCGTAGTGGCCGTGACTATATATTTATAATAAGTTTGTGAAGCAATTTTAAGGAGCAAAATTACTTTTTTAAATGAAAAGCATAACACAATACCATTTGCAATGAACCACACATGCTGGTGTCTTATGCATATAAATTTGTGTTATGCTGAAACGCGCGTTGAAAGAACGCTCGTGTGGACCAACTCTTAGGGTACACAGTTAGTAGCTTGGGCGTTTTAGGCTAAGGCTAACTTCACACTAGCGTTTTTTCAACGCGTGTTTTAGGATAACTCCAACGTTGATAAAACCAACTATGTTGAAAAAACGCGCGTTGATGGTGTGGTTCATTGCATATAATTTTGTGTTATGCTGAAACGCTCGTGAGTAACATATTATCGACATAGGTAGCGACTTGGCGAATAAAACACAGCTAAACCATTCCGTAGTTTGACATTTCACATGAACAATAACAGTCAAGCTAGTGCAAAACAGAGTATCTTCTGAACACTACTACAAAGAACAAACATAAATAAACCCCAAATACATTTTTTTCGGACAGAAAAATTTTATTAACAGTAACATTTAATGAATTTGTTTAGAAATTTAATTGTTTAGAAAATTTAATTGCTTAGAAATTATATTTCTATGAATCTCATAAGCGATAAGCCTAATAAATGTAGAGCGTGTCTAGTGGAAAATCCATCACAATTATTTTGCTGGACTGCTCCACTTGAAACTGCTATCTATGAAACCATAACTTACTTGGAATGTTTTCAAAAATGTACTCGATTGGATGTGTTCGCAGATGACCAGCTACCACAGTCACTATGTTTTCAATGTGCGGCCGAGCTGCGCGATGCTTACGAATTTATCCGGAAAGCAACGCATTCGCATCAAACGCTACTGATGAAACAGGAGCTACTATTCTCAAAAGCTGATGAAGAAGGACAAACAGAAGCAGAAGGCTTCGAATGGGTCGCAGTGCAAAAAACGGATGATGACGAAACGAGGAATACAGATGCTATTGCGGAAACAAATGTAAAGGTGAGACACAATTCAACTGTAGTTTAGAAAAGGTTGGTAGTTGAATTGAAGGGTAGATTTTAGTGTCTGAGACGCCCAGTTCTTGACGGCTGGTTATAATAGAAGTTTAGTAAAATTTGCCAATCTATCACATGGCTTTCGAAATATCTGTTGATAAACTTCTCAATCTCGGAGTAAAAGTGAAAATATTCCATCAAGCTTGGAGCTTATTTTAACTTCCAGGATGCTTAGTTTTGACTCTTGATTAGCTATGCAAAATTTTTATTTCATAATCTGTCAAACGAACCACCACGCTGTGTTTCGTTGGTATGAAGGGGGTTTATCTTGAACATCCTATAAGTTAAAAGATGTTAGTGTGATGTACTTACAAACAAAGATTATCTCGTATGCTAGCCGCGTTTGCAGCTGAAAATTATCGCAATTTATGAAATGTACTTTTCTGACACATTTTTTAGTGTACCAAAGTACTACCTACAAGTAAATGTTTGACATGTGTCGTGTACTTTTTCAGATATAAATTTATATTAATTATCAATTAACACCAAAGTGAAGAGCTATCAATGAATTTTTTTTTACAAACACAATTTTTTTTTTTGAGTAAGTAATTCTTCTCTTTTATGGGATCGGATTGTAGCTAAGCACAGTGGCGGTTGTAGAACCGATCTTATAACATTTAAAAACGGTACACAAAACCTTTTTGCCGACAACTAAAAACACAAAATAAGAAATATATAAAATTGTTTAGACAAAAGCTTTAGAAACAATAGATTTTATTTGTATATTTGTTAAATGTACGACCTCAAGAACATTTTTTACGAACTTCAAATGCTTGAAGTTTCTAATTGGTGAAGTATAAGAATAAAAAGCTAAGGTAGGGGCTAGTTTTTTGTTTACGTAATTTTGATAGTTAATAATAATGTAAAAATTTAGTTTCCGTCAATATTACAGACTGTAGCGCAGTTGTACGCAGTGCCTCGCCCAACTGCTTCGACACCTGTGTAAAAGATTTTTTTCGCGCTCAAGTTATTTTTACAAAATAAACACTGAATCTAAATATTTTCATATCATATATATAAATATTTTTATTCTAAATTTTCAATAGTTGGAAAAAATTAAACATAAATATTGTTCTAGCTTTTAAGTTTACTTCGCAACTTACTTCAAAATATCAACTTTTTTGCTGAGTATTTTTGCTTCAATTTAAGTTTTAAATTCTTGACTAATCAGAAAATAGTTCTTTTGGAAATGACAACGTTGCATGAACTTTTTTAAGAAAGTAAGTAGGTAAAAGTGTCCCTATTCCGAAGAATATCTATACAAGCTTAATGGAGAAACTTGGATCAATTACAATATTACTGGCACTATCTAAAGCTGCTGAAAATATTATGAACCACTAAAGTTTGACCAACTTTATTAGCTTAAATGTCAATATACATAAACGAAATTACCACTTTGATATCCCCAAATCTAACAAAATAGTTTGATACAATAAATTATTCAAAGTAAATTTTTAAACTTAAACCAATATGCAAATCTTAAAATACTGTATGTAAGCTTTTGTTATCAATCCTATGTAACCGTAAGCAATTTGTTTTGTATAATGGCAATGACTTTGGTTAAATGGTATTGTTAGCGTCCTTGATTTGAATACGTGTAAACTGTTATTTTCTGGTGAATGCCAGTTTTCAGATATGCTTGAGTCCTTAGTCAACTACAAACCTTATTACATTTGTTCTACTCTAGTAAAAGTAGATGCAATCAATTTTACCCGTTGACCATTACCCATGTTGTCCATTTGGATGCTAGAATTCATAAAGAGCAAATGTAATATGTTAATGATATTATGTTTTTGTTGTTAACAACACTGGTTAACACTAGATTTCTTGCCAACCAAATAATAACCCTAAGATATCTGCCAATGAATATGGATTAACTGCAAGCAAGTGGCGCCAAAGTTGTGTTCAATCCCCAAGTCTTGCCCGATCTAAAATCTGAGATGGGGTTCGATCCTCTCAGACAGATATCTCTGCTAAGTATTGGAAGAATAGTTTTTGTTTTGCATATACTCAGGAAAAACATATTTTTTTTGCCAATACTCAGGAAAGTTAACAGAACCAATCTCCATCAACAATTTCAGATCGCCATGAATTGAGGTTTGAACACATTTTAGGCGCGCTTTGCTCGCAGTTTAGCAAATCAAGATGTTAATTTTTTAATTAATCTGAATTTGATTTGATAATTGCTCCTCAACTCTTATGCGTATTTAAGAGCTTCGTATAAATTAGTGACAATTAATTTAATTGCATTTAATTCGGTACATGTGCTTTTAGACATCACCTACTCATAAGTTAATAACCACGACAGAAGAGCTAATTATAAAAGCGGATACAAACATAGTTGATGCTTGTGACTCCGTATCGGATGACAACTTCGACTGCAGTCCTACATCACCACAGGATGACGAAAGCGATGCTAGCTACATACCCGAAAAAGAAATCAAAATTAAGCCCAAAAATGAGACTGTAAAAGTGTCCGATCGCGATGTCAAACCTGCTACAAAAAGAAAACGTAGAAAACCAAGGATCAGTGATGCGGATAAAACAGAAATAACAGATGAACAGGAAGAACAGGAGGAACAAGATCAACAAAGTCAAGCCGATGTTGATTGCGAGTTTTGTAATAAACCTTTTTCGCGAAAGAAAATAAAGCGACATATAAAACGTGTGCACAATGTGAGAATGCTGCTCTGTCATGCATGTCGTAAGTTAAATTTAAATATTGGTTCGGTCAAAAACTATTTAATAAAATTAATATGCCCATGTAAAGTTGAAGATGGAGTTGACTTTAGTTTCCGATTGAGTACCACTGTGACCTGTCCATGAAAAAGTGCATAAATAATTTTAACAGTTCAAAGTGTTGGTTAGCAGTGGGCACTCAGGCGGTCAACTATTGAGTTGTGACTTTGCACAAGCGTTATATAGTTTGTGACGTTTCATTAGAACTTAATAACGTTATTTACTTGTTTTACCTTTTCAGCCCGTACCTTTAAAGATGCAAGCAATTTGACACAGCACTCTCTGACACATGATGAAAACCGGCAACGTAATTTCACTTGCGATCAATGTGGTAGAAAGTTTTTCACCAGAACTGCATTCCTTAATCACGGCAAAACTCATGAGACTAATCGTCAAGCAGAATATCAGTGTGAACATTGTGATAAACAATTTTTCCACAAAGGCAGCTTGAAATTGCATATGCTGATCCATACTGGTGAAACTTTGGAATGTAAAATTTGTGAAAAAAGATATCCGCGTAAAATTGATTTAAGAATACACATGAGAACCCATTCTGGAGATATGCCATATAAGTGTCGATATTGTGAGCGAGCATTTACACGAGTTGGTGTTCTTAACAAACACGAACGGCATCATGAAGGTTTTCGCTATAAATGCGAAATTTGTGAAAAGGAGTATTTGAATCAATCAAGTTTGATAAAACACAGGAAGGAACACACAGGAATGCCTCTGAAGTGTCTGATATGTGGCAAGGGATTTGTCACAAAATCCAAGTATATATACAAAAAAATATGTTGAAGTGTATATTATTTCAATATAAATTTTTTACTTGCAGTATGAAACGACACATTGAGGGTGTACATAAAATTAAAAATCCAGAAGAAATGGAGGAGTTTATACTTAAGGTTAAGACTAAAAAGGAATATCGAGGTCGTGTGGTATAGGGAATTCGTTTAAAGTTTGTGTTAACTGTTTTTTGCTATTTAGTAGTTCTAAAATGATAAAGATTTACAATAAATATTATATAAAATCTATGCCTCATAATATTTTTAACTTTTAAAAGGCTAATAATTCAAATGAGACACTGGCTACACGGGTGTTACACTGCCATTTACATACATAATCAAACTCAATCAAAATTATAACAAACATGTAAATAAGATATTTTTTAACTCGCTGATTCATTTTTATAAATATCAACCGAAATTGAAACCATAGACCATATTTTGAACTCTTACGCTCAATAAATATCGGCATATTTGTGTATATAAAATTGGAATTTTGTTACAAATTGAATGACATTTTTTCAATATTCAGTTAAATCTTAAATTGTTCTTAAACGGCTTTCGGCGTTAACTCAAGACAGTACAAATTTTCAGTGAATGTCAAACTATATGTGGAACGAATGTACCATCTCTTCAGACTGGTAATTTTTTTATAGAGGACATGCCACGAGATCGACCAAAATCTTCGACCGACGAGAGATATGTGGGCCTGGTAAAGGCTAAAGTTGGCAAAGATCCATGATTGGCACAAGAAATATTGCATTATAATCTGCTGTACACGAAGAAATCTGCTTGATGGTTTCATGAATTTTGAATGAGGTCTAAAAAGAAGCTCGAGTTCCTTTTGCCCGATATTTCCCAAACAAATTCGAAAACGTCCGATCTAGCAACTTTAGTAAAAGTGTAACAGGTAATGAAGCTGTTTTTATAAGTACGACCCGGAAACTAAACAACAGTCCATTGCATGGAGCCCTGAAGGAGCGGATTCTTCTTCAACCAATAATTTTCGGAGCTAGTAATATCCATAAATAATTCCCCCAAAGTTTTTGTTTGGTATCATACAATAGTTGTCAAAAAATTTAATTTATATTTCTAAGTTATTAGTGACCCTATTATACTGTCCACAACTGTAATTATGGCTGAAAATTGTTTTTTCTTGTGTCCCTTATCTACTCACGGAGCATAAGGGCTTCCATCGTGCACGTTGGATATGAAAAATTTGTTTCTGCTGAGCAATTACTTGGCTTGTGTGAGATCGGTGCTTGAGCACGGATGCCAGATGTTTAAGGTACTACACTGCTCTAATTTTTGATTTTTCGTCTGTTATTTCATTGCCATCGAAGTCATTTCGACTAAGCTAGGTAACAATTTTTGCAACAAAGCACCGATTTGAAGTCAATTGTACAATTTACAAGAGATTTGATTGTAGCTTGGCTGTGCGGCCCTCAGAGATGTTTCATGCGGCTTGCCACTCAGATATGCTCACACATCTGTAATTTGAATTAGTAGATCTGTAGTCCTGTGAAATCTTTAGACAAAAATACAATAATGATGGGAGGTACAAATTTCATCAATGCATCTTTATTTGGTATGACCTATATTTGTAAAAATAACTTCAGTATAATGAATCTATGTAACAGAAAGCTACGATCTCGTAGAACGTTCGTAAACCTACAACTTAGTTGACTCTAAATATTTCTAAAATTATGAAACGAAACGAACAAACAATTATTTTTATGAATAAAGTGTGTTTTGATTTCAGCACTATCCTAAAATCGAACTCTTAAAAAGCAGTGTCGAAAATTTAAGAACTATATTTCGTTTTAATTTACTTAAATATACTTCAATATTTAAATACATTTCAAAAATTAATAATTTGTTGTACCAAATTCAAATTTCAGCCAGCACGAAAACACAAACTAGATATTTCGGATGCATGTTCCAGTCTTAAGATTGGTAGCCCCGGATATGGCTCAACTAAGTTGAATTTTAAGATTCCAGCAGAAAAAGAGCAGTTTCACTGTGCAATATGTGATTTGCGCTTTAAATCAAATCTTGCTCTAAGCCTTCACAGAAAATTTCAGCACAAAATCTTGAAGACACATGCGAGTGATAGGCATATACCGCTTTTATTCCATTCTAAAACTTCTGAACAAACTGCAGCAGGTTGGTAAATATATCTTGAAATAAAATCAATAAAGTACTATAAAAAAAATTGTTTAAAACTCCACTAACAGCTATGGTTTTTGGTGATTTTTTTTTAGAATTCAAAGATTTTGGGTAGACTCGAAAACTCTATACAAAAAATGTTTGGGACTGAATCTGACAAAATCATGTAAATTTGGACGAAGCGAATTATTTGCTTTGCGTACACGATATCGATGGACGTTTTTGACATCTGTGTAAATAGTATTGAATATAAACTTTGCATGATAGGAATTTTGTAATAGAAAAACTCTAATATAATAATAATAATATTTACCATTGAAAAATTCAAAGTCTTTCGATGTTATAACATACGACCTATATTATTACAAACAATACTAACTTTTTGGGAAGAAAAGGGTGGGGACTTTTGTGAATTTTCTTGTAGAGCTATTTAAAATTTCAAAATTCTAAGTTTTCAAATGTATTACATACGACATGCATAGATTATTTCAAACAATACTGACTTTATTTTATTTTTTATATAATATTTACTATTCTTAAAAGCAACTAAAACTGCCAACGATAAAGGCTCATGCTCTAAAAAAACTTCAAAGGAAAGCATAGAATGCAGCGTTTGTAAAAGAATTTTTGCAGTTGCAAAGTATAGCGCTCATTTTAACAAAGTTCATAGAAAATCACCAAATGGACATCAGTGTCCAAAGTGTAGTAAGTTTAATTAAGTAGAAATAATTTATATGAAATTATCGTTTTTAATTTCTTTATTTTAGCTAAACATTTTGCATATCAGCATCAACTGAAGTCACACTTTGAGGTGCATCATGGGTTGCGCCAAAAAAACGTGTCATGCACCGTATGTCCGAAAATGTTTTACGATAAAAAATTATTACATACTCATATGATAACACATCAATCAAATGAGATCAATTATAATTGCGACATGTGTGGTAAAGGCTTTAAACGCAGTGCAAGTCTTCGACGCCACATGATTATGCATCAAGGTGGCAAAGAACAGTGTAAAGAATGCGCTAAACGATTTCCTAACATGACGGAGTTACGGATTCATATGTTAATACACAAAAAAGAAAATCCATTTTTATGTAACATTTGTGGTAAAAGTTTTCGACTTCAAGGACCTTTATCATATCATATGAGAAAACACCGTGGAGAAAAATATGTGTGTGATCATTGTGGTCAAGAATTTTCATGTCAATCGTCAATGCGAAGGCACGAATATAAACATACAGGATTGCCATTCAAGTGTCCTAGATGTGATGCTGGGCAAGTTACAAGAGGCAGGTAAAACATAAATTATGGATTTTTTTTCATAAAAAAACAGTTTAAGATCTTATTTCGGTTATTACAGTTTGCAGCGACACTTAAAAGAAGTTCATAAGTCAGAGTTAACAGCAGTTGAGCTACGTGAACTTTATAGCTCTGTTCGAAATTCTCGTTTGCAATAAAGAGGGAATGTCATCTTGGCATTGTATACATAAAGTAAATATATATACACATGTATGTTAAAAAAGATTTGTATGAAACTATAATTCTGAAACCACGATGAGGTAGTTGCTCATATGTGTCATTCAAAAGTTGTAGCCAAAAATATCCAACTATAATTGTAAAGTATTGACAGATGATCAAAATTAAAAGTCGATAGATCAAACTAAATACTTGGAGAAGATTACAAAATATACGAGAATGTCGCATATGGGTGGCACAATTAGGAGATGGCAAGTAAGGGCCCAAATAGCAAAATATTAAAAAAGAAGCAAAAGTTCCAAAATTAACGTTAAATCAATTAAAGACCTGGTGTTTTTGTGACTTTATTATTAATTAGAAGAAGCAGTATATTTTTTTATCCCTGATCCGTGGCTGTCATTTAAACCAGTTGAGTTAATTAAACCGGGAACTATAAATTCACTTATGTACTCAGGCGCTCAGTTACACAACGGTCCTGCTTGAAACCGATCCCGTGAAACTTTGGAAACTAATAATTGATTGGGCGACAAGATACCATATATAGTAGCGCCTGATGTACCATTGAAAATAAAAGTCCAATTAAGATATCGCTAAATGCTACACGTAAAGTGAGCAATTGTTTAGAAACTGGATCTGAGCGACACTTCTTATTAATTAATCGGTATTTTTTATTTAAATACTTCAATACAATAGTTTAGCAAAATAGTTCTTTGACTTTTTAAAATGATTGAAAAAATTTAAAGGTAAATAAAAACTGTATTAACTAATTCACTTATTATTTGATATTGGTTAACACTAAATATTGCTTTATTTTTCTTAAATCAATAAAATTATTTTTTTGCCACGCCGCATTATCTTATGAGTTTTGTTCATGGGAAATATTTTAGTATCCATGACTGAAAATCAGGTTTTCCACTTCCAAAAAAATAATTCGGGCATTAGTCATTTTTCGATTATTTACTTTTTTATTTTTCATTTGGGCTTTGAGTCATATCATAAATTTATTAAGATTGGGTAGTTGTGACATATGTTTATTGGGCGTTCTGCCCTAGCCGAATTTCGGCGTTGTGATACACCACAGTTTCATAATAAGAAAATTCATTATTCATAAAATCTGAGGGAAAGACCAATAAAGACATCCACTTTAGTATCATCAAAACGATTAGCACCTTTGCTCAATGCGTAATGTCTGGTGGTCTTCGTTCCTGTCAACGAGAACGAGCAAAGGTGCTAATCGTTTTGTCGAATGTGAAGCTGGGTCTTCTGTATGAAATGTAGCTTATCAACAGTGCTTTCTGTTATGAAATGTAGCTTATCAACAGTGCTTTCAGTGCTTTTGTACACAATTTACAAGTAGCTCCAGAGCCCGCTGTAGAATAGTCAAGTGTGGGATGATTTTGAATAAAAGTGTATAAGATTACTGTTTGAAAGTGTGAAATATGATAGAGCTCGATGTGCCTAAATAGAATTTAAAAGGTTGCCTTGTCGCATCCTGTCCCAAACTCGTTTTTTGGGCCAATTTTTCTTTGAAACCCATGTTTAATACAGAATTCGACAAGGGAACACTATATTTAGAATCTATGAGCTCTATCATTTAATATTTATTATTCCTTGTTGATTTTTTTTTTAAATTAAACCAATACCCTATAAATGCTATGCAACGTGTTGATTTGTAAGAAAATGAATTTTCGTTCTACATGGACTTGTACGACATTTTTCGATAGTCTCAACATTTTTGAACTTTTATGATATTCAATATTTTACGACTTTTCGACACTGCACTTGCTACGTTTATGTTCTCATAACGAAATATCACTGAATGCACATGGTAGTTGCGTACTTAGGGGGGCCAAAAAATCATTCTTGGTTTTTAGCATATACATATAAGTAATTAATTTTGTATACCTTTTACTTTTTTTTTGTAGTAAATGAAAATATTAAATTGTAATGTACGTGGGCCCGATTAGGGTTTGTAATGTCAAAATATCTAAATTTGCTATGGTTTTTGGAATGCACAAGCTGATAACTTTTTATTTTTAGGTAGGGACGGATATTACATCTTTTTGCAGGGTGCTGAATGTACACGATACGCCACTGAAGGCAGGTATCACCCACAAGTGCTTCTTATAACAAGATGTTTCTTTTTGAAATTTTGAGTAAATGCATTCTCATGTGTATGAAAATAAGCAATTTCGAATTGAGTTAAGGCAAAGTTATAAAGTATAGTAGATAAGAGAGCTGATATAAAAAACTTTTCTGGCCAAGTAGCTTGTGCTCAAAACAACTAAAACTCAAAAAGATACAAAAACAGTTGCTGAGATTTAAGGGAGAGTGCTTGCAAAAATAAGCTTTTTTTTTGCTAATCCGTAACATGCCGCTGCTGAATAGCCAAGTACAATTTGCCTTCGTGCTGCTCTAGGGAAGTTGACTATCTCAAGTGACGGTTAGTCGCTTTTTGTATGCGAACCGTGAGTGAAGTTATTCTTTTATCGGTGCGGCGGTTAAAATTAGACGACGGTTTCTTTTTTTTTTTTAATAAAGACAAACGTCATACTCGTTTAAGATATATTACATACAATGCGGCGTTGCAAAACTTTTATTTAATACTGATTCGAGAGCAGCAATACTCGTTGAAATGTGAAATGAATTTGCGAGAAAAGTTTTTACTGTACGATATTACTTAATGCAAAAAAAAAAAAAAATTATCATATATCGGAAATTTAATAATATGGAATGATAAAATGTGTGAGTGCTATTTGTATGTGCGATACAATACGATACGTGCGTAGTACACGTCGTTTTTGACGAGTAATTCGCCCTCTCTCCATTTCGCAAAATCTACGGCGCTCTCTACGGAGCACTCTGCTGCGCTTTCTGAAAAGTCAGAACTATTCAAAAATGTTGAACATACATTTCGATGACGATATCGTGTCCTATACTAAGATGGTTTTTGCGTAGTCCCAACATTGCACAGTGGTGCAAAATTGAGTTTCTTTATACAAAATTTATTCTCTATAGCTCAGTTTAAGGTGTAGCTAGCTGAAAATTTGATTCTACGAGGAAAAACTTGGTCCAATACAAACGCATGATGAACGAACAAAATCGGCATTTTCCCACGTATTGTAAATTTACATTAGGTACATGAAAAAAAAAAACATATTCATAAATATATGGTATGTGTGTATTAAAAATTGTAGAGGAGAAAAAATGATTCGATATCCAAAACTTTCGATTCATAAAACTTTTTAAAGTGATTTTTCAACTCAGTATCAGACGTAGTATGTAACTAGCTGAACCTTAGTTTAAATATATATGTACATGGGTGTAAAGAAACACGCGATATCCAATATGGTTACATAATTCGAGTGTAATCAGAATTTTATGGTTTTATCAACTTAGATACTATAAAAATATACCTTAATTTAAAAAAATTTGCATAACATGTAATTTAAAGCTCTTTCGAGGAAAAAGACTGATATTTGATCAAAAAAAAAAACTTTCGTAGCATACAATTTTATTGAGTCTTGTTCGCATCGGTTCAAGTTTATCGCACAGGTCATAAATTAAATGAACAAAAACCAAAAACCTATTTATTTTAAAGTTTGACCAATGCAATTTTATCATACAAAAATTAATGAGTTTTTTCCATTTTAATTTGATAAGCTATTGAATTAAAGGTAAGCTCTTCAAGTAAATTTAGTTGGAATTTAAGCGGTCACATTGAGTGCATTTTTACACAAAAGGAATTCGTATCACATACTAAATTTGTAGTTAGTTTTCTCAAATCTTGAGCTGGGAAATGCATTTTGTTTAACCAAACTGAATTTGGCGCCACTGTGCATCGTTTTTGTTACTGTTGTTGTTGTTGTTGTTGTTCGTATTAAGTTATGGAAAATTTTTTAAATTTACCATACTTTTATGTTTTTTGGAATACACATATTACTGCTCAGTGAGTTTTTAATACTTCTATTACTGTTAATTGTAGGTTATTATGAAATCACTTTAAATTGTTTTTCATATGAACTTTGACAGTTCATTATACGTTAAATCGTCATAAAATGGCTATGTTTTACTATCGAATAAAATTTTGCAGCTTTTCGTTAAAACTGTCAAATAATCAATCAATGGGTTTCCAAGTTTTCACAAGCTGTTAAAAATGAGAAAACGTGCATATGTACCAACATAACTAGGGTTCTCGTTTAAGTGTTAAGTTGTATTGAGGCAGTCGACAGGAATTCAGCACTTTAACACATTTATTTTGTGCTTTTTAAACATTTATTTGCCTGTTTTAAGTCTAAAATTTTATTAAGTCGTTCTTGTGATCACTGTGGTAGCTATCCCGTGCTTACAAGATAATTACTTAAACAAAAGTCATCAAAAAAAAACACAGCGTAGGTTTCTATGCATTTGCATGAATACAGTCAATTTTTAATTTACTCTCAGTCACATATCTGTCGTAAACGGTATACCGAATTATATATGTAGCATAACTTCGTGCTCTTTTTCTTAATTTGTTATTGTTATTGTATGTGTTTGATTTTAAATTAACACTTTGATTGCGATTATGAATAGACAATATGAGAAAAACACGAAAGAACGCGAGAAGACACTAGCGATAAAATTTGTGTTACGTTTAAGTATTCGACTACATGATTTGATTTTTCAGAAGAAATATAAGAATAAAGTCGAGAAATTTAAATATGTTTTTGCAAATTTTATCGATTTTGTCGCTGTTACTGACCTTTGAGTGTGGCAAAATATAATATCGAAAAACATCAAATAACATACGAATTACATACAAACAAACGCTTGCTCATATTATGAAAAGCTCAAACATGTGCTTAATACAAAGTGCAAACATTACTGTCTAACAAAATTGTGAGACCAAAAAGCCGGAGTATCGTCAGCAATACAAAATGTGTCTCTCTCCACAGACAGACAGTCAATTTGGATTTTATACCTATTACATCCAATCGGAAAATTACAAATTCACAAAAAAATGCGCGCAACAAAAAAAAAAAAAAAAATAAAAAGCAAAAAAAAAAACAATATGGGAAAAAATAAAATTTAAATTAAATACTGCGCGTTAATCAAATAAATCGTTTCGAATAAATTACATATTTTCAAATAATGTGACATTTACATATAATTGTTTTTTGATTTTCTCTCTCTCTTTACAAAAAGTGCGCTTTTTAACAAAAATATAAAATAAAATCTACGATTGAACTACTTCATTTCCTACTACTGATAACAATCTTATCGCTTATGTATCTAACAATTTTATTTTATTCGACCATGAACCATCTCAAAATGTTGCTGATTTTAGTTATTTTTTGTTTCTATTTCGCTGACAATTTTTTATTCCTCGTCGTCTTCGAGTTTTGTTAATTTTAAATTATTATTTTATGATTTTTATTGTTTGTGTGTATCTACAAAAGAACTTAAAAATATCATAAATGTACATACATATGTGCATGCTTTAGCACATATTTATACGTACAGTATATTCACGATAGCTTAAATATTTATTTTTTTTGACTTCGTGTGAAATCAAACGTTCCCGCCATAATAAGTTATTTTTGCATATAGTTTTTGGTCGGATTATGAGGTTTGTTTAGTATAATTTAATGTAGATTTCTATTTTATTAAAAAAAAAATACTTATATAAAAAAATAATAAGTGATCGAATTTCAGGTATGTTTACGATATCGGTGGCGCCACGATTTTACGATGTTTTTCGATAAAACACGTCAAAGTAAATCGAAAATAATGAATAAAAAAATCAATGCCTATTTTAGTTTTCGAGCTATCGATCCTTAAAAATTTGATTTTGATAATATCATTAGAATTAAGATTTCAATGAAACCGCAATTTAAGAATGGTTTTCAATAAAACAGCTCGAAATAAATCGAAAACGTTAAGAAAAACCGATAACTCGTTTGGTTTTCCAAATATCGATACTTAAGATTTTGATTTTGATGGTACCAGTACAATAACGACTTCCGTGGCACGACGATCTAAATGTTTACATCCTATTGTATGACCAACACCGGCGCCACAGTAATTACACATAAATGTTAGGGTAAGTGGGCTGCCTTCGGCCGCAGCTCAGGACTTAAAACTCCCAAAAATTCAACACCGGCTTCTCGGATTAGTTTATAATATATTCAACACATACTTAGCTTGGTAACCACAGTGAGTTTACATAAGAATAACTCGAAAACTAAACGAGATATCGACTTTTATCTATTTAACATTTTCGATTTACTTTGACGTGCTTTATCGAAAAACAACGTCAAATCGCGGCGCCACGTATATTGTAATCTCCCCAATTTCAGTATTCGAAAAACACAAATTTAAGGAATTTGATGAATCTGATTTTTTTTATAAATCGAATATTTGATATACATTTTGTATGTACCTACTTCATAACTTATTAAAAAAAATATCAATTAAATGACTGCCTCTGGAACGTTACCAGCAGTTGATTATTTTTCGGTAATTTTTGATGACTTTTTTGCACATTTTGGGCAGTACCTTGACCATAACTTGACGGATGTCAGCTTATAGTTGCTGTTTGTTGAGTTTGTTAGTGTGTACAAAACTATGAGCGTAACTCCACAAAAAATGCTCAACCGCGTTAAGTTGCATATTGGCGATCAGTTGACGTCACCAAAACGTTGGCAAATGCATCTTGAAATCTTTTCACCTTATGTGTGACATGTTGTGCCGTCTTGCTGAAACCATATTTAATTCCCCACCAATATCTTCGATTTAGTATAAAAAAAATCAGTTTCGTGCATTTATAGCGCTTATAGCACTGAATCTTACAATCCGACCATTATCGTTTTAAAAAAAAAAGAAGAATGACACCGCTTCAGGGTTATGAAGTCGTACAGAATCAATTGCCGGCCTTCTAAAACAAAAAATATTTTTACTTAAAATGGGAAAAAGTTAACTTGTGTGTCGGTAAAAAAAAAATTGATTCTTTTTTGGTCAGCAATATTAGAAAATGAATTCCTAAAATAGTAAGAAGTCTTTTTTTGACTCGTTTAAAAAAAATTTCAAGTTCGTTCATTTCACAAAAATCGTCGAATTCCCCGATTTCCAAAATTATATTCACAAAAAAAAGCAGAACTCAAAGGTAAAGCCAGGGTTAAATATATCTTCGATTCATTCGGTTACTGTTGTCGTGGCGGTGCATTGTTGTCTCCAAGGCATTACTGTATAAACTGTCACTCTCTTACACTCAAATCGCTATATACGTGGGCAGCATGCAATACATAGCAAAAGTGATTAAAAGTGTTAGCAAAGAAATAATAAGGCACATAAAAAAAAATAAAACAATTCGAGAAAAATCTGTTGCTTGAATTTTACAAAGCGAAGGTCTTTTTCAAAAACAATCGCAATGTTTAATATGTTTATTATAAAATAATTTAGTTACTTGTACATTACATATATGTACTAGTGGAGCGTCGCTCTTCATTTGTGCTCAATTTGATACGACTCGTACTCGTCGCTTCGTAACGTCGTCATCCAGTCAACAGTTTAGTTTAGTTAGACAACCCAAGGCCGCTACATAGCAACTCTCATACAATTGAAACTTGAACGATTTTTTGGTTACTCTATCAACATCCGACAAATACTCGTAGTTATTAATAATTACACTATTTTTCGATAAAATAAATCTGTTACACAAAACAGAGCTTTTGTATTCTTTAGCACCGGTTGGTCAATTGACAGCGTGTCACCTTTTTCTTGTCTGCTTATCATTTTCATCAGTTACCTGCCTTCCTTTGGCAACCTCATTATTGTTCAACGCCACCCCAATTAACTACATTTCCCATCCCTATAGAAAAGTTTATACCCAACACAACAGTCGGAATCGATTATTTGAAGTCAGTCAGCCAGTCTTAACAAGCAACGAAAGTCGTAAACAACTTGCTAATGATCTGATTTTTATTTTTTTTTAATACTATTTTTTTTAACAATTGCTGTTGCGTCAACAGGACAGCTTGTTGAATAGTCGGTTAGTCAGACCAGTTGGTTACTTTGATGCGCTGGTCTTTCTTTTAAAGCCCAATTATTATCAATGTCGGCACTTGACGCATAATTAACCGAAATTCTTTATCCTTAGGGATACCTACATATGTATACGATATATACAAGGGGAGTGAAGGTTTCTCTGCACATATGACACAGTCTTTTGAATAATGTGAGATAAGTATATCAAATTTGTTGCTAGAATGCAATCAAAAAACGTTGCTCACCTAATTTTTATCAAATTAAACCGGATTGCTTATTTTTAAACTGAAAGCCGGGTCGTGGTGACAAAATCTTCGAGAAACACTGTTATAAACCAGTTGGGATGGGGTGGGGTGGTAACTTATGTTGACGTTGACAACCAACTTACGTCGCTTAAGTGTTCAAACAAGTTGCTCTGTTTATACTGACTGATTCAGATTCTGATAACTGATATTTTGCGATTATAATCTTTGTGAATTTAAATATTAATTTAATTTTTAGCAGAATTCCTGCTATCTTATGTGCCACAGTAGCTTCGCGCCAACGAATTCATGAATAAAGTGGTAACAGACATAAAAATATTGAAATACAGACTTTATGAAAAACTTAAGATAAAATAAAAACAACAACAAAATTTATACAAAATAGAAATAACAAAATTAACTAAATAATAAGCAAACAAAAAAATGTTGATTTAACCGGTTTCATCTGATATATAATATATGTACTACCGATTTTAAATATAAAACGATACACCAAATGAAAAAAGAAAAAATAAATTAAAATTGAAAAAAGCTTTAAACACAGCCAAAATACATTGATATACCATACCTACACATTTGAACATACAAATGTTAATGTATATATACATATATGTATTTTTAATTTTATTGTATCTCAAATATATGTACGCTTTACCCAATGGGAAATTGAATCACACCATTATGTATCATGTATCTTGCTTTTCGGAATTTGTGATCCACCTTCGTATAAGTTTTTATATTGCGCGTCATTGGAAAGTATCACAGGTTCGGATCTTTGCTTATAGTGAAGTCGCCTATGCTCAAATCCAGCTGCAACAAACAATGACTATTTAAATTTTTTATCTTGTTAGTTTACACTCGAAGAAATATAATAGATATAGCGATGTGTGAAATCGCTATTGTGCTCACAATCAAATTAGTTTTCAATACTTTCAATACATCTT
Organism: Meiosimyza decipiens; assembly: GCA_963680825.1. Taxonomy (NCBI): domain Eukaryota; kingdom Metazoa; phylum Arthropoda; class Insecta; order Diptera; family Lauxaniidae; genus Meiosimyza; species Meiosimyza decipiens. The sequence continues at coordinate 128,735,040 of OY804258.1, read as the reverse complement.
GAGAGATCTTCCACTGACTAAGGTTCACATATCTGATGCAATGTCTTTAGCGGTAGCAGATTTGTCCCCTCAAGGTTTGCAATACTCCACTGAATCATCTGAGTCACTAGATTCTGAATTTGTCAGAATCTGATATTACAAAAAACCAGTATGTCACTGTCAGAATCCAATTGGAAGGCAGTAAATCCAAAAGGCGAACGAATAAAATTGTGTGACCACCGGTGGATCACATAGCACCACGTTAATATATTAAAAATAACGGTTAAATAATTAAAAATTGATTTTTCAAATTGCACGGTTCCATTCAGGAGCAACACCCCTATTTAGTGAGTTTAAAAAAAAACCGACTTTGGGCGCTGTTTATATGTAAACATAAGCAAGTGTCCAGGCGAACTCAAAAAATGTAACTTAATGAACTCCACTAACTGTCGTACAGGTTATTCGTATTAACCTTTTTCTATGAAAATCGTGTGCTCCATTGTTGCTCCTGCATTTTCCCGTTGGGCATGTACATTAATTCAAAAAACAACAACAACAACAACAATAATAATAATAATAATTTGTTATTGAACACCTGTAGATAGATAATTTAAAATTTCTGAAAAATACAAAATAAAATTTACAAAATACATAATCTATTCGTACTCTCGCACTGAACTTAACTTTTAGAACAAAAAAAAAAAGTTGAAATAAAGAGCAAAAACTAAGCAACATCAAAATAATAAACAAAAATTATATATTATTAACAAAATCAATAACATAAAAAAGGGGGGAAAACTAAGTGGAATAAGCTATGTGTACCTAATATTTATACCTACATGTGTGAATTGTGCGCAAAAATTAGCACATTTAAAATTAGCAAAACTACACTTTTTAACTAAAAAATCAAATGAAAACATCAACCTAAAAAATAAGGTATTTTAAACATTTTTATATAACTCAAAAAAAAATTAATGTGCAAAAATTATTAAAACAAAAATTTAACATAATTAAAAAAAGTTCTAAAAATAATTATAAAAATTGAACTCATAATATTGAAACTCATGTTCAAACTATCTCACGTGCAGAAACTAGGTAAGTTTATTTAGTTATTCAAAAAAAAACGGCACTACTTAGTTTATAAATCAGGATTATTTTTTTGGTACTTTGGCCGAAATCAATCAATTCATACCATCTGAAAATATGCCCACACAAGGGAATGAATGTTGTAAATAACGGCTCACAGTGGATAGGTTTGTGTGGAACGGCGGCCATAAACAGTAATAACTGCGCTAGCCTCTTGAAATTCGATACATGTATTTTTTAGATTAAAGCCACAAAAATATGTGAACATAAAAAAGTCCGGTAACGTACACGCCTGCCTCCCATATAAAGGTGGGATGTGGTTAAGACTTTTTCTTCTAAATGGGTATTAGGTTAGGTAGCTCTGATTGTGATCCAATTTCAACTTCGGAAAATTCGCTGAAGTCATTGAAGAAAGGTTTGCCAATACATCTTCGCCTGTTTCTTGCCAGGGCTTGACAGCTGCAAAGAAAGTGCTCGAGTGATTCATTCTCGCTTGCATTCAAGCCACTGCGGCAGAAAGAATAAAATGGCATACCTAACCTTTCAGCGTGCTTGCCGATTGCCTGGTGTCCAGTGCAGGTGGCTGTGACTCTTGCGATATCTCACCGGCTCCTAGACAGTAAGTAAGTCTCAGTTTATTATAAGAGAGCCAATTTGATCTGGCAGTTTTACAGGTTTGTACAGACTTCCAGTGGTTTGAGGCTACAGATAGAAAACGCAAGAAAGTCTTCTTAAGTAAATCGAGAGGACTGAACACACGTTCCGGTGCGGTTTCATCACGAGAGGAACCACACCTTGTTAGTTCATGTGACCTGGAGCCCATATGACAGCAAGGTCAAACCGATGTCCTAGCCTGACAAGTTCTTTTCTGCATTATTCTACTAGCTTCGATTATATGTGTGCCGAGCTTAAAGCTTTGATGGCGGCTTGGCTATCGGAGAGAATTGCGTTCTTCTTCTCTGAATTAATACAGCACACTAATCGGCAGGCTAAAAGAATGCCAAAAACTTTAGCCTGGAAAAAGTTAGCTGAATCAGGTAAATGGAAAGATTAAAAGATTTCTGGGTCTTTTGAGTAGACTTCTGTTCCAACTCCACAGTCCACCTTAGACCCATCGGTAAATATAGTGGTTTCAAAATTTAAGTTGAGATTGCCCACTTCCCACTGAACTCGCTCCGGAAACTTCAGCTGAAAGTGTTTCGCAAAGATTGGTGTAGTCGGTTGGGGGATTTGAAAGTTCGATTGGTAAGATGTCGCGTATAGAGCAATGACCATATTACTTCGAAAACCAATTACCGGCTTCCCTGAGCCTAATCGCACTGCACGCAGCAGCTGGTTTCATGAAGGAATTGGAAGGTAGCATGTGTAGAAGAACATTAATGGCTGCCGTATGACATGATCTCATAGCCCCCGTCACACCGATACAAGCCATCTTTTGCACTTTCTCTAGTTTTAACTGGTTGTAGCCTATCCTAATAGCCTTTCCCAATTAGTTTATTTACTAACAAAATCTTAGTCAATAAATCAAGGGAGCTCAAGATTGCTTCAAGCTCTTGGATAGAGCTGCTTATCTAAAAAGTTTCATAAAACACTTTTGGTGTTCAAAGTTCAACTTAACCCAAAAAAAATTAGAACTTTTATAGTTTTATTTTTTTTCCCGAAGTACGAGTATTATCTGATGATTCTATTAAAAAAATTTTAAATCCCATTTTTCTTATATTTAAGGCCACAATCTCCCACTGTACGCCTGTGTAAAGAATGGTCTTTTAGCTTAAGTTTAAGTCAATTATTTTAAAAATTTTCTAAGCATTGCTTAAAATGCTTTTCTTTCAACTAGGTAGAACTAAAAAAATTGAGAAGCCTGCAAGGCGACAAATAAATCATCGCACAACTTTATTCAATCTAAAGAAATTACCACAATGATTAACACAGAATCATATAGTGAACAAAATACCTCCGATGAAGAAGACTTAAAATCAGGCATTCCGTTTTATAACAAACCAAGAGATGCAAGCGCAAACAGTGAAGGCTTTGCTGATGCATTAGATACGAGTTTAGAAGGAGAGCATGTTGAAGAAACCTGTATAGCTTATAAATATCAAAATTGGGAATCTGACGAAGAATATGGTGATAATAGAGTAGATTCTGATCATTCTCATACGATCGATTCTGGACAATATTTTTCACCAACGCCAGTACGGTATGATATTAAACCAGTTTCTTCGGCTTACAATACTAAAAGACATCATCAGCAACATAATACAATATATCCTTTAGCGGAAGATCCAGTTTTCAGACCACCATCAACATCAAACTTAAACTATAGCTACAATTATTCGCATCCAAGTGGTCAAATACACTCGCAACGACAGATGCACGCTGCTAACTATAATCAACATGTGACATCACATCCACATGCAAGTCACCAGCCACCACATCGATATTCAGGACATCCCAATTGCCAAACAAATATGTGGTATCCTAATGCACCATACAGTACGGGTAGTTATTATCCACAATATGGACAGCATCGATATCCACCACAATGCAACCCAGGATATCCACATGACCCGATGGTTGATATGCTGCAGATGTCAAACAGGTAAGAAATATTGAACTTTATTTTTTTTATCAATGTTCGCTTTAATATTTAAATCTTCTAATTGAATTGTACAGCATGTTCTGATTCCGATTTAGTTCGGAAGTGGAATTAAAGTCCGAATTGAAATGTCAATAGTTCCACTAAATCTAATGCTTGGGCTTTTTTTTTGAATTTCGAACTCAAGTTGTTCTAGCTTCGATATTTTGACAGATTTTCTTTTTTTTTGTATGATACTGATATAAACTTCGACTTTCAATTCCGTTTCCGCAGCAAATCCGAAACGGAATCAGAACCGGCCTCATAATTGAAAATTACACAAAGTGGCGCAAAAGTCCTGACTCGAATACTAAACTGTTTACCCTAAACAAAACAAAAAAAAACAAATCAACAAAAAATGTACATATGTATATGGGTCATTCTTTGTCAAATGGACCACACCACCCGAACATCACAGTTTTTCAGATAAAAAGGCCCTATTAGGCTTACAATTTTCGTTGAAACAAATACTTTACATTGCCGTGTGGCGATTCTGAGCACATACACATGTCTCGTTTTTGATAAAAATGAGGTTGAAACCCTCTTATAACGTTTTTGCTATAGGTAAAATATACTTTTCAAACTTCGATATTAGTGCAGCTTCTACCATTTCGAGTTATCGCGCTATTTTTTGTTAAAAATTACAAAAACTCTATTTTTAAGAGAATTCAACTCCATTTAAATAAAAAGTGACATGATTCGTGTTCAGCGTGAAAAAAACTATCGGAAATACTATATCACACACAGGACAGGTGTTATGTCTAGTCTTATCACTTCTATACCAATGTGTCTGGCTTGTTCGGATAGACCCAAAAATATTTTAAAGACAGTAGTAGTCTTGAACGATTAAATCAAGCGATCTTGCAAGTAAAAATCAACAAAGCGAGAGCTTAAGCGGTCGGAAAATTCTTACTTCGTAATATATCATGTATTGTCTCTCCTCATGCTGTGTGTAAGGTTACACAGTCCTGATTAAACCACATGGTCTTCAAATTCAATTGGCCAATTTTTGACAGCAAGCAGTCGTTGATCATGATTCTTTATGCGTTGAACAGAATTGGGACGGGGTCGCTGTAAAAGAAAATTAGAATTAAATCTAAATAGACGGGTACCCGTCGGCAGGTTACCAGTCGTGCGCCGCAATTCTGTTCAATTTCATACGATGCCTTTCATTGCCACAATAAGTAGTGTAATATAGGTTATGTGTCAATATTTTCGTTCTTCTTATGCATTTTAAAATTTAACCAACTTTTTTTTTTAAATTTTGGAGACTTTCTGACTTCTCCACTTTACAAAGAAAAAAAGTTATTACAATCAAACTATAATTCGTAACATATGTACAGTCGTGGTGAAAAGTATTATGCACCTCAATATATTTTTAATACTGCCGATACCACTCTGAATATTTAAAAAATTATTATTTATAATTTTTATATACGTAAAGATATTAATATTTAGTAGATAGCTCCATAGTCCTTGCAACAGCTTTTTTTCTACAAAGCATATTGTCAAAAAAGCGATTTCTCATATTTTGAGAAATTTTACTCCACATTTCTTTTAGGCATTCAACCAATTGCTGCTTGTTTGAATATGACCTTCTGTGCACCTTCTTCTTTGAAATTATATATATAAGGGTGCCTAATACTTTTGACCACGACTGTATTAGCACGTGCTGTTTCAATAACAATTCTTAGCGCTCGTTGTTGTTATTGAACAAATGAGCGCTATTGTACGTATTATAGCATGGATATTCATACAGAAAATTGTTATAAAAAGTATTGGGGATAAAAAATTTTTTATTTCACAATTTTTTCACTGCTTTGTGTGCCACGTTTATTATATTTATTAGAACTTACCAGCAAAGCGGAAAAGTCAAAAAATTTCAACTTGTTTATAATAAATGACAAAATTTTCATAAACAAATCAACTCTTTGTGCAATGAAATATTTATTTTATTATAATACAATCGATTTAGAAGATTTTGGCACAAGAACCATTAATTTCCCTCAGTTCAATCAAAATATATGAAAATATAAATAAAACACTCTCCAAAACTTAAATTGTTTATAGCTGAAATGCTCAAATTACAATAACGCGATGGCAGTGGCAGTCAGCGTCAGACTAAGACTTAAAACTAACCCCCTTTTATAGAGGTCATTCCAAGGTATATTTTGAAAATGTCGAAATTTTTGTTCCCGGTAGGCTTTTGTGATATCTATAAAACAAAAAAAAGAGTCCTCATACAAAGCACGATGGGTATCCCTTCATCTCGGCCACCGAGGGTACAGTCCTCTGTCTTTAGACATTTCTTTGTTCAAAAATAGCTGGGGAGCGAAGTGAAGAATTCTCCTTCTACACTGCCAAGAAGAATAGTTAAAAGAAAGGATAAAGAATAAAAATGCAGAGAACAATCTCAAGATGGAAAAAAGAAAATAGAGAGAAAAAAAAAAAAAAATATAATTTGTGATAACGTATACCGTAATACTGGCTAATAGCAACCTCGGCAAGAGCTATAGGAGCTACATGATACTGTCAACCCCATCCAAGGTCCTGACGAAAATCTTGCTTACCAGAGTCAGCCAAAAGATAGAAAGTTTTCGCTCGAATAGATTGTGTATTAGACCGGGTCGAAACTTAAACCAATGGAGCACTTTTTATTCTCCTAAAGGTTCTTTTAGGCAAAAAAATGGATTTTTGCTCGCAAATTTTATTCCTTCACAGAATGCTATAAAAATAAAGATAGCGTTCTCGCAAAAAAATTGACGTTAAAAAATTTTAAACTTTTTTTCTATTATAGATAATATTCAGTCCGAATATTCGAAAAAAAAATGATATAGATATCGTTTTTAAAGGTCCTTCAAACTTTTGCGTCAGTGTCTGACTGACTTTATTTTGCTTCATACAAATCGACCCGGTCTATTGTGTATTGAACAAATTATTACCCATCGCATTATCGTGGAGCAGATAAATGAACATGCAAGCCTCCTTATATATAATTCGATTTTATTCGATGCAATTGCATCTTCGAATGTGAAGTCTACATGACATGAAGTTTTCTGACTCTTGTGAGTCCGTATAGGGTGAGCACCACGGTTGTGAATGGACTTTCAGTGAGCACCTGGAAGCCAAGCAGCTCGACATGCATGCTTAACTTAGCATCGTCAGATATACATATATTTCAGAAGGGTTAGGTTTGAAAATCAGCATTAATAGTACTTACGCTCAGTTGCGTAATGTCTGGCAATCTTCTATTCTGTCAACGATAACGAAGCTCAAAATCTTTGAGTCGAATGTGCTGCCAGCTCTTTTGCACTGGGATGTAAAATTTGCAAGTGTTCACCAAAAACTGTTTTTGCAGAACTCTAAAGTTTTGGTGGTGCAGGACCATCTCATATATCGAATTTGCCATCACCTGAAGACTAAATCCGATATCCATTCAAATTAAACGACAAAAATAGAAATCAATCTGAAATACGTAACGGAAATAACCAACCACTAATGTTTGGTGGCAAGTATTGGAGTGGAACTCTCAGCTATACATATATAGGATTCTTGACGACAGGCATAAAAATCTCATTTTTGGAGGAGTGAGGAAATATGGATTTAGTTTGCTAGAGAGGTTTCCATTCAATACAAAAGCGAATGAGTCTTTTTTGTGAACTGAAATCACTCTCTCAAGATATATTTCTGCATGTATAAAGGACATTTTTTCAATGCATATGTAGTTCATAGTGTCAAAACTTAGTTTGCACTATGTCGGGAAGATGCCAAAATCAAAGAGCGCATGCTCTGCGAGTGTGTTTGACTCCTTATGTCTCAACGGAAATCGGAAGTGCGTATAAAGCACTTCGGAAGTGCTTCAATAGGAAGTAGTTAGGCTTCCAATGCACTTTTAACTGCTTATCTTTTTTAACGTATGATATCATTGTGAGGATTCACATCTTTCGAAGCATATGAAATGCGCTGCCACCGACCAGATTTGAACCTAGGCCTCCTTCGTTACGCCAGTATTCTGAGCCAAAAAAAAATATTTTAGGCTTGCCTGATATCGTTAAACTGCGCATGTAACAACGCGGAATGTCCAAGATTTCCTGTTGCGGCTCTACGCGCAATAACATACTCTAAAGAATTCCTAAGTACTCCGACACTTGTCAACTTTCCACTAATTAAACTAGAAGCATTCGCTTTCTTTAGTTCGCAGTGTCAGCCGCCTGAAGTCTCTTCCACTATAGATTTTTATTTCACAGAGAACAATGCAACTTACTGCACGTCTCTTTAAAAATATCCATCGGTTTTGAATACAAATTTTAATGGAATCCAAAAACTCTTTCACGTGATATACCACAGAGTATTTACAAGTAATTTTTGTGCCCACGCGTTGCGGCAATTACTTGTGTGTGCAGGAAACTGAACCTCAGTTGATAGATATTAAAACTAAATAATTTTTCTTTTTCTTTTGGAAAAGAATGCCCTTAATATCGTTGCATGAATCAAGTAAATCCTTGACGTAACGAACAATCAGTCAGATAAAGTACATTAATATGTCTATGAACCCCCTATGGAGTGACAAACAACTTTGGCAACAAAATTAGTAACTATTGAAAAGTTAATCAGCTTACTATATATGTATGTCGATATAAAATCTTTTAATAGAATTTTATGGAATGTTATGTTTTAACGTCAGTCGAATTCATTGAGTACAAAAAAGCTAACTAAGGATTTGACTCGTCCCTTAAATGACTTTACGTCTCTACCAAATACGTCATTAAACAGAATAAACACGTTACGTGCAAAATTAATCGTTCTTTGCAAATTGAACAGTTAATGTTTGTAGCCTTTCTTATATTATTGACAACTGCATACAGACCACTAACCGAGGAGATAAACCCACGTCCTAAAACTTAGGAGAGGCCTAGGTTTATTAAACATTGAAATGTACAAAGTTTCTACACACCTAGGACTACCCAAAAATTTGAAAATGTTCTGGCGCAGTAGAATATTGATCAAACCGCGCAGTCCAAAAAGTGCGCAAGTACATAACAGCGCTAGGTTAGATCCTAACAAGTAATATTTGATGGTAGATAAATGTTAAGAGTTTCATCATGTCCAGTGCTGCCCACTACCACAAGCAACGATTAGCATGTGTTGATGATACTGCATATGCGCACGCTTTTTTCTTCAAGCGACATCTTGTTCTCATTCCAACGCTCTTTGAGCGCCTGCTCGTTCTCCGGGAAACGCCGCTCTGTAGCAGTGTTAGCATATGCATATTTGAAAAGGTACTAGGTGTACAAATATGAAACCGGTAATGACATCTAGCGATCGATAGCCGTATATGTATGAGCTTCCGAACCACACCAAATGTCTTAATTGTTCATTCTGTCATCTGTCAACAATATTCAGTTCACAAATTGTCAAGTTTCATACAACAACGCATTTTTTCCGCTCGTAAAGATGTCGAATTTTGTGCCTGAAAACTCTCATTTGCGGGAAGCATTGATTTTCTGTTTCCATTTGAAGAAAAACGCTTCTGAATCGCATCGAATGCTTGTTGAAGCTTACGGCGAGCATGCTCTTGGTCGTACACAGTGCAATGAGTGGTTCAATAAATTTAAAAGTGGTGATTTTGATGTGATAAATGAGGAGCGCGGCTGGCCACCGAAAAAGTTTGAAGACACCGAATTGCAAACATTATTGGACGAAGATGATGGTCAAATGCAATAACAGCTCGCTGAACAATTTAATGTGACACAACAAACAGTTTCCTTGCGTTTGAAGGCCATGGGAAAGACTTTAAAGGTCGGTAGATGGGTGCCACATGAACTGACCGACAGGCAGCAGGAAAACCGAAAAACCACTTGTGAATTGCTGCTCGCCAGGCAAAACAGAAAAGGTTTTCTCCATCGAATCATCACTGGCGATGAAAAGTGGATTTATTTCAACAATCCCAAATGAAAAAAATCATATTTGAGCCCCGGCCAACGACCCAAATCAACGCCAGACCAAATCGTTTTGGCCGAAAGACAATGCTGTGTATTTTCTGGGATCAGCGTGGTGTTATTTGGTATGAGCTACTAAAACCAGGTGAAACAGTTACTGGTGCACGTTACCATCAACAATTGATCGCTTTGAACCGTATACGTCAGAAGAGGCCCGAATTTCAACTTCGCCATAACAAAATTGTATTCCAAGATGACAACGCATCGCCACATCGAGCAGCGGTCAATAAAAACTTGGTAGAATCGTACAACTGGGAGCCCCTGCCCCACCCGCCGTACTCACCGGACCTGGCGCCATCCGATTACTATTTGTTTTCATCGATGGGACACGCACTCAACGATTCGCACTTCAATTCTTACGAGGAAGTGCAAAAAAAACGAAGAATTTTTTTGGCGAGGAATCCATAAATTGCCTGAAAGATGGGAAAGATGTGTAGCTAGCGAGGGGAATTACTTTGAATATTAAATTTGGAACTATTTTCGCAAAACGAACGTGTTTTTTTGAATAAAAAATTACCGGTTTCATATTTGTACACCTAGTATCAAAGCCTGGCAGAAAAAGTACCAAAATCATAAAAATAGTACCAAGTATCGGAAATAGAAGAAAATCACAAGCATACGTTAATAAGTAACATAAATAACAAAAAATACTAAAATGAAACATTATTTTTCAAATTCAGTCTTGTGTATAAAAAATAAACTTGAAAACTAATACTGTTTATATACATTTAGCCTGATTCCTTGTCTGACTCATATAATTTTACAAGTTACTTAATTTTATTTCTGTTGACAATTTATAATTAAAGTGTTTACTTGATTTTAAAAAAATCTTTGTTTCCAAGATTTCCGAAACTGTTTCTAAATTCAGTCTATTTCGAAAATTCGTTTTATTTAAATTAAGTGGCGAAAATATTATTTCGACACTCGCTGAAGAATGGGGTATGCATAAAAGCCCGTTAACAATCCTCAAAACGTTTGAAAACAAATGCTCATGAAAACTATTCATCAATCTTCCTGTTTTACACCAAAAATCGGTTATTGATATGTATCGCGTTTCATCTTATATCATTGTGGCAAGATAAATTTCGAAATTCCGTGTTAATTTGCTCCGCGAGATCAAATTCTTTCTTGGGAAACAAAATTTTAAGAATTAGTAAGACATATTGAATTCGTCTTTCCAGCTATGTTACACATAGATTTTGAAGCAAACGAACATTTTTGAAAGAATTAGTACCAAAAAATATGGGTTCCTAGAGAACCGTACCATAGTACTTTAGCTACGAAAATAGTATCAATTTTGGTACTAAAGTATCGTCTGTACCAACACTGCTCTGTACGCAATTGAGCAAGGCCTCTCCCAGAGCAGGATTGCCAGCACTAAATCAAGTAGCGTTTATACACACGTCAGCTTTGTCATTTGTACGCTCTTATATCGTTTTTTTTTTATAAATTGTTGTAAGTACATGAACTTTAGCTTTATTTGGTAGATAATTTTACGCCATTCAGCATTTGAATATGAATTTGTATGCAAGCCAACACCCAGTACAATCCACTTTTTGCTAGTGGATTGGTATTAATTTGAAGAGTGTCCACAATATCTAACGTATTTCAATATCTTCCCTTAGCAAATACAGCACTTTCGAAGTGGCTTTGTCATCGTTTAAGTTGATCATCACATTTCTATGTAAGCCCCCAACATTGTCCTTGAATGGGGCTCGAACTTGAAATATATGTATTAGATAGAGACTTAGAAACCTAAGCATTATATATTACGTACTTACATATATTATAGATAACAAGAAAACTGCACAAGATTAAATTTACGTAAACATATACGTTGCGTAAGCTATAAGTGAACAGCGCACGTTTTCAACACCATTCAACAAATTTTTGTTCTTCCCTTTTTACCACTTATTAACTAAGGTAAGTAAATGCTAAAGCTCAAATGAAGTTTCCTATAATGCCGATTTAATTATAGTGATGATTCCATTGACACTATGCAAAACTTCACAAAAATTAAAGCAGAAAGAATCTAAAAGTTGGCTAATCTAGATCTTAAATTGGGTTATTCAGTTCAATAAGCAAGTCCGTCAAAAATAAAAAGGAATGCATTTTCCAGGAATATTTAATTTAATTTTTCACCAAACATAGATAGACTTAGTCTAAAATTTTTCGAATTTTAGTATATCTTTGGTAAAATACGGCTAAGCCCTTCAAGATATGCGTTTGTTTCAGTGATGACCTCATAGTTTGAGCTCAACTTTCTTCCGCCGAAGAATTTCTCCAAGTTTATAACAGAGAAGTCATAGGTTCCTACTTCTTAGAATTTCGCAGAGGTCCACCGTACTATATATATAGATATTTTTATTTGACAAATGCAGACGTCTTTCCTTCAAGACGTCGCTTAAAACTACGATAAGTCAGAGTAATATCCGCTGGTAACAGTTCATTCTTTTCCAATATAGTCTTAATAGATTAGTAATTTAAGTGACCGTAACCTTATTGGCCAATTCGCAATAAGTGTTCCTTGTTAAGGTTACAGTTACAAATAAACGCTAGAGTTTCTAAGGACTCCGAATGAATATTGCAAAATACTACAACGTGTTGAACTGTATAATATATCATTTTAACAATTTACATATGACAGACAGACTGGTGAAATAACGTACAACATGTTCCATACTTTACAACATTTCTATAAAAATAAAAATAAAAACTGGTAATTTGTTCTCCGATTAAATTATGTAAATCCAGGTAAAAAAGTCAAGAAGCTTTTGTTCTATCTACTTTTTCGATAGATCGATTTCTCAAGAGCTGAACAGTACTCCTTTTTTGATAGATCGATTTCTCAAGAGCTGAACACTGCTCCTTTACATATATATGATATGTAAATATGAGATTTTGATTTAGCGCAAAGCACCACTTATTTATTGTTGATTACTGCAGCAACAACTTTTATTATTGCATTGCCATAATAACACACAAAAACCCGGAAGTTTTTTCCACTATTGATTGGACGTGGGGGGAGAATGAATATCCAATATACATAGTCACATATATTGAGTGCATAATACTCGTACAATAGAAATGTTTATCTTTTAGCCACAAGTGGACACTACGAGTATATCACATTCATTCAGTGTCTAGATGATAACACCAAATAAACAAAAAAAAAAAAAGATACAACAAATATTATTACGAAAGCCGGCTGATAGTCAATATTATTTATTATTCCTAACATACCCAATAGCGAGCGGGTTCACATTTCAGCTTTTTTCAGGCTTATGTGCATGTTATTTAAATATTATGGCAACACTGTTGCCATCTTCAAATCTGGCGTCCAAACGTGTGAGTATTTGCATGCAAGCAGAGAATCAGTATTTTCTGAGAAAATTTCACATCGTCCGCGACGACCCAGGAAAATCTCCAATCGAAGCGTTCCTTTCTTTTTAATATCTAGCCGAAGTCAAACATTTAATTATGGGGCCTCACTGGATGCGTCGTTTTTAGTTACACGCGTTCATGCCTCACCCATTCAAAGAATTTTTTAATAAGTTGTTGTACGTTACATGGAACTAATCCTTAATAAAGTAAATTTCAAACTATATGTTAAAGTGAAGATTTCCTTAATCATATTATACAATAATTTGATAGTTTATGAAATTATCTTTCAAATGATACACATTTTGTCAAAATGATTCTGGGGTTCCCAACTTTTAGAAATGCTAGTTCCGCGGTGCTTCCAATTCTTTGTTGATAATATAAAATACACTACGCTATCTGATTTCTCTGTCGAAACCATATAAAAAAAATATTTTTTTAAAGTTTTTACTATGAAACTGCTATTAGCAAGACCATCAGTAAATCGTTGGTTAATCGCTATTTCTGTATATTTTTAAATAAACGACAATAGCGACCTCTAAATGTGAACTTTTCAACGCAAAATATTGACAACATATACAAATAAAAATTCCTAGGCGTTTTGCCTCAGTCTAATGTATATACATAATGTCTAAGACTGTTATACTCGGCCCATTCTGCATTTAAACATTGCAATAACTTTTTTACTGATTATACCAATTATTGTAATAAATTAGTTTTTCTTTATTTATATTTTTCACCTACAAGTGGACGTGAGGCAAGAAACAGAGCTGAGAAAAATCGTAGGGATAAATTGAATGGATCTATACAAGAGCTCTCAACAATGGTGCCACATGTTGCAGAGTCTCCGCGCCGAGTTGATAAAACAGCAGTCCTAAGATTTGCCGCTCATGGAATGCGTTTAAAATATGGTATGTTAAACTAAATAATATATTAATTGCAGGTCAAAGCCGGGGGGGAAAACAATGTGCTCAACTTTTTCACAAAAAAAAATGTTCTTTTTGATAAGGCCGGGAATTCCTTTTGTTCAACTAAGCAACCAACCGTCGCTAATGTGGATGTCTTAAGACTATGTATTAGTGGAGCAATCAAAATACGATTAGTAATTAAATTAAATGCCACATTAATTGATACAAACAAGTGGTGAATGCTTTTACTTGTGGCTCAACAGAGCACCTCTATCATGCACCTTCCACAATACTGCACAAAAAAAAAATACTATTTTTATAAAAATTTAAGTTCTTTTACGTCAATGCAGTATAGGGTATTTAATTTTCGGCAAAGCTCTTACTAGTTACTTATTTCTTGATTTTATAAATCTTTTACATGCACGCAGTATTTGGAGATGCACTCAATCAGTCAAGACCACAACTGACCGATGCACTTATGAAGTTGTTGGATAGCTTTTGCTTAACGGTAACTTGTCATGGTCAAATTCTATTGATATCATCCAGTATAGAACATCATTTAGGACATTGTCAGGTAAGTTTTTTTTAGCTTAGTTTTGATATTTGTTAATGTAACGTCTAATTACCGGATTTTTTAATTTGCGTCTCATTTTCGTAACCACAATCATTTATTTTCTAAAATTAAATTTACGAGTACATATTTCTAAAAGCATTGAAGCATAATTTTTAAGATGGCGAAAACTACGAAAAACGCACTTATTTTCTGGGCTAAAAATATGTACATAGGCCAGTCTAATTCAAAACTTTTCAACTGGAAATGTCTCTTCCTTTTTTGTATTTCAATCACTTTAGATCTTCTTCATTTAACTGTCTTTTGGAACGATGTTGCAGCTTACATGTGCACTACATTAAAAAGCATCTTCCTCTCTCGTTTTTCTTCCTTTTTATGTACGTGACATTTGTTATGTTGACCATTGCAACTTATACGGGTAAATTATTCCTATTTTTAAATTTATGCAGCAAATCGTGATTTCGTGTCTTTTGGCACACTGTGGTGAATTATAAAAATTTTTTCAAGCTAAGTTCTTCAACCTGCCAGTCGAAATGTAAAGTTGTGTCAGAATTTATTATTACGATTTTTAGTCCTTAAAGGATGTATAAGAAAGGCTTAATAAGCCACATTATTTTTTTCTTGACAATAATAATAACAATTTAAGCTACTTGAGCGGAAAAGAGCAACCCGAAAAATATCATACGTTATGGCGTCATGTCTTAGCATTATGATACACCGCCGTAAGCGTTTACTACAAAACAATATATCATCCGAAGATTTCGTAATTCTTAGTATGTATTTGAAAAAATTTTTGTTTCAATCAAAAGTGGTGAGCCATCTAAATCTGGTCAATGAAAACTTCCGACGCAGGAGTCTATTCGCTGAGCGCGCAGCGTGGCATGTCGCGCCAACGTACCAAATAATCAATATAATATCGACGGTAAGCTTGTTGAATCAAGCCAACCAACAGATAATTCAAAGTGCGCTGTTCGGCACTGAAATTTTCTTAAAAAAAAGGAAAAATACTTGACTTATGCACCACCTTGTCGTTTTGTTTCTGAGAAAACGTAGGTTCTTGAATATTTAAAAAACTGCACTGTTTGAAAAAAAAAACTGTTCGATTCTATATCTTTACTGAAACTATCGACGGAGACGATTGGTTGGGGCTCTATAAAGTAAAAACAGAAATATGAGCAGTAGATAGAAAACACATGAAGCTCGTCTGATAATTATAGATACTCGTACATACCTAGTTAGTTTAGTAAACAATTTGCTGACTGATATTTTACTTGTAGGCCGATTTATATGGACAAATTATTTTGCACATAACACATCCCGAGGACCATGCACTGCTTAAGCAGCAGTTAATACCAACTGATTTGGAAAGTCTTTTTGATATCCAACCAGATGATGCTTCAGATGAACCCAGACCACGTACTCAAGAAGAAGAAGATTACATTGATAGAAAGTTACGCGAGGACAAACGTAGTTTTACCGTAAGGTAAGCATCATTGAGTAATTCAAACTTAAACTGATTAACCAAAAAAGACTTCATTCAAAAAATATTTTCTATTTAAATTTCATTGGAATGCTAATTAAAAACCTTCTCCTTTTTTCAGACTCGCACGTGCTGGGCCACGGTCCGAGCCAACTTCTTATGAAGTAGTAAAACTTGATGGTTGTTTTAGACGTAGTAAGGAGGCACCGCGTGGTTTAAAGACCAGTTCTTTTCCATCTGGCCTACAACTAATACGAAAAACTCGAAGTCGAGACGATACTCTACCACTTCATACAATAAGTGGAAATGATATAGTAAATAATAAATAAATGATAAGTTGCATGTAACTTTAATTCTTTGGAAACTTTCAGGTTTTAATTGCTATCTGTAGAATTATTCGTCCCCCCAAAGTGATTAATACGTTAATGGAAGCAAATAACTTGGAGTACAAGACTCGACATCTAATTGATGGACGTATTATTGATTGTGATCAGCGAATTGGATTAGTTGCTGGCTATATGACTGATGAAGTGAGAAGTTTAAGTCCTTTTACATTCATGCATCAGGATGATGTACGATGGGTGATTGTGGCGCTCAGACAAAGTCCGTTTTTACAATAATATATCTACATTGTGATTTACCACGTTAATCTTTTTTTGTTATAGTGTACGACTGCAACAGCTCCTACGGCGAGTCAACATACCGTTTACTTACAAGAAATGGAAATTTTATATACCTTCGGTCAAAAGGTTATTTGGAAATCGACAAGGAAACAAACAAAGTACATTCATTTGTGTGTATCAACACTTTGCTCGATGAGGAAGAAGGCAAAAGATGTGTACAAGAAATGAAACATAAATTTTCAATTATAATTGATGCAAAAATTCCATCATCTTCCGTTGATGTTCCTGCATCAGCAGAGCCACAACAATTAGAAAAAGCCGTCCTATGCTTAATACAAAATCTACAAAAGTCTGTTTCCTCAGATGGGGAAGAATTAGATACAGAACATGCCACCTCTTCATATGCTTTATCACGTTTAAAGAACAGTACATTTTCATATGACTCTAAAGCCCATACACTGCCAGCCCGATCTGTGAGTTCATGCTCAATACGTTCGTCAAAAACACCACCATTGTCATTAGTACCACCAGAAACTGCTTCGGTACGAACATCGATATCAAAAAGTGTTAGTGTGGTGAATACCACAGCTGCGCGTCATTTCCGCGAACATTTGCAACAAGCCGCAAAAAATCCGAAATCTCCAGGTGAGCATGAAGGATTAGCAGAAGATACTCTCAAAGATATCCACACTATTGACCATGAGTCAGGTCAAAGCTACACTTGCAATTGTCTATATAAAATCGATGGAGCAGAATGTGAAAAATGTGAGAAGCAACTAGGGGAACGATGTATTTCAAATGCAAATTCCAAGCGTAGAACAAGTTGGTCTGATAATGAAGTGGACTTAAAGCCACCGAAAAGGCGTTTTAAGAGTACTGGTAACTTTCAGAAACGTTCACGGCAAGCAAATTCTAATATCTTAAATAATCTTTTTGATTTTTTACCAGAAATCCAACATGTTTTGTCCAGTTCTTTAGATCAAGTAAGACGTTCACTAGATAAACAACTAAACGCCGCTAAAGAATTACGAGATCAAAGTAACAAATATGAAATTCCAAATTCAAATCAACGAATAGAAGAATGGATGGTAAGATAACAATATTAAGGGCGTAACAATATATACCAAGTTCTTAGTTTCAAATTCAAGTTACAGACCCAATTCGTTAGCGTCATGTTCTTTTAGGCGAGTCACGGTACGTTTTTTAGTATGGTCAAATTTAAAGTTCTCAGTAACATCATATATTTGTAGCAGCGTTTACCTGGCTTAGTAGTCCTCTTATAGTGCCTCAACATTTACTAATGGGCTAATGTTATAAGTTAGAAAGGAAGAAAGGCTTACAATAATTTCATAATTATTTGCTGGCCATAAAAATAATAAATTCTTAAAAAACTTTTATTTCCTTGAAATTATATGTTTAGTTTTTATAACTTGAACTATATCCAAGCTAATGGTGTAATCCTTTTTGTGATATAAAAGTTCAACAGTTGACAACATTTTTGGGCAATAATCAATTTGCTTGAATATCTCAGCAAAGCCTGTTAACTTTAACTCATAGTTTCACGGAAACTAGTACTTAGAGGCATTCTACCACCAATTTTTTACAAGAATACTTTCTCATTAACGATTTTAAGCCTTTGGATCCAGTTCGAGTTCCGATTATTTCAAACTATGTCAATTTTCTATTTAAATTTCGTTTTCTTGTTTTTTCTGGAGGGTTAAACTTCTAGTAAATTTTAAATTAAAATTGATATCTCACAAAAGGCAAAAGCTCAGTGGAATATCTTTAATATGAAGGATATTCTGAAAGTTAAATGCATGATGTTGGCGAAAAAGTGAGGTTTATTTCCCTGTTTGAAAAAGTTTATCTAAGCGCAAGCTTGTTGTTTCCAGTTTACACGCAGTTTTCCAGTTTGCATCAGCGTTACTGATATTAAACCGAGGGTACTTAGAGATGCTCATAAAAAAACCTTAATAAAGCTACATGTGCCCAATCAGCAAGTAACGTTTCGGAAATATTTCAGAAATCTTTCACATGAAATTTTGAAAAGTTTCACTTGTGTTGATACATTAGAAATTCGTTTGACTGTCTTAAATATGTTATAAATTTTTTAAGTATATTATTAACTAAAATTTTAAATGTGTTTGTTTTTTACTCCACAGGAAGAACATCAAAAGCAAGAGGAAATCTTTGTTAATATTAAAAGTGAATATGAGGGTCAGCTACAGAATAAAAGCATAGATGCCAATACAACGAATACAAAGGAATTACAAATTGCAGATGATTTAAAACCCAGATAAACGTCACTAGTACATTTAAAATCGTGAAATCATTCTGCTTTTGGAAAGCTTGAATTTCTTGTATGAATTATTAGATGATTTATTATTATTGTTTGCTTAACATAGATAGATACGAGTATGTCCAACGGCTATAGTATTAAAGCCTTAAAAAATCATTGAAAAGTGTGGTTTTATCTTATCTTTATTTTTTTCCCCCAAAGTAATTTAGTAAAATATAAAAGGGTTTTTAAAATTTGTTATTCGTAATTTTTGCTTACCAAATTGTTTAAACGTTTCTGTGTTCTTGAAAAATACGAGTGCAGATCCGAGATATTTGTGTTCTTATTTTTATAGTCAGTCAGATGTAAATTGAAACAAAGCCTGTGCCGTATTTTATGCATTATAGCTTCAATTAAAAGTAACTACAGCAGCTGTTTATCTGCGTTTGTCCCTATTTTATTATTACTTTTATTTTATTTTTATTGCCGAATAATGTTGCCTTTTATCAAAACCATTACATACATACTCGTTAAGTAGTTAATCAAGCACTTCAAGAACTGTATAAAAAAACGTAAACTAAATATCTTAAAAGATGTATAACATACATACATATGTTTGTGAAGTATTTGAAGGTTCTAGATTTTAATGTACGTTGAAATATGATTTACAATTTTAAATATTTTTTATATAAAAATAACAAAAATAATATAAATTTAACTAAGCTAAGGAAGTCATAAACGTGATAATTTTTATTGGCAGAGTGTATCTAATAGTTTTCAAAAAAATCAAATACTTTTTTTAAGATTAAATTTTTATGTACATAATTCACTAAAGTTAACCGATCACTCTAATATACATGCATCAACTCAGAAGCATTAATTTAAATAGTACTTATGTATGTTCAAAAACAAATCCTTGCAGTTGTGTTTCTTTGAAAGCTTCCATGTATTTTTCAATTATTTCAGACACTTAGGCGTGATCCTAGCTTTGATTTTATGTACATGTATTTATTTTAATAGGTATAATGAGTGGTTGGTGTGTACGTCAATAATACTAGCAATTTGAATTCGATTTCTTACAGTTTATTTTGTTAACAGCATACTCTCACACAAAACAGTTCGATGACTTAAAGGCACAAGAAAGTAACAACACATCCTGAACAGTTGGTTGTTGTCACAAAGACGTATTACTGTTTTACTAAACAAAGTATACATTATGTATGGATACGTATACAAAGATCAGTACATGCCACGTAGGCACACGTTCTTGTGACCCATAAATAGATTGAAATTTACTATGCCTGTACACAAAATTCCGCTGAGCTTAAAAAAAATAGTTACGCTCTTGTGACTCTAAGCTGTCGAATTAGCAATGCTTTGAGAATATGAGTTGATAAGAAAAACTTTTTCAGTTCGAAAGTGGCATTGAGCTGTAGGATTTTTAATTTTTTTCCATTACCATAGATGTATAAATAAATATTTTATGGATAATAGATATTTCCTTCGTTTAGCGTCTAAAGCTTTTTGGTCAGCCAACCAATCGATTTCACGTTTCTGAGCATGTTTAAATCGCGCTGGATTGATCCATTCTCTATCACGCAGACTGGTTTCTAAATTGAAATAAAATACGCTATAATGTTACTGCCAATAAAGATATATTACATATGTATATGATTAAAATGTGATAAGACTGTTCAAACTACAAATAAATTAATTAGTGAAAATTATATTATAATGTATGAAATTACATCAATAATATCTCCCTAATATGGTGAATAAATGTTTAAGTATATGTTAAATGTTATGCATTTGTTTTATATTTCTAAAGGTATATTAATAGACAATTAAAGAAAACATATTTTTAACTGTGTGTATTGATATAAATATATGAGGTGTTCATAATCATAGTGGATCAAGTTCATAAAATATTATTCTCAAAAATTTTAAATCAAACTAATGGGTTTTCAAGCATTTGGATTTGAACTGATGACATATGTTGATTACGCTATTAACTTAGTAAGTTTTGGTACTGATTTAATTACTATTTAGAGAGAAATAATTAACTTGTTTCACTATGACTCAACGCCTTATATCGTACATAGTATATTAGAGCGCTTCGTTTCCAAAAAAAAAAAAACTATTTTACTACTGCAGACAATTCAATAAATCAGTGAAAAATTAATGAAGGAGTAGTTTTTTGAAAAAAAATTTATTTTATATTTCAACATAGTCTTCTTTTAGCTTGATATACTCGCTTCAAGGATTTTCCAATCTTTAAATAGACGTTTGTTTCAGTGATAATTTGAGCCAATTGCTTGTCAAACTCTGTTTGCGCCGTTCACAGGTTTGATCGAGGAAGCTGAAATTTTGTGAAAGTTTTCTTTAGGTCTAATTCTAAAATATAGGCCTATGGGTACGCTAAAAAACTGCTTTCGGATATATATTGTTCGCATTTTTAGCGTTTTAGGTTTGACAACAACGATTGGCATCTCCCACACAACCAACAAAGGTAGATTTTTTCTACATTTTAGTAAGTCTTTGTTTTTGTCAAATTTTAATGAAATCGGGCACAAACTCTATTCGCGCCGTTTCCAGGTTTGAGAAAATTTTCGGAAATGTACTATTTATTTTTAAATAGTTCAATAGTTGTGATGAAAAGAATTGTAGGTATTTGATCGAAAAATTTAATTTCCCGCTGTATATTGAAGCTGTAGAAAACGCGAATGTTTTTCCCGACTTAAATTTTTTAAGGCGTAAAATTTTGAAATTTTTCACATAAAAATGTTTAGATATATATTTTTATTATCGATAAGTTTGTAAACAATTATTAAATTTTAAATATTGGTGAGGGACGAAGATAGTCAAGGAATTTGAAAGTCGCCACGTTAACTGGTATCCAAATACACAGGGAAATGTCTAATGCTATGTTTATTATTTTAATATTTGATGTATGGAAATAAGAATTGAAAAATAACTTGATTGTTTTATATTTAAAAATGTCATTTTCTATAAAATAAATCCAAAAAAGGGATAGCGCGCAGCTTACACTGCAGTGCACTGGTCAAAAACTCAAAATTGACGCTCGATCATAAGGGGTGTTTTCAAAATATTCCAAGAGGGCAAATTAGGAAAAAATAATATTACACAATTCACACTTCAAAAGTGGAAATAAATACCAGAATTCATGAACTTCCTATGGTCGATATATAGTTTTCTGAGAATTGTCTAAGTAGCACGTTTCCAAACGGTTCTTTGGTTAATTGTTTCGTTAAAAAATAATGACGGTATTCATGCAAGGGAACATTTAAAACCCTACAAACGTATAATGAAATAGTCAATTTTTCTTACAAGGTCTAAAGTTTTCAATTTGACATGAAAAAATTGAGTGTCATAAGCGGAGCTTAAAAAATAAAACTCGAAAAATCTGATTTTAAGCGCCTAAATATTCTCCAAAAAGAATGAATTTTTTTTTTTGTTTTTGTAAATGATTTCAGTGCGAAAACGACCCACTGCCAGGTTTACCATTACATCGAGATTCTGTTTGGAAAATAGTGTTGGAGCAGAGCTGTAAGATTTCTGTTTAAGTACCAGTTCCAATACAAAAACTAAGTACTAGTATATTGCATATAGTATATTCATTAGCTCTTTCTTGTAATTGATTATTTAATTAAGAAATAAAAACAAAACAAAATAAATATTACAGCAATTCTAAAATCAAATCTTCTATATCTTCGGTTTCTTGATTTTTTGTTTTTGCTTTCACTGCTTTCATTAAGGTGTCAGCCTGCACCAATTTTAGTTTTTTACGTGAATATGGCTTTTTAGTAATCGATTCTGTTACTTTTCGAAGCTCTTCTTCATTCAGCTGATTTGAATGTGCAGTCTTTAAGTGTACCTTAAACCTTAAAATAAATAAAAAACATTGCGCACAAAATAAATATTTAAAATTCATAAACAAAATACAATAAACTAACTTTTGTTTTGAAGGGTAGCCTTTTGGACAATAAGAGCATGGGAAAGGCATTCCGGTATGTTTGTAAGAATGATCCACCAATGCTTTCGATGATATAAATAATTTTCCACAATCTTCACACTGCAGTTTTAATCCTTGATGTCTCCACATATGTGTTCGTAAATGACCCTTTATAGCAAATTTCTTGCCACAAACTTCACAATTGAAAGGATATTCATGCGTATGAAATCGCATGTGCACTTTAAGTACGGTTGGGTTTAAAAATTGTTTATTACACTCTAAACATTTGACTGTTTCACCTTTGTGCATCTTCATATGGTTATTTAAAGTACTTTTTGCTCCATAGAAGTTATCGCAGTGCTCGCATTTATATAGTTGGCGTTCATTTTTGTGCACCTCCAAATGACGGCGTAAATAATTCTTATTTACAAATGATTTTCCGCAAATTTTACAGGCCTCCGATTTAGGGTTTGACTCCTTGCGTTCGTGATATTTTAAATGTCCATTAAGAAGACTTAACGTAGTATAAGTTTTAGCTGAAAAATAGTAACCGTAATTATTGTATTTTAAATTTTTAAGAGGGATAGTAAAATATAAGTCCATAATGATTTGCATAAGGCTCAAAAATATGTATTTGTGCGCAAAAGTAATTACATAATGCTATAAATATTTTTCTCGATTAAAATGTGAATAAAAAACACTTCGTTTCGATAGTGTACCCAAAAAACACACTACATTTCATGTTTTTTTTTTGATTTCAGAGATATTTTCAAAGTAAATAAAAACAAAAATTTTAAAAATATAATATTGTGGAAAGAAGGCGGTTTTCTGATAAATTTCAAAACGGCGGAACTCAGCAAAATCTTATTATATGGGGAACTTTTAGGAAATAATTCGATGTGGGTTTCTTTTTAATCTGAATAATTTTCCGTTTAAGGCATACTTTTCCAGTAAATGACCAGCAACCACTGTTGACCACTATTGCGAACTGACCACGAAACATAGCCTTCAATCAGCGTTTGAATGAGCTTTAAGGGCACAAATAAATGAATCATTCACCAAATCTCGACCACCATATTTCGCACACTCAAGCACCTCGACCTTGGTCTTAAAGTAATATTTGACATTTCAGAGATGATAATCTTTAAGAGGACAAGCATTGAGTGTCTAGATCTTTTTGTTTTCCGTGTATTAGGGTGATGTAAGTATAACACTTTTTTAAAATTCAATCGGCGTACTCGAAAAATCCTTAGATCATTGAAAATTACAAAAATTGTTTTTCGAAATTACTTAATCACTTAATAAAATTTTATAAGCATCTTTTCTTTTTTCGATGCGCACATGATAAGAAATTTGTATGTTTCATAATTTTAAATTCAATTCCGAACAGTTTTTTGCATATCGTTTATTTCATCAAAGCATAAGGCTTTACTCAAAGATGTCTTATATTATAGCTGAGCAATTATAAACTAGAATTTACTTACAGCATATATAACAGAGATATTTGTCTTTATTGGCGTGTTTAAGTTTCTCATGTTCCCGCACTTTGAACTCTTTATCTTCAAATTCACAGCGCTCACATTTCTCAATGTACATATGAAAATCTTCCATATGTTCAGTAAGATCAAGATTATCCAAATTTTTATTGCATATCTTGCAAATATTTAAGGGTCCACTGCAATTAACGTTCTTATTTGCTAGTACAAAAAAAAAGTGTAATTGAATTACCCTTAGGTAAAGATCTATTAATTTACAAACCATGTAACTTTTTAGTTTTACGTATTCTTTTTGGTTTTTCAGCATTTAAATTAGAAGCGGTGTCTTCATTAATAGTACGTATGCTCTCCTCCTGTGAGTTTTCCTGTTCATTTAGTCGATCAGTGATATTATTTCTCTCGTTATCGATTGATATAACTTCGAAAAGGGTATCGGTATCACATTGGTCATTATCTTCATCGGATGTAAGATGCTTGAGCTCCAAAATATCGATGATATCATCTTCTATATGGTGGTAATATCCAAGTTAAATTAGAGTGAAGAGAAATACAGTTTAAAAAAACACAAGATATAAAATATAGAAAATTAAGCTACACTAAATCACGAATTTAAAAAAAAAATGTTTCAATGAAGTCAATGATTCGTTTAAAATCATTTCTAGTGAAAACAACTACCCAGGCGAATTTCTAAAAAAAACGCTAAAAGTGGCAACGCAACTTTTAACTTTTATCGAAAACGGTTTGTTGTCATGGCAGAGTTTGGAAAATTTTATATAAGCTATTAAAGTTTCTTAGTTGAAGGTTTTGCACTTTAACCGAAAATAATTAAAGAGTGAGCGATTAAAACGGAATATTGATAATGACAACGAGGTCCCTGTACAATTATCTTTACCTCGTTTAAGAGATTTTAAATATAAATACTCCTAACTTTTTTTTTACACGATTTAAAAGAAACACGGCCCGAGAAAAAACTTTTTCAAACGGTATTTATATTTATTAAATAGAATTGTTTGATTCTAAATGAAGGTTATTGGAAATTTACATGATATGCATCAGACCCAAAATGACAAATTGCACCAAAAGTTTACGCATCGTTTTGGATATAAACGACTCATATGTGATCTCTTATTATTTGACATTTTAGCTATTTAATAATTCAAGATAAAAAATTGCGCTAAAAGTTTTTTGGCTATGAATTTGTATTTCTTTTTTATAGAAAGCTATCTTCAATTGTAAACGATCTCAAAAATGTAAAAACACTACAGCGCTAAATTTACCATGACTTTGTGTTGTAGGAATTGGGAATTCTTCAGTTTCGGATAAGGCATCATTTTGTTCATAAGCTTTCTGAAACAAAAAAGTGTTGAATAGGTGTGAAGCGCACACTTTTATTATAATTTTTACCTCAATCTGAGACTCTATAAATTCTTCACTCTTGACCACAGTTTCTTCCATTGTTAATGATGAACAGGATAGTTCATCATTTATTGAACTATCCTGTTCATCATTTATCATTTGCATTTCCTGCGATTCATTAAATTTTTTTATCGCATAGTTTTCGTAAAATTGTGCAGCATTTTCCGCCTTCTTTAAAAACTCGTAAGCGAATCTTAAATCCAAGCTACAAGGAATGCATATGCCTTGCGGCACATGGCAATTGATTTTCACATTCAGACGCGTACATTTTCTAAAACATTCCATGTATGTTAATTTCTTTAAATTTTCTGAATCCATATAATCAGTGGTAGTTGAATCAACATCCTCCTCTACTTTTGTGGGGTCCGAATAAAATGAAGACTCCATATCAACGTACTCAATTAAAGTTTGGAGACAAATCCGACATATGGGAATCACATCAGTTTGCATATTTTGGAACTTTTAGTAATGTATTCATAGACTTATAAGCAAATAACAAATTCTTGTCAAACGCAGTGTATTCAATGTTTCAACGAAGCGTAGTCCAATGTTTCACCGCAGAGTATCCTACCCAGCTGGCCTAAGGTTGTTCTTGTTTTGCTTTTTTGTGAAAAAAAAACTTAATTTTTCCAAAGTGTTAATTAAGTAAATAAATTCTTAATTTCTGTGCTTTTGTTTCAATGTCGTCGATTAGTTTTCTCCAAAGATAATCTTTGGTTTCCTCTACGCACACACTTTCCTCCTTACTTAGGAATCAAAGACAAAGAATCTTTGTCAAAGTTCTGTCACTGTTATGAATTATTTTGACAAGTTGTCAAAGTCAAGTCGCTATTCTGCCACTGTACCAGAATTAAGGATATAGGCGCATACTATAATGAAATAGTTGTGCGACTATTGACCGCAATTATATAATTCATAGTTGGCTTATTGCGATAAGTTTTATGAAAAAAATATCAAGTAGACATTGAGGGTATTCCTCTTAACGCGAGATGCCTCGAAAATAATTTTTTTATTAGTTGCGTAAATAGACATTTTCGAGCATCAAAAATAATTCGTATGAAGCAAAGCTTACGCAAGCCACGAAAACTTTAGAGGCAAGTTTGATGTGAAAGCAGCATCGAAAAGTCGGAAAGTTAGTCAGTGCTGCTGTTGTGGTTACGACTTTTTGGATGTTAGATGACAAACTAATTGATTTGATTGGACCACAAGCCGCACAACTATATAAATGGTTGTAAGATGCGGGATATTATGCGTCGACAGAATTGGGACGGGATCGGGAAAGCGGAAACTATTACTTACTGTCAAAAATTATAAGTCACCGTTTACACGAATAAATTCGGTGAAACAAATTCTTGACTATTCTCATTTGTGAATTTTGTGAATATAAGTTTGCTGTGGCGGGTTGACGCAGCAATTGTTTTGACATTTTCAAGCACCGAAAAATTCACAAAAGGAAATAGACAATAATTTCTTTCACCGAATTTCCTTGGCTAAACAGAGTACTGCTAAATTATTTTGACAGAACTGACGTTAGTTTGACCATATATGAAATAATTCCTAATTTAAAGCAATAGGCGAGCAAATGATCTGCGTGGAA
Organism: Meiosimyza decipiens; assembly: GCA_963680825.1. Taxonomy (NCBI): domain Eukaryota; kingdom Metazoa; phylum Arthropoda; class Insecta; order Diptera; family Lauxaniidae; genus Meiosimyza; species Meiosimyza decipiens. Next base: position 128,707,615 of record OY804258.1, on the reverse strand, counting down.
CAATAAATATCAATTCAATAATAATTTCAACAACGCATGGCGACTTAAGAAGAAGAATAATTAATTCCTGGTCTTCCAGGTTTTTTTTTACTTTTGTTTCAATTTGCAAAAAGTAATTTATTTTTGTTTTCCAATTTATTTGAAGTAAAGTGAAAATTATTAAAAAAAAATAGCCGAATAACAAGCGACACATTTCTAATCAATATTGTGGAAAAATTTCTGATGTATGTTCAAAATGTGAAATAATAATAAAATGAAAAAATGTAAACAAACTCGGACGGACAAATTCAGAATTCCACAATTTGGAACAATAAGAATTTAATTAGAATTTTTGGGACAAATTTGCAAAAAAATGCTGCAAAATGTTCAGTCCAGTTGGAAGATTTTTTCGCTTCGAAATTTCGGAAATTTCCATCATCTTGGACAAATTTTTAAAATTTTGTTTTGATCAATTTTGACTTTTTGCTGTCGGAAAAAGAAGTGAAAGGCAAAATTTTTCATGAGTTTGACCATATATGAAATAATTCCTAATTTTAAGCAATAGGCGAGCAAATGATCTGCGTGGAACAATAAAAATCAACTCAATAATAATTTCAACACCGGTAACATTTATTAAGTTTTCCTGTTTCAAATGAAACAATAATTAGTGATTAGATAGTGGCGATATAAGTGAAATAACAGAAGAAATAAGTCTTTAATTCCTGGACTTCCATTAGACAACGTTAGCAACGTTAAAAAAAACAATAATCGACGGCTTTGAAACAAAAAACATAATTAGAGAATTTATTTCTTAAAAAATTTAAGTTTTTTTTACACATAAGGGAACAACCTTAAGCCAACCTGCGTTAAAACATTGGAGTACATTGCTTGTGCCAATTTGGAATTTGCTTATCTGTATATGAATATCTAAAAGTTCCAAAATATGCAAGCTGATGTGATTCCCATATGTCGCGTTTGTCTTCAAACTTTGTTTGAGTACATTGATATGGAGTCTTCATTTTATTCGGACCCCGCGGAAGCAGGCGAGGATGTTGATGCAACCATCACTAATGATATGGATTCAAAAAAATTAACATACATGGACTGTTTTAGAAAATGTACGCGTGTAAATATGAAAATCAATTGTCATTTGCCGCAAGGTATGTGCGTTCCATGTAGCTTGGATTTAAGGTTCGCTTACGAGTTTTTAAAGAAGGCGGAAAATGCTGCACAATTTTACGAAAAGTATGCGAAAAAAATATACGATGAATTGCAGGATATGCAAACGTTTAATACTGAACTATCCTGCACTTCATTAACAATGGAAGAAACTGTGGTCAAAAGTGAAGAGTTTATTGAGGTACAAAGTATAATAAAAGTGTGCAGCATAATCAACATTTTTCGTTTCAGAAAGCTTATTACCGAAATGATGCCTTATCCGAAGCTGAAGAATGCTCAATTCCTAAAACACAAAGTCATGGTAAAGTTAGCGGTGTAGTGTATTAACATTTTTAAGATCGCTATCAATTAAACTAATATTATTTCATAGCCAAAAAATTCAAATTGTTAAAAGTGAGAGTACAAAAATATACAGGAATTTTTGTTCAAAATATCATCGAAATTTAAAATAAAACGGAGAGGTCAGGGTTTCATAATTAAGCTTAGTTTTTAACATTTAACATTATAATAATATGTGATTTCACATTGTGAATTAATAAGCAAATCTGATTTCTCTGCTGAAAATTAAGACATCGTTTTTATGAATATTAGAAAAAAGTGATTTTTTCATACTCAAATTCTGGAATATTGAATAGTTTAAAAGTTATGTATAACTTTCTTACCTGTTTTCGAGCTCAGTTTTTATGTCCTGAATAAGTCCCTCCCACAAAACCGGTAACAGAAAGAGTTTAAGGCTTTCACACGCACTTCTATTAATGCAGTGTATTGACTTTTGGCATTGCTAAACATCATCATCATCATTCATCTTTTTCTGTAAAAAGTGAAAATATTCCATTTTAATACTCCACTTCTCACATATCTGCAGCTAAAGTGCAACACCAAGAATTTACTTAACGTTCAACTAAGAAACCCTAATTCTCCTAAAAATACAATTATAGCATATATATCGAATACCTCGTAATCCATTGTACATCTATCATAATTTTAAAGAAATATCTAAAATAAAAATTTCCAAATTCTGCATAATAACAGCCCATTGCCAGTCCATTCAAACTTCAGAGTTTTCAAAAAAATTTAAAACTTATGTTGCCATATGCAGCGTTTTTTTAAGAAAATTCTCCTGGGTAGTTATTTTCGCTTGAAATGTTTTTGGCAGATATATAATTTCATTAAAACATTTTTTTAAGTTTGTGATTAGTGAAACATAATTTCTTGCTGCGAATAAGTTTATTATTTTATTTGTTATCTTAATCTGTTTTTCTCTTTACTTTAATGTTTCATGCATCATACAGAAGATGATACCATCGATATTTTGGAGCTCAAGCATCTTATATCCGATGAAGATAATGATCAGCGTGATACCCTTTTCGAAGTTATAACAATCGATAAAGAGAGAAATAATAGCATTGATCAACTAAATGAACATGGAAACTCACAGGAGGAGAGAAAAAGTACTATCAATGAAGACTACATTTCTAATTTAAATGCTGAAAAACCAAAAAGAATGCGTAAAACTAACAATTTACATGGTTTGTAAGTTAATAAAACTTTAGCTCAAGGTAATACAATTGCACTTTTTTTGTACTAGGAAATAAGAACGTTAATTCCAGTGCATCCTCAAATATTTGCAAGATATGTAATAAAAATTTGGGTAATCTTGATCTTACTGATCATATGGAAGATTTTCATATGTACATTGAGAAATGTGAGCACTGTGAATATGAAGATAAAGAGTTCAAAGTGCGGGAACATGAGGAACTTAAACACGCCAATAAAGACAAACATCTCTGTTATATATGCTGTAAGTAATTTCTAATTTATTATTGAATCAGTAGTTTCATAAGCATTATAAGTCAAATGATTTTCAAAAAGCAAAGGTATATCCATACATTTAATTACCGTTTAAAAGTATTTTTTTAAAGAAAATTTACATAATATACAAGAGTAAAAAGAATTATGTATGATTTTAAATTGATTACCACTGATAAGGTCGGTGCAAGAGTCCATAAAACATGCTTCTAGTCAGAAGGAGAGGCTCAAAAGTTTTGGCCACCTCCCAAGAAAGAAATTTTGCAGGCATACGGTGAAATTGATGAGTATGGTTCGTTTTTAACAAACAAATTTACGCAAGAATGTACAGCTCGAAGCTCGTTCAGCTCTTATCGAGCTTTTTCCGTTATACGAGCCAGATGCTTTTTGTTAGCGTAATTTGGTCTTCAGGACCAAAGTGTTTACTCGAGGTAAACACTTTTGGTTTGGAATTAAGAATGTTTCCTTGAAAAATTCCGGAAAAGGCCGATATTTCGGGGATATTCGTTATATGTACTGAAGTTTTACTTAACGACAAAGAAAAAAAAAAATTTCGTGACTACAAAAAATAAAAAACAAAAAAAAACAACAAAAAAAAACCATATCAAATTTTTTTACCAGCGACTGAAAAGAAAGTCATCAATCTTTCCAATGGACTTAGTCCTATTCTTTTAAGAGTTTTCTTTCAAACTGTCCAATAAAGGGTTCCCTTCCTATGGAAAACAATAAAGTTCAATGACCCTCTTGTAAATAATAATACTGGGAGCTCGCTTTGCACCAGAACTTTTCTGTCATATACCAGCGACTATTAAACCTGTTTGAAACAAACAAAAAAATGTAAATCAAGCAAATTAGAATTGATATTTTCATTGAAAAAAATAATTTGTGCTCAAATACATGTCTAATGCAAATAGCATGTTTCAGTATGCAGTTGCTTTTTATTATCGTTCTGATCCAATTTCACAAAAATTGATGAAATTCAATAGTAAAAACCATCACGATAAATTAATGCTTTTATATTTCAGCTAAAACCTTTTCTACGCTAGGTCACCTTAATGCACATTTAAGGTATCATGAACGTAAAAAGTTAAACATTAAATCGGACGCCTGTAAAACTTGCGGAAAAACGTTTGTAGACCAGAGTTATCTACGGCTACATATGCAGGTGCATCAAATTGAACGTAAACTTTATAAATGTGAGCATTGCGATAAGTTGTATAGGGTAAAAAACTCCTTAAATAGCCATAAAAAGATGCACAGAGGTGAAACAATCAAGTGCTTAGAATGTAATAAACAATTTTCACGGCCAGTTGATCTTAAGATACATATGCGGTTTCATACACATGAATTTCCTTTTGAATGTGAAGTCTGCGGTAAAAAGTTTGCTATAAAAAGTCATTTACGTACACATATGTGGCGACATCAAGGATTAAAGCTACAGTGCCAAGATTGCGGCAAGTTGTTTATATCATCGAAAGCGCTGTTGGAGCATTCTTTCACACATACAGAAATGCCATTCCCATGCTGTTATTGTCCAAAAGGGTATCCTTCGAAACAAAAGTTAGTTTATTGAGTTTTGTTAAACTTAAAATATTTATTTTAGGTCCATTTTTTTTGTTGTTTCTTTAAAGGTTTAATGTGCATTTGAAAACTGCACACTCACTTCAGCTGAACGAAGAAGAGTTGCGAAAAATAATAGAACCGAGAACGCCACATCTACGTAAAAAGCTCCCATTGGTCCAGGCTGACAACGTAATGAAAGCAGTTGAAATAGAAAAAAATGATTAGGAAACGAAAGGCTAAATTTAATTTAAAAAACATATTCTTAAATATTTAGCTCTGAATTTAGCAATGAAATAAGAAACAGTATATTAGGCACTATGGTTGCTCTAAATAAAAGTTTGGGCTTAAATATTTTTTGCTTTTTATACCCTACAGAGGGGTAGGGTATCAGCGTCACCACCTGAGTCGATATAGCTATGTATGTCCGTCTGTCTGTCTGTTGAAATCACGTTTATGGGAAAACTAAGCAAGCTGATTCAATGGAATTTGGCTCACAGGTCACACCTTACAACTGCTAGCGTATAAAAATGTGTGAAGTTTGTTCACGGACACGCCTACCGCCCATACTCTATGTAAATATACCCCAGCCCACTTTGAAAAAAGTACTGCGATTTTGATGAAACTTGGTGATTTGGTGAACATGTGAAGCAAATTTAGATTGCGCTAGGTTTTAAATTTGCAAAGGCTCTTAAAAGTGCGCGGCAGAGCCCTAAATTTTAACTTTTATAACGCCATAACTCGTAAACCGTGCAAGATATTGTGATAAAATATGGAAAAGTAGGCGTGGCGCTATTCAACAAATGAACATTTTCATCTCGTGGCACGTACGATTTTCATAAAATTTTTAGGGATGATACCACTGAAAGCAGTCATCAGTACAAGCTACGTCAGTACACTGGGAAAACTAAACACACGAACGTTTTTTCAACGCGTGTTTCAGCATAACTCAAGACTATATGAAATGTCCCACACATGATGAAATGTGTGTCATGCTGAAACGCGCGTTGAAAAAACGTTTGAATCAAAATTTTTGTGCGAATGCTATTTGACGATGTGAACGCAAGGCGATATTGACAGCCAAACATGTTGTCAAGCCATGTCGTGCAATACGTGGGATCACGTGAACTGTCCAATTCTTGACAGAATTTCGAATTATTTGTTTAGATATAATAGGTCTGTATCATCCGAAAAAAATAGGTAAATATTTAAAAATGTGGTGGTTGAGAGAGAAAAAATGAGAGTAAAAAAACAGCTGATCACTTCCCCTCCAAAAAAAAGTTTCATTTTTCACCCAGACAAATTTCTTGTGGGTAAAACCATGGTAGAATTATTAGTTAGTTAAATCATGGGTAAAACTTGAAGACTGTCAAAATCGTAGGCAACGAGACCAGAGACTCACTTTTGACAAGCGAGAGAAAGCAAATTGCCTGTTTCAATTGTATTTGCCCAATACTTTCCTCATAAAATAATTTTCAGCACTTCATTTTTTTCACTTGTTGAAAGGTTGTGTTAAGAAGGAGCAACATAACAAAAAGCTGGAAGTAAAAACATTTTTTTGGTAAATGCGCATTTATTCAATTAAATAGATGAGGGAATTTTGATTGAAAAGGAATCATAAATTATCAACCATATAATTATTTTTCAATATTGTTTTTCGATGCGCACAGTTTTAAAATAAGAAATTGGAAATGTCATTTTGGTAAATTTAAAACTTACGGTGAATCTCTTATTTTATTACTAAGCAATAGTTTTAAAATGCACTGTACTCACTTAAATAAAATCTTTATTTACTTTCGGATATATTATCATCGGAAATTACATACATAGTTTTTTAAAATTCACTACTTCTTGAAGGCTTTGCACATATTTTGAATTTTTTAAGGAAAATAATGAACAAGATCTATAAATTTTAATAAAATATTGGTAATTTTCTTTCGTATGACATCTTTATTTTGTAAATCGATCCATGAATTTTCAACGTATAACGGCTATCTCCGAAATAAGAAGCGCGTCACCAACTTCTGATTGCATATTCGCTTCTAAAGTAAACTTATGCTCAAGATACATAAATTAGGTACAAAACTTCAAAGTCGGTCATGGGTTATATCCTATTTATCAATAATAATCTCAAAAAGGTTTTACTTAGCTTGTATTCAGAAAGTATTAACCAAACGGTTATGCAACCACGAGACAGGTTCTAACTCCTGAACCCTGCCATTGTTTGCTTACTAAAATACGCGCAACTTTTTTGACAGTTTACATTTTTTATCCATTTTTGTGTATCAACCGAAAATTGTGGTGATTCGACTAGTCAAAGAAATTTCAGATTTTACTCTCACGAAAATCGCAATTTGACACTTTTCATTTTTTACCACAAAATCCGGATGATACAGACCTATTATCAAAAGTGGGAAATATGCAAACTGATTCTTCTCCTATATGTCGCGTATGCCTTAAAACTTCACTTGAGTACATTGATTTGGAGTCTTCATTTGATTCGGACCATACTCAAGCGGGCGAGGATGTTGGATCATTGGACTCATACAGTTTAAAACAATTGACATACATGGATTGTTTCAGTGAGTGTACACGGCTGGAAATCAATGACCATGTACCGCAAAGTATATGCGTTCCTTGTGGTTTGGATTTAAAAATCGCTTACGAATTTTTAAAAAAGGCGGAAAGTGCAGCATTGTTTTTCCAAGAGCAAGCGGAAAAAAATAAATTGCAGGAAATAGAAATGGTAAATGATGTGGAACTATCATGTTCAACAGTAATGATGGAAGAAACTGTAACCATTTTCGAAGAAAAAGATATAAAGGTGCAAAGTGTAATAATGCACGAAATCCCAGTAACTAACAACACTATTTTCCTTTCAGGAAACTTATGAATTGAATGATTCTTTATCCGAATTTGAAGAGGAACCTAAACAATATGATGGTGATAATGTGGATAGCATTAAAAAAACACAAAGTGATGGTAAAATTTATAATGCAGCTTTTATGTTATAGGAATTGGGGAAATTAAAATACGTCTGTATTCGTTAAGTTCAGTCATTATACAATATATCAAGATCGAGATAGTTGGCATCCTCTTTAATAAAAAAATTATGTTGGATATTTCAATCAAAATATTTATCCCAAAAAAAAGAATTAAATTTAGCATTTTTAACATGGTTGATTTAATTGACTTCTTTTCCAATTTGTGATTAGATGTACGTGGTTTAGTTCCTATTTGATATATCGACGGATAACTACACAAATGCAAGCGAAATATTTGTATACTTGAGAAAACTGAATTTTAAAATTGTTGAATGTTGAAAGAATCACCACGAGTTTACAATACACATATTTTTCATACAAATCAGATTTACAAACTTAATCACTCATACAAAATCGTGAACTTAAAACATTTGCGCGTTTAACCGTCGATATTAATTGTTGCTTAATTAAAATATGTTCTTATCGACTTATCATTTATCTGGCATACTACCACAATATGTAGACGATATCATCGATATTTTGGAACTCAAGCAGTATACTTCCGATGGTGATAATGATCAGTATGATACCGAAAACTTTCTTGAGGTTATAGTAATCGATAATGAGAAAAATAATATTGATCAACTAAAGGAAAATGCAGAGGAGCAGAAAATGTGTACCATTAGTAAAGAAATCACTTCTAATAAAAATGATAAAAAACCAAAAAGATTGCGTAAAACAAACAAATTATGTGGTATGTAAATTGCATAATAGCCTTTTTCTCTAGATAATGCAAATTTACTCTTTTGTTTTAGGTGTTCGCAGTGATAAGGATGTCAATTCCAATGTATCCCTTAATATTTGCAAAATCTGTCAAAAAAATCTAGACGATCTTAGTCTTAATGAACATATGGAAGAGTTTCACATGCACATTGAGGAATGTCAGCACTGTGAATACAAAGATAAAGAATTCAAAGTGAGAGAGCATGAGAAACTTAAACACGCCAAAAATAACAATTATCTATGTTATGTATGCTGTAAGTATTTCAAGCTTATATGATTATGATTCTATTAAGCTACTAAAAATTCTAAAAGCATTGGTCACTTCGTTCGATCTCCTTCAAATTTTCAGAATAACTTAAAATCATTTATGGAACCCCGCCCAAAATTGTAATGTCAGTATTCCCAACGGTGCTTGGATTATGGTATTGCGCAGAGGTTTTTAATGATGTATTCTCTACACATGTGCAGAATTTTTAATCTACTCTAATTTAGAAAAGTTTGCAGTAATGATTTTAAAATGTTTCTAAACTTTAAGGAAATTAAGAAACGTGACCAAAAACTTGTAGGCATCTCTCGTTTTATTCTCTATACAAATTTAGTCAGCACACTTAACCACTAAGTGGTGTAAATACAATTTTTGTCCACGCTTCGAATCTCTAGAAAACTAAGACATTCTATTCGAAACTTTTCTCATATGTTTTAGATTTTAAACTCATAATTTCCGGAAATGTAATTTTTACGTTTTTTTTCCCACAAGTAGTACATGAAAAATCTTTCGTATAGTGCTATTTGATATACCATGCATCATACTTTTCGCGTGCCACGTATTTTTGAACTCAAATACATGTTTTTAGGTTTCATTTTGGAATTTTTTACAAGACTAAGAATTGAACATAAAAACACTCACGGTAACTTATTTATTATTTGTTGTTTTTCAGCTAAAACTTTTTTTACGCTAGGTATCCTTAATGCACATTTAAAATATCACGAACGAAAGCAGTTAAACTTCAAATCGGATGCCTGTAAAACTTGCGGAAAAAAGTTTTCAACTCAGCATTATTTACGCCGACATTTGGAGGTGCATAAAAATGAACGTAATCTTTATAAATGCGGACAATGCGATAAGCTGTATGTTACTAAATATGCTCTGGATAATCATATAAAGATGCACAAAGGTGAAACAATTAAATGCTTAGAATGTGATAAGCAATTTTCACGCCAATATGAGCTTAACGTTCATATGCGGTTTCACACACGTGAATATCCTTTTAATTGCGAAGTTTGTGGTAAGAAGTTTGCTATAAAGGGTCATTTGCGATCACACATGTGGCGACATCAAGGATTAAAGCTACAGTGTGAAGATTGTGGCAAATTATTTACATCATCGAAAGCATTGCTGGAGCATTCTTACACACATACTGAAATGCCTTTCCCATGTTGTTATTGTCCAAAGGCGTATCCTTCAAGACAAAAGTTTGTTGAATTCAAAATATTTTGGGACCAATATTCATTTTTTTGTTTCTTTAAAGATTCAAGGTACATTTAAAAACTGCACACTCAATTCAGCTAAACGAAGAAGAGTTGCGCAAAGTAACAGGATCAATTGCTAAAAAACCCCTTTTGCGTAAAAAATTAACATTAGTGCAGGCTGACAGCGTAATGAAAGAAGTTGAAGTAAAAACTAAAGATGATGAAACGGAAGATATGGAAGATTTGGTTGTAGAATTTTTTTAATAAACGCTTTTATTTTCTTACAAATTATTTCTTAATCCGATTGCCAGATAGATACTTAATCAGTAACAGTTTAATATCTATCACATTATCTATAACAAAGGTGCTTTGATTATGCGGAACAAGCGAAATAAGAAATTAATAGACTACGATATAAAAACCGTCTAACAAACCCACTAGCTAAAAAGTGTTTTTAAAAATTTAGTGCTCGCTAATGTTCCTTTTATTTAGAGATCAACAAATAAGGAATTATGCAAAGATAACCTCTGCACAAGTGCATTAGTTTTAAATTTTATTTAGCAGTTTTTCAATTTACCGTTCTCTTAATATTTCCAATTCTTCTGGAAGCGCATAGACACGCATATGCTTTTCAATTAACAAATCCTGCAAATGTGAAAGTTCTTGCGGTACATGTGTAGCGCCATCAATGTACAATGCTTTACTCCAGGGACATTCATCTAAAGCTTGTAATAAACATTTCTTACTTGTTTCAAAAGCGGTGTTTTTATCAGACAAACAACACAAATATAGACGCCAAAATAGTGGGTTACGATGCAAAGCATTGTCAGTTTTTCTGTGCACCTCAAAATCAGTTGTTAATAACTTAAACATATTTAAAATACGATTACGTACAAGTATCTGATTGTGTTTTAAATCACAAGAACTAATTCGGTCAGACTTTGTGGTAATGCGGGTCACAAAACGATAACGTGCGGTTGCAATCAGGAAAACAATCGACATTACAGTTGAATTTTCACGCAACATTGTAGAACGTAATTTATACCACGGAATTGAGCTAATTGTGCCACAGCATTGCAGGAAGTATAAATTTCTTGGAAATTCACGTAAGGCGTTCGTAACCTTGGTACTCAAAATTGCGTTGGAAATGCTGAATTGTTGATGTTTTTGCTGCAAAAACGATACATATATTTGAAAAATTTGCTCGCGAAGGAAACGAGATCTCTCAGATGACTTTATAAAGGTACTTAAAAGCTTTTCCAAATATGCCATTGCTTCTAGTTGCTGACCAAGCAAATATTGCAATAATATTTTCATTTTCAACAGGCAAACGGTAAAGTCCGGTAAAAAATGTTGTTCTAATATCATGATATCAACATTTTGTTCAATTAAAATAATATTATCCAATTTCTTTGTTATCGTTTGTAGCGCTGTCAACTTTCGACTGCTTCCAATAATTTCTGTGTTCAATTTTAAATCTACGTTTAAAACATAGCTTAACAAAATGCGTACAGCATCTTCGTTCTTTTCGTTGGCTATAAGAATTTCTGCATAGGTGATGCAAGCAAAACACCTATCTGCTGATGATGATTCGTCTGAGTTTGTTGAAGGACTTAGTATGTTATCAAAAATATTCTGCACTGCTTGTAAATCAGATCTTTCTTCGCTAAAACTTTCATACTCAAAAAGAGCATACTCTGTGTAGAAATTGATGATATTACGATTAATATTTCGTTTAAGCATTGCCTTAAATCGACCACGTCCTGCCTTAACATATTCAGGTGTTAATTTCTTAGCGCATTTCTGCAGTACCAGCAGCATTCTCTCAAAGCGGCACCATAATAACAGCAACACAATGCGTTTATGTTCATCGATACCTACATACGCATCAGCGCAGTTTAACATTAGTTGTGTGATGCATTTAATGTATATTTCATGACCGATATTGCTGCACATGTATGTCGGACTTACGGTCATTTCTTTCGCGAGCTCGTATAAACTGTAGAGGAATTCATGACGTTGTTGATCAAGTATATGATAAGTGCCGATCAGACAGCAAGCCAGAGCATCTTCTATTGCATCGGAGTCGCCAATATGCTGTACACGTGCACAAAAACGACCCGCTAGCACATCACATTGCAGAAAGGGAACCTTTAGCAATCGCAGTATCAATAGTATCAAATAAAACGAGTTCTCACGTGATTTTAGCGGGTAAATGTAATGGCAAACATCCTCATTGAATACAATACGTTGTGGATCACTGCACTATATTTATGAATAAATAAAAAAAAACGGTTAAAAAATACAAGCAAAAGTTGAAGACTTCTATACCTGGCATCAAAGGTAAAAAAAACATTTATGTACATATTTTTGACACAGAAAAATTTTTTCCACAAAATGCCATGTAATTATTTAACGCCTAAAAACGCCTACACAATTATTATTTCTGAAAATTACTAGGTCCTAGATAACACAATTTTACAATAAACAGTTATGGTTCATATTCAGGGATCAGACCAGGTAGGATCAAAAGATGTGCTCGGCAAAACCTTATTGACCGTTTTTTCCTCACATTGGATTTTGTGATATACTTGGTTAAAAGTGTGAAAATCACTCTTTTGAGCGTTGGTTCTTTTCAATTACTAAGTTTTCAAGCTAAAGTTTATTGTGCAGACACAATACACTTAGAAAATAACTGAAAGATTGAATTGCTGAAATGATTAGACCACATTTCCCTCCTTACAATTTCATATATTTTATTAGATTCCTCTGGAACGCATTAATTATATTAATACACAAATTTTTTGCGTTAACTTACTTTGCGTGCAAGGTCCGGTAAGAAATTAAAACTCTGCCTGAGTTTCTCAATACGCAGCCAGATTTCGTTCATTGGCAAACCCGACTGTAAAATAAGTTCTTCATACTCAATAAGGGTGGCCTGATCAGTGTCCAATGTAGTGAATTTTTCAATTTTATCCGTTGAAATATTCAGCTCTAACGCCAATTTGATTAATGCAAAAAATTGTTCATTCAAACCAGATTGACGCAAAAACAGGGCGCAGTTGTTAAAAAGCTTTAACATAACATTATCCTCTTTTTCGCTGGAGTCGCTTGCACTGACTTTCAATGAATTATGCATTTTTTGCATACAACACTCATAAATATTGAGCACATTAGGCACAATGCAACGCGCCATGGAACATTGGGTGGCAAATATTTGTGCAGTCCATAGAGTATAACTATAGGGATCTTTACTTAGCAAACGATCAATTAATTTGCTCACTTCATACGATGGTTGTTTAGCGTTTATAATATCGATATAGCGTTGATAGAGTTTATCATTTTTTGGATGATAAGTTAAGGCTTTTTGTATTATTTCCAACTGACGCTCCGCCAGTAGGAGCTTGGTCCATTTGTAAGGATTTTGTAGCTGCAATTCTATCAATTCAAGCCATGGCTGTAGCTCTAGAGGATGCTCCATATTCTTTCGATTGAGTTGACCGACCTTTTCAGTATATTCGTTTTCACTTAATACAATGATTTCAGTGCCTCCTGTAGTGTTCTTATGTGATCCACTTCCGTTGAAGTGATAATACCGTTTTGTTTTTCGTTTATTTTCTTGATTCCAATTTCGTCTACCTAGTGCACATCTGTAGTGTTTTCTATACCGTGGGCATGCTGGCTTGTGTAATGCCTCAATAGTTTTGTAATGTCTTGCTGGTTTCTTGTCAACATAGTATTCTTCATCACCACGAAAGTCCATGTGCAGATTCAAAGGTTGTTTTTTTGGATTTTTACCGTCAGAATTATTTTTCTGTTTTTTGTCGATTCTTTCATCTTCACTACTTCTGGAATCGGTTGTTGATTCCATATCCATAGAATTAACATTTTGTCTATGGACTTTAATTATCTGTTCCTTCTCTAAGGCAAAGCTTGCATTTTCCAGCCAATCCTCCTTTGTGTCTATTTGTGCAAAACTGCATGTGGGTTCTAATTCTACAAAATCATTAGTTTCTTCATTATAAGCTGGAAAGAGTGACATCTTTCTTAAATTTTGGAGGTAAACAAACCACAATAAAAAGGATAGTTGTTGAAAAAACTTAACAAGTAAATCGTTTTGACCAGAGGTATTGTTCAGTTAACATGGTTACAGAGATGCCAAGTGTTGCCTTTTTCTATATTTTATTTTTCACGCAGTACTTACGGATAAACTGTCAACGGTTAAATCCGTTCAAGCTTACACAATTGCGACGGATGACGGAAAATTCAGATGTCATTTTGTGTTAACAAAAGAAATATTTGGTACTGAGATAGTTTTGATCTTAGAAAAATAATTTTTTTCTTGTTGTGAGTACAAACTTCTTCTATTGGAAGTTTGTTGTAATTCAATTCATTAATTTTCTTTTATATGTTAGAATTACTTTTTATTACATTAAAATTAACATGACACTTCAAACTTAGATATCTAAATTGACACAAGCCGATTGGACCACTACGGTAAAGTTAAAATCTAAGTCAACCGTTAGCGGTAGCGGTTTCTCTGTCGTCCACTTTATAGCGCATTGTCAAAAACGCCGGCTATAGAATAATTCCAATGCTAATCGTTTGTCCAGTTGAACATACATAACTTTGTTGAGTGCTGAAACGTTGGAAAAACATTCGTGAGGCCGTAGTTACATTTCAAGCGGTCAAGTGTGTTGTCGCTGGCGTTTTTTCAATCGACCGCTGGGATTGTGGGTGAGTTATAAATGTCAAGATTCGTTTAAGTTACGCTGCGTTCTTTATCAAGCAATTCACATTTCTTTGTAAGTTGGGCTGGTGAAATTAAAAGGTTGCAATTCGCAATATTTCACGAGGTGCTTACTTGTGTTCTTATCGTTTCCCATGTAAATGCAAATTACGACCAGTCGATAAATTTGAGCACGCTTTTGTCAACGTTTAAGCGAACAAATTCGGTCAGACAAATTCTTGTCTATTCTCTTTTGTGAATTTGTTTTGCGTTTACACACGAAAACTAGAATTTCTTTGTGCAAGAAAATTTCAAAGCTATTACTGCGTCAACCCGCCACAACAAACGTAAATTCAAAGCATAATATCAGCTAACCAATGGAACGAAAGGGATTTCGCGGATACGACAAATTCTGTACACTACCCTTTCGTTTTTCCCCTCTTGCCAACAAACAGGAAAACTTTCTCTCAAGAGTTTCTCGTGTAAACGTTGACTTTACGCATGTTTTCTTGAACGCTTACAGTGTTGCAATTTTTGATTTGTTATTGTTTCTCATATAAATGCAAATTATCACTATGTAGTCGATAAATTCGAACATGTCCTTACGCATTTATTTTGAAAGTTGTAATTTTTTCTGATTATGGTGAAGAATCGTATGCAAAAAGAGAGTGACATAAACAAAATTGGTGAGCAATAATTTTTTGAGCTCAAAGTTGTGTGACTTGACAGATTGTAATATTGTTACATTGCAATTTTCCTATGGAGTGTGAATTGCATAAGTATATTTTGTTTTTCTTTAAGCTCATGAAATAATATGATAGTCTTACAAGCTAAACACATCTGGGACGTGCGATTTAGATTCTGAGTCAAATCGCACCAAAAACTAAAATTTGTTCAATCGCTCTGCGACAAATTTTGTAGTGTCAGTTTTTTACTCATTAACGTATAGGAAAAATCTGAACAATATCACACGTCCCAGTTGTGTTCAGCTTCGAACACTGTCTGTTATTTTCCAAGTTTCTTAATTCGTGTGTGCTGTAATGATGTTTATTTTAATGGACATTGAGCATAAAACGTTTTGTGTTTTTTGAATTTTGGAGTATGTAACCCCTGATCCGCGAATGAAGCGCGCCCACTTACTCTGACAGAGTGAGTCCGTAAGATTAAATAGTCACCGTAGTTAATTCTAGCACCTTATGGAAAATCCAGTTTTACCTAAGAAAAACTACTTTATCCTTTAATATTAGTTTGGCTGGTAACATATATATCTTTGTATGTGAGTCAATGGACCTCTAAATTGAAAATATCTTTATATGATTGCTTTGAAATTATGATTTGATGTAGCATCACAGTACTTCAACAATACATACAATAATAGAAAACATTTGCAGTTTTGTTCTGGGTATGCGTGAGTGAATGAAATAATTTTTTTAAAATGTCGTTTTTGTGGTATTGCTTATTTTTTAAATAGGTGGCAGCATGCTTCTATTAAACACAGCTATTTAATTTTATTCCAACGTTGTCCATCGTGGGTTTTACAACCGCAGTCTTCTTGCAGAAATTGTGTAGTGTATTTCCGCGGAGAATTTACAAAATTGTAAGATTAAAAATAAAAGCAAAGTTCCGCTCCTAAAATAACCAGCAAAGAAAGAAAAAAGTAGAAGGAATATACAGCTTAACTTTTTTCAATCAGTTCTTAAACTTTTTCGTTTTACGTACAAATATCCGATTTTTGTTAATAAATATATAACACGTCATTTTAAAATGTCGACTGAAGAACAACAACAAGAAAATGGTACCACCAACGGAGGAGATGTTCCTGAAATCGAACTGATTATAAAGGTAAAATAGAAAAACTCAACAAAAATTAAAATTGTGGAGGAAAAAATTTTGAATCCAAGCAAATATTACTTAAGTGTTCAAATTGGTTAAGAGGAAGAGAAGCGGTCATGCGTCCGGAAATGTGCAGCCTTATAATATAAATACTTTATTATTGATTTAAATAGATATTCTAAAAGTTGAAAAATATTTTGTAAAAAAAGTGCATTTTCGTTGAATCTCTCTTTTTAGCATTTAAGTCGCGTCACGTCGTCGCACCCACTTCTGTCTATTTAAAATACTGTCACACAGTTACCGTCATCATCAACGACGATTTCTGTGTCATACCGCGCTGTAATGTTTTATTTATTTAGCTTTTCGGGCACTGGGATTGTTAGATAGTTGAAACTTGGTGCATATTATAGGAAATTGAAGAAGGAAAGAAGGGTAATGTGCCGTTTAAAGTCATGTTGATTTTGAATCATTCTTTTTCGCTTTACTCCCATGTGCCGTTTCCACTATTCGCTGCTGCTACTGATGTTCGTTCTTCAACAAATTTTTTTTCTTTTGAGTTTTCTTGTTTGCTTTGTATTCCAAGATTCTTCGGTGCAAACAGCAACGGAAACTGGTTTCCGAAAGCTGATGCTGATGCTTTGGTATTCGCTTTAGAGCTTTAGATTTTTACGTACCTAATAGAAATAACAATATGAAAAGTTTAAAATTATTGATGTCTCGATGACTTGGTGTCTCCTCTATTCACATTTTGCTTGTGCGATGTGTTCATAATTTCTATATCAAGCTTTGATAAATAAATATTTGTTTTGTACATGACAAAATAGAGAATAATTAAAATAATCAGCTTTTTTGAGAATTCTTTTTAAGTTGGTTAGTTTTATCTAAAACAAATTTCGCATAAAAAATTTTCAAAACTTAGGCGATTAGTCATTTTGTAATTTAAATTTTTCAAAGGCGAACCCGTTAAATATTTTTTTCTAACTCGAAATATAGGATCGTTCACATATAACTTAACGCGATTTATGTATGTTAAGAATTTTGATTGCTACCCCTATCAGGCCACTATGGACTCAAAATGCCAACTTTCCATAGTAGCGTCACACATTTGCACTTTTACTTTACA